>HG995173.1:14008750-15345000 GCA_905333005.2 Lycaena phlaeas
TCAAATGTTACTTACAAAATATTACTTTTTGAAGTCTGAGGTCTGGAGATCTTTTCGAATGAACTATTATCATATTAATAATATTACGTGAAAGTATTTAAGATGATGCAGGTGCTTAATATAAATAAGATTATTAAGCTTGAGAAAATTCCTAAGGCGTATATATGAGAGTATAGCATAAGCAGATTTCGTGCTTGCGAAAATGTGTTAGAAATTCACGAATAAGATAAATCTCTATCGGCCGTTTTTGAGGTATTTAAAGAAAGCCTGCAGCGGTCGGAAAATACTGATAATAATAATAATAATCTCTACGGACGCTTTTTACACCACGTCAATCTGGTCCCATGGTAAGTTCTCTAAGAGACTTGTGTTACGGGTAACAGACAACGGAAATACATATATTTAATACGTTTTATATTAATACTTATATTTAAGATTTTTATTATATAATACACATCCATGACCCAGGAACACAGAAACTTTTTTTGTTCCGTGGCGGGATTCGAACCCTCAACTTCGCAACCTCCGGCTTGAACGCCAACGCGCTAACCACTGAGCCACAGAGGTCGTCTAATAATGATGTGATGAAGACAATTGAGTATTTTCAAGGTGGAGAGGTGTGTGGTGCAGGGTTACCAACCATCACGTTACTCCGATCTTTAATAAAGCCTATGTACCGAGTACAGACAGACTAGAGATGTATAAGTAGTATAAATATAGATTCATTCCAACTCGTCAGTTGTTTTGATTCACTTGAAGTCCTGAAAGTGTCATTTGCAAGTTCAATTAACAGCGATCGCTTTGAGGATTACAGTTTTTTAAATTCGTTTAGATCTTACTTAAGTATTTTATAATAATAACTAGCGGAGACAGATGTTCTCCCGTAAAAATATTTTGTAGTGGACCGAATTGAGAATCTAAACTATTTTTTTAATTCACTTGAACGCACAATTTTTTAATCAAAGTTGTCTTGACGTTTTGGAGAATTTTTTAAAACGGTCCAACCGTTGAGGAGTTCAGTGAAGAATACACACACACAGAAGCACAGATGAATTTTACACTTACATAAAGATAATTCTAAACTTAAATGAAATTGTAAAAGTATGTGTAGGAGACCGTGCAGTGGATGGTCCGCGTTGGATGCGAGTCGGTCGATCGTCTTGGCGTTCATTGAGGGAGGTTTATGTTCAGCAGTGGACTGATAAAGGCTGATGATGATGATGTGTGAATAAAGATGTATATGTGAGAGATCGCACACATGTCTGATTACCATGAAGTTGGAACTTACAACTTACTATTTTACGTATTTCTTCTGCTGATGTTTTATTCGCTGTCGTATATCTTTTTGATACCGTTTTTAATCCTCAATGTTTGTTGTAATAACGTAAAAACATAGAAAACACATACAAACATAGTACACATAAAAACTACATTTAACTAGCTTCCCGCTGTTTCGCCCGTGGGCCTGGATCCAACTGCGCTATAACGATTACTAAGCAAGGGCTCTATTTTAGTTCTTACAACATCCAATAACCATTTCTTTGTCGATAAAATACAAAATACATCGATCCTGTATTAACAAACTCAAATATGTATAGTTACTTTTTTAGCAACCTGTATAAGCGTAACTTGTAATAGGGTTTCCCCTTTTTTCAAGGCAAGCCCACTGAAAAGATTGATTAATATTTTTTTGAATACCCTATAATAATTTTGACTTTTTGTTATCCTTTAATGTCCTGCGCGAAACGCCCTATTCTCAGAGTGTTATCTTCTATATTTTATTACTTCAAAGTATACTTCGTAATTTTTGTGTAATAATAAGAATTATTTGGAAACCATCGTTATTCTAAACTATAATGGCACACGAAATAAGTTAATATAAGCCCTGCGGACGGAGGCGGTTGCGCTAATTACAGAGTCAATTTGAAAGCCTTAGGGACGCGCCGTGCCATGCATCCTTTATGCGCTGGAACCAAATAAAAATTGTACTAATCAAAGAGCTACAATGTATTTTATGTTTCAAAATTAAAGCCTAAGTAATTTGAATAAAAGTTCACGTTGTATACAAGGGAATGATGATTTATTATTGTTTTTTTCCTCTGAATTCAATCAATAATCAACCTCATGCTGTTTGGCTAAAGATCGAATCAGGCCAATTATAGTAAAAACATATTATAATACGATATTTTCTTTAAAACTCGTTAACAAACGGAAATTTTTATAATGCTCTTTAACAACTTCTATACTGACACTGGACTCATCAGAATCGTCATCAGTATATCCGTCCACTGCTGAACAACGACCTTGCCGCTCGCATCCAACACGGACCGGCCACTGCGCAGAGATCGTCTTCCTACTGGTTAATGGCTGACTCACAGTCGAGTTCCTCTACCTGAGCTCTGGATTGAATAAGTCAACTATTACCGACAGCCTTCACTAGACGATCTTCATCTAGCGACTATTCGAGGGTCGCCCCTTTTAATTTCACTTAAAAAGTAATTCAAGTAGAATGCTTTATGAAACTGATGATAGCAATATCAAATTACACAGAAATATAATTTTATTGTCCAAAAGATTCAATATTCTCATTCTAAACGCTCCCGAAGTTTCTTCAAATTTCATTTCAATAGCAATTTCGTGCTGGTTCTGAGGCGTTTGTCCTGCTCCGGTGAACTGCCAACTGTTTTGTATTACTCGCTTCTCGAATATTCTTTGCGATATCAGCAACTTTCTGATTTTATTGCACAATTTACGTCGTTTCCTATTATTTTACATTCTAGTAGAACTTTTTATATCCATGGAAGTGTTTCGTTTGATAATTTGATGTCCTTTTTAGGTGTATAGCTTCATGTTACGTCCACGATTGATTTTATTGTATCAGGTTGCTGTATGGCTTTAAGAAAAAAAATCGGTTGTCTCTAAAGTCGATTTACTGACGATAGTTGAACGTGACAAAGTCATAAGAAAATACTGATGGGCCGGTTGTCCCGCTTGCACTTCAAGCCTTAAATGGAACGCGTCAGAGCGAGGTAACGCCGCATGAGTCGTGCGTCCAGCCGGCTCCATTGAATTATAAAACGTTGTCACGTCAAAAAAAGGATTGCTTAATATGTTGTTCCTATTCTCATTGTTACAGCATATATAATTTTGTTATATATGAAAACAATTATATAGTGAGAATCACTATATTCGATGAACTATGGATGTACGAGTAGTAGAGCTTTGACAGCCATACTTGACTGAAAACTGTAAAACAACTTCTATTTATATCGTACTACAAATTCGATTGTTAATCTTTTTCCAAGTGAATGTAGAATAGCTGTAGGCAACAACTAGATACGTTTAAATTGTCACAAAAACCGTTTCAGCAATATTTCTGAGCTAATGCCCGTGCTCCGCGGAGTGCCATCTATTTCTCACTGTCGTACTTATGATGCATTTTACAAATTCCTTTCACATAAGCTCATCATTATCATCAGACATTATATCATTATCGGCATCATTATTATTTATCATCTACTTCTGGATAGGCCTCATTCAATGAATGTCTGGACGGTAATTTACTATGACAAAATAGTAAAATATTTGATTAATTTTGACATTTAACGCTAATATAATTATCATATTAATAGATAATTATGACTCCATATAAATCCTATTTTTTTACTCAAACTCCAGGAGGTATCGAAACACGTTTTGTAGCTTCTAGTCGGACAGCATATATTATCTTTTATCTGACTATGTGATAACATAGGTTATATAAAATGTTTAGCAAAATAACATTAAGAAAAATTGTATTGACCGTTCTTTATAAGATTTAATTTATAGATACAAAATATTTATTATTCATGAATACTTATTTATAACTTTTTGAATAATTAATGCAGGCCTAGCAGTCGTCTATCAGTAACAGTTTGATCTCATTATTTTTTTAAGAAACACACGATATGTCGCTGTCCTTATTAACTATTTATATCTTCATCACCACTTATTGTCTACGATTATGCCCTATGTTTATAACTGTCCTTACTAATATTATAAATGTGAAAGTAGGGATGTTTGTTACGCTTCCACGTGAAAACTACTCAACCGATTATCATGAAACTTTGTACACATTCTCGGAGATACTAGAATAAAGTGATTTTTTTTTGCTAACGCGGTAGAAGCCGCGGAAGTATTTATAAGCGGGCTCGTCGGACGTTGTCCTAAACAAAACATTTTGTAGTGGACCGAATTTTCGAAACCACTTAGAGCCTGTTTCACAATCTCCAGATAAGTTCCGAATAGGCTATCGGCAACATATTTGACAGATAGATAGAGTATGGAGTGTCTGTCAAATATGTTGCCGATAGCCTATTCGGAACTTATCTGGAGATTGTGAAACAGGCCCTTAAAGACAAAAAATAAAATTTTATTAAGGTTTTGTTCAGTGACATACCTGACACGCATGGAAGATAGACATATAAAGATGACGTGCGAGCTAAATGCCTAGTGCCAACTAGAAATCACAAACGTCAATTCCATAGCACTCAAAATTTTGGCAAAGTGCCAGGTGTAAACTAGCTTCCCAGCTTCCAGTAGCTGCTCTTTTGATTATGGCTATTATATTAAGTCCCCAACCAAAAATGGAGGGTCCTTTAAAAGTTAGCTGTGTAAATCAAAACCGAAGTACACTCAGTATGAGACCTCGAGTGGTTTTTGTTTTTTCTTTGTTTATTTTGTGACCGTGTCCTTCCGCTTTTTGCGAGGGAATTTCGAACATGAGATTTGAATACCGAATGTGAATGGAATTAAATCGATCACCGTGTACTTGAAAATATGATTCATTTTCGAGAAATATGGTGAATAAATGTCAGACTGTGTCAGATACCTAGTCAAAGTCAAAGTCAAAAATTTTATTCAAAATAGTACCATCCAAGTATCTTTTTGAACGTCAATTCAGTCGACCACCGGGTCCAAAGCAAGCCCACTGAGAAGAACCGGCGAAACAAACCCAGTGAAACTAATAGATAGATATTATCGATTGCTTTAAAATTTGATTTTTACTCTGGTTAATACTTTTCAATTGTAATCAGTGATAGACATTTCGGATACCACAATAATATACTTGTGACATTTATATAAAGATCCACATCCAAATCTGCTGTCCCGCTTAAGGGCTTTAATGTCTAGGACACAGAGTTCTTTAACCGGTGGGAGGGATAGGCTCCTGCCTGGATAGCACCTTCTTGTTTGTTTCTCCCGTGTAACAGTATTTCTGTGCTTCGCAGAGAAGAGTTAGACAGGTAGTATAATGACTGGCACTGCGACTAAACATCTTATTTCATATCTTTTTACGTTGAGTATAAAATCATTCTTGTAAATTATATTTACGATAAATCAACCGTCTCATACTTCCTAAATTCAGTGATATCATTATCACAAAAACTCTAAACTAAATTCTAAGACTTCGTAATTTTGCAATTTTTTTGCTGCACCTTATTGGCGTTCCCTCGAAAGCCTGAGTATTGAACAAGGCCTCCGGATGCCGCGGGATTCTTCCCGTTTTTGCGACGAACCCGATATGGGATATAAAGTACTTGCTCAACAACACCTACCTGTATTAGAATAACATCTTAACTAGAAACAGATTTATGTCTCTTGTATTCACAGTTTATTTTATCTACATTATTGTTAACAAAGTAAGTGTTTTCCTGTACATTATTAGGGTATAAAATACTTTGATGAGAGATAAAAATCAATATCAATCAAAGAATGATGTAATTTATAAATCGATTTTATTCTTTAATATCTGAGAAGTCTGCCCTTTACTATCTTTAGTCCAAAAATATTATTGTCTTGATACATTTAAATAGTTTTACATGCAAAAAATTCGCGGACAGTTGCCTTGTATCTTTTCCCTCAAAAAATTCTTTCTCCTTTTTTAATTTTTAATATCTCATTTAATGAATGCTAACAGCCGTTGAAGTCGATAAAAATATTATAAATCACTAAAATATAACAAGCTGTGTCCACGGTGTGAACGTGATCGGTTTAAATGTTAAAACAATAATGACAGATGGTTCAAGGAGAAATCCTAATAGCTGCGACGGTAACTGGCCCACGTTCCGATGAAAACCAAATAAGGCTCAAGCCGGCCCGGCGAGATGTTAAAGGATAAAAAGTGCGTAAAAAAATGTTTTGAAAAGCGATACGTTATATTGTGATGGGTTCGGTATGTTTAAAAGTAATTTGTTAATGCAATTACTCCAAAATCGTGTTTTATATAATTTTTATCTGTGGATATTGTATATCTGTAATTTTATCTTGATTATGTAATAATTTCATAAAGCGATACATTTGACTAAAATATTTTTAAGTTTTATCCGTTCTTTGGCGGTAAATGTAGATTTTATTGGATAATTCATAATAAGGAATGGAACTTTGTTCATACAAATAATATGGGTATATAATATGAGTTTTTCTACAGTGATGTAATAAATCTGATGCATCTTATTCCAAGCAAGCTGAACCTTCCTCGTTATTATCTTTTACAAATCTGATGATGACCAAGGCCAAAAAACTAATTTGGTGTATTGGTTCTTAAGCTACGTTTTATATAGATAAAAATTATTAGATAAGTAAAAACTTATATTTCTTAAATAAATGACAAGTGCTGTAAGATGTCCAGAAAAGTACCCAATACAATAAAAATTGTCTAGAAATTAAAAGTAGACTTTTTAAAGTTTTGTTTTAATTAAAAATATTTTCATTCTAACCGTACCGAGAGAACCCTAACCGCCAATGAGCCAATAGAATGATGCGTGCAGGTAAACGCGGGTGCAACCGGTTGGCGGAGCTTGTATTAACGGAAATTGCCTCCCAAATTACACCAACTCAACTCTACACCTTACCGAACGTTATTATAAGTCTTATTTGCCGTAAAAACCTAAAGGGCGACTCCCATGTTTTTTTTTTGGTCTATAAAATTGCGTCCGTTTCAAATCCGTTGACAACAAATTGTGCGTTCTTGAATAAGTTCTTTCGTTTATAAGTGGACAAATTCTGTAACAGATGTACAAAAAATAAGTTGATGGTAATAATTATTAATAATTATTTATGGTTTGACTAGAAAAGTAAAAACTCTGATTTGATGTAGTGACTATATCTTTTTTTATATGGTTTATGTTTATGTCCGTACGTACAAATTAGTTTCGAAATTTTCAGCAATATGGCGAGGTTTTATATATTTCCGCGTTGTGGTCAGGCTATAAATTAATATCTAATGTTCCATTCGGAGATAACTATTTGATGCTTATAACGAAGGACCTAACAAATACACAAATAACTTTTTAATCTTATCAGACACTAAGGACTCGTTCGAACGAGAGTTTAATAAGCGTCCCGTTTAACCCTGACACGACGTTGACCCCAGCTCCAAGTTCCGCTTGATAAAAAAGACGCGCTTTAAAAACGCTTTCGCCTGAAAAATACACGGATATACGTTTGTGGCAGTTAAATATTTTTTGACGTGAAAAAGCACTCGTGCGAACTAGATCTTATGCTTTGCTTAGTTTTATTCTCGTTTTCTTTATATCAATAAAGTTTTCAATAAAATATCACGAATTACTTCTACTTCGTAATTCTCAAACTGATAAAAATGGCACGAATGTAATGCTTTAGATTTATTGAACGTAAACGTTCAGAATTTTCCAATACTTATAAACGTTCAATGTATGGTCCTTCTAAGTTCGCCAATTGAAAGTATTTTCATCTCGAGAGGTATTGTGAGTCGTCCATCAAATCCAGTTTCTAATTAGGCTCGCATCTGCTCATCCTTAAATATAATTGAAACATTTTTGGATCCAAAATTAAGATCCTCGAATCACGAAAAGGTTATAATATCAAGAGGCACTTTTCCATGAGATACGTTTGAACAAAGTAACTGAAAAGCACTCGAAATATAAATTCAGAGTTCGTTCGATTAGGGTTCCGCTGTGGTCTATTGTTCGTTCTGTACAAATGACAGACAACAACAAACTGTGTGTTGTTGTCGTGTGTGGTTGTGCGCGCGCGCGCGCGCGCGCGTGTGTGTGTGTGTGTGTGTGTGTGTGTGTGTGTGTGTGGGTGGGTGGGTGGTTGTGTGTGTGTGCGCGCTTCAATGCTATCCGACAAATTTCGGTGAATATGTGTTAATCCTTACCAAAAAGCTAGTTGGGTGTGAATTTATATTTAAATATTTGGAAAAGGATAATATTTGATTCAGAATATTTGTTTTCTATATATGAAGTAGATTAAAATCGACTTTATGGGACTATTTACAAAATCAGTTAACTATCCCGCAGATAATATTGCCCGCAGCGTCGCCTGAGTAAACTAAGATTTACAACGGCATCTTAGCGGGTTGATACAAGCATAGCCTTCCTCGATAAATGGGCTATCTAACACTGAAATAATTTTTCAAATCCGCCCAGTAGTTCTCCAGATTAGCGCGTTTAAACTAACAAACTCTTCAGCTTTATATATTAGTATAAGATGAAGTCAATGCAGGCTCATATAATGTTCTTAATGTTGGGGTTATCCTTGTCATTCATCATCATCAACTCTTATATGTCACATTGGGCAAGGTCTTCCTTCACGAAATCAGGCCAGAAGCACTTCATACATCTTTAAAGATCTTTAATCTCATCAGGCCTGTAGTTTTCCTCGCGATGTTTGGATTATTCTTCTTTCACCGTTAATTAAATTAACATAATATTATGTTATATGTGTATATTAATAGTAATCGGATCACCAGCTTTTCTCTATGTCGTACCCTTATTTGAAAATAATTTTATTTTTGTAAGAAATTCGACACACCATAAGAAGCCGTACACTAATATACTTAAAACGCCTTCCTGACCGACTTCCGACTATATCGGATGACCAAACCGTATCTATTTCGGTCTATTATAATTTAATTATTAGTTATGTCCGCAGTGAAAGCACCAAAATTAAAATCAAACCGAAATAAACAAATCATCACTTACGCTGATATCTAAATTTAAGGTTATAAAGGCGAAAGCTTGTTGGATGGTTGTTGCTCTTTCATGCTAAAGCTACGTAATGAATTTTGATAAAACTTTACAATAATGCAGCTTGTACACATGAGAATAAGACACGGGCTTTAATTTATCCCCGTACTCTAAAGACCATGGGAAGTACGCAAGTGTAACTGCGGGGCGTTGCTACTAGTATTTGAAATTTATTTACATTTCTATATAGTTTTTAAGCTCTACATGCCACAGGCCACGTGTCTTTTGAAATCGGGTGTAGCCCTCCTCGACCATAGAGTTGGCAAATTTCACACACCCTCAAATACTGCTAGTTTCCTCAAGTATTCAGATTTCAGCATAATGTTTCTTAAGTGGCACTATCCTGGTTAATGGGAAACTTTAAAAAAAAGAATGGTCAGATTCGAAACCAGACCTCTCACTTTACACATATAAATCTTCCGACCGACCTACCGATTGAGCTTAAAGGCCATCAGGCTCAAAGTCTAGACCTTTCGAAGAAAAAAGATCGACCGACTATATACCGACTGCAAATTATAATGAAAACTTGCTGTAACACCTTCAACAAAGTATATGTAGTAAGCTTCCGATAGTCTTGTATTGAGGGCCGGGACTCTTGACTTTATAAGTATTTGTCGAGTAGTTCCCCGAGCGGCACATAAGCTGCTAATATAAAATGTAGTATGAAAACATAATGCTGTGTTAAATTTTAACACCATGTATTTAGTATTACATTTGCATAAAGCTTTGTAGGTTACGTGGATGTGGCGGAACATCGGCTTGCCGTTTATTGTGGATATACACAGGGTGGATACAACCCGATAATGATGATACTGTCCGTTATAAAGCTTTGAGGTTTGTGTGATCAAAAAGTGTTAAAAATTTACGTCGTGCACGCTGAACAAAAAGTTTCGGAACCAAAGACAGTGTTGCCGACTCGCACAAAATTCCCTCAAGCCATATTCAAAATATCCTTAAATCCAAGGGCGTAAAGTTTTGTCAACCATTTTTTCTTTAAAATTTGGAAGTTTGGTAGCAATGTCTACTTCGCTGACTTTTTTTAGTAAAAATACAATATTTGCTAAATAAAGTTTGCCCTGAATTTCAAAATTATTAAAGGCCGATCCCGAAAAACTTTTAAAAATATAACGCCCATATACTAAACTTATCCCATTTTCCCTCTAAATCTGCGGAGTAAGCCCCTAAGTTGACAACCCTGGCCAAAGAGGTGGAATAACGTTGAAAAATTGTGAAGTGAATCTTTTTTTGAAAAGAGCACGTGACCCCGTTCTGAAAATTCTCAACTTTGAGACTTGTCATTTTCGGCGGTAAATTAAATGTAGAGACATAATTTTGCAACGAAAATGATGTTAGCATTTCGCCTTTCCTTTTCTTTTTTGTGGCCTAGTTCTCTATACAATAGTGAAGACTGACGAGTAAACAAAGCGACTCTTTGTAAAAGGGGACCGGAATCCACAGCTCGACATAGGCCTCTCTCAATGAACGCCGAGACTATTGATCCGTTGCAACTCACATCCAAAACGGACCATCCAATTCAACTTAAAAAGTACTAAAACTAGCTCTTGCCCGCAGCTTCGGTTGCGTTAACTAAGATTTACAACGGGATCTTAGTACGCAAAATAAGTAAATTTTCTGGTTGATTTTTCACACCTTGTGTCCGAAAACCCAAATATCTTACGGATTTTTCAGGATAAAATTTAACTTATATAATATTCGTGCATAATGTAGCTTTCGAATCATAAAATAATTTTTAAAATCGGTCCCAGTACTTTTTGAGCCTATTCATTACAACCAAACAAACAAACAAAGTGTTCCTCTTTATAATATTAGTGTAGATAAATAGATTTAAGATAATTTAAGAAATCATCAATAATTTAAATATTTTTAAATGAAATAAAAGTTTGTTAAATTACAATATTTTTCATGTACCGAAACTTCGATCCCGGTGATTGGAGCGTCACCTCATTTGTGGACAACCCAAGGAGCGTACATGTATAACATCAGCTAGACGAAGTCAACGTCGCGTCAAAATCGTTTCAGAGATTATCCGAAACAAACAGACCGACAAACAGACAAAAGTGAAAAAATACGTACATAAAAATTACAAAGTGAAAAAAATTAATTTGAAATTACAATCTGTCTCTTCAAATTGTATAGATAATAATTGACTGACAATTGGTAGTATAATATATATATAAATCTGACCGCTATAATTGTATTTATCTATATATACAACTAATAGCCATAATTAATAATCGTGATACCAAACCTCAGAGCTAATTTTAGTTGAGCTGTGACTGCATTGACTTGCTGTTAGAAGCTAATAGTATGAATATCTCTTTTACTCCAGATGGCGCTCGTTAAAATAGACCCTGACGGGTGGTCAAATATTGAACAGCTGTGGTGGTATAGTCAGCTGGGTCACAAGTTCGAATCTTGCTTGACGCACGTACAAATGTCGAGTAATTAGACGTTCGGCTGGTCGATTGGTCAGGTAGCGCATACGAATCCCGCCAAGTGCAGATAATTGGTATATTATGTATATTTATAAATATATTATATCTCTACATCGGGGTCATTGACATGTATATATTTACGTAACACAAGTTGTTTCGGACATAGCACGGGGTTAGGTTAACGTAATGCGATTGATGGTTAATATTAATTAGTATTGAATTTATTCATGATTTTTTTTTAATTGTTTTTATTTCGTAAGCCATCAAATCCATAAGCTGAAGTCAAGTCAATAGTTTAATAATAAAAACATTATTTTATTTTAATTTCTACTAGGAATAAATATTGAAAACTATATAATATATCTATCATCTATGGATACACGATATTCGAAATATGAGACCACTCTGTCTTTAATAACCTTCGTGGCATATCTAACGCACTATTATCGGGAGGGATGCAGAAACGGGAATAGCTTCCTTACCCTCGATTTTTCGATAAATTCCTTTGGTCTTCCTGAGGCCATGTTACGCGGTCGTACATGATTATCGTGTTAATATTTTGTGCATGATTTTATGAATGGTTCACTCGAAAGACGCTACTACTGATTCTCTAAGTGTTCAAAATGCCGAAATCGAATCCTAATATTTGTACTTTAGAGGATGACTGAGCAGATCAAGTTGAAATAATGCACTTTAATGTAAATCTAAAATGGCATAAGGCGTAAATTTCCTAAGCCTGCCCTTCAAACGTATGTGGCCGGGCTATATGAGGTGGCGTTTAATTTTCGGCGTAACTCGAAAAATTTTGGTCGGTTTTTTTGGTATTTAGTTTTGTATCAGTACGTTATCAACTACTAGACTAAATCATTTCCACGACCGCACAGTCCATGTACAAAATAAAGCTTAATACTTCCAATTATAGCACTGAAAAGCACCAATTTAGTGGCTTCGGTTGATTCACAATTGAATGGGGTGACGACGCCGGGTGCTGGGTGACGGGGTGACACAATAGGATCGGGAGCTCGTGCGGATAAAGTTTTAGACATTTTTGACAATAGATATGAAATATCGAGCCATATAACAAAAAACAGTTATTATTTTTTAATATTTTACAATGGGGATGTAGGGGTCGACTTTCGACTGATATTATTTTTAAGATTATGATTGACCATCCGAGGTCAAATGATTGTTTTTGAATATCCTATTTGACAATATTATTGATGACAAAA
The DNA here is from genome assembly GCA_905333005.2 of Lycaena phlaeas. Lineage (NCBI taxonomy): Eukaryota > Metazoa > Arthropoda > Insecta > Lepidoptera > Lycaenidae > Lycaena > Lycaena phlaeas. Next base: position 14,021,489 of record HG995173.1, read on the forward strand.
AATAATTAATCAAGTGTTATCCGATACACGGCGAGTTTTTTTACCACATTATTGTTTGTTATATAAATATTTTTTATTCCTTGTTGTTTACAACCTATAGCTACCGTTATAGTAATATAGACGGCAGTACTACGGTTTCATGATACCCTTTGAATACAATTAAAACGGTTAACAAACAAACAAGAATGTACCGGTGTATTATTTAAATTAACATGGCTATTTTAACTAGTAGTTATTATCATGATTTGTAAGAGGCCTCCAAAGAATTCCATTGGTCCCTTTCTTTTGACATCTTCAGGCACTGTTTTCACGAGCGCTTTTTCTTCTTACGAGCGCCGAGCGCTAAAAAACGTTGCAAAAGACATAATTATTATATGTATATACCCATGTGTTTATTCATACCGAAAATCCAACAACGCCTTTTAATCAAGCGCTGTTTGATTTTCGACATCTACCTTTTGAAAATTAAATCGAATTGAGCATGCGGAGCTCGCAGCTCGCGTCAACGTCAACCTTTATTAAACGCTCGTGCGAACAGTTCCTTAGCGAATTTGGACGCGAATCTTTGTAGTTGGTGATGGCGTCCTGCCATCTCGCGTGCATCTTCGTCGGTATTTTTCCCAAATCATCATCATCCTCAGCCTTTATCCGTCCACTGCTGAACATAGGCCTCCCTCAATTAACGCCAAGACGACCGATCCCCTGCCACTCGCATCCAACGAAGACCTGCCACTGCACGGAAATCGTTTTCCCATCTGTTTAATGGTCGACCAACACTTCGTCTACCTAAACGCGGCCTTTTTCCCATTTTTTTTTAACTAGTGGGTTTTTGTTTTGTAACTAGTAGTTAATAGCAACATCACAAATACACGATAATAAAAGGTATTGTGTACAAAACTTGATACTCCATTAAAAGATGTTCAGCCATTTGATATAGTGAATTCTCCTTTAATCCATTACTTACAGACAACACAATGGGTCTATTCAATACCTGCCCCACGATGGTTTAGCGCCATCTTGTAATGAATGGGATAGATAAACCCGGGAGACGTATCTAAAGAACCTCCTACACTGGTTCGATGCGTAAAAGATATTCTATAAAACTCCTACCTAATGGTTTTATCTTTTTATCTTTGTAAGCACTTTACTTCCGTTTTCAATATGTTTAAGATGTAATGAAATTCATTTTTACATTGTTATTTTAGTTGAAATGAATTTTGCATAAAAAGATTGGATCTGATAATGGATCATGTTCGCCAACCCACACTGGATTGACAGTCGATAAAATCTTTGCCTGGTTTGCCTGTAATTTTTGGTCGTCGATGAGCAATCCGTTATGCGTACCTTTACATAGGCTATAGTTATATTTGGTGTTGTTGGATGAATGTGAACTATTTTTTTTAATGTTTTATTATCACCAAGAGCCGACGACAAAGCGTGCCTTAATATTATGTCATGTTCATCAGTGCCTGAACTAAGCTTATTGTAGGTTACAGTGCTCCTTTAAGACGCATTGCATAATAGGCTTAATTAAACAGTTTTTAGGGAGGTATATTATTTAATAGTAGTGATGTATTAAATCATAATATGTATGTCGGAGTAGTGAAATAGGAGGTTTGTACGCGTACTAGTAGCGCCATCTATGGCATTCGAGATAGTTTATTCGATTCATCGAGTCAGTAGTTCGAGTTGAAGTTGTCTATGGCTTGTCACAATAAACGATTGTTATTCTGTGAAATGTCAAGTTGAGACTATAGTCATCGCCACTTTAGAAGTCTGATAGACGCGGCGCTGCGGTATCATAACTCAATGTTGCCAATTTATAGTGTAATGATTTTCCACCAAGTCTAGTACAATAAAAAAATTAAATAATTATAGGGCCTATGGTCAGTAGTGGATTGATAAAGACTGAGTATGATAATAATGACAAAAATAATTATAGCAGCAAAATAAAAATCTCCCTGCCAGGTTTTAGTAAAATAAAACATTTTTTTGTAAATATTTCATTTGTATTTTTTACGTATAACCGATTAGTAGAATTCATCTAAAACAAGCTTCTTCGGATGTGTTCGGCTTTTGCCAGGAGTGACGATTTTCTCAGAAGTAAATGCTGCCATTGTTACTTCCTTTGTTATTCGACCTTTTTTACAGAAACACCTGAAAATATAATTCATCTGAACAAGGTTTTAATTCTTTTACCTTGTATTTATATTCATATAAAATATCATAAGATAAATGTAGGTATAGAGTTAATGATAATATTTTAACCATAAATTAGGCAAAAATAAGTGACTCTGGCATCTCTAAAATTTTCCCGTCATGTCAGTGACATTTATAAACATATTATTCAACGGGGTTAATTGTTGTTTATTTTTACTTTCTAATTCACAAAATTATTTCAGTTTAATGATCATTATACGGCCTTCACTTTATACACCTCACTTTATATTATATGCTCCATATTTCACGTAAAACAATTTAAAATATCACAACTTCTTACTCCAGACAGACGTCAAGATGTCAATGTTGTCAAATTTAGTTCGGGCATTAGTCGCAGGACTTCTAAAGTGGCGATGACTATAAAGTTATCGCCACTTTAGAAGTCCGATAGACGCGGCGCTGCGGTCTCATAACTCAATGTTGCCAATTTATAGTGTAATGATTTTCCACCAAGTCTAGTACAATAAAAAATTTAAATAATTATAGGGTCTATGGTCAGTAGTGGACTGATAAAGACTGAGTATGATAATAATGACAAAAATAATTATAGCAGCAAAATAAAAATCTCCCTGCCAGGTTTTAGTAAAATAAAACATTTTTTTTAGTAAATATTTCATTCGTATTTTTTACGTATAACCGATTAGTAGAATTCATCTCAAACAAGCTTCTTCGGATGTGTTCGGCTTTTGCCAGGAGTGACGATTTTCTCAGAAGTAATTGCTGCCATTGTTACTTCTTTTGTTATTCGACCTTTTTTACAGAAACACCTGAAAATATTATTCATCTGAGCAAGGATTTAATTCTTTTACCTTGTATTTATATTCATATAAAATATCATAAGATAAATGTAGGTATAGAGTTAATGATAATATTTTAACCATAAATTAGGCAAAAATAAGTGACTCTGGCATCTCTAAAATTTACCTGTCATGGCAGTGACATTTATAAACATTTTACTCAACGGGGTTAATTGTTGTTTATTTTTACTTTCTAATTCACAAAATTATTTCAGTTTAATGATCATTATACGGCCTTCACTTTATACACCTCACTTTATATTATATGCTCCATATTTCACGTAAAACAATTTAAAATATCACAACTTCTTACTCCAGACAGACGTCAAGATGTCAATGTTGTCAAATTTAGTTCGGGCATTAGTCGCAGGACTTCTAAAGTGGCGATGACTATAAAGTTATCGCCACTTTAGAAGTCCGATAGACGCGGCGCTGCGGTCTCATAACTCAATGTTGCCAATTTATAGTGTAATGATTTTCCACCAAGTCTAGTACAATAAAAAATTTAAATAATTATAGGGTCTATGGTCAGTAGTGGACTGATAAAGACTGAGTATGATAATAATGACAAAAATAATTATAGCAGCAAAATAAAAATCTCCCTGCCAGGTTTTAGTAAAATAAAACATTTTTTTTAGTAAATATTTCATTCGTATTTTTTACGTATAACCGATTAGTAGAATTCATCTCAAACAAGCTTCTTCGGATGTGTTCGGCTTTTGCCAGGAGTGACGATTTTCTCAGAAGTAATTGCTGCCATTGTTACTTCTTTTGTTATTCGACCTTTTTTACAGAAACACCTGAAAATATTATTCATCTGAGCAAGGATTTAATTCTTTTACCTTGTATTTATATTCATATAAAATATCATAAGATAAATGTAGGTATAGAGTTAATGATAATATTTTAACCATAAATTAGGCAAAAATAAGTGACTCTGGCATCTCTAAAATTTACCTGTCATGGCAGTGACATTTATAAACATTTTACTCAACGGGGTTAATTGTTGTTTATTTTTACTTTCTAATTCACAAAATTATTTCACTTTAATGATCATTTTACGGCCTTCACTTTTTACACCTCACTTTATATTATATGCTCCATATTTCACGTAAAACAATTTAAAATATCACAACTTCTTACTCCAGACAGACGTCAAGATGTTAATGTTGTCAAATTTAGTTCGGCCATTAGTCGCAGGACTTTAAAAGTGGCGACGACTATAGTAAGAGAGTGACACAGTACAGTGGACTCCTGAAGCTCGACCGCGCCGGTTGTGCGCACTGATTCAGTCTAACCAACACACAATATGGCGGACGCTGAAGATATTTCTGATAAAAATCCATCTGCATCTCCGACATGTATATTAATCGATTGAATTCACGTTATTTCAGCCTATAGCCGTCCATAACTGCTGAACTGCGTGACTGGCCCATTGTATCGATGAGTGATAAGGGGGCCTAGCCAAAATTAGTTCGAAAATAATAAAATGTATGGGATTGACATAAGGCCGCGTTTAATCACGTGGTCCATCCTATACATTTTATCATTTTCGAACTTCGCTAACGGTTTCTTAATGGCATTTTGGCTAGGCTCCCAGATATTTGTAAAAAATAATAAACGATTCGAGCGAAACCTTCATTTCCATGTAGAGTGACAATAACTTCTGAGAGCGAATGGTCTCATATTTTATTTACTTCACCCCTCAAATACACTTTAGTTTCACCGCCATTTAAGGATTAGAAGATCTTACTATAATATATGACGTATAGTATTAATAATCATGAAATACTCATAGTGTCATACTTGTATTGGGTACGGAGTAAGCAAATATTGTGTGGCGTGACAGAGGGTAGAAAAGTAATAAAGTATAAATTTGGCGTGACATTTATGACCCTCTCCTTAAGAAATACTGTAGGTCTGTTTATTTGTTAATGTCAGACTCGTAAAGTAATAAAATAACATGTTATAACTTTCTATCATTCAAACATAGATCATATTTATGGTTATTAAGGCGCTGTGAATAGCCAACTTCTAAATGGATTTCAGGGGAAGAAGTCATGAGCTTGTAGTCTATAGTCAAGATTGACATAAGTATATATATTTTTTTGTTGCTCTCATTTGTATACATTTCCCTAAAAATCATTTAAAAAATTCTATTTTTACTACACACGGCGTCTTTAAAAACGAGCTAACTTAATAATAAACAAATAAATGACACTTTATTGCACACCAAAAAACATAATACAATAAGCAAATATTAAAACTAGAAATGAGAGTACAAAAGGCGGTCTTGTCGCTAAAGCGATCTCTTCCAGACAACCTTTGGGCAAAGGAGTTTCGTAGAAACAAGTACGAAGGCGGAGTAGAGTAAGTGTATAGTTGTAACAGAAAAATGTAATAAATATAAATATATACACAATTTTATATAAATATACATAGGTACATATACACATATATACACTGTATAGATATTACTTAGTACTTAGTATAGTACCCATCATTACTTTTACATAATTGATATTATCATAAAGTTAAACATTACGATCCTATATAAAAATGAAAGTAAACAATATAAAATTAGGGAGATAATCTCAAACTACCTCAGGATACAAACTCGGAAAACAATTCTTTGAAACTCATTCTATTTGAAACGCAGACGTACCGATTTCTTTTCAATAAAATCCTTGATAAAATTGCGGAAGAGATTCAGGGACGATCAAGGCTTAAAATAACCAGGCTAGGGATAGCCTATTGTGCCCCGGCTAGATGTTCCAGACCACTCAACGTCCCTCTTAATTAAGGGGGGCAATACTCAAATGCTTGCTTGCACGTCGAATAGCCCCATTCAGACGTACCGTCGCCGGCGAGATAACGAACCTCTCTCGGTTATTACACTCTGTTGCTTTTATACTTTTTCCCTTATTTTCACACAGTTTCAATTGTTTTCAATGTCAAGTACGATTGATTGAAAGTGACATATCAAGAAATATAAACGAATGCATTTAAATATTTTTTGTCTATGATTTCTATAACATATAAATAACATATAATAAGGTTATTATAATGAAAAAAATTACGGATTTTATCGCGGTTTATTGAGTTTTTTACAAGCCCGACGTTTCGGATACTTTACAGCAACCATGGTTATGGGAGGATAACAAGAAATACGCGATAAAATCCGTAAATTTGTTTCATTATAGGCCGTGAAATTCGCGTAAACATAAGAAAACAATAATCTTATACCTTCTTATAAAATATAACGATCTAATTTTGGAAACTACTGGTCGTATTTGAATAAATCTTTCAGTTTTAGATTACCCATTTGTCGAGCACGGCTATAGGCTATATATCAACATGCTAAGATGCCGATGCAAATCTTAGCTGACGCAGACGAAACTGCGGCTAACAGCTAGTACAAAATATATATTCACTATTTATATATGTATTTGTTCGGTCCTCCAATATTTCAGACTCCCCGCGATTATGGATCTTATTAAAACTAAAAACCGTAATAAGTACCTTAACAAATATATTTAAATGCTTATTATATACTCATATACATATCTAAAATTTGCAGTAATTTTGACTTTAAGTAAAAGAAGTGTCTTATTTCTAGTCTTTTATTGCTTAATACTCTACAATGCACACAATATGATATAAACTCTTTCATTCTTCGCTGTAACATTACCATAGTTAAACCTCACTATTAAACCGTCCGACCATCGTACACAAAGAAACATCGAGCTGAAGGCAAAGAAAGTCGAAGCGGAAAATAAAAAACCTGATAAAATACTTCTTTTCTCCTCTCTTTATACACTTATGTTATTGCATGTACATTTTTATCGTAATACTTGTATTGAATTAGTCACAATAGGTCAGAATAATGTCATATCTATTTACATCTAAAAACACTTTCCTAAGTTTCAATTGATATAGTCATAAAAAATTATGATTATTTGTCTTTTAATTAATTAGAAAAATCCTAGTTGCCAGTAAGAGTATCTATGTCGACCATACTCGTATGGCCGGTTGAGAGGGCTTTTTGTTGAAACGATCATTATTATTCCGATTACCTAGGCTGTGAAGGTTTATTTTTCATTGGCATCGAATTCCTCAGCGTACTGCTTGTACCGTTACTGTCTTGGACGAGTCTGGCAAAAACCACGGTATTCAGATGTAACTACGCCGACGTAACGAGTTACAACGTAATATCGCGATCCCGGCTTCAGTACCATCTCTCTTTTTTTTTAAGTGAAACTTCTTTAGTATCGTTGCGATTTCAAACCGGATGCAACGGAAAAAACGACAGGCAAGAGACACAAATACAAAAGAGCGAGAGAGCAAATGTCGGTGTGTCTGTATATTGAACACTGTTTAATACTTGCTTGTATTTGAGCATTTAACGTGTGTTTCACTTATATCGTGTGTGAATCGCACAAACACCTTTTTTGTTTCTCCTGTGAAACAGTTTCGCTGGTTTCAACATAACCCGTACTGAGACATAACATTTCTCAGGATATATAAATAAATGAGCTGCCATTTTTTTTTCTTTAACAGCGGGAAATGCGCTTAGGCATCCCGCAGGAGAGTGGGTCTCCCCAGACAGGTATGTGAGACTCGCTGCGCCCGAAAGATGGTAAGTGGACGCAGCTCTACCCACTACAACCCGGAAGTCACGCGAGTGCCACCACTGCCTTTGGTAAGGTGCCCCGGATCTACAAGCAACAGGGCACCACGACGGCTAGTCATTCCCTCAGAGGACCGACGCCACCTCCACAGAGGGGTTGCCCCGCACTACAGAACAACCACTCCCAACGTCTGGACAGTAAGATGAGGTGATGTTCCCATTCTCTTCCCGTGCCCTGCTCTTTTGCCCCCTTTCTTATAAGAGGGGTACAAAAAGCCCCCTCGGCTCAATTCGCTTAACCCAAGTTGTTGAGGTCACCCTGGGCTACTGAGCCCCACCGCCACGACAAGACCTGAACCATGCTCACCATGATTGCATGGATTGGGAATTACGCGAGTGAAACTGCGGGGCGTTGCTAGCATGGCTTAAAAATAAGAAGGTTTTGTTAGAATTTGACATTATCGGCTTTGTAGATTTGTTACCTTCTGTAACCTACCTTTGTATTTCCTCATTATTTTTTCGGTAAATCACAAGGTGGTATTTGTTTTATTCAAAAGGCTCATACGACGCGTGCAGGCGACGTCATTAAAATCCACAGATTTAATGAGAAGCCATTGTTCTTTGCACATCATTACAAGCCGATCAAAAGAATCATTACACTTCAAGAGAAATGTGCGAATTAAAGCTATTTATAAGACAAAAAGGTTTTATCGTATTCATCTATCTTTATAATTAATGGCTTTAGTTTTACGAAGTCATCTTTCACGATGATATTATCTGAATTTGAGAATGGACCTGTCTTGGAAGATTTGATAAGGGATATTAAAATATCCTACTAATATTATAAACGCGTAAGTTTGTTAGTATGAATGTTTGTTACTTTTTCATGTAAAAACTACTGAATGGATTTAAATTAAACTTTACAAGTATATAGCTTATATATCAGAATAACACAGGCTATAATTTATCCCCACACTCCCGCAGCAATGGGAAGTACGCGGGTAAAACCGCGGGGCGTAGCTAGTATTATATAAAGTCGTAAATCAGGTTTACTGGTACCTAAGTTCGAATCCCGTTAAACACCAATATTTGTATTTTTTTTATTTTACTTAGATATTATGAACAAGAGACGACGAGGACATACACTTATCACGAATATTGTTAAAAAATGTTAACTCCTGCATTTAACTTTGAAAGTTTTCCTAATATGTCACTCGAGAGAATTTCCACTAGAAATTTAAATATATTAAGTAATATGAAGGACTCGCAAATAGTTGCGTATATACAGAAAACTTCTCCGAAACTGAATTCATAAAAACACTTTTGAAAGTAATTTCAGCACTACTTTGGTTACCCATACATGTATATTAATTTAATTTTGAATAAATAATTTCGATAAATATTAGTTACAAATAAATATGAGTTGATAGTGATTGATAGATTAGATTATTTAGGAGATTATTTGTTCTAATACTGTTTTGTTATCTAACATTTGGATCAATCAAAACCAAGCAAAGGTAAATTCACCATAAATAAATTTGCGTTTTAATAAATACATACACAAATACACATAAAAGTATACAAGTTAGAAAGTTAAATAAAGGCCTCCATGAAGTTAATTCCTAATTAGTTTGTATTATATAAATTAACATAACCCTTAATTTACGACTGGTCCGAAAGTTTTCCGTAGCTCAACGTGCTACGGAGTGTGCTGTCAAAGATAGGATTCGAAACGTATACATCCACCCGAGAACTAAAGTTACTGATATCACGCCAAGAATAAACTCGTTGAAGTAGCAGTGGGCTGCCGGATGCCCTAAGGGCCAATAAGCTTTAAGAGTGTAAGCCATGTTTTGATGTACGAAATGTTGGTCGGCGTTTAACCAGATGGGTAGATCATCTTCGCAGTGGCAGGTCATCTAGGGCGGCCTATGTTCAGCAGTATACGGATGAAGGTTGATGATGATGATGTTATAAATTATTTCCTATAAGTATATTCACTACCATGATACAGTGATCATGTTGACGATTGCCTCTAATTAGTAATTACCCAGTTACATGTAAATCTTGCCGGTCAATGACTCGTCTAGAGAAGCGTAGTGTTGACATAACATCGGTATCTTGTAACATTAGAGTTTGCTTTACAATGCTTAGTTTGTCTGGCTCTGTGTTTGTCTTTGTTACTGAGGCTGTTTATACAGTGGAAAGTGGTGTTGGATTCATTAATTAAAGATACGTAATGAAGAATTGCATATCTCAACAGAAGGCGTGCTTCAGAATCGGTTTAGAGCCCTTCTTATTCATATTGTTTAAAATGTGCAAATTATATATTATTTTTTTGATCGACTTCAAGATATGAAAGAAATCAGATCTACTGTAAAACATTTCGATGATTGTTTTTGATTTGAAAGCTTTCGGGTTTCCCTTATGTTTATGAATTTAAATTAAGTGCCACAGTACACACTACTTGAACAAAATAATCCAAAAATTTCCGTAAGTTTATTTTACATTGAAATAAAAATATTTTGTAATAATAAGTATCCGAAACATCGGACATGTAAAAATACATAAGTTGTTTCATTATGTATAAAAAAACTAACTACAATATATAAACATTTTTTGTCAAAAGTAAACATTTTCTATTCTATTCTATTGTACAATTTGTAACATTTCTAATAACAAAGACATGTTCCTTGATTTAACAATGCATAATGTAACCTAGATATTGCGGTTGTATGCGTCAGCGGGAAGCATTTGTAATTCCATTCAAAATTGCTGGTAAGTGGCCATCGAGCCTACAATCATAGGCCGGCGACCCCGGTCGATAAGGCTTCTCCTGCCAGTGGTCACTCAGCTAATGTACTGGCGACGCTTTCGATAGGGTTGGCGATTTTAATGAAACAACTTTTACGGATTTTATCGTTGTTTATTAAGATTTTTTATTTGCTCGTCGTTTTTTATAGGTATTTTACAGCAATGACGTAACAGGGGTGGCAGCCTGATTCGTAAACATTAAAAAATAATAAGGGATGGCGATTTTTGTTATAGGTTGAATTTTGGGCAATAATTTAGTAAACGTTATTTTTTTTAAGCCTGATAAAGACATTGGTTCATAAATTTCTGATGTCGGCGATTCTTATAACCTCCAACTAAATCACGTGACCATCACCATACAGAAGAAACTAATCCGATTATATACTATCGATCGATCGTCGTAGCTATTATTATTGAAAAATAGATTAGTCAGTGAACGGATATAGTGAAGAATGCAGATTGGCAAATTTCACACACCGTCGACTTATAGTGCGAGTTTTCTTGCGATGGTTTCCTTAACAGGCGAGCGAGCGGCGTTGAAAATATTAGCTTGCAATCATAAAATAGATTGGAGAATTTTAAATAACGTAAGAAACGAGCCGCGACAGAAAAACGGCGATAGTATACTAGTTTAAATTTTAATGCATCCTCGGCTTCATCTCTTTTAAACATCTCTACAAAAATACAAATGAAGCCAAAAAGACAACTCTTCGACCAGTGGATGCATCTTTTTGCTAGGTTAGAGAGCTAACAGGACGATAAAGTATGATCCTTCCTGCACATGTTCCAAGGCTCCCCTCAATACCCACAAGATCCCCAAACACAGTCGACATTCTACACTGAAATGTTCCGGCATTCATTAAATTCACCCTATTAGGGCTGGCAGCGCAAGGTTTAGGCGTAAAAAGTACTAATATAATAAAAATGAAAGCTTTGAACGAGTTAGACTTCGAAAATACCAAAAAGATTTAAAAAATCGGTCACACAGTGCTGGCCATTTCAAAATCGTTATAAACCGCGATATAATCCGCAAAAAATATTTCATTGTAAATGATTTTGCATTCAAAAAGAGGTTCATTCAGGAGGGCTATATAGGTTACAAATTTCTTTTTATTTAGGGTGGGTACAAGCGCAATAAAATAGCTATCTATATACGTTAATAAAATAGCGTTAATAAAAAGCTCCTCAAACCTATGCATCTGAATTGCAGTATCATGTTATGACATTACTATAGCTATTGAGTATAAGTACTTAGTAGTATTATTATACCTCACAAATTAGATAAATAAGATAGGTACTTATTTAGTTACCTAAAACCAATGAACAAATTCTAGCATATAGCTTTTCATGCACTCGACGATGGATGGACTATCTTCGCCGGAGTTCTCGAAAGGCAAGCTGTGGACAAAGTTTGTTTTCTTCTTTGTTCTTTTCTATTCTAATAACATGCGGATTTTCTGATCCCAACAATAAAGTGAATAGAATCGCTTAAATAATACCACAAAAGATGGTGGATGTAGATTTTCAAACTCCTCCCCCCACGATGAGTTCATCTTAATTTTAGCTTTGTTTGTTCACATCAGTTCGACGACTTTCATGCAAACAATAATTGAACTTGCTTCCAACTGGTTCCCTTTTTTATAAACAAACAGTGACATTCGGTTAATATAAGGACGGAAGACGATTTTAGCGTCCATTACATTGTTCTCGAGAACGATTAAGAAGCATAGTATCGAGTATGTGATTGAATGTCAATTACAATGTTTTTTTCATTAAATTGCATATTTTTTGTAATACTGTGGTATTAATAAAAATGATTATCAACCACATATACACTTATTAACTACGAGTCAAATGAAATAAGGAGTATTTGAATCCCGCTTTCATGCAGATGAAAAATATATGATTAAAAAAAAACTAATTTTCCCACCGTTTAGGAATATTTAAATTATCGATTAAAAAACTCGAGTGTTCTAGATTACTATCGCTGTTTTATTAATGTTAAGTTATTCTATCAAGCGAATGATTTGATCATGTTCTCTGGACTTGTACAAATGACAACTATGGATGAATAAAGACTGATCATGATGACGATGATGTAAAAGATTAATTATATTTTTAATAAAATCATAAATTAATTCAACCGCACACGTGGTCTTAAATATATTTTAAAGCATTTTGAGGCTGTAAAATTTGAATATACTTCTCATTTAGCCATGTAATGGCGGGCAGTGAAAGAGGACGGTACGTTTCAAAAATACGGCACAAATGTCGTAAAATATAACGAGCCATTATGTTACATTGGTACATATTTTCACTGTACTCTGTAGAATAAAATGCGTTGAGCAAATAGTGAGGGGTACGCGTCTCTATTGTTGTCCCTTTCTTTATTTCAGTGTTGCGCGCTCAAGTATTTACTATGTGTTTTATTTATGCTTCCTCGGAATTTCTCATCTTCAACGTGTATTTTACGAGATAAAAACTCAACTCAGATCGCGAAACAACGTTCCTACCTAAGTTACAAACGTATATGTAAAAATGTAAAATTATTAGACCTTTTAGATTTTTTTTAATTTTCAGTAATACTCTTGGCCTGGAGCCAGGTGTAAAGTTATTAGACCTTTCTGGCCTTTTTGGAATTTAAATTATATTCTTTTAATGCTTTTTAATTTAGCGTAATTTTCCAGTATTATTCCTAAAAGAGAATCGAAAAAGCTTTGAATAAACTTTAACTATTGTTTCTCTGTATCATCAGAACAACACAATGAGTTAATTTTTTTAGTTTCCTAATAACCCGAAGTATCTTATAATAGTTTAATATTTTCTCACATTCTTTCTTTGCCCTTTATTATATTCACTATTCTTTCATTACTTTAATGCGATCATGTGGAAAGAAATTGTAGGCAATATATTTTATGTTCATGCTTATTTATTGCTAATACAATTACTATGCTTTTAGTTCTGAAGTAAAAGTTACGATGACAGATGAATAAGTTACACAATTGATTCGAACTCGTAACATATAATAAAGTTTGCTTCATTTAGTTTTCTGGTGTTTTTTCACTTACAAAATCTTTTTAGATCTAGCTAGTGGAAAATTTTCTTATGATTTCCCATATTTATTTTATTGATTAATAAAGCTTATCGATTCTATCGTAATTTGGTCAGACATTAGCATTACGGATACTTTATAACACTTTATTTATATACCTAATACTTTACAACTCTAAACTGTTTCTATTTATTAAAATGTTAGTCTTGGTAAAGCTAGTTAAGGCATGGTGTAAACGAACAAGGAACGTCATTAAGGATGCAGGCCGTTACGATTGGAGTTTATAGCGCAGTCGCCGGTGGGGCTCGTCATTAAAACTTTAGATATGGTAGACTTGCCATCAGCCATGCTAGACATGAAATGGTTTTGTATTCTCACATATGCATCAAGACGCTAGTGTGCTTGTGTTACCTACGAAATCAGCATATTATGTATTTTGATTAGAATATTATGTCGGTTTAACTAAAGTTACGTAGCACGTCGATGTAGCATTTGGTTCTCATGATTAGCAGTGGATAGATAAGCGCTGATAATAATGATGTTAATTTGCTCTTTCATCGTCTTTAAAAATAATAGTTGGTATGTTATAATATTTGAGTATATAAGTACTCCTATTAGTTAGTGCACATTTGCGATGCTATAAAAGAGAATATGATCAACGTCTACCATGGAACGTTAGAAGCATCTTTAGTGTAGTTGTGGTTGTATATTTATTAAACTATTCTTAGTTTAATTCACTCCTATGCTGCACTTTCGTAAAGCAAATTATAAATTTAAAATTATTTCAATCGAGTCCGGCCCGAAGGACCGTTTTTTTATTTACGAGGCAAATACATTTCCATTACAAGTTCGCAGTTCTTTCGACTTCACCAAATCCACGATATTATTTTGCATTATAATATATGTGATCCAAAAATCCCCTCTCCGGGACGAGTATGGTCCATTCATCAAGTTACGTGACCGGATTGCCGTGATTCTGTTAAACGTCACTAACTGCGTCACGCGTGAGTTTAACTCGATTGTTTTGTCTATTCGAATCAAACTAAATGGCTGTTGTTGTTTGCGAATTGACAGGGTGGATTGTGATTGAGATAAAACAATTGATACTGGTGTTGTGGAAACGTGATAGGATTCGTGTGTCGTTCTTTCAAAAGAATAATTAGGTACATAAGAAAATTTGATAATGATTAAAAACGATAGATAAATAGAAATGAAGAGTTATTTTTTTTTTATTTGGACTGATTTTCGGAATATAAATCGGATTACAGTATATTAAATAACACTACATAGATGAGAGAGTAAAGACGAGGAAACTACCTATATTTTTTTGTAATTTTAGGGCGGATTAAGTACAAGGGATGATTCCCTTGTACTTCTAGTTTTCCCGGGTTCATAATCACATCCCCGGATGAAACAAATATTTCTTAATTTAACTATTGTTCTGAGTACCAACCTTGTAAGTTTAATATAAGAGTATATAAGAATAATACTACATTTAAAAAGTATATTATATAGTGTCTAATTTCTGAAACTCCTTATAACATTTAATCTTACAAAACCTTATAAATTTTTATCTAACCTACAAAATATTATACCTACAGGGGTCTCTAAAAATATTCCATTTATGTGCCACTAAATCCGGATGCAGATCTTGATTAAAGCAGTAACTCACAATCTCGCTTCTCAATTTTCTTGTCTTATTTCTATACAATCTTTTCTCATTGTATTAATCAAATACTTTCAGCTCGCGATTCCAACTTTTCTCGACTTTATGATTTTACGATGTGAATACAAATTGAGAAGACTGCAGTGTATTATTTAATTGGCATTTTATTATATTTTATTCACATGCATACGAGGCAGAAAATATATTGTAAGACACCACAGCTATAAATATATACATAACCTTTTTAAAATTTGTAGGCGCATTTGTATTAGAACTAATAAAACGGACAGGATTGCCTAATAAGCAGCTTCTTGTTGCTCTCGATCTTAGTGTTTTCCGTTTGTCAAGATATTAATGATTTCTATCAATAAAATTTTCAAGTGTTTTCTTGTTAAATGTGATGACACTATTTTCGATTGTTGTATTGGTATTTGTGGCAATACTAATAATAACGAGACAAACTTTAACATAAAATAACTAATGCAATCGACTTAGGCCGATAGTTTTCAATTTTTTATCAAGAAAATTTTATATCCTTTATTCATTACAGACATATTCTGTAATGAATATAAGTGCTACTGGAATACAAAAGATATCCATTAGAAACACCCCCAAAAATATATGCATCCCAAATTAAATTATATTATACGTCGTCTCTTTTGTTTTAAAACTATACTAGCTAACTGACTGAGCTTGTCGTTTGACTTTATTTGTTTTATTTTCAAAAGCATTATAGCAGATGTAGCAATAAGTTTTATACTGAAGTAGTTACAAACAATTGTCTACAGACGGGAAGGTGAGTTTCTGCTCCCCCAAGTTACTTAATGACCTGTATTAAGACTTGCTGTCGCACTTTATAAATTGAAAGCGATCTAGTTTTCCACTTAATAGAATTTTGTTTTATTGCTAGTATGTTTAAAGGAGGGGAAGGAGGAAGGGGAGAGGAGAAATAAAATAAATAAAATAGAAAAAACTCAAGAACGACTGGCCGGATTTGAAAGATTATTTCAGTTTCAGATAGCCCATCTATAGAGGAAGGCTTTTAAGCTATATATCATCCCGCTGAGATGCTAATGCTAATGTAAATCTTAGTTAACTTAGGTGAAGCTGCGGGCAACAGCTAGTAAGTAATAACGTTTGAATGATGAGAGTTCATTATTGATTTGAGCGGATTGGCAATCCCAGGCATTAGCAGGTACGGTGTCCTACACCATGTACTGTTTGTTTATTGAGCTACCCTCAGTAGAACGATTTCATAGCCACAATGACTATTGAATCTGGTATCAAAATATGTAGGTTTTTGACTTACAAGATTTGACAACATGAACATGAATAGAGTAATGATATCAAGGATCCCATGGAACAATGTGTATAATGAGCAATGATTTTCATGACTATATGATGATATAAAATAGGTATTGTTTCACTAATAAAGTATTCCTTTCTTTCTTTCTAACCTCGAGTAAAATGTAAAATTCCATCCCTTACTTACTATCGGAAATATTGATCTACATAATATCAAGATGACTCATTGATATATTTTAAATTGATTTACACAACGTGTATTAGGCCCATTAACATCGTTCCTCATGTGATAACCAGTCTATAAATTTAATTTACATTCAAATAACTTGAAAACTAGTCGAGCATGGTAAAACCTGCTTTGACTCTATCGCTTACAGTAAAATCAGGCAGCTTTATTACTTAATATGAAGCACGAGTATGCAGTACGATCTTATCTGGCAACATACTTGAACCATCGGATCGTTTAGTAATCTGTGCCTAAAATCTTTTATTATGCTTCTGGCTGAATAGGCCGGATACCTTGTCTTATATTCCATTTAAAAAGTTATTTAACATTTTCGAATTCCATACCATTTCGGAAATTTCTTAAAAATGTATTGAAAGCTTTACATAATATTATCTGCATTCCCCTAACCGCTGTATAAACTATTTTTAAGTTGATATTTAAAAAACAAAAATATTTATGAGGTTCTTTTTTATTAATGGTCCATATTTTTTGTTACAGATGATAGGAGATGACTAAATAAAGGGGAAAACTGTTTTGAAACTTTTTAAAAGGTAATTCTATAAAGATTATTTACTTATATTTAATACTAAATATATTTAGTAAATAAGAGACCGATATTTAAAACATATAACACAATTTGTACTAATACAGATAATAGTTTATTTCGTTAAAAGTTGGCTCACTGAAGCACGAAGGGAGCGACATTTGTGAAATTAATGGCTTCGAGTGCTTCGCGTCCCGCTGTTTAACAAGCAATAACACCGCCTTAAGACTGAGTGGGGCAGTTAGAGCCAGCGATCCCCCTACTGTCCCAGATTTTATATTTATATTTTGATTAAGTCAAAGCTACTTTTTAAGACATGTTTAGTCAATTGAATATTTTTCATTGTATTTCATAATCATCATAGGTCTTTATTCATCCTCTGCTGGATATAGGCCTCCTTCAATGAACGCCAAGACGACCGATCACTTGTATTGTATTTATAATTGTATAAGAAAATTTAAATGGTTTGTTGAATGGATTTTTTTCTTGCTAGTCAAAAGATTACACCTTTGTTTATTAGATTTCTTATGTACTGCTGAAGTAAATATTACTTTAAAAAAATCGATGTAACAATGCTGCCTGTACGCAATCCTTCTATCTCAGTTTCTTTCTTATCTTATCTAATGGCTTTATGCTTTAAAAGATCATTTTAAAATTTAATTAAAACTTTCTTGTTCACTGAAAATAGTCTTAAATTGTTCTATAACTCTTCACTTCAATGTTGGTATGTAAACCGACTGTAGAAAGAGACATCTACATTGCTAATTCATTAGAGATGCCCTTTAACCAAACTAGACACCGTAAGGTTTGTCTGTCTTTCGTAGACGTCTCCCTAAAACGCGTGTCTGTCGTATGAATGTGCAAACGATAGACCAAATTAACCCCGACACGAGTTAGACACTTCAGTTGCACAAAGCTATCTTAATTTTATGCACGTCATATCCTCTATGCATGTTTGAGGTTCCGAGAGTGTATGGAGAGATAAAATCGCTATTTTGAACCCCGTAAATGGAGTAGATCTCAAACGATAAACTAATTTGGATGAGACTTTTTTATTTGAAAGCAGGTTTTCCAGCGGTAGTTCTTAGATATATTCTATTTAAATATACTCTTGGACGTTGGTACAATCATAAATGAAATATTTGAGCATGGCTGATAATTATACTATCTGAGGGACGTAGAAAAGACAATAAAGGACAAAATTTACTAGGATTACATGTGGGCTTAATAAATTCAAATTCTTTATTGTTTGTTTTTGTTGTCATGTTTTTCAAATTCAAATTCTTTAATAGTTTGGGAATACACTTAATACTATAAGAAAACACAAAATTAATCTTTCGTAATATTCATCTCATCGCAAGACATAATTTGGACCAACGAATCCATACTATTTCATAAAGATTGTAGAAATGGACAGAACCTATCTCGCCTCTTTTAAAATATGTTCGGCATACCATAGAGTTAAGTGATTTATAGAGGTGGCCAACCTTTTTAGATACAGTCCAATAAATACACGTCAAATAACTCCGTAAAGGCGGAGATACCCGAATCGGTGATTCTGGACACGTTAAATAGATAGGGCTATTATCTGGAGTGACCTGCTGTTGTCTCGGTAGAAATATAGTCCTTGTCGATAGTGATGTTTATTTTTATTCAGACGGAAGGAATGATGCGTTGGGTTAAATTATTCGATTCTTATGTGCACACGAATTTTGTCAATCATCAAGAAAACTTTTTGACGGAACAAAATGGTATCTTTTAATTTTTTTGTTTTATAAATTGTTTGGTCTAAGGAAAGTAAGCGTTATATTAGAAGTAAAAAAAAGGATTTTAATGAAATTAAAAAAGCAAAATAAACTAATGGAAAAGCCTTTTCATCGAGAGTTTATCTATAACATCGTTTACGAGGTTTTATTCTATATAATAATGACATGTCTCCTTTACTTTCCGTTTCTATTTATCAATGACATGATCCTACGTTTTATAAGGCCGACCATAAAAAAGTTAGTGCGTATATTTACGATTTTAGACGTTGGAGGAAGAACAAAAGATATTCGTTACATTGTAATTTCATTAACATATGTTTTACTATCAAAAACGCGTAGTTTTCTTCATCATCAGCCTTTATCCGTCCACTGCTGAACATAGGCCTCCCTCAATGAACCCCGAGACGACCGATCCCTTATCACTCAACACGGAGATCGCCTCCCGACCAATGGCCGACCAACAATCCATCTATCTAAACGGTGACTCCATTCTTGAACCTTATTGGGCCATTTATTTTGTCGTTGGAGTCAACGACCATTTTTTTTGATGATGTAGTGGAAATACTTTTCGGAGCATACCAAGGCCTGGGTAGGCGCACTGACGTGTGTGAGGACTCGCATTGGGTGCACTACCCCACTAAAACCGCTGCGTGAGCCTTTAATTGCTATTTGGGGTACCCGGATCTGCAGGCGACGGGAAAACCTCAGCGACAGACTGGTCCCGACAAGACCAGATTCTCCTCAATACTGCCCGGCTATCACTTACACAGTGCCCACGACGTTGTGTCTTCAGCGGAGCCCGCGTGCCCATCCCGAGCCCGTCGTCTTCGGGGGTGAAACAACAACCATGACATATAAAATCATAATATTGAAGTTGGCTATCATCATCATCCTAGCCTTTTCCCAACTATATATTGGGGTCGGCTTCCAGTCTAACCGGATTCAGCTGAATACCAGTATTTTACACGGAGCGACTGCTGTCGGACCTCCACAACCCAGTAACTGGGTGATACGGTACCCCGCGGTTAGACTGGTTGTCAGATTCTCGGGCTTTTGACGACCCGTAACGACTGTCAAAGATCCACGAATGACAGCCGGGACCAACGGCTTAATGTGCTTCCCGTACCCATCCACGGACCAACCTCGGCAAGCGTTGCTTAACCTGGTGGATCGATCCGTGCGGCTGTCACCACTGCGCCACGAGCTCCTCTGAAGTTGGCTATCATTTCACATTTATGTTTTTGATGGGATTTCCTATTTCTATAATTTAAAAGCTTCACAATGACAAGAGTCAATAACGATGGCAATTACTTTTAACATATGCAATTTTAAGTATGTGGCTAAGTGATACTACTGGTGGCAATAAATTATCAGCAACGGTGATATTAACGAGGTCGGGGCTCGGGTGTGAGGGATTTGACGGGTTTATAAATCAACGTGTGATCGCTGCTAATGGTCATACAGCTCGTAGGACGTTGCGTTATTAAACTGAACTTTAAATATATTGTTTTCTAACGCTTACGAGATTTTCACTCATTATAATATATAACAACTAAAAGACATTATTGCGCTTTATTAATATTTACATGCCCGACGTTTCCGATACTTTATAGCAAGCGTGGCCAAGGATGGACCGAGGTGACAGACGTCCTAAAGATAAAAAGTCAATCGATTGTGAATCATAAATATTTTATTTAATCGAAGATAAGATAAGAATATAAGATTAAGAATTCGATAGCACTTTATGTTGAAAAAGAACTATAAATCTGGATTCTAAACGAACTAGTACAACAGTGTTGCTATTAGTAATACCGAACATTTCTTAACATCAATATGTACAAAAAAACCCCACCAAAGAATTCTCTATAAGAGGAAATTACGTGTGCTGTTAATTGCTTTCATAAATCTCCAAAACTCCGATTGTTTCCGAATTTTACCGAAACCGTACCGATCGGGCGATAATTGCAAACGTAAATATATTGTTAGCAATTTCACTGGCTTATTTTAATATTGTGTCACCTTTGTCCTTTTTTGGTTAAAATATATGAGCTTCGTATTGTTATTTTAACAATATTTTTTATACAATGTTGTTGATCTGTGGTTGCCAATTTCTCGTGTCCATTACGTCATTCTTGTCAACTTAGATTTACGGACGTATCCAGTGTGATGATGATTATTGTTTAGCTTAAGTTACTCCTTATTATAATATGTACCTGCCAGTAAGTCACGTCAAAATCGGTCCAGCCACTTCCGAGATAAGCCCGAACAAATAATCAGTCAATAGACTAATCAATCTATTGACTGATTATTTGTTGTGATAAAACGATTAATGATACAGTATCTCCGAGCTTATTACTTAATTAACTCAAATGCGCAACAAGTCGATTAAGAGCAACCTCCATGAGTGAAGTAATGTAAACTAATGTCGACTGAAACCAAAGTGACTAGAGATTCACTTTTAGTCTCAATTTTAGTTTTTAGTTTTACTATTTTTTTTTAAATTCTTATTTGTTTCAAATACATAACAGAACTTTGCTTTAGTTAATAGCCTAGTCAAGATGTTAAAAAACGTGTTAATTAGAAATAAAGCTCCTAAAAATATGTGCCACAGCTCATTCGATTCGGAAAGACGTCTAGAAAAATGTTTTTGTAGGGTATATTAGCACATAAAAAATTGCAACTGAAACAATTGAAACGCTTCTGTTTCTCAAACTGAGAGTTTCCTGGGCTAGTTGCAGGTAAACTCGTTCATGTTGCGGGTGGCGCGTCGTTTGTTTAATCAAGTAACATAAAAAAAACTTGTATTACGGGTACTGGGCGGGATCGTTGTTTGATCACTCCACCAACCCATCTAAATAATATAGTCTCTTATATTATTTGCTTGTTTCAGATGAGCCATCGGAACCTCCGGCGGACGAGGCGGCGCTGCTGCAGGTGAAGCAGCATGGCGCGGTGGGCGCTCGGTGTGCTGGTGGCCTGGGCGCTGGCGTCCGCGCGGGCCTACCTCGTGCTCCTCCCTGACACAGCGCCCCCCGGACACCCCGTGTTTGACGCCGCCGTCTACAAGCTCGGCTCCGAACGCGTCTACACCATTGACGTCCATCGGACCGCAAACTTCGTCCATCACATCCTACGTGTCAACCGAACGTCCGGACTGGTCACGCTAAGGAAGCGGCTCCGGTGTGACGGCGTCCTCTACCCCAATCTCTTCACTTTCTACGTAGACTCTACCTCAGATCGCATCCGTGACATAGACTACTACAGTCTCCCCATCAGAGTGTTGGTGACGGGAGAGGACTGCATCCGACGGCACGCCGAACTGTACGACATAGATTTTGATCGAGTCTACGATCAAGATGACGCGGCGGTTCAGTATGATGATGATAATGTTAGGGATAAGAGGGAGGTTGTGTATCAAGAGAGTATAGATTGGAGGTTGTTGGAAGGAGAGGAGTTGGGCTCTAGTCAATATAACGTACTGTCCACGGCGCATCCGTGGTCTTTCGGCATGTTTGAAGATTACGCTATTAAAAATAGGACTAGGAAAAAAAGATCTCTATCGACACCTTTCGATATGGCCATAGATGTTAAAATAGCTGAAGCGAAACAATGGGTGTCCGAGACTTACGCCAGCTTCTCTATACCCACAACGGAGAGGTGGCAAGGGATTTGTCTGAAACAGTCTCAGTTCATTAACTCCCTGACTGCATTCCTCCCTCGCACTATCCAGAAGAACTGTAAGGTGCAATTTCTTGATGTGAGCGATCCAAGGTTTCTGATAGAGAATTCCCAAGGGGACCTGGTCGCGAGTGATGATGTGTGCATCCTGGAGCCGATGTGGAAGGTCTCGATACTGTTCACCTTCAACTGTGATAAAAGCAACATCATCGATTCTGATCATAGACTGAAGATAGTCTATCATCACCAAGAACTGAACGATACGGACATAGCGAAACGAGTGAAGAGAGAGCTGAGGAACCAGTCGCCGTATTTTGAACAGGCGCTGTACGTGGCTTCGGTGGCTGAGGAGCAGCCGCCAGGAGTGGTGGTCACCACTGTCAGAGCTCGGTAAGTTTTTTTTTCAAATTCTTAATAACTACAGTACCTTGGCAATTCGACTGTATGCCTACACTACTAAGATGTTTTTGTAATTACCGTTACAGAAATGTACATCACAGGTATACATTGCTTAAATATTGCTTTTCACACTGTAGTCTTAATCAACACAGAAGAAAATTAAAAGTTCGTAATGTCATAATTCTAAGTTTAATTGATTTTGAATTCTATCGACAGTCCATATTTTTTATGTTTAAGTGGAATGTATATTGTATAATGTCGAGAGAGAGTAGAGTATCACAAATAGGTGAGTAATAGACTAAAGATAGAAGAATGACGTCATATTATCCGTCAACTATCTAGACTCTAGACCACAACATTGCATTAATTTACGTTTCCGCTCGTTAAGAAAGTGTTAGTAGTCTCGCAAGTTATTGTAATCAATGACTCATGAATGCCACGGAAGTAACACCCCGCCATAGATGTATACACTAGATACAATAAAGATCCGAAATATACTGATATTATACAACTTAAGCTTACGGGTCTGTATGTTTCTTCTTAATCAACCGCAACTGCGGGGTGCTGCTAGTGAGTACCAAAAATATAAAATGCATTATAATTTAACTAACTGTTACTCGCAGCTTCGCCTGCGTTAACTAAGATTTAGAACGGGATCTGAGCGGAATAATATACTGTGCATGTGCATATTAGGCATATAAACCTTCCTTTTGAATTGTTCAATCTATTAAGAAAAACCGCATCAAAATCCGTTGCGTACTTTCAAAGATTTAAGCAT
Source organism: Lycaena phlaeas (assembly GCA_905333005.2). NCBI lineage: Eukaryota > Metazoa > Arthropoda > Insecta > Lepidoptera > Lycaenidae > Lycaena > Lycaena phlaeas. The sequence goes on from HG995173.1 coordinate 14,045,364, forward strand.
ACATACAATACCTTTGTTTTATACTATATAAAGATAATGATAAAGAAGATATATCGTAACGTGTAATTAGTGTTCCTAACTAACTAGGAATCCATTATTAGATTTATTTAATAAAGCTTACGCAATTTACTTTATCCAAGGCAAATCCCTCGCGAATGAAAATAAAATATCGAAACCCAAATATCGAGAACACTTCATTATTCGTTCATTCATTTATGTGTTTATTTAATCTATTTACATACAATATATTCTTTTTATTTGTTCATTTTAGCGAATTAATATTCACTGCGAAAAATTCGTAAAAATACTTTTTAACAATTAGTAAAATCCGTGTGTCATTATCAACATTATTATTCTGTGACTGTACACAGCTGCGGTGGTCGTATTTTGTTTTTTTTTTTTTTTTTTTAATATTCCCCGCGGATTTACATTTACAATCTGCCATGAAAGAACACGTACTGCTAGGATTCCAGACTGCTGCATAGTCCATGCATCTTCTTAATATTGGCCAAGATGGCTGACCTTAAGAAATGAACATTTTAAACTCCGAATCTAGGATAATTACTCAATGATAGTGCCATAAAGCATCTGCCCTGGTTTAATTGACTAAGCTCGTCTGTAATGTGGCAACATTGTTATACCGGGGAACGGGTAGCCCATAAAACAGTACCATACTGGGGAATATTTTATAGTGTACACAAAACTTAAGGGCTTAACGGTTTTCGATATATTTTTATGGTGACGTAGAATTTTATTCATGTCGGCCATGTTGGTTTTATTTGATGAAACATTTTGCTAAACGGTTGAAATATCGTAAGCCCAATAATTTTATCATTCCTTACCAAATGTTTAATTTCATTTTCTCATCACTTAAATGATTCATATCGTCTTGATTTACATTAAAATATTAGGCTTTTGCTTGAATATAAATATTCTGTTGGGTAATAATTAATATTCTTCTCTCAAATCATACGATAGCAAGAAAAAATAATATGGAGAGCTAGTCTATCATACATTAACAGTAAACGCCAAGTAATGGCATGCAGTAATTGGTGAGACGCTGAACAAATGTCGCCATATACAGTCGTGCGATTTGATGCCATTAGAGAGGAATTCTTCGCAGAACAGAGAACGCCATCAATTTTATAGACAACATCGGCCAATTTATATAATTTCCTCAATCTCGAGATTTCCCATACTTATAAAAATAAACAACCCGTTTGGACGGGTTTACCGTTCAGTATAATTGGTATAAAATATGTACAGCGAAGTACGGTTTAGATAACGAAACGAATTCTATAAAGTCTTAGTTAACCCACGTATGCTACTAGAAACTTATTACAAAATAACGATTCAAAGGTTTTAATAATCAATCAAGAAACAAGACAGCGACTTACTTAATACTCTACAAATTACACACTTTGTGACAGAATTCTCCTATTTTCATTTTACACTTTCCTACAAAAAGTACTATGCTGATACTGAAAGTATAACAATTTTATAACATTTTAAGTTGACACGATTATTAAGTAAAATTATTTAAAGCGGAATTAGTCACTATTTTTTCGCATTCATTGCAACGAGAGATACGACGACAACACGACGTTAATCAAATTCTATTCGAGAAACATAGTAAATGTCCCTTTTTATTAAGATGGTCTAAAATCTTTACTATTATATATGACTAGCAGCTCCCCGCGGTTTCACCCGCGTAATTCCCATTCCCGTGCCGTACGGTAATAAATTATTAGCCTATGTGCTATTCTGCTGTGTAAGCTATGTCATTGTAAAGTTTCATAATAATCCATTCAGTAGTTTTAACGTGAAAGAGTAACAAACATCAATACTTACAAAGTTTCGCGTTTTAAATAATATTAGTAGGATATGATTATTTTCACTTTCTTAGTAATATTTTCCTTATATTATCAAACCTGTCCTACAATCGATGAACGAAACGATAGAAAATCGCTGCCATATCTAGTTTTAGCTAAAATCGTACTGAATTATTGTCCTATTTGGCAGCGACTGCCGAAACATAAACCGATGTGGTTTATGACTGCATTAGAGCCAAGGTGCTTTTATGAATACTGTATATTCTGCGTCTAGGAATATAACGCACAATTCTTTTAAAATAATTCAGTCTATCAAATGCAAAAAGGTTTTTCAAATTCGAATAGTAGTTCTGATTGTGAGCACCTTTAAAGTAGTTTAAACAAACTGTACAGCTTAATTATGTTAGTATGGATTTGTTTATATGAATTGACTTGTCACTCGGATTTTAATAAAAATGAAGGATGAAGCTCGGAAAATATGTATACTGATGATGATGGTAAAGCTACCCTTGTGTATTTATCAAGAAAAGGGTATTTAGACCACAGTTAATTATGCACCACCCCAAGAGAGGGACGACCCAAGAGTTCGATAAGATAATTTTAACCCATAACAAAAGGCTTATAACCAACACACCAGACAAATAGAAGCTTCGAGATAATTTTTATCACTAACAAACTACAATTTTAAAAGGACTACTCTTATATACCTATTTTAAATAGGTACATATCCAATCATCATCATCATTCTTTATCCGTCCACTGCTGAACATACGCCTCCCTCAACGAATACCAAGACCACCGATCCCTTTACCTAATTTTTTATTGTTGCATATATTTACGTGTGGAAACTGGAAAGCGCTACCATTTGCAGAGGTACCACCATTCTACTTTTCTCTTTTGTAAAACAGCTTTCCTCTTTCAAAAAGAAAGGCCTCACAAAGGCCAGGTTACCAAGACTTATCGACTTACGCCTCAGCATGAGCAGCACGTAAATGAGTTGCGTGGTCTAGTCTCATGGCCATGGGCGACGCTGACCACTAAACATCATGTGACTCGCCTGAGCGTCTGCCTATTCGAATAAAAAAAGTAAAGTATCACTCACCGGCCACCACACACAACCATATTTCTCACTGTTGTTGATGTTTTCCGGATGCGCTTAAAAATTTAGAAAAACCCATTTCGAGGCACCGTGGAGGGGTCAGGATCGAACCCGGAACCTCTCGCATAAGAGGCCGAGTCCACCCACTACTGGACCATCGACGCTCGCCTATTCTAAACTAAAAATATTCCATGTCACAAAAACCCTCTAATGTCTGTCTTACAATGTATTCCACATCACAGGGACCCAGAGAACAGCCCGGTCACGTACTCCATGTCGAGTCTCCTGGACTCCCGGTCCGCTGGTATGTTCACCATGGATACTCACACGGGCGTGGTCACCACTCAGTCGCGGCTGGACCGGGAGCGGCTGGATGTGCATTACTTCAGGGTGGTGGCGCAGGACGACACCTTCCCGCCACGGAGTGGAACCACCACGCTACAGGTTGGTTGATATATTTTTTATATACTTGTAATAGCGGGGCCGATATCGTTATGATTGGCTGGCCACTGGGGCCCATGAATTCGCAGGCTCTGTGTCATTGATACGGAGACTACTGTAAAGCGACGCCGCTGTTGTTACGTAAAGTATACCTACTCATATCTGACATCGCCAGCCCTCCAGTGTACATGGTGTCTATAGATTTCAAGAGAATCGCCTCTCTGTTTGCTCTATAGTCTATACTATAAAATATATACTATTTATAGTGTGCTGTGCTATTTTCTACATACCTATAAATAGCTAAGCATATTTTAGACAGTGAAACTAACGATTTGATTGATAAATTATGCTCTAAAATGGATACAAAATCACTTCCAACTTTGGAATATAAAAACATGGAAATATAATAAAAGTTGTAAGCTTGTTTCATATGGGTATACATTATGCATTTCAATTTACAACGTGATTAAAGTTGAAATATGTAATTTAAGAGCCTTTTTTGCTGGTACATTTTTATATAATAGTTAACGATATTTTAGGTAAACAAAATGATTAGGGAAGCAAAAAAGTTTGCTTGGACATCAAGCACCAGTAAGACTTAAGTTGCGATGTCTGATTGAACTTGTAATAACTCGATACAGATCAACGTACTGGACTGCAACGACCACGCGCCGGTGTTCGAGATGCAACAGTACGAGGCCTCCGTGCGGGAGGGCGCCAGCACCGGCACCACGGTCCTCACGCTCAAGGCCACTGACCAGGACATTGGCAAAAATGCTGAAGTAACTTGCTTTATATTTTATACCAAAAAATATATTTTACCTAGAACCAAGATCAGGAGGTGTAGGCACAGTAACATCGCTTCGTAGCGAAGTCTCCAGCCAGAAGCCCTCGTCTGGGCGTTCATTAAGGGAGGCCTATGTTCAGCAGTTGACGGATAAAGGCTGATGATGAGGATGATGATGATATACTCCTCTTTTTGTCTACTAGGTATATTTAGCGTACAAATAAATATTACACATTAAAAATGTTCCCGTTTTACGATCATCATAACCGACGAGTGGCCCCCGCATCACCTCATTATAAATTAATTCTCATATGGCTGTGAGATGTGACGCATTCAATTTAATGCCTTTTAAAAATGTTAATTTTTTCCTAACTTTTTCGTCACCGTATATCGGAAGAAAAATATTAAAATTAACGTTTAACGATCTGCCTATAAATATTTTATGGGCGACACAAGCTAATAAATAACATGTTGAAATGTTAACAGCTTCTGACAGAGCTGTGCTTCACCAGGTTAATATTTTTAATAATATGGATTACTGGCTGATATCAGAAATATCTGCATCTTCTCTCGCGTGGAGTCAAAAATACAGCTTATGTATTTCCAATTGCTAGAAAAAAAAAAACCCCGAACGACTAGTTGCGATCGGCCAGTACATATTTTGTGCGTATGTTAGTTACATCGATTATGACATTTCAACTGGCGTAATTAGGAATTACTAATAAATAAGCAAATGTAATTCCCGCGGGAAGTTTTTCCAGATAAAACGTAGCCTTTGTTCTAAGGTATATGCTATCTCCATTTCAACTTTCAGCCAAATCACTTCATCCGTTGATCATGAAAGAACAAACATCCAAACTGACAAACTTTCATATTCAACAAGTGAAACAACTTATTGAAAGTTTCCTAAACGTCTTACAAGAATCACGAATAGCAGAGAGAATAATATGCCTGAATTCCTTTAAACTATTTGAGGTAGAATGATTCCCAACAATTATTGAAATATTCATTTGCTCTGACGCAATAACCAACCTTATTTTCAAGACGAATGAAAAAAATGAAAATACATTCAGAATTTCACTCCAATGCTGGTGCTTTTCTTCGATACATCTAACCTTCATTTCACCCAGGTTGAATATTCCATCGAATCGATAACAGCTGATACTCTGAACTCGGAAGACAACGAGTCCATAGATAGCCCTGGAGAGCAGTCGGATAATCAAGAGGTGTTCAGGGTGGACGGAAGAAGCGGTGCTCTGCTCACCCGAGCGCCTCTGGACCGGGAGAAGGTTTCCCGTTACACCGTTATAGTGAAGGCGACGGATCAGGCCAGTCCTTTATCTGATCGTTTGTCTAGCAGGTGAGTTTCCTTCTTGTGTATGTGCATGGAATGCAAAGCTATAAATTATAGGTCTATGCGAGCCATCTGCTCACCTACCTACCGATTGAGCTTAAAGGCCATCAGGCCTTAAAGTCTAGACCTTTCGAAGAAAATTAAATTTATAGGTATAGTGTGTATTGTGACTTACAAAAACATATTGTAATAATACCTACAACAAAATAAACTTAGCACAAATAGGTTAAAAAAATGCTTAACTTTAAGATCTTCTTAACTTTAAGCTCTATGTGCTTCTTCGTGTATTATTCAAATGAATCTCGCTTATGTAATAGCAATTGTTTTATCAAATACGAGTAACATACAAATCCAAAGCTTTATACTTAGGGCCTGTTTCACAATCTCCCTTTAAGTTCCCTATAGGCTATTGGCAACATATTTGACAGATGTTTGACAGATAGAGTATGGAGTATCTGTCAAACATCTGTCAAATATGTTGCCAATAGCCTATAGGGAACTTAAAGGGAGATTGTGAAACAGGCCCTTAATACAGTATGTATATTCCTCTCTTATTAGCCGAGCGACAATGATCTAGTAGGCTCAGGCTCTTGAGTGGAAGGTCCGGGCTCAAACCTGACCCCATGTGGTGCCTTGAAATGCGTTTCTATAAATTTCTAGGAGAACATGAGACCAACGCTCGCTTACCAATGAAAAAAAAGCATTGTGAAGGAATCTTGCATGCCTGATGAGATTAAATATTTGAAGGTGTATGAAGTTGAGCCAGCACATTGGTGAGATGTAGCCCAACACCCTCCTCGTCTTATTTCGAGGAGGAGATCCGTGTCTAACAGTGGGAGGGTCATAAATCAATTCTTAGTTTTATTATTCCCATGTCATTTATCACCACTGTGTAGCGCAACGGTTCTGGTGAACGTGTTGGACGACAATGATAACTACCCGCAATTCAGCGAGAAGACCTACACCGTTTCCGTGGACGAGGACATCTCAGTCACCGACAGCCCCGTCATCGCCAGGATCAAGTGAGTCACCTAATACCATAGAATATACTTTTGTCTCAAACGAGCCATGTCGCCTGAATTTTTTGAAGTGAAACTTCTTTAGAATCGATTTAATTAGATTTCAAACTGGATGCAACGGAAAAAACGACAGGTAAGAGACACAAATACAAAAGAGCGAGAGAGCAAATGTCGGTGTGTATGTATATTGCAGACTGATTAAAGCTTGCCTGTATTTGAGCATTTAACATGTGTTTCACTTCTATCGTATCTAAGAACCCAAAGGCCAAACCAAAGGCATTTGTCCTGTCATAACAAATCTTGAAGTTAAATTTAATTTGTTGTGCTTTTAGTCTTCGAACTAAATTCCTAGATCCACATCCACTATAACAGTATAAACACTCCATCTTCATATTGAAACTTGTATGAATCTTTATTAAAAAGTATACACATTTACGAGACAAGCGTACTAAAACCTGGGTGTTTTACGCCCCATTTCATGGTGCATTTTGTTTCCCGCTATATTTCCCCCTGGCTGCACCCTATGGAGCCTTCCGGAATTTATAAGTCTAGAACAAACGATTGTTTATGCCGCCATTCCGTTTTCCAATAGCTTTAGAATTTCGCAGACATTTTTAAATTTATATCCCTGCAATGACTTTTGTTTTGCGTAAACAAATTAAGAAGTTATTTTATTTTACAGCTGTCTCTTGAGGAGAGATGCTATGCCTATTCCTAATAAATTATTGTAAAATGTTAGTTACAATCATACCTAGTTATGGAGTGTTAAGCTGATATGTGTCTGACGTCGTCCATTAACAAGTTTACACGTGATTGCAACTCAGGATAATAGTATGTAATGATATTAGTGCTAGTATTGTCTATTAACATCCGGAATACTGTACAATCTTGAAAGGTTTATCCATTATATATCAATCTGTTCCCTTATTATCAATCTTTTAAGATGTATAGCAGACCGATCAGAGTCCTTTCGAAAAAAAAAAAGAGCCACGGTCGTGAATCGCGCTATCGGAATTTGACAGTTCGGCCGCTATGGTTCCGCTCGCACAGATGGTAGTTTCCTCCAGTTTTAATGTCAATGTTGTAGAGAAGATTAGGTTCTTTTGCCTACCTATTGTTGTGTTGTCAAAAAACCTTTACCAACACATATGAAAGCCTGTACATGAGACCCTTGCTCGCGCACTGGTGAAGGAAATCATCGTGAGGAAACCCAACCAAGGTTCACCAACTCGCATCGATGAGCTCTGAGATACCTTTCTCGCCTGATTTCGAGGAGGAGACCCGTGCCTGAAAATGGGACATAATAATGGTTGTCATACTTAACTTTACACGAAAGCACCTACTCTATATAAAATCAATTACTATTGCGAATTTCAAATACAAAGGGGTTTCACATGGGATGAAACCAGACGACAAAAGAATTATTTCTCTCTTGGGCGCGTAAAAAGGAACGAGAAGATTTAATGAGATCTCTTCTTATCTGCAGAATCGTATAAATTATCAGTGCTTCGAGCTCGACATTTTTCAATTGTGTAACGATTGTACATCGATTGTATAGATATGTGTTACGTAGTCCTGTAAAACAGTGATTACATTATTGACTGCTTATGTTTGCGCGAATTCTACTCCTTATAATAAGACATATGAGGGTTGATACTTTTTAACTGATCCGATTTCTATAAATTTTAGCAAAAATGTTACGTAAAGAAGAACGTAGTCACAAAAATTTGGACGTTGTAACGATCGAACGCTTCAATTCAGTAACATACTTTACGTGTCTTGAGGCTCACTGCATTACCTGTATGCAACTGTGGATTGCTTGACAATGTTAACTTTTTTCCAGAGCGACGGACGCGGACATCGGTCCCAACGCGGCCATCCGCTACGCCATCATCGGCGGCAACACCCAAATGCAGTTCTCAATAGACAGCCTCAGCGGAGACGTGTCGCTGGTGAAGCCGCTCGACTACGAGCAGATACGCAGCTACCGGCTCGTGATACGGGCACAGGGTAATATAGATTTAATTGTAATAGCATAGGATTTAAAATAAACGATTCGAAATTCAAATGAAGAATTCGAGATGAATATAAGCGAAGGACGCTGGTAGTGATCTGTTCACAGACACTTAGGAACTGACAAAAGTTTCGCCCTGTTCTGCATTTCTATGGTTCCGCCTATAGACATAGTTACTTTGTCTTTCTGGCTAGCTAGCCATCTGGCTGAAGACGACAGAGATGTAAAAGTATTAGTCAAGCGATTACACCGATTACTTTTTTTTAACACGGAAAAGTTACATTGCGAAATAAATATGCAGATTTGACCCAACTAGAAGTATACAAAATTTACAATCAAATTTTAATTATATTTCATCATTGTGAAGTAGTTTAAGAGTCGCCATCATGATCCTTTATCCGTCCACTGCTAAATATGGCCTCCTACATTGAATGCCAAGACGACCGATGGTCTGCCACTCGCAAGTCACTAAAGTTACCGATATCACGCCAAGAATAAGCTCTTTGAACTGTGCAAGTCACAATACAATAGATTCGATTAGGGGTCATTTCAAAGCGATGTCAGAACGTCACTTCGAAAAGGCACTTCTCCACCCGAACCCACTCGTCGTGAGTGCGGCAAACTACACCCCCGATAGCTTAGCACCTAATAAGTCTAGGTTACCTAAGAATGTCATAACCGATCCTGTTGATAAAATCACAGAACTGTTAAAGCGCGACGCTGAAGCGCGACGTAAGCTACAACACACACTCAGACATAACACAGCCGGTGTTAGGCACACATTCACACCGCATGGGCCCCGGGGTCGTATGCGACGTCGAACCCTACACTCCGTTGACCAGTTGATCCGGATCAACCGCGACAGCATAGGCTCAGATCAGCTACGAGTCGACACCAATATAGACCGTGTAATCACCGATAGCACTCTGCTATCGGCAGCTTGCTCGGGTCCCGCGCTTGACCCGCCTCCCCCGCTACCGGGGGAGGGGAGGGCCGGCCCTCACGATAGGTTTCTAACGTCACCCGTTCCAAACCAGTCGACCGTAGCTGACCAAGTTAGGTACAAACCCGACGCCATGAACATGGCGGGGGGCAACCCCCCAAATTTTTAACGTCATAGGATGATCCAACCGGATCACCCCATTTCCGATGACGCATAACGGTCACTAGGACCATTAGCATAGATCCAACAGAAAAAAAAAAAAAAATACCAATACAAACTAACTGGCCAAAAACTAAAAGTATGTCATAAGCAAAATGCATAGACAACATTTTTAAAAAGCTTAATTCCTTAATTTAAAAAGCTATAAAAAACTCTAGGATAACATCCTGCAAAAATTTTAGGATTATAATCTAACAAAATACACAAATTCCCACTCATGTTCTAGACCCGGCCGACGCAAAAAATTACAAACAAAAGCATGGCAATTTTATTTCGTATATGAACCTACCTCCGTTTCACACGGCATGAGTTTCGCCGTTTACAGTATGAGTTTTGTTCCGTAACGGTGTCGGACAGAGTTTTTCACGTTCGCAGAGGTAATTTAAACTGAACGCCGAGTATTTTATCACGGGGGAATTTGCGGGGGGCACTTTTCACGATTACATTTTTTCTATCTCTAATGGTACAAATAAATCTTTGAAAATAATTGATATGTATTTCGTGTATTGAAAAATATTGCCAATTTATGTAAATGTAAGAATTGTATTAGCATATTTAAATAGGACGTCAAGCCTGTTCATTTTTACTATTATAGTTAGATGATGTTCATTTCTGATTGGACGCTGTACAAGGGCCTATTTTCAAAATTCTACATTAGGTACGAATCGTAAAGCGACAGTCTTCTTCCAAGAAGGAAGGAGGTCCACATTGCTTTATGGTACGAATACATGTAGTCATTAACGGCGGTTTTCAATATCCTATCTATCTTAAAAAAAATATCGATCTTAAAATTTTGACAGATCTTGTAAGAAAATTTGTCAAAATTTCAAGATAGATTAGAAAATTTTAAGATAGATAGGATATTGAAAGCCGCCGCTAGTCAAATAAAGATTCTTTCCACTTATATAAAACCATTTTTTAATTTATAGGGATATTTTCGTAATTAAAATGTAACAAAAAATGATACTGAACTGAACAAGTAAATCTTTATCAATAAAAATGCTGAAGTCTTATTGCCCTATGGGATTAATAGCCTTTTAAGATGTGTGTTATAACTAATAAACTTCAACACTTCGTAATGCGCTAGCGCATCGATGAACCGAAAACCCACCTAGGTCGATTTTGAGGAGACCGGTGCAGCAGTGAAGCATTTGATGATGATAATGATGATGATGGTGATGATTAATGTAATAATTTATAATATCTATGGTACAAGATGGCGGCAGCCCGTCCCGCTCCAACACGACGCAGCTGCTGGTGAACGTGCGCGACGTGAACGACAACCCGCCGCGGTTCTACACCTCGCTGTTCCAGGAGCAGGTCAGCGAGAGCGTGCCCGTGGGATACAGCATCGTCAGGGTGAGTGCTTTAGTTGATCAAACGAACAGACGGATCTGATGATTTGTTGAACGTAATCGTAACTGTAATTACTGACGTAATACCGATTCAACCAACCAGTGTTTGTATGTATGTCTCATCAGCCAATCATCCCTCGCACTTTGTGGAATTTATTTTTATACAACTGTTTACATGTACTAGTTTTGCCATAGGCTTTAGATATTTTTGCATACAAAAAAGTACGATAGCGGTGGTTGCTCTGTTTTCCGCTTCTGCAAATCTGCTTGGATATCTTACGTTATTCTCCCGTAAAACAGATTTACTGTTATCGGAGAGAACAGACAGAATAATTACTGGGAAAGAGACAGTCAGCACAACATAAGAATGGGCAACGTTGACTACTTAACAAATAGCAGAAATAAATAAAAAAATGATCCACGATTCACCTTGAACCAGTCTCGATCACTTAGATCGAATATTGGGGCCCTGAGAGCTCCTTTTTGCTAGGACCCTTGGTAAGGGCGAAAAATCAACGAACCTGTCACCCTATTGCCACGCTACTGAATATCATTCACATATTAATCTTTTGAAGACACACAATCGTGTCATCATTATAATAAATCGTAATGACTATAGTATAATTGAAAAAATATTACCAAATACTGTGGCCTGTATCGACTAACATTTTGGATAGTAACTAATTTTATGACATTTCATCAATCTAGGTTTACAGCCTGATGATTGCTACTAAATTAAAATAAAATGCAGTAAAAAAACTCTGAATATTTCCAGTTTTAGAATATATTTTTCGACGTCGGAAATGAATGTGCACGTTGGGGCCGAGTACTTTGTGTATTGAAAAAGTTTTTATATTACTAAACGGACGATTTTGAAACGAGTCAGAGAAATATATAGTCTTTGAAGAGCACTTTTAGTTGAATTGGATTATTAGATCAAAATAGCCTATAAAAGTCCACTTCTAAGAAAACTATTATTGTATAGTACTAATGGCTCAGATAAACGCCCGATACTTTGTCCTGTATTTTATAGTAAAATAAAATGTGGATAATCTAAAACCATTTTCTGGTTCATTTGGACACACACAAATTTGCATAAATCACTCTAGATTCTTTAAAACCAAGATTAGTGCTCTGAGCTAAAGTCCTCTTATTACAGATAACATCCTCTTAGTACAGATAACAGTGCCACATGTTGCGTTTAAAAGTATCCTATTAGCATCTCAAGTTCAACCAAACTCGACCAACAAAATGTACCAATTTTTATTCATTTCAATTCAATATTTCGAAGTATGAATACATATATTTCCTGAATAAATAGAAAAAACTTCTTTTATATTAAAATCGATGGAGAAATTAATCCCAATTTGTTAGTAAATGAAAGATAACATATAAATATTTCACTCACGTGGAAACTTACTTCGCTTATACTAGCGAAAGGCTAAAAATTCATATGCCTCGGCTTAAGGTCTTATATATAAAATCATAATATTTTATTCCTATAATACAATTCCAGGTGCAAGCCTACGACGCTGACGAGGGTGTGAACGCGGAACTGACCTACACGCTGTCGGATAAGGAGTACGGGGGCAGCGACGACCTGCCCATCGCCATAGACCCTCGCTCCGGCTGGGTGTACACCTCCGCGCCCCTCGACAGGGAAACGACGGCCAAGTACCAACTCCAGGTATGACATTTACTATACCCGACATCGTCTATTAGTATAGTATCAACCCTTATATGTCCCACTGCTTGGCACGGGTCTCCTTCCTCGAAATCAGGCGAGGAGGGTAATGGGCCAATAGTTCACCGCGCTGGCCCAGTGCAGGTTGGTGAACTTCACATACCTTCAAAGACTTTCAATCTCATCAGGCATGCAGGTTTCCTCACGATGTTTTCCTTCACCGGTTAGCGAACGATGGTTTCGTGTGCACTTAGAAATTTAGAAAAACCCATTTCAAGGCACACACGGACGGGTCAGGATCGAACCCGGAACCCCTCGCATAAGAGGCCGAGTCCGTCCACCACTGGACCACCGTCGCTCGTCTATTGCTTCTCCTGAATTATTTTGATTACAATATTGTTGTCTAACATTTATGCGTATTAATTATAATTTTTACTATTACTCTATTATGTATAACATTAACGGCCACGAAACAACAGATTTATATGATTTCATTTGTTGACGGACCCAAAGAAGTCCTGTGGGATACGAACTATTGCTTCCCTAAATACGTTACTACTGTCGTCTTGGCAACTTACTGAAAAAGCAATATACTTACCTACTTTTTGTTGTTATATCAGCACCATCAAATTTCAATATCCCACATGGAACCTTCTCGAACAAAGCTCCAATGACATAGAAAAATGTTCTAGAATAAAATTCCTTTTAAGGTGACTGCGACGGACGGCGGCAGCCCCGCGCGGTCGGCGACCGCGTCGGTGGTGGTGGTGGTGCAGGACGTGAACGACAACGACCCGGTGTTCGCGCCTGCGCAGTACGACCTCGAGCTGGCGGAGGACGAGCCGCCCGGCACGCCCGTGGTCACCGTCACCGCTACTGATGCTGATGAAGACAACAGGTAACAGCTAACCTCGCAGACACTACACAGAGGCTTGTAATTGTAGGTCCCAACGTGCAAGATAAGGCCTAACAAAAAAACTGTGGATTCACGTACCGGAAGACGTACACACAGTACTATAATATATATTACTTTTTTCGATGATTAATTAAGAAAATGTATTTTGAAAAATGAAATTATATGTACGACAATGCCTTGATTGCCTATTACCCATGAATTTTAACACCTAAAAGGTATATTCAGAGTAGGTACGCGAGATGGCACGCACGCATATTTCTGATATGGAACATAATATTCACGTACTTAGATTAATATTCCTAAATCTTTTCGCTTTAAATGTTCATTTTCCCCGTACAGATTGCACTACGAGATCACGGGCGGCAACACGCGCGGGCGTTTCTCGATCACGTCGCAGAACGGGCGCGGTCTGATCACCGTCGCGCAGCCGCTGGACTACAAGCAGGAGCGGCGGTACGTGCTCACCGTCACCGCCACCGACTCCGGCGGCCGCTTCGACACCGCCATGGTGCACATCAACATCACCGACGCGAACAACTACGCTCCGGTCTTTGAAAACGCGCCCTACACGGCTTCGGTAGGTTTTGGCTTCCTATATTTGGCATTCATACTACTTTTATCACTTAAAATGTCTAGAATATTATGGCTTTAACAGAGCTTCTTATTATTTTATTCTACTTTAAAATAATTAGTCATATTTAAAGCAGCGCCATCTTGTATTTGATAGGTTGAACTTTATAGTCCAACTGCTTTACAATAATTATTAACATGTTTTGATTTGTTGTGATTGATAAAATTCTTTTCTTCCTTTTTATGTTATAATAAGTTGGGTTTTATAGATGATACATGTTATTTTTGTTCCCGCGGCAAACGATAGAGCTATAAATCATATAAATTATGATATAGCGCCATCTAACACCAATTGGTGAAACATAACCTAACATAAATGTTTCTTGAAACTTATTTTTGCAATAGAACAAATACGACATGTTTGACTCGAAGGTAGAGTAATCCCTTAAACACCGATAGGTAGATATTTGAGCTAAAACTAACTATATCTAATGAAAAAGGGTTATATAATGTAATAAAATATGTATATGAAATAATGTATATGTAACATATCTACATTCACTACTAATTTACTCTGAAGTCTCTTAATGTTAAGTAATGATCTTAAACGTTTCATCCTCACTTTTATCGTTCCTCGCAGGTTTTCGAGGACGCGCCCATAGGCACCACCGTGCTCGTGGTGTCAGCGACGGACAGCGACGTAGGCGTGAACGCTCAGATCACGTACTCGCTGAGCTCGGACGTGAACGAGGCCGTGGCGGACCACCACGAGTTCCTCATCAACCCGCACACCGGCGCCATCACCACCAACAAGCTGCTCGACCGCGAGACCATGAGTGGTGGGGCTCTATGACGTCACTATAGTGAAACTAATTTACATATCGCGACCATCGATCAAATATACCCAAGAAACCGCACGAACGCTAAAAAAATGTCTCGATCCAATTGTGCTTTAAGCACAATAATTGTATGGTCTCTAGTAATAATTTTTTTACGACTTCCGCAATGAAAGCATTCTGTAATACCATAAGTGCGAAACCCCGGCATTGAAAATAGAACGTTATTGTTAAGGAATAGGGACGCAAATAAAAGAAAAAGAATTTGACTTTTACTTTTTGACGTGCAACTTAGCAATGGCGTAGCATGGGACACGTTTTCAATTTGTAGGTAATAGTGTATCGAAGGTATATTTTTTAATCGATGGTCGCGGCTTATTAAACTTTTTACGTGCATTTCGGATACTTTACAGCGGTCGCGTGGGGAAGCGTCAATAGTAGTATAACCCTTTTTTTCGGATGCAGCTCTGCTAATGGCCCTAATGGTTCTAATGATTCGTCGGTAGTGGGGTGAGCCAGTTGACTTCACCCTGTGATATAGTAAGGGGGGTCGCCTCCCACCAGCCGTGGAGTGTGACTTCCACGGCTTCATGGCGTCGGGTTTGAGTAGTATGACGCATGTGTTTATTACAACCTTTGTAATACATCATGGGGCAACATGGGGCCACAAGGGGCCTACACTCCTTCGTTGCCCCGAGACCTCCAGCCTCCATCCGGCCCTGAGTGGGAGGC
The DNA here is from genome assembly GCA_905333005.2 of Lycaena phlaeas. Classification (NCBI taxonomy): domain Eukaryota; kingdom Metazoa; phylum Arthropoda; class Insecta; order Lepidoptera; family Lycaenidae; genus Lycaena; species Lycaena phlaeas. Next base: position 14,061,165 of record HG995173.1, read on the forward strand.
ATTTATAACTCTCCTCATTTCCCAGGCTACCTGCTGACGGTGACGGCTCGCGACGGCGGCGTGCCGTCCCTGTCGGACACCACCGACGTGGAGATCTCGGTGGTGGACGTCAACGACAACGAGCCCGTGTTCAAGCAGCATCTCTACACCGCAGCCATCTCAGAGGACGCGCTAGTCGGTCGGTGCCTTAATCATATTCAAGTTTTGTGATAAATAGCACGCCACCAGAAATAGTATGTCTCATACATTCAAACAACACCTGAGGCTTGTGTCTAGTGGTGGAGGGATATTGTTAGCCCAGAAAATCTTGGTCAGCGATTTCACCAAGATTTAAAATCATGTGAGCAAAATCGTCGAAGTTTTTGGGGCTAAAATATGCTAGGTAACTATTGTTGGTCTGTTGTGAGAGATACAAATGATATTTATTTTATATAATAGGAAATGGAGTACAGTGAAAGAAACAAAGAAAAATATTTTTTTATTGTTCTCAACAACATAAATATATCAAGACAAAATATTTAAAAAAACAGGCATCACAGCCATATATAGCTTACGGTACTTACATTGCGATGGTGAAGTAGCTTCATGCCTTTTACTGTCATGGTATTAACATTATTACAAAATGTCCTGACTCCAGGTACGTCGGTGACGCAAGTGAGCGCGACGGACGCGGACGTGGGGCTCAACGGGCGCGTGCACTACGAGCTGGACGCGCGCGACCGGGAGGAGGGCTCCTTCGTCATCGACCCCGCCTCCGGCGTGCTGCGGACCAACAAGGCGCTGGACAGGGAGTCCGTCGCCACCTACGACCTCAAGGCGCTCGCCATCGACGGAGGGACACCGCCGCAGAGCTCGTCTGTACGTATTCAAATTATCATTTGTCATTTCCTAAGATATCCTTACTCATATTACTAGCTGCCCCGACAGACTTCGGTGAATAGTACAGATAGAAGGGTGAAAATTTAGGGATGTATGTATTTTTTTATGTTAATTTTATTGTTGGAAAATTTTGTCAATAAAATAAAAATAAATAGTTTGGGGTGGGGCACCCTTATCATTTAGGGAGATGAAAAATAGATGTTGGCCGATTCTCAGACATACCCGATACGCATACAAAATTAAATAAAAATCGGTCAAGTCGTTTCGGAGTAATATGGTAATTAACACTGTGACACAATATTAATTAATGTGAAAGTAGGGCTAAGTAAGACTAAGACGACTGACCAGCAACGGCTGGTAAAAAGCTAATAAGGAAAAAGGAATGAAAAATACATATAACACTGTAAAGAGATTCATATACCATAATTTGATGCTCCATCTTTGACTGATATTTTCTTACCTAAGATGTAAGTCATTAATCATCACCTAAGTATCTTAAGGACTTGTTCAATGTGTATGATATTGGCAGGTGATAATCCACATCAAAGTGGAGGACGTGAACGACTCGCCGCCGGTGTTCGAGAGCGAGTGCCTGACGCTGTACGTGCCCGAGAACAGCCCCGTGGGCACCACCGTGGGCGAGATATACGCGCACGACCCCGACGAGGGGCCCAACGCCGTCGTGCACTACTCCATTAGAGGTAAACATCATTTCACCTGCTATAGGAAATAATCAAAAGTAGCAGAACAGATCACTTGCTAATGTCTATGAAAGAAATCGTACTGTAGTGATCCTGACATAAAACACTTAGCTTGTAGCACACCTTTGCGAAATACGAATAGCAAATCACTCCTCCACAAGAATCCCACTGCGATCAAGGGCAGATTGACTAATGGAAAGATATAGAATTATAGTCAAAAGTACGCACATCGACCACATAACCCATAGACTCCTAATAACAGGGGAACGGGTTCTGACGAACACATCTGTTGCGATGTAAGCCGTAAACAATGTACTCAAACTATCGTGTCGTCTCATTCTTTCCCGTTGCGAAATATATCTATTTCCTTTTAACTAACTAACTAACTAACACTACTAACATAATTAGCTAATATTGTAACTAACAAACTAACAATAATATGGGCATACTTGTGTCTGAAATAAAGATTATTATTATTATTATTATTATTATTATTAACGTTCCGTGATTGGTAATGTATGACATTGAATTAGCTAATCACAGCATTGCAACCCCTTTCGTCTCACCTCAGCTAGTTGCCAGAATGCATTTAATACGAAAAATCAAACATTAGGAGTCTATAGGCTGTGTGGTCGATGAGTTGTACCGTCCTTAGTGCCCCGTGCTCTTACGAACTTACTACGGGGCTAGGTTATCGTCCCGTGATTGTTGGGTAAAATAATATACCATCACTTTCTCTCCGTGATACAGGTGGAGACGACTCCAACAGCTTCTCCCTCGAAACCCGCCAGGGCTCGGACAAGGCGGAGCTGGTGACCATGGTGGACCTGGACTACGAGAGCCCGCGGAAGAAGTACGAGCTGGTGATCCGCGCCGCCAGCCCGCCGCTGTGGAGCGACGTGCGGGTCGAGATCCTGGTGACGGACGTGAACGACAACGCGCCCACGCTCAGTGATTTCCAGGTGAGTGGTCGCGTTATATCCTGCCAGTCATATATCACTAGTGATAATTCACGATGTATGCCGTTATATGAATAGCTATTTTGTTTTTTTTACCTAAAACTTTATAGTTTATCACTGTTTTATCACCAATGATAATTTATTGTTTACGGGGTTATAGAATTAGAAAATAACGATCCATATAAATCTCTAATCTTCATTAAGGACTACTTGAAGTAAAGCTTGTTCCGTAATTGAGGACGGAGGTGATGTAATCCGACACGATGGACACTTCCATGTAGCTCTTCTATCAGCTCCTAGTTTCCTCCAGCCGGCTAAAATGTTGGCTATGAGTTTCGAACTCACAGCGACTCGAGCGGGCACCGGCGTAAAGCCGCGCTGACGTCTACGGTGCACTTGTATAAGGAACGACCGTATGCGTTGGGCGATGCGGATCGAATGAATAATGAGTTATAGATGGATTCAGTTTTATTATTTTTGACACATTTTAGTTTTTATAAAATAAATCACACCGCGAAATATTTATCGCATTTTTAACGCATTTTTAGATGAATATTAAAGTCACTCCTGTGTCGATGTTATATACGAGTTTAACCCTTGTATGCAATAATTGTTGCAGGTGATCTTCAACAACTTCAAAGACTGCTTCCCCGTGGGACCGTTCGGCAAAGTGCCGGCGTACGACGCGGATGTTTCTGATAAGGTAATTCTTAATTCAGTCATCTTTATTTTTATCTCTCCGTTCCGTTTTATTAACATTTGTATTCTAATAATGGTTACATAAGAAAAGAGAACACGATTCATTTAGTTATAATTGTAATATTGTGTTTTATTTACTTTTGTTTGTTTATTTTTTTATATATTACTTTTAATGTTTTATTTACTTTTAATATTTCATCTGATCATTTCACGAATACTGTTGAAAGAACTTATAAAATTTTAAAACGTTCAATCTAACATGCATGTTCTGATTGTATAATACTAAAACTGATAGTTGTTCATTCCAGCTCCAATACCGCATCCTGTCGGGCAACAACGCGAACCTGGTGCTGCTGAACGAGACGTCGGGCGCCATGACGCTGTCCCCGCAGCTCAACACCAACGTGCCCAAGCTGGCCACCATGGAGATATCCGTCTCGGGTGAGTCACACGAGAGGCTTATCCACAAGGGAGGGAGCACCTCCTCCGTCAGAGGGGGAGGGGAGGGCCGGCCCTCCGACTAATAGTTTAATTTCATCTGCTAATGACTTGTATTGGATTTGACTAGCCAAACACCTACGCTCCAGAGAAGGGCGCGCGCGATATACCGCGCCCCCTGCGGAGCACGGAGGTGGGCGCCCCCCTTTTGAATTTTACTAGGTGAGCCATCTGCTCACCTACCTACCGATTGAGCTTAAAGGCGATCTGGCCTAAAATGCTAGACATTTAAAAAAAAATCTGATTACTACCATACTATTAAAAAGGGATACTACTCGTTCATAGATCAGTAATATACTGTAAGTACTTTATATCAGTGCTATCTTGTACCTATTTAAAACATTAGATACTTGACTACAATTGCAAAGGCCTGATATTGTTGTAAAAGCAAATAATCTACGTTTGACTCTGTAAAATAATCTTAAAAGGAAGTACGTAAAATAGTTTTTTTTTCTTTTGAGATTTTTTTTTTTTTTTTTTGGGAATAAATTATCCATTGCTATCCTACTGTAGCGTCCTTGATTGACCCTACACCTTTTCACTTGATAGTTGGAGGTAAGAAATTATAGCCCGGGTATATATAAATGTCCATGGATTTATTTACTTGATTACTTATGCAAATGATACTTGATATAATATGATTAACGGGCGCGAGCATGTACGATCACCTTGATATTACCGAACATACTGACTTTATTAAATATAAGTAATTAATCGACAAAGCGCGTGTCACAAAACGCTGACTTGCAAAAACCATGACAATGTACGATTTGCCTCGTACATGCTCCCACACCGAAAAAGTTTAAGAGTTAGTAGTAATGAGATGAAAATATAAGGTGATACCATTTTATCCTTAGCCTACACTTGTTAGTAAGAAAATTACAATTTAATGATCTAAATGGAATTAAATTTAACACTGTCGTCACCGACTACATAAACTGAGCGAAAGGTCGGTGACGTACATTTGTTTTGCTTAGCTACGTTAGAATTTGATATACGTTGAAAGTCCTCTTTACACAGAACTCTATTACTATCGTGATTTGCACTACTTATATACCGCGGAACACCACTAACATTCTTATCACTTGCACTACACAGACACTGATTGTCAATAACAGCCGTGGAGGAGGGCGGCTGCCGCCTGGCCGTCACCAGTCCCGGTGTGGCCGGCGGCGCCCGCCCTGTGCGCTCGACCGCCGCCCGCGCCGACCGCCTCCGCATGATCGTGCGCGATCCCCAAACAGCTGCCCCAACGATAGCTACGACAACTATGATATAAGTTGCCGTATAATGATGAATGTCGTGGCTGCTAACACTGTCATACAGCGGAACAGTCTGCTTCATCTCTTCAATCTGCTCCTGCAGCTGAATCAGCTGCTTTGAATGTTCGCTGACGTCATTTTTATCGCTTGCGTTAGTAGCGCCGAGGTTTGGAACCGATATATTAAAAAAGCTATTTATAGGAGATAGCTTTGGAGCCATAATATCAGCCTTGAAGTGCAAATTACTCATTTCTTGTTTCTGAGTATACACAGTGAAGTCCTTGAACTTCAGTAAACAACCTTGATTTGTTGTCAATAGGCCAGAATACAATAATTGTAACGATGAAACTTGATTGTCGCATAGTACTTTTACGTTTTGTTGCCGACAATAAAAATAAAAGTAAGTGTTCACTTGATTTAATTCTTGCCACTGTGATAGGCACGGTTCCTCATAAACCCTGCACCTTCCGGTGGCTGCATCTCTTTCACAAAGGCTATCGTCGTCTTTCAGAGTGTACACCGGAGTCCTGCTCCTACATAAAAGAGTGCCTGACTCTTGCTGCAGACACGATTTTAAATCACTTTCAGTTATAGGCAACAGAGCGTCTTTCTGTAAGTTAATAGCTAGGTAACTAGATACGGGTTTTATATGAAGCATCATATTATTATTTACTAAACTTGGTACGGCAATGATTTTATAAATTTCATAAGCTTCTCGGTGAACTAGAGGTATTTTTGTTTCAAATAATAGGTACTTAGTCGACATTCTGGCTTTAACTTTCAATAAATGATAAATATTAGGTAAACTTATGTTCTCAAAGGGTAGTGACAAGTCTTTCGATATTTTAGATGAGATAGTGTTTAGTTCTTGGCGTAATTGTTCAGGTGTCAAGAGGTGTAAGCTGAGTTGGCCATTGTAGACGTTAGTCATAGTGTCTAGTAGGATATTCTGCATGTCCTTGAGATGAGTTAATATATTGTTGGCTATTATTGCAGAGAAAATAATGTCATTATTTGTAAAGCTTTCCTTTTTAACGGCGTTTAATTGTCGTTCTACTTGATTTAATCGTTGGTTAATGAGTTTGTGTTGCTTGTTCATGACGTTCTCGGTACGTTTTAAGAGATTAAACTCTACTTCGACGATTGAGGTCTGGTTTTTCCAGAGTGCGGCGAGATGCTGTTGATTACGATTGATGAGTTGAATGTCTTGCTCATATTTTTCAGCGAAATTATTATCCAAAACTCCGAATAAAGTATTTGCTAAATTACCAACTCCGTTAATTAGTCCTCGTCGCGTGCGCACAGTATGCTTATTCATCATAACATTATTATAATGTGTCAATTGTTCGTAGCCGTGATGTAATTGTAACATGATCGCTGCGCACTGTGAATGGTCTTGTTTACTATCACATATGTTTTGTAAATAATCGATGTACTTACTAAGTGCTAATGAGCCCTTCCAGTAGGGACTCATGTCGTAGTAGACGACTAGGCGCCACTCGTCCTTGATGAGAGCCATGTTTGTCACCTTGTCGAAGTATAAACTTTGATTATTTTTAAGCGGCGTAATATTAAACGAGCCTTCTGAGCTTGATATAAAAGTCATTATAAAAAAATAAAATTGTAAATACTAATTTCGAAAAGCTGTAGGTATTTTTCTTGCTGGTTTTGGTAACGTGATGTGCTCGCTTAACGTCATCGTATTTTACATTTGATTTGGGTTCATTAGTAGGTTCAACTGGTAGTATTGACAGTTTGACGACCGGGCGTTTCATGAGGCCGTTTTTTGTTTTTAATGTAACTACCCTTACGTAACCGTCGCTTCCTGGGTGTAGTTGCAGGACGCGGCCGAGTGGCCACCTCCCGGCCGGCAAGTTGGTATCTTGAATTAGCACTATGTCGTTGACCTTGATATTCTCTTGTGGTAGCCTCCACTTACTACGAACTGATAATTGTGTAAGATATTCTAAGCGCCATTTCTTCCAGATATCGTCGAACAATCTTTGCGTCAGGTGCCAACGTGTACGTAAGTCACTTTCAGTGTTATAAAATGCTAGATGAGGACCGTTAGTTAAAAAATGAGATGGTGTGAGGCAATTTAAATCATCAGGGTCTTCGGTCATTGCACATAAAGGTCTTTGATTAATACAAGCTTCGAGCTGAGAGAGTAATGTTGAATATTCCTCAAATGTAAGTCTTTGTTCGCCTATCACACGTTTTATGTGATATTTTAGGCTTTTGACCGAAGCTTCCCATAGACCACCTGCTGAAGGCCAAGAAGGGGCATTAAAATGCCACATGATGCCCATTCGCGTGATTTCATCGATGAAGTTCGTATTTTGTAAGGTACTTAATATTCCTTGGTACTCTTCTTGTAAGACCTTGTTTGCTCCGATGAACGTAGTACCTTGGTCACTGTATATGTTTTTCGGCACCCCTCGTCTGGCTGCCATTCGGCGCAAAGCAGCTAAAAATTATGACGTTGTTAAATCTGACACCAACTCCAAATGGATGGCTTTAGTCACCATACAGACGAACACAGCCACGTAGCCCTTTGTGGTTAGAATACCACGGCCCTTGTTGGCCTTTACAAACACGTGACCTGTGTAGTCTACCCCTGTGTGGTAGAATGGCCGTGAAGGATTGACCCTTGCTGTGGGTAAATCGCCCATTATTTGATAGTGCTGGCTCGGAGTATGCTTTCTGCACTTGACACACTGGAAAATACGTTTTTTCGTGGCCTTGAGTCCTCCGACCAGCCAGTACTTTTGCCGAATGAACCCAGAAGTAAGCTTGGCACCACCGTGATAGGTGAGTTCATGACATTGGTCGATGATTAAATCTGACAAACGACTATTTTTGGGTATGATAATGGGGTGTTTCATATTTATGTTAATATTGGCGTGTTTTAAACGTCCTCCTACTCTTAAAATTTTATTCTCATCCAATATAGGGTTGAGCATACAAATCTTGCTTTTTGATGATATATTATTTCCTTTCTGTATATCATGTAATTCTTGAATAAAATATTCTTGCTGACATTGTTGAACGATTTTTATGTTGGCTTGCTTTATTTCACTTAACGTTAGGTAATTCTTTTTATTACTTTTATTATTTATAAATCTATATATCCAAGCTAAAATTCTCGCTATCTTGCTTAGCGAGCTAAATTTAAAGAGTAATGATTTTATGATATTTTCATCTTGATTATGAATCACAGTTGTGACTACCTTTTTAGGTCTTCTGGCTTCTTCATCTGTAGAGAATTTTGTTTTAGTATTAAATAGATTTTTAGTTGTGAGTGTTTTTAACCAAGTCGGCCCGTTCCACCATAGTTTGTGATCTCTCAATTGTAAAGCGGTTAAACCACGGCTAGCACAGTCTGCCGGGTTTTCCTCCGACTTGACGTAATTCCAGCTGTTGGGCGGCACCACTTCGATGATCTGCTTTACCCTATTCGCCACAAACGGCTTCCATCTCTCAGGTACACCATTAATCCATCCTAAGACGATCATAGAATCGACCCAGCAGTTGTAATTAATTTGGTAAGTCTCGAGGCAACTTTTAATTTTTAACAATAGTTTTATGAGTAATAAGGCACCGCATAACTCCAGCTTAGGTAAGGTAAGTTTATTATTTACAGGCACTATTCTTGATTTTCCTGCTATCATAGTTACAGATGTCTGTTCATGTGTCATTACCTTGCAATAAATAACACAAGCGTAACAGTTTTTTGACGCGTCTGAAAACCCATGGAGTTCGATTACATTATTCTCCGTCGTTCCTAACCACCTGGGTACATAAAAATTATTTATATTTTCTAAGTCGGTTTTCATACTTTCCCACTCTTTCAATATATTTTCAGGTAAAGGTTCGTCCCATTTTAATTGTAATTGCCATACTTGTTGAAATAAAAGTTTTATTTTAGTTGAAATTGGAGATAGCCAGCCCAGCGGATCAAATAATTTTGAAATATTTGAGAGTAAAATACGTTTTGTAGGATTTTTTGTCGTAAAGTCTAATTTTGAAGTAAATGTAAATTGATCTCGCTGTGGATTCCAACTAAGGCCTAACGTTTTTGATGACTCGGTATTTTTAAAGTCATAATTTATTTGTTCTTTATTACTATTGTCATTTTGAATTATATTTTGATTATTGGCCTTCCATTTTCGTAAATTAAACCCCCCTGACTTTAAGATCAAAACAATATCCTGTATTAGACGCTTTGCTGATTCGATAGAATGTGATCCATGGACTAGATCGTCCATGTAAAATGATGATTCAATAACCTTCGGCGCAGAACTGTCTGGATAATTCTGTCTCTTATCTTGAGCTAAACGTCGAAGTGTCATCATCGCCAGGAACGGCGCGGCCTTAGTGCCGTATGTCACAGTCGTCAATTGAAAAATGTTTATTCTGTCTAATGGTGATTCTCTCCAAATAATCTTTTGATATTTTTGGTCATCCGGGTGTAACCAAACCATTCTAAACATTTTTTCAATATCCGCAGTGAAACCATATTTAAATTGTCTCCACTTGATAAGAAGACTCTGCAGATCCTGTTGTAGATTAGGACCTCTTTCCATCAAGTCATTCAAGCTCAAACCGGAAGTGGAAGGCGCGGTAGCATTGAAAACCACACGTAACTTGGTCGTGGTTGACTCATTTCTAATAACACAATGATGCGGTAGGTAATAATCTGATGAATCGGAATCATTTGAGTGTATCATGTGACCTAATTGTTGATATTCTTCTATAAATAATTTGTACTCTCGTGCTATATTTATATTTTTATAAAACTTTCTTTCTAATTGCTTAAATTGGGCGATGGCTTTTGATTTTGACTGGCCTAATTTATTTTCTATTTCATGTCTAAGTGGAAAGCGCACTTGATACTTGCCGTCCTCCTGACGTATAGTACTTTTATTGAAAAAATCTACGACCTGCTGGTCGGCAAGTGACATAGTAGATGGCTCTGAGATATCTTCTGATTGCCAAAATTGAGAGATGTCGTTGATGTCATGTACAATTATATTACATTTAAAACTCTTTTTTACGCAGCCGCTCAAAATCCAACCCAAACGCGTGTTTTGAGCCATTGGTAGAGTCGGACCCGCTTTATAAATTCCGTCTAATAGTAGATTGCTAAAAACATCTACTCCAAGTAAAAGGTCTACCGGTCTTCTCACATTGAAGTAAGGATCCGCTAAAGGAAAACTTTCTAACGCGGGCCACTCTGGCCTAGGGAAGCTGTAGGAGGGCAGATTCTTGATTAAAGTTTTCAGGATATAGGCATCCGTTTCGAAAGAAAAGTCTTCTTGATTAGACCTACACTTGATTTTAATAACCCCCTTACAATCGCTCTCCCTTTCACCTATTCCAGTTATAGTTCCCTGGAAATGTTTGCGTGGAAGGCCTAATATGTGAGCTATTCTCTCTGATATGAGAGTAGTGTCAGACCCCTGATCTAGTAATGCCCGAATATTGTGGTAAGTACCGTCCCGAGCCTGTACCTGCACCATGGCTGTTGCCAACAAAATTTCAGGATCTTTGCAATTTACCGAAACATGTGTATTACCAACGTCCGGCTTCGAAATCTTCGACTCTACATTTTTTGACGTAAGTATTTTATTACAAAATGCCTCGTGTAAAATAGAATTGTGATTACCATTGCATTCTCGACAACGTGATTCGGAATAACAATTTTTGCCTTCATGATCAAAAAGACAATTTTTGCATAAATTCTTGTCGATTATTAATTTTCGTTTCATATGATTAGGTAATTCTAGAAACTTTGCGCAATAATATAATCCATGTCCGCGACTTGAACAAAAGTGGCACGGTATTTTTGTCGCATATGCAGGTTTATGGACTTTGTTATTTGAAACCTTCGATTGTGTAAAATATGTGGGTTTCTTGTAATTTAAGCGATTTTCTGTAGACGAATTATTATAATAAATATTCTTGAAACTAGACTTCGCTGTCGAATTTTCTTGCTTTTTCCGTGAAGTCTCAAGAGCAGTAAATTTAGTTTCAAGGAAATTGAGAAAATCTTTTAAAGCAGGTAGTTCCCTTGGTTGTTTTAATGATGCTATGTATTCGTTGTAAGTATCGGCGTCTAGTTTTTGGCTTAAAATATGTACGAGTAGAGGGTCCCATGAATTTATATCTACACCTAAGTTTTTTATAGCGTTTAGCGACTCTAGTGACGTATCGTGGATCCTCTTGATGTGTCCTAACGATGGTTGTTGCGACACGGAAATATTCATCAAAGTATTAATGTGCGACGTAAAATAAGCTTTTTGTTGTTATATCTATTGTTAAGTATCTCCCAGCAAGTAATATAATTATCTGAGCTTATTTGTAGATGTTGAACTAAACGCTCAGCTTCTCCTCGTAGCTTACCCTTTAAAAACTGCATTTTTTGCGCGTATGATAAGGATGCGTTTGTGTGGATAGTTTCGGTGAAAAGGTCTTTAAAGGATGTCCACTGTTGGAAGTTTCCGCTAAAGGTAGGCAACTCCATCTGCGGAGTTGATTTCTCACTATGACACATAGACCTCATTTTCCTATTAATAGCCCTTTTTATGTCTTCGTACAATCGTTCATAATGATAAAAAGCCGCATCATATTCCTGATTTTTCCCCTCTAGTTCACTATCTATCTCAAGATGTAAAGCATCTATCACCGACCACCTTGTTTGTAAAGTTTTTAGTAAATCATCAAACTCCCATTTATCTAACTCCGTATCTAAGTTTACGCTAGTTACCTTTCTCTGAAGCGCCCTGAAGTTGCTCGCTTGCTTTCTTAGCAACTCATCTGTCCTGCTGTTGACGCCCTGTGCCCTGAAAGTTACCTGATGTGTTTCTGCTTCGTGCACGCCGTCGGCCCTTGTTGCTGGCGATGAGGTGCGCGTGGGTGGCTGCGGCGGTGGCGCAGCGCCAGCCAGCGGAGTCGCCGGCCGCAGCAGCGAAGCGCTCGGCTTGGCATCACGTGCTTGATAGTTCACGATGATGGACCTGACATGCTCGTAGCGCTCCTTAGTGGTATCGAATTGCTCAGTCACAAAATAATCATGCGACCTGTCACCATAACCACATAACTTGAAGTGGTTGTTTTGAAACTCCTGCCAATACTTGTCAAGCGTTTCAAGTTTTCTCCTGATGTAGTCACCGGTCTTGCGTTCCGGTCCGTCTTTCTTGAAATTGCTGTAGAGTTGCTCAATAGCTCCAATCAATTGCTGCTGTGTTGATAATAGATCTTCCATGTTAACTATTATAAATTCTTCGATAAAAAAATGTTCTGTAATGTCCACAGTTCACTTCACCAAATGTCACAGTTTTAGCTGATATTCACTTGCGAAGTCCTTAATATTATGTCGAAAGATCACTAAGTTCAAAAGACTATAAATTAATTTTTTGCTCGAAGGACCATAAAAGAATGTAGCGTCCTTGATTGACCCTACACCTTTTCACTTGATAGTTGGAGGTAAGAAATTATAGCCCGGGTATATATAAATGTCCATGGATTTATTTACTTGATTACTTATGCAAATGATACTTGATATAATATGATTAACGGGCGCGAGCATGTACGATCACCTTGATATTACCGAACATACTGACTTTATTAAATATAAGTAATTAATCGACAAAGCGCGTGTCACAAAACGCTGACTTGCAAAAACCATGACAATGTACGATTTGCCTCGTACACCTACTTTTATGTAATTCTTATTTTCATTAATCATAAAGTAAAGCCTACAATGGTTCATACATGTCAGCATAACTTTTATAAAGAATAGAAGCTTACATGGCTAGAAGCTCTACATGATGCTTTTATTTCGAAGTCCAAAAAATTCATTTCGTCATTTGATGACTTATCCTGATGTTTCCATCAGACGGTGTGAACGAGATCAAGGCGATGATGCAGCTGGTGGTCCGGCTGATCACCGAGGACATGCTGTTCAGCTCCATCACGGTGCGCCTCAACGACATGACCGCCGACCACTTCCTCTCGCCGCTGCTCGGCTTCTTCGTGGACGGACTCGCGGCCATCATACCCTGCCCCAAGGAGAATATCTTCGTTTTTAGTATACAGGTATGTGTATTATTTTTTGGCCCCAATCCGACCCAAATGTCGCGGTAAAACCCTTTCATAGGATCTCACGGAACCCGAATTACAGCCTTGGGATCCGCAACGAATTTTTGAATTTGGAAATATTCTGCCTCTCATCTCGTGTGAAATAGTAGCTGTTGTGTACAATGGACATGCTTGAGATTTAATTTAGGATGTTGAGAATAAATGCATGTTGAAATATCGAGCCGACAGAAACATGAAAAACATAGCTAATATCTCTTTTAAATATATAACTTTTTTTTTTGTGAAATTTGCACAAAATCAATTATGTCCTATTAATAAAAATATTATTTTCCCAGGATGACACGGACGTATCGGGCAACATCTTAAACGTGTCGTTCTCGGCCAAGAGACCTGACGCGGAGATCGGCATCGGCGGCGACCACTCGCTCTACTACTCGCCCACGCACTTGCGCGAGCGAGTGTACTTGCACAGGTCTACGTTGGCCAGGCTGGCGACTGTACAGGTACAGGCATTAGTGCATTTTTCATTGGAGTGACGTTTAAAATCTGCTGTTTTACAAAATTTTGTTGCCTTTAATAATACTCTTGAGAAGAACAAAGACAAACGCAAAACGTTTTAAAGCTGAAGAATGCATATCTTGACGTGCATTGGGAAAGTCTTACATCCAAGAATTCACAAATATGGGATAATGGATAATGATGATCACGAATGATAAAAATTAAAATTACAATATTATTTGTAATATCAAATTAGTACTAAATTATGAAATGTCTGTAGGTGCTCCCGTTCGACGACAACGTATGCGTACACGAGCCGTGCCTCAACTTCGAGGAATGTCTAACGGTACTCAAGTTCGGCAATGCCTCGGGCTTCATCACCAGCGACACCGTGCTGTTCCGCCCCATCTACCCCGTCACCACCTTCACGTGCCAGTGTCCGCAGGGGTTCACAGGTAATACCTACTATTTAGTCTAACTTTTAAGAAATATAACACTTACAAGATAGCGACATTACGTGGAAATATGAAACACAATCCAAAAAATGAAAAACAATCCAAAAAATCATGCTTATCTTGTGCACATAAGCAAATCAGATACATACATCTTTTTTTCATTGGAAAAAAAACACTTATAAAAATAATTATTATTATTAAATAAAAAGTATTATCTGACGTGACAGTTAAACTTATTGCATATTACAAATTAAAACAACTTCTAAATATCGAAAATATGCAGTAGTCCTTCTGAAAACCGCGCCTATTTTCTAAGAAACAGTAATTGAATAAACGCTGAGCTCTTATGAAATAGCCTCTTGCAATAAGATGATGACCTCAAGGGATGACTTGAGTTATTTCAAAAGTAAATTAGGGAAAATTATATTTTTAGTTGTATATTATCTTTTGTAACTATATACATTTATTTGTATCACAGGAACCCGTGAGCATTACATGTGTGACACCGAGGTGGACTTGTGCTACTCGTCGCCGTGTGCTAATGGCGGCTCGTGCGTGCGCCGCGAGGGCGGGTACACGTGCGTGTGCGCCGCTAACTACACCGGTACGTACACGTAACCAACTAAACGCCACACATACCTACAGCTTTCATTACAAATCAAATCGTACGTATTATCGTTTTATTTTTAAAGTCAGAAGACCGTTAGAAGACTCTTGAATACCAAAACAAGAAAAACCACCACCATTTGTTTTTTTTTTTTGAGAAAAATAAATCACATTATTTTTCTTAATTTTTCTAGGAGCCAATTGTGAAACGACCCTTACAAAGGCGTCGTGCGATATGAACGGCGACGGGTCCATATGCCGGAGCGGGTCGCAGTGCGTCGCGAAGCGGGAGGGGGGCATACTCTGTCAAGGCTGCTCCATCGACGCCGCATATACCACCGACGTGTGCGAACTAAAGGCGCGCAGCTTCCCTATCTCATCGTTCCTAACGTTTCCCAGCTTAAGGCGACGGCATCGGTTCAACATTAAACTAAAGTGAGTAAAACTGATTAAAAGGTAACTTTAAAGTTATTACTGCAACCCACCAACTTATTATATTTTTAGAGCTTCCAACCTAGTACACTGTTACACAGGTACACTGTTCAAAACCATTTTAGATTTAATGAATAATGAAAATGATGACGGTAAGAGCTAAATATATGTTCGCGATTAAGGTTCGCGACTCAGTCATCGTCCGGGCTGCTGCTGTATAACGGACGGTACAACGAGCGGCACGACTTCGTCTCGCTGGAGCTGGTCCGTGAGGGGGCGGGGCGTGAAGAGGCGGGGCGTGACGGGGCGGGGCTGCGGTTCTCATTCGGACTGGGCGGGGCACGCACCGACCTTACTGTAGCGGCTCATCTCTCTGATGGAAACTGGCACACCGTTGAAGTAGACTACTTTAATAGGGTGTGTATATTTCATAATACATTCACAACACATTAACCTAACCCTGTGGTAAATTCCTAAGAACTTATGCTACGGATACCTACTAGGAACTAAAAAAAAGAGATTTTTATGACCACATGTAGTACACGTCTATGACGCTGAGCAGACAGCAGCCAGCCGTTTAAGATTTTGGTTGTTTTTATTTATTGGTCTTGCTATCTCTTTTTACCCTACTACAGTATTTGTTGAAAGTATTTATTTAAAGGAACATGTTTTAAACATTATTTATATTTCAGACCGCTACCATGATCGTCGACGGCTGCGACAAAGACCTGTCTCTGGCGGGCGCTGCTGACTTCGGGGTGGAGTTCGCCTGCGCAAACTTCACTCAGAAAGTGCTACCGCCGCGCTGTGATATACCGACTGAAACTTGCCATAGGTATATAATAAGCGTTATTTCTATGAATTGGTATAATCTTTATTATTTAACTTAAAATATGCTGATTAAATTAAACTTTTGGCTACTATTCAAACGCTACATGCAATACATTATATGTACAAAATTATTTTCCTATCAGTTACTTATTTTCGTAAATTAAGTTTAAGTTAACTTAATAAATAAGTTGCTTCTCAATTTTAATTTCTTATTGAACGTTCACTCGATCTGAATACATTTTTAGGTTTCTAACCATTTAATGAAGTTTTCCGTACAGATTCCTAGATTTGACTGGGCCTCTACAAATCGGTGGGCTACCGAACTTACCCAGCAGTTTCCAAGTGAAGAACAAAGACTTCGTTGGCTGCATCTCCGATCTCTACATCGATCACAAGTTCATCGACCTGAACAGGTATGTAATATTTCATTAACGACAACTAATCAGACAAACGACATAACCATAGGGTAGACAATGTTTGCTTCAACTTCTACACAGTAGAAGAAAACATTAGGAGGATAACTACCTGTGGTCGACAAAGTAATTATACAAGACAATGTGGAAGCAGTTAAAAGCATTGGAGGGAGTTGTACGAAAACCTAAGTGTTTTTTTTTTTTTGTTAAGTAAATGTATTTTTTTGTCAAATTTTTTGTTCATACAACATTTTTAACAATTTTTTTTTTGTTGAAAAATGTATCCACAGGCATCCTCGCGCATGTTATGCGCAACTTCATACTCTAATATGTGTCATAATACTTTGTTGAGGCTACACACAGTTATTATAATATGAAATGCGTGCAGCTACGTGGCGGATAACGGGACGCTGGCCGGCTGCCCCGAGAAGCGCTCGCAGTGCAGCAGCGCGCCCTGCTACAACGGCGCCGAGTGCCAGGATCTGTGGGACACCTTCCTGTGCCTCTGTCCCGAGGGATACACCGGCAAGGACTGCGCTGAATGTACGTTGAATACACTACTTTTTGATGCAAATCCCCTATTGGCGCTTCTTGGCCCCGAACGCCGTGATGACATGAGGCTACTATGTCGTGACGGCAACACCACGCGACCGCCCGCATTTTTTTTGCTAGTGCGTGCGTGAAAACTATATTGTTTATAATTTTCCTAATATTAACGTAAATTCAACTAATAATAATGAAACAACATTTTCGGTATATTAAGATTTGAACATAACCAACGTTTTATAAATAGCTGGATTATCATCAATATTTCTCACGATTATATATCTCACTATATACAACGATTTAGTAAACATTAACTATGTTTGCTGCATATATATATATAGTTTTTTATTTAGCCGCCCAAAATTAAAAATGTTATCTATTTTAATATGTATATATATATATTATATATATTCTATTATGGTCTTCGAGTATTCAAATATTCACTTGTAATTTATTATCATCTCCTCAAAATTCACCAATATTTGTATAAATTATCCGTTAACTTTAGTTCCAGTGTACTTCTATTATAGCAATGTGATCCTCTTAGTACTAATCAAAATGTTGTGTGTTGCAGCGACGGCAGTGCCGTGGCGTTTCAGCGGCGACGGCATGCTGTCGTTCAATCCGCTGCTGCGACCGATCCAGCTGCCGTGGCTGAACGCGCTGTCGCTGCGGACCCGCCAACAGGACGCCTTCCTCATGTCCATACAAGTGGGACAGAACAGCACCGTGCTCATTACTGTATGTATTAAAATCATTTATTACATGGTAGTTAAAAAGGTGCTTTTCTTTTGTTATATTTTCTATAATACAAAAATGTATACCTATTAACTATAATATATGTTATCCAAAAATCCAGTTTTTATTGTAACTATTAACAAGAAAAATAGATAATTATATATAAGAATTGTTATAGAAAATATATGACAAACTTTAAAAGGAATCCAGATCAAAGAATTCAAATTTTTACATAAATGGGGTACCTAAAGACAATTTGACTTCTAACATAGGAAGGTTAAATTAAGAACATGAGATATATTACAAACTTCATATTTAAATAAAAACATTACACATTAGTATAATTTTAACTTTATTTTTACTTTCAGCTAAAATCCGGTCTCCTCCACTATGCGTACAATGGAGAAACAATGTCGTTAACATCACCGTACCTGGCGGACGGCGTGTGGCACAGGATTGAGATTAAATGGCTCGGCACAGACATTTCTGTCGCTATCGACTACGGGCTCAGAACTGCTCTACTGCCCATGCTGGCGAACAAAATACAAGGGCAGTACATCGGGAAGATTCTCATAGGTGGGCTGGACACCACTGCTGGAGTCTTGATGTCAGACGTCGGATACTTAGAGGGATGCATACAGGTAATGTTTGTTACAGTTTATTAACATGTTTACCATTTTAGTAAATATATTATTTTTGAGTCAATATCCTTTTTCCTACAAATCTATGAGAAGTCATGTGTTTTTAAGCAAATTAAAGAGTTGAATCTCATAGGATTAATAGCTTCAATAGCTTCTTTTAAATACCCTCTCCGATTTGGTTCGTAGGATGTTCGCGTTGGAACTGCACAGTCGTTGCTTAACCGACCCACCGTCAGAGAGAACGTGAGAGACGGCTGCCAATCCAGAGCCGATTGTTTGCTCTCCAACTGCCCTTCACACGTAAGCATTTCTTTAATAATAATAAAAATAACTATGTAAAGAAAACTAAAGTGTATCTAAACCTTATTTTAGATATATTTTTGCTTGCTATATTTATTTTTGCTTTTATTGTATTTTAACTATATAACAAACATACTAATAATGGTTAAAAGTTGGTTAAAAATGAGTTATTTAAAGATAATAAATAAATACACCCTTTTTTATATAAAATTTTAATATAGGTAACGATATATTTATCAAACTTTCACTATATCTACATTCAATCCTTGTGTCCCTTAATGTAGAGCAAGTGTACATCGTCGTGGGACATGACGGAGTGCGAGTGCGCTCGGGGGCGTGTCGGGCCGCAGTGCGTGGCGGCGTGCGATCTGCGGCCGTGCGGCCAGAACGCCCACTGCATACCAGACGCCTCCGACAAGGGCTATCAGTGTCAGTGTGACGACGGATACGTGCCTACTGGTAAGAAACTGCATATTTTAAAGATTATCAGGTATATACTTGATCTGGAAAAAGGAAAAAAGTTATATTGCTACAAAAAGAATTTTCTACGGCCATTAGTGAAAGAAAACAGAAATAACCTATGTATTTATTTACCAAGAGATGATAGTGATTTAAAACATTTTTTTATATATTAGGTACTCATTCTGTACAAAAAATATCGAACGAGAAATATATTAGTTCAAAAATATTTATTGTTTGGCTCTGTCCCGTCATATAGTTTTGTTTCGTATAGGACGGTCGGGGTCGTGCGAGGCGGCGGGCGCGTGGGAGTGCCCGGGCGGGTGGTGGGGCGCGCGGGCGGGCGTGTGCGGCCCGTGCGACTGCGCGCGCGCCGGCCTGCACCCGCACTGCGCGCCGACCACGGGACTCTGTCATTGCAAGGTATAGTTGAAAGTACCGGTCCAACATAAAAATCAATAACATTATTTACTTGAAGAAATTAGTGGCTACGTAAATTGTCGATTATCGGCATGACAAGATTTTTTCAGCAAATCCGATTAAACTCTAAGAAGCGCGTTGCGATTCAGAATAATCCCATCCCATACACACCACCAGGAATAATCTAATAATGCCAAGTCGCCCTAGACAAAAAAATGATAATGTATTAAAATAGGTATATAAATTATAATGAAACAACTTTTACGGATTTTATTGCGGTTTATTTAGTTTTTTATGAGCCCGACGTTTCGGATACTTTACAGAATAAAATCAAGATCTAGACATAATATTATGTCACAGGCTAAAGAGTCCGTTAGCACTTTCTGCGTAGATAGGACAAAAAAAATATTGTTGTATCATAGGGTAGTTTCGAATGACTTTTGTAACAGAAGGACATCTGACACCTCAGTCCTCTCGTGACCATGGTCGCTGTAAAGTATTCGAAACGTCGGGCTCATAAAAAACTAAATAAACCGCGATAAAATCCGTAAAAGTTGTTTCATTATTATGAGTGAAATTAACGTAAACAGTAGAAAACAATAGGTATATCAATACTTAAATTTCTTCATCACATAATTTTATTGGGATCATAGGAGAACCACTACCGGCCTTCTGGTTCGGAGGAGTGCCTGCCGTGCCAATGCTACGCGGCGGGCTCGTACAACAGCTCGTGCGAGACCAGCAGCGGCCAGTGCTACTGTCGTAGCGGTGTCATCGGCCGCGCCTGCGACTCGTGCGCCAACCAGTACGCCGAGGTCACGCCCAACGCCGGCTGCAAGGGTAAGTCGTAGGTCGATAAAGATAATGGGCATTGGTGGACTGAGATGTTGGATAAAACGTGTCGCATAGGCATAGTTTTATCAAGTCAATAGGGATGTTGACACATGTTACAAATTCATGTAAAGTTATGTTTTACATATTAAATACACTATTTGAAAACCTAAAATAACATTTTAAAAGTTTACTTATTTGTCTTAAAATTTAAAAAAATAATTTAAAATGCGTTATTTATCATGCATGATCACGTGACTGTAAACGCCAATAAGGCGATGACGTCACTGCACATTGAGCTAAGTACAAACTCACCTAACATAGCGCGAACTCTGAATGCGGTGTGTGACGTAATGACGCTTGTAGCGTTTCAAGGGCAATTTTAAGAACTATTTTTCTTTATTTAATTTTTTGTTAAAATTGGACATATTTCTTTACAAAAGGATTTTTTTCGTGTTTATCTATAGTATATCTATCAAATAAAATCAATTAAAAAAAATAGTCAACATCCCTATTTACGAAAAAAAATCTACTAATCTGTCGACATTCTAAATTGCTCCGTCCTGCTGAAAGATGTGGAAGTAAGTTATTAAATAATAAAACCAAAAATTAAGCATGATGTAGTTATCTACAGTCTATAACACAAGTTCTTACAGTCTTGCTAAGGGATTAGGAAAACGTGGTGTTTGGATATATATTTCTAAATCACTAAAAATAAACTTTCTAAAACTCAAATTACGAAAAAAAATGATGTATGTTGGTATGTTTAGGTGAAATGCATCAAACTAAGGACGAATTCAATTAATTTATCCTTTCCAGTTGTATACGACGGTTGCCCTCGCTCGTTTGCGCGCGGAGTTTGGTGGCCGCAAACCAAATTCGGAATTGAAGCCATTACAGATTGTCCATCAGGTATGATTTTTATCTCCATTGTTATATAATATATTAGAATTTATTAAAATAATCAAACAATATTCATAAAATACAAATATACATTTAAGTAATTTTTCTAGGATCAAGTGGTAAAGCCACTCGCCTCTGTGACAAAACCCAAATAGTGCCATGGCAAGAACCTGACTTATTCAACTGTACATCCGCTCCGTTTTACCAACTGAGAAAACAGGTGAGTGCAAAACTAATATCGTAGTAACACTATTTTTAAGATTCTTTCAATATATTGATATAGAAGTTTCACTTCATAAGAATCATAATGATAATATTCGCAGCTCCAAAAGATAGAGTCCGGCGAGTTGACTCTGAACACGTTCGTGGGCGTGCGGCTTGCGGAGGAGGTGGCGGGCGCGTGTGCGGGCGCGGACGCAAGTGCGGCGCGGACGTACGACGCAAGTACGCCCCGGGTGCATGGTGGGGACACAGGTGCAACACGGTTGCACGGCGCGGACTCAGGTGCGGTACGGTTATACGGCGCAGACGTGCTGCTAGCGGCACGGCTGCTTCTGGAACTGTTGCGACACGAGATGCGCCAGGCGGGCCTCAACCTCACACACAGCCAGGATAAGGATTACGTTCGCGTAAGTTTGATTGTGATTGGTTAATAATAGTTCTATAACAAATATTTTCTATTTATAACATTATTTTTTTACTTTAGAACATAATAAAGACGGCCAACACGATCATGAGTCCCGAATACGAGAAGGAGTGGCAGCGCATCAGGCAGCTGACGGGCGCCGGCGTGGAGACTCTGGTGCAAGAGCTGGACCGGTACATCGGCGTGCTCGCGGGCAGCCAGCACGACACCTACACCAGCCCCTTCGAGATCGTCACCACCGATATTGGTAACAATTACCCATAACTGTCGATCATATTAATGAACTTTGTAGTTATGTAATTAAAACTCTAATCAGTAATTGGAGTAGATCTTGCTTAATGAATAATATTTAACTAACAAATTTGTTTTACCTAAAATCGTATGCAAAAAAATACAAATTCTTATACATACCTCGAAAAATTCAAAGTGTTCAAAATATGATTTATTCTGTTTGTCTCAATTTCAAGTCGAAAGAATATGTGGGACGGCTATCTCCGTGAACGGACAGCTTGAAACAAAACCGGCAATAGACAGATAAAATGATTGATAACGGTTTTCACATCTTTGATCCTTTTATTTTTAGTCATCGGCGTTGACATCGTAACAGCGGAGTCGATATACGGATTCGAGCCGACCCAATTGAATCGCAACGCCGAGTACACCACCGAGCGGGTGGTCCTGCCCGACACCTCGGCCTTCATCCACTCGCCCATACAGACCCCCGGCTACTACGGCCTGGGCAAGGCCAAGAACAAGCGCCCCTCCAGTCTGACGGTGTCCTTCCCCAAGTACAACAACTACGTCAAAAACAAGAACAAGTTCGATAAGTTCTCGAGAGTCCTACTGCCGTTGGATTTGATTGGAATAAATAATATGCAAGGTGTGTATTGCTAACATTTAATTTGAATAATATAATAACGTGCGTACTGCGTACGTCAAAAAATTATTCATTGCTTATATTAGTGACCTAACTTATATAATTTGATTACATTTATAATGAACCCTTTTTCGAACTATTAATTTCCCTTTGTTATTTCTTATTTCTTTATCCTGTTCACTTAATGTATGGTAGGTGTCATTTTTATAATAGATAGAGAATAAAATAGAGAAAGATAATATTTTTTGTGGAGCAACATTATCATCATCATCTTTATCCGTCGACAGCTGAACATAATTCCCCTTCGGGGAACGCCAAGACGATCGACTTCTTACCCCTGGCATCCAACACGGACCGGCCACTGCATCATCTTCTGTCTATCTATCTATCTCTATCTGATATAATCTGAATTTCTATTGAATACAACAGACAACATGGAGACGAACTACGAGTCCCGAGCGGTGTTCTCGTACGTGCAGTACTCGCGGCGCGCGGCGCAGCTGCTGCCGCTGCGCGCGGACGGCTCGGTGGGGCGGCGCTGGGGCGTCAACGTCACGGTGGGCTCGCCCGTGCTGCAGGCGGCGCTTTACGTGCCCGAGCGCGTGTGGGCGCACGAGACCGCCGAGGACAACACCCTTGACAACATGGACGATGTTGAGGGTATGGTGATGCTTCGATAATAACATTCATCATCATCATCAGCCTTTATCCGTCCACTGCTGAACATAGGTCTCCCTCAATGAACGCCAAGACGACCTATACTACTGCTACTTGTTAATAACATTGATGATGAAGGGTCTATGAAAGGTTATACTTTTACATTCACATGTTGTCTGAGATGTAAGACAAATTCTTTATTCAAATTTCTTTGTTTCGAACTACACTGGTCCATAGGTTAGTAATACATGTTATAAAGATAAAGATAAACCTCGAGGCCAGCAATTACATTACCCTGTCCTACGTCTTCCCGAAATTCAGCAAAGCTGCTTCATTAAAGAAACATACGCGATGAACCCATGTAGACTGAGACGCGGTATAAATGCATACCTCCCATCAGTAAACCTTGTTTTGGTAATTTTAACCCTTTGACTATGATCTAAATGCCTATTTGTTTGACATTGATAAAATGTCAATGTGTGTTCTATCCTAGACATTAGCTGAAATTTCTACAGTGGAAGTGTAACATAACGGTGTTTTTACAGGCATTATGTACGCTAACAAAGGTCACCCGCATTCAGTCGAATCCAATCACCTTAACCCCAATGCTAAAAACATGTGGTCCAATGATGATACGAGCGGCCAAGACAACCACGGCCCCGTGCTCATACAACCGGCCAAGAAACAGGAGCGACCGAACGAAAACATGCAAGAGAACGAATCCGCCTACGTCGCAGAGACTCTAGACGATTCTGAAGGTCCGAAAACAATGGCGCTTACCATGGACTCTAATGAGCAGAGAAATGACAGCAGCTCTAAAGATAAGAAGTTAGTGTACAAGAGCCTTAATGGTGTGCGGCTGAAGAAGCCGATACGGCTGCAGATGTGGTTGGACATCGACCCGGAAACCTTCGGATCAAGGACGAACCCGCAATGCGTGCACTGGTCCACATTAAATGGGTAAGATTTCTTAAAATTAATGAAGCCGTCCGTAATTTAAGTAAAATATGAAGACTAATTTATTTTAAACTATATTCAGTTGATAAGTCGCCATTTTTATGACGTCAAAATGGCAAATAATTAAACAATAATAAAAATAATATCTTGCTCTGTTACTTCAAGATGAAATTAATATTCGACGTTAAAATCATTCGCTTTTCCTGAACACGGTGTTTTTTTTTTAATTATAACGAAAAAAGGTTTAGATAGATAGATTTAGAGAGATACAAATTTAAAGAGGAAAACAAAAGCTAAACCTAATAAACAAAAAATAAAATAAATCTTAAATTACCAATCATCTTTGGTTTTTTTCGAAACCCTAATAAATATTTTTCAAAACCCTAATAAAGGTAGTAAGTGTAATAGTGTAAAGCAGCGTTTCTCAAACTATCTATATGGCCCGGTGACTCATTTCACATTTGCACACCTTCGTTATCCACTCAAGCTTTGAAACCACGTGTAACACACATTTATTGCAATTAGAAGTAAATCTATGTATTTGTTTAAAATAAAGAGACAATAATGCGACATGATCTGGGAAACGCTGGTATAGAGTCAATCGATACAAGTATTTTACATAATATATTAAACATCATAGAAATATAGCCTTATGGCCCACTTGACTGTTTTCTCCACTTTTTTATGCACTCTGATTAATTTATCACGATGATCACCAGGGTGGGGGAGTGGTCGCGCGTGGGCTGCCACACCGAGATCGACTACGACTGGTCCCCGTACTCGGGCGAGCCGCTGCTCATCAACTGCACCTGTAACCATCTCTCCACCTTCGCGGTCCTGGTGGACGAAGTGGATATTGAGGTGAGTCATTGGCAACGGGACCGGTCTTGGCAAGGGGATCTTCAACTGCTGCGACTGTCACAGCGACTATGATAAACGTACCTGAGGTCGTAGTCAAGTCATGTAAGAGCTGCATATGTGATACTTGTATCATCTACGCTGTTTACAAGAGAAAAAAAGAGAACATGAGCTGTTCTCAAATGTTTCGAGGTATGTCGTATAGCATTCTCAAATATTGCGGGCAGTAAAAAAGCGTAGTACCTAGTAAGTTATTACCAGGGCCGTCTCTAGCCCATGTGGCGCCCGTGTGCAAACATTACCCTTGCGCCCCCTAGCAAGCGCGCGATCAAAATGAAATGGGCACAAAGTACAGTTTGTCCGGCCGCTTAAGGGTGAGGACTCCATATAAGTATGGATCATTTATCCTGGAGCGCCAATTGGGGCTCCGTTGCGAGCGGTGCTCGGCGCCCCTGGGACCGCGGCGCCCGTGTGCAACGCACACCCTGCACCTAAGGGAAAGACGCCCCTGGTTATTACATCTTTTCCTTTGATTTCCATTCAAGCGCTTGTTATGTTATTTCCTTCTCGAAGCTTAATGACTGTAACTTATCGATGCGCTGGCCCAATGGCTGGCCCAGTGAACTTTACACATCAAAAACTTTCAATCTCTTCAGGCATGCAAGTTTCCTCACGATGTTTTCTTTCACAGATGAGCGAACAATACTTTCCTGCTTAGGGTGCGCTTACAAATTTAGATAAACTCATTTCAAGGCAGTACAGCAGGTCAGGATCGAACCCTGACTATCCCGCTCAAGAGGCTTAACCCACACCAACTAGACAATCGTAGCATCATGTATATGTATCATCATCATCATCATCAGCCTTTATCCGTCCACTGCTGAACATAGGCGTCCCTCAATGAACGCCAAGACGACCGATCCCTTGCTACTCGCATCCAACACGGACCTGCCACTGCACGGAGATCGTCTTCCCATCTGGTTAATGGCCGACCAACACTTCGTCTACCTAAACGCGGCCACTCTTGAACCTTAATGGCCCATCGGCCATCCGTTCTTCTATCTGCCAAAGCAATGCATGTATATGTATGCAAAACCAAAAATCGAATATGAACTGGTCATATTGAATATATTTTATCGTTTGTCAGTTGATACCGGAGCCATCTCTCCTGGAGTCGGTGTCGTCGTACACCGGCTTCAGCATCTCCCTGCCGCTGCTGGCGTGGACGTGGCTGGCGCTGTGCCTGATGCGCGGCGGGGCGGCCACCGTGTCCAACTCCATACACAAGCACCTCATATTCTGCGTGTTCATGGCCGAACTGCTATACCTTATAGCGTTGAAGGCTCGCAGCACCTTGGTACAAAACGAGGTAAGATTTGGTGGTCTCAAGAAGAAGAAGCCTACATAAATATGTAAACATCGCAAACTTGGTCGGTGTTTGTTTATCAATTATAATATTCGGCTAAATGGAATTTCATTCCTAAATAAGTTGGAATAAGTTTTATCCTTGTAAGAACCCATTACAAGAAATTTCAATCACATGAATTTTCTATTCATTGAATTATTTATATATTCATTGAAGTAGCCTGGTGATGACGTATTATAACACTGTTTAAATATTTCTTTTACTCGAATGGCATTCAAAAGATTGACATCTACACCCAAACTAGCCAATGTTGCCTTATCGTTGTTGTATTAGTATGGTAACGTCACGTGTGGTGGTGTGCAGTTCGCGTGCAAGCTGGTGGCGATGTCGCTGCACTACTGGTGGGTGTCGGCGCTGGGCTGGGCGGCGTGCGACGCGTGGCAGCTGCGGCGGCTGGTGCGCGAGCTGCGCGACGTCAACCACGGCCCGCTGGCCGCGCACCTCGCCGCCGCCTACGCCGCGCCCGCCGTCGCGCTCGCGCTCGCCGCCGGACACCACCAGCACCAGTACGGCAACGCGCTCTTGTGAGTACCACCCTACTACACATACGCACGCACGCACGCACGCACGCACGCACGCACGCACGCACACCATATACGAACACATACACGCGCATGCACAACACCAGAAGGCATCGGTATGATGCACATACGCATAACCCCGCACGCACTTACACACGCACACCTTACTGTATATACGCACAATGCGACAGATAGTTGATACTTGATAGGATAGATTTGTCTCCTCAAAATTCTCCTATATGTTTTTCGTTGTTTGTATTATGCGGGCTAACTATATAAATTGTTGATTAATTTAGAATTATACATACATACATTCTTTGAGCTGATACTGTTCCACACTGTGTGTCCGTTTTGTTTTCACACACCGCATAACCGATTGTCGGAAGAAATAATACCCATTATGGGCGTGAAATTCAAAAGATATCTTTTCCACGTAAATTATCACACACAACTATAATTGTAGGCTTGTGTAGCCATGACACGGTATTAACGTTGGTTTACTTAACCCATTGACCACCCGCAGCTGCTGGGTGAGCTGCCACGAGCCGGTGGTGTGGTGGGTGGTGGTGCCGGCCGCGGTGTACGCGAGCGCGGCGCTGCTGTTCCTGGCGGGCGCGACCCGGGCCGCCTTCACCGTCCGGGATCATATCATCGGTTTCGGCAATCTAAGGTTAGTCCTTAATATTTTTAGAGTTCTAGAGTTCAAAACAAACAGTTTCGTAAATAGTTTTTTATTTAATGTAATATTCCAAAAAAAAAAACAGTCTCATATTTCATTCATCCTATTTCGTGGTTATAATATATCAACGGAATATCCCTTTAGGTTTTATTTTCAGGACAGACAGGCAGACGAGCAACGAACAAAAAAAGATGTAACTGTCGGTCGCATACCTGATATAACGCCTCCAGTGACTGACAACTGATTGAACAGATGTAGGTTATCATTACAAAGGAGTGGTATATGAATATGTGTGGCGCAGGATGCTGCTGCTGGTGAGCGTGGTGTGCCTGCCGCTGCTGGTGGGCGCGTGGGCGAGCGCGCTGGTGCTGGGCAGCGAGGCGGGCGCGCGCCGCTCCGCGCTCAGCGCCGCGCTGGCCGCCGCCGTGGCCGCGCACGCCGCCGCCGCCGCGCTCGGCCTCACCGCCTGCAACCTGCGCGTCAGGGACAACCTGCGGAGGTAAGGAACACGTGGGGGAGCCCCTTTTTTCTTTTTTTTTTCTTTAACGCCGGGAAATGCACTGACGCATCCCGCTGGGAAGTGGGTCTCCCCAGGCGGGTATGTGGGACTCGCTGTGCCCGAAAGCTGGTAAATGGACGCAGCTCTACCCATTAAAACTCGGCGAGTGCCACCAATGCCGCCTTTGGTGAGGCCCCGGATCTACTAGCACAGGGCACCTCGACGGCCAGTCAGTCCCCTCAGGGGACCAACGCCACCTCCACAGACGGGTTGCCCCGCACCACAGAACAACCCCTTCCACCGCCAGGACAGTACAATGTGGCGAGGTTCCCATCCTCGCCCCTCGCCCCCTGCTCTTTTGCCCCCTCTTCTTATAAGAGGGGTACAAAGAGCCCCCTTGGCTCAATTAGCTTCGCCCAAGGTGTTGGGCTCACCCTAGGCTACTGAGCCCCTCCGCCACGACAAGGCTTGAACTATGGTGGGGATGCAGACTTACGGTGCAGCGGGCTATAGATATTTCCTAAAGTGTTTTTTTTACTCTGAGAGAACAAAGAGTATATCCACTGGTAACACAGTAAAGCACACTTAAAATAAAAACTATGATTAAAAAATAACTGTGATTATCACAATGACATTATTCACACTAGAAGCTGATACCGTTTGAGGATACACAACAAAGCCGGTTGACGGAAGATAAAAGCGAGATAATATCTCGCTTTTATCTGGTACCCGCGCACATGACATATCACTTCCACTCTACTAATAAGGGTGGACCCCTAGTAAGAGGTTTCAAGGCTTTGAGGGATATTCCCGAAGTATCTAAGTGGCAAAGCTAAAATAAATATTGAATCCACCATATAAATATTTTTTTTCATTACTCACAAATATTTCTGTACATGACATTTTTCATTCTATATTCAATACACATTTATTCAATTCTATAATTTTAGTTTTTCCTATAAAATAAACACGTCTTCTCAGCTCAATCATAGCTAATCTTATCTGCGGTGAGATAACGTCCATGCATTCTCAAACAGATGGCCGTACACTGGCGTATGATTGTGTAACATTGCCAGTTCCATCTTTTTCTGTTGGTCACTATAATAAGCCAGTGGGGCATCATGGGGCCCTATAATTCCTCGAGACCTAAACCGAATAGTCCTTTGTATCTGGCAATGGGGCTCCCATTAGTGCCCAGAGTTATGAATGGGTTAAAGACGATATTGAGTATTGCAGGACGATGCTCCGGTGTATGGGCAAGAAGGTTCCCCTGGCGGATACTTCTGTCATCATCAGCACCAGTGCCCAGAACCTGTCGCAGATCAATAGGTGAGTGGTGACAACTATGTCATTTTAAATCGTTTTTTTTTTCGTAGTAATATTTATGTATATAAATCAATGTTTGTCTGTATATCATTTATAGAATCATAAATTATGCTATTGATCATGTGATGATCATTAGTAAAATTGTTGTGCGCGAGCGCACGAAGGTTTCCGAGTTGGTACGATCAATTTTAGACAGATGGCGCCACTGTTATTGCAATGAAAGTGGTTCTTATTCATGAATTTGAATATTTATGTAATGCATTTTATTTTAGTTGGCGGCAGCTAGGATATAAAATATTATAATTTAATGCTTTTATATTATATCGTTTACAAAAAATCATATTATACAATGTTTTATTACGACATGAAGTTATGACGCGTCGTCTGTTGCTATTAATTAGCACTTTTTGAAGGTATTGTGTGCACGATTTGTCCGTTTGAACGAACGTGACTTAACGTTAGCCTTGTTATGTGCAGCCACTACTTTACAATTTGATATCATATCAATTAAGTAATAGATAATATAAGCGATTTAAAAAAGTATTCCAGCACTCATTCAATGACAAAACTTATTTGGAATCTATCCAATTGTTAGTACAATTAAGTCCTTAGAAAGATATAGTTAAAGAAATGATTGGGCGTGCAGGTCATCTCTTGCGTACCACAGCGGCGCGGAGCCCGGGAGACAGATGAGGAACATCGGGATATCCGCCTCCTCCACCACCTCCAGGTCCACTACCAAAACCAGCTCCAGTCCTTACAGGTAACAGTCACGGGGCATTGTTTAGCATAATTATATTTTTTTTATTATATAAAGTTACCAGAAGCGGTTTTGAATAGATATACCTTTAGCACTACAATTATAACTAACAGCAGAATTCAGTATGTCCATTGCTTTGACTTAATTTATATTAAAAGATTTAATAAGATAATTCTCGATGATCTTTAAAGCTTTTGACAAAATCAAAAATGTCGAGTGAAATGTACCTACTTCAAAATAGACAATTTTCAGGTATATAATCCAACCTAGACATCTAAGAATTTGTTAAACCCTTTTTTGTACTAAAATACCTACTCGTATCACCAACATCAGGATCTAAACCGCTCGACTACTGAATGTATATAGCATTAGGAGCGGTATCGTTGTATGTGGTATATTCCAGCCGCAGCGACGGGCAGCTGCGTCACACGAGCACGTCGACGTCCAACTACAACACCAGCGCCAGCGACATGCCCGCCTACCTGCGCGGCTTCGACTCCTCGCTCCACACCACCAGGAAGGACGGTAAGAATTTAGTTATCAAATTGACCCCTGACCAGTTGAAATGAGCAAAAAGGTCCACATAAAATGTATGAATAATTATTAAGCTCAGATAAAATCTCAACATAACCTCCAAAAAAATTACGTGCCTTTAGTTGTTTTATTGTTCTACTAGCTGCAACCCATAGCTTCGCCTGCGTTAACTAAGATTTTCGGACGGGATCTGAGCGGGATATATTGTGCATGTTTATGCATATAAACCTTCCTCTTGAATTGTTCTATCTATTAAGAAAAACCGCATCAAAAATCGTTGCGAAATTTTAAAGATTTAAGCATACATACAACGATGTATGATGATGTTGCTGTACTGGCAATGACTTGTTGCTGTACAGACTCGAGCCGGCGGCGTAAGGTGCGCGCGGAGGGCGTGGCGGCGGGCGGGGACGGGTCGGACAGCGACAGCGACTCGGCGCGCTCGCTGGAGCTGGCGTCCAGCCACTCCTCCGACGACGACGAGTCCTCGCGCCGCGCACAACTGCCGCCGCACCAGCCCGCACAGCATCTACGTCAGTATTATATTTACTAAGTCATTGGTGTGCTGTTAATGATCTCTCCATGTCACCTGCGAAAACCACGTCTGTACTACCAAAGTGTTCTTACTAGGTTGTTTTGTAGATTTACTATCGTTTTTTTTTTGTTAATGATTAAATTGGAGTCAAGCAGACATGTTCGGCGTTACCTATAAACGTAAAGATAATGGTGTGATTGTTACCAATTAGTTCATTTATTTATTTATTTAGACCATAGAAATATAACACCATAACAGATAAAATCCAAGACGATGCTATACAAAACAAATAATCTCAACGGCGAACACACTGAACACACATATTAATTAATTAATACTCTTCATCACAGGTGATCGCAGCTCCAACGGTACTAACGGCTACCTGCCGAACATCACGGAGGGCGCGCCGCTCAACATGGCGCCGCGGTGGCCGTCGCACATCAGAGATGGTACATATATTACTTATTAAACGTGAAGATGACAAGTGGACTTAGCCCGACTATTGAAAACCAAATTTCTTTTTAGAAACAATATTTTTCATTAACTTAAATACCGGTATGTGAAAAATAATGATGATTGATGTTAAAGCAAGGTTGTAGTTGTTTCAATAACATTATGTAGGTGCTACTTTTAAACAAATAGCCCATCGCCGATAATTCAGTCATCCCTATATTTTTTGTACTAGACCCGAGTCGGCCGGACATGGTCCGCTGGTCGCAGGGCACGGGCTCCTCGGACGGCGGCGGGGGTGGTGCGGGCGGCGGCGGCGCGTCCCCCTCCCCCGCGCCGCTGCCGCACCCCGACCTCACGTCGGACGTGTACGCCCGCGCGCCGCCGCTGGAGAGCGTGCACGACACGTACGTCGCCACCGTGGACGCCACGCGCTTGCCGCTCGACAATAGGTATGTACCTAATGAAAACTATAAAGAATAAGGTTATAGTGACTATAGAGTATAACCGTTATACTACTATAAAAAAAAATCTTTCTAAGTTTCCGGCTGCCCATTGTTGGGTATATAAAAGGAGGATAACTCATCTGCATAATCTCTAGTTATGTGGATTTGTATGGGCATCGGTAGTCGACTGGCTTGAACTGCTCCTTCCCCTTCTATGCTATAAAAAAAATAGTGATACCCTCATTTTTTCCAAACTCTTTTTGTCAGGCTGTAAGTATATGTTGACTTATATCTCCATCAATTGTGGATTTAGGGCCTGTTGTGAAACAGGTTATCTCCAGATAAGTTGCCAATAGGCTATTGGCAACATATTTGACAGATAGAGTATGGAGTATCTGTCAAATATGTCGCCGATAGCCTATTGGGAACTTAGCTGGAGATTGTGAAACAGGTCCTTAATAAATTTTGTACCATATAATCATCATATCATGTTTGAAGGTACGGTGTGATGGAGGACGAGCTCATGTACGGCGTGCTGCCCGAGGAGAAGCGCGCGTACGAGGCGGGCTACGGCCTGGCGCCGCCCTACCTGCCCTCCTACGGCTCTAAGACCTACCTCTCCTCGCACTCCGACTACGGCTACAGCCCCACTAAGTATCTCACTACCGACCCTAGCGTGTACGGCTCCCGCGATTTCCGCGATTCGAGCGTCACGACGCGCGACCACGACGGCTATCCGCCCCGCGATTTCCGCGATTCCGGGATTGCCACGATGCTCAAGAACGACTACCAGCGCAAGATGGAACATTATGAATACAATGACAGGATGTCGGACGGCTCGGAGAAACACCACCAGCACGATAAATATCTGTTTCCGTACACAGGTAATAAATACTGTTATACAAGCGCGAAAATTTTGCTTCTTACATTGCGTAAATTAAGCTTTGTTGCTTGTATTTTTTTTCGTCCTGTTTTATTAATTTCCATGTCACAAATAAAAGAAAAGTGAACTTTGTCTATTCCCATTTTACGTGCCACGTATTTATTCAATAATTATTTTATATATTCTTTTATAATAGATCTCTATCGATATAATAGTTATAAAGTGTTTATTACTAACATTAATTATATTTCAATTGAATCTATTAAATTTTTATGAAGTTTAAATAGTCATTAATATTTAATTCATTATATTAGCAAAAAATTAAATTTTATTTTATTTTAAAATTAGGAAAGTTTAACGTCTTATATTCACCTACTTCTTTATTTAATAATACCGGTCTGGTATTATCGAATGAAGCTAAAGAAAAAACTTTTTAATTGCTCAGTGGCACATATATTTCATTTGCACGTTCGTTTTTGAATCATTTTATTTTTGCACGTTTTGTTTCGCTTATTTATTGTAGTTTCTTTTTTTGGCTTGAATTTAGCTGAAGAAGATCACATGAATTTACGAGGAATGGCACAACCGCCGCAACAGCGAAATAACGAAAACTTACACACAGGTAATGTATACGGTTTTTAATATGTAGATAGATATATTGATATATTTTTTAACTAAAATATTATTTTATTTATTAGTACACCT
The DNA here is from genome assembly GCA_905333005.2 of Lycaena phlaeas. NCBI lineage: Eukaryota > Metazoa > Arthropoda > Insecta > Lepidoptera > Lycaenidae > Lycaena > Lycaena phlaeas. Next base: position 14,095,098 of record HG995173.1, read on the forward strand.
TAAGTCATTGTTTAGACAGTGTGAAGTGGTAGATTGTGCATTCTTTAATTTTTAAATAAAAGTATAATTATTACACCTATCTAATAGAAATAAAAAACTCCTACCATGGATTCCTTTGTACCTCCTTCTTCCACTAGAGGGGAACAAATATCTGTGAACGAACGCCAAGCTAGCTCAACACTTGATGCTAACATCCTAATTGGACATTATACAGACGGACGGACTTTACAGAGATTACTATTCCTTCTAGTGTTAAGCGACACTTCAACTCTTATCCAACATCAATTATTATTATTGTTCTAAAATACTTTTATGAAGACACCTGAACGTACTTATTTGTGTTTTGTAATAGAGCTTTAATATCTATAAGAAGTAAACTGTTACAAACCACTGGCAACACCAGCCGGATGTGACTGCGGTGGCGCCAAACGAATGACCTGTTCATGAAGATAACTTACTAATAATTAAAGTTGATATACTTGTTATCGATAAATATAAATATAATTAATTATTATTAATATTGTAATTATACATAAAACTTATTTTGTTTCAATTTGTCAGCCGATGGGCAACAACAGATGGGGGCGCCACTAGCGAGTATGGGAGAAACAAGCGAGTGAGTATATATTGTAATTGTTACTTAAATTCTACTAACCCTTTCCACATTTCGTCTTAGGATGATAAAATTATTATATTACACATATGAATAGTGGGGAACGAGGATACGACTATATGCATACGTCGCATGTGAAAAATTAGTTTCTTACTTTTATTTCACATAATTTTAAAATGGAATGTTTTTGAAAAATAAAATTATATGAATTCCTAGTTATAACAAAATGTATTTAAGTGTTTTATTGTTCATGTTCAAAAATAATAAACACTCAAGTTTATGGCCCAATAAGAAGTTTAATAAAGTTGTATAACGACATGTTACCATTACCATACTATTATCATTGAAGATATTTTGATATCGTGTTTCGATTTTTTTTAATATAATAAAGTATTCTAATAAACCTTTCATATTTAAATGTTTTTAGAAAGTTTTATTTTTCAAAGGCTATTATTAAAACACCTTTCTTATGTCACAACAAAGTAAAAATTTAATTTATAATTTTCATCATTATTTCATTAAGACGTCATGCCATCCCACAGCATGTCACGTGAGGTTTATTTTGTTACTGGCAAATTTGATGTTATGATACTAAACGATTTCCGATAGATGGTGGCGGTTGTATGAGAAACACTCATTATAAAATCATCTTTTGCTTTGCTAACTGGTGGTGTTGCCGTGCTCAAAATCATCTGCAATATTCTTAGAGAAGAGGTAATATATTTTTTTTTATTTTTGCATGCCTTCTTTTTTATATAAATTTAAGGTAATATCCACGTTGCACAGCGTTTGGTTCAGTCTTGGTAAGTTTGTACGATAATATAATCTGCCTGGATACATAAATTTCTTTGGTGTGTATTTGGTTCTTCTAGAACAAAAGCTAAGCTTTTTTAATGTGATTTACCTGTATCGAATTAATGTGACGCCATTGTGTGTTTCTATAGATTACAATTACAGAGTATAGTGCAACTCAATGCCGCACAATGCCGAATTGTGAAAATGCTTAATTGGAACATTAAGTTTTTCAACTGCAGAGTGCGCTAAGTTCAGTTTTGAAAAACAAATACAAACATTTTTTACAACAGTCTGAATTAACTTTTTATAAGTTCCAAAAGATTACGTCAAACGGAAAGCTTTTTTTTAACAATTATACAATAATTATTAACGACAGTATAAATCAAATTTCGATCAATGCCATATTAAAATAAATCTGTTAATTTTCTGCTACCGCAACACGCGCAAGCGCTACTTATGATAGGGCTCGATTGTCCGAAGCATTGTTGTAATTAGAACATTCAATGTTGAGCATTATGCTGCATGCATCATCCATGACAAAACATTGGTAATAGACGTGATCATTAATAGAAGCTACTAGGAACTAACGTCGATTAGACAGTTGATCATCTTCAAAAATACTTTTTTTTGCTATCGTTTCTAACTTTTCGTTAGGAATATTTAAAATGATGTGTTAATATGTTTTTCCATTCCAGGAAGTCTACTACTGAGGACGATGCTGAGACGCGAGTATAGAGTCGTATAGTACAAGATTTCCAATGAATCTCAATTAGTTAAATAATTTATTTTATTATATAATTAACACAACTTTTGTAATAAAGTAGATGTTACTTCGTAAAGACTGCCTACCACACTATACTCACTGCCATAGTGTAGCCGCTATTTAGATTTAAATCATTTGTCTATGCTTTAATAGAATAAATTCAGACTTCTCAATTAAATACTATTTTATTATATTATAGTGGTAATTTTTATTTAGAATGCATTTGTATCTAAAATGATGTATAAGTAACATCACCATGAGAGCACTATGTCAGTTTGTTAATAATATAATTACCACCCCTGTTGATCTTATATTATATTGGCTTTAGAAAACTCTGTCATATGAGCTTATTTGAATTTGCTATCAACAAGTTATGATAACACAATAGAACATAATTGAGTGACAACAAATCCTGATTTTTTTAGAACCTAATAACTTACGAAAATGTAAATGACACATGTTTAATGTAATATATTACTGAATGTTTAAAATTATGCTAGTGCATCTTAGTGATGTTATTGCCTTTGAATTTGCTTAGTAAAAATATTAAAAAAAGTATGTTATTTCTAAAAAGTTGTCAAATATTACGATCACATAATTTGCGACAAACAATGTAAATATTGTATTCAGAAATTTCATAAGTAGGATTACTTGTAGCTCTATAAAGAAGCTCATTATTTTTATAAAGAAACCAAAATGAAAGAAACCACTATGGTTTGTTCTTTTTAAATGTAAGAGTATGTAGAATGTAACAAGAATCTTATTGAGATTAATAGATTTATGCGATGTAAATAGTTCTAAGTAATTTAAAGAGTGTTGTGTGCATTTGATCGATTTAACGAAGAGTCCACCTATTTTGTAAATATATAGTATTTTACACGTGTAGCGTTATTTAGATGAATATGTAGAAAAATTACAAAAGCTTTACTGAACTATAGTTGGCCATAAGTGCGATGGAATGGTGGCGCTAGTGGCGGCGGTATCAACCCAGGTAGTAGTGTCGTTGGGTTGCCACATACAAATATTTTGTGTAACGTGGACTCGATTAATGTTGCCATTTAGATTCAATTATTTGTCATACAATAATATTAGACCGTAGCTGTATCCAAAAAGCGACGTGTTTTGAGGTGGAGAGTTGTACTCTTATTCAATATATACCACCCATACTAGCAACACCATTGACGGAAGTTTAATATTTTTCGTAAGTATTTATATAATCTTTTACCTACTTCGTATTTTTCAACCCTTATTCATTTCTGTTTTTGTTTTTAAAAGTTGATTATTTTGACTAAGAAAATAATTTTTATACAGCCGTAATTTGCTAGTAGGTAGCAAGAAAGTTTTATGGGTAATAATATCCATCGAGAACTTTCATAAAAACCTGAGTCACAAATAACGGCTTTGACGTGGTAAGAGGGTATGGCGTGTTTAAAGATCACATTGGACTGATCCTGTAGACATCTGTCCATAGATTTTCATGATAAAAAACCGAACAGTCTGTATACCCGGCAATTATAGGATGTGCCCAAAAAATAATTATCGTTTATCGTTAATTAAATTTAAAAAACTCAATAGGTATGCATTATGATTAGGTATAACACATTTTCTTGGCTTCTTTTCAAGTGAAATATATATAGCTATGCACAAACTTGGCGAACCGCTAAAGCACATTAAGTGTAACAGCCAAGATATTTTCATCACAAAGACAAAAAACTAGGAATGAGAGTGAAAATGTGTGTTATGGGCTCCACGTTTACCTAATTATAAAAATGATCAAGCAATAATCCGAGTAATCCTTTCGATTAGCCCAGCCATTAAACAAGGATTTGAAATGATTTTGTAATTGGAGAGAAATTTTAAAGACTATTTTTTCGAATTGTCGTTATTATAGCGTAGTACGTATTTCCTTGATCCACTGAACATTCCGTTTTGTGATACTTTTTTCAGCTATTTCCAGAATCATATTATATAATGTAGCTTTTAAATCTATATTGTACTAAAATAAATATTTTATGGCAATTGTTATTTTATTTACACTTTATTTCCGAGACACGACCAAAGAATTAGGACGTAGGTATATAGAAGAACAGTTCTAAAGTATTTTTGTGCAGACTTTATTGGGGACATGTCTCCAGCGGGTTTAGTTCGCACTCGCTCGCTCTAGTAAGCTCATATGGTGGGGATATCGTGGTGTCCCCCTTTTGTCACGCCGCCAAACGGACGTTTGCGTCGCAGAAAGTTTGTCCTCAAAGCGTCCATAAGAAATGCTCTTCTATATACGTCTAAAGTCTTTTACGCGACCAAGCTATTTCACGAAAGAAATAGCAGGATGGACGACGGTGGTAAGTGCATTCCTCCAACCAGAATAAAGTACATATTTTAGTTTTGAGTCAAAAGCCAGCTTCTTGTCCAAAATCCAGTTGAGTCTACTGATAAGCAAAACTAGTGATGCTGATGATGATGTCTAACTGTCAAATCAATCATCATCATAGCTCATGAGCCAACCGTGGACGCCTGCAAGTCTAAGCATTTTGGGAGACCACTTAGAGCAGCACTGTAATATTTATTTATAGTTTGAGATATTTGGAAGCTAATATACCAATGCCGTTCGGTGTGTGTGGCTTCTCTAACATGTATTAAACTGTGGTGCGAAAACCGAGACCAATTTTAGATACAAACTCCTTGCTAGTTGCTACTCGAATAAGACAATCTTATAAAACCATTTGCGTGACCTCTGTAAAGATTGGGTTATTATAAACATATCTATACTCGTTGCTTCGTTTCTTAGTTTTACAGCCATATGCGGACACACACATAAGTTAACGTGGTATTTATATTAAAATAATGTTTATAATCGTTCCGAGTAGTTTAGGAGGTAGGTAAACCGTAACAAAGAACAGACAATCAAATCCTGTTTTAAAATATTGCTATAGACAAAATAGCAGAATTCGACGTTACACTTAAAACCCGGTTCCACTCAATAATTAGCATGTGACACACACAAACACGTGATAAGTCACACTTCTCGATTACATCAAAACTACTAAATTGACTCTCCGTTATAATTTGCAAACTATTGTACTATTGTTTAAAAAGTTCATAAGCGAGCAAGTCAAATGGCAGAACGTTTACGAGGTTTACCTATTATAGGTCACATCTTAATCCTAGGCATTCCTAGGGCTCTGTATGGCTATTCTGTAAAAACCATTTCGATATCGAGCTTCACCTGAGTGATAGAGCTCACTTTACGTCACTTCGAAAGCGAAATTTATTGATATAGATAGATAGTAGTTTTAAAAAATACAAATTCGTCATATCAACGCATTCCGCTTTCGAGATACGAAAACGATTTTACAGAATAGCCCTACTGTACCTATCTCAAAATGACGAAATAATACAAGAATTATAAGATCCGTCAGTCGGTTTCTTTTGAGAAACCGACTGACGGATCTGACGGACCGACTGACTAAATCCAAAAGTAAAAACCAGAGTACTTCTCATAACCATGAACTTTTGGTAAGAAACTATTTCTCACAACACACTTTAGGAAAAATTCTGAAAACCATTAATTAAAAACACATTTTTCGGAGCGCTTAGCGCTAATTTTCTGTACTTTAATTATTGTTCATCTTCTTTGTATTTTGCGTTTATAGATTGGTCTCCATTTCCGTATTACCATGTATTTGAAGGTATTTCGGCTATCATTCCCAAGATCATCCTAGTACCCGTTCCTAGTATATTAAATACTAGGTAGGAATAAAGTAGAGCTTAAATTTTAGCTATTTATTCATCAACATACATAATATCTACATTTGCACAAACATGTTTAACATAAACGCATCAGTAAAGGTATTTTGACTGACACCATAATACTTTCTCGATTTTGTTCCTCGTAAGTCGTAATGCACACTTTGTGCTAGGACGATATTGTTTTTCGTCTAAAAAGTACGGCATTCGTCGATACCTTAAATTACTTTATTATGAATTTACATGTACAATAAATTAAGTGTGTATTCCATAAAAAGTAAAAGGAAGCAAACTAATATTTACAATTAGAAGTTATTAAACATTTTATAAAAAATACAGACATCAATTTTATAAGGGAAATATTGTGTATTAATTTTTCGATGGCTACAATATTAAATATATCGTGTTAGTGATATTTTTATTTAAAAAAAAAACAAATATTTTATACATTTGAGGTTCTAGAAGATGTCACAGGATGTCCACATCCGTAAATAAATCTAGGTTGCATTACTTTCATAATTTATTTTTTAATTTAATCAAAAATTTATAAAAGTTATTTTTTATTTGTATAAATAAATAAAAATTGGAGAGCATTAATAATAAATATATCAAATTTAATGATGTGGACACTGCTTATTACATTTTTTTTTTTACTTTTAATATATATCCTTTAATTGAAACATCCAGTTATATACAGACTTACCAATCAGAGCTTCATACAAGTTGTAATAAGATTTCATGGAATGTTTAAGCCTTAACAAACAACTAGATAAAACAGGACTTATACAAGCAAAGCTATTTCACAGCACTGTTTATCTAGTCAGTTTAACATATGACTGATATGGTATTAAACAACACAATTACTATTTGTTACAAACTGTCTAAAAACACTCCGATACAATTCCAACCTTTGCACAGAATAATAGAAGTTAATGGTATATAAACAGACAAAGTTTTGAGCTTTCAAAGTGCTAAGATTGGATACTAATAGGTAAGTTATTTTAATGTTAAATACATTACAGCAACACATCAATTAATGAATTAAAAATATGCCAGTCCAACACTGATTGAAACTTCAAAACCGAATGTTGCTCCTTAGATAAGAATGATTTAGCACTGTATACTTTTCTTGGGGTCGATGTCAGGGCGGTAAGGACCAGTGCAAATTTATACTGAAAAAAATATTAAAGGTCATTAAATTTAAAAAACAGTCACAGATAATATTAAACTAGTAAAACATAAAATTAATAGCAAGTATTATTAATAAACCAGATATATTATGTTACTAATCTACTATGAAAAAGCTATTATGAAGTATTTTACTACAACAAAATTAAAATAAAAATTCAACAAATAGAATAGTTAATACTATCAGTATTTATATATTTATTGTACAGTCAGTACAGTATATTATGTATTGTCTATTAAAGTCTGTAAGTTTTATGCCAAAATATGTAATATTTTTAATGTATAATTTAAAATAACTATACAGATGATAATAAGTAACAAATTGAAAACTATCTAACATTATTCATAGAAAATACAATTTTATCTATACAAACATTTTCTTTTCAATATAAACTAAGTGTATAATCTGATATTGAAATATTTAGAATAATATGATATTTTTGAATCTGCTAAGTTTGTTTATGAAAATTATTAAAAATAAATTCTTTCTTTTTTAATAACAAATAGTATAGTAAATTAATTATTACTTAGTATGAGTATCTTGTTAGTACAACTTGGGAATTATGTTTTTAAAAATCAATGCATCATTTAAATTATTTTTCTTTTGTGTCTATTATTTTTTATTAATGCTGGTGTTAAAACATAAAGACAGCATAACACATTGTTACGGTTAAATGTACATATTTGTTTAAATACCAGTATGATTCATTTTCTTTGATTTATCATAAACATAATTATGAACATAATTAGTATTAGAATTTTGTTTTGAGATTGGTCAAATTTATTTAAATCAAATTAAAAAATTGACTTCTTAATCTTAATCATAACTTTGAACACTTAATGTTTATTTTAAAATAGTTACCTTATAGATTCATTTGTAAGTGGACTAACTAAAAAGTTTAAAAAAAAGTCTAGTCACATGTTTAAAATTATGTTTACTATGATGTCAGTTAGTCTGATATGCATTAAAAATGTGTAAAGATCAATCTTCTTGAAACAAAAGCATAACCGAACCTGAAGAAGCATATAATTTCAGGTTTTTAGGCACTATTATAAGTGAGAACACTGATATACTTCTGCAATCTAATGTATGGTAAAAGTAAAATAAAAACTACTTACTCTTATGATCAACTTGAATGTTCTTCTTAATTATTACTGGTTGCCCATTTTGACTTTTGAAGTCATATAGATACCAACGATCAGACCGAACAAACCAATGGCTGATCCAAAAATTTCAACAATAAGAATCTTCACAAATAGAGCCGCATTTGCTGCATCAGCTAAAGCAGCTCCAGAACCGACGATACCAACAGCAATACCACAGAACAGGTTCACCAGCCCAACAGCCAGGCCAGCACCAAACATCACATAGCCAGCCATCCAATTCTGTTGCTTGATTGACAAATCAAATAGGGGTTCTTTGTATTGTTCTAACATACCAGACAGCACGATGGCAGTAATCAATCCATAAATAGCCACAGCCTCACAGAAAATGACAGAGATCAAATTCTTGGTCTTAATCCTTGGAGCTTTGACACCACCTCCAACTATGCTTACTCCGGTTGTGTGGATGCCCATTGCAGCTCCTACTACTGAGAATGCCACTGAAAAGGCAATTCCCAACGTACCCCACATGTACGGGGATGTATTTTCCAAGAACCATCCAATACTGATTTGCTCACCCTTTCCATTGAGAAGATAGTACAGGGAAAATATTGGGATGGCGAATGCGACGAGCAGCGCAAACAGGTAAGTTAAGAAGTACCTCATCTTGAAGCTATTTTCTGGTCAATTGGAGCTGGTAAACCCGTGGATCCCAAAAGGGAAGGCCTTTTTTCTCCAATTTCTATCTTGACAGAAAACTCAAAATGAAGAAGTCTTGTGATCACAAGATGTCATAGACTACAGTAGTGTTGCCAGTTGCCAAATATGGTATTGAGTGTCAAAGAGTATTTTAATTTTATACTAATAATAATATGTTATGAGGCTATTAATAAAGTCTACAGACTTTATTAATAGCCTCATAACATATTTTTACTAAAAAAGTATACAGGTTAACAACGGAACCTGCTAACATTTATTTTATTTCTAAGCGATACGACATGGAAACCTTAACCTCATAACTTTTAAAAGGGCATAAACTCGCCTGCCGTCCGGTATGCCGAGGTGTATTATATTATATGCATTATATGCAAGACTGAAGACATGTCATGTGAGTTGTGACCAGTCGAAGATCACGTTCCACAATAATTAATGAACTGAATTTGGGTATCATCAAGTGTCAAAACTGATCGTTTAATTTGTAATTGTATTAATAAAAAAATAAATAGTGGATAAAGTAATAAAAAAGTTTTAATTGTAGTAGCTCAAACATGAATTTCCATCAAGGACCAGCGGTACATTGAACAATTATAGACTGTCATCATCATCATCATCAGCCTTTATCCGTCTACTGCTGAACATAGGCCTCCCTCAATGAACGCCAAGACGACCGATCCCTTGCTACTCGCATCCAACGTGGACCTGCCACTGCACGGAGATCGTCTTTCCATCTGGTTAATTATAGACTATAATTAATTATTATACAGAACTTATTGATTTATAATATTAAGTTTGTTTTCTCCCCGGATGATATATATCAATTGGATGCATGTATAATGTATGTATAATAAATTAAGAAGACATTTCGTATAGTGTTATATTATATTTCGTATAGTATAGTAACGATAGTGTTTTCGTTAATGTACCGTATTCCGTATCTATGAACTCATGAAACATGATTTAGATTTTAGACGTACAACGGTAGTTTCAATGATAAAATTATAAAAAACCTAATGTTATTTTTCTTACTTTTTCCTGAATTTATTTAATATTTAATAAATAAAATGTAACAAATTTAAAAATAAGTCACGTAAAAACGAATGAAAATGACGTCACTTGTTCAAAAAAATACCTTAAAGTATAGGTGTTTAGTAAAATAAATGTTTGAATGAATGAATTATGAAACAGCAGACATTAATTGTAAATAACTTTGTTTATTTGTTTTAGATGCGTAAAAGTATTTGCATTTTTCTTTCCGGATCGTTTTCAGTACGTGGTATGTATGTGTATAAATAACTTTTGCAGGCGTTTTAATAGTGGTAGCAAATATGCAAGATTTTATACGGAAAAGGAAATTAGGTCTTTAATAAATATTTATTATTATCTGCGACTTAAAACATTCCTAAAAAATTACAACATTCCTATTTCGGAATAGCAAAACATCTTTAGACAGTATTTGTGTTATTTGAATCAATTTTATACTTGATATGATAAAACTCAATTTTAAGTAAAGTTAATTACTCAACCGAACAATATTCGTATTCAGTGCAGTGTTTTATAGCGAAAATGTCAAAAAGTTAAAAAAATATATAAAAATAAAATAGAAGAAATTATAGAATTTTCCGGATGTAATATTCATATTTCGGTTAAAATAAGACCTACCGAATATTTTAAAATACCTTTTCCAAAAACTATCAACACTGCTATTGAAAAATTTACATGTGGGCAAAAGACTTGTATCCAGCTCTAAATAAATTTAAAAAAAATATATGTCAAATTTCTGAGATCATAATACAATTCTGACATTTCTGCAATTTCAAATTTGTTTTCTTTCAATTTTGCCAAGTAGCAGGATACATTATTAGTGGAAAATTAATTTTTGATAATTATTACTTAGACCATGTTAAGAATAGCAGGATTATGTGATTTTCTTACCAGTTTCATTCTTGAAATTACTTTATGTCTTGAACATACAATTTAGTTGAATTAAAAAAAATGAAATAAAATAGTAAATATGAAGTCAATGGAAAAAAGTGAAAATGTTGTCTGCCTACGCAAGGTTTATTGTTCGACATTCATATGCATTTCTTTTCGCTGTGACGGTAGTTTGCACAATTTTAACAGTAATTCCTTTAGCTTGTCGAAACATACCTTCCTTCTCCGATCCAATAATTGGGTTCGAAACGAGAGGGACTACTCTGGCTCATCGCTTTATTGCTTGGGAAAATTTGATCGATGAGACAAGACCCTCTCGTACACTTGCAGTTAACCCTAAAGAAATCGAAGATCAAATTCGAATGAATCATACATACCATAATAGAATAAGACAAGACAAAGTGAGATCTAGTCAAAAGATACCGAAAAAAGGGCGCAACAAGAACAAATTCAATAGTAATGTAGGAATTGTCAAAACCTTATACAACTCTTCTGAGACAAATGTAAATACTGGACATGTTCACTGGGGTTTTGGAAAAAATGTTACATATGAAGATGAGAATGCTGAACTCATTAAGAATCATTCAAGAAAACAATGGCAATCAATTCTGGAGATGCAGGGTACATTGGATAATTTCATAAACCACAACTCCGGTGTTTGTGGAGCACCAGCAGTTGATTATGCGCACCTTGTAGTGTCAACAACAAGCAGTAAGTCAATGTTGTCTTTTGAAAATGTAAAAAAAATGTGCCATTTACAATCCTTTCTCATCAATATTGGTAAAGATGAGTACTACAAAGTGTGCCAAAGATCTATTTCAGAGGATGTTTGTTGTTCTATGTGGAGCGTCCCAAACTATATAGCTTTAATATCTGGCAAAAATTCATGCCATAATATAAGTAGAGATGATGTTAGAAAAACTATACATATTTTAAAGAAATGTGCTGGGTACTTCCATAACTTTACACTAATGGAGTCTTGTGAACTCAATCGCTGTAGAGTACCTAAATTCTGTACTGAATATGATGCTGTTTATAATTTGCTATTTTATATTATTGATTCTGATGCATTTTCCCCTAAAAACATTTCCAATACCTTTGTTAAAAATGTGATGATGTTCTTACCTTTGCCATCCAGTAGTACAGTTTTACCTTATTACTTGAAACTACAAAATACAAATATGTCATTTGAGTCCCTAGTAATTCCAGCTCTTGATTTTGGTTTGAAAAATACATTATTTGATATATGGATCATAGAGGATACTTGGTTGATTGGACTTGGAGGACTGTTCGTATTTGTGCTGGTGTTTGTATATACTAAATCTATAATATTAACTATAATGCTCTTCACAGCCATCACATATTCTCTCGGTGTGGCATATTTCTTGTATGTGTATGTGTTAAACTTGGAATTCTTTCCATTCATGAATTTATTAGTCATAGTTGTTGTGATAGGTATAGGAGCTGATGATGCTTTTTTGTATGTTAAAGTTTGGAAAATGGTTAGCAGGCAATTAATAAAAGATAACATTGTAAATGATGACAATTCTTTAGCTGATATTAAGAATATTTCTAGTGCTGGTGAAACTATAATTGTACAAATTATTGAAGAAACTTTAAAGCACACTGTGATTGCAATATTTGTTACTACTTTGACAACTGCAGTTGCATTTTTTGCATCCTATATAAGTTACATTCCAGCTATCAATTGTTTCAGCGTTTTTGCTGGTACATCAGTATTAGTGAACTTCTTTTTAATGGTGACATGGCTACCTGTAACTGTGTTTATCTTAGATGTAAAGTTGTGTGCGGGTAGATGGACATATTGTACTTATATTAATAAAACATTGAATGGTGTTGCTGGAGATATCAGAGTTATTATAAATAGGTTCATCACAGCTTGCATTGTAAGATCACATATAGGTCTTGTATTAATTTTAGGTTCCATTGGCATTTGTAGTATAGTAATAGTGTTTTATTATCCTGGCCTTCAACTTCCAGATTCCAGACAGTTTCAGTTATTTCAAGCAGGACATCCATTTGAACTTTATGATACAAAATATAAAGATAGATTTTTGTTTGAAAGATTTGATAGAGATGTTGGAATGGGTGTTAAAATGCCACTTCGATGGGTTTGGGGTGTAAAAGCAATTGATAACGGTAATCACATGGATCCCTTCTCTAAAGGTAAACTAGAATTTGATGAAGATTTTAGTATATCAAACCCAACATCACAATCCTGGCTTTTAGAATTCTGTGCGAAAGTAAAATTGCAACCTTTTTACCAGCACACATTAGGACCGCTTCTGCCAAATTGTTTTATTGAAAGTTTCAAAATGTATATGAGTAGAAAATGTATAGATAACATTGATAAGATAAATAGATCACCTTGCTGTGAATCTTCTCGGTTTCCCTATAGAAAAGAGGTGTTTGACTTTTGCATAATAAAAGCCATGGAATCACTGTACCAAACACCTCGAGAATTATTTATACCTGGCGTAGCAGGACCTAAGTTTTTAAGAAATAAAAATCCCCCTACAATTGCTGCAATTGTCATAGAATTTGAAAGTATAATACCATATTCAATGTCTTACACAAAAATGAATGAATTTTTTAATCAAGTGGAAAATTGGACGAGACTTGAATTAGAAAATGCACCTGTGGGTATGAAGTATGGATGGTTCCTGTCTGACTTACAATTTTATGACCTTCAAAAGACTTTAGCTAGTGGAACTATCATGGCTCTATTACTTTCAGCTGGTTTAGGTTTTATTGTGCTGATTCCATCAACATTTAGTTTTATACTAAGTACTTGTGCTCTTTTGGCTATCATATTTTCATGTACAGTGACAATAGCGGTACTTGTTATCTGTGGCTGGAAGTTAAATGTGTTGGAGAGTGTAGCAATTTCAACCTCGGCCGGCTTGGCTGTAGACTTCAGTTTACATTATGCCATAAGCTATACTAATGTAGGTGGAAACAAATGTACTAGAGTTAAATATGCACTGGCAGCTTCATCAGGACCCACAGCAGCCGCTGCATTAACATCTGGATCTGCTGGCATATTTTTATTGCGTTCAAATCTTCTCCCTTATTCTCAAATAGGAATATTCTTAGCACTAATAATGTCTGTTAGTTGGATTTACGCAACATTCTTTTTATGTTCTTTACTCCACATGTATGGACCTAATTCTTCTAAAGAGCCACAAACAGATGAACATAAGTCTGTTTCTCGGGTCAGCTCAGTTTGCTCAGGGGTACCTAATCTTGAAAGCCACGAGTTAGAACACTTAGCAGATAGCAACCCTACAAATATCACTCATTCTCATAGTCCATCTAGTATTAGTGCTATGACTGTAGTACTTCATGACGATTTTGAAAATACTTTTAGTAAAACGGAAAAACATAGCATCACATTAGATAATGACTGATAGGTTATGCTTAATGTAGTTAAATAAAAAAATGGACACTTGTAGAAATTTTTCATGGGCGTCGTCAATCACGCCCAGGGAACTCAGTTGCCTATCATGATTATTATTTTATAAAAGTATTATTTTTGAGCAGTATTATGTATAAAATTTGATTATTAATATAAACAGTATTATATGTAGTAAATGAAACATTGCCGCCATTAGTTTGTAAAATATGTTCTTATTGATGTTATAAACTCACTGTGACAATAACTATCACTTTATACCATAAAGTAAGACCTTAAATGAGCTTGCACACACTAATTTGTAATTAACTATGTTGCATAAACTTAGTACTCTGTAAATTTGTTTTTTATAAAAAGTGTTAAATAATATTAAGGCTCAAATTGTCTTAAAAATTCTTGAAATTGATGTCAATTCACATTTATACAAAGTTTAATCTTACATAATGTGTTCTGGGAATACAAAAATGTTAAGCTCAAATATTACAAAAATATTTCACAATATTTATCCTGTGAAAAAAATCTCTTTCCATAGATCTTTTGATATATTTGTGTTAGACTATATTTGTATAGAGCCTAGACAATATAGTCAATTTATAAAATAAAATGTTGTATATAGAATTCATACAGTAGGTATGTCAATTGAAAGTATTTATAAAGGCCATAGAAGATCCAAAAAAAGTATATTTCATATCTCGCAAGATGTCTTCTATCTCAGCAATAGTAAATAAATTATTAAAGTTTAATAAAAAAAGATATCAAAATATATTTTTAAAAATTATTTTTGTACTGATCCCAAAGGGAAAAACAAAATCACACTGTACCACTTTTGATTAAATACTGATATTATGTCATAAGTATATCTATAAGGTCAACAGTCTAATAAGAATACCAAAATAATTGACAGGCTCAGGGACTTTTGACTTTAACATTCAAAAGCTCATATTACCATAATGCTATTGCACAAATAAATAAAATCGATAATATTATAGTCAGACCCTTGACAATATAGTAGGTACTCTGAGATTTTGGTTTAGAGTATTTGATTCAGATCCTAGATTTTTTTGCAACATTAAGTATATAGAAGAGAGCCCAGTAGGAAGAACTACCAATTGTTTATATATATATGTTTATAAAGGAATGGTTGGATGAAAGAATCATATTATGATATACATTTTAGTGTATAAAATAGATTTAGCTTTAGAAAAATGGATTTATAAATCTCACTGTCTATAAAAAAAAGCATTTAAACAACTACAATGTTTGCTATTTTATGATTTTTACATTATTTATTACTTTGTATTAATTACTTTTTATAAAGACTTTATTTAAAATATAAACTTTAGATGATTATATTTAATTATCATGAATTGCTTCAAAGTATGTAATGAAAGAATAAAATATAAAGTATAAGAAACCGAAATATTATTTATTTTTAGCTAAAATGGATCTGAATTTTCTTGTACATTCATTATGTTGTAATCAGGTCAGTTATCAAATATCAAATTCTCAAACTACCTACATTTATGAAAGATTCAATGAAACCAATTGCTTACATAAATGTATCAATGTTTCAGCTCTTAGCTGTTGATATCCGTCTGGATTTTTTTATATGTTGTAATTATTCGTTGTAAATACTTAAGAATTCATGTATTTAAAAATAAAAGGAAAATGTTTATTTTATAATAAAATATTTTTTATTTAAAATTCCCCCAAACTAGCCTTATTGCGTCTCATAAATCATGTTTATTGGAATTTGGAAAATATAGGTTCTTAATTTTTGCTTCATCAATTATTGATCAACTACCTGTAGGAGTAAATGATCTGGCGACGGTACTATAGACTCCGGTCGTGAGTTCGTATCCCGCTAACGTACAAAATTACAGAATTGGTTCATGAATGTATATATAAAACTAAAGTATCAATCTATTAGGTATATTCCACTGCTGGGCATGGGTTTTCTTCTCGAAATCAGACGAGGAGGTTTATTTTATTGTATTATTTTTTATTCATTTCAAAGACTTTCAGTCTTATCAGGCATACAGGTTCCCTCTCTATGTTCTCCTCTCATCGTCATTCGCCATGTGTATGTGCCTACCTATTATTTTGTATTTCATTCATTTTAAGCGGTTTTCTATAGTACATATTTGTTATAGAACCTTAGTCCATTGGTGATTGGTTGGTGAATATTGTGGTGGATTGTTCTAGATGGGTTAAGTGGGGAGTGACAGTTGAGTGACGGGGACGTAAAGGGCGAAACGACGTTGTTTTGCCCTTGGTTTCACCAGATTAGAGATTATTGTTTACTACAAACATTCCCCGTGTTTGTATTATAGTCTCTGGTCATAGCCTGTATGAACAAATATTATGACAGAAAAATCAGCATGGTCTTTGGTCTTAGCCTGTTCCAATAGAAACAAAAAAAAAACAAGAACGGTAAAGAAACGACAGAGGGCATGGTTGTGGTTTTTTCTGTTTGCCATTAATTAATTAATATTTCCTATTTTATTCGTTCGGAATGGTTTTCCTATTTTATTCGTTCGGAATGGTGGAACAACCAATCAACTTTTAAAACAAATAGTATACTATTTGTTTTAAAAGTTGATTGGTTGGCGAAAACTGCGGATAACGGTTCTGGAGCGACAGTATTTGTTTTAAAAACTTAGTCTTTATAATATTATTATAATGTAATTGGTTGGCGAATATTGCGGAGATCGGTTCTGGAGCGGTTTTCTATATAGGACTGTTCTGGTGGTTTTCTACAGTGTTTGTTTTAAAAACTTAGTCTATAATATTATATTATAATGTAATTGCTTGGCGAATATTTTGTTGGACTGTTCTGGACGGACGGATTTGGACGTAATAGTTAATTGATGGGTACGTGATGGGTGAAACCATACTCCTTGCCATTTTCTGTCATTTCTACAAAGACTAATAAATGTATTTTACGATAGAAATGGTTGCATGGCCTCTGGTCTTAGCCGATTAGAAAGGAACAAAAAATATATCAAAAAGTGACTTTTTGAAAACGGCGGGAAATTTCAAGGCGCGCGGTTGTGTTATTTTAGTTTTCCAATAATTAATTATTATTTTCTTTTTTATTCATTCAGAACAGTATACTAATCTATTTTATTTTAATCATTTATTGTATGTATATATCATAATTAGTTAGAAAACTCGTGGTTGGTAAGTTTTTCTTTTTACTTAATATTTAGCAATATGAATGAGCCACCTGATCCCGGGGGAACATACAACGTTCCCGAAGCTACTAGTTTTGTAACAGTGATTCATGATGATTCTAGTATGGATACTGACCAGTCTTTTAAAAAGACCTGCTTAAAACGTAGTCGCTTACATAAAATTTGCAAAAGTTGTAACAAAAAGAAAAGGAAAAATGTGGGAAGCCAAAAAGATATTGGTTGTCGATGTGAGTCCGATAAATCCGATGAGGGTAAAGAAACGAATATCTCTCTCGCCTCAGCCTTACCTCAGCCTATGTTACAGCCAAATAATCCTTTAGATATAGATCCAAACAGTAAAACTAGTACTCCAATTGGTAGAAAACTTTACAATGAACTAGACGCACCTCCTTATACTATTCATATTAAAAAAATCCAGTCAGCAGATAACGACGGCACAGTATTGCATCCAATAACTTTCGGAAATTTCCTTTTAAAAAACAAAATATATAATGTGGTTAACGGTAGTGTTAAAAGAATTGGTCGTAACCGTATGTCTATCTCTTTTTCAAACTATATTGATGCAAACTCATTTATTAACAATAGTATTATTACAGAAAATAACTATAAAGCATATGTCCCTTCATTTAATATTTTAAGAATAGGCATTATTAGAGGAGTTCCAATAGATTGGTCTCCTGAAGAAATAATCTCCAATATTCAAACCCCTGTTGGGTGTGGCAAAATTGTTAAAATTAGACGGTTAAATCATAAAACCATTGTTGATGGGTCTCCTACATGGAAACCCACACAGTCGGTCGTGGTATATTTTGATGGTCAAGTACTTCCAAAAAGAATATTTATGTGCTACAACTCTTTACCCGTAGATTTATATATTTTTCCCACCATCCAATGCTACCGCTGCTGTCGTTATGGACATACAAAGCTACAATGTCGTTCTAAACCAAGATGCCTCAAGTGTGGTCAGGATCATATTAGTGATACCTGCAATGTAGAAGATCATTATTGTTGTCAATGTTTTGGCCAACATATGGCAAATAGTAAATCTTGTCCAGAATTTAACAGACAAAAAGAAATAAAACTGTACATGTCCCAAAATTGTGTCTCTTATCAAGAAGCAAGTAAAATTTTCCCTACAATTCATAAATCATTTGCTGAAGCCTTGTCCAGTCCACAAGGAAAATTATCTTATCAAAATTTTAACACTCCAACTTCTCACAATCCACAAAAATCATACAAAAAAACAGTAATATCTCGACCTTCCCGACCCATAAAAGTTGGAAAAGGTTATGACAAAACTGCACATGACAACATTATAAAAGAACTTTCCTTTAATGAATTAGACAAAAATTATAGCCCAATTTCAAATGAGACTTCTTCCCCACAAGAACCAGCAAAAATATCTGATATTATATCTTTATTGCAAACCTTTGCCCAGACTAATAATAATATACCGTCCATCGTTGCCCCCTTAATGGATTTGATTGTAAATTTGATAAAAATAAATAATGGCCAACAAAATAATTCAGTGGAGCGCTAGGAGTATAGTAAATAAAAAAAGTGATCTAATTTACTTATTAAATAATTATAAACCATTTTTATTTTCATTATGTGAAACTTGGCTTAGACCAGGTTTTACATTGAAGATTAAAAATTATTATACTGTCAGAGAAGACAGATTAGATGGATATGGTGGTGTAGCTCTTCTGATTAAGAAGGACTACCATTTTAATATTATACCCATTCCTGTACATAGTTCTGAAATTTCTATTTTAGCTGTAGTTGTAAATAAAATTTGTTTTGTTTCTGTATATATTTCACAAACTTCTATTAGTATATTAAATGAAATTGGAGATATATTTTTAAGTCTCCCTAGACCATTAATTATAACTGGTGATTTTAACTGTCATCATCAGTCTTGGGGATGCTCCATGACTACCTGTTATGGTAATAAATTATTGGACATATTAGACAAAAACAACTTATGTGTTATTAACAATGGAAATCCCACTAGGCGCACAAACCTATCAGAAGGAAATAGTGTCGTAGATCTTATTATTTGCTCGCCCCAATTTACATCCCAGTTGTCAAGTTCTGTACTAATATCCACATTTGGCAGTGATCATTTTCCCATTATAACCTCATTTCCACTTGGTAAATTAATTAAAAGCTGCAATAAGCCATTTCTTAGGTACAATGTATCAAAAGCCGATTCTGATACTTGGAATCAATTTGGTAAGAAGGTTGATTTAAAACTTAATGAAAAAATATCAGAAAATAATAAAGATTCTTGCAATGCACAAATTTTTTTAGATGCATTAATTGAGAGTGCCAATGAATTATTTAATTTACAACAAGGGAGTTCCTATATTCCAAGTCCTCCATGGTGGGATGTTGAGTGTAAAGAATTTATAATTAAAAGAAGAAAGGCAGAAAAAATATTTAATAATAATATGACTCTAGAGAACCTCATATCATTAAAGAAAATTACAAATAAAACAAAATTACTTTTTAAAAGAAAAAAAAGAGACAGCTGGCAAACATTCTGCTCATCCTTATCTCCCAATACTCCCCCATCGAGTGTTTGGAAAAACATTGGAAGATTCAGGTCAGCTTTCAACACACAAACTCCAACTTTTCCATCTTTTTTAATAGACGATTTTCTTGATAAAATCGCTCCTCCAACTGTAAATTTCCATATAGATAATTTAAACCATTCTAATGACATAAATAATGAATCATCTAAATTAAACTCTCCATTTTCAATGACGGAACTAAAGAACGTTTTAAAATATGCATCAGATTCTGCTCCTGGTCCAGATGGAATTTATTATTCTTTCATTACTCATTTAAATGACACTAGCTTGACTTTTTATTTAAATGTGATAAATTCTGTTTTTCACTCTGGCCACATTCCTCCAAATTGGAAATCTCAAATTGTAATTCCATTATTAAAACCAAATAAAGATCCTTCTTCTGCTTTGTCTTACCGTCCCATTGCCCTTTCATCTGTCCTTTTAAAAATCTGCGAACAATTAATTAAGAATCGTTTAGAATGGTTTGCTGAAAGCAATGGGCTCTTATCACCAACCCAATTTGGCTTTCGTCGAAACAGGAGTACTATAGATAATATTAGTTTACTTACAACTGATATCAGACTAGCCTTCTCTGTTAATAATTTTGTCATTGCAGCGTTTTTGGATTTATCCAATGCATATGATAACGTTGTGATACCAATTCTTAAACAAAAACTTTTATGCCTCCAGATACCCAGAAAAATAATTTCTTTTGTTATTAATATGCTTACTGATAGATCAATTTTTCTTTATGACAGTGAACAAAAACATACTAGAGTTCTATCAAAAGGCCTTCCACAGGGGTCCGTTTTGAGCCCCATATTATATAATTTATACACATATGACCTAGACTTATCCATTGATAGGAAGATTGAAGTTTTGCAATATGCGGATGATTTATTATTGTATGTAAAAAGTAAAAACATTGACCTAGCATGTACAGAGCTAACGAATTCTCTCAAATATTTAAAAAAATGGCTTGATGATCATGGACTATATTTGTCCCCATCTAAAAGCTCAGTAGTTTTATTTTCCCGAATGCGACTAATCACTTCAGTTCATGTTTATTATGATGAGACCATTATACCTCAAAAAAACGATTTCAAATTTTTAGGCGTTATCTTAGACAATAAACTTACAGGTATCCCTCATTGCAATTATATCGCAAGTAAATGTGAAAAAATAATTAATATCATAAGGTGTTTAGCAGGAGTCTGGTGGGGTGCCCACCCTTTTTATTTAAAACTTGTGTATAATGCTCTCATACGTAGTGTCCTGGAATATGGATGCTTTTTATTAGAACCGGGTCTCCTTTCTGGATTTAAAGTGTTAAACAAAATTCAAAACAAATGTCTGAGAATAATTTGTGGAGCAATGAAGTCTAGCCCAATCAACGCTTTACAAGTGGAGTGCTGTGACCCTCCGTTACAATTACGACGTCAATATTTATCTGATAAATTTCTTTTTAGCCGTCTACAGCTTTCCAATCATCCTCTTATTGAGAAACTTCATAATTTAGCTTATTTAGTGTCTAATTCACCATACTGGACACACAAATCAAATCCATTATTAGTTAATAGCTATTTTAAGTTTAAATCTCTCTCTACACCTTTACATCAATCAAACATGTTACCTTTGTTTTCTTGTCCTTTTGAAGCTCTCATTTTATCACCACAAATATTAAATATCGGTATAGCTAAGTCGGATTACTTAATGGCTAATGAAAAATTTAATGCAATCATTGATAAAAAATTTAAAAATACCCATACCATATTTACTGATGCTTCAAAACATGATGTTAATAGTTCAGTAGGTGTAGGAATCTTTCACCGTCAATATAATATAGTACAGAAGGTTAAACTGCCACCAGAATCTTCTGTTTTTTCTGGAGAGTGCTTGGGTATTTTCAAAGCCTTAGAATATATAATACTAGCTAAGCTAAAAAATTCAATAATTTTTACAGATTCACTTAGTTCGTTACAAGCATTAGAAAAAAACCCGTTTAAAATTAAGCATCACAATCCCTTAATATTTGATATAAGAAAATTGCTAATTTTATGCTTATCTAAAAATTATAATATTAAATTTTCTTGGATTCCCGGACATTCTGGTATTCAAGGGAATGATAAAGCAGACACGCTCGCAAATGAAGCTATTTCTTGTGGTGACCTTGTTCCGTATAAGGTTTACTGCTCAGACTTGTTATCAATGCCTAAACTCGATCTTGATACATCTTGGAAAACGTTATGGGATAAAAATAGTAAACAAAAGGGTAATTATTACCACTCTCTTCAGCCTGACATTTTATCCAAACCGTGGTTTTTCTCAATGAATTTTAATAGGAGGTGCTCTAGTATCATCTCAAGACTGAGACTTGGCCATACTTGTACACCTGCTCATCTTGCTAAGTTTAAAATTATTAACGACTCTTCCTGTCGGTGTGGCTATGAAACAGGCGATGTAAATCATTTTTTCTTTTCTTGTCCTTTATATGATAATTCCAATTTCTTGAAATCCTTACTAGAATATCAAATTCCATTTCCAACCTCAATTACCTGCCTCTTATTTATAAAAAAATATCGCATATATAAACTAATTTCAGAATATGTAATTACTAATAATATAGAAATCTAAATATTTAATTTTATAAATATAATATAAATATGTATATCATACACACAATATATTTTATTGGCTCATAATTTATTATAGTTATTATTTATATGTCGAATATCCTATACCTAATCCTGTCCTGAATGACTCCTAAATTTAACCTTTCTCGATCCTTTTAATTAATATGTAAATAAATTTCTCCCGTTTGATAATGGCAAATGTACTATGTACGAGAAATGCCATAGAAAGAAAAAAAAAAAAAAAAAGTGACTTTGACAAATGATTACGTATGTGTGACGTCATGAAGTCCAACTTCCAAGATCAAAGTGATTCATTAAATTATAAACAACAAAAGTTGATATTACTCATCGCCTAGTAGTTGTAAATATAAAAAAATAATAACAAAATGTTTTCAACAAATCCCAATTATACTAAACTAAAAACACACCTAAGGCTCGCCATAAATCGTCTAAAATTGTTAGAAAAGAAGAAAACAGAGCTGGCTCAAAAGGCGAGGAAGGAAATAGCTGAATACATTGCTGCTGGTAAAAGCGAGAGAGCAAAAATCCGAGTGGAGCATATCATTCGGTAGGTATTATATTTAATATTCATATTATCATAATTCATTAAATGTAAGCTGTCTTTCGCCTCAGCCGTGAGACAAAACTGAAGACTAAAATATCATTTATTAATTCTGCAGCAAAAAAAAGGCAGTATTTAATGTTATTTCCGAGCTTTTTAGTTTATTGTAAAGGATAGGTAGTAATGGTTACTACCTATCCTTTTGAGAGAAGAGAAGTTAGCAGTTAAATTACTTAAATATGTGTAGATGTGATTAATGATATTTCACACAATATGTTGAAATAATTTTCAGGGAGGATTATATGGTAGAAGCAATGGAAATAGTGGAAATGTATTGTGATTTAATAATAGCTCGTTTTGGACTTGTAACTCAAATGAAAGAACTAGATGAAGGTCTTTGTGAAGCCATTTCAAGTTTAATTTGGGTGGCTCCAAGAATGCATACTGATGTTCAGGTACTGTTTATTGAACCTTGATAAATATTTTTAACAAATTTATTGATTACATTATATTACAAAAAATATAAGAGTTGAACCAACCAAATACACACAAACACTTTCAATACTAGAGACGGCACGCACAATTTTCATACATGTTGCTATATCTAAGCTAACATAGCCAACAACCTATGTCATTTGTAAAAAATACCTTTAATAAATTATAATTAACTTATGAGAGACATGTTATTTTAGAATGCATATATTTTAAAATTTATTTTTGATTCTAATTGAATTTTTAACTGAGACATTGTATTAATAATCATTGTATTTAATTTTTAGGAGCTGAAAGTTATATCAGATCTACTTACAGCTAAATATGGCAAAGTGTATGCGGATGCTTGCAGAAGTGAAAGTGTTGCAACTATCAGTGAGAAATTGAGACACAAGCTTTCTGTACAAAGCCCACCAAAGATTCTTGTCGAAAAATATCTTATAGAGATTGCTAAAAACTATAATGTAGAATATAAACCTGATGAACAAGTTATGAGGGAAGAAGAAGGTTTGTACCTTTATTAATGTTGATAGGATTAACACTCTGTAAATAATTAAATAAAACATGTATTGTAAGTAATATTTTTGAATGTTTCGCTGATTTCATTTCCTAAATTTATATTTTTTATAAGCAGTATATAATACCCTCAACTTTATATTCCAGCTCGAGATGCTATGCTAATAGACATAAATGGTCCACCAAACCCTCCAGGATTTATTGGCTATCCACCACCACCACAAATGCCACAAATGCCAAACTTACCACCACCAACTGTGACACCATTTAGCTATCCTTCAGTAAGTAATATACATCATTTATTAAAAATCATTTTATTAAAGTCTCAAAAATAACAATCAGGTGAATTAAAAAAGATTTAACAACAGAGTTAATATTAATTTCACTGATGACTTCAAAAAATGTATAATATTTGATGTAAAGAATAATAAAGTAAAAATCCAAGTAAATCACTACAAATTATTTTCCACTTGAAAAGTGTAAATCATTATTACTATTTTATCAATTATCACAGCAGCCATCTGGTGGAAAGGCGGGAGGATTTGTGGCAACCCCACCAGGCTTTGATGGTATGAACAAGCAGCCCATGCATTACAATGTTCCCCCGGGTATGGACTCGAGGAATCTCAGTAACAGCTTCTTACAGGTATGTTCCAAGTAGATGAAATTGATGATTACAGTGAGTCCAATATATTTTCTGTATTCTCTGTAATTAGGTGTGATGGGTATTTTTAGTAATTTTATTTATATATCATGTATGTGATAATATATACAAAGATGGATAATTTTATTGTATTTATTTGCAAAGATTTTTTATTTAGTAAGTTAAATTAGAAAGATTAAGATTAATTGAACTCACTATAGATGTCATGTACACGGTTGTGTAGAATATAAAAGAGAGAATATAGTAAATAAGAACACAAATCATGATTGATTCCTTAAATTTATTTTATTTCAGGAATAAGATTTTTTTTAATTAAAACCTAATATTAGTTTGGTTATGGATGGTATTTTTTTATATTAAGTATATAGTTTGTGCATAATTTAACTTTAGTAGAAAATCAAGTATGAAATATTGTGCCCTTTTCAGGAGGAAATGAACAATCTGCCACCTGCTTATGACAGCATAGCTCATGACATGGTAATTTTTTATATACATGCATAAATTGGGCAATTTGGGCAAGGTTGATTTTAAGAGCAGTAACATGGCTGAAATATATATTTTTTGAGATGCTGGATGCATAACTAAATGTATCATATTCTAGTCTTAAAAATTGGTATTATTTGCTATTTATGGTATGCTTAAAATAAATATGCATTTGATTAAATCTTTAAACATATTGGCATAATTTACATAAGTGTGTTCTTTGCTAAAACATGGTAAACATGGTATGCTTAAAAATGTGTATTGATTGTATTTCAAATTTTAAATGCTCTTGTTCAGGGTTTATTTTCTCGCTTGGGGTTTTCATATAGATTAGTTTCTTGTTTGTCATGACTAATATCTTATCATCAACTAATTCATTGTTAGAGGTAAATATTTGTTTTATGAAGCAAATACAATATTTCATTACTTTCTGTTATTGACCTAAGGTTGGATCATATTTTGACAGTTTATATGTTATGCAAAATTTAATATATCCAAATTATTGAAACAATATAAGAATTGTTTGCATGTTTGATGAATTTCACCTGACGTTGGGAATGCATAAAAGTATTGGATGCTGTAAAGTATCCGAAACGTCGGATATGTAAAAATCTCAATTAACCGCGATAAAATCCGTAAAAATTATTCCATTATAAGAATTTAAGAAATCATAATTATATTTGATACGAGAAATTAACTTCGTATAATATATCAAGAATGTTTAATCCAAATAATGAAAATTAAACTGTGAAAATATTGTCCTTCAATCATATAAGAATTGTAGTAGAAGTAATAATTTATCACAACTAATCACCAAAATATTTTCTTATCAAACTTTTGCTCAAACAGGAAGAACTAGACGTAAGTATACTTTGAGTCAATGTTTCGTATAAAAATAAAAATTACGTTAATCATACTTATCTCCTCCTTTTTCGTATATTGATGTTGAAAAAAGTGATTTAAACAAGAAATTTTAGCTTCTCACGTTTAAAATGCAGACCTAAAATAAATTGTGCATTCCTCGATAGATGAAATTTTGTAATCGATCGATCCTTCTTTAGCACTTTTACACGACACCGGCAGATAGACGACAAAAGGTCCTACTAAATGTCCATACATATTATACATTTTGTCTTCAGAGATGAATCCCAGGAAAAAATATTTTTAATTTTATTAGTTTGATAGGAAAAAGGACAAATGAGCCACAAGGTTAGTGGTCGCCATCACTCATGATCATCAACAGGTTGGCCACAAATTAACCCAGACAGAGATGGCAATTGCCCACTGACAAAGTCCGCTATTTATTTTATGATAATTTCCAGCCGTCACACGTCCCGACTCCACAGCCTCGGGCCAAGCCGTCGAATTACTTCCCGGAGCTGCCCGAGCTGCCTTCGGTACCCTCCGACTTAGTGTTGCCGTCGGTACCCCACAACGAGAACGAACCGGGCCCGTCGGGGGGAGATGAAATCGACTTTGAAGACCTGAACAGACGCTTCGAAGAGTTGAAGAAGAAGAAGTAGATTTTATTTGGGGTGACAATACTTATTGTCATGAAGTATACATATAAGTTTAAGAAATGTTATTTACTCTAATTAATTTATTTACTGCTACTCTCTGACTAAGTAGTCAAAGAGTAGCAGTAAATTGTGGTAGAGTGTATAAGCAATTTGATCTGACTGGAGTGACGTTAGCACATCCAAGGAGTGCAGAACCAAAGCAATGTAGCTAAGTGATTTCATTAGCCACTACCGTAAATGACTTCAATCCAGCCAAGTTAACTAGTTTGTACTTACATATAACTATAATTTTACCCTCAGCAAAAAGTTTCACTCAGCTTATAAAATCACAGATCAGTTCGAATTGTATACAATAACAACAACTCAAACACACTTTATTTGAAATGGTATGTAATCTCGCTTTAACTCCGCCATAATTTAAGGGGATATTGATAAACTTTAATAGTGATATGAACATAGTGTTGTCATATAATCTAACTGTAGGGAAATAACACAATTTAAAAATGGATATATATTACAAACGATCCATACTGAAGTTGAAAATAATTATTATAAATTTGTAAATGGACACTCAATTTATTTACGATATGATACAATATAATTCCAAAAAAGTAGTCAAATCTGCGTAAACTGTATAATAATTGAGATTTGTCTTTAGTATCATTAATTTTATGTAATGTTGTCATCTGTATGTTCTGTATTCATGTTTCAAATCCTTGAAAAATTAAATCTATATCTAGTGGTCACAAAATTTGCTCATTGAAGCTTCTTTTATATTTCCAGAATCTTGCTAAAGGTGCTAAGCTTTGAGAAAAATGCTCAAGCTATAGCTCATATATTTCTCACAATTACCACTGAATTAATATATAGGCTTATAAAGGTTGGTGTTAAAAATTATCCTATTTACCGGAGATTTTTATCTGTAATGTATCATAATGTCAATAATATTATATGTTAAATAGGATTAAATGATAGTTACGTCGCGGTATAAAGTTTTAATTAAAGCATACTTTAACACGATAGTGAGAATTTGTATATTTCCTGTGACATATATTTTATTTTAATAAAAACATGAAATTCACAAGTACTTTCATTATTAGCTGAAGGCAATTATATTGCTTTGGATAAGATGAGGTTTTAAATAGAAAATTACAAATAATCCTAAATAAATAAATGTTCATAACATCCTTAGAATCTGTTGGGAGCACATAGCTATTTTCTTATACTTAGGGTCGCTCGTGTTGAGACAGTCTGTCTTCAGTCTATTGTGTAGTTGAGTGTTGGATACAATCTTGGTCTGTATTATCAGCTTGTTGGGAGACTCCGCTAGTAATGTTCCAAGTGCAACCAAACCTCTGGAAATATAGAAATACTGTTTTTAGGATTGATATAGCTCGTCAGATTTTATGTTCAAGGAGAAATATAATGTTTCATATTACAGTAACAATACTGGTAGGTCAGCAGGATGTAATGATGAGGAATTCTAAAACCATTGGTTTGCCACTTTCTAACATTGTTTAATTTTGAGATTTATCATTCGGTGCAATGGATGCTTAATCTTCCACTTACGTGTCACCATCAGAAAACCTAGTGAACAAAATAAAGAAGGAAATATGTAATGAGGCGGCGGCTTAATAACGACTCTATCTATAGACACTGATAAGGTAAGTGTACATTGCCCATCCTGTCAAGGGGTTTTTGAAAGCAACACGGAACATATGAAATACTTGGGACAGTATCCCTTTACTGCTATTGCTATCATCCGGCCTCTACACAAGGGTACCCAATTTCAGGGCATTATCAAGCTAGAGGTATCAAAGTCTTGTTGTACATGCCCTTAATTCAAGTTAGGGTTACTCCCTCTCCCCTCTATCATACGGGCAAATATGCCATTTGGGCAGCTCCCACCACATATATATGGGTAGGCGCTGATCCTCATGATAGACTATGTTGGTACTGACCGAAAGAAGGCCTCGTTGTCTGTGATCCGTGTGAGCAGAGCTAGTACTCCGTCGGCCAGCTCGGCGCCGTCCGTGGTCTGCGCCAGCGCCACGCTCATGTTCAGCAGCAGAGACGTCGCCGCGATCTACACAACACCGATACTGATGACGTCATCGCAAAGCTCTTAACCCTTTAACCGCCCGGCTTTAACAATTGTCGTGCCCCCAGCGCCAGGCGCTGTGAAACTAAAAATATCGTTTTTGATGGGAAACAGCTTAATAAATAAAAAAATCACACTAAACGAGTTATGGTATTTCGGTCGGAGATATACGACGCAAGCGAAAGGGACCCGAAAATATTTGTCGGACAAATTCGACGTAAGCGGTTAAAGGGTTAATATTTTGTCTATGATTATTTATAGATTAAAATTTAATATGCTGGTCTCCAAGATACAGGCACTGCCTAGTTTGGGGCCCATTACCTGTTAGTTTTGTAATTTGTGATAGCACAAACAAGTATGTCAATTTATATCCATACCACAATATGTAATATTTGTGCCAAATAAGGGTATTATTATTATTTCAATGAATGCTTCTGTATTAAAAATATAATATGATTTTAGGAAAAATGATAAAATACGCTTTAATAGACAACCACACTGAATAGAAAAAAATAATTGTAGATGTGTGACAAAAAAAATGTCAATTGCTTTTTTTTTCTTTTACTGGTTCGTTCGCGGGCGTTCCAGTGTGTAGTCTTTAGTGTCATCTGTGCGTTGTTTGTGTGCGGTGTGTCACCTGTGCGTTGTTACTGAGCTGCGTGAGACAGAGCAGCGCGTGGGTGATGCTCTCGCGCGCCGCCAGCACCAGCATCTCGCCAGGCAGGTCGCTGAACGCGTTCACCATCACGCGCATGCTCAGCATCTGGTTGGCCGGCAGGTTGTCTGCAATACGGGAGCAATATATAGATAGAAACATCGACCACATAACCCATAGACTACTAATAACAGGGGAACGGGTTCTGACGACACATCTGTTCCCATGTAAGCCGTAAACAATGTACTCAAACTATCGTGTCGTCTCATTCTTTCCCGTTGCGAAATATATCCATTTCTTTTCAACGTTCCGTGATTGGTAACGTATGACATTGAATTAGCTAATCACAGCATTGCAACCCCTTTCGTCTCACCTCAGCTAGTTGCCAGAATGCATTTAATATGAAAAATCAAACAGGAGTCTATAGGTTGTGTGGTCGATGGGTAGAAAGATCGAGAGCGAGGGTGGGCTACTGAGTAAGACTCGGCATCTTGAGCGAGAGAAGGTCCGGCTTCGATACTGACCCTTTGCGGTGCCTTGAAATGCGTTTTCCTTTTATAAATTTACCTCAGCACGAGACCATCGCTCGCTCGTGAGAAATGAAAAATATCATGAGGAAACCTGCATGATAAGAATAAGTCCTTGAAGGTGTGTGAAGTTCACCGACTCCAAGGACCATTGCAGCGGCAAACTACGGCCCAATACAGAAGATATTTAGTATTGTAGAACCGAGAATTTTTAAACAAACCCCTCATCTCGGTTATTTTTTTGCATTTACCTGGAGTCAGTAACGCTAGTAAATATTGTATGAATGTTGGTCCGAACGACGTGTCGAATATTTGTCCGTTAACAGATTTATTTCTGACCGCTAGCCTCGTTATGTCCAACACTGGGAACAGTATTTCTGAAATAATTAACATAAAGTCATTCAACTGTAATATAAATTAGTTATATATACTATGTTAGAACCCGATGAAAATCGGCACAGAAGGAAAAAATATTAAAAAAAAAAATATTACCTTTTGGCCACTCTAATATTTGCTTTAGTAACGAAATAGTTTCAGGGCTGTAGGTACAGTTCTGTAACAACAAAAAGGTTACTTTTAAATATACGTTTTAAGAATATCGATAAGTGCATTAACTTACAGCCTATAAAGACTAATTTATCTTATCTAGTTTTAGGAGTTATGGCTCACCATTTCTCCTAGTTTGACGATATCATCCAGCTGTTGGTCCGTAAGGGGCACGGCGCCGTCACCCATTTTACTGTTAAACTCTTTTAATTTGTCGTGGATAGCCTTGAGGTTCGCTTGGTCGAATCTGTAAACGTTGATTTAAACAATTAGATTTTGTACATAATCACTACATATTATAAAACAAAGTCGCTTTTTCTGTCCCTATATCCCTTTGTACGCTTAAATCTTTATAACTACGCAACGGATTTTGATGCGGTTTTCTTTAATAGATAGGACAATTCAAGAGGAAGGTTTATGTACATAATTTATTAAGTTTCTATATACATTGGCTAAGATATAACAATAATTGTTGGAGGTGTCGGAATAAAATTGGCCGTCTGGGAGTTTCCAACGAAAACGCTGCCTAAACCCTTCGAGATATATCAAAATAATGTATGGTGGAATTGTGCGTCTTAAATAGGTCTACAAAAAAGTCCGCGATGGCATATATCTATCTCTTAGGGATATCATACTATATCCACTTAATACTTTAAAAAATAGACAATTATAACGCAATAATTTGAAAGTTATTTACACAAATACGGTATGAATCCTTATCATTTTAAATCAGTTAATTAGCTGGAGCACTTAATGATGATTATTTTTACCCTTTACATCATGCAAATTAAATGAATACTTTAGAAGATATGGCAATATCAAAATAACACGCAAGAAAATAAATCGTGTTGCCGTGATTTGAGAGGGCAGTGTAATATGTAATAGTATCCTAAATAGTAAATATGCATGCAGAAAGTCTGCATAGGAATATAATATGTCTTTATGTTCAAGATAACATATATCCATTTTAATACAAAAACTTAGTCATTATTGAAATGGAAAATGATCGTCATCAAACATGATAAATTCGTAAACCTAAGTTCACGCGGGCGAAGCTGCGGGTAACAGCTAGTATTATAATAAACAACAGGATAATATATAAATATTTATATGATGGGATAAATATATTACTTCAGCTGGGACTATAACCAAGCTACTTATTCATGCGTTGCCTATCTTTAGACATACATAGCATAATATAAGTGAATATAGTAGTAATGTGAGTCATATACATCCGAAAATTGAAAACCCGAATTTTTGGTAAAAAAAAACCAAAAATTTATGAGAATAAAAAAAAATCAAATTATATGATTAATTTGGCATTTCTACTACTGTTGTCTTACTCCAACTTTACTGTAGCCCTACTGGGTGTACTGTACTGGGTGTGCACCTGATGTACGCGTCATGCGGCACGAGCGGGCGTTCGTCTGCTGCGGCGGTGGCGGCGGTGACGTACGCGCCCGCGCCCGTAAACGGGTCCCGCGCGGAGGGCGGGGGGAGGCCCGCGCCCGCCACGCCCCCCGAGCCCGGCACGTAGCGCGACTCGCCCGTAAACGGGTCCGCGAACCTGTAATGTATTTATTTATTAGAAATATATAATAAGAGTGATCGAGTACTAGTAAATACTCTAAGCTAATAACAACTAATTAAATAGACAGCTTATTACTGATATTTTGTGACAACCACACAGATAATAAAAAAAAGATTTAGAAATTTTGGCTTTACATCCAGAAGTGAGACAATCGCACGTACCCATTGTTTGGCGCTGGTAAGGATTCTAGTTTGGCATTGGTGATTATAAAGTTGGCTACCTGATCCAGGTATACCTGAGGTAGATTGTTTCTGGAAAAAAAAATTAACTAAAGCAATATATTAAAATACAATAAGAATATTGTATTTTAATATATTGCTATAAGTTATGTTATAATACTGCTACAACAAATTATTATTATTAATATATCCATACATCGCACGACATAGGCCTTTTTTCGTCACAGCTAATAATATTATCAATGGTTTTATATGTAAGTATAAATTGTATAATTATATTTCTTTATAAAATGAAACAATACTCAAACCTTCATGAACGGAATAATATTTATTTATTTCTGACAAATCCATACACTAGGGTCGGCATTCATGGGCTACGTTGATCGCTTACTAACAAATGGCTATCCACGTAACTTAAAAAATATACACACTTGTGAATGAAAGCTTGAGCAGCGACCCAGGGGTCTTCTGTTTTGTTGAAGGGTAGTTTGATGGGAGGCTCACCGTCCTTGATGTCTACGCTGAACACAAAATCGTACTCCTGTAAAATATTGTTTTGTTTGAATAATTTACAGCTAACTCATGTATTTTATTACACTAATATTGTGAAACTTTGTATGTTCATAGCTTATCACTCCTCCGGTGTGTGATAGATGTTGCAATATGAAAGAGTTTTATTCTTGTTGAAATAGTAAGTAGTATGGGTTAAACAACTACTACTCGGAGTGACGGTGGTCCAGTGGTGGACGGACTCGGCCTCTTATGCGAGGGGTTCCGGGTTCGATCCTGACCCGTCCGTGTGTGCCTTGAAATGGATTTTTCTAAATTTCTAAGTGCACACGAGACCATCGTTCGCTCACCGGTGAAGGAAAACATCGCGAGGAAACCTGCATGCCTGATGAGATTGAAAGTCTTTGAAGGTATGTGAAGTTCACCAACTCGCACTGGGCCAGCGCGGTGGACTATTGGCCCATTACCCTCCTCGCTTGATTTCGAGGAGGAGACCCGTGCCCAGCAGTGGGACATATAAGGGTTGATACTACTATGGGTTAAACAACTACACTAAGTATATTCTGGGTCCCGGCAACATAATAATTTGATTGTGTCTGTAAGAACTGAATATGTTTGTTTTATTCATACCTATTGTCATACAGAAATAGCTGAAGGCGATTTGTTATTATCATGGATTTACCCATATGGAAACATCTAGACGTCATTATAAGTACTCTAAAATTTGAGATCAGTGCCTTGCAGTGGAACATAATATAAGGGTTGATACTTTACCTATTCATCCTAAAAAACTGGTAAAATGCAAGTTTATTTGTAATGTTGTTATTTTGAGTATTAGTATTAATAGTAGTAATAATAGCTAGCAAATTCAGGGTTTAAATTTCGGATTATTGTCGTTTCGATTTGACTGCCTTTTGGTCAAAACCAAATCTATATAATCATGCAAGGTAATATAATCTTTTCTTCTTGGAGTGGAATAATCTTTGTAAAGATTTTCCGAAGTCAAAGAGGCAAGTAACACCCACTAAAACCTGTTGTGTGGCCTAAGGGCATTAGAGCTGTGGTCGTTAATCCCACCTGTCCCTGGTACATGGTCTTGCCCTCCGTGGGTGGGTTGGCGCCCATGACGTCACCGATCTCGTTCCAGGCGCCGGCGGCCGCGCTCCACGAGTAGCACTTGACGTTGGTGCCGCGCCGCACCAGCTTCGTCTGTCCGTCGGTCTTACCCGGCTCCAGCAGAGCTTCAGGGCCGGGCAATCTGTTGATGTAAATTACTTTAAGCTTGCACATAGTTTGCATAGGTTATTTGTAATAAATCCTTGGGTATGATGCCTCCACTCTTGAACCTTAATGTCCCAACGGCCATTTGTTTTCCGGAGTGAACAGCCCTTTGCCACATAAATAAGCTTGGTCTGATATCGGTACTTTTAGTTCTGTTGGAGGTTCTTATTTTGAATTCTATCTGTCTAAGAAAAACCCAGCATAGCACATTGAGCTACGGCAAACTTTCGGACTAGTCGAAAATTAAGTGGCCAAGCATAGTTAGTTCCACTGAGTTTGTTTCGCCGGTTCTTCTTAGTGGGCTTGCTTTGGAACCGGTGGTAGACTCAATTGACTTTCAAAAAGATACTTTGGTTGTACTATTTTGAATACATTTTTTTGACTTTGACTTTGATAGTATACCATGTACATGATAATATGTAGCATTTAATATATAAAATATACTCACTCTGACAGTTTAAAACCACCAATTTCTTGTTGTGATGCAGCTAGCATTTTTTCCACATCATCATCAAATTGTTTCAGCACTACATCTTCAGCATACCTTGAGGGATCCTTAGTAAATACTCTTACTAATCCGTCACTGGAACCTGTAATTATAAAAAATCTTTTTTTTTTAATTTGAAAAGTCAACTACAATTTTATGGTATATTATAAAAATGTAAACTCATGTAAAAGATTTTTTTTGATCGTATGCTAAGTCTTTTGGTACATGTAAAGGTTTTCAGCGTTGTGCCCTGACTACTGCTAGACAAGACAAATTGGGCTAAAAACTCCACAGAGTGCTCAAGTAGTGGACATCTCACAGTAGAGAACGACGACGGCGAGATGTTTTTTTTTAGTACCCAAAAGAACTCTACAGAACAATTAGGTCATTTTTACCTGTTACAATATCTCCATTGTCCAGACATGTGACGCTCCACACAGATTGCACAGGCAGTCGAAGTTCTCTAATACAGTCACCCGCTTGCCAAATCCTGACACTGCCGTCCTCACCACAACTGGCAAAACTGTGTTCAATGACTGGATTTGCACTTATACTGAAAAAAGAAATAATGTGATTAGATCATGGTGTAAAGGATACAATCACAACATAATCTGTTTCTCCAACTAGATGACAATGAGAATCTCCAAGCGGTAGTCAGCCCTAGTGACCTCATGACCTGATGATAGTGTTAATTTTCAATCATGCTGTAGGGTATATGGTAAGAACTTAAAGTAAAGACAGAGAGACAGATACAATTGAAAAGCTTGTCAAATTAAGTATGATATCTTGCCACTTCACTTTTTTAATGCAATTAACACTAAGCAAGTTAGTACTTTATTATTTAAACTTTATGTTCACTGTTACTTAATGTTCACGGGTAACAAGAGCTATTAACATCAGATGGCTCATTTAAATAACATATGAAAAGAATTAAAGCTTACCAATAAATATAATTTGAGTGGCCATAGTAAGTGTTAAGACATTCACCCTTATTTGTCCACAATCTAATTGAAGCATCATTAGAGCAGCTGAGAAATGTTTCTGTACTTGCCATCGCCAGGTCTCTTACGCAGTCAGTGTGACCTTAAAATAAAGAGAAAGTAATAATTATTATAAAATATAGAAAGAAAGTTTCAAGCAAAAATTTACATACAAAACAAAAGAAACTAAGCAAAGAACTGCAGGTTTATATGTTCAAAACAACTGAAAGCAAATCTGAAAGAATTGACAATCAAACATTATATTTAAAAGTAGCACTAAATATTGTTCGCAACCACTTTCATACACAATTTCAATTCAAACATTACACATTATGCAATTTAAAGTATTTAAAACGGGATATTTACCATGTTTTTTAATATTGTTTTGCAGAGCTCGATATTTCGACATTGTCTACGAATGTCATGTCTCGTGAACATGACATTCGTAGACAATGTCGAAATATCGAGCTCCGCAAAACAATATTAAAAAACATGGTAAATATCCCGTTTTAAATACTTTAAATGAAAATAACCATGTTAATTTAAAATCCTATATATTATGCAATGTTGTACACATATATTATGTGATATGCCTGCTGGATAGAATATGCCTTGTTGGCTTAGTTTTGTCACACTTTTTCCTGGTTATAATAATAGGTAATATAAGCAAGCCTTAGTTTGGTGGTGGACAGACATAGATTGATGATGATGAAGATGGCTTAAGTAGGAAGGTAGTATTTGTTGCCATAATGACACAACATGTTTTTTTTTTGCTAGACTTTCCAGAGAAAGCAGTGTAATTATTGGTCTTTATTTAACATTTTATGTCTCAAGATAGTCAAAAGTCATAATGAAATGTCCAAAGTCTAAGCTATTTCAGGTAAACTCTGTTCATTGGCATCACTAACCACTTTTGGCAAGTGGTTGGGTGCCATGTCTGTCAGTTAGTAAAATAAAAAATATGGATGTTATCTGTTTATTGTTTTGCACGTCTGACTTTTCAGATACTTTAAGGAAACCATAGTCACAAAAGAATATAAAATTCTCAAACTGCAATAAAATCCCTAGATGTTCTCTCTATATAAAGAGTGTTATTATTTGAATATGCATTTAAAACAATATTATTGTCTGGACATAATCAAGTATAATAATAATAATAAAAATACCTGTCAGAGTAGTAATCAGTCCTCCATCTGTTCTCCACAACTTAATAGTTTTGTCAGCTGATGCAGTGGCATAGGTGCCATTCCCTAAAACTATAGCAGACCACACAGCGGCCTGATGACCCTTTAATACCACTGGTGCCATCTGAGGTGTGTTTACGTTCCATGCTCTGGCAGTGCTGTCCCAACTAGAGCTGTAATTCAATATTATATTTTAAAAAACGAATATATTTTTTTTAAATAAAGAGTGAGGCACATATGCATCAACTACATTTAACTATATGCACTAAGAAAAGCTTTGTCCAGTAAAATAAAAAAGTTACAAGCTAATAATCAGGTTACATGGTAACACCATGAATATATTGTTTGTCATTATAACAAGAGAGAGCCATGCTGCTTTGCATAACTGCAGTGGTACCTCTTGCTCACATAATTAAAGTGTAAAAGGATCAAGTGGCTGCAGTAAACATAATACTCCAACTGCTTGATTGTCTCAATATAATGTAATAAAAATCTTTAATAATTGGGCTATTAAATGTAATTTTTTTAATAGTAGGTCTATAGATTATTATATTCAAACAAACAAATTAAATGTATAGTTTTGTTATTTAAGTAAAGATGTTATTGTGGCTAATGAAAGTAGTTTAATGAATTTAATATTATTTGTTGCAGTTTAAAAAGCAAAATGTTATTAAGGTTAGAAAACTAATACATTAATGTTGTTTACTGTGTTTTCTTTTAAGATTTTTACTAACCTTAGAAGAATTCCAGACTCATGTCCTGGTCTTACACTACATACTGCATTTTCATGTCCAGTTAAATTGATTTGCACTGTACCATCGTGTAAATTATAACCTAATATATTATTATCATTACTCCCGGTTATAACTAG
This sequence comes from Lycaena phlaeas, assembly GCA_905333005.2. Classification (NCBI taxonomy): domain Eukaryota; kingdom Metazoa; phylum Arthropoda; class Insecta; order Lepidoptera; family Lycaenidae; genus Lycaena; species Lycaena phlaeas. Next base: position 14,132,951 of record HG995173.1, read on the forward strand.
CCCCTCTGGAAAAGATTCGCTCGGCGGTAACCAACATACACAAGAGACAAAGTTCTTGTGGCCTTTAAAAGTGACGATGTTGACGTAATCTTTCACACTGTAAAAAAGAAGAATACATTTTAATATTATTCTTTAGTAAGGGGATAATGTGCTATTCAAATTAAAATACTAGCCCTTCTGGATGCCAAAGCTTTGCAGTTCTGTCTCGAGATGCCGACAAGATACAATATTCTTTAGTTTTTGCTACACAGCGTACATCCATAGAATGACCACATAATACTGTACTTAGCTTATAGTCCGGTATAGCCATTGCAGAAAGTATTTATTCTATCAGTATATAAAAAATATATGTACGAAAACTAAGTTCAATTACAACAACCACTGCACAAATGCACTAATCAAAATTTAAAAAATAGTCCAATCACTATCGTCAACTTGTCAACATAATGTTGTTTTTAATTTGTTAGTTTTATGATACAAGTGTTTTGATCATTATTAATGAAGTAGAATTATTCTCATAATATTATTAATAATCTTCATTATTATTTTATTGTTTTATTTTTTAAAATCACATGATAACAATTCTGGACAAAAAAATAAAATTTTTAGTATTAATTAAATCACCAATGAATATTATACTCGCTGATATACTTCTAATTTATTATCCTCTCAAACACCCATTGTATTAAATAAATGCCTTATTTTTTATTAGTTAAATTAATTTGGTTACAAAAACAATATTAAAATATAAAAAAGAAAACATCCATAGTTTAAAAAACAATTTTACTTAAAATTTTGTATCCATTGTCGATACAATTCTATAGACAATAGATAAAATTTAAACTTTTGGCGCGAGAACGTAATAGAAATGAATAATTATTTTTTTTAGAATAATTTTTCTAATAATTATAAATAACAAATACATTATCTTAAAAAATAAAAAAATAATCCATAAATATGATTAGTATTGAAAACTTATTCGTTATTAATGTTATGTATTATTAACTTTTTAGATAATATTATTATAAGTACTAAAAATGTAGTTTATACGAAGTTAAATGTTATGATAGCATAAGTATGAAGATTTTTAAAGCTTTTTTAATAAATATGGGGCAGCTTTTTCGACAGTGCTTGACTTTGATACCAACTTGATTTTTTTTTTTTTTTTTTTTTTTTTTTTTCGGTTGGATCTATGCTAATGGTCCTAGTGACCGTTATGCGTCATCGGAAATGGGGTGATCCGGTTGGATCATCCTATGACGTTAAAAATTTGGGGGGTTGCCCCCCGCCATGTTCATGGCGTCGGGTTTGTACCTAACTTGGTCAGCTACGGTCGACTGGTTTGGAACGGGTGACGTTAGAAACCTATCGTGAGGGCCGGCCCTCCCCTCCCCCGGTAGCGGGGGAGGCGGGTCAAGCGCGGGACCCGAGCAAGCTGCCGATAGCAGAGTGCTATCGGTGATTACACGGTCTATATTGGTGTCGACTCGTAGCTGATCTGAGCCTATGCTGTCGCGGTTGATCCGGATCAACTGGTCAACGGAGTGTAGGGTTCGACGTCGCATACGACCCCGGGGCCCATGCGGTGTGAATGTGTGCCTAACGCCGGCTGTGTTATGTCTGAGTGTGTGTTGTAGCTTACGTCGCGCTTCAGCGTCGCGCTTTAACAGTTCTGTGATTTTATCAACAGGATCGGTTATGACATTCTTAGGTAACCTAGACTTATTAGGTGCTAAGCTATCGGGGGTGTAGTTTGCCGCACTCACGACGAGTGGGTTCGGGTGGAGAAGTGCCTTTTCGAAGTGACGTTCTGACATCGCTTTGAAATGGCCCCTAATCGAATCTAGTCTGAGGTCGCGGTGTAGGTCGATGTTTCTTACGTACCACGGGCAACCGGTTGCCATACGTAAGAATTTATTTTGGATCGTTTGGAGGCCTCTGAGTCTATGCTGAGGCACATGCGCGAATGCCACACAGGAGTATGACATGATGGGGCGGATACATGATTTATAGAGGGTGAGCTTGTGCCTGAGGGGCATTTTGCTCTTTTTGTTTATGAGGAAGTACAGTCTACTACTGACGAAACGGGCTTTTTTAGAAATCGCGGCGATGTGTGGTCTAAACGACATCGACCTGTCAAGGGTGACCCCCAGGTACTTGACCTGTCTAACTCTGGGAATAACGACGTTATTTAGTAAGATTGGTTTCATCGTGAACCATGTTTGTCTGCGTTTAGGTAAGCGTGTCTTTCTCTTACGAGAGAAATGAATCGACGCGCTTTTATCGGGGTTAATAGCTATTCTCCATTTTGCGAACCAGTTGCCTAGTTCGGTGACGGCACGTTGGAGAAATAGCGATGCTCTATTAGCATTAGGGTGGGTAACGTATAGAGCTGTATCGTCAGCGAAGAGAGCCAGTTTGACGTCCGGAGGTCTGGGGATATCTGATGTGTACAGATTGTATAGAGTTGGGGACAGCACGGAGCCCTGGGGGACTCCGGCCCTCAGAGGTCTCAGGGAAGAGAGGGTGCCTTCGACCCTATACCTAAATGACCGGTTTGACAGATAGTCGCGGATGATGATGACTAGCCTATCCGGTATTCCTAGCTTGTACAGTTTGTACACGAGCCCTTCGTGCCATATCCTATCGAAGGCCTTAGCTACATCGAAAAATACGGCGCACGTATCGCGGGAGTTCTTTTTATTGAAACCTCTGAGTATGTCTTCGGTCATACGGTGGACTTGCCTTGGACAGCAGTGGTTTTCGCGGAAGGCGAATTGCTCGTCTATGAACAGGTTCTTTTCGCCTATAACGGCTTTGAGCCGCTTAAGCAGAACCCGTTCGTAGATTTTGCCAATCGAGCTTAGTAGACTGATGGGCCGATAGCTAGACGGTTCCGTGCCCGGTTTGCCGGGCTTAGGTATGCCGATAACCGTAGCTTCTTTCCATTGGTCTGGGATACCAACTTGAACTCAGTAGTCAGTACTTGGCACTTGCCAAATGCCACAGAACAGAGTTGAGACCACAGTAGTGTAAAAATGGCGTCGACGGTGTGTGTGTCTAGGTGCCGACTTCTAGCAAAATTAGAAATAAATCGTGGCTTGTGTTTTTCGCCCATATTTAGGGATGTTTCAAATAACAGGGTAAGATTGTCTATTATTATGTTGATTTATTGCTCTTTTTTGTAATATTTAATTTAGAAATGTTTCTTTTTGTTAAATTTTCTGTATGTACATAGTTCCCAATGGCTTAACAAGAGCAGCTGTCAAATGTCATTTTTGAGAACGGTGAACTTGTTTTGTAAATAAATATTTTACCATCTTAATTTATTAGATTATTGTACTCAGTACAATAACATAAAAAAGCATTATATATTTTTATAGTTATAAAAAAAATTGAGGGGATCAGATCAATTTTGTTATTATTTTAAAAATATACCGAGCAAATGCGGAAAATATCATTAAAAATATTTTTTCCTTTATATATACATAAATATCTAAATGCATACATCCATAACATGCCTATGTATCAAATGAGTTTTTATTCTATATATTTATAATGTTATAAATAATTATTTGAGGGTATGAAACTTATGGTTTTAGATTTTTGTATGTTTAAAATTTAAATGCAAATAAATTACTACATAATATATTATATAAAATAAAGTAATTGCTTAAATACAAACAGTAACTTTGTTTCTACACACCATACAACAATACAATAATACATCAAATTTAAACAATTGACAATTTATTAAAAATAAAGATATTAATGAGGCAAACTGGTTTGATAACCAGCTCGGTGTGTCCCTTTTTCAACATTGTCTGGGAGATAAGGTGTTGAGTTATTAAGAGAAATACTTATAAATATCATCATTAAACTAACAAAGATTGTATTTTTATACAAAAAACTTTTATCATTCCTAAACTATGGATTCTAAATTGCCTTCTTTCTTAATTCTTAAATGAAGTTCTTCTTTCTTAAATAAAGTTTTGGTTTTAATTGTGAGGCTTGTGTGTGAGAATATTTGTAAAATACTTTTGATGAAAATGATCATATTTCAAATGGAAATGATTTCTTATATAAATAAGCTACTTAAGCTTAAAATACTTGTTTTTACAATTAACATATTTTAATTCTGAAAATAAATATTTACCACAATCTCAGAAACCGGCACCAAAAAAATTATTGGATGGTTTTAGAAAATTTTGTTGTTTGCATATATAAAATTAATTACAAAATAACTAAGTAATCAACAATACAATACAAATCATTTTTGTAGGAAATTCTCATTGTTAGCAAAGCAAAATCTTTAATTAATTTGTTTGATGCATAATAACATTATTCATGTAACTCTGTGTATAATGAGATAGTATGTCCAAAAATAGAAATTATTTAATACACAGGCAAATAACAAAATATATTCCTAAAGGTTGTGTTTTGTAATTACTTATTTGAACATTTTAAGATTATAATATATTGTAACTGTAAGCCAAACATATTTCAAAAATTATTTTTTATTTTACCAGATCCTTCTTAAATCAGAAATCGATTTGTTATTTTTATTGTGATGTTGATTTTCATGAGGTTATTTTATGATCTACTTTAACATGCACACAAATCATACTAACCATTACTCTGTGGGCAAAGGAAACAGATAGTGGTGCATTTGCTTACTTTATGGTTAAAATGAGTTAGGATTATGATAATATTGACCAAAATTGTCCTTTTTGCGTCAATCCGTCGTTAAATATTTGTCAATGGGCATAGCTGATCCGAGTTCCGGTAAGAATCGGCTACATGACACCTCACTATCTACTCAAGACATCACATACTTAAAACATCATTACGTACGCGCTTTGATCAGAGATTTCTTGACAAAAATAAATATTTTGTACCGAGATGACGACTCTTAAATAAATAAATACGTCACCCATCGTGATTATGGTATCACGTTCAATAATACACGTGAATAATGTGCAATAATCAACTTTATGGCCTGTTGAATAAGGAGTGAAGCTTGACACGCTCATAATTTACCCTTTCACGCCAATTGGGACACTGTAGAGTGTTTGTCCCCTCGACCTGTCTGATAATTTTTTTTTTCCTTCTATACTTTAACGCCCGGTTTCCGAAAGGCTGATCAACGCAAAAAATAACTTATCAACTGTCAAACCGGTTAAGTGTGAAATGAATTGCTAAAAGCCTGGTTAAATTACATAATCAGATCGGCCTGTTAGTTAACATAACAATGAAAAGCTGTCAAATTTGAGTCTCGAATCGTATGTTACCCGCCATTAACGGCCATGTTAGTTGACATACACTTTGACCAACGTTTCAGAAAGCGGGCGTTAAACTAAATAAAATTTGAAATGCCAGTTTTGCGGCCGCTGATGTTCTTGGATCAATCTCACACAGTCATCACCGTGGATGTCACTCTAAAGAGTCATGTTGTGAAGATGTAAAGGTCTATCCTAGTCCTTTGGCTCATGTTATAAAAAGCCTCTCAGATTTGATGAGTAGGTTATTCTAAGAATCTTACTAATGAGATACAGGCGACTACCGCATTATTGTGTAGTGATCTTGGATGTGTTATAAAACGGGAAAACCCTTATTATACTTAATATTAATACTTAGTAATAGTAAAGATATGAGCTTAGTAATATTAAAGATATGAGGAAAGCGGAACCATATTTTGATAGGTAAAAGTTTTAAAGAAAGTCTCGAATAGCAACCATATTTTATATCGCAACTGTAACGAACGACACCTCTTGTCGGTTTTCTATTTTTATTTACTCTAGTACAAAGTATCTGTATAGTACTGGTATGACAACTCAGAAATGGTAAGAGCTTAGGAAAGCAGTATTCTATGTGTCTGCAAAAAAGTATCCGCAACGATGAGAAGAATCAAACACGATGTCTTGGATACATCGACCACATAACCCATAGACTCCTAATAACAGGGGAACGGGTTCTGGCGACACATCGTGACTTATAGTTCCGATGTAAGCCGTAAACAATGTACTCAAACTATCGTGTCGTCTCATTCTTTCCCTTTGCGAAATATGTCCATTTCTTTTTAACATTCCGTGATAGATAATGTATGACATTGAATTAGCTAATCACAGCATTGCAACCCCTTTCGTCTCACCTCAGCTAGTTGCCAGAATGCATTTAATACGAAAAATCAAACATTAGGAGTCTATAGGTTGTGTGGTCGATGCTTGGATACTTAGAGCAACACGGTCTGAGGAAAGAGGTCCGCGTTGCTCTAAGCTTGGATAGGCCTACCTTTTTTGAAATGATCATTAATACAATGGTTTTGACTCTCCCTCTTAAAATATTGGGAATCTTGTTCGTCCTCTGGTATCGTCGTAAGTAGTCGTTGGATTGAATCATAGAATTAATAAGAATTTTGGTGGCGATCGATTGTTAGTTAGTTTAATAAATATGACCGGCACGCTTACTATATATACATCGAGCATATAAATGTGTAACGTGTCTGTGTTTTGTCATTGACGTAATAGTAATTAAAAAACCCTGTGATCTGTGTTTACAGCCCATCGGCCAATCATCCATCGATGGCTATCAGTCGGCCAATCAGAGCGCAGGACACCGGCACAATGTCGTAGCACAAATTTGGCTGAATTTGTTTTCACACAAAACGCATTACTGCTCTATTCCGGTATTATGCTCGAAGCTGATATGTATTATAATATACTCACAAAATTTTGAACAAAAGGTCGTCACGGGACGCCCGCAGATATGAATCATCCATGTTAATATTTATAGGATATAATAAAGATATGATAGCTTCATGCCGTTGTCGGCATGAGATTATCAGCGCCAATATAGGCCTGGGGCCCTAGCCAAAATGCCATTAAGAAAGCGTTAGCGAAGTTTGAAATAATAAAATGTATAGGATGGACCACGTGATTAAGCGCGGCCTTATGTCAATTCCTTACATTTTATCATTTTCGAACTTCACTTACGCTTTCTTAATGGCATTTTGGCTAGGCCCCCTGTAGCGCCTATATTGCTAAAAGTTGCCTAGTATTACTTATTAGTGAATTACATTTAAATGTCTTTGTGAATTACAAAATTCGTACAAATAATGAAAATTTGGAGACTTAGGAATTCGGCTATTTGAGCGCGTGTATAATTTATTTATAGGCGCAATCTGACGTCTAAAATGTTTAATGCGTGTTTTTGATTTATTTATCTATTTATGTATCTCATCTTTAGGTAAATATGAGATAATGCATCAACTTTTACCGATTTGTTCGCGGTTTATTACGTTTTTTACTTTACAGTAGCCAGGGCAATAGGAGGGCTGGGTTTAATTATAATGAGTGAAATTCGCGTATACACAATAAAACAAAATATGTGATACTAGCAGCGCCCTGCGGTTTTACCCGCGTACTTCCTATTCCCGTAGAAGTACGGTGATAAATTATAGCCTGAGTTATTCTGATGTATAAGCTGTATAATTGTAAGGTTTCATTAAAATCCATTCTGTAGTGTGACGTGAAAGAGTAACAAAAATCCATACTTACAAACTTTCGCGTTTATGATATTAGTAGGATTGACATTTTTGAATTATGCTAGTTGTAAAGACTGGGGACCTGCCACTTGACGGTACCTAAGTGGTAGCGTCGCTCATGAACATAAACGAGCTTACCTAGAACAAGCCTAAGTCGTTCATGCTTTCCCTCTCCTGAGACATACACTGCTTGTGGTTCCCCTACTATCCGAAAATATTAACGTGCGTGTCCTTCCCTGATGTTTCATGGGAGGCCAAGCAGATTAGTTGCACACATGTACAAGGCACAGCACGTTCCTCTCCCCGCTAGATGCACTGTAGTTCAATTCAGGTTTATGGTACCACCGGTGATAGCCGATGAGTGGTAGGTACAGTATACTAACCTTTTATTTCTCATTTTTTTAAGCTATTGCATAGCTTCTATCGCGGGCCTTGAGCGCGGGGACCGAGTCCAGAAATTCCGTAACGAAAAAAAAACCTAACGCTCCCCACTCCGACGGGCACGGAGGTGTGGCTTGAAGGCCATGCATCGTCTAACGTCGTTTCTTTTCGGCAGTCTTCGACACGGTGTTTGTGTGCTTGCAACTAGACGTATTGTACGACACTACGAAGCTCGCACGAATAACAATAAAATATAACACATGTATTGTAAAATAATAAAAATATTTTAAACAATATTAGTTAATATTGTTTAAAATATTTATATTTTTTTATTTATTTAATAAAGGAAAAAAAAATGTTTTCTTATCGGTCACCACGCTCAAAAAGTGTAACTTGAATTAATATCAAAGAAAAAGAAATACTGCATTAATAATTAAAATAAATAAATAATTATAATTGCATAAGTTGATACAAAATGCTATGCAATAGCATTACCGCGGCAGTCCCCGAGTGCCACACGTCTTTTTTTTTTTTTTTTTCGAAAGGTCTAGACTTTTAGGCCAGATGGCCTTTAAGCTCAATCGGTAGGTAGGTGAGCAGATGGCTCACCTAGTAAAATTCGAAAAGGGGGCGCCCCCCTCCGTGCCCCACAGGGGGCGCGGTATATCGCGCGCGCTACTCTGGAGAGTAGGTGTTTGGCTAGTCAAATCCAATACGGTCGACGAGTCATTAGCGGATGAAGTTAAACTACTAGTCGGAGGGCCGGCCCTCTCCTCCCCCTCTGACGGGGGAGGTGGGTCGTGCGCGGTACCCGTGCAATCGACCGATAGCAAAAGAAGCTGTTATTTCTCAGACGAAGCGACTGTGTATGAAATAAAGAGAACCAAAATAGTCAAAGTGCAACTACCAAACGTCTTAGTAAGTTATATGCAGTACATTTTTCCTGGGCCTAGAAAAGTAGAAATAGTGAATGTTTACCGGGGTGTCGGTTTGTTTTTCTCAAAACGCAAAGATTGTATAGTTTTACGAAAACAACATAGAAATATATATTTAAATAACATTTCTGTTTCATAAATAGAATCAGTTTGTAAACGTTTATTTTGAGAAGTAATATTATGCGAAATAAACAAAATTGGTTCTGGAATTTTGTAATGTACTCAATATACATATGTATTCAGAACATTTATTTAGACTTTTTTAGTGTAGGTGATAATACTTTATAATAAGCTAAATACTATCATTTATGTTTATATATATTAGCGTATGTAGTACGTTATCTTTAACATTCAGACATGTAAGGCATATGTCGTCGCGGACTTTTCTGTAGGCGCATAATTTGTGATACATAATTCCACCATACGACATACACGTTAACTTTCACCGGGACTCTTGGACCCCCAGGATCGAACGTGTGGGGCAGGGTTAAGGTCCGGGCTCAGAGGGGTCACGACGACGAATGATCTCTCTTTGATCTTGCTACATCTAAGGTTTTTTTCCCAGAACACCATGCAAGGAAAACTTAATATTCATGAAATGCATAAGGCAACTAACTTTTAACTTTCCTGTAGACCGATTTAAGATACTTAAATCCTTACCTTATTTTGTTATTTCTCAAAGGGCTGTTTACGCGGCGTTTTTGTTGAGAGCCCTCAGACGGCTTATTTTTTCCTACAGTCCCAGGGTTCTACCCGCATAGTTTCCGATCCCGTGGATTTTCTGGGATTAAAACTATCATATGTTCTATCTCGGGTCTTAAACTAGCTGTTGCCCGCAACTTCGCCTGCGTTAACGAAGATTTACAACGGGATCTTAGCGGGATGATATCTTTATCGATAAATGGGCTATCTAACACTGAAACACATTTTAAGGTTATATCCTTTATAGTTTAGGCAGCGTACGCGATTTGATTTGATTTGATTTGACTTTGGTTGATTTTTTACACCTTGTGTCCGAAAAACCCAAATATCTTGCGGAACCCTATTTTTTTCCAGAATAAATGTAGCCTATGTTACTCGTGGATAATGTAGCTTTCGAATGGTGGAAGAATTTTTGAAATCTGTCCAGTACTTTTTGAGCCTATTCATTACAACCAAACAAACAAACAAAGTTTTCCTCTTTATAATATTAGTGTAGATGTAGATGTAGACAATCTTTTAAGAGTTAATACATATTTATCGAAGTTTTCTTTTTAAATATTTAACAACTTCAAAAACAAAATTTATTTTTACACTAGCTGGTGCCCGAGGATTCGCTTGATGAACTTAGATTTACAGCAGTCTCTTGATTAATGATTATTATACTGAGTTCTTGGGCTATTGCCTATGTCATTCAGCGTTAACGTATCATTCTAACGTTTATAGAATTATTAAAATACGTTGTATAGTTTTTTATTTAATTCATAAAAAAACCTTTTTTCTACTTTCTAAGATTAAAATATGAATGTACGACCTACTTTAAAACCCGCTTTAGATCATCACTAACATCACCCTAGATGAGTATATATATTTGTCTGGGTGTATCTATAATATGTATGTATTTAGAAATATATATGAATTATATATCAGTTGTATGTGTTATTCTGATATATAAGCTTTAAACTTTCATTAAAGTTGTCATTAAAATGCATTCAGTAGTTTTTACGGGACAGAGTAACAAACATCCGCACTTACAAACCTTCACGTTTATAATATTAGTAAGAAGTAAGATATGACATAAAGAAGAAGAGTTTACTTATTCTGGTTAATAGTTATATTATTTCAATTCTGTTGAGAAATTGTAAAAGTTAATTTTTCGATAATGATTTTAAAATGATTTAGAAAATTTATTCAATAGCCCTTCACAATATTGCACTCAATAGCACATACATGTATGAGTCTTATTCAAGCATAAGGAAAAGTCGGTGTCTTTGAGTATTAAAATGTTGCAAATCATATGATATTATTAAAATAGATAAATGTTTTCAGGAATCGTGGTGTCGCCGATGGCGACCAGCGCGGCGTTCTCTTTTTACAAGCGTTTGCGCACACGGATCAAAATCTACGCCCACATCAAAAGTCGACCACGAAAAATCTGACGGTAAGAGTATCATAATATTATGTAATATTATAATATGAAGCGTAGCTATTATGAAACCTTCATCTGAATATATAATTAATACAATAAAGTGAATAAATAAATATTATTTACTGACCTATAAAAGATCTAAGGTAATAAAAAACGGCATATTAAAATATTATTTAATTTTAAAGTTTTAGAAACCATCACCAGGGCTACACAGCTCGCTATTTGGTTTAAAACAGTTATTTACTAAATATATTCAATAAATATAACAACAAAGCAATTTTATTTCCTACATTACAAATACTAAATTATTATATTATGAGGGTTACATTTACAAGTAATAATTTAATATTTATTTTGATGTATACAGATCACGACAGCAAGAGCAAAATAATACATGAAACTAATTATGTCATCGACTTATTACTATTTAAACTATCATAGCACGATTCTAAAACTTCAAATTCTTCAAATACCATTTCTCCAAACTTATCAGTTTTGACCTTGTTTTGTTCGTAGGTGTCATTTACATAATAAAATTTCTTTTCAAAAGTAGTTCCATCATTACTCTGTTTATTAGATTGAGTTGAATTTCTGCGACTCCCCGAATGCTCTTCACCATTTTTATTATTTAAAGATTCTTGTTCTCTGACATTTTCTGCTGATAATATTTTTGTTTCTAATAAGTCGCGCAGGTGACCCACACTGTTAGGATCTTTCTTCAAATTCTTATCCTTACCTTGAAATGGAGCATTAGTGATGTTTTTGCTGTAACTTTCAAGTCTGCATATTTTATTTTTTACAGAATTTTCTTCGTCGCATACTAAAGGGGGATCTTCTTTGGAGTTCTGCTTCCTATATTTTAGGCGTGCGCTTCTGCTTTCATCGGTTCCTGTTAATTCTAGACGACTGCTACAACTATTAGATTTTACAAGCTTAAATTTAAATCCGGGAAATCCATCTGTTCTCTTTTCTGAATCTCTGTTTTGATTATCTATAAGAGTATCAATATTGTGTCTATCAGATACAATTTTTTGATGTTTATCGGCGTGAAGACAAGAACATTTGGTACCTTTACATTTAGTTTGACATGAGTAACAATCTCTGCTACAATTTCTTTGTAAATTTTTTATTTCTTCCATTATGGCTTTTGTCATAGGACTGACAGTTGATCCTGTCTTGGAATTTAATACCTTACCCCCATAATATGTAACTGAAGTACCACAATCTCTTATTTTTTTTAATATATCTGGACTAACGTATTGACTCTCACAGCAAAAATCTTGATTTGCCGAATCGCACAAATATTCATCGCTAGAACTGTATGTATTATCTTTTAAATTCTTCTGTGAATAAGGACTAAGAGCGTCGGTTTCATATTCGTTGTTTGAACTTAAATCTCCACTAGACACCCCGCTTGAAAGGCTAGCGTTATCCCATTTTTTATTACCAAAGTTAGTATCTATAGTAAGGTGTCTCGTAACTTTTTTTCTACTTGAAACTTTAGATACTTTTGTCTCTTCGCTTAAGTTTCTATAAGATGTAGATCTTCGTGTAAGGTTTGTGCTTTCTTCTAATAATGGTGGGTCGTGGGTCATAGGACTTTTCATTTTTAACGTATCTTCAAATAAATTTCTTACTTTCTTCACAGTATCTGGGTTTGGGAGTTCTTCCTCTATTATTTCTTTATTTACTCTTATTGGATGGTAAAAAAAGTGTCTTCGGACTGAATTTTTAGTCTTATCGCTATGATACGATTGATCATTTTTTTTAAATAATGTTGGGGGAATTTTGCATGTGTCGGTATTTGTGTTTTTTCGTGGAGCTGGTTCTATTTTAGTTCTTACTGGTTCTATGATGACAATATTATTGTTAACTAATAACTCCTGAAAACTATAGTCCTGTAGATATTGAAGTAGACCATCAAATTGAGCTTCTTTTCTATAATTAGCAATCATACTATTTTTGAATAGTTCTGATTTCATTACTTTGTATCGAACATGATCAAACTCATCGCAACCCTTTTCAAAGCCTTTAGCTTTAATCAGTGTAGCTTGAGTCTTTTGATTTTGATTGTCGTCACTGCTTAGTTCTACTATTTCAATTTCCGGGGTATCTCTACATATTTCAGGCTCTACTTTTTTCGATTTTATGGATTTCGAGTTGTCATAAATAGAATTATTATTATCTTTGAAAATTTTCTCCACAGGCGTTTCTTCGATTTCAGTGTCACTTTTAACTTTTTCCGTTTCATCTTTCCAAAGCTGTAACTTAGTCTGACTTAACTTTCTTATACTGTCCACTATTTTTACATTTTCTAATGATTTTATAATACTTCCGACAGATACCTCAGGAGTACAATCATTGTTATTATTTTGTTGAGCATTATCTACTTCAGATACTTCGCATTTGTTTTTATTCGCCGAATCTTTGCTTTGATTGTTGTGTTGTTGGAGAGTTTCAGGAGTTTTTTCTATTAGGTTTGACCAGTAATTTTTTACTGAATTAATTTTTTCTTGATATTCAATATCTGTTTTTATTGCATTGTTCAGTTTTTCTTTCACGTTATTATTTTCAGTTCTAATTTCTTTTATTTGTTCTTTTGTTCCTATAGTTTGATTTTTTTCTGTTTTGCCGTCTTTATTTGCTGTCATATTTACATCTTGCTTTTTACTCTTTGTTGAATCTACAACTTGTATAACTTGTGGACGTGTCATATTATTTTTTGCAGTTTGATTACTGTTATTGGAATCTTTGATAATAAGTTTTGATGGTGGACTATAAATTTTTTGTCGAAAGTTTGTGAGTTGATCACAACAGTCACTGTTTAGTTTAGGTATAGTTGCTTTAACAACTTTATTAAGTTTAATTGTAATGAATGGTTCTTTTGAAGATAAACTACTTTTTAAATCATCAAAATTATTTTTGTAGTTGTCACCTTCTATTATTGTTTCTTCTAAGTTTATTTCTTTTTTACTTTCGTTTTTAGATATTTGGTTAAGATTTATTTTTGTTGATAGTAAAGGCCTCTGAGCTTCTGATATACTTTGTGTTATAGGGGGATTAATTACAATTGTTTGATGACCACTGAGAGGCACTATTTCAATGTGCGATTCGTTTGAAGTTTTAAATGATTGAACTCTGGATAATAATGAATGATTTTTGATTTGTTCACTAAAAGATAAATCCACAGTAGGTAAGCTAGAAATATTACTTTTAGAGTTTTCTACAATACTAGGGCTAGGTAATCTCTCAGAAATATCGTCAGTGGGATCTCTTTGGCGAAGAGAATAATGTTTCCTTATTCCCGTTTTAGGCTTGTCACGAAGTTTTTTATTTATATTATCGTTTGAAAGCGATTTAAGTATTTTAGCTTCAGGTCTTATAATTTTAGAATTTGTTGATATTTTTAAACTTTCTGCTTTAGTGATAAGCTTATTATTTCTAATAGTACCTTCGATTTCGTTAATTTCTCTTTCGTTTTGATGTGCGTCTGAATGATAATACCCACAATCTTGTTCGTTGTTACTTTCAATTGTTATTATGGATTTTAAATCATCTTCTAACTTACTATAGTTTTGGATAATATCTGGTTCAGAATATTCTGGCAGATAAATATGGTTATTGTTTGGTATATTTTTGTCAGAAATATTATTATAACAAGTTTTGTTAAGTTGCCCGTAATTTTCGTGACTTTTATTTGCTAGAATTTCACGAAAATGATTTTCGTCTACACCGTAAGTGTTTTCGATTATATCTTCTGGGTCTTCCTCTCTTAATTGTGCATCAATTCTCTCAGATTTTCTCAAACATTTGCTTATATTAATGTCAGGTAATGAATAGTATTGATTTTCAATTAAAGTAGTCACAAAGGGTTCAGTGGTTATATTTTTAGGAGGAGTACAACTATTTCTACGCTGTATATCTTTGCTATCCGTATTACAATCAATATAAGTATTCGTAACGTAAACTTCGACGTTTTCGTTACCGCTTTTATCTTGTTTAGGTTCACTTGATTTGTTAATGGAGTCTCTTTTGATATCAGCAAATGTTGTTTTTTTGGTGACTGAGGTATATATCGGGTCGGTACTTGTATCTTGACAGTCAGTAGCGACTGTTACCACTGGTAAGATAATGCTATTTTGTTGGTATTGTGAGTCGCAATATTCATCTATTTTCTCTGCCAGAGAGTTTGCTAAATGTTCTAATTTATGAGATCTGTCTGTTGATGAAGCGATTGAAATTGATATATATGATGTTATACTATCAGGTGGGCTTGAAATTGTTTCATCATTTTCAGATAGCACAGATCGATTATCACAATTATTTTCAGAAGATTTGTTTTGTATGTCGATTTCAAACTTTTGTGTTTCACTTTTATCTTCTGAATAAATTTCTTCAGGATTGAAATCTCCTTTGTCTTTAAAGTTTATATCAGTATCTTTGGATGTATAATGGTTAACTAAAAAATCAGTTGTTTTAATTTTTTCATCAACACCCTTTTCACTATCGTGGTCGTCGGTGGTAATATACAACTCTTGTGAATTATTTCGTGACGTCACAGATCGCTCTGTTTCAGGGGAACTCTCGTTGTAGTTTTTTAAATGAGCCTCAAAGTTGTAATGTTTTCTGACATAATTTGAGTCTAAACTATCTATTTCACTTGGATTTCTTGAAGGACCGATGCTATCTTCAGACAGATTTATTTGTTTGGATTCTTCATTTAAATTGGGCCAACTTCCACTAACTTTTGAATTACGACTTTCTGACCTAGATATCAATTCGTCCTTTTCAATGCAATTAATTGGACAAATTTGGGTACTTGGTTCTTCTTTTTGTCCGCTTATATCCCCAAAACACGATACTGTACTGTCAATGTAAATTCCTTCCAAAACTTCTTCTTTTGTTTGGTATTTAGCTCGACCAATCAACCTGTAATTAATAAAAGCAATGTGAAAAAAAAATCTATAATTTTTATTGTAAAATAATTTCTGTAATTGCCTCAGATATTACGAAACAAAAATGAATATAAATATTATATATAGTACAGTAAACGAGACAATAATAAAAAAAAAAAAATAATGCCGCAGTTGCAGAGTTCGTTCCCAAAAAGTGGAAGTTCAAATTTCTAAATTGAAACAAAGTGTAAAGGCAGAAACACACTTACGTGTCGTGGCGTGTCGTGACGCGCCAGAAGCATATCGGTTCCATACATTTAATATGGTTAGGGATATATTTGCACGTCGTGTCGTGTCGCAACGACACGACATGCAAATATGTCCCTAACGCCACGCCACGACACGTATGTATGTTTCTGGCTTTATAGTATGATAACTGACTGACTGACATTACTATTAGTCACTTTATATATTATTATATAATCTGAATGATATGGAAGAAAAATGATTTTAAACGGTATAATTATTTATCGTTTAATTAAAAATGTGCGTTCGAGAAAAGACCAAAATGCTTATTTACCTGTCCTTAAAACAAGGCTTGTCAAAGAGACGTGCTCGAGGTATTAATTGGGATCTCTTATTTTTTGTATGATTTTGTAACTGAAGATCTGTGAATGTTTCTTCTCTAATAACCGCTAAACTTCTACTACGTCGAAGGTTAGAGCCTTCAACTTCTTTATGTTTGCAGAGTCTGCCGTAACTGCCGCTGACCTCTGTGTCAGAATTTGGAAACCTTCTCTGTAAAAATTCTTCAGCTGCTCTAGACTTTGTCAAATGTTGATAGAATTCGTCTTGCGGTAGTTGAACAGGAGATACTTTGTAATATTCAGCTAATTTACTTTGGTACTTCTCTTGTTTTTTAGTTTTTCCGTCGGACTCTTTCTTTGATAATTTTCGTTTCTTAGGACGATCGTCTTGACTCTTTTTAGAATCTAAAGAACTGTGTGATTTATCAAATTCAAGAGTTTCCGTAGGATTTTCAAAATATTGTATGTCTGCGACGGTGTTTGCTGCGGACTTGTGTTCGTCTTGACTCGACTTTCTTTCTACAAATTCTCGAAGGCGGCTTCTTGTGGAGCTTGTATTGGAAGTAACACTTTCTGGTCTTTTAACCGAATATTCTAAGTTGGATGATGATCTTCTGAATAGGCTTGTCTTGATCGACCCGAAATCTTCGTCGTGACAAGAAGCCGCTGAGAAATTTTGAGTCCTTATTCGGTCAACGTGATTCTGACTAGAATACGACGCGACCGAGTCCACCGAGTGCCTGGAATAAAGAGAAGCGTATGTTAGAAATTTAACTACTTGTGTCTAAAAACCTAAACAAGTTCAAGGATCAAGATTTATAAAGCATTATAATATGTAATAATATGTTGCCTTATTTGCTAGTCTTATATTGATTTACTAATTAGTGTTACGATATTGTAGTCATTTAATTGAAAAAATAAATTGGTGACCTCTAAATGTAGTCAGACATATCATTGAGCATGTAATAACCCGGCAATATCATACGTTTGAAATACTTTTGTTGTATAAGATTTTCGAGGAACTCATAGAATTAACTTGCTATGATGATTGATCCAAGTAGTGGAATCGATTTGACCTCATTGAAGGAGAGGAGGTTTTCTCATAGGAATCTAGCATGTATACCGATGATAACATTCAAATTATAAAAATAAGTATGTAAATGTTTGTCTTAAACATTAGTGAATTCAAATTTTTTCACCTGTTTAGTTAAACCTATTGATTTAAGTTTAGATTAGCGACTGCGCTGTTGGCAACAGGCCAAACATTTAGAATAGTTGGTTAGTACACATTTTTTCGTTTTTCCACTAAGAAAACAGTCTAAATTTAATTTTACGATACCAAAACTGCACGACTCTACGCGACATAATGCACGACACTCAACGTAGTAATTAAAAATAGCTTGTTGATGAATGACAAATTGTATAGCTTTGATGAATAGGTATAGGTTTTAGATCAGCGAATCTATTTATTCATATAGCTTTGATGAAGATAGATTTGCTGTTTCATTTAAAAATACCGTGACACGTGAATGTTTATTGATCTATAGTAAATCTAAGGAGTTGCAGTTTATACTCGTATTAGTAAGCATAGGCAAAAGGTAAGCAAAGCCGCGATCAGCACCTTGTATATAATGCTCACGGTGAGCTTATTTTTCATATCTATTGCCAGAAACACGATAAATACTGACAATAAATTATCTAGTCCACGAATAGTATATATTGTAGCGTCCGCGTCAGTGCAAAATAAGTCGAAGACCTACTCTGTGGAGCGATGAACCAATCGGCAGCGATTTGAAAAACTTTTTCATGTATTCAGCACGCGCGTACTTTTTATTTTTAGACAGGCAGTGTAATTAATGGGACAGACACTTAAATTATCACCATGTCTCAACAGATTATTAAGTTATCTCTGTCCGTCCTTTGCTTACTATTAGTATGCACGTCTAAAAGGTTGCCTATCCAATTAACATAAAAAAATCATGGACACGACGTTCATTAAAATAGCCCTGAATATTGGACGCGGACATTGGGTCTGATGAAACATTTGACGCATGTGTTACATCTGATTTACTGTTTAATTAGCAATAATGTTCCCCTTACATTATATAAATGTCCACATCTTTCTATTTTATTGTAATTGGTGATCAAGTACCTACAGCAATATAAATCTTTAGAAAACTTTTTTTATCCGTGTTTTGAGGCAATGATAAAATGTCAATAGAATACGAACGTAAATGTCACTGTCAAGTGTTATGTCATGATAGCTTAGTGGAGAAATTTGGCAGTTATGTATCGAAAAGAGCCTGGTTCGAATCTCTAGTCCGATTATTTTATTGTCTTCTTTTTTCAAGTTCATTTATGTAAAGAAAATTTAATCATATTTTATTATATGTACTTGTAATATGAATAAATAATATTTAAAGACATATTGAATATTTTAGAGTTTACTAATTGTATAAAATATAGTACTAGTAGTGTTTTGTTTTATTTACCCTTAGTGATTAAGTGATAAAATGATAAAGTTTTTCTTTCAAAAAAATGAACTTGAAAAGAAAGACAAAAAAATAATCGGACTGGAGATACGAACCAGGCTCTTTTCGATTCATAACTGCCTTTTTTTTTTAGGCCTGATGGCCTTTAAGCTCAATCGGTAGGTAAAATACATAAGTAACTGCCTAATTTCCTGACTAAGCTATCATGACATATTACTTGACAACGAAATTTACGTTCGTATTCTAATGATATTTTATCATTACCGTGCTGATTACGTATGCTCCCATATTATTTACGTGATAGTGTACACTATTTTCGCCTCCCATTTTATGTCTGTTCCCGAATTAACGGTTTGCAATGCTGATACAGGTAGAATGTTGGATATACACAATCTTATCTACTCAAAGAGCACTAAAAATAATAAGTTAAAGTATTTCACACATCTAATTGCTCAATGTATGTCGCAACTTATAAGCTGGGTAATAAAATGTTTATTTGAAGATTTTTACACCTGCTTCTAAAAATACACCGTAACATTGACTCGCTCTTTGCAGGGGAGCAAGAGTGTAAACATTCGGAATATGTTTGTGATTTTGCTGATCGTAGTATTTGTAATCAAGTATGTGTGTGTATGTATGCGGACAGTTTATTGTCAACATCATTATATGCCTGAATTAGTTTACTGATTAACATGAAAACTTTATATCAAAGTGCATGTAAAAAATCATCACCATAAAACAACTTAAAGCCTTCACCAAACCACGCCACCAGATTTCAGCAGTGGCAATAAAGTTGTCTAGCTTTAATTCCTGATCTAAAAGGGGCTTATTTATTTATTTATCGCGAATGTTCGTTTGTTTAAATAGATACCTGATTGAAGCAATGTATAATTAATATTGGCATGTATTTTAACTTCGTCATAATTCGAGGAATATCGTCTGTGTTTGGCGAACCCGACAACTATATCGATCCATATATTTATTATGAGTCACAATCACTACATGTGTATTTTTTGTATATATATGTTTGTTTGTCACCTAAGTCTGGATCGTTTGGATCGAAAGAAATAAAAAACAAACGAACGAAATGAAAATCGGTCGTTCTGGCGTTCATTGAGGGATATGTTCAGCTGTGGCCGGATAAAGGCTGATGATAACTATGTTCATAATGATGATTGTGATAATGATGTAGAATTTAGTCACGCTCCCCGAAGGTTTAACGCTGGGTTCCGCGTACTGCTAGTTTATATATAATACTGTTACTGTATATATCACTGAATTCCTCCGTAACGGCTGGACCGATTTGATAATTTTTTATGTTCAAATGGATTCGAAAATGTTTCCGTTTCATAATTCGGGCCACTACAAAACGTTGTATAGGATAATATCTGTCCCCACTATGGTTCATGTTATGTCGTCGTGGGGCTCAGTAGCCTAGGGTGAACCCAGCACCTTGGGCGAAGCGAATTGAGGCAAGGGGGCTCCTTATACCCTTCTCAAAACAAGAGGGGACAAAATAGCAGGAGGCGAGAGGCGAGGAGAGGAACCTCACCTCACTAAAAGCGGGATTGGTAGCACTCGCTGAGTTTTAGTGGATAGAGCTGCGTCCACTTACATGCTTTCGGGCGCAGCGAGTCTCATACCCGCCTGGCGAGACCCACTTCCTCGTAGGATGCCTGAGCACATTTCCCGAGGTCAAAGAAAAAAAGGATACTATCTGTCGGTCCGCTACTATTGTGTAAAACAAAACAACTTTACAAAGTCAACACAAATGACGCGCCACTACATTTAGATACTTTGATGCGATGCCAAGACGGCAAATATAATGATTGGACTGTAGGCGCCGATATGTTTGAAGAACGGAACCCATTACACGCTCGTATTATCGCGAAGATTAATATGAATCATGTGCTATGATTTTATCTCTTTATTAAGTATGCCAATACATTCGATCAGAAATGTTGACGCCTCATTAAATATAATGAGATTTATTAAGAGCGTCTGTGTATTAGTTTATTATTGTATAATATTATAAAGAGGAAAGATTCGATTGCTTGTTTGAATTGAATAGGCACCGAAACTATTTGACCGATTTGAAAAATTCTTTCACTGTTGGGAAGCTACTAGTGTAGCTAGCTGAGTAGAGAGAGGCTACGCAAACGTGCGTTTTTCGGTTTCAAGTTTCAAAAAGCCTTTCGGTTTCAAGTTTCGCTTTGCAAGAAAATGTATGTGATATACCCCACGGACACGCTACACATTTTGTTTTATTTTTTGCGTCACTGTGGAGACTTACCTAATTTTATAATAATAAAATTTTCGCATAAATTAAATTATCATATGAAAGAAGGCAATTGAAAATTCCCAATACGATGCTTTTAGTTAAAATGCACATTCTTCGCTCCTCTTTTTCATTGTCGACTGATCCAACATCGCATGAAATATATTTGACAGTGTAAAACCCGCGAGTGCCTTCCGGGCATATAAATGAAGAACATCAGCGCATGTGGTTTAATATTCATGGAAGTGGTCTTAAGTGAAGAAGGTTCCCGAATAACGTAGTAATATTATGTACTTTTAATCTGAACGACAAACTAATGACTTGTCTACTGTTCTATTTATGGTAGGGGTTGTCATGTTATTTTTTTCTTTCGGCACGTAGCTTAGTTGCGTTACCTGGCTTACTTATTTCTCTATCAAGGCCAGATTGTCCACTAAATCTCAAAAGAGATCTCTTCATGCCTATATTAATTATTAACAAAATAATCATTTACGGATTTTATCCTGGCTTATTAAGGTTTTTACATGCCCCGACTGTCTGACCATGACCATGGTAGCTCTAAAGTATCTGAAATGTCTGACATGTTAATCACTTAATTAACCGCGATAAAACTCGTAAAGGTTGTTCTCTGTAAAAATATTAGAAAAATTATAATTGTTCAATTAAATCATTATGCACTTCTTAGATTTTAGATGAAAAAAAATTGGGTTACAATTTATGTGATTTGGTACAATCATGTGATAATCGCTTCCAAGTTCCACGTCGTATACGTCGATACATTAACTTTATGTAAAGCGCCTAGAAAAAATAACAGGCAATTTTCGCTGTGACAGAAGTGCTATATAAAATAACGTAATGATTTTTTAAACTGATTTTTATACAGATCAAAAAGGATATTATGAAAACGCTTTGAAAGCAACGCTCAATTCCAATTACAAGAGCTTGTACTAAAAAGCCTTTTTTCGTACGATAGTTATGCGTCTAGCTAATACTTGTGAAAATTCTACGTTTATTATGCTTTCAAAGCTTTCATACTTTAGTACAAACTCATAATTCGTTTTGTGCTCTATATATGAATAATATGATATAGTAGCTGTACAATTTATTATCAAATAAGTTACTAACTTACTAGGCACGCCTATTTTCTGGCTATTATCTGTAACAGCGGCACTACCGCCTCGAATTCAGATGCTGTTATATTATTGTTATTCAGAAGCCAATCCTGCTGTGTATACAAATTAATGCAATATCAAAACTAATTTAATTAATGAATAATATAAAATAGGAACAGATTATTTTTTATTCAATCATAAAAAAGTAATAATATATTTTTTTTTGGTTAAATATTGATATTTTATACAACTTCGATAAGATAACAGTTATATAATACTCCATATTAATACCAAAAACCCATATTATATGTCCAACTGCTGCGCATGGGTCTCCTTCTCGAAATCAGACGAGGAGGGTATCGGACCATAGTTCACCGAGGCTCTGGCCCAATGCGGGTTGGTGAACTTCACACTCTCTTCTCACTCAATAAAAAAATATATATAATATTATTATGGAATAGAATAGAAACCTATACAGGTTTCTATTTTTAGCGTTTAGCTTAAGTTAACTCCCATATTAATCTTAGCCATCCCCTAGGTCGTAAATTATTTAAGATTCTTGTTGAATGTGGGGTACATAATAAACATGACCCCAAAGTTTTCCCAACTTTAATGGTATTTTAAATATATATGAGATCTTTATACTTCAAGTGTTATGGTTGTATGAGCACGTATTTTCAAAAGCTCTTTACGTTTATAGCATAAGCATAAGCATTATAAACAAGCATTTATGCATAGTAATACCATTACAAAAGAGAAAAACATATACAGTTATAAAGTTGATTTCTTAAATAATCATTCATCATCATCACCAGCCTTTATCCGTCCACTGCTGAGCATAGGTCTCCCTCAATGAAAACCAATGTATCCAACATGCAGGCAGCTGTGACGCCGATGCGAACTCATCATCATCTGCGATGGCCAACCCGCCTCAGCGTGGCAACTACGAGCATATCCCCCTAATGGAACACATGCTAACTAATCATTATTATGATTAATTTCATCCCATGAATGAATCTATTATATATAATTCCAGTGTCACGATGTTTGTCCGGGATAAACTCCAAAACTACTGAACCGATTTTAATGTTTTTTCTTTTAAAATGTGTGCTTTTCTCCAACTTAAAAGATAGGATAGTTTATTTCTCGAATTTGAGACATAATAGGTAGGAACAAAAAACTGGGGTTTGCCCCCTCCAACCGTGGAATGTGACTTCCACGGCTTCATGGCGGCGGGTTTGGTCCTGTGGCGGATCTCACCACCGTCGGATGAAAACAATGGAACTTAACATATAAGTAAAATTTACGATATGTGTGAGCAACTGTGTTGACAATCGTATAGCTCGGTGGATCTTATCCGCAACTAATGATCAAATTCTAGAATAATCTCATGATGTCACAGAATATTGTATTAGAGGAAGAGATTCGAGTTATATACATGCCCTCCTGCTAAGAAACCAGTGTAACCCTTATTGCGTTCACATAAGTCGGTACATAATATCATAATGAGGTCGGCCTAAAACAAAATTTGTAGATAGGATGCATTTGTTGTTTTGTTGTCGATTTTAAATTTTTTTGTTCCCGTGGTTTATAAGGAAGGACAAAAAGGTAAGCATTGTAATACCTTTTGGAGTCTGAGGGTACGGATGGGACACCTGGGCTCGGCGTTATAGACCAGTCTCGGGAGTAGTTAGGGTAATGGCCGACGTTGATTGCTGGTGGTTTTTATTTAAACCTTTTTACTAAATTAATCTTATATAATTAAATACGCCAAGTCAAAAAAGTGTGATAAAGACAAATTAAAACTGTATTCTGTAAGTACATCAGTTAGATGTTAAAATTACTCGCCTGGAAAAAAAATCACTCTTGACGGTTCTTCTCGGGGGGTTTGAGAATGGTAGACTTAATATGAGGTTCCATAATCTGCATTTTGCATAATATTAAATATGTGACATGATAAAATGTTTAATTTTATCTCGTTAACTTTTACCGTTGCCAATAAATTGATACATGGGAACATATTAGCATATAAATTGCTTTATTCGAAATGGGGACTTTCATGAAAGTAACCACTTGATGATCAAGTTACACAAAGATTTTCATCTATGAAAATATTTCCTAGTTGGATGTTTGTATGACTTATGCACAGCGGTGGACGAACAAAAGGTTGATAATAATGGTTTGACGAATCTCTGTGGCTCAATGGTTAGCGTGTTGGCGCTCAAGCCGGAAGTAGCAGGTTCGAATCCCGCCAGGGAACAAAAAGTTTCTGCGTTCCTGGGTCATGGATGTGTATTAAATATGTGTATTATATAATAAAAATCTTAAATATATGTATTAATATAAAAAGTATTAAAGATATCTATTTACGCTGTCGGAAACACGCAACACAAGTTCTTCGGAAACTTACCACGGGACCAGATTAACGTGGTGTAAAATCGTCCATAAATATTATTAAAAATATTGTGATGATAGATACAAATAATTCAATCCATTTGAGGGCATCAATGAGTATTGGGTTCTGGTATGGAGGACGTGTACTGAGGGACGCGTACTGAGGACGTGTACGGAGTGACAATGTTCAAGTGAGATGCGATTTATTTAAGAGGACGGAGGAAGTAAATAGGAAAACTTCTTTATTGAACACCAAGATGCGTGTTATTTAATGGATGAAAAAGAATTCAATGCCTTTTATTAATAAAATTTTGTTTCCTACAGAACAACAATACAGTATCTGAATGCGAGATTGTTTTATTTGGCAGTACAACCATAAAAAGACATACATTAACTAACACAACTAATATTTACAACGGCATCTTAGTAGGATGATATACAAGCCTATGCCTTCCTTGATAAATGGACTATCTAACACTGAAAGCGTTTCCCAGAGTTAGACAGGTCAAGTACCTGGGGGTCACCCTTGACAGGTCGATGTCGTTTAGACCACACATCGCCGCGATTTCTAAAAAAGCCCGTTTCGTCAGTAGTAGACTGTACTTTCTCATAAACAAAAGGAGCAAAATGCCCCTCAGGCACAAGCTCACCCTCTATAAATCATGTATCCGCCCCATCATGTCATACTCCTGTGTGGCATTCGCGCATGTGCCTCAGCATAGACTCAGAGGCCTCCAAACGATCCAAAATAAATTCTTACGTGTGGCAACCGGTTGCCCGTGGTACGTAAGAAACATCGACCTACACCGCGACCTCAGACTAGATTCGATTAGGGGCCATTTCAAAGCGATGTCAGAACGTCACTTCGAAAAGGCACTTCTCCACCCGAACCCACTCGTCGTGAGTGCGGCAAACTACACCCCCGATAGCTTAGCACCTAATAAGTCTAGGTTACCTAAGAATGTCATAACCGATCCTGTTGATAAAATCACAGAACTGTTAAAGCGCGACGCTGAAGCGCGACGTAAGCTACAACACACACTCAGACATAACACAGCCGGTGTTAGGCACACATTCACACCGCATGGGCCCCGGGGTCGTATGCGACGTCGAACCCTACACTCCGTTGACCAGTTGATCCGGATCAACCGCGACAGCATAGGCTCAGATCAGCTACGAGTCGACACCAATATAGACCGTGTAATCACCGATAGCACTCTGCTATCGGCAGCTTGCTCGGGTCCCGCGCTTGACCCGCCTCCCCCGCTACCGGGGGAGGGGAGGGCCGGCCCTTTTTTTTTTTTTTTTTTTTTTTTTTTTTTTTTAACACAGTGGAAATGCTTTGCGCATTCACCCGGGGATGGGTCGTCCCCGGAGATATGTGGGACTCCCGGCGCCCTCCCGACCAGCGCCGGTATACCGCACTAAAACCACTGCGGGTTGCCATCAGCCGCTTGATAGGGAGTATCCCGGATCTGTCTAACACAGGACACCCCCCGCGACCGGCCGGTTCGCTCAAGGCTAACCGGGCTTCTTCCTAGTATGGGGGAGCTCCGACAACCTGGAGCACCCCCGCCGACACCGGAACCTTTCTACCGGGGCAGGTTCCCAGCCTTACCCCGAGTTCCGTTAGACGGGAGGTAGAAGGTGCGCATAGCGCCTCCTTCGTGCTCCCGTCCTACGTCGACGGAGCGGGACGGATGTGACGTCGTCTTCTCTATCCCGCTCCGCGGCCTCCTTCTGTGAAATAACGGTTTCGCAGAAGGTGACCGCCGCCTGCCAGGCCTCATCGCTCTCGAGCATGCAGCGCACCATACTCGAAAGCGAGAGGTCCTCTCCAAGCACTGCCACGAGATCATGTCGCTGTGCGGCCCATCTGTCGCACACCTCTAGGGTGTGCTGAGCCGAGTCCTCTACAGCGCCACACTCGTGGCAGGCTGACGTCGGCTCCCTCCTGGCTACCCGACACAGGTATGCACCGAAACAACCATGTCCGGTGAGCACCTGTGTCAGGCGGAAGGTAAGGGGTTTCTTCCGGCGGCGCATCCACGCCTCCAGAACCGGGCGTAGTGCCTCGGCCGTACGCTGGCCATACGGCGACTGCGCCAAGACTTCCCCCCACCCTCGCAACAGCCACTGTTGCCCGAGTTTCCGCACACGCGAGACCTCCTCCCAAGTCGGTGACTCGCCAAATAGTGACCTCCTTTGTGAACAGAAAAGGCGCACCTCGGCGAGCACCAACGCCACGAGCTCCCACGGTGGATCTCCAGCCAGGGCAGTGGCTGCCACCCAAGAGACCGTACGGTAGCCTCTGATTACCCTCACCGCTATGACCCGCTGCATACTCCGCAGTAGAGCCTTGTTCTTAGTGGTGAGGGTATTCGCCCAAATTGGGGCTCCGTACATGGCTATACTCCGGCAGACTCCGGAGTATAGGCGCCTGCAGGCTTCACTGGGCCCTCCTACGTTAGGAAGGAGTCGGCCCAGCGCTGACGCGGGAGGGCCGGCCCTCACGATAGGTTTCTAACGTCACCCGTTCCAAACCAGTCGACCGTAGCTGACCAAGTTAGGTACAAACCCGACGCCATGAACATGGCGGGGGGCAACCCCCCAAATTTTTAACGTCATAGGATGATCCAACCGGATCACCCCATTTCCGATGACGCATAACGGTCACTAGGACCATTAGCATAGATCCAACCGAAAAAAAAAAAAAAAAAATGAAAGCGTTTAGCGTGTTCAAACAAACAAACTCTTCAGCTTAAATAGAAATGTAAAATTGCTAAAGATATATCAATTATTCAAAACCTATGAAGTATATTATTATTTATTGTGTTGTCTACAAACGCCTTGCTCCTTTTGAGATGCGTGTTAAGTAAAAAAAAAAAAAAACAAAAAAAGTAAAAAAAGGAGGGCTCTAAAAGAAAAAAGTGAAAATATGGCAAAAATCCCGTGTGAACTGTTGTAATATTTGTAACATTAATAGGTATTTAAGCTTCTTTAAGCTTAAAGCTTTTGACATTCTATCCTACTATAATTATAAACACGAAAATTTGTAAGTAGTATGAATGTTTGTTACTCTTTCACTTAAAAACTACAGAATGGATTTTAATCAAACTACAATAATATAGCTTATACATCAGAATAACACATAGTCTATAATTTCTTCCCGTTCTCCCACAGAAACGAGAAGTACGCGGGTGAAACCGCAGTGCGCTGCTAGTTGGTAGATAATTTTTTCAGCTCAGCAACTTCACGCTAACATACATAACCCATACACTGTGAGTGGCCAACACGAATGTTACGCAGGTGTGAGCTGTGACAAGGCGTGGGTGCAATATTCGTTTGTTTCTTATGCATTCTGAATCCCGTTGCGGTCTAATTTGAATACGAATTTCCATACATACGCGTTTCGGCCAGGCATTAATGATTTAGTCATGCAATGATCATGCATCACATCAATGTCGGGTGCATGTTCTGAATGGTTATCCATATATCATCATCATCATCATCATATGAGGTATAAGTCCCTTTCGGTGAATGCCGTAACGGCCGATCCTTCTCCACGTGCATTCAATTAGGACCGGTCACTCGCCCCATCTAGATGACATCGGCCGACCCTAGGACATCCTGAACACGGCTTTCACGTACGATCCGCTTTGATAATATAACGCTTTTATTATCTAATCGGCTTTACATATCGATATACATACGAATATCACTCATTCTATGGTTGACACACGGACCATGGATGCTGTAAAGTATCCGAAACGTCAGGCATATAAAAAACCTAATAAACCGGGATAAAATCCGTAAAAGTTGTTACTTTAGAATAAGCTAGAATTTAGGATATATTAAGAATGTTTTATGATTAAAATACTACTTTACTCACATGGAAAATAAGTTTTAATCTATTGAATATATACTGATACATATATTACTAAAGTTTGTATTAAAAGATCAATGAAATGTATGTAATTTGAAATTTGATAAAGCCAATATTTTTTATTTTATTTGCTTCAAGAAATTGAGTTGTATGAAAGATTGAAAGTGCTAATAAAAGATCGGAGTGGATTTGCCGAGTTATAAAGTTTGTGATGTTTTCTCTATCTTGATAAAGGAAGCGATCATCTAACAAACTTTGCGAAAAAGCTCTAGTAAAAAAAATGCTATAAAAAGATACCTGTTATCTTTTCATAGGCTACTTTGATAATGCCCTTAATTAAAATTTCATAGCCAATATACTAAATACTTGCAGTAATGTCTTGCACAAAACGGCGCGTTCTGACCGAACGTATTCGTCGATCGCGCTTACCTGTAAATATTGGCTTGGACCAACGTGTCTTTACCTTTACTTAG
This sequence comes from Lycaena phlaeas, assembly GCA_905333005.2. Classification (NCBI taxonomy): domain Eukaryota; kingdom Metazoa; phylum Arthropoda; class Insecta; order Lepidoptera; family Lycaenidae; genus Lycaena; species Lycaena phlaeas. Next base: position 14,162,055 of record HG995173.1, read on the forward strand.
ACTTTACATATTACCACGACGGATGTAAGTTACTATTCTTGAATGTACAGTGTACGTTACCTCCGACAAAAAAAAATGAATTAGCTTCAGTCGTGCCTAAATAAGTTTATTAAAAAAATATATTTAAATTTAACTTAACCACTCTAAAAATTATTTGTGTTTAGCCCGTTTCTGAAAAGTAAAATGATAGTATGTATGTCGGATGTTGAGACAATATGTTTAGTCCATTCATAATACATACTATGTTGCTCATCCTTAGATAAAAGCTGATAAAGGTCTCGGCTTGCCTATTCTGTTCTTTGGGGAAGTAAAGCTAAATCCTAGAAGAAAATAACCGAATAGTGATATCCAACTCATTGGGATTTTTAGTTTCACTAACAAATCTTAGCAGCGAAAATAGAAGCGTATTACGTCATCGTTTACAATCCTAAATCATTATGTGTCTTAACACCAGTTTTATGACACCGATGATCTGGATATCTAAACCTACGCCTGAATGTAGTATTTAAAACTGTTTAAAACAAAATAATTACTATGTTTTTCGCCACAGTACGATGAACGGTATATACCATGATATTTCGACATTATCTTTGATGTCTTCTTCTTGACCTTCTTGGTATACAAGATACAGAAAAAAATAATTTGAAACCTACGCACTATAATCACGAAAAACGGTACATACGAGTAGCTAATTGTTATTTGTATCCCATTCTTTATCAGTAATCGTGTGAACACAAGATAACTTTCCGCATCACAGTGGCCGCTTTTCTTCCGTCCGTGACACTCCACTTCTCATCTATGTTCACGGCATTTAAAACATCTCGCTTAATACAGGCATACGATTTTGCATTTAATAACTATATGTAAAAACTGTAATTGCTCTATTCAGTCTTGCGGACTATTGGTATGTGTGATGTCTGACAGATTTGCAATTCAGCAGACAGCGAATCCCTTGGATCCGTACAACTCGAAGATTCCGTGAGCAGCACGTTTTAAATTAACAAGCTAATTGACTTTTTATGGGGTAAAATTACATAGTTTTGGTAACGTAATTTTGGTTATGGCGTAATATGCAAACCAGTCCTACGCCTCCACCCCTCGTACTGTTCCACAGTCTAATAAGTTTAACCGTTCTAATAAGAGTAGCTAGTGATAAACTCTATGCTGATTTGCAGCCGAATTAGGTTAGGAATTATGTAATCGCTTACATGATAGCGGATAAAGTAACAGCTATGCTGTCGTGTTTCGTCGGCTTGTGTTTCCGGTTGCCTATTGATGGGGATAGGAAGGGCAATCTGCATAACCCTTGGTTGTGCGGATGTGTATGGACGTCGAAAGTCACAACAAGGCTCTGACTGCTGGTTTTGATATGAAAAAATACTAGGATACCATAATGGTCAGGATATGTATGAGTTGTATATTCAATGTAAAGAAGTTTAAATGTGCTGGTAATTGGCGGTTCACACGTTGAAGATTTTGTTATATTACTCTATTATGTTTATTTCATTTATGCGACATTCGCGTTTGTTGATGTTGATACTTAAAAGACGTCCTATGAAATCTGTAAGGATTTACTTTATAATAAGAATATTTATACTTTTTTCTGTTTACTATCTTATGGTTTGTATATATATGAAGTCGTCACGTAATTGAGAACATTTAAATGGCGTATATAATGATTGTCTAACATACTATAATATGGCATATCGTTATTCTTATGCAGCTTGAAAGTAAGTTATCTAGTATGCTTATCTATGATGCAAGACCAGCATGTCTCGTAACGAGCTTACTCCGGGGCCTGGGAGTCTCGTGTGAGATACGCCGATGTCTGTTGCATTCAGATTAGTAATGATATTAGCTTACTGTGCATCAGCTAGTCAGCGCACTGCACTGTATTGAAAATGATGGTTAATTATTGATTAAATACAAATATTATAAGCGTGAAAGTTTGTAAAAATGTACGGATGTATGCTTGTTATATTTAAGAAAAAACTACTGAATTTGTTTGTCATGAAACTTTAAAAAAATTAAAATGATAATCATATTTATAATCAGTTGTATCTTACTTCTTACTAATGTAAGTATACATGGGTGGATTGATGGATGTTTGTTACTCTTTCAAGTAAAAACTACTGAATAGATTTTCATGAAACTTCAGAATAATATAGCTTATACATCAGAATAACACATAGGCTATAATTTATCAGTGTAATTTTACGGAAATAGGGGGTACGCGGAACCGCGGGGCGCTACTAGTAGATTATAAATGTGGCTACGAGGTGATTGTAAGAAATATAAAACATTTAATCTATTTGGTAAGATAAGAAACATAAATATGAAAAATGTGCATTTACATTTATAGAAGCAAGATTAAATGAACTCGCAATAAAATATTTTTCCAACATGAAACTTGATCGTGTTCAGTTTATATTCAATCCAGTGGAGTAATAGGGAGCGCTAATAAAAGTGAACATAAAATTGCAGGTGAGGTCAACGACCTTTAGCCTCCCTTGTTTCAGGGCTGAATTGGATGAAACCACGTTTTAAAGGCTAATAAACTCAACCGCTGGAAATAATAAAGCTGCGTTGACACGACAGAACTTGTATGGATTAAGTTAATGAATACAAATGAGTAACTAGTTTTTAAAACTAAATAATAAACTGATTTGGCAATCAATAGTCTTGCCATACGTAATATTAAGTTTTATCATCATCATCAGCCTTTATCCGTCCACTGCTAAACGTAGGCCTAGTAAATAATATGTTTTCAATAAAAAATACACAGAACAATTAGGTACTATAGATAGACACACATGCAAATATTTATTCACAAATAATACTATATCTAGATACATACAAGGTATATTTGAAACCTGTGCCTAGATGTTCTTTTGTTTCGTGTTAAAATTTATCTTTGTTAGCTGCTACAGTTTGATCCAATGCAGTTGGCATAATCAGTTATCAATGTTGTTTGATACCAAACGTGAATACCAGTACAGATTTAGTACCTCAGCACTAATAAAATAACTTGTGCCAATCGGGATACCCTCAACCCGGATAACATTTGATGGCCGTGTACTGTCGCATTTGTGTGTTCACGTGTGGTCGTGTATACTCGCCTATTGTCGTGTACTCATACGATGCCTTAACTGATGGACATTGTCGGTTTTGTTTGAACATTATTTTCCTTTTTATTTGTTTCTATCAAAGGTCAAATGTTACACAAAGGTGACAAGGGATTTTAATTTAAAACTCAGATTAAACTCATCACTTTATAAACACTTGGAAAATGGATTAAAATATATTTTACTTATAATTTTTAACGCTAAGCTTTGCAAAGTTTATATTTTTTGAAGCTAAGCTTTGAAAACTTGAGCTCTTCTACTAGGAATATTATATATCTATATTTAATAGTACATATGCAAACAGCTTTATTTTTTTAAAGAATAAAACGGCTGCAGTTTCAATATAACCTGCACCGAGGGACGCACCGCTTTGTGAGGTTCACCTATCTATATGTGTACTTAATGTCTAGCTTATTTGTTCCGTTCAAGCTTTGTTGTGTCACATATTGAAATACAAGTTTGTCAGTGGAAATACTCAGTATAACCATGCTTTGTCTTAAGTTGTCTAATTTAATGGGATGCAGTCAACGCATTCCATTAAATTAGACAACTTAAGACATAACATCTGCCTTTCTGGTATTCTATTAATTTATTGCTAGCCAAACTCACTTAGCTTTAGCCACTCCTAAATATGAACAAAAAACTATCAAAAGAAAAAAACAATCGTTCGGTCAAGTAAAATAACATTAAATAAGTGCTTAACTAACAAATATTATTATCGATTTACGCGAATTTCACTCATTATAATGAAACAACTTTTACGGTTTTTATCGCGGTTTATTATTGGTCCCCCCGTGACCATGGTTGCTGTAAAGTATCCGAAACGTTGGGCATTTAAAAAACTTAATAAACCGCGATAAAATCCGTAAAAGTTGTTTTATTTATAAAGATGTTATGTAATTAAAAGTAAATTGACGGGAATATCAATGTTTCTGCCATCTCTAATTTCAATCGTTGCGGTAACAGTTTAAAGTTTCTCGACGATCGAAGTACGACTGCAACGGGACAGTTCAAGAAAAGTCAAGCTTTCAGCGCTATGAAACAGTCTGTCATAGTTCTTGTGGATATTGTCAAAGTTACGGCGACTTCACAAGTTGAGCTTGCGCATCTATGCCATTAGTTCCAAGCGTTGCTGAAAGTTGTAAAGCCATTTTGATGCTATCTGCATTCATTTTTGGTTTTGATATTTTTAAAAACGTTTGATTTTGAAGAAGAGAATTTTGAGAATCCTGAGTGTAACACTCAGTCAGAAAAAAAATTGACCCCTAGTCGCGCCCAAAGAATTTTTACTTCAAAAATAATGTATAAGAAAATATTGCGACAAACGTTTAGATTGCATTGAAAATAATATAAAATTTAGTAATCGAAAAATCAAAACCACTTGTATATTTAAGGCTTTATATGTTTTTATAATTGCAGATACAGGTTCCGAGTATTTACATGCTGTACATTCAGTACAGCATGTAAATACTCGGAACATTATGTTAATATTAGATGAGCTATGAGAATAGACATCAATTATTCGAAATAATTGGCTTATACAGAGAATAGCTGTATTATAAATACACGTGATAAAAAAAATATTAGTTGTAGTACTTATGTTAACAGAAAAGTAATATTTTTTTATGCATAAATAGGTATTAAGCATATTATAATAATTAAATGTAGGTATTAAACTTCCTAATACTGAAGAATTACAAATATTTTGTTGTTACACAATTAATTAGTGTCGTATTGTAGTCGACACTTTAATTAATAAAAATGAATATATGTTTCAAAGGCGGAAGAATCGAGCTATAAAAAACTTCTTTAATTAGATCGGGTGTGTATTTATTTACTTTTCGCCATCCGCGGCATATTACAGGCACGTGTGTCGTGTCAGAGCACTGACAGCTTTATGTGGGAAAGTGAAAGACGAATTATTACAAACATCGTCGAACATAGAGTTTACTCATATATTGACAGTGTTTATACGAAAATGAAAATCATTCGTTTGACTGTAAGGTATAATTTAGATTTATATTTCATCGGCTGCAAAGTGCAAACTGTCGGACATTAATTGATGAAGAGTGGTCAACATTGCCTTAAGACTGCTGACATGCTCTGCCTACTCCAGACTTAAAACTGTAATGCTCCTTTCTGAAACACAGCAAAGCTGTTTGAAAAAAAAACGAGAGGCTTTGTACCTAATACATAACATGTACGAAACGCGACTCGAGCGAGTCGGCTGCACCGGTAAAATGTTATTCTTATTTTTCAATTAAGGAATTCACTTTCTTTTGATTAGTTTCATCGTAACGGATATGAAATATCTAAAGTAAGAATGTATTTTGTATTTGGATGAAATGACCACGATCGTGCGGTCATCACGGAATCGGAACATACAATTTAAACTCGGACAGCTTTATTAAAGTTTCATCATAAAAAATCTATTGGACCGGCCAATTGGAGCGGGGAAAATTATTAATTGAAATTGCGTTTTGCACATGCTTATTGAAAATGAGTTGTCAATTTGGCCACTCGGTTAATTATATTTCTATTTTCAATAATTGACAAAGTGAAACGTTAATTGTATTGTTATTTTTTAGTCCTACTAATCTTTCTAATATTATAAACGCGAAAGTTTGTCAGTATGATATGGATACATGTATGTATATTGTTTGTTACTCTTACACGTAAAAACTACTAATGGAATTTAAGTAACGAAACTTTACAATAATATAGCTTATACATGAGAATTACATATAGGCTATAATTTATCCTCGTACTCCCACGGGAACGGAAAATACGCGGATGAAAGGGGCGCTGCTAGGGGTTAATATAAGAAACATAAATGTAACGGATAAATGACAGAATATATAGAAAGTATATCGAATAGAGCAATCCCGCCAAAAGAAAATACTAATAGCAAAGTCAAGGTACTACAGACATGCGTACATATTTCTTAGTTGCATATGAAACAATGCTCATGACAACATTAAAGATTTATGTAACACAAGTGCTTGATATATTGGACCATTTAATTTAAATATAAACTTTATTCAAAATTTATATTACATCGCATATCAGTGTTCCTTATCTGGTGTGTTCAGACTTTAGAGGTAACCCGACAATCATATTTTATAATTGTGAAGCCGAAGCACTGTTATGCGAGCCCGTTTTTTCGAGGCCAATGAAAATGAGCTTATTGCTTTATTCCAAACCTCCAATGGAAGTTTTTTGCATTCAATAATGTTTTTATTATAGATATAAGTAAAAGTAATGCGGGAGGTGTAATATAGAATATAGAATATAGAATTAGACAAAAACAAGGCTGTGTGCTATTTATACATTAGGTCGCCCCGGATGTTACCATTAGGGAGTTCGTTAAGTTCCTAGGGAATAGGGATTTCAAGAGATCCTTAGACCCGTAAACACAGATGAATGATTAATGTATGACGCAATTCTCCAGTCCACTGAGTTTCTTCAGTAAGCTAACAAAATCGATAACGCTATTTGATCCATTCCAAAAGTAGAGAATATGGTAATGTTCTATTTGTAGGACCTCCCCAGCTGCTGACTATTGTCGAATGAACGTAATTAAAGATTGTTAAACCAAGGTAGGCAAGATATCTGAAGACCTTCGATGAATATTGTCTAACATAAATATGTAATATAAATAGACCCAAGTGACACACTCATGCGCTGTCTTAACCTTAGTAGAAAGTAAGGCAATACATACATTTTAAGGAAAGAACAGCAAAAATGGACTGTGAGAGGACACTCGCATTGGTGTAAAATATTCGAAACGTCGGACATGCAAAAAACCTTATAAAGCGTAATTAAATTTAAGGTTTAGAGGTAATGCCATGTTGCTTTGCAGATGAATTGAGCCGCTCACATGATACCGGTGAAAAATTACAGCTATGCTGAAGAACGCTTCATCAAAACGCCTGCGGTATGGGAGTAGCCCATTGGAGGCATAGGAAAAAAGGAGGGCTGTGTTTTTTTAACATCGATAGTAAAAAAAAGCCAAAAGGCTTCGACTGTTTGTTTGCCCTCCTATGCTATAAAAAATATTTCATTGTAATGAGTAAATTCGGGTGAAAATTTGAAAACAATACGAAGATTTTATATTCCCAAGGATGGAACTTGAAACGAATATTTATACTGCCTTTTCTGTCCTATCAGCAAAAAAGTTTTTCAATTTGAAAATAAATTCGTAAAGGACACGTGGACTAAATGGATGAATTCAATCACCCGCATCAGCGCTTATCGAAATGCAACCGGACAAATTCACATCTGTGTTAAGGTCGGTGTGTTAATTGTCGCAAGCCTTGCAGTTTTGTTTAATAACCTTTCCACTCAGCTCGGTAAGGGTTTCGTGCGGAACGTTGCCTTAAATTATCTTTTTTTTCTGTTTGCTTTTTGATTACGGTCGGTGCGAGTAAACAGCCACGTTGTATAAATTATGAATAAGTCCGGTTGGGAGCTTGTACGACAGATTCTTTTTTACGTGGGAGCCAAAATTTTTAAAGCGCAAAAATCAAGAGTAGTCAAGATTTAGATAGAGACGCGTGGAAAAGAGAGAGGGAGGCCTTTGCTCAGCAGTGAGATGCTATAGGCTAGGGAAATAACAAGACCACCTGTCGAGGCATTCATTAAAAGAGATCAATTTCGAGCAGTGGACGAATACGGAATGTTATGATAATTATAATGACCCAAATGGAAAACCCTTTTAATGTTTATGCGAATTTCACTCATTTTAATTAACATATAGTTCCTTTTAGATATATTTTATATTTGTGCACACATGCTAGTCTTTTTACGCCGTGTTATTTGTGTTGTAAATTTAATATGCTAAGTAGTGACTTGATGTTTAGCGAAAGCGTGATCTCAGCAAGGTTATAAAATATTTGTGTATCGTTTATTATTAGCACGATGTTGCAATGATTTTGTAATTATGTAAATAGTGATATGTAACATATAAATAAATAAATTAGACCACTTTGAAGGCCCTAATATTGACTACATGTTACATTAAAAAGAAATTGAGGAACTAATTGAACACTTAAAAGTAAAGCTTCTGAGATGCTTACTCACGTTCGCACGTTCTAAGTATGTATCTGTTTCTCTAGGTGGGAAGATTTACTTGTGTGAGAAGTACGTAACATACTTATCGTGCCTTTATATTACTATAATTTAGAAATTTAAACTCGTATGTATGTTTGATAATATTTTGTTAATTAGAAGAATTAGATAATTAGTGGACGAAGCTATTCAATTAACTAACCCTTTTAACTCCTGACCTTACTGCGGGACTTAATTAACTTGAATGAAATATTCGCGGGCGGTTTACATAAAAAAATATTACACGGATCAACGGTTGGGTATAAAAAAGTAGGCACTAGCAAGTTAATTACGCCAAAGCATAATATAGGGTAGTAAAAGGGTTAAAGTATTTTTTTAGGTTACTATCGGGCTCGACAGACTTTGCCCCGTCCTAACAGTTTCGTATTAACAATTTCATCGTCATAATCATCATCAGCCTTTATCCATCCATTGCTGAATATAGGCCTCCCTTAATAAACGCCAAGACGGGCGATCCCTTGTCACTTTTAATTGTGCACTGCAATTAACGAGATGATCTTCCCACCTGTTTAATGGCTTTACCAACTTCACTCTTAAAATCTCTATAGCTTACACCGATGCTTAGCAATAGATGGATGTAGGCTGATGATGATGATGATTGTCATTGCCCACTTCTTAAGGCTTCTACATCCCGTCTAGTAGATGCTATAGTAGAAAATTATGTGAAAAATATCTATTTTAAAGAATCAATTTTAGAAAACAAAATCAATATCTTTTGGTTAAATGTTTGTTCTACAAACATGATATGTATTAGGTGTTAATTTCATATATGAATACAAAAAAATGTATGATACGCTACCTATATACCTTAGTACATAGGTAAATAGGATTACTTAGGTCACGGTTGAGGACTAATCTTCATATGACTATAATGCAGGTGTCCTATTGCTTACACCTTTAAGTTGAAGAAGGAATGATGATTATGATTGAGTTTCAGTGACGAAAGTTATGTTACCAATGATTACGAAAATATATTGATTACAAGTATCGCAGCTTGCTTTTACACATTTGCACAATAATCCTTGGTCATATTATGGTATAGTTTGCACGTTAACTTCACAACACGTGTGTAATACTTTTTGTAAGATAAGGAGCCGTAAAGATAATATAGTTTACGAATTTTGTAAGGTTTATATATAGATTACCAACGAAGAGGTGACGGTTCATCATCATCATCATCATCAGTGAACGGTCGTATTATTGTTTTGCATGTACTGCAGTATCATATTCAAAATTATGTCGTTATGAAACCTTTTTTATTGGAGTTTACTCCATAAGAATCGATTTTCATAATTATATAAGATCGGGATATAAAAATTTATGGGAGTAAAATCAAACTACGATGTCACACGATGTTACACGAAGCGTTAAACGAAAAAGGGAGCTTGAGAAACGGCTACTATATCCAAGGAAGGCAGTAGGCGAGATACAAACTGTATTTCAACAAATTCATTGTATATTTAACTAGCTGTTGCCCTCAGCTTCGCCTGCGTTAACTAAGATTTACAACGGGAATAGTACGCAAACCCAAACACAAACCGGTGAAGGAAAACATCGTGAGGAAACCTGCATGCCTTTTGAAGGTATGTGTAGTTCACCAACCCGCACTGGGCCAGCGCGGTGAACTATTGGCCCATTACCCTCCTCGCCTGAGGAGGAGACCCGTGCCCAGCAGTGGGACATATAAGGGTTAATACTTTAGTACGCAAAATAAGTAACTTTTCTGGTTGATTTTTACACCTTGTGTCCGAAAAACCCAAATATCTTATTTTTTTCCAGAATAAAATTTAGCCTATGTTACTCGTGGATAATGTACCTTTCAAATGGTGAAAGAATTTTTGAAATCGGTCCAGTACTTTTTGAGCCTATTAATTACAACTAAACAAACAAACAAACAAACAAACAAAATTTTCCTCTTTATAATATTGGTGTAGATAAAAATAACTGTATCACGCAATCTAAGTAAAATAAAAAATGCATTTATATTATTTTTATACTTTTATTTTATTTTATATTATTATTATACTTTTTTATTTTCTGTATACCTCCTTACCTTCCTATTTGCTGTTTTGGTCTAAGTTGGATGCGATAAGCTCTCGGCGTTAGTTGGTTAAACAAGCTGATAATTATGACAGTTTATACTTTTTTATCACCAACCTAATCGATTCTCACAAACATAATTACTTCTATTTGGAGCATACATATTATATACAAATAATATTTACTTCGCTATCTTTAAATGTAAAGTGTCATTGAACCGAACAGCTGATTGTGGGTTAGTTTTTTGTTGAATGTCGTTTATTTGTTCGAATGAAAGCGATAAATCGTGCTTGTGTTTTTGCTAGCTTGATTGATATTCGTGTGAGAAAAATTTAATTGGTAGTACATTTACACATAATGGTCTTTGATGGATATTTACATTATACATAGCAAATATTATTGTTCTATCGGGTAAGGTTTTTATATGCTCCATTAGAATATACGTCCTTGGGGGAACCATGCGAAGAAGCGGTTTGCTATGTTCTGGATCTAAGAACGCGGCTATATAAATCAAATCAATATTAATACCGAAATCTTTGGACGGGAACGGTCTGGACTAGTGGCTGAGTTTATGCTCATGATTTGTAAGCCAACTGTACCATAAATTTCTTTAATATCATTTTTAAGAGGGGAAAAGTGAGCTAGGAAAAATTAACGTTTTTCGTGTTATATAAAATATAGCGGGTAATGTTAAAAGTTTGCCGGCTGAATGCAATATAGCTCTCTAACTATGGTTACAGTGTTCCCGCCAAGAACACCAACTTTGAGTATTCAGTCTGGTAACACCGGTGTGTTTTGTTTAAACTTCGCAAAATTTTCTCATCTATGCAAGCATTTATTAAAACTTGTTGAAACTTTTAAAATATTATCCACATCATCATCATCACCGTCTATCTGTCCGCTGTTAATCATACATACAACATGCCAAAATGAAAATAAAATTTATAATTCCTTGTAAGGAAACGTATAGCATCAACCAATATATTATGTCTCTTGTTGGTGAACATCACACACCTTTAAATTTTTCAATCTCAATAAGCATGTAAGTTTACTCACGATGTTTTTCTTCGCCTGTGAGCGGTCGGTCTTGTGTTTAGTGCATTTGGAAATTTAGAAAAAAATAATTTCAAGATACCACTGGGGTCCGGATCAAACCCGAACCCTTTCCCTCAAGCGAACCAATCCATACCCATAAGATCATGGTCGTTAAATTTAAAAATTAACTTCAAATAATTATTAAAATAATTTCTAAGGACATAAAAACTACTTTTACCTAGTAATTATAATAATATACAAAAACATTTACGACTATGATGAATATAAGAGACTGATAATGATGACTGATAATATCGTATATTAATTTACAAACAGGAATTCGCTTATACTTTATACCAAATAAATATAATACTATGTTATATATTACTGCCCACTAAAATGAGGAATGAGCAATAATACGCACGCGCTGGCGCTAAATGGTCGTAGTAAAAGTTATAACAGCAACGGAAAATATTAAATTATTTTGTACGGAAAATGTTTACCCTTTGCCCTTATCAAAACTATGCAGGTTAGGTTAGTTGTTAGGACGACTTTGAAAATGTCTTTTCAATAATTATTATTATTAAGGTGGGATAACTTTTATGAGCAATAAACAAACTATGTGATGACAAATAAATTATATAAATACTAATAATATAAATACTGAAAAAAAAACATGTTGCATGTTACAATATTAGTTGTACGCTTATTCCCCCTCACCTTCCGTCTGACGCAGGTTCTCACCGGGCACGGATGCTTTGGTGATTACTTGTGTCGGACGGCCCAAAGGGAGCCGACGACAGGATGTCACGATTGTGGCGCGGCGGTGGACTCTGCCCAGCACACCCTCGAGGTGTGCCCGAGATGGGTGGCGCTGCGTCATGATTTGACGTCTGTCATCGGAGGGGACTTGTCTTTGTCGAGCGTCATCACCGCGATGCTTGGCTCTGACGAGTCCTGGACGGCAATGGCCTCTTTCTGCGAGACAGTGATGTCCCAGAAGGAGGCCGACGAACGGGTGAGAGAGGAGGCCGCTGACGTAGCCTCCCCCCGTAGACGACGAACGGGGGTGCGTCGGAGGCGCTATTTAATGCGCCTTCAATAAAGCCCCTGTGCTCGTGTTGGGCTCGGGATGGGAACCCGGGCCCAGCTTAAGACACGACGTCGTGGGGACTGCCAAGTCGTAGCCGGGCAGTCCCCCTATTGTGGAGAATCTGGTCTTGCCGGGACCAGTCTGTCGCTGAGGGTATCCCGTCGCCTGCACAGATCCGGGTCCCTCAATTATAGCGGCTGAAGGCTCACGCAGCGGTTTTAGTGGGGTAGGGCACCCAATGCGAGTCCCCACACACGCCAGTGCGCCTACCCAGGCCCTGGTAAGGTCGTAAATGATTTCCGCTGCGTCATCAAAAAAAAAAAAAAAAAAAAAAAAAAAAAAAAAAAAAAAAAAAAAAAAAAAAGTTGTACGCTTATTCGCCTGTGATAACTTAGATTTACGGAGTTAGGAATATATTCATTGGCCGAATTAGAATTATATCGGTGAAAGAGTTCTTTAATCCAACGTTGTTTCGAGGACTATGTATGCAGTATGAGTATTAGTTTTGATTTATATTTTAATTCTATATTAAAAGTTAACTCTCTATAGTATAAATACATGATTTTTTTACATTATTGCATGTGACGATCGTGCAGGTCTGCGTTGGATGCGAATGGCAAGGGATCGGTCGTCTTAGCGTTTATCAAGGTGGCCCATATTCAGCATAGTCCATTGAAATGTTACATTTTTTAGGCCTTACCTTGCGTTTTTTAGAGGACGCAATTTTTTTTTATGTGTAGATGGGGTCAGGGTAAAGCTAAAACCAAGTTTGTGGGGTTACCACCCTTGTCCTACGGCCGCCATCTTGAAAATAAGGGTTGAAATGGTTTTTACGATATATATCTTAAAATAATCATCTGATAATAAAAAATTGTAGGTATTTTTTGTTCCAAATTAAAATCTCTACAACTTTGGTCCAGTATTTTTTTGTCGTAGAACTACAAACAAAAAAGCTTTACACTGACCCCCACTACACATCAAAAAAATAAAATTGCGACCTCTAAAAAACGCAACTCCAAATGTAACTTTCAATGGACTAGCAGTAGACGGATGATGATGAAAATTATAATGCTGACGATACACAATTACGATATAAACAGAGCTGTTTTCTCTTCTCAGAACGATCATTTGTTTAATAATTCAAATGGTGAAGAGTCTCAGAGATGGCTAATGAAGCATGAGCGCGGTGATGCTTGATGGAGCACTCGGTCTATTTAATCGTTCACTGTTGCAGATGTTAGCGGACATGTTTAAATACATCTCTAACAGGCTTGTAATTGTGAGCTGTTAGTGCATTGGACAAAGATCTGTATTGAACGCCGAGACGTGCCATATTTGAACTATACAATTTTCGCAAATATTTATTTGCCGTAGGATAACTTTACATCTTATGGTACCTGTCACGCTGACCGAAGGCTGACGGTCCGCGCTAATGGCTCAAATGTGGCTGGAAAACCAGCCTGTCGTATAAGTGGGTTTTAATTTTAGACCAAAACTATGAAAAGTGGGCATTTTTGACGTCTACTTGAAAGACTTTAACTAGAAAACACTAAAATAGTGCAAGATACAAATACCAATATTTAATTCCTGGTTATTTACAGTAGGTAAAATTTTCAGCCTCAAAAAGTTTCAAGCTTGACAAAGACATCTTAATAACGGTTTCTTCTGATAGCACTAGGATTCTTCGTAAGTGTGTGACATTCGCCAATCCACATTGAGCCGGCGAAAATAAGGCCTCATATTGAGCGTTTGTGTCCAGCAACAGGAAATCGAGAGGAGTCAGAGTCCTATAATGACTCGCTCATCTCTCTCTCTCTATTTAAGAGTGATAATCTTGTCCGTGGAGTATTCGCCATTCGTTATTTTTGCAAAAATAAATTATTTCTTTTTACATTTTATCACTAAGGTAAATTTGTTATTCACCCCACTGCAATTCGTCTTGTTATGTGGGTATTCAGACTTAAGGACTTTGGACATTTGAATAAAGACCGTTACAACGTCAACATAAAGATTTAATGAAATGGTTGGTTATCACGGTATATATTTACCATTGTACTGTTGGGAATAGAATCCCCGTTCGTTCGCTTTCCGTGTTTGTATTGAATAAACAGTCACCGCTGGAGTGATTGAAACGTACTCAACGTTTCGTACAGAGGCAGGACTAGCTTTTCGCGGTGCAATCTGCAATTTTAACGCGGGATTTGAAAATAGCCCGCACACGTTCAGTATTATATAGCGTCGTTTTAGGTAGTAGATAATGTATTCTTTATTATTTTTTTTTGGTACGGACTTCTTAAAATCAGGCGCCCATATTTTTTAGCCTTAGGCGTTTATTCAACCCTGACGTGTCTGATGATATGGTGATAATATGCAGTAAACTTCCATATAGTTATAGTTTAAGTTGAGGCTACTATCGTATTTGGATGCTATGAAGATAAAGATGCTAGCAATGTTTTAAGATACAGTTAATTTCATCAGCATTATCAGCCTTTATCTGTCCACTGTTGAACATAGGCCTCCCTCAATGAACGCCGGCTAATTTAGAGTCATTTAAATATATGTAACGTGAGTTATGTAAATGTTAGAAGTGTAAGTTGCATGTCACTTGACCAACCTGGTCCCCTTTCTCGTTTGTGTAACACGTTTATAAGACTAATGATCCATTGAGGAGATCGTTATGTTGTAATACTGGTGACTTACTTTTATCTACAGATGTTTCCGTGTATAGCTTTACCCAATCTATAAAATAAAGATATTGCAGTTCTATCCTTTGTGAAACCTAAGAACTCAACCACTGAACTAAGAGTATAAATTTTCCATATTTAATTTAATTCCAAGGTTATACAGCGCGCAAAAAAACCTTCGCGAAGGTAATAAAAAAATAATATTCTATTGAGTATAATCTCCAGATCCACTCAGTGATCTTAAGGCGAATTTGCTCGTTATAGTAACAAAGATAGAAATGAATCAATATTATAATTACATTTATCTTTTTTGTTAGGTACATATTCAGCGTACTTGTTATGTACGTTACCTGAGTATTGCCGGAAATATTTAGTGAATAAAAAAGGAAACGAATTATCAACGTAGATATCGACGATAAGATATGCTTGAAATGATATAAATATTGATTTTTATTATTTTGATATGATATGAATTTAGTTCCCATATTATGTGTATTGCGAACTTAGAGATCGGTCGTCATGGCGTTCATTGAGGGAGGCCTATATTCAGTATTGGACGCATATAGGCCAATGATGATGCACAATATAAACAATTTGTGTTTTAACTAAATTTGGTGTGATGAATACTTTGGACAATTTTAAGATTATAATAGTTATCATTTAGGTTGGTAGTTAAATTTTAACCATGATGGATAATTGTATGTATCTTAAAAATACACCTTAGCTGTAAACTATACAACAGTTAACTGGATGAAGTTAACTTTGATTTTAGCGTCCTTAAGACCTTTTCTTTCCCTACCTTTGAGATCCTTATTCAAATGTGTACAATAACTAATGATTATAAATATAAGGAAAATATATTATACGTACTTATGTATTTTATTATGCTTGTATAGCGGCCGAATAATAACAACAATTTCTGTGGGTAAAAACGTTACGTTAACCCCGATCTCGTGATATCGTTATCGTCAAAAATAACTATTAAGAGTTAATTAGCTAACTCCGGATAGAAACCCGGTAATTGATTTTTGGGGTCAGTTTAGGACAGCCAGTTACTTAAGACCCAACGCCACAAACAATCATAACATTATATCCGTAAAGCTATAGCTAATTTCACATAATATGACAGTCCCTCAAAAGTGTTTTTATATCAATTCAATGAAGAGTGAATGAATTCTTTGTGTGATGCCATAAAATTTGTAGTAGGTAGGTATATTGAGTATGTGTTGGCAGTTACAGCTTAGTGGACAATTAACATATCATCAGCCTTTATCCGTTCTCTGCTGAACATAGTCCTTTTTCAATGAACGCCAAGATATCCGATCCCTTGCCACACGCATCTAAAACGGACCGGTCACTGCACGGCAGTCGTCTTCTCAACTGGTTAAGCTGACCATCCTTTCTCCTGAGTGCGTGACCAGCCCATTGCCACTTCAACGAGCTTATTCTTCTCCCGGTAACTTTCTTTTAACTAAGGTATAAGGACATACTATAGGTATCGTTAACATCTCTGACCATACTTAGGACTTAGTTTCCATATCATCTTTATTATCATTATTAATTGACCCCGTCCTATCTTCAGCAGTAGACGGTTGAATGCTGATGATGATAGGAATGATTTTATTTTAAGCATCATTTACCCTTTACCTCTAAGGTCATGTATGAAGCTTACGTCATTCGTAAACGTTTTCGTGACTATCTAAGGTTAATATGTTGAGATTAAAGCCCGATGTCCTCAACAGCTCAAAGCTAGAGGATAAACATGGTTGATCAGAATCAGGTCAGCGGTGACGTTATATTTATATTGGGCCTACTTGATGTACGAATTTGAATTTTACTGGCCACACGATAAGCGCCATAATGTGAATTTTGGTTTTGGTCAACGCACCGTAGTTCCTGCCGTATTGTTTCCCCACGACACTGATTTTATCCTTTGCGATAATTGTTGTTATGACTAAATTATTTACTGGTTACATTTAGTGGTTTATAGGTAGTTATTGAACCAGGGTAGAGCTGTATAATCTGGGCCCTGTACGGCACGTTGTACTGCTTAGTGCCGCTCGCCAGTCCCCCATACCGAGTAGTTTGGCCTTTCGCCTTGGCTTGCTTGTCACTGAGGAATCCTATTGTCTGCAGATCCGGACCTTTAAACAGCGTCTGATGGCGCTCCCAGTGGTTATAGTTTGGGTAGGTCTGTCAGGTGCCAATCCCATCCGTAAGTAATTTATTTACGATACTTATAAAAAAGCTTGGAGCTATACTATAATAGGCATACCTAAAAAATATAATAAATAGATGATGTATTAGTAAACTATTTATCCCAGGACACACTTGTTTCATCAAGTTTTACATTCATACAAATTTATTTTCTTCACGGAATTCAAACTAAGTAGCTCTGCAGTTTAATGACACTGCATACTTTACTAATTAAAACGTTACGTTTTCTATCGGGGATATATTAAAATCCTCAATGGAAACTAATACTAAAAATAAATATAATTACAACAGATGCTTAACAAAACGTGTTATAATTTTAATAAAATTATTGTTAAGCAAACGGAGGAAAAAAATCCATTTGTCCAACAATTGCTTCATCACGTCCGTACATAAATATTCAATAACATCACATACACGAAATGCATACGAAAATCTACATTGAAAATTGTTTGTTCTGACGTCATATTATGTTATATAGATAAAGTGTCGAAATGATAAACAGCAAGGATTTAAGAAACTTGTGCGAAAAGGAGTAAAAAACTATTATACGAAT
The DNA here is from genome assembly GCA_905333005.2 of Lycaena phlaeas. Taxonomy (NCBI): domain Eukaryota; kingdom Metazoa; phylum Arthropoda; class Insecta; order Lepidoptera; family Lycaenidae; genus Lycaena; species Lycaena phlaeas. The sequence goes on from HG995173.1 coordinate 14,179,932, forward strand.
TGCGCTAAAATATTTTAAATACAATATAATTACGGTCTTTAAATAAATAATAAAATGTATACATAGTTATTTATTTAATTCACGAATTTAAATAATTTAAAATTTATTAAAAAATATTTCGTGACTGTTTCGGATTCTGTTAAACGAATTGATTCTGGATTTATTATATATGTATATATAGCGCTGGTAGGTATAAAAATGTATAAATATGTATATATAAAGTCTACATTTCGAGTTATTTAATCTCATATATATATTCTCACAACATCTGTCCTTGCAAGCAAAGTACGCGATATGAATAAGTTGTATTTACGTTTTTTCGAGCAAGGGCAAAATTTCACCTCTCACTATTTTTGGATTTTGAAATTTGGTTCAAATCATTACAGTTCTGTATGATTACTATTTACAGTAACACCAAACTATCCTATTTTGACATAGCTGGGACAATATGTATTTATAATCTACTAAGACAATATGCCTCGGGCTATCTAACTTCGCACTGAGCTATCGCTAAAATGCTTCATAGATTGCCGAGTCTTTGAAATATTATAAAAAGTTCAGAAGTATCTTTCTTTAGACGGTTAAAAAAAATTGGTACGAAATATATACGTGTCTATATTGTACGTTTTTTAATGCTATAACTTACTAAAATATTAGACTAATAAAAAAAAACATTTTATACTACCGCACAATATTAGTAAGACATGTTAGTTGTACCTTTTTTAAATATCGAAGCGGAAGAAATCGCTGGTAAAAGCTGGTGCAATTAAAAAGATAAGTGTTCAAGCATGTCCTGTAAAAACAATTGCGCATACAATAGTGGAATTACACTCGGCAGGCCCACCGAATTAATTTGTATTCACGTTAACAGAACATACGTAATAGGCGGCAGTAAAAGCGAAAAGGGTATGCATTAGAACGAATATAAATGAGCCATTACACGGTATCATAATAACAATCGTCCAGTTTGGCTGTTAGATAAAGGGTATAAATGTAATAAATAGGTCAAGCGCGAGTCGGAATCGCAAACGAGTTACGTACTTTTTTATAACATCGATAACTTTCACACGACGAGGTACAACCCTAGTTTTCACATGATCAATCAAATATCAACTATTGTTACAAGATTAATGAATTTGTTTTTTTTTAATGAAATAAATAATAATGTGTATTCTAAATAAGTATTAAAGCTTAGTAATTTGTATTGCATTTGTAAAAGTGCATGTCTTTGAATAATCACTCACGATTAGTTTAACGTGTGGGATGCACGAGGCATAAATAATTCTTTCATCAACACTAAATAGACTCACGATTCTATCGAGAATAACTTAGTTCACGCATATAATTCGCCACTAGACCGAGAACATTCTCTGATCTAGTCAACGGTGTGACGATTAAGGTATTACAAAATTCTCGGTTTTGTAAAACAATATTGTCGTTCTCCATTTTGGCAAATGGACTTGACCCTGTCGTAATGTCGTAACGACATTACAAATCTAAATAAAACAACTCTTATACAATCTGAAACATATTTTGCCATTTTATACGAAAATATATGATTGCAATAAGACATTGTGTCTTATAGAAAATACGTTCTGAGAGAAGTTAATAGCAAAGCTCCTTCAAGAAGACACATATAATCTTTCACACCATACTGCGAAAACCATGTTACGACTTTGTGAATAAGTATAGGCATCGCCACATCACTTTTATGAGAATTTTGACTTTGATATTAGAATACAAACAAGTTACTATTTACAACTGTAAATAACACTTTATCATGACCACAAAATCATTTGAAAGCCTTTCTAAAATATTATTAAGCATATCTTTAATGTCACATTGTAGGCATTATTTACTTGAAATTACACTTGTAAGTAGGAGTAAATTTATGTGAAATATTGATTCTCGGATCTTACGAACTTGCAACGAAACTTTGTTTGTATTTTTTTAATTGCTCGTTAGTAGGGTTATCTTCGAATAGTAGTAGTAATAGTAGTAGTCGTACTACTAGAAGATATTGATGAAAAAAATAATCAGCTGAAGAGTTGATGGATTTTTTCATCAATGTCTTTTTTTAACCAAATAGTCTTTTATTGTTAGAAAAGAAAGTCAAGATAAGATCACTGTTATCTTTTGGTTCCCGACATTGCTCTCTTATTATTACTAAAAATCTTTTTGTGAATCTAGTTTAAAATATACATAATAGAATGGATATCAAACTATCCGTAATCTATTAATGAAGTTATTGCCTTAGTATGTTCCCTAGATTATAATTTGGCCCCAAGATTGTACAGAACTCGCGTAAATTGACAACTGTATTACATCGTGATTTGCTTACTTAATACTTAATTATAAGATATAAGTACTGTGAATAATAATAGAGTTGATTGGGAGGTCATATTGAGTATTTTCATTGAAATACAAAGTCCTATACAATCACTCATTCAGGTATCAATTAGTGTTTGGGCTATCGTGAGAACATCTGCCAAGGTTTTACGCTTTGAGGAAATTTAGTGTAATCTCTTAACTGCTTATGTGAATATATTAAACAATATATACACAGTTCATGACATAATAACGAATTGTATATAGTAATTACTACTAGTTCCTTTACTACTTCCTGAAATAACGTATTGACAATGGTGAGAAAATGATTGTTCATAGGAAAAATGAAAGTAGATTTGCCATGACAGAGTAATCTTATCATAGATATGCTATCGAAACGAGGTTCGAGAGAATCGTGATAACACCATCGCGAACAAACACTGATAATAAAGATATTGCGATTGTATTGGCAAAAGGTGTTCCCGTACAAACAAGTTCTAAATATGTTGTGAAACTCATAATGTCCTTAAAAAGTTTGTGGTCGTCAATTTTTTATGAAATATGTTGTGTTTTGTTTCTTTGCATTACCAAGGGTAGATTCCTTGGAGTGTCATAAATTTTAGCTCTTTTCACCTATTTTGACTTACCAGTTGTTGAGCTGTACGAATTCTGAAAATTTCTTTTTGGAATATTCTTAAATTGGTACCTTTTAGCCTTTATTTGAAGGAAATGTCCAGTATCATATGATCTTAAAACGGTTACATTTAAGTAGAAGGGTTAGGATTTCATCATATCATTTCATACTTATTGAATCTTGGTGTTTATTTAAAATAAGAATATTGCTCATTTCTTTGTGTGAGTGTATGAAAAGGCGGGGCCTATTATGGGCCTATATTCATGCTCATTGAAGCTTATCGAATAGTAAACAATTATTCCAATAAACTATATCCAATGAGTTTATTGCTAGCGATAAGATTTGGAAAAGGCGGTTCTTTAATGTTATGTCTATTATGACTATCGGCTAATTATATTACTATAATATATAACGATAGCCAATGATAGCGATAAGTATAGCGTTTGCCAAACAAAAGCATGTGTAACGGTACCTATTGTTTGATGAATGGATAATACTTTACAATACAATTTGCTTCAATACAAAATACCTATACCTAAAGACTTAAATATGCAATGTCGTGCATAGTTTTCGTAATGATGACAAAATAAATGCTGATATATGTATATAAATTATTATGTGCAAATTTGAACACCTAAATTTGGCTTTAAATATAAATTAATGTAAATAAAATTCTGACTATCCAAAATCGTCATAATCGCTCGTGAAATAATAATTAACATAATTAGTAACGAATTTTTAATCATTGTTATTGTTATGTGGCGCTAAATTATGAGAATTTACGACTGAAGCTGAATGAGATTTACGAGAATAGTATAATTATTACAGTTGGATGCAACAAAAGATAATTATGTCATGCGATTTGCTTGTAATAACTGAATTGTTATAATAACAAGGTTATTCGTACGCGTATATCGAGTCAAGTTCAATGATTGTTTATAAAATGTTTATTTACCTTTAGATACATTTCTGTTATAACACAAGGCACACGGTATCACAACTTTATTAAATTGTTTTCACTTTTCACGCGCGTAAAACTGTGCGGTGTGGTCGGTAGTGCGCGGGAGGCTGTTGCGCGGCGGCTGCGCGTCTGACAGGCTGCGCGGGCGCATACATCACGTGCCCACTGGCGCTGCTGTGCCGGCGCTCTGCGGATGGAGCGGGAACTAAACGTTTCATGCACCGACGATTTCGTCAATGGGATTGTTCCCAGGAAAATTGTAGCAAAATGACCACACCGTTTGCGTTAAAATTATGTTGATATTCTTTATAATTTGTTAAGTTAACGTGATAATTACATTTTCTGCAGTTTGTAATATGCACTATATAATTAATTAATTTTCTTGTAAGATAAAATTAGTTGTAATAAACTTTTCATTCGAAAAATCACTAATATTAATATATTCTATATAATCTAACATTATTATATTGTCTGTAATATTTTAATAAATTTTAGTATTAATGTGAAAGGATTATTTAACTTCAGTGTTAGAGAAACTAACTTCTGAGTTAGTAGAGTTGAAGGCAGATCAAAGACTATTATGAAACACTATATATGCGATGTCAGTCTATATATAAGTAAATGAGAAAGGTCTGTATATAAGTGAATGAAATGTTGATTGGGAACTTCCCAACTGTTTTATTAGCGTTTTATGTGAATTACTAACATCGACCAACCAAAACGAAAATTATTTGCTTATAATTCAATAATTGAGGGCATTTCGTGTTCACAATATTCATATTTACTTAGAGATTTCCGCAATGGTAAATTGCAGGAGAGCACCTCGGCTCGCTTGATTCAGTAAATATGACCTCATTTTATATTTGCAGCTCGAGTCGTGCCAATTGTAGAGTACAAGAACAAACTGCACTCGTCTCTACTTCAAGTGCAAAGAACTTGAAATTATAGACGCAATCCATGTCTCGCTTTATTTTATTACTTTTGACAATTGAACTACGAAAACATAAAATAAATGCATTTCGTTTCTAGTATTTTATTTGCCGTTTTTTTGTTTCGAATTAACGGTTGAATGCGTTTTAAAATGAATTATTATTTGATGGAGACGAGTTTAATTAAGATGATTCTGGCTACTTACGTACAATGACCCAGGTGAGTAAGTAGGGGACAAAAACTATCTATAATATAATAATCTAAATGAAATTAGGGAAAGGGTAAGAAGTTGCTATAGTTAATATTTAATCATACAGCTATGATGCAAATGATACATGTGTGTTAACATATTGAGTGTGATAGCAATGTTGGTAAGGTTGTTTTTTTTTAAATTAAGAAAGGAAGAAGAGGCATAAAATTATAATGAAAATATGAAAAAATGGATAATTAAAGATGGTTACGCCATATTTAGTTCTAGTTATCCAGTTGTTATTTTTATAAATTATATAATTTTTATATACACGCATTAGCTGACGTTGCGCTCCCAATATTCGAAACTATAACTCTCCCGTCTACAGTCCATTTGTCATTTCTCTGTGACCAGCTTCCTGTCACTTCGTGTCCTTGTTAGTGTTATGTAACGCGGTACACCTAAACCTGAAAAACCACATTTAATATATTATGTATATTGGCGATCTCAATTTTCCTAAACATATTTGCGTCTCAAACAATCACGTTTTGTTGTCACGCGTCTCACGACAACTATTTTTCTAAACTTCAACTGGCCACTAACAATATCTTCATAGTATATACTGTATAGTCATGTGACATAGGAGTGTAAATCTTTTAAAAATATTATACCAATGTATAATATTTTACTGAAATTGTGTAACATGTCTGAGACAATACTTTTTTCTATTTGATGTATATTCTAGTCTTATATGATGGATGATAATGTACTGCTGGAAAATACAATCTTTACTTTAAGGGCGGGTTGCATCGACCGATTTTAACGAACATGTAATCTTTAAAGATGGCGGTAAGGACAGTTAGTAACCAAAGAGCGTTGTTTTTAACAGACGTCAAAATTTAACGAAGTCTCTTACGTTAACAGATGATTTGAAACAACCGACCCTTAGTCTGAACCAGGCATAATCATCATCATTATTCGTCCACAGCTAAACATACGCTTTCAATGAACGCCAAGACGACTGACACCTTGCTACTATAATGATAAGCCACTGCACCGTTTAACTCTCAATAATTATTATTCCTTCACCTATTATAATTTACTTGTATTTATATTATATTCGACGATGAAATCTCGTAATGTTAAATCTATAGAAAATGAGGATTAACATTTACAATGAGATTTTATGTTTATCTTGCTAGCTTGAAATTTCCGTTTGTATATGTTTTAAATCGTTCAAAAAATCGTCAATAAAGTCGTTTCGGATCGTTTCTAAAATATCGTGAAGTACCTGAGGAAAAGTAGCATCATAGATACACATGTTTACTGAAAGAGCTTTCAACAAAATGTGGGGAAAATAGGAGGTAGCTATTTCGGGAAGCCATGAATGATTCCCCTAGCGAGTTAACGAAGACTCGTAAAGCACTGCCTTATTCAGAGTATGTAACACCGTAATGGGTTAAGGTTTTATTCACTAACCCGATATTCAGTCCTCGAGGCTTGTATGTGTGCGGTGGGCGCCAACGTTTACCCATCTGGAATACAAATTATGTATTTTTCACGTATCTTATGGCGCGCCTAGCGAGTAAAATCGAATCCCGTGACAATGCTATATATTTTGTGCCTTTATGTTGTCATCTTTCGTTATTGATTTTACTATGACTTCTGATATTAGCGAGCGACGGTGGTCCAGTGGTGGACGTTTAATATTTGCCGGGCGTCCTGTAGCGGCCTACATCTTTTTGTTACTAACTTTATCTACTTGAAACGCGATAGTATATGCTGTACTGGATCTAAGATAACGGCAGCGATGGAGCATGATCCATGTTCCTGTCCTCTTTTCATTTAAAGTACCTTCTTACGTTTTTTCTTCTTTTTCTTTAGGTTTGACATATTATCATATTATAGTAAGCTCTCGAACGGAGCGGATGGCGAATTTTAGCGGCCTTGGGCTACTTAGCACTTACTTAGCACTTTGGGCACATTTTAGTAACTAATTGTAAATCATATTTTTATTTTGATATATTTCGTTTTGTGTTTTCAACGGGATAGGCCCCTTTATTTACATGAGGCCTTGGTTTCAGCCCAAAAAGGCCCCTTTCTGACCTTGATGTGATAAAAAAAGATATTTTTAATCCAAATCATTACGGGTCTGAAAGCAGTTTAATTCGCATGGGGGACCTCTTAAATCACGCCAAATGAGTTGTTGCTATCGACATGAGAGTCGGAGCGGTGGAAATGAGTCCCAGCGGGTCGATTCCGATAAAATTATATCTGCAAAGTAATAAAAAAATATTATTACCCATATTGAAAGCATAAATTTAATAAGAATTATTTTTCCATTGTTTATTATTGAATCCTCATAGATAAAATATATAATTTTTTTATGCTTTTGAACTATCCTAAACGGCTCAACCGATTTTGATGGAATTCAAGGTTTGTGCTGGATTAGAGAATGCTTTAGATTTACATTTTGTTTTCATTACAAAGTACAAATTATTTTATACCTAATCACGTCTGAAGAGTTCCCTAGATGATTATTATATTTAGTGCTAAGTTTGCGATTATGTTATGTAATTAGCAAAACTAAGCTGACTTTCACCAATAGCGTGTGTAATATTGAGTTACTACGAATAATTAATTTAATATTTTAGATATGAAAAATACATTGGTCACATAGGTCATAATATTTTAAAATGCAATAAACTAATAAATTTTAATAAAAAATATAATCTTTTTAAATGTTTTGTTTATTATATTATTCATACTATGTGTGGCTGTAAAAGGGTAATTTCTGGATCTACTGAGCGATTTTGAAAATTCTTTTACTGATACTCTCACGTATTCTCAGTGGATTGTGAAGTATACGGGTAAAACTACGGCCCGATGCTAGAATCAAAGGTGCCAAAAACTATATTCCCTTCATGATTTTCATCTTCTCATTCTAATGATTACCTTTTACTAGTAATGGAAATTCCGTAAGGACTCCATGATTGATGTTGATTATTTTATTATTTTCTGAAATATTGAGACGGAAAAATGGCGGTAGAGTATGAAGAACATTCGTTATGCGTAGTACAAACTCATTTACAGAAAAGGTAATTTAACGATAACAATGTTATAGATTGCTCAAATGGGAACGGTCGGTAAACCACATTATTAACATAACAGGTAATTGTGTTGGAAGAAGATTAGGTAATATATACTTATTATTATTGTTAGTATCGTCATCACCAACCTGGTCCGGTTCACTGCCAGGCATAGTTTACAGCAAACTGAGTTATGATCTAATATATAAAATTCTCGTGTCACAATGTTCGTGCCCATACTCCTCCGAAACGGCGCGACCGATTTTGATAAAATTTTGTGTGCACATCGGGTATGTTTGAGAATTGGTCAACATCTATTTTTCATCCCCTTAAATGTTAAGGGTGGTCCACCACAAATTTACATTTTTTATTTACTTTATTACAAAAATACATACAACCCTAAATATTCAGCCTTATACCATCAAACCCTATTTTTTATAGCAAATTAATACTTTAGTCAGATCACTCAGAACGAAGTTTGTCGAGACAGCTTGTAGTACATAAGTTTTTAAGTTAGTGTGGCTGTTTTTTATTTTAAAAAAATATTTAAAGTCATCAAAATTATTTAAAATGGGATATTAACCATGTTTTTCCCTTTTATTTACCGGTGCTGTGTCGACATTCTACGTCTACGAATATTTTGTCGAGTTTCACAATTTAATAAATATAAAAAACGTGGTAAATATCCCATTTTAAATAAAGCGTTTTTGAGATAATTCGTAGTGACAATTAATCATTCGATGTTAAAATATTGCCGTCTTATACTCAGCTCTCTAGTCTAGCTCTATTTCATAACAAAGCTGGCATTGAATCTCTTATCAAAATACATTGAGTAATATTTTTGGTACTGTATTTAGTATTTACACTATTTATGTAAAGAGAAGAGATATAAAAATCCAAGAAGATATAAAAATGTAATAAACGCTACATTAGTAGAATTTCTTCTGTGAATTCAATATTCATCAACTTAGCTTGTACCTAGATACGCGAAAGAATTGAATTCAACTATGGAATGATTTCAAATTAGAGTTCACGTCAGCGGAAAAATCACTTAAGAATGAAATAAAAATTTGTAGAAAAATTCCGGCAAAGACAAGAAAAGCGTTGTAGTGCTGTTGTGAAAATTTCATTTTCTCTTTGCTCTACGTACCTAGTACCTACTAAATTTTCGTGCATGCGGCAGCAAATTCATTAAAGCTAGGTTATTGCTGCTATCTACTTGAACTCGCCATTAAGATAATACATGTTTTATATTTGAAATATACAGATATATCCTATTATCATCATCAACATTTAACTGTCCACTGCTAGACAGGCCACCTTCAATGAACGCCAAGACCACTGATCCCTTGCCACACGCATCCAACATGACCGCTATACAGAAATTATGTTATATAGTCAATAGCGATGGACTATTATTGAAAATAGATTCTCATCAAAATAAATATATAGTTGATATAATTTTTGGTTGTACTTCACATATTATGCACCCGCACGAAGTGATCTTGCTCATCAACATTGCTTGGGAACATAAACGAGTTGAATCGAGCCCTTTTTAGGTCGAATATCTTACAAATTGAATTCGCGGTTTTGGCGCGGAGCTAAGAACTTAGCCTAAGTTAAGCTTCGTTTTGAAAGAAAATGTCAATTAATGCGTAGCTTGTTCTTGGGTTGCACTGGATTCAATCGCGAAAATTTTCTTGCAAACCGAAGCTCGACAAACGTGCGTTGACCCGCCGTGCGCCGCGGTGGAGCCGCGCTTTAAACGGTTAAACGGGTTGTGAAGTTAATACCTTATTAGGATCATCTGACGTGACGTATCTTGTCAGATGACCTGTTTATATACAACGACTACTAACAGCACGAGCATGTGCATTTGCTAAGCACACTCGTGACATTTGCACATTAAGCCCCCGTTCGCCCGAGCGCTTTTTATCGAGCGGTGAAAACCGTTTGAATGAGACCCATGTATCTGTTCACACTAAGGTGTTTTTAAAACGCAACGCTTTTTTATAGAGCACTGTTGGATTTTCGACGTTGAGTGTTTGACGTTAAATCGAATTTAATATGCCAAACTCGCAACTCAAGCCGACGTCAGGTTTAACCGCGACGGTTTTTAAGCGCTCGCGCGGACGGGGGTTTTGTAATGTGTGAGGATAGCCCGTATTTACGTATTTAAAAAACCGTATATAACATTCTCTAAATTTACATCAAACGAGACATACATTTAAATTCATATTAAAATAGTTCAATATCAAACGACCTTGATAGCTTGTATATAATTTCCTTTATTAAGATACTCCATACTGTATCTGTCAAATATGTTGCCGATAGCCTATTGGGAACTTAACTGGAGATTGTGAAACAGGCCCTAAATATTATTTTCTCTTTCATTGTTCTATGTAGTGGGCTATAATGCCTCTATTGAATATTGTACCTCAAGAAAATCTCAAGATGACGATTGTTTAGTGATTGTCAATCAAGGACGTCGCTGATGCGAGAAATAAGCCGAAACAATGAGTAGTCAATTAATTTTATTAGACCCTTCTGTCACAAGGTCCCCGTTCATTATTGAGGCTTAGACACCGCGATATGTACTATCGTTACTTTACGTTACGTTTAATTTGACTATATATATATATATATATATATATATATATATATATATATATATATATATATATATATATATATATATATATATATATATATATATATGTCTAAAGTAGCGTCCAAGTTAATAAGATTTGAAATGAAAGTTAGTTATTTGTATGCATAGGTAGAAATAATTGGATATGCCCAAATAATGAATACGAACATATCTTAAAGATGATGGCGGCTGGGTTAATTAGATTAAGTATCTGAGATCGCGGTTAGACTGCTGCAATTATCTGCATCTCAATGCTCCTGACAATGGAAAAGCTTTAATGAACTATGCTTTATCTTATACCTTTAAACGAGCAAAAATGTTTAGAAATCTTTTTTTATCCGTGTTTTGGAGGCAATGATAAAATATGATTAGAATACGAACGTAAATTTCGCTGTCAAACAGTATGTCATGATAGCTTAGTAGATAAATTAGGCAGTTATGAATCGAAACGAGCCTGTTTCGTATCTCCAGTCCGATCACAAAAGTTTTTTTTTCAGGTTGATTTTTTTAAGAAAATTTTATCATACTATTTCTAAGGGCTTATAATAAAAATAAAAAAAACCGAGCAAATGCTCGGTCAACATGATAAAACATATTTTTCTTACCATTAATACCTGTATATCTTACTGTACATAGTAAACCTGTGTATCTCGGTTACTTGTTTTGTAATGAGATACATCTGTCGAAGTTTGATCAATACCTCATTTCTTTTGTTCGGGACGAAGAAAACAAATATTCGTATAATATGAGAGATACTTTTCTCTCGGCGAAATAGCAAAATATTTTGTTATTTTCAATCAAGTATTTGCTTTTGATAATACAAGATCGCTTTACACCCATATGAATAAAAAAGACGCGTGTTAAAGGTTATTAAATACATAATAGAATAGAATAGAATAGAATAGAAAATCTTTATTTCTAATACAAGTAAGCCCATATATCATAGTTTGTTAATTACAATATTATCTTATAGTTATGTCTCATAATATAGTGTACATGTTGGGTAATACTTAAACTATTCCTTTCACATTTTGTGATAAATTTGCAAGTTCGTGTTTATTTGAAAGGCTATACTAGCCTCAGAAATCTGGTCTGCTCTACTGAGCGAAACAGTATTTCATGCGTTTCCATCTACCACTGTACAAAGTGCAGATCTGGCTTCACATGGCTTTTTCGAATGGTTGTTGTTAATAAAATGTCGCTGTTAGCCTGTTGGCCTTTAAGCTTCATGGAAAGAGTAATATCCCGACTTTGGGAGGGGTTGTTCTGTGGTGCGGGGCAACCCCTCTGTGGAGGTGGTGTTGGTCCCCTGAGGGACTGACTAGCCGTTGAGGCACCTCACCAAAGGCGGCATTGGTGGCACTCGCCGGCTTTTAATGGGTAGAGCTGCGTCCACTCACCAGCTTTTGGGCGCAGCGAGTCCCGCATACCCGCCTGGGGAGACCCATTCCCCCGCGAGATGCCTAAGAGCATTTCCCGGCGTTAAAGAAAAAAAAAAAGATGAGCAGATGGATCATATAAAACAGGCCTCAGATGGAGTACTGCTTTCTCTTTTTACACAAACCTTACACTGACGATAAGCAACACAAAAAAGAAGTGGTCCTCAATGTGTATTTAATATTTATATACTATGATAACATAAAAATGTTTCTATAAACAGGTAAAATATAGATGAAAATAATATAAATGTAAGTTTTTCATTTACAACATCTAAAAAAAAGTAAAAAAGTATCAACCCTTTTATGTCCCACTGCTGGGCACGGATCTCCTTCTCGAAATCAGGCGAGGAGGGTAGGAGGGTAATTACCAACGATGGTTTCGAGTTTGGGGTGCGGGGTGGGGTAATTCAGAAAAACCCATTTCAAGGCATGGGGGTCAGGATCGAAACCGGACCTCTCGCATAAGAGGCCGAGTCCATCCACCACTGGACCATCGTCGCTACACCTATTTCGTTATATTTTGATTTAAAAAAGATATCCAACTATAAATACTTTTTTTTATAATCTTCAATTAAATAAATAAATAATAAAAAAACTTTGTCGTTTATATATTTGAAATTCATTGAAGTAAATAGAGTTCCGATTGAGATGTCTCTTTGATATGGCTAATGTTCTCGATTTTATTGGAACCGCTTATTCCTCGCTTGCGAATTTTCAGGCGAGTATTTTTACTGGCTTGTCGCACTGGGACGCGTTTGCCTCTATATTGGCTTCTTAAAGCGGAAATGTTTACTACCGCATAATACATTATGGATATTTTAAATTTAGTGGTTGTATTTATAAAGTTGAGCTATGGAGCGTGTTATGCTGGGTGGAGATAGGATACACTACGAATTGTCAAGCGTCATCATCGCGATGCTTGGCTCTGACGAGTCCTGGTCGGCAATGGCCTCCTTCTGCGAGACAGTGGATGAATACAGGTTGATGATGATGGTGAAATGTCTGTTTGTAATTTCAAATTCACACTAGATATGAAAATAAATTATATGATACTAGCATCAAAAATCAATTTTTGTCTGTCTGTCTCGGTAATATCAGAAACAGATGGACCGTTTTTGTCGGGACTCCCAATGACATATATGTAATATCATAACGAGTAACTTAAACTACGGTCACAATCATTATCACTCCGGACAGCTGTAAATTCAATTTATGCTTTTAGCTAACCCTCCTCGCCTGATTTCGAGGAGCCCGTGCCTAGCAGTGGGACACAAAGGGTTGATACTTTACTTTGTATAAAAATAAGCAGTAATCGGATGTATAATAATGCAACGTTAATTAGACAAACTTCTCTAATATTGTTTGTTGTTTGCTCCAAATTGCCTTAGCGGGCCGCGTTTTGGTCCACATTTATTTGTTTTGTTTATATAAATGTTTGGGGCTGTAATAAAATCTAAACGTAGATAAACTTTTGGGTATAATTGGGAATAAAAAATAAATATGTTTAGTTTCCGCGTGTTATTTTTATTCCCGGCTGTAATAAACACGTGAACATGCGTGTGTAATGAGCTACATGAGACCAATTATAAATCACTTTTATTAATTTTTATCATAAAAAATACTTCTGAGCATTCAAATACAATAATATAAATTTATATTATTGTATTTTGAAAATGTCAATCCGATTATTATACCATAAATTTTAATGGTTTTTCGATTTACACGAATTACGATGAAATAACTATTAGTTATGGGCGTCCTCCCGTGACGTAAAAATCAATAAGGTTCAAATAAATCAAGATGTAAAAATCTTAATAAACCGTAAAATATTTAAATTCGTAAAATTTGTTTTATTTAAACGCTTCTTTACTTAACCAATTATCACGTACCTATCAAAAACTGTACGTCTTTAGGCCCCCCATACACTAGGAGTTAAACTGATGAGACAAAACTGCGTCAATTAGGACTGAATGGGTTGGTGCACATACATGGCGTGATCTCATCAGTTCACCCTGGTTAGCTACAAGGAGTGGTCGGGAATAATGGAAGAAAATTGCTCGTGTAAGTGAGTTATTATATTACGCTGGATTAGCGCTAGCTTATTCCAAAAAAGAAAAAGAAGAACACTGTGGACTAAGCTGCTCTAATTTTTCGAAAAACTCAAATAAAGTAAAAAAAAAAAATTGACCACGAGGCCATTTTTTAACCACTAATTGAAAACGCACTTCGTCCTCATAGCTAGAGTCAGTTGTAAATTAAATTGATAAGTCGATGCATGATCCGTTCAGTCCTTTAGGCCTGGCCTATGTGAACGTATTATTTCAGTCGCTCCGGCCAACTGATGCGAGCTTACCTTCAGGCCAAATCACACACACACACACACACGATACGGATTTGCATTCGGTCAGTCAGATCTGAAGTTAAAACTGTCCGTAGATTGGGGCCTTTAGATTACGATATCAAAGTGTATTATGCTAAATATTGGAGCGAGTATTTCCTAAGCCTTAATTTTTTTGGTTGGAACATAAACCTTTATGGCTTGTCATAATCAAAGCGATATGAATAATGTATGATTACATACACACTATTAAATAATATATTATAATTTATACACCTGATATCACTGCTTTGAATTCACTGAAAACGGGAAACTTCCGATTGCAGATGTAATTATTTGATGTATTCAGAACTAAGATAGTAAATAATAATTTGCTTTAAGTTTTGTAGCTAACTTAAGTAGTAATTCATAAATTTTTTAGGTAACTAAGTTGTTTTGATTAATTTTTAGCTAAAATATATTTTGGTAGTTTTGGGTTGAACCCAACGTCAATTTTTGATGTTTGATTAAAACATAACCTCAGGGTAGCTGAGACAAAGTCTGCAAAAGCTACGTTAAATAATAAAAAAGTTGATCGTGTACGAATATAATGCGTTAATTACGCATAAATATAAATTGTAAAGTCTGTACGTAGGTAACTATTTTCACCGACCAAAGTTATTTTTCTGCTTGTAATTATTTACAATGATAATCCAATTATAATAAAGTCGAGTGTCAAATGTTTGTGTTCCCATTTGGCTTTTCACCCTTCACCAAAAACTGTGTTCTGAAAGTGGCCCTAACTGCCCTTGCTCGTCGAGTATCTTACAAAATCCTGAGGAAACCGCGTGTGTAATTAGATTACGTTGAACGGCGTGAATTTCCTCAAACTTTAATGGCAGCGTATGCCATTCTCCTTTTACCCTCCATTATCCTCTTTGTCTGATTTCGAGGAGGAGACCCGTGCCCAGCAGTGGTACATATAAGGGTTGATACTTATACCATACACCTCTTACTATCTTCCTCTAATTACGAGGTAGGACTTTTATTTCATTTAGATCACATTTGAAAAACGTCACGTGGCGGCCATTTTGTATGTTATATCTCCCCAAAGAATACTCGTAATATTTTCTAATAACTCTAGGTACTAAAATCCCGAATACGTAACTTTAAAAAAACGATGCATTAAATAAAGAGATTTAAACAATATACGTGACTATTTCGCGTGTTGGGGAACTGAGTATGATTTAAGTTTTGTTAATGTCATCCACATTTCACCGCGCTAACGCGATCCGACATCCCGCCCGTTTGTATACGTTTATAATTAAATTTTATTTACCCTACAACATAATAGGTGTGGCCCGCGGCTTCGCTCGTGTATATCAAGATTTTTTAAAAGGATATTCTATACGTTACTTCTAGTACCTCAGAGAATATGCGTACAAAGTTTTATAATGATAGGTTAAGTAGTTTTTACGTGAAAGCGTTATCTTCGATACCTTCTTTCAACCTAGCGATTTCTACCTAGCGATACCTTCTTTCACACTTATAATATTATTAAGGATTACAATTACAAGATTTTTATTAATATATTTATATTCTTAGTTAAGACTGAATTTCATGGGCTTACACGTGATGTGTAAGCCCTGAATGGACGAGAATTATGGAGATTGTACAACGGGCTGTCTATTTATTATACTAGTGTTCTCAGCAAATGTCCTACCGCAGATATTGCCAATTATCCTATATCTCAAGGTATACCAGACAGTTAAAAATTCATCCAATCGAATTAGTAGCTTAGAAGTTTATCGCGAACAAGAAGTGCAACGAAAATTTTTATATGACAAAAAAGTCTTGAGTTGAAGTTTTGAATTATTACAGGTGATTAATCACAAGTGAATGTTTTTATGTTGATGTTTCAAACATTGTATAAAGGTCATGGTATCTATAACACAAGTTTTAGAACTAATTTGAATATCCCGTAAAAGGGTTGTACTAAACATGTTAATTATTCAGTGCTAAGTAGTACTAAGCTCTACCCATACTAGATTAACGCGAATAACTTTATTATGATAGAGCAGGACACATATTCAGAAAAACGGATGGCCGATGCGCCATAAAGGTTCAAGTGTAGAGGCCTAGTTTCGGTAGACGAAGTGTCGTTTTGCCATCAACCCGATCAAAATACTTGTATATATTATTTCTCGCTTTATGTTTTCTTTATATTAAACGCAGTACTGCAACTGTACCGTACCGTAGCACCGGCCTTACCACTTGGTAGAAGGACGTGGTAAATAAAGGTAGCAGGAATCAACTGGATGCGGGTGGCGTGTGCCCGGTCGCTGTGAATATCCTTGGAGGACGCCTACGCCTAGCAGTGAACTTGTTTTGAGCTCTGGCTGAATGACTATGACCCTATTTTATTTCATCCTCTTGTCCGTAACATAATTTCTGAAGTTCCATTTACTGTTTTTATATTTTACTAGCAGCGCCCCGCGGTTTAACCGGCGTACTTTCAATTTTCGTGGGAGTACGGTGATAAATTATAGCCTATGTGTTATTTTGATGTATATATATTATGATTGTAAAATTTCATGAAAATCCATTCAGTAGTTTTTACGTGAAAGAGCAACAAACATCCATACTTACAAACTTTCGCGTTTATAATATTAATAGGATAGGATTTTGCTAAACACAATATGATCAGGTTTGAAATGAGAATATTGCAAATTGTAATTTTGTTCATCTACGAGTACTGAAGTGGTTTAACAAAATGCTATACAGTGTATGACTATAGTAGACACACAATTAAACGGCAAACAACAATACCATTATGCTTTCATCGTATAGGTTACATGTAGTTAGAGTATCGCCGACACAACACGAACACAGGCTATTATAGTACTTAATGGAAATGTAGAAGCTTAGCACCTAGATTAAGTGCTTCGGTGAATTCGCGCGAAATTTCCCTAAATATTTTATCCCGGATTTTTATAGTTGTAACTTATGTTTTTGATTAATATTATAAGAGCGGGTTTTCACCAAAATTATTATTTCTGTGTTCTAGATGATTTAAAGTCAAACCCATATGACATGTAAAGCCACATGAAGTACTAAATAATAATAATTACATGTAATGAAATGGTTTCAAGCTGTACGTGTAAAAAATAAAGTATCAAATATGCTTGGCAACGCTACCTCCTCGAAATCAGACGAGAAGTGGCCGAAAAAAGATATTTCAAGGCGTTAGGATTGAACCCGGACCTTCTCTTTTAAGAGGCCGCTAGCCGAATCCATCACACCAACACTGGACCATAGTCGCTCCTATAAATGTACATACATTTTTTAAATATCAGTAATTAGGCATAAATTACATAATTATCATTGTATCTACTTCTACTATATTACGGCTGTTCAGAGTTTCTTCCCAATAATACGTTTAAATAAAAATTCAATTGCTTGCATTTTCAGTGGTTCTAGGAAAAGCTGCATTTAGTTGAATTCACAATTTCACAGACTAATTGCTTCCGTTGGAAAAGTACATAATTAGAAGGAACTTTGTTTCAGGTGAATTGTTTAGCGCCTGTCTGGGTCACGAACTTAACGTCGATTTATTTTTCATTTTTCTATTAGTTGATGTAGTTAAGCTAGTTGAGGAGTGCTTAATTGTTGAGACGCTTCGAAAGGTTCCAGGCGAGTTATTAATATGCCTTGTCCAAGCTTTTCAAATGATCTCAGTGTGGTGGACGAATGGATGGATGGATGGATACGGGTGGTGGGAGCTCGGCCGTCTTGGCATTCATTCAACTACACCTATAGATATAGCAGCAGACGGGAGATAAATTGACAATGACGAAGATGGTCATGTTGAAACTTGGCAAAATGTAATGGTGTAAGTAGTAAAGATGGCGATGTCTATGGGATTGGCGCGTCATATAGCGTACTAGCAGCGCCCCGCGGTTTCACTCGCGTACTTCCTATTCCCGTGGAGTGTGGGGATAAATCATAGCTTATTTGTTAATCGGATGTGTAAGCTATATTACCGCAAAGTTTCATCAAAATCCATGCAGTAGTTTTTGCGTGAAAGTGTGAAAAATAAACATCCATAGATAACATATTCTCACAACTTTCGCATTTGAAATATTAAAAATATATTTCTTTTACTGTTAACATTGTAAGTTACTTTTAGATCACAATATACTAGGTTTAAATTTTTAATCAATTCTTTACAAAACGTATAAATAGTCAAATGCATGTATGCACGAATTCATAGCATGCTATACGTTTAGTAGTGCAGTCGAAACAATACGGGAGGATAAATTATAGGATCAAGCTCCCGGCCCATTTGGTGTTTTGTTCGATCGCTAAAAATTAATGATTTTTATTTTAATCTAGAACGGCAGAAAATTTCCATATGCTTGTGTGTGTTTTATTAAATTAGTCAAAGCGTCGGGTGAGATTAGTCCGAGGCCGAATTACCTGAGGCGATTGTTTACCTTTAGGCTAACAATGTTAGGTCATCGTGCCCGGTTGCACAGCCTTGTAATCTTTTCCCGAACGTAGTATTAAGCCTCTTTACTGAGGTGATATATTTTCTTCTATTCTATTCAATTTGTGTGGCTCTTATCTTAAATACTATAATAAAGACACTATTTTATTAAAGAAATTGCTATAATATTAGAATTATTATTATACTAGGTGAGTCTGGCAGCTTCGCCCGCGTAGAGTTTGAAAAAGTTGCTTATAAATTTCTTTGGTAGAATGAAATGAAAAAATAGACTAATTTCATTAGTAATTATTTTAAAATGCAAATGTGTGTTAATGAAGCACTGTATAATTTAAAATGACTTTTAACGTTTAGCTTCGAAGACCCGTTACGTTAGGCCAGTAGAAACATCCCGCAGGCGACGAAAGGGGGTGCGTCGGAGGCGCTACTTAATGCGCTTCCAGTAACACCCCTGTGCTCGTGTCGGGCTCAGGATGGGTACCCGGGCCCCGCTAGACGCGACGCCGTCTGCACTGCTTAGTAGCGTCGGGCAGTCCACGTTTATCTGAAGAATCTGGCCTTGCCGGGGCCGGTCTGTCGCCGAGGTGATCATGTTGCCTGCGGATAAGGGCTTCATCATCATCATAAAGCGGCTGACGGCGCTCGCAGTAGAAACCAGTAGAACATATAAATTTTATGCTTTTTGTCAAATACTAACAATTACATCGTTTTTCATATTTTAATTGATGTAATTTAATTATCATTACTACTAATACTCGTACTCGTATATGAAATTTTTCGCATTTATAGTATTAAAAAGATGTATTAATAATAATAATTTAAAATTCAATCATTTCATAGTGGACAAAAATGTTCCAATTTTGCATGGAAAATGAATTTCCATTTCCGTGCACAGCTTAATTTACCGTTGCAATTTGCGTTGCTCGCTTGATTGTTCAAACCCTTGTCGTTGACTTTAATCCTTTACCTGTCTCGCGTGAGAGATTTATAAACGCAATCCTTGGGTTGCGTTGATAAGCAAATGTTCATGTTCCCTCAAATATTTTATTGATACGAGTTGTTTGCGGTTGCTTCGCTCGCGCCAAATGCCTGAATACTTATGTCATTCAGATATGAAGTAGATAGAAGAAAATATCCTCATGAAAAAACGGATAAACAAAACGGAACGGAAAGTACCACCGTGTTACCATCTACATGACGTATCTTATATATATGATATATAGATCTCCATATTATATGGATGTTTACACAAAAGTAACCATTATTTTTATTCAGGGCCAATGTTTAAGTAGGGTACTTTTGCTCGTGTCGGGTTCAGGATGGAAAGCTGGGCCCAGTATGGCACGACGTAGCGGGGACTACTCCGTGACGGTCAGGCGGTCCCCCCCTTACGAGTTACTCCCCGTGAAAGGTCAGATAGTAGTCTGACCTTTCACTAGGGCCATCTTGTTGCTTAATTGATCCTGTTGCTTGTAAAGGGCTCGCAGCGGTTTTAATTTTAGGCTGCATCCATAAAGAATCTTACTGCGATATTCAAAAGAGTACTCTAATTTAGTTACATTTCGTAGAGAATTGAAGGTAAAATAAAACAAAACCTTTAAATAATTATACGGGCATTAGAAGTTGATAAGCATTTACCAATTACCAGTAAAAATATGATTTAGATAAACATGTTTTTGACCATGAACATTTAGATATTAACACTAAGCCTTAAGGTAGCCTTACAATTATTTTTTATGCTACTTGGATAAGCAAACTGGCAGATGCAGCACCTGATGGTAAGTGGTTGACGTCGCCCATGAACATACACGGAACTAGCCCAGGCAACTCATTTGTGTGGTGCTAATCCTGAGACATAAGGTTGCAAGTGCCAGTAATTATACTGACTGTTTTACCCTTATCCCCGAAACAACAAGGCTGCTTTACGGGACAAACATGGTGGTATATGTGTAGCCGGGAGTGCGGCACAACGCGCCCCTCACACCCGACCCGTCGATTCTGACACTACTTGTGAGAAAATCTGTAATTGGTCGCATGTTTTAATTGTAAACCATTCAGAGATAGTCGCGTTTTCTGCAAGCGGATGGCGGGAAAAAAGGTGTAGAAGTAAGGGATATTTTTCGGGAATGATAAAATATAGATGTTATGTAATATAAATAATAATAACGATGAAT
Organism: Lycaena phlaeas; assembly: GCA_905333005.2. Classification (NCBI taxonomy): domain Eukaryota; kingdom Metazoa; phylum Arthropoda; class Insecta; order Lepidoptera; family Lycaenidae; genus Lycaena; species Lycaena phlaeas. The sequence goes on from HG995173.1 coordinate 14,201,151, forward strand.
TAAAAGTTATAAGAATAAATCAAATACTTTATTAATATATTCTAGAAAATATCTAACAATATTTGGTAACTCTAAATACTCTTAAAAAAACTCTAAAAAACAATACTTTATGTTTAAAATGAAATAAGTATTTTTAATAAAAATAGTGAGGTCTAGAGCCCCTATTCCGTGTATAAAAATCAAGGTCTACACTATTGAAAGATATGGACTAATTTAGATTGCACCTAATGCTTGTAAGTACCAAAACATTAAAACATAACCGATGTTGACTATTTCAGGTCAATTGGAAGTTTTTTGTTAAATAAAAAAAAATATTGCCGTTTGCCCTTGTAAGGAGAAACAATTCTAAATACAACTGGAGAGAGAAAAGGTAAAACTCTTTTGACTGACCTTTGTTCAAGAGCCCGACGCGGTGCTCAACATTAATCATTATACCATTAAATAATACAATTCTTACAAGTATCTATGCTTTGAAGCACAGTTTATTTTCAGTCTAACTAATTAACAAAAAATGATACTTCCAAAAATTTTCGTTAAATTTTAATGAGGCCGTTAAGCATTTCAGCCACACGTTTTTCACGTTTCTCGCCTTTGATCGTTCGCTGATTAAACGGGAGGAAAATGTTTGAAGTGGATTCCGTTAATGGGACTTGTTCTTTAAGTATTGTTCTAACAATACTAGCTGCGTCAATTCTTACGGTTTCGTCTCCATTTTTCGTCACGTTTACGAAATTCTTTCTACAATTTCCATTTTGTTTTTGTCACGTTTTCCTTTTGATGTATTTCTGCTCTTATAATTATTATTTGATTATTATTTGAAGGGGTGAAATGTTTACTGAATATTTTAAATATTTTTAGACCTTTAGATTTAAAACCTTGTCGTCGTATTTACATACAATATATGTATGTATATTTTAATAGGTATATATGTATTTTAATATTTGTGTTAATTTTAATATTTCACAATTTATATGAATAATTATTGTTTGTTTGTTTCAGGTAATAACTCGTTTGTAGGTAATGTTCATTAAAGGCACTGACTGACACAACATTTCCCCGTTACGTTAAAATTAAATATTCATCCGCTCTCAAACTCCCTTTTATGCTTATATTTTTAGTCTTTATAAATAACAAGCCGCGCACCGCGGTTTCACCCGCATACTCACCATTCCCGTGGGAGTACGGTGATAAATTATAGCCTATGTGTTATTCTGATGTATAAGCTATATTATTGTAAAGATTCATTAAAATCCATTGAGTAGTTTTTGCATGAAAGAGTAACAAACATCCATACCTAGAAACTTTCGCGTTTATAATATTAGTAATATAGTCCATAAGCTGGTTTATGGGTATAGCTGGTTATATATAATAGGTGTATAGCTTTGTTAATAACGAATAAAAAAATTGTCTACATAAATAATTTATTTTTGTCTATAAAAATAATGTGCAATCGGCGCTGACATTAATGTCCATCCATATTAGTATTTGTTGAAAAAATGTTGTTTCTAATAGTAAATAATAAATATCTGGCGAGTATTTAAAATTGCCACAGAAAAAACATGTCCAATGATGAGTGATCGATATCATCTCTATAAAAAAACAACCGCGATCGGACCTCTCAGTCATGTGGCAAAAAATTAAAACAAAAAAAAAACCAGAACAAAATAATCTGTTTTTTTTGGACCGCAGAAAACGGAACAACGTGAAAAATGATACACGATGATAAAAAAAAAACACAACATGTTCAACACAAATATCTAAACAGAGTGGAAAAACATAGTTGGATTTTCAGTGCAAAAAGTCAACTTTGAATAAAATCCAGCTTCACAAATGTTACCTAAAAATGTATGAGAGGAGACGCGGCGGTTGGGGGTATGAAAATACGGGCTTTGAGTTATACCGCCGTGTGCTTTCATGGCTTAACCATTATCGCATGTACGATTTCATCGCGCTTGTTGTATGCTGCACGTGCGGTATTACTAGATTTTTGTATCATACAAACTAACTGAAAGGCGATAGTTAAAGTTAGTTTCCAAATTCAATCAGACACACTGGCCGCTGACAACGTACCTCTCTTTTGTACATATTTTTTTTTTATTTTGCCAACCTAAGAATATTCACTCTCACTCTCACAATTATGTTAGGGATGAACAGTTTTTACCATATTTCCCACGAGAACAAGCCGTGACACACCTATATCATCTTAAAAATGTATGCCTAACTAGATTGCTAGATATTTTTATATATCACTTTGTATTTCTTAGGATATACAGCGACTAGAGATATTAGGCACTGCATTGTTGAAGTCATTTTGCAATAAAAGTGGAGGTTAATAAAATAAACAATTGTTACAATGGGCCTAGATACATTTAATTAACATACGCCTTGGCTAGTGACCCTGAACTTCGTGGGTTCACAACCCATCCAAAATAAATGTTTGTGTCATAACCATGATCATTATTTATCTATAATATTATGTATGTATGTATAAGTTAACTGCACAGATATTTGAATATTTCTATGGTTAACTGGTTGCCGTAAAAACAGACTGCCTAGTTTGGTATCAGATGGCCATGTGTGACTTCTCAACATATTTTTATTAACATGCCAATTTACTTGGCAGATCGTATCTATATAAGCGATATTTAATTAAAATATAGTTTATGTGGAATTTACAAGGGTCATATCACTCTCACCCGTATTCACAAATAATACTTTGAAATGCCACAGTACTTCCGAAAGCATAGGGTCATATAAAACAATTCATCCACAATATTTAAATGAAATTAGCAACTGTGCGTCTGTCAAAACCTATACAAAATATACGACTATTGAGACCAGGAGCGCATAGACAGAAGCGTTCTTTGCATAGTACTGTTTCATTACTTAGCCAAGTACGCTTCTTAAATACGGTTGTTTGTCTTTAGGACTATACGCCGCCTATATTTATTATGGAATAGTATTAACTATACTGAAACGAGTGCCCGTTAAATCTCTTTGTTATTGACCTATAAAACAACAATATCCGGTCACGTCATCTACATGCCAGTAACTAGAGAGATTAAGTCTGAAAGGCTAGTATTACGCAAGATTTAGCTCAGCCTTCGACGTAATGATACAGCGACTACTGGTAATACGCGTGAAATGATAACATGCAAACTCTACATGCCATCCTCGGAACGTTGTCCATTACTTGATGACTTGTTTTTTTTAGAAGCGGCTATCCTTGTATTGCATGGTAATAATTTACTTTATGCATCTGCATTCGCGGGTAAAACCGCGGAGCGCTAGTAGTATCGAATAAAATATGGCTTATTACTGATTTCAGCAAAATATTGCCTCATTCTATTAACTAAACTAACAGTAAATAAACGGCCTTAAGTAACGCCATTTAAAAAAAATGTCTTATAAAAACACAAATAAGTCGTTAGGTAATGTTTAAATAGCCGTCAAATTTAAACACTGCTGAGACATAGTTTAAACATCGCTAAGAGGCAAGATGGTGAATTTTACATAAATATGATGCTCTATTACAGACGGATCTTCTTAATTGCGTTTGTTTATTATGTGATAATTTTATTTATCAAATAAAAAAAAAAAAACAAATTTCTTTTGTCCATGGGTTAGTAGTACATTTTTAAAATGAGACTAAAACATAAGGGTTAGTAATATAATTTAAACTAGGAAAAATACATTAAAATAAATACTTAAACTTTCTTTTATCGTTCTCAGCTTTTGATTATAGCTTATCAAAGTTCATAAGTAAACTAAAGTTAATTATCGATATATTATTTACTTAAGAGTTGATTAACTTAAAGTTGACTTAAGTATTATTTAGCGATATTTTATAAGACCCATAAACAATGTAAAGTCATTGTTTCATCATAATCCGAAGGAAAATATATTTTACACTTCAAAGCGAAAGTTTCTTGCGTCCCAGCTTATTTTATACTTGATGAACTTAAAATAAGTTGGAAACAAACTCGCGACAGAGGATTGCTAGTGGCGGTAACAAGGTAAATGTGTGTAAAGTGAGTTACAAACAAGTGTCTGGCGACGTCGACCTGCCTACGACGAAATAATCTTAGGGTGCGTTTACACTGACGCGGATCGTGAACCAGCCAGTCACAGTACTATAAATTATCTACATCAATGGAAACAGAGTGACTGACTAATTTACGATCAAATCCTCTTCTCAGTTCAGTTGCGTGCCAGTGGAAACGCGCCCTTAGCTTCCCTAGTTTGCTCAACTAGTCTTAGTATTCGAGCTTATGTTAGGGAGACGAGGGTAGAGGGTGCTTAAATACTGCTTAACAGAGTATGTATGGTTGGAACCTAATAATAATATTATAAATAGTATTATGAATCATATTCATTTTATTAAATACTTATATTTTTATCCATCAGCTGCCTAGTTTGAACAATTTTACTAAACATTTTCAAGTATACTATAATAATAAATAAATAAAATATTTTGCAAAAGAAAGTAAAGAAAAATAAGAGCTTAATTAATAATAAATATCGCCTTAAAGCCGAAAGGCCACTTATCTCAGTTGAAGGTAAATGTGTATTAGCTAAATCCCTCTTATCTATAATATTTGTGTTCTAATAAATTGGTTAAATGATCGTAAAGTACAAAAAAATCTTCATGAAACACGATTTAAGAGTACCGTTCTTCAAAATGACTAAACGGAACCCTTATGTAAGTGATGATGGAATGGAATGTATTGCTCGTCTGTGTGTCTGTCAACCCAAAACTTTCTTATTGACATAGGCTCATGAAATTAGGTCAGATGAAGTTTCACAACATAAGTTAAGCAAAACAAATGAGAAATATTAATTCGTCGTTATGTCACATGAAATACGTTTTTCGGAATCTTCAGCGTTAATTCAGAGTCGCGCTTGTCTCTTCGCTGTTATATTAGTGCTATAGAATTATTAGAAGCTATTATTTTATTTTTGTGGACCTATGCTGTCGGCTTTAAGGCCTTTAAGTTTCATCGGAAAAGAAGATGAGCAGATGGCTGATGGCTCATCTAAGAATAATATTAATATAATATTAGAAGTTATCACATTTCGGCGCTGTATATACAAAATTTGACATGATAACAAGTGGGTTGCCTGCCCGAGCATACCATCTCGCCCGGTCGGAGATCTCCAATTAGGGGTTTCATGTATATCCCACAGACAAAAAATATCTTTGTCTCTTTTCAACATTGCTATAACTAAACTCAGGCGCTTTACGAGATTTGCATACTGTCACATCGCCTTACAATATTTACGCCGATATTCTATATAGAACGCATTTTGTATCCTTGAGATTCTATGAATATATTTACATGGGGGAGTAATTCATAAGAATAAGCCTTTTCAGGGTTACTGTGAAGCGAGCTAGAGTATTAAACTTAATAGCATAACTTTTTTTTATTATTACTCGGAAACAACGAGTTTACGTGGAACTACGCAGGGAATTAATTAATTTATGCGTTGCTTGTCCTGAGACATAAGATGCTATTACGAGGTAATTACACTGCTTGTATTCTCTTCTCTGTGAACACAGCAAAGCTGTTTCATGGGAGAAACAAGCAGGATGGTGGTACTCATGCTGATGGGAGCGCGGCATAACGCATCACTTCCACCTACCTCTTATATAGCTGTCGTATGAACAGAAATGTGCATCATAAATATGACGTATCCAGAAGAACGAAAGAAGATTCTTTAGCCTTTTTCTGTATTCTAACGCAAGCCTACCATTACAACCCAAACATTATTCGACGCCAAGGCAAATATTATACATAATAGCATTCAATTAAATAATTTTGATCGAATACTACGTCAACCTTATAATGAATTAAGTACTCAGAAGGTATCGCGAAGTATTTCTATATCTTAATATTGGGGTATCAAATGTTTTCATTCGTACCAACGGACGAATAAAGTATAATAAAACCTCTGACCTTAGGTGAGGCAGCTCTGATTTTTAGAGTTCTTTTTATAGTGAGTTGAAAAGAAAATGAATACTGCACGAGTTGAAAATCACGTGTACATTCATGGAGATGCAGTTATTGCAAAAAGCAGATATATGTGTGAAAATCTCCACAATTAGAAGAAAAATAGTATAATACTCTATGGTTTATGAAAGACGTACAAATTTTTTTTACCTTTTATTGAACATTAATATTATGTATTCTAAGGTGAGCCATCCGGCAAAATGTATAGGCCCTTGGCCCTTTTGAAAACAAAATCATATCATTTTACATGACATATACACATGACACTGTATGTGTATGTAAGAATTAAATTTAAAAAAAACCATTGCTGCACTGCAAAAGACATCTGCCTAATTAAATTTGTCATAATTCGTTCAGTACTTAAGTAAGCGTGTCATGATAACATAGGATGTTTATTTATTCAAATGCATAACAATAGTAGTTTCCTTTCGATTTCTTTCGAAATTTTCTGTTCGAAATGATTTCATCTTGATTTTCAAGAAAGAAGCATGGATGCTTTTGACTTAAAGGCTGACCACAAACTGAAATCCCAAACGTGACATTATGATTTTAGTTTAGTTAGTGTATTTTATTTTACATATATTTATGTAGAATATTAAGGCGACAATAATGTTCAAATTACATTCAAGTGATTGTGTTCTCACATACATATTTATGACGTAACAATGTCATGAATATTCAGGTCTAATATTAGATATGTTCATCAACATTGAGTTTTAGTCGTCACTCAATTTTAGTCGTTTGAAAACATTTCCACATGTTGAAGGAAATTTTTATTTTTGACGGCTTAAATATTCATTTTTGTTTTATTTACGCTGACACCACGTTAAAGCGTTATATATTAATTACAAATATAATTTAACAAATAAATACCTAAATATCAACTGATAATCACACTACGTTCACCTGGTCCCGAATTTACTAAGAACTTGGAAAAAAAAGAGAGAAAAAGAGGTAAGGGAAAACAAGAGATGGAGTAACATTTGATGCGGATGAGATGCGGATGTTCAATGGATGCAAGAGGCAGAAGAGAGAGAGAGAGAGAGAGAGACAAAAGAAGAAAATTATTGAAAAGGTTTAGGTCTACGCCATCTATTGAGTCTACGCCACACCAACTGTCTACGCCATATGATTCTATCTATTGAATTCCTATGAATAGTTTTAATAATAATAATAATAAGATGCTTTATTTTGTACCATAAAAAATGATAAAAGGTGACAACATAAAACTTAAAACTAGGACAATGGACAAAAATGGTGGTCTTACCGCTTGAAGCGGTCTCTGCCAGACAACCATAGGTAATAAAGAAATATATTATTAAGTTACAGTGTGAAGAAGGTAGAAGTCGGTACAAGCATTTTTCTTAAATAAAATAACAATAATAAAAATATATAATTTAATTCAATATTAGTAATAGATAAATGTATTAATATATACTTATAATAAATAAATACTAATAATAATATTTATAATAAGAGTAATTATGTAATATAAAAATGTACTTACATATATTATGTGTAATATTATAATTAATTAACTCTAGTAATAAATTACACGAAAAAACAGTGAAATATAACGAGGGCAGCAGTGTGTCACATTGCAGCTAAGGCAAGATAGTGCTCTTTAAGACGCTTTTTAAATATATTAATTGTTTGAGAATTCTGCACCGATTCAGGTAGAGCATTCCACAGGCGAATAGCAGATACAGTAAAAGAGTGTTCGTAGAAAGAAGTTTTATGGACCGAAAAGGAAAGGGTAAGTTTATTTGAAGAACGAAGGAAAGACGAATTGTCACTGAGATAAGAAAACTTTTCCTTTAAATAAGAAGGAGTGTGAGGATTGAAAAGGATTTTATAGAGAAGATGTAGTATGTGACTATTCCGACGGAGTCGTATCGGAAGCCACTTAAGCCTAGTACGGTATTCAGATATATGGTCGTACTTTTTGATTCCAAAAATAAACCGAATGCACAGGTTTTGAAGGCGCTCGAGGGTGCAGAGATAGTTCTCACCTAGGTCACAAAAGCATACATCTGCGTAGTCAAGGATAGGTAGGAGTATAGATTGAGCAAGAGAGATTTTGGTAGGGATAGGGAGAAAGTTACCAAGTCGTCTTAGAGATGCGGCAGCACCAAACATTTTCTTGCGCAGCTCTTGTATATGCAGATGCCATGAAAGAGTTTGGTCTAAATGGACGCCTAGGCTTTTGACGGTGTTACTTAAAGGTATAACAGTACCACCCACGGTAATATTGGGCAAGTTACCCCATTGGATTTTCGCAATTAGTTGGCGGCTGCCAATTATAATACACTGCGTCTTTTCCGGGTTTAAGTTTAAGCCAAAGTTTTTGCTCCATTGGAAGATGTCGTCTAGATCATTATTAGTTTCAGTAATGGCATTGGAAAGGGAAAACAATGGAGATTGCCTATAAATCTGCAAATCGTCAGCATACATATGGAAGGAAGAAGAGAATTAATTGGATATAGAGTTAATAAAAACAGAAAAAAGAATAGGTGACAGCACGCTACCTTGGGGAACACCGGCAGAAATGCTGCACCAGGAGGACTGAACAGTGTCTGATTTAATACGCTGTCGGCGACCCAGTAGGAAACTTTGAAACCAATTAACAGCTCGAGATGAGATATTAATGGATTTAAGGATAGAAAGTAAAACCTCGTGATCGACGGTGTTAAATGCGTTGCTGAAATCTAGCAGCGTCAGTATAGTGAGATTTTTGTTATCCATACCCGATCGAATGTCGTCCGTGATCTTTACAAGGGCAGTAGTCGTGCTATGACCTGGGCGAAAACCTGATTGAAAGGAGTTGAGGAGGTGATGTTCATGGATTTTAGTTTTGATTAAAAGTAGTATTCATGTTATGTTATCGTAATATACAACTACTCTAAAATGGAACATTTACTTTTTTAATTCGTTAATAATGTCAAAATATCGAGCTTCGCGAAAAAAAGCACAAAATTTTGCTTTGAACAGATTTTCAATGTACAATAAGTTGTAATAATTTTTTTCTTATGTTTACGCGAATTTCACTTATTATTAATGAAACAAATTTACGGATTTTATCGCGGTTTATTTAGTTTTTTAGGAGCCCAACGTTTCGGATACTTTACAGCAACCATGGTCACGTCCTCCCTTGATATATGATTATTGAATATAGATAGGTATTCTTATTGTTAAAGTATTTTGTGTTGAAGGAACAAATTATGAAAGTGACCCACAACTCTGTAAAAGAAGTACGTAATGGAAAAGTTACTTTGATACTTAACAATTTGAACCGGAAAATTAATTTTACGTCCAACTGAACTGACAAGCTTTCATATCTAAGTTAGTAAGGACTAAGTTAATAAATAGGCAAGGAGATAAGGGAGATCTCTATTCCGAGTGGTATATTATATATTTGAAAGTCTAAAATATATTTGTGAAAACTTCTCTAGGCCCTGTTCGCACGAGCGCTTAATAAGCGTCGCGATCAATCCTGACGTTGCCGCGAGCTGAAAGCAAGTCGAAAATTCTACAGTGCTCATAAAAAAGCACTACGCTTTAAAAAATCTTTCGTGTGAACAAGTATATAAGTTCGTCCATCTATTTGTCTAATTCAAACGCTTTTTTAACGCAAGCTCAAAAAGCACTCGTGTAAACGGAGCCTTAGCCGCGTTAGGCACTTTTTTCTGATCTTTGAGTTAAATAAAAAATATTATTTTTTAAAAATATGCTCATTTATAGTTTTTTAACATTGCCTGTACGTAAAACAGTTTTAGTTTTCTTCATGTTCTTGGAATTAAATAAAAGCGGTGTTACTATTCATAATTATTTATAGAACAAATCAATTTGAATGTTTTGCTAAAATATCACTAATTTTGTACACCAGCTTGTTCGTGTGGTACACGTCATTATTATACGCTGAATAATTTGTCAAGTAGCACTTAAGTATTGTTATGTTAATTTAAACAGCCTCCCGCTATAAATCAAGCTGGAATTTATTTGATACGAATTTTGAACGAGATACGTCCAAAATGGGCCGTACAAAATCACTTTTATTATAAATTTGTTATTTAAATTTATTTTTTATATGAATTATTTAAGATACCGACCAATCTCTAAGTTAATGGGATAAATAACTATCTACGGTGACGGATCCTAGTCAGATGCGAGCGGCGTGGAATCGGCCATTTTGGTGTTCATTGAAAGAGGCTGTTTAGTAGAGTTGAAGAAGGATAATAATAACATAAACTTAATAATCTGAAAAGAGCCAACGTTATTAGAAAACTATTTTTCTGGAATTCTTTTGCCTAAATAAATACATGTTCTCATACTACCTCTAGAAATAAATATACGAGTAAAATGAAAACAGTTGTAAATACAGCTAATATTAGTATATTTCCTAGTGAACATTTTATTTCCATAGCTGTATTAATATGCAGACAATATAGAATACACGGCAAATAAGTATTACAAGCGAGTTTTATTGAAAATAAGAGAGCTCATAATATTTGTATTAAAATGCTGCGAAACGGGAGTCACAGTGAGTTCGCATTGTTGGCTACCTAAATAATACCAGCTGCATATTTGAGTATATTTTTAGTTACACAGCTAATCGAGATGTTAATAGAGAGTTTTAGTAAACATTTTGGATTAAAGCTTCTCGAGAAGCGTTTGAATTTTTGTAAGTTATATATTAGCAGGATGAAAAATAAATTATAATTTAAGACAGTGCACACTTGTTTATGTCATGCGAGGCTGGGTCTAAAACAGAGTATACTACATACTCCAAACATCACGCGCAAGGGAACGTCGTCGGCTTTTAGTGCTGCGCGTGTCATATACAAGATTAAACACCGGGATTCATCTTAAAAAGGTCACAGCGAAATGCGGTTCAATGGGAAAACTCTAATTGGGCAGTAGCCCAATCCACTATACACAAAGTGGGGTGTATAAAGAGGTCTCATTTTAAGCCTATACAACAATTCGACTCAGGGAAAGAAGCTTTGAATTAAAAAATGAAAGTTCATGTAAATATTGAATTAACAGTAAATAAATGAATAAATTCTGAAATATTTTCTATTCCGACTCGCTGCTATATCTTCATCCGTCCCGGTCATCAAAGGCTTTTGGTACATCTGCAATGTCTAAAGTGTATGGTGTACCTGTAACAAAAAAAAATGTTTTATTCCTCGAACTGGGCATAAAAAGTTTTTTTTTAGAAATAACTTTTAACGACGTACGGATATAAAAAAGAAATATGATGGCCCCAAGCGTGTAAATTAATGTTAGAAGACGGGATGTTTGTTATTTCGTCTCTTTTTTATACTTTATTTGACAATGTATCCTTCATATTATATAACATATATTTTAGCTTAGGACGTTGTGTTCTAGACAAATTAATACGTATTATCATGATCACATTAAAGTAACCTAAAGGTACGGATGTTTTGTATTTGTATAATCTATTGGCGTGCTATTGGCGTCTAAATTAAAAAAAAAAATCATCAAGGTCTTTTGATTAAAAGGAGTAAAAGAGCCGTGGGATATTTGGCACATGTGATAAGTCTAATAGAATAAAGCTTCTAGGAACCTAAGACCTGCGTCATAGTATCAAGGCTAAACATGATGTCTTAGACAGACTGGTTGATATTTATTTCATGGACATAGCGTATGTAATTAGTTTATCATTTGTTAAATACATATTTTTCTATTGGAAATAGTATGAATCTAAACTGTTTGTTTTTGGTTTTAACACATTATTTTTTGGAACTTATAATGTCGAGAAAAAAATGCTAAAGACAGCTATATTGTGTAAATATACGATTACAGTAGTTTCAAGTCAGAGTCTATATCGTCGAGAGAAAATTATGTGTAATTTTGTCCTAATGGCTCGACAGCACGTAGTTAAATTGTTATCACGCTGATTCAAGCATAATACCTTTCACAATAAAATGGAGTATATTGGCTCATGAGGTACATGATGTCTACTGTTTTAATTGATTGCGCATGTGCTAGAACCAATGGTGGACTAATAGACTGCTGGAGTTGAGGTCAAGTTCAGAAGGACAAAGAGTGGGTAGTTGAGGGGATCGACCATTTTGATTTGATAAAAGTCAACTTACAGCAATTGACGGAAAGCGAGGTGATTAACATAATGATTTTCATTATTATTTCCGTATATTTAAGGTCAATAAACTCTCACAAAATACGTATTACAATGAATTGATATATATCGACACTAGATGGCACTGTAGGGAGGAACGTAAGGTAAAGTTGCGGGTAATAGAAAGTAATTCGTAAGGATACATTATCAGTTTTATCACGTACATATCATTTATTCGGTCTTTGACCTGAATTTCCTTTACATCTAATGCGATGAATATCATTTGAAGGGAATTTTGTGTAACTTGTTTTCGAGTCAATTTGTACGTGGAAACACATTTTCTTTAGTATAAGCGCGTTTTTTAAGAATATATGCAATAATATGATACACGTTTGAGATATTACATAATCTGAGCAGGCGTCTGTCTAATATTTTATTGTTTATCACACAGTAAAAGAGACCTTGTAATAATAATGTATTGAATATTAATACTGTCATTTAGCTGGTGTTTGTGGATGTCGCTATCACTTACCATCAGGTGATCCGACTGTCCGATTGCCCCCCCCCCACCTTTATATGAAATAGGATGAGCAAGGTATTGTTGTATTTCATAGCTAATATAATATTGTATAATTGAATGTACTGTCGGTCCTTAATGCAAATTCATGTTATAGCCACTATAAAAAAACTTTTACACTTTTTCTACTATTTATTCGTGTAAAATAATATTTGTGAATAAGATGAAAAAGTGTATAAAAGTTTTATTATAGTGGTTTTAATAAAAAATTGACCTCTGATCATCATAGTTTGCCTGATTTCATATGTTCGCTAGCACAAAAGGTTCTTGAAAAAACTTTGTTTTTACCATTCGATGCATAATTCATAGTAGAAGAATAGAAAAGAGCCAATCTTTGTGGCGAACAACACTTTCTCAATGAATTTTAGATTCTAATATAGTAGAATGGGAAAACGTTAGTTAATAGAAAATGTGATGGCAAAATGTGTTTCCTTATTCAACAGTAAAGAGGTTTCTATGCAGCAACCTCTTTAGTCGAACGGCGTCTTGTGTTATCAGCTTGATAGGAATATTGCACAACATCTGCTTACTGAAAACTCCAATGCAAATACTACACTAATAAACCTAATGGCGTACTTGAGTGGATGTTAAATTGCAATATTTTCTTGCGTTTCATTTTATAAAATTTCCATTTATTTACTCAGATCTGGGTTTTCCAAGCGTTTGTACGCTTAAGTTATTAATATGAATGTTTATTTCTTACTCGTTTTGTAGAACGATGCGATGCGAGAATCGGATAATTGGTTAAGAAGTTGGCTAACTTGCTCGAAAATTAAATACTCGATATTGAAACACACTCGATACTCTGAGCTGAGCTTAGTGGAAAACTTTTGACTTGGGACAAAAGAAGAGTTTATTTTTAGCGGTGGGTATATAACGATTTTATAACGTTAAAACCTTAAATGATACCTGAACTCAAATAAAGTTCGAGTTTTAAAAATTATTTTAATGTCCATCCACGAATGAAAGGCATAAAAGTTGAATTTAAATATTTTAGTTTAGTAACTATAGCCCGACTCGTTGGATCTGTTCAAATAAGCCCAAACCACAGAACGGGAATAGTTTAACATTGAAAGGACAGGCTTGATGTGTCCGCTTCACTAATTTCAATTCGTTAATATTCCGAATCCAACATGAGGGCGAACTTCGATGGACAAATCTACATCTACACTAATATTATAAAGAGGAAAGATTTGTACCTATTTTTGTATGTTTGTATGTTTGTAATGAATAGGCTCAAAAAGTAGTGGACCGATTTCAAAAATTCTTTCACCATCCGGAAGCTACATTATCCACGAGTAACATAGGCTAAATTTTATTCTTATAAAAATAGGTTTCCGTAAGATATTTTGGTTTTTCGGACACAAGGTGTAAAAAATGTTATTTCGCGTACTAAGATCCCGTTGTAAATCTTAGTTAACGCAGGCGAAGCTGCGGGCAACAGCTAGTATAATATATTGAAGCAACGATTAATTATCATTTCATTTGCGTGCACTAATTGTATATATTATATAATTTACTGGTACTTGGATGTTTATTTGGCAATTATGATTCGAATTTCGAAACGAAGACAGCCTCCAAAGAACTAAAGTTATGGTAATAACGCAAGGAATAGGCCCGTGGAAGTAGTGTGAGCTGAGCATTATTTATATGTTTTATTAAATTTTTATAGGTTTTTGGGTATTTGTCACATAACCTATTGGATATTGTTTTCTTATGTTTACGCGAATTGCACTCATTATAATAAAACAACTATAACGGATTTTATCGCGGCATATTTATTTTTTTATAATCCCGACGTTTCGAATACTTTTTAGTGATTTCCGTGATCATGGTCGCCGTCGAATCGAAACGTCGGGAGTATAAAAAACTAAAAAACTGCGATAAAATCACCAAAAGTTGTTTTATTATAATTAACCTATTAGATTTAAATCACGCATATCAATATAATAATTGAATTAAAAGTTTGATTTCATGGAATATTTACTAGCCTGTTTTGCGAATTTATGTGAAATAGTCTAGTGCGGCGAGCGACGCGTTCTCGGATCACGCCATTAACATTTAGTTTTCTAAAGGCTGCCCTGGGAATAGTGTTCGGATTTATGTCCACCTGGCGGCTGGCCACTTTGGTACACGTGGGTTTTAAAAAACATTTTATTATTTCGTGCTAGTGTTACATAGTGGGGCGCAAGGCGTAAATCCGCTCAATATGTTTTTACATATTTTATAAAATAAAATAAAAAAATACATGGCGTATATTACCTATTAAAATGTTGTACTTTAAAAAATCTATCGTAATAAGATATAATATATAGAAACCAAACCATAGAACATACCAAACGGATTTCGATAAAACATCTCTTAAATCCTCGCTAGAAAAAAAAGACGTGTGGCACTCGGGGACTGCCGCGGTAATGCTATTGCATAGCATTTTGTATCAACTTATGCAATTATAATTATTTATTTATTTTAATTATTAATGCAGTATTTCTTTTTCTTTGATATTAATTCAAGTTACACTTTTTGAGCGTGGTGACCGATAAGAAAACATTTTTTTTTCCTTTATTAAATAAATAAAAAAATATAAATATTTTAAACAATATTAACTAATATTGTTTAAAATATTTTTATTATTTTACAATACATGTGTTATATTTTATTGTTATTCGTGCGAGCTTCGTAGTGTCGTACAATACGTCTAGTTGCAAGCACACAAACACCGTGTCGAAGACTGCCGAAAAGAAACGACGTTAGACGATGCATGGCCTTCAAGCCACACCTCCGTGCCCGTCGGAGTGGGGAGCGTTAGGTTTTTTTTTCGTTACGGAATTTCTGGACTCGGTCCCCGCGCTCAAGGCCCGCGATAGAAGCTATGCAATAGCTTAAAAAAAACTAGAGAATTTCGAAAAATCGTACTTGTTATGTATCACAATGTATGTGATTTTATGTATCACATGGTAACAATACTTTATCCGTTTTCAGATTTTTTCCTTTATTTATCTTAGATTTTGTTAAAATCAACTGACGGAAATACGACGTCATATAAAAAGACGGCAAATAAACTGACGGACAAGAAAATGATCCTACAGGGGTACCGTTTTCTTATTTCATAGAACTGAACCCCAAAAATTACATAACATTTTTTTCCTTCTAGAAAAAAGCTGACATTAAAAAATAGCTATCAGCCGTACTTACTAAAATGACTTCGTTGAAAAAAATGGTCTAACATATGAAGCGTAGGTTGTTTGTGGATTCCTACCCCATCTTTAAGAGGGATTTTATGTGAATAAAGAGCTCTTAATTTACGCTTTTCATGTCGTTGTCTTGTAAAAAGTGAAAGGGTTATAAATATGGATTTATTTTAACATAAAAAGCGTCTTCATTTCAATAAAGTTTCGTATATAAACACTTCAAATCTTTGGTAGGATTTACGCTTATGCTGTTTGATTGGATACTTTATTTGAAAAAATTAATACATGAACTTGGTTTGACACGCTGCCGCGTGTCTAGAAATATACGTGACATCATGACGGGAGTGTTTTGTAACATTGTATGTAGGCTAATTGCTTGTGGTGTTATTACTACGTAGTCCTTATTACTGGCGGTCGTAGAGTTCTGTAGTGTAGGTTCTGAAATACCCGCAGTATTTCAGAACCTCGGTCGACCTTTCATCAATGGGATTACTATCTCTTTGCCTCTAAATTCACCAGTTTTAGACCGGTGAGAGTAAGGCGCTGTGCCGCGCTGTATCTGCGTGTGTATCACTATTTTGCTTGCTTCTCCCGTTAAACCCGAGGGGCAGACAGGCAGCGTAATTACTGGCACAGAGACTTAATTTTATGTAGTTTATATTCATGGGTGACGTCAAACACTCACTATCTGGTGTTATACCACGTCTGATAGTTTCTGTATCCATGTAACGCCAAAAAACAGTGAACTTCGTTCCTTGTTTACTGATGGTTTGAAATGGTTGGATGTAGTTATGCTAATGGATAGTGGCTTTAAGGTGTTATTGTAATAGATCCAGGACATTCTCCTTCAAGCGGCTGAAGGCAAGTGGTTCTAATTCGGTGTAATGGTGCCGGGATGGGACCGCCGGGAGTCCCGCATAATCCCCGGGACGAACTATTCTCGGGTGAAGTTCCCACTGTTACAAAGAAGGTTTAAGCGACATTTCTATTCCTCTTTGCATTGAATAATAGCGACTTGTACCGTTAAGTCTCGGTTTGCAACGAATTTTTCAAATATTAAACTCCTAAAGTATATCCAGGGGTTTATTCAAAATAACGACTTAGAAGTAAAGTTTGAAACTCTGAAATCTTGCATAAAATATTGTTTGGTAAATATATTGTGCATAAACTACTGAGGATAAGCGTAAAGTTGTATAAAATACGAGAGCTGTTGAAATTTATTCCTGCATTAGCCCGAGAATTAAGGTACGCGTGGGAAGTGAGGAAAATGTCCCGGCAATATTGTACTTTTACATGTTCTTTATAAGGGTACTTTTTGCGGGCTTATTGGATGATACTAGCGTTTACTTTACGCTAAGTTTTAAGTATAGTAAGGTTTTGTATTGAGTAAACGATCATACTTAGTTTTGTATTTATAGTGTCTTTTTTCTACAACTCTTAAACACTTCTAAACACAACAATTTAATGGTAAGAATGGTACCTGTGTGAGTCTACTTTTTTTGTCCTCTTTGTCCTCCGAACTGTGACTTTGGTCGACAGATATTTTGCTGGTTTGAAATTACGTGATGGGATCCTATATCTTTGGGCAAATAACTAAAGATTTTGTGTCACAAATGATAACTTTTGATGACTAAGGCTCAGACGCAATAACTATTTATTTTCAAACCTTCCGGCATCCTGTTCGTTACCGTGACTTATGAGTCAATATCGACACCACAGCTTACGTTTTATATCCTTTAAAAATAAATAATATATATATTTTTCTTAATCGTAAAACCACGTTTCGTAGTTTTGTATTCTGACAGTGAAATAAATGTTCTCAGCATTTATCAGAAGGTTCGCGAAACAATGAATAGTTAATTTGGGATAGCTGTTTTATGCTGCTATTATGTTTTTATCGGTTATCTCGTAATAAAAATTTATTTTTAATGTTTTGTTTTGTTTTCTATATGCCCGACGTTTCGGATACTTTACAGCAACCATGGTACTAGTCCTCCCGTGACCATGGTTGCTGTAAAGTGTCCCAAACGTCGGGCTTATGAAAAACTTAATAAACTCCGATGAAATCCATAGTTGTTTTATTATAATATGTATAGTCTATTGTTTAGCCTGGCTGTGGTCTTATTCAATTTTGTGAAAATTCGAGTGTCGTCTTTACTGGAGTATGTTAACATACTTCTTTCCTGCAAAACGTAACAGATAAAAAACAACGACACGGCCGTCAAACAGGTGTCGCGTGGGGGTGGTTGAAGCCCCCTGCGAGCAGGTTAGTTAGGGTAGAAGGTTCGGGATAAGTCTTACCTTATCTCAAAGCCAAAACTTTCCTCGTCTGGCCCACATTCCGACAGCGTACTGCGTAGGGGTAGTAAGGGAGGAATCACTATCCTGACTGAACTCCTGGCGGTGGTAGATTAAATAAAACTTGTTCCAAAAAGAAGGTTTAGTAAGAGGTAGTTTGCTCCATGCTTTGCATCCGAATCGAGCCGATATGGTCGAGGTGGTACATTTCGCTCACATGACACCGTAAAGTGACCGCTACGTGCGTGTTTCGGGGTTTGCGAGTTTTCGGTGGCCCATAGGGAATCACGGTAACACATAGGGTTGTGTCTGCTCGCTAACCTCCTTAAGACACAAATAAAAACGGTCCGCAATAAAAAGAAAGAACGAGAACAGGAATAATATAAATTTATTGAGTTTTGGTTACCAGATTAAATAATTAAGTTGCCAAAAGTTACTAGAAATATTATATTTACTTATAAAACCAACGCTTTTGTGAGCGCTCAATTTTAATACCTATAAAATGTTCGTACCTCCCCCGGGCATTTTAAATGAAAATCGATTCTTGAGGATTAAACTCCAAAAAGTATTTATGTGACTTCGTTGGTTTCAACAATATTAATGTTTTTATACGGTTATCATGTGTTTACCCCTTAATTTTTTTAAATAAACTTGTTTTTTTTTGCCCTTAAAACTGTACAATACAATCAAGGATACTGGTGTATTAAAATATATAAATTATGTATTTTATTTTATTGGCAAAAGAGCAACCCCTAAGTTTTATTCTCGTTTTTCTTAGGGGATCCTGCATCTCAAACGAGTATTTTTTTGGTTTTTACTTTTTTTGACTTCTTCTTTTGACGTATTTCAAGTGTACAAGTTGCTACCTACGAGATAAAGATATTTGATTTGATTTGAATTAAAGCCTATAAACATTCTTATCTTTAAGGTACTTTTGATCAAACGCCAACACTATTGACCTAAGGACATAACTAGGCGCTTGGAAGGCTTTTCTTATCTCCGCGACGCGATGGTTGGCAAGTGTACAACTTGGCACTGTATCGATTTGGACGACATACGAGTAGTAAAATCGATACCAATACATCAATTAGTTCGGTATTCCAGTAATTTACCATTAGTATATATCACAAGTTCTTTGAGAACTTACCACTGGAACAGACTGACGTTGTGTAAAAACGTCCATAGATTTTTTTGTTCGTAATAATTATTATTTCCTATTTATAAATATAAATATTTTGCTACGTTTACGGCGTTATTTAAGAAATCTCAGTTCCTCGAAATCCCCTAATGAAATCTCGTTAATGATGGGATACCTTAGAGCTTTGTTAACGTTAATTACTAGGAAAATATTTGTTCCTTTGTGTTTGTAAACGAAGAATTTATTTTCGAGACGAACGTAAGCTAACAGATTTTGTACCCGTTTAAAAGCGACTGTGAAAATATAAAAACTTTAATAATACTAAGCGACTGCTCTTTTACCTTGTGAAATGTAATTAAATTTAAAAAAAAAACAACGTAAGCTTGAACACTCCTAGGATTAAGAAGTGTTTCATTTGAATAAAATGTACATTATTATTATAGGTATCTATTAGCTTGCACCACGTGTGAGCTTAGTTATAAATACTAATAAACATTACAAAACGTGTAATTAAATAAAAAAATCCATATCCATGACTTAAGAAACGTTTCTACATAGTCGTAAATTACCTATTTAGTCTTAAATTCCCTATAAAAAAAAGACGTATATATTTATACACATAACAACTGATTGTAGGTAAAAATAGCAGTTACAGTGTTAAAACTATATAATATGTTCTTATTGATAAGAGATATACTGCTGACATTCATCATCATCAGCATTTATCCGTCCACTCCTGAACTTTAGCCCTCTTTTAAAGTATGCTATCCCTCGTCATTTGCAATCAACACGAATCGACCCCGGCACCGGGATCGTCTTAAAACTTATTAGAAAAATCTTTGTAAAGATGAGAACAAATAAATTGGCTATCACGGGATGTTCACCAAGCATTCTATATTTAACAATATAATTTTTATTTAAGAACAACCTATTTACATATAATTTAATGCAATAAATTACACGCGTCTATATAAAGTAAGCGTTAGCAGTGACATCACGACATAAGAACGAAGAACGTCACGGCATTTAATTTTCACATCATAATACTTATAATATAATACTATATACTTACTATATAAAATAATAAAATACAAGTAGATTAGATTAAGTAATATTTATTCAGTCCAAATGGACTGGAAATCGTTAAGCCTTTATTCGTTGAGCTATCGCTTTTTTATTTGTATATTCAAACGTCAATTTCGACACTAAAATGGTCGGACAAAAATATTCTGAAACTGTTTGAATGTCCATTTTTGCAGCATCTTTTTTACCTGGGTCGAAACTGGGGAAATTGGAACTGGTCACTAAAAACATTGTGCCCCAAATGACTGGAATTTATATGTATAAGATTTTATATCTTATATCTTTAAACGAGCAATTCTTGTATATATATATAGAATCGGGATCTCGGAAACGGCTCCAACGATTTTCATGAAATTTTGTATACATGTGTTAAAAACGGCGATAAATCGATCTAGCTAGGATGCATTTTTAGAAAACTTTTTTTATCCGTGTTTTGAGGCATCGATAAAATATAATTAGAATACGAACGTAAATTTCGCTGTCAAAGAATGTGTCATGGTAACTTAGTGGTGAAATTAGGCAGTTGTTCGAACGAGCCTGGTTCGAATCTCCAGTCCGATTTTTTTTCCTTTTTTTTAAAATTCATTTTGTCGAAAGAAAAATTTTATCATATTTTATCACTTGGGTACCGAGCAAATGCTCGGTCAACCAGGTACTATTTATTGAATCATAGTTACGAATGGTTCCAAAAAATTCCAATCTAGCGTTTCCTATTCGTAAAAATAAACCGCTTTCTTTATGGACGCCTAAAAGACAGATTTTATCACATGAAAACTTAATTGCCTCATGTCTCTCCCTGCTTCTTTCCTATCTTATCGAGTAAGGTTTCAAAAAAAAGTTGATTTCCTTAATTGGGTCTACTATTAAAGAAAACCATAAGATATGTATTAATTTATTCAAATAAATAAATGTAAAAAAAAACTCCTTCGAAACGTTTACATTCAATCAAACCAATCACTGATCGATCATATAAATTAATAGGAAAGTTAACATGAAATCTCAGTATGTAATAGGTAAATAATACGCCAGCATAATTATGTTAAGACGTTTGATAGCCCGTAGGCGCCTGTCTGATACGTGCTGTCACGTGCACGTGGGAGGGTGGGGGGAAGGGGTGTAGAGCGACGGGGGGTGCAATAGGTGACACGCACGATAAAGTCATTATCATTTGCTGTACAGTCGCCGCGGATAATATGTACCCATGTAAACAGGTCTGTTGTAAATGCTGCCACATTTTTTGGAAAGCCAGCTCCTGTTGTTTTGCTTGAAAGGGTCGCGCATTTTAGTCTTATAAAAATATATTATTTCATGGCAATCGGTTGAACAGTAGTAGAATTAATTAGACTTTAATTAAGTTGCAATAGTTTTAATATTTCTAACGACAGAGTACTAAAACACGGTACAATACATGAAAGAAATATTACAGTAAGTCTTGAATATTCGGATCAAACCATTTGAAAAACTTTCTACGTTTATTATTGGTCCAACTGTACACATCGACTAACGCTGATTAATTTACTTCGTATTTCGCAAATTAGTTTTGTTACTCAGAGCAATATCGAATTGGTCTTGTTATATCGAATATTTTATTATTGATATCTTTGCCCACAATTTTTTTATATAACACATTACTTGCATCTGTGCTGCATTTTTCACCATTGGGAGATTCAACAAATAATAACAGTCCAGCCCGATTCAGTAAAAATAATTCCTCTAAAGATATGGATGAGACGAGAGTTGAGTTACTATGTATATTTTCTTCAAGATGTTATACAGCAACAGCCTAATTATTTATACTACTTAGAATACAATGTCCCATCAAGTGCCATCATTTCAACAATAATTAGTTTATAATCTTGTGAGTTAATATTTCAACTTAGATCTTCGTTGAAACTACATTATAATTCGAACGCCAGACTCAACGTCACTAGACCAAGTTATCTCTAAAATTAATTCTGCAGAAACTTCTGATAAGATTGTCTAAGTTAATTCAGTAGTGTGCTAGATTTAGTTTTAATTTAGAATTATTTTATATATCAATGGGTTATGTTTTTTGTTGCAGGTAATATATTAGTTGTTAAATGACTTAAAACTAGAAGTTATGCTATAACACTTTTTTTGAGATGATAAAATGAAGAAGATGGTAATATTAAATCATCATCATCAGCCTTTATACGTCCATTGCTGAAAATAGGCCTCCTTTAATGAACGCCAAGACGACCGACCCCTTGTTACTCTGCCGTTTGAACGGGCCACTGTACGGAGATCGTCCTCCCACTTGGTTAATGGCCGTCACACACTTCGTCTACCTAAACGCGGACTTTCCACTTGAACCGCAATCGCCCATCGACCATCCGTCCTTTAGCCCATTGCCACTTTAACGAGCTTATTCTTCGCCTGATATCGTTTATGTGCTCAGTATGAATGTGATTTAAATACTGCATCATCATCATCATCATCATCAGACTTTATCCGTCCACTGCTGAACATAGGCTTCCCTCAATGAACGCTAAGACGACCGATCCCTTGCTACTCGCATCCAACGCGGACCTGCCACTGCACGGAGATCGTCTTTCCATCTGGATACTTATATAGAAACCATGGTCTCAAGAAGAATAGAAAAAAGCGTTTAAATCATTTGTAACGTTTTAATTGTCCTTCTGAAATGATTTCTCTGTTTCATCCGTATGTGTCGCATATGATCATTTGCTGTAAATAACAGGCCATCCATATTAAAGACTGATTTGGTATCTTTTTTTCTATTGCTGTCATTAGTTACTTATTATTACATTTATTGTTGTAAGCTGAACCCCTTAAGAGCCCCTTCACATTTTTAACTCATTTTGAACAATTTTGTCCACTACAATTTTGTTCCTTGTTCACAAGGCGAGAAACATTTGAATATTATTTTTTGTTATTATAAGAGTCGAGTTCTTAATCTTGCTAGTTCTTTTTTTAGCGCACCACAAACATCACTCGTTGCTTTTGCGGAAAAGGGGTTTTGAATATGGGTGTTTGCCATTAAGATATTCATTATTTTAAAAGTTCTCTTCGTAGTCGACAAGAAAAGGAACTCGACTCTTATAATAACAAAAAATAATATTTAAATGTTTCTCGCCTTGTGAACAAAAAACAAAATCGTAGTGAACACAATAGTTCAAAATGAGTTAAAAAGGTGAAGGGGCTCTTAATGTACGGCACGATCGACACCTGGCGCTCGTAGGAATTTGGGATCGTTCCACGGCCGACGTTTATGCGGGAGGAATTCGCTCGTAACTTATTTATGTGGCCCGAAGGAATCTTACATATTATAACAAGCGGGCTCGCGAGCGGTGAGCGGCAAAGGTACGTGTAAACTCGGGAAGGGAGAGAACTTCCTATTTATAGATGGTTTACTTGGTGTTTGGTGTTTATAACAGAAGTTTTTAATCGTCATTTCAAGACAGCTGTGTCCGTGCCGTTGTACATAATTTGGACCGGCTCTACATACAATATGCCGATCGTTATCGTTTTTTTAACGGCTTCAGATCCCAGATTGGCCTCATCATCATCATCATTATCAGCATCATCAGCTTTTAGCCGGTCCACGACTGATTATACGCAACCCTCAATTAACTTTAATAAGACGTATGAGAATGCAATGTGAATGTAAGTTTGTTTGTTACGCTTTCACGGGAAAACTATTAAATCGATCATCATGAAACTTTGGACTCATTGTTGTATTAGAAGTAACATAGTATATTTTTTATAAAACAGTATATTATTTACGTCCGTAAATGTAAGTTAACGCGGCGAAGCTGAAAAATGTCTAGTATTTTATGTAAACTCAATTTCTGACTGATGATGGTGAGGTGACCGTTTTTTAACAATTACCTATACGAAAAAAAAGCAAGTTAATGTTTTGTTTTTAAAAGTAAACATTTAAAAAAAATGCGTTTTTTTAAGTAAACATTGCGAGAGCTCTACTCTTGCAATGTTTACTTGAAATAAATAAAATATTTATGTCTGCATTTCAATATGAACGTTCGATGTATTTATTTACATTATTTTTTCAATCAATTTAATTATTTAATGCATTGAATTGATCACTTTACGATCAACTTCTCAGTAATGGCAATACGTAAATGCGCTACCTGGTTTACTTGTAATAAGTACTTGGTACTGGATTTTCTTGAAAAGAATTCTTATTATTTACAAATGAGGACTTATATATGTATATTATATAATATGTGTTGTTTTCCTATTGTACATGTTTTATATGGTGTTTATATCTCCTTGTAACGTCGTCTTGGTAATGTGCTCTTATGGTGTTATAATATGTCTAAATAAATTTTAAAAAATGTAGTGTTGGCCTATGAGTAGCACTGATCTCTTACCATCACGTGACTCGGTCTGAATGTTTGTCTGTCCAACTATAATTAAACGAAGATATAGGTTGAGCATGTCGGTGTACAATTTTAATTAAAAAAGGCATGACAGTATAAACCCTCGCATAATTTCTATTGTGATTTTACGTACCATATATTATACTTATGAGGTGCGTCATGTCTAATTAATTAATCCCATGAAAACCCTATGTGTAGTCGACGACATTTTTACTATTGTCTCTCTTCTATAATATACTAGGGTAGGTAGTAAGCCCCGGTTCGCACATCTATCTTCATTTGACGGCCTCTTTGGCTCAGTAGTTATAGCGTTGGCGCACAAGCCGGAGGTAGAGGGTTCGAATCCCGCCAGGGAAGAAAAAAAATATGTATTCCTGGGTCATGGATATGTATTGAATGTGTGTATTATATAATAAGAATCTTAAATATATGTATAAATATTGTTTTCTTAAGTTTACGCGAATTTCACTCATTATAATGAAACAACTTTTACGGATTTTATCGCGGTTTATTTAGTTTTTTACAAGCCCGACGTTTCGGAAACTTTACAGCAACCTGTAAAAAACTAAATAAACCGCGATAAAATCCGTAAAAGTTGTTTCATTACAATATATGTATAAATATAAAAAGTATGAAATATATGTATTTCCGTTGTCTGTTAACCGTAACACAAGATCTTCGAAAACTTACCACGGGACCAGACTGACGTGGTGCAAAAAAGCGTCCATAGATATTATTATTATTATTACGTCTCAGTGGTAATTGGCGACGCGTGTCTAACAATGGGCTAGTCCCAGATGGAATTGTTTATGTTGATGGGTGACATTGACCATTGATCAGTCTGCTCGTTCATTACACTAAGATATCTCTCTAAGAGAAGAGAGAGGAAGAGAAAAATAAAAGTATCAGGTGTATTAAACAGATTGATGACGAGTACGACTTTGGGTCAACCTAATATGTGTGTTAGTGAAAACTTGACATATCGCCGTTTTTGTGAATTTTGATATCCCGAAAAATACTTTATAAGAATACACTAGCATACTTAATTGATATAAAACATGAAATGCAGTAGTTGGTCCGTGTTGGATGCGAATGGCAAGGGTCGGTCGTAGTGGCGTTCATTGAGGGCGGCCTATGTTCAACAGTTGACGGATAAAAGTGATGATGATGATGATCAATGTGATGATAAATAAGCTAACATTCCATTCCATAGTGAGTTTTCGTGATTTGAATAGGTGGTATTTTACTACGTTTTTATTTCAAGCCTCCACTAACGTCTTATTTATATTATAATGAAACAACTTTTAAGGGTTCTATCGCGGCTTTTTGAGTTTTTTATAAGCCCGACGTCTTTTTTATACTTTTTACATCTATTAAATTATTAGATTTTTTTCTACCTAAGAATTGTTTGCGAGACTCTCAGCAATGCACTTATCAACCCGCCTAGTAATTTAGTCAAAGCGAGCCTCGGTGAATGTAATTGTTCCACCGACCTGGATATTCCAGAGTCTGCACATGATTTAGATGAATGGAATCTCCAGCGTCCGTCTGCTGCAGGCGATTCCAACGGAACGTAACGACACTTAGAGTGAATTATTGTAGGAAAACGTCTTTTGACACAAGAGTTTGTTCCGGTATTGAATAAGTTTGTCTCGCCGGTTCCACTCAGTGGCTTTGGAATTGATTTGACACAATTAGGCATTCGATAAGATCTCACTCTGTTCATGTAATCATTTATTTCTCTTTTTTTACTTGGTTTTGCATAAAATTTTGACCACCCCTACTAGTATATTATATGATAATGCTTTTAAATTTTCTTGCTTTTGGAGGAGGATTTTTTTAACAATTCTCTATTGTTAAAAAAAGGAGTAAGGATTTACAATTATTTTCTACTATTTATGGCCAGTCGAGTGGTCGTCTCACTTCAAGCAACTGTTGCGGTTTCGAATCCCGCAAAGTGGATAATTTGTATGATTAATATTATGGTCTGTACGGAATCGTAGACATATATTCATATATTTTAATCAATAAATTATTATTTTTTCTTTCCGCAGCAGCAGTACAATTTTTAATTAATACGGGGTTAACGCGGTGTGATTGTTGATTCATATTTAATTTATTTAAATTAAGAATCAGGCTGGTATCGCCATTTTCCGAGAATGCAAGCGAAGCTATGGCTGGGATTATTTACATTTCTATAACGTAACAAATATTTTCATAAAAGATTCCTGTGAAGCCTCAGTAGTAGAGCGAAGTTCGGTAATAGGTTCATTGACCTTGTAATGGGTTATATGATAAGCCACGTAGCGTGAATACAATCTGTAATATGTAGCGTGAATCTACTGAAATATTTATTAAGCTTCTTTTATCTTAGAAATATTTTAGACTTTGACCAATAGCTGACCTTCCAGTCCTAGATATTTTTACAAGCTCCCAAATAAATCTTACATTTTGTCTCACAAAACCTACCGTAATAAGGCGTCGGGAAGGTCAGGCTGCCTGAATCTTTAAAGGTCGTAATCGTTAACGTGAAAGACCTCGCACGTAGAGACTGCTGCTAAAACACGTTCGTTAAACTCTCTCTTAAAGTTGTCTATATATTTTGTGTAAATATTTTACACCTAAAATCCAAACTATAAGAATCGGTCAAATATGATCAAGATGATTTTTATAAAATTACCTGCGTAACTTGTTTATTACAACAAGAGTATAATACAAACCACAAATTTGTTACTACTTTGTGTACTAGCCTACCCGGCTAGTACAGAATCCCTAAAAGAATAATAATAAATAAAACATAACGATAAAGCCTTTTAGTTTTCATATTTGATTAGTGTTTACATTTTATTCAGTTATCTTAGTGGTAGCTTTTTTTTACCAAACGTTTTATGTACATATAAAGTAATAATATCCGTCTAATCGTTTCGAAGTACGACCATCAACTCTATTAGTATCTACGTCTAAGAATACTTATTTATTTATTTATTTATTTAATAATTTATGTACACTAAGAAACATATACAGTGAAATAGTGATGACAACCACTGGTACAAAGGTACTATTTACTATAAAGGTACTTATTTCTTTTCCACTCAAGAATTTTTCAAGAATTTAAATATAAAGTTATTTTTTGATATGTGTATGTTGAACGTGATGAATGCTGTACCTTTGAATAGCATACATATCAAATGCTTATTATTAGAATTTTGTAAGTATATTAATAAATAAACATAGTGGTGAAAAATCTACATATAGATTTTCACATAAAACATTTTTTAACGTTTTAAATCTATCGTTAACAGTGAAGTAACAGGCGTTAACAGGCGTATACGATGAAGATAGCCGCCATAATTGGTGTCACAAGATAGCCTCTAGGTTCTGGACTCCAGCCATATTGGAGAGGTCGCTATGGTGCCACGTCTGAACTAAACGGTTCAGTACTATTAAGCTATTTAAATGTATATCTTAAAATGTTGTAATTTGCCTATGTTCGCGAGAACTGAACATCGAGTATTTTTTTGATTTAAGTAATGTTTAAATGTATCAAAACTTGGTAGCTACTACTGTCGTTTTATATGTATATTTAGACAGTTCAGTTGTTACCATCATCAGCCTTTATCCGTCCACTGCTGGACATAGGCCTCCCTCAATGAACGCCAAGACGACCGACCCCTTGCTACTCGTGTCCAACGCGGACCTGCCACTGCACGGAGATCGTCTTCCCATCTGGTTTTAACCAAAATGTTTGTCTTACAATATATCTTGCTTATATTTATGCATAAATAAGACTTAAAATGATTTTGTTATACATTCATTGAAAGATGTCTAGCAATAATAATAAAATACAATTTGATATTGAATAATTATTGTAAAACAGTATTAATATTTATGACTGACAATAATTGTTTATCGAAATATAATATAGTTAGATTTTAACACGATATCATATTGTAATAACTCCGGCATTAATAAATAACCCATGAGCCACTATTAGTTACCTAGGTAAGCTCTGGGCGTAAATCCCTTAGCAATGGATAAATGGTTAAGCTTACGTCTATAATAACGAGCGTTATAGAATTCAATACATTATTATAATATGTAATAAATATTTACTAACGATTCGATGAAATAAGAAACTGACGCTAAAAACAGACGGCAGATGGCATTTAATATTTCCTGAGTAGTCCACTAGATGACAACAAAGACATATTCAAAGATAATACAATAAATCATATGTTTTATAATATAACTTGAATGTGTTATGTACAAGAAATGCGATATTTTGCTTTAAAATATGCAAAAATATTCTCGGAGGCGTATTCGGAAGTTTCACCT
This sequence comes from Lycaena phlaeas, assembly GCA_905333005.2. Classification (NCBI taxonomy): domain Eukaryota; kingdom Metazoa; phylum Arthropoda; class Insecta; order Lepidoptera; family Lycaenidae; genus Lycaena; species Lycaena phlaeas. Next base: position 14,230,272 of record HG995173.1, read on the forward strand.
CTGGCTGTGCGAATCGTATATTATAAATACATACACATACGTTTTTATAACATTATATAACAGAATTTTATCTATCTATCGATTTTAAAACATTTAGGTATATTCATTATATTTATAGCAGAAATCAATTAAAGATGTAAAAGATTTACGGAACCGAACGTAGAACTTCACGTAGCACCGTAGCGTGCCGTAGAGCGTAGAGCGTGATAAACGCTCTACGGAATATATGCAGCGTTCCTGAGCGTTCTTATTTAGTGAAATTGCTGCGTTTTCTGGATTTTTCTGTTTATTATCATCATCAGCTTATGTCTATAATTTGTTTGATAATAAATACTCATTAAAACGTCTACAAATAAAATGCAGATATCAAATTTCGATTTGAGCAAACGATTAAACTATTAATTAGTACAAATATTACTAAACATAATATCATGAAATTTTACATAATTATAATGCCCGACTTATGAACACTTTATATTATAAAAAAGTTTATAGGCGAATTTTATACAAAATAAGACTTTATAGGAAATATATATCAATATAATATTTTGCTGTCATATTAGTTTCTGCGTGTGTAGATGTCTTTTCTGGAAACATCTTGATTACTGATCATAATTATTATAATGATGAATATGATTATGATCATCGACGCGAGGATAGCAAGAACATTTATCACACTGGCTACTGCAAAACAAATTCATTAACTCCAATTTATTAACATCTAGAGCGAGTAATAAATTGGGCGCCATATTTATTCTCACTCCTCTAGTAATTCGGCTTAAGTGTCGCAGTGGCTGCGCTGCAACGGTTATTTACGACACTGCAATAGTGTTATTGTATGTTGCCACTATCATCCCGACTCCATGAAATGATCTAGTATTCCAGTTGCAGTGGTTAGGTACGCAAAGAGTTCATGAGAAGTTGATTTAGTTGCTGATGTGCTAGTCAGATGAAGCAAAGATATGGAAACTAGCAAGGAGGAAGAACTTTATCTTTGGTAAATAAAATATCATCTGTCTATCTGGTTGCGAATACTATAAAGCACTATATTTTACTTTATTTTATAATACTTCATTGTAATTATTAACTTGGCAAGTTTTGAATGCTGGCTAATCCTCAACATCCTATTTAGTATTCTGGAACCTGCATGTTAAAGCAGTCTATTCTAGTTATTATTTTTTACATTGACAAACCCATTTCTCAAAAATAGTACATTTTAAAATAGTCATAAATTAATTGTAAAAAAAATGTAAGTACCATTACCTAGTACTTCGAAAACCCTACTATATTTTAAACAGTATACATATTTTACCGATAACATTGAAGATTACGAATTTTAGATTACGTATTAATAAGAAGAAATATGTTAATGTGTCTTGGCCTTCATCGAGGGAGGCCAATATTCAGCAGTAAATGGCTAAAGGAGGATGATGATGATGATGATGATGATGATGATCGTATTCTGAGCGTTCACAGTTCGTCAAACACGAGTCCAACACAAGTGCCTATTGAACTGTTTGCTTAGGCAATATCGTACACCTAAACCTTATCTTCTGGCGACAGTGTGTATTTACCAAATACTGGCTTAGCATTGTTTACACGCTCGTCCTATTCTATTCAGTAGCGCTAGGAACAGTCTGCATACCTTAAATTTATTTATTAGCTTTACTCTTTGCGGGTAAAATTTGAAGTCAGAAGTGAAAGAAAAAAAAATGGACAAGTACATGATAAAAACATGATCCATTAAAATTTATGTGTTGTGTTATTTATTATTAAAAACTGTGATAAGTTTTCATTTCTTTGCATTTATTCTAAGCATATTTCTTAGGATTCCAAATGTGATATTTAAATTAAGAAAATACTATAGAAGCCAAATAAAAAAATGGCCAATAATAATTATTTTGCGAAGCACATTAGTCTGTGTTTAAAAAAAAATTACAAATCAACAATAATAAGATGAGCGCATTTTTTTTTAAAGGAGAACGTGACAATATATTATCTTTAGTCAGTTGCCACTATTATACAATTCCTATAACACTAGTATAATACTCTACAATACTCTACATCAACGTTAATGTTACCAAAATGTTATCATAATGGTGTAGTAAAATGTCAAAATGTAATTTAAATTTAAGTTCAATGTTCAGCAGACAATAAAACCTCAATATTGTTGGACTCTCACCGAGGCATATATACTAACAAGCCTTTGTGGGAAATACAATAAAAATAAAAGTTCGAGCGTACGTTGCATAGTTGTTTAAAAATTTGAATATTAAATTCCTGAGATCAAATATGAGGCAACACATTTTTAGTTAGAGGTTAGGTGAGTTAGGGAAAGGTAGAGGACCTCCAATTGAATGGGTCGATGAAATAAAGGATGGCTTTGATATGCCTACTTCATACCTATACTTATACACAGGTATTAGATTGCGACGGTAGTTCATGGAAAATTTAGGAATGCATTAATTTATTCATAACAGTAGGTAGAGGAGTTTTGTATAAGTTTACGTTTTTCCTTATCCTGTTTTTTATTTCTTCGTTCTTCATGCTTCATAGTATTTTTATAAAAGCCGATGATTGAAAATCTATATAATAAAAAATATATCGCTGAAATGCATGTACTCATATAACTTTAGAACCACTGTACAGTGTACCTGGGTACCAAATTAGACAATTCATTTTCGTTGTGTTAACTATCGTCAGGACATGATTTGTATGAAAAAAATGATAATGATGCTAAAAATGTCTGTTAATGAGATGTTGAGGGATGTTTGTCAACGTTTGCTAGGTTCAACTTGTAAAGTATAGAAAGAAATCTTATACAGCTATAAAGCTTTTATCATTTAATATGACTTTCGCTTCGTGTAACTTCTTAATAAGACTTATCTGTTGCTTTATCTTAAGTACTAAGTTGAATAAAAATATACTTTACTATTATTACTTTTTTTCTAGAAAATAACTTAATCCGATCTTCACTAAAAGCTCACCGTTAAACGTGTAGTTGTTTCTGCAAATAACAATGTACGTGCAAAATAAAGGTTTGTTTTATAGTTGTACTAAAATAACTACCAACGATATTAGTGTTGGGTGTTTCAGGAGTCCTAAAGTCGACAATGTAATTAGTTGGGTGAGTTGATATTACGTGTATCTTTTTATATTTAGCCACCATTCAGATCTTGCTTATATTACAATGTGAATAAGCTTGCGTTTAGCTAATACTTTTTTTAAAGAAATTTCATAGAAGGAAAGCTTGGGGAAGAGAGAAGAAGAGATAGACCGGGGAAAACTTATATAGAGCAGATAAACATTCTTCTTTTTGCTATAAGTATATAACTTCTTCCGTATCCTCTGGTATGGGTCGTATCGTATCAGGAGGTGAAAGGTGTTCGCAGTGAGAAGAAGGATTGGCGATTAACGAGATAAGAGCAAGGCTCATAAACGGAGAAAGAGAAATGTTACACTACAAAAGTTTGAGAGGATGATTGTGTGCTAAACTACAAAACAATTTCATTGACATACAACTGCTGAAAAAACTAATGCATGCAAGTATAGGGGTCTAGGCTCCGAATATGATTTTGTCCCATTCGGTGTCGAGACCCTTGGTCCGTGGGGTCCTAGCGCTGTAACGCTCTTTAAGGAAATAGCGAAAAGGTTAGTCGACATCACAGGAGACCGAAGAGCTGGCAGCTACCTCGGACAAAGAATTAGTCTAGCTATTCAAAGGGGGAACGCTGCTAGTATCTTCGGAACTTTGCCTAAAGGGACGCCTTTTAATAATATATTTTAGTTATTATAATATGTATTTTTTAAGGATTTTAGTTTTAGATTAGTTCTTATATTATTTAATAATAAATGTTATATAGATTGTTTAAGTAAACGTTGTATTAAATGTATATTAATAGAATATTTAAAAAAAAAAACAGTATGGTTATCGATTGTCTGTCCATAGAAGATACTGCAACCCACCCCTAATAGAAATGCAGATATTCTCTTTAATCCTAGAAACGTATTTGTCTCAATCAAACTCTTGTACTCGGTTTTCATTCTAACTTGATGTCTATTTCAAATAGTGAAATAAAAATGAATTTGATGAGCGCCTTTTAAAAGGCACCAAAAGATTCCTTAACTCAATTCCAACATTTCGAGAATTTATCGAGGACAAGATAAATATGCACGTTAGTGATTTTATTGGATCCTATCGAATAATTTTATTTTTATATCAATGTAATAAATTTTAAAACCTTCGTCGTTCATTGGGAGATTTATCTTAACAGGGCTCATGCTAAGCGCTGTGATAATGATAGCGACAATAGTAGAACTTAATATAATATTGAATAATTACTATGATTTTTGCTATTAATATTAATTATTATTAAAAATTTAAAAATCATATGTTATACCTTTAAACGAACAATTCATAGATGTATCTGAATCTCGGTAACGGCTACAACGATTTTCATGAAATTTAGTGTACATGGAGTTTCGAGGCCGATAAATTGGTATACTGTTACATCGAGCATTCCAGAGACTTCTGCGCCCGCGTCTCACCCCCGCGCCCCGCGCGCCTCCGCTTGGGGATGTCAGCACAAAAAAAGGAACGCTTTGGTTCAGAACAGTTAGGATTTATTTTTAAGAATATGTCGTTTTATTTGTATTTTTATTACTCAACTTTATGGAGCAAAGCTCAGTAATCTGGATATATTGTACTTATTAAAGACTCTGGTACACGTTGTTCTGCGAGAGGTAAAAGTGACATAGCGTCCTAAACTATTCTATCTTTCACTTATTGTTGACTTTTGACTAAAATTGTTTCATTAACTTAAGGAGTTCATCACATAAAAAAATGTAAAATTATTTTTTATAGACAATCATAATAAAAAAACAATTGAATGATCACATAATTTTAATCTTCATTATTTTATTTCAGGTAAGCCGATATAAAAATAGATGGCATCAAGACGGTGAGCGATTCTCATATTTGAGCGCTGTGCGTTCGAAGTTGCCCAATAACGCTGAAATATGAGTGTCAGACAACGGGGTCGAATCTGCAATGCGTACTGTGGTACGGCCAAACGTATTACGGAGATGCCCTACTTTTCCCCAAAATACTTTATATGCGTAAAGACTTTGTCATTCGTGGTTGGCATATGGCATAATATCAAACGCTTTTTGTATTGATGCTTTTATAAAAGCCTCAATACAAATACAAGATACACTTTCTACTAGAACGAAAGAAATTTAAAGAACTTTGATCAAATGCTTGATACATACGAGATTTAAATAGTATGTCTATTCGATTCTTTCATTATTGTATAAGTAAAAGAATATTCATGTTCTCGAATCAAAGTGCTAAATGTTGTAAAAGTAATCGTATCAGCAAATGGACTATCAAAGTGTCTTCAAAAAGTCGTCGAAATTCAATGAATTTTAAATTCGTCGTTTATTTCCAAGTTTCTAAGCGTATCGATAATCGATATTCTTGGATTTATTGAGGTTTTATAACTTGTGCTTTGGGTCATCACTTTTATTGCCTCGGTTTTGAGGGAAAACATTCGTATGAAATTAAGTATTTTTTTTAAAAGAACAAGCATATTTGTCTCGCTACGAGCCATGCGTACAGTGAAGAAACATTGATGACAATGTATTTACTATGCAGCAATGTTCCCGCTTAGAAAGACTTCGACCTTTTACAAGGTTGTGACGGATATTTAAGTAGTGGCTGTAGGATGTTAGTAGCTGTAGACCTTCCATTGAGCCTTTAAGTAATTCCCAGAATTCATTGAATACGCTTAAGTAATAGTCTCTTGATTGATTGATCTCTTGCGAGAATTGGATTGCCAGTCGAAACTCAACTAAAAAGAGAAATAGATTCCTTCAAAATATCGATTTCGGTGTTCTAGATTGGCAATGACAACCGAAATATTCTCCGGCCCGTCTGCAGCGAGTTTAATTAAGAGATACGTCGAGGCTCCGTCGTGACGTCTACAAATAGGTTCGATATGAGAATTTAACGAGGTTTCTATCGACTCAAATAATCTTGATGTTTCCTACTTTATCGCTTTAAACGATGAACGAATAAACTAATAAATAACGAAAACGAATCTAATGTCAATGTTACGTCATACTTTGCAATTTCAATTCTGATGTGTTGGTTGCCATTAACCAGGTGAGTATCAAACATGGGCCAGCCATATAGCGGCGGCGAAATGGCTAGTCCGTGTTTGATGCAAATGGTAAGGGATCGGTCGTCTTGGTGTTCACTAAAGGAGACCTATGTTCAGCAGTGAATGATCTGAACTGGACGAAACGTAAAGACTATTAATGATGCATTGACAACTGTCTGATTATAAATATTTTATAACTACAATTGGGTCTGCTTAGATGATCAACTCTCCTACTCAAAATAAAAAGATCATAGAAAAAGTTTCTTCTACCAATAAAAAATCGTAAATTTAATCTTCCCCTTTATTTCTAGCTGGAAAAGCTGGGAATTATAAGACTATATAAATGCTACACCAGCTGCCTAATTCTCGAGCTAACTGCAGTCCTGTATTTAATTCAGCTGTGAAACAGTTATTTTATCGCTCTAAGAATTACATTTTTATAGTGCATTAGTTTTAACGATTGGTACTGAAGTTTGAGAAAATCTTGAGTTCAAAACCAAAAAAAGAGTAAAGATATGTCTACCTCTCTAACTAACCGTTCAGTAAAGAAAAAAAGGATATTTTTACTTTTTTAAATGTTGCTAACGAGCACTTTAATATTAAATTTATATAATTGAAGAGAGTTCGAATGAATTGTCAAAAACACTAAGTGAGAAAGTTCTAGAATCTAGTTGAAGCTAAAAAAATATATAAAGACGCGAAAAATAATTTAAAAAATATAGCACATATAAAGTTAAAGAAACGAATCATATTCCAACTTAAATAACATAAGTATCATTCTGGCAATGTTCCAAGGATATTTTCCGAGGTTTTTACAACGTTTCTTAAGGATTACTTCATTATTACGTTAAGGTAGGACGTGAATTTTAAGAGCATACGAGATAGGTGATTCTAGAGGATGACGTTTTATTATAATAACATGAAAAAGAGGACTAAGAATAAAATGTTTTAAGCATTGATCAATAAAGATTAGCAGTTAAGTCTTCATTATTTAAATTTTATATTTTATACTGAAATTTCATCGCCTTAAAGAATGATACTGTTTCTTTATTAATGGTTAAGCTTTGCGCGATATCCTCTAGAGACATATCCATTTAAAGTAAAAATGTGTTTCGGAGAGAACGACATTCTGATAATGCAAATCCCGTGTTAAGGCTAGCATCGATTTTATATATTTAGCCTGTTTTAAGATATGGAGATAAGTATCGATTTATAAGATTTACTTAGCGAAGTAATTTGATTGAGATATTCTCCAGGTCTTCCTGTCTCATGAGGCTTTTTAGGTGGAAGGATGGGCGCATATGGTGGTAAGTGATGAGTGACATTAAAAGTCATCAAGGACTGGTAGGACGTTTGCAGGCCTTTGAAATAAGAGTTTGTTCTTTTCTGAAAGTCCATATAATTCCATATAGTAGTCGTCCGAGCCTTTTATCCGACGGTGGTGAGGCAGAGATCCGCCACAGGTACAAACCTGAAGCTGTGGAAGTCACACTCTACGGCTGGCTGGGGGCAACCCCCCACTTACTATATCACCAACGCGATACCAACCTGCTCACCCCACTCCGACGAAGCATAGCTCCATCAGAAAAAAAATCGTCCGAGCCGTGCTGATGCCGATGAAAAAAGGCTTTCATTTATTTTATTCTAGCGAAAGTCATGTGTCTCTAGGGTTTCGGTTTTTTGCAAGGATATACGTCAGACTTTGTACGATATGTATATATTTTTAAAACTTTTTTCCTACCGATCAAGAAGTTTTTTGTCGGGGTGTGGCAAATAAATTTCTCTGGAGTCAAAACTTTTTCCAGCGAACTTTTTAAAATGTTTTTTTCTTGAAACACTTAATACTTTTGCGTTAGATATTGGGTTTGCATGATATATATTATCGCTTTTTTTAGAGTAATATGGTGTTATTTTTCATGGCTATTTTACGTGTTTTGAGCGCGTGTGGTTTAACTTTTAAACTATTTTTCCGATAGCAAAAGTTTGTTCCATCGAATTGCGTTTAAAAGTTACGATATGATTCATAAAAATTGTACATAATTTATTGTAACTAGGTACTTGCAATATTTTGTTGATCAAAGTGATATAACATAAGATGGCGGTAGGGATTTACAAGTCTTTAAAAAAATTCTTACAATCTAAGGTTTCTACAATTCTCCGACCTCCGGTATATATAATTATATTAATTACTGAATCAGATGGTAGCTGGGCTTAAATCTTATTTGTGTTTCGTAATTATGCGTTTATTTGTTTTACTTAAAATCAACACCGAGGCTGACGTAACCTCGTTAGCGACCAGAGGGCGTCGCTACGAAAAGGGAGAAATTCTCAGTATGATTACTTTGTTCATTATAATTATTTACTATACAAGTAAAAGGAAACAATAGTCTGCTTTTAAAATAAATTAATATTAGTCAAGGAAATAAAAGGAAAAATAATTATTAAAAAAAACCTATTATTTTCCCTTCTATATTTGGCTGTCAATTGAATTCTAATAGAGTAGGAACTACTTAAGTAAGGAGCATTTCTTTTATAATCGCTGGACAGAAAAAGTAATATATGTAAGAGTACATAATATTTTTTGCTGCTGTCCGGGAGCATGCATGATTTAGTAGGTAATCGTGAAAGTATCTTATAGTAGCTAAAGTAAAAGAATTTTGTAAAATGCAGTAATCAAGGGCGATTTGCAATTCTCTTACACGATTATCCTTACAATGCTGACGATAGAGATAAGAAATCCGAGGCTTCGTAATAGATAGACTTGAAAAAATGAATTGCTACGTTCAACAAAGAATTTGACGTAAAGAACTTAGAATTAAATCAGAACTCTACTCTGCTCTAGGTGTTCTGAATAATAATTTAGTTACAAAAATGGAGGAGTTATTACTCTTTATATATTTGAAAACTGTCTGTTGCCCGCAGCTTCACCTGCGTTAACTAAGATTTACAACGGGATTTTAGTACGCAAAATAAGTAACTTTTTTGGTTGATTTTTTACACCTTGTGTCCGAAAAACCCAAATATCTTACCTAACCCCTAACCCTATTTTTTTTAGAATAAAATTTAGCCTATGTTACTCGTGGATAATGTAGCTTTCGAATAGTGAAAGAATTTTTGAAATCGGTTCAGTACTTTTTGAGCCTATTCATTACAACCAAACAAACAAACAAAGTTTTCCTCTTTATAATATTAGTGTAGATGTAGATGTAGATAAATGCTTATATAAATATACTTAGGGCATGAAATACCTACCGATTGAGCTTAAAGGCCATCTGGCCTAAAAGTCTAGACCTTTCGAAAAAAAAAGGTATGAAATGATTATGTGAAAGCTTTATTTTTTTGAGCGACGTAGTAGGTAGAGCTCGACCTCTTTTGCGAGTGGGTATGGATTCGGTCCTAAATTTCAAAGTGCACCCGGAACACGAGTCCATCGCTCGCTCACCGGTGAAGAAAAACATCGTGAGGAAACCTGCATACCAGATGAGAAAAAGTCGTTGAAGGTATGTGAAGTTTACCAACCCGCATTGAGCCAGCGCATCCATGAACTACAGCCCGATTCCCTCCTCGCCTGATTTCGAAAAGGAGATACGTGACCAGCAGTGGGTTGCTACTTTTTTTTGAGTATGAAAACGAATCTTCTTTTTCTTTCTTTCTGAAAGAACTCACGCCGAGATGGCCAATGTCTTACCACTCGCATCCAACTACTACACCAGAGATCGGCGTACCATAAAATGTTATGCCCATGGGATAAAGGTGTGAAGAGAATTCGAAACTGACACTTCTCAGTTATTCCTATTTTACTACCACGCTTGAGCAGCCATTGATCATACATTAAGTAATTATTCGTAACAGTATAATATCAATTACACGGACAGTTTATGAAATGGAGGCCGCTTTCAATTTGAAATCCATTCTAGTCTCGTGAACAGATGAATTCCCCGATTAGATAAGAAGCGGAACGGAGCGCTGCCGTGGACAAGTAACTCTATCTGTTAGTTCGGTGCATTGCATTTTACATTTTAATATGAGAAATATTGAAACTTTCGTATCGGTTTATGCGATATTTTCATTTGTTAACATAATATTTTGAATATAAACTGTGTGTTTGTATTTTATATTATAGTCGAAATTCAACAGTGTTTTAATCGACATATGTGAATATCGTTATTATTACTTAATAGATTAAGTACTACTTATATTACTTAATAGATTAAGTACTACTTATATTACTTAATAGATTAAGTATTACTTATATTACTTAATAGATTCAGTATATACAACAAGTACAACGCATAAAAATTATTAAATGTATTTTATATTTAGAGACACATAAATTTATATATATAATACAAGTTTTCTTCATTTTTTATATCAAAATTTCAAATCAACCAGATAGACAGTTCACAGTATACAAAGCGACTTATTAAAAACATTTTAACTTACCATTTTATGTTTTCACACAGATTAGACAATAATCGAATTTAAATGAGTAACACTGAGTATTTATAATACATCCTCCAGCTCTGCTGCACGATTGCTGACAATCAATGTGGTGTTTATTATTAGTCTCTTCGTCCATAATATATACTGACTATTTGTAGCTATAAGTTGAACCCGTAAATGATTCGTCGATCGTACCGGATTTGACTAGACAAACTCCTACTCGAGAGTGGCATGTGCGATACATCGCTCCCACTTTCAAATAATTTTTAGGTAAGCCACCTGCTTACCTACCGACCGATTGAGCTTAGAGGCCATCAGGCTTGAGACCTTTCGAGAAAAAAAAAATACTATAACTTGAACATTCGTTCGCCTTAAAAAATATACCACGTGACAAAACGAAGTTTCTAAACAATATACTCCTTTGTATTTCATCGCTGCGTATTTGTGAAGAGAATATTTTGAACCCACCGCAAAAGAAAAGTTAATGGCGCGGTGTTAGCTATTGTGCCCGTAACGAGGAGCGCGGTCCTCAGAGGTTTTTCACAACCCGCTCAACGTAATTCAAATTGCAGCCGCCTTAAAAGCATTGTACTTTTGATTGCGGAGACATTGAGTTGTGAATTAAAATCTGTTCATATTAATAGCACAGATTTTTGTATTTTAAATATAAAGTTAAAATTAGTTATTTTTTTATGTCGGATACGCATATAAGCTGACAGGCAATGAAAGTATGTGCGTAGAGCCTAAATCAGTGTTTCCCAAAGTGGTCCAGGTGGATTCCCAGGGGTCCACGGAAGACTCGAGGGGGATTCACGATGAGCGTGACAAAAAATGGGGGTCCACAATCGTAAGGTCCATGAAAATTAAAGAAAATTAATTTGGTTTCGATAGCGAAGAACCAATGAGCCATTCAACCAAAGAAGACTCATGTTGGCTTGACTTCTCCTATCAATATTGTTAAGATAATTTTACTATTATAATGAAATATCTTTAAACGAGAAAAAAAACGGTCAGTAAGGGATGCAGGAAAGTTTGAAAGGGGCCTATGAAGCAAAAAAAGAAACACTGGCCTAGATTATAAACGAATCCATCTGGGACTAACCCGGATGGCATATTCATACGTTGTCTATCCTCAAACGTGAGATAAGACTGGGTATAGTATAGCCAAACACAAAAACAAATGTTTGTGAAAGAAATAAATATGTTGGTATACCCATCCACGCAGGAGGGCTGCGCAAGCGCATTCATTACGTCGGTAAACCTATACGCGGTAGATTAGTAAAATTGCGTATACGGTTCCAGGGATCCATAAATATTGTTATAGTTTTGTTTTCAAAATTAACAAATGATTAATTATTTATCTAAATGTAGCGTTCGGTGCGCTTGTTTACTAATTAAGTTTTATCTCAACAATAAACGATAACGCAATGAGAACGATGGTTATGAATATAAATGTACTTGTTAATACCAATTTTCAGCAATCGAAAATGAGCATTAAAACAATATTGGTATTAAGAGTTAATTTAATAACAAACAATTTACTCATTAATGTTCAGATAAAGTGGCAGTCATTTAAATTATTCCGTGTACATCGAGTCAGATTGTCCGCGTTTTCATTTGACTAATGCAAGGGTCCTTTTGGGGGTTCCGCACCCCTCGTTAGCGATAACGACGCTTACAAACGAGAAAGAAATGCAAACGTGTCCGTGTAAATGATTTAGGGTGACAAAACGATTATAATTTTTTTACGTACGTGTACAGTCACAATGGGAGGCGAGCCAAGTTAATAAGGTTTAACGGGTTTAATAGGTTGTAGAAAAAATGATGATGATGTACATAATATGTACATAAGTTTGACCTTTTTGCGAGCAACTCATTACAAATACAAGATGTAGAGTTTGTGTACTTGTGAATACCATGTATACCATATCGGAATATAGCTGACGATTACGGACGGGTTGTCGGAATATAGCTTTTCTTGGATGTGCCATCTGCCCACCCACTGCTCCGATTACGCTCAAAGGGCCACAGCATAGGACGTTTCGAAAAAAAAAACGGTTAGTACATACCTAAATCGACGTCCCGTGCAAACCACTTAAGGCAATATTGTATTCTAAATTACACACATTTACACATTATTAAAGAAAACAACTTCATCTTATTTCGAAAAACTTTGCAGGCCTATAAAGCTTAGCTTAATACTTGAATATGATAAACCAAACCGATTTTCCTTTGAAGCGTCTTATGCAAACCAATTTGGCTCTGTCCAAACGACACTTGTAACTTTTCAGATTTCTCCCGCTCTCATAATATGGCCTTTAACATTTGGAACGTATTTCGTATATAACCGTTTACTGAAATCAAAAATTAGCGACTCTATTTTGGTGTTGGGTGATATAATACAGTACGTGGATTGAATATGGGTAAAAGGGAAATACCAAACAAACCATTTCTTAATACTGAATTCATTACATATTTTATGGTTAGCAGATTTTCGGGCGACCGTCCAAAAGCTTTTATTGAATTTCAAATTAAAAACAACTCTAATTAAAGTTTATTATATATGCTATTAATTCATTATTTCTTTATTTCGTCATCTTTTATTTATTTTTATATTTATATTATTATTATAATTATGAAATATATAAAATCAATATTTTCATTTCATCACTGCATTCATGGTATGATCATTAAAATATGGTGATGATAATTTTATCTCTGCCTCACTAAAATAGTGTCTATGCTTATTGTAACTAGTAACTCAACCTCCAGACGAAGTTAGTCGGCTTCGCAATTCTGAATTTAATGAAATTTCTTAAATACTTGTAAGTCTAAATAAACGACTTCCCACAATGATCATTTATCTCAATTGAGGGCTCAAGGGGAGGGTGAGCTAATTGAGATACCAAGATATGAGGCTCAGTCGGAGAGAATACAAAGGCGAATTAGGGTGATCTTATCCCAATATATATATATATATATATATATATATATATATATATATATCGACATGTTTTATTAAGTGACTTTGCTTTTATACATATAATATAATAATAATAAATCATTTATTTCAGGCACTATGGCCTATAGACATACACGCTTTTAAGCGTATGTAGTGATTAGAGTTAAGCGATTCAGTGGCATGAATTATAACCCCATATTATATTATTGAAGTTACCGTCTTGAATGTATGAAGTCTTCGGTGTTTAACTTTTTTTGTCTAGAACCTCCCTAGATTAGGTGATATTTTTTTTTAAATTGATAAACCGTAAAATAGCATCGCCTTTTATAACAGCAATTCCGAATTAAGCCCTCAAACCGAAAATATTAGAGCTTTTACGATGTGAATCTCTCAAAATGTAGGGCTAAATAAAAGCTTTCTAAAATGCAGGCCTTGTTTCTTACTTACCTTAAAAGTGAAAAATATTTCATAGAACCTCCGAGTGGCCTTAGCGCATGACCTCATTTTAAACAAAATTAAACCTATAGAAATGTAGGATTACGGAGAAATGCTTTGGCCTAAATCGCCAGACGTAAAATATTATTATTCCGAAAGATATGGAGGTTTTGGGCTTCAATATTAAATTTTATGGATCAAACCAAATTAGTAATTCAATTTATTTTTAATTCTACTAATTTGTTTTTTATATATTGCTCGATATCCTGATTAGGTTATGTGCAGAAGAAAATGATCGATGGACTAGGTTTTAGACTATAGGCAAAGTTCTGGAGAGCAAGATTGCGGCCAGCTCCAACAAGACGAAATCACGATTTTGGTTTAGTTGCTCAAAATTATATGAGATTCTTATTATAAGAGTATTTATATAGATATGTTAATGAGTAGCAGTTGCTAGTGTAATGTATTCTGGAATATAACCAGGCTAAAAAGATAAAATGTATGAGATGACGCGCTAAATCACGTGGTCTATCGTTATCGTAACAAAATCACAAACTGTCTATTGGTTATGGATCGTTATTGCCAATATCTTACTGGCTAGGTAATAGTCATTGATAACACAGAGACGATGACGAATTTCGGTATCTTTCCCCTACGAAACGATGTTTCTTCGTCTAAACCCTCTGTTCTATATTATAACTAGCTGCGCCGACAGACTTCGTTCTGCCAAAATTAAAATTGCATTTTAAAAATAGGGGTTGATCGTAGAGAGGTGAAAATTTAGAGTTATATGTATTTTTTAATGCCACATTATAAAAAAATAAAAACAAAAAATTTCGTCCGAAACTTAAATTTTTTTTTAAGGGTGAACAACCCTTATTAATTAGGGGTATGAAAAATAGATGTTGGCAGATTCTCAGATCTACTCAATATGCTCACAAAATTTCATGAGAATCGGTCAAGCCGTTTCGGAGGAGTTCAAGTTCGAACACCGTGACACGAGAATTTTATATATTAGATAAACGTAGAAGTCACTCGTCTCGAGGGGTTGAATTGATGGTATAGCTATAGGTCCCGGGCACATTGAGAAATCATAATCTGGCGACTATCTACTACTACGCAAATGAAACTACTTAATATGTTAGACACGTTTCTCGTTCGATCTAATATTTTCTTTAATTTCGTACGTCCCTTTCCTATTGAATGAGGCCATTATATGCCATCGTATGATTTAACTAGGCTACCAATTTTCTCAATATACCTACACTGTATACTAAAGAATTGACATCATCATCATCAGCTTATATCCGTCTACTGCTGAACATAGACCTCCCTCAATGAACACCAAGACGACCTATTCCTTGCCACTCGCATCCAACACGAACCGGCTGCTGCTCGGAGATCGTCTTTCCACTCGGTTAATAACCGACCAACATTTCGCCAACCTAAACATAATATTGTGACCAGCCCATTGCCACTTCAACGTGCTTATTCCTCGCGTGATATCGGAAGCTGTGATATCGTGATGGATGGCCGATGAGCCATTAAGGTTCAAGAGTGGAGGCCGCGTCTAGGTAGACGAAGTATTGGTCGGCCATTAACCAGATGGGAAGACGATCTTTGTGCAGTGGCAGGTCCGTGTTGGATGCGAGTAGCAAGGGATCGGTTGTCTTGGCGTTCATTGAGGGAGGCCTATGTTCAGCAGTGGACGGATAAAGGCTGATGATGATGATGATGAAACAATATTATTACATACCAAATACTAATGGAAGTTATGAAGATCTAAATTATAGACACAGGTCACATCGACAACCTTAATTGGATCTCAAGGTTCATACCCAATTAGTTCACCACTCAGCTTAGACATGAATCTAGTTTGTTCATTTGATCAATATGTATTTGGCGTAATTTTGTTTAACGTTACCGCGTTGATCGCGTATTAATATTAAATTTTAAATTTCGAACGCATTGAATATTGTTTTAAAGCATAAAAAGGGTTTATAATCCCTACAAAATTAATTTCGTATGTGTTTGAATGGGATCATTTTCATGTCAGAAATGGGGGGCACAGATGAATAGTCAATATCGGCAGAATTTTTTTATTGATAGTATTGAAATAATGCGAGGTAAGCCGTTGTATAAGTACTATAGATAGCAATACAATGACGACGATAAATACAAATAGTAACTATACCTACATCGATCGCATTAATGTTATAACTTATGGTTATTTATTTCCTCTGTGCGACTACGTCATATCAGACAGCCTGTTGTTAAGAAATAGCAATTTCTTGAAACGACAGCAAAATATTTCAACCATAACCCGCGGGTAGCACCGTATATATAATTGAATGTATGAATAAGAAAATGTGTATGTATCTACTTAATTAATTTATGCACTGGAAAGGTATTAAGTCATACATGATACTGACTAGCCTGTTGGTGTAGTGGTTAGCGACCCTGACTGCTAAATCAGAAGGTCGTGGGTTCGATTCCCACCCAGGACAAATGTTTGTGTGATGAGCATGATCATTTGTTCTGCGTCTGGGCGTAATTTATCTATAATATATATTTAGAAATATATAAGTAGTGTATCAGCTGTCTGGTTACCATAAGAATAGCCTTTGCCTAGTTTGGGATCAGACGGCCGTGTGTGAGTTGTCCCAACATATTATTATTATTATTGGAACGAAGTTCCTTACGGCAGGCTTGGAGGGGATAGGGATTTTGCTGCGCGACCGAACTGAAAAAAATGTGATAGTAAAACCGTAAGAAAAAGTGCGTGGAATAAAAGCGTTAAATGAGACGTGCGCAGGCGCGACAGTCGCATACACAAGCGAGTAGTGTATAATACCTTTCTTTTTAGCCGAAGGAACTTCGTTCCTACCTGGTATCCCACGACACCACATTTCTTTTACATTTGTAATACAAATTGTCCTATCCTTGCTTCATATAAACGCTACTTCTGCGTAAACACCACCGTTATAACTTTATTATGAGAGGCCAATCCCTCGTAAATAGTTTTAAAACTCGCAAAGTACCCATCAATAAAAAGTTCAGTATGCGGAAAACACTTGACACGTTGTTGTGAACAAGGCTTGTTAAAAGTTCCGAATGAAATGAAATTTCCTGAAACAAACTGTTTGTTGGCAAATAAAAGAATTATTGGAATTTATTTTTTCGCTGATGTTATGAATTATTGTTACAGTAAAAAATAATTGGTAGGATGAATATATTTTTTTCAGTTGAGCTAATAATAATAACCTTTATTTATATGAGTATAAATAGACGTTAGGTGCAAATATTATTAGATATATATTCATCGATTATCCATATATTATTTACAAATTTACTAAAAATCTGCCTTAGGAATTGCTGTATCTCATGTCAAAAACGGCATGAAAGTACAAATGGACTTTCTACATAATACATAATATAAACTACTAAATAGTAGTTTCTGAACTATATTATATGATTAATCGCGTACAGACATACATGATGGTCTCGCGGGCTCGGCCTCTTGAGCAAGAGGGTCCGGGTTCGATTCTCCCCCCTCATGTAGTGCTTTGAAATGGGTGCAATGATAAGGATTAATACCGTAGTTTTTAGCTTATACATTACCGCTTTATAAATGACCATTATTTTATAAATCAAAATGGATATAATGCTGCCTTATCAACTTTGAAGCTTTGAAAGCCGTGGGCAAAATAATATTTTTAACGTAATATGCTAATGAATGTTTGTAAAACATATGGTTGGTCCATTGCAGAAGGTAATATTTTTTTTAATACAGTTGCTCAAAAAGTGGCGTATTGCAGGGACATATAATGGTCGGAAAGTGGGCTATTACACACTCGTGCTTTTTCTTTACCTTTTCCGAACTTGTGCGTTCTCTTTCCCAATATAATGTATATTAAAAAGGAAAAAAACCAACCAGGAAGTTTTTACTAATTGGAATTCATTGATGTTTTTATGATTCATGCAAATATTTTTAAAAAGGAAGCTACTAATTAATTGTTTCAATATCAGATTTAATGATTTAATTCAATGTTCGGCTAGGTTTTATTTAATTTTATCTTATTAAATTTAATTTTTTCTTATCAATAAAACAATTCCACTGAAGACTTGGCTGTATGGGTATAGTTCCCTTTGCCTAACCAGAATGGGTGAAAAAAAAAATCTGCTTATATTCTTTTACGTTCGGCGCCATTTTGTGTTTTTATTATTTTATTAAATTGCTTCATTTTTTCGCAACTGTATTAAAAATAGTCGTTCATTACACGTGCGGAACCGTCCTTGCAACTTGTTCCGACTGTCAACCCTCGCCTTCGGCTGCGCCTCGGCTCGGGTCGACATTTGTCGGAACTCGTTGCAATGACAGGCTTTCCGCACTTGTAACGAAATATACTATTTTAATACAGTTGCTCAAAAAGTGGCATATTGCAGGGACGTATAGCGTTCGGAAAGTGGGCTATTACACACTCGTGCTTTTTCTTTACCTTTTCCGCACTCGTGCGTTCTCTTTCCCAACTGTCAAAATAATGTATATTAAAAAGGAAAAAAACCAACCAGGCAGTTTTTACTAAATGGAATTCATTGATGTTTTTATGATTCATGCAAATATTTTTAAAAAGAAGCTACTAATTAATTGTTTCAATATCAGATTTAATGATTTAATTCAATGTGTTCGTCTAGGTTTCATTTTATTTTATCTTATTAAATTTATTTTTTTCTTATCAATAAAACAATTCCACTGAAGACTTGGCTGTATGGGCATAGTTCCCTTTGCCTACCCAGAATGGGTGAAGAAAAAAAAATATCTGCTTATATTCTTTTACGTTCGGCGCCATTTTGTGTTTTTATTATTTTATTAAATTGCTTTATTTTTTCGCAACTGTATTAAAAATAGTCGTTCATTACACGTGCGGAACCGTCCTTGCATCTTGTTCGACTGTCAACCCTCGCCTTCGGCTGCGCCTCGGCTTGGGTCGACATTTGTCGGAACTCGTTGCAATGACAGGCTTTCCGCACTTGTAACGAAATATACTATATTGGTATTATTAATACCCCTTCGTATCTATTCCTATATTATAAACGTTAATATTTGCCAGCGTGAAAGTAATGGAAAAGCTACGCATTCGATTTTCAATTTTAAATAATCTTTCACCAATTAAACTTCGTTATCTTTCAGTGATAAAGTCTCTCGTAAAAATGACTATCGATGTATGTATGTTAACGTAGGCGTAACCCACTTGCAACTGCAAGTTATTAATAATTTCTTGCATGTCTTTGTGCTGTACTACAATGTACTTTATGATGCAATATAAGGAGGTTTAATATAAAATCTTATATTCTCTTTGCTAAATAAAGTCGTCGTTTACTTTTTAAACTGCAGACATTGTTTGAACGCAAAGTTTACAAGACACTACAATTTTGTGTATCGACAAAGTTTTGTTTTTTATTAAACAATTTTATTTTAGTAATACTTTATTTGTAACATTGGCTAATATTGAAATCATAGCAGGTAGACATACTCTACCTTGGTCATACTTTGCAGCTGGTTTTCAATTAGGATGGGCAGCATTCAGGGAGCTTCGCCATATTCTCACGTCGTCGTCGCCGCAGAGTTTGATGACGAAAGTCTTCAACTAATACGTTCTCCCCGTGATGACCTACGGGGCCGAAACGTGGCCTCTTAATTTAAGACTGGTCCGCAAGTTTGCCGTAGCTCAACCTGCTTTTTTTTTTCGGGTGGAGCTATGATAATGGCCCTAATGCTTCGTCAGAAGTGGGATGAGCCGGTTGGTATCACCCAGCTCAACCGTTTCTTTGGCAGATAGGATTCGAAACGAATACCTCCGCCAGAGAAATAAAGTTACTGATATCGCGCGAAGAATGCAGCACGTTGAAGTGGCAATGGGCTGGTCACGCACTCAGAAGAACGGATGGCCGATGGGCCGTTAAGGTTCCAGAGTGGAGGCCGCGTTTAGGTAGACGAAGTGTCGGTCGGCCATTAACCAAATGGGATCTCCGTGCAGTGGCAGGTCCGCGTTGGATGTGAGTAGCAAGGGATTGGTCGTCTTGGCGTTTCTTGAGGGAGACCTATGTTCAGCAGTGGATATATTATATAGTGGATAAAGGCTGATGATGATTATGATCATGATGATTTTCTTACTTACAATAAACTTTAAACTACACAAGTTCAACGAAAACATAAACAAACGTAAAATATTTTTTATGTAAACATAAAAAATATACGAAAATTTTACCAGGTGAAACGTGTTTCATTCACAACAAATATCTGATAAGATGCGACGGACAGACCGTGAAGAGATTATATGTGTGCCACGGAGAAAAATGCAGAGTGGAGAAACGGGAGGCCGTCACGCGCCGGTGGGCGGCTTTTTGCACACCTGGGCCGGTCGCGAAATGCGAGTAAATATGTACTGTTATAATTCATCATCATCATCATCAGCCTTTATCCGTCCGTTCTGAACATAGGCCTCCCTCAAGGAACGCCAAGACGACAGATCCCATGCCACTCGTATCCAACACAGACCGGCCACTGCTATAATTATTTAGGTTTTATTTTATTTTGATGATTTTGTGTAATAGTACGCTTACTTGGATGAATTCTAGATCATTCTAGAATGTTGGGTTGTACCAACGCAATTGGATGAGTTATCAAAAATAATTTAAATAAAGGAGAACTTATATTATGATCTAAGTTATTATATATCATGCAACTGATGAGGTTCGGGCTTGGCCTGGATGATTATGATAAAACTTAAATCATTTATGTAATATATTGCTGCTGCTATATATGCTTATATATGCCTATATATGCTTATATATGTTTATTTATTTAACCTATAAATTGATTTGATTATATGAGCTAAAATGTTGACACGTAAGATAACACTTAGCCATAGTTAGCAAGTACTTGGAAGCTAGATAAACGAGCAAGTATTATGAGCTTTTGAACGTTTCAATATCGATGTAGGGTGTTATTGCAGCGTATTACATCGTTCAGCCACGTTTAGGGTAACATATAATATACTAACTACCACTAGTATAATATGCTTTCTACTTTATTGATTTATTTAAAGTAGACACTAACAATATAAGCATTAAAACGTTTACGCTACAAAACATTATCGACCACACAACCTATAGACTCCTAATGTTTGATTTTTCGTATTAAATGCATTCTGGCAACTAGTTGAGGTGAGACGAAAGGGGTTGCAATTCTGTGATTAGCTAATTCAATGTCATACATTACCAATCACGGAACGTTAAAAAGAAATGGATATATTTCGCAACGGCAAAGAATGAGACGACACGATAGTTTGAGTACATTGTTTACGGCTTACATCGGAACTATGAGTCAGATGTGTCGCCAGAACCCGTTCCCCTGTTATTAGGAGTCTATGGGTTATGTGGTCGATGCAATACATCAATCATACAAATTTGATACCGATGCTTACATCCTTATAGGTGACACAATATTTTGGGATATGTATAACAATTAGCAAGTATACATATATGAATTCGGGTTAACAATTGGTGCTAGCTAGTGTTGATACAAATGTCAAAAACAAAGCATGTAATAGATTCATGATATTAGGAATTTAAATAATTGTTTATGACTAAATTATTATATTGAAGATAACAGATGATCAGATTAATCTCTATGATAATGATCCAAAAGTTAATTCAGTACTGTTGCCCGCAGCTTCGTTTTTTATGATTTATAGAGTCTCTGTTATTTTTTAATAATTGGATAGTTAGTTTTGGAGATAACCTCATGCACCCCAACGTATTTATACAAGGGTTATTGTGTTGTCTACACTTCTACACTAATATTATAAAGAGGAAAACTTTGTTTGTTTGTTTGGTTGTAACGAATAGGCTCAAAAAGTACTGGACCGATTTTAAAAATTCCTTCACCATTCGAAAGCTACATTATCCACGAGTAACATAGGTTACATTTCATTCTGAAAAAAATAGGGTTCCGTAAGATATTTGGGTTTTTCGGACACAATGTGTAAAAAATCAACCAGAAAAGTTACTTATTTTGCGTACGCTGCCTAAACTATAAAAGATAGAACCACAAAATGTTCTAATTAATTGTAAATCTTATAATTATCTACAAAAAAGTCCGCGACACGTTATACCTATCTATGTCGAGTGAGGCACAGTAACCATTTTTTTATTTAGATATTTTCAATTTTTTTGGACTACATTTAAACGCGTTTATTTTACTCATGCTTTGGATCCTTATCAAAATAAATTATTTCATCACTAAGTACAGTTTATGTAGATAATATTTCGACTTTGAATGATTAAAATTGGACGATTGGTTTTGAAGTTATGGCGAAATCTATCACGAGGTATAAAAAATCAACCAGAAAAGTTATTTATTTTGCGTACGCTGCCTAAACTATAAAAGATAGAACCATAAAATGTTCTAATTAATTGTAGATCTTATAAATATCTACAAAAAAGTCTACGACACACTATACCTTTTTTTTTTTTTTTTTTTTTTTTTTTTTTTTTTTTTTTTTTTTTTTTTTTTTTTTTTTTGATGACGCAGCGGAAATCATTTACGACCATACCAGGGCCTGGGTAGGCTCGCTGGCGTGTGTGGGGACTCGCATTTGGGTGCCCTACCCCACTAAAACCGCTGCGTGAGCCTTCAGCCGCTATATTTGAGGGACCCGGATCTACGACACACTATACCTATCTATGTCGAGTGAGGCACAACAACCATATTTTATTCAGAAATTTTGATTTTTTTGCCTACATTTAAACGAGTTTATTTTACTCATGCTTTTTTTTTTAATTCTTTAAAATAATATATATTGAGATAAGCGAAGTGTGTAAACACCAACAAGTGTGATTTAAATCAATGTTTGTGTTGCAAAAACGTTTTCATCCCATACAAATATTGGTCGGTTCATTTTCTTTGTAATGTTTGTTAAATAACTCTGTGTACCCATCATGTTTGGTCAGCTTGTTTGCGTTTTAACGTAAATCAAATTTTTATAAAAATATATCTCATACATATTCGAATTTTTATCAAAAAACAACCTTATTATTAGGTATTGAGATAAATATATGTAGATGCCGGGTATAATAGAAGAGAAGAACTCTATTTCTTTGGTTGTTCTCCTTTAGTCAAAATCTGACTTAGTTTTGTTTGTATTCACATTATTATGTGACTTTGCTTTTATCAGATGAGAAGTTTGTAAATGATAATTTACATTTTATAAGGAAAATTCTCAGACAAAAGTAGATATTAAATTATTTAAAATAAATGAAGCAAATATAAATAGTGAAACGGGAGAGGCTATAAATAATTTGAATGCAAAATATTTTCCATCCGCAGCTTGCGTCGAGAAAGTAGAACAAACAAACAAATATGTTTTCGCGTTAATTATTATTCAATTTAATTTAAAGTTATTTAATTACCATGGCATTCCATTTATTCTGAAGAGTGACACAATTAATATGCCAACGCTAGTTTGTTCTTTCGTTAAAAAAATTGTATTCAACGAAACTTTAAATCGAGATCACAACGATAAGAATATTCGTGATATATTACTGAACACGAAAAGAGAAGATATACATATTAATAAGAAATAACTGTCATATGTCGTGTTAAAAGCTAATTTATTACATGCGAATCAAATATGAGATTTCGAACATTGTTTGCAAATTTTTTTTTGTGGACAAATATTTGAATATAGCTTTCTATTATTCATTTTATATTGACTGTGTTTCAATTAACGTTGAGAAAGGCTCTGAGAAAGACAGCGCGCAAATCCGAAGGTTGTGTTGGTAGCGGCGGTCTCCTATGCCTTTACCTTGAAACTGCAACCAAGTAGCTGTATATCAATAAGAATCACGCCTGGTGGGGTTAGTCCGTCTGGGGCTCAGTTTATGCGACGGTGGTGAGGCAGAGATCCGCCACAGGTACAAACCCGACGCCATGAAGCCGTGAAGTCACACTCTACGCCTGGCGGGGGGCAACCCCCCCACTTGCTACATCACTGGGTGATACCAACCGGCTCACCCCACTTCCGATGAAGCATTAAGGCCATTAGGGCCGTTAGCTAGATCCATCCGAAAAAAAAATAGAATCACGTTTGTCCATTTCACGTCTATCCCATATCACGATTGTTATCAACAATTCCCACATTTTGCCAACCACCAAGCTAATCCCTCATAATTTATACATAATGGTGACACGCAGATATTTTACCATTGTGGTAACCACTGACCATCTTATAGACAGTTTAAAACGAACGACTTTAAACAAGCTAGCTAAAACGAATTGAGGTTCCACTAATTAGTACTTTAGTGCTCGCTGGTAATTTGGCTATTGTTTTATTTCGTTTCAACTGCAGCTGCTGACCCACTTTAAACTTTTAATGATTGTCTGGAATTTTAAATAACTTCTCCGCTCCCCGACTGTCTGCGAAAGATATTTTTTTTAAAGTCAATTTAACATAACTTGTAATTCTTTTTACCTAATCGCTTAACTGATCAAAATTGTATTAAACATGTAACGGATGGATTATTTTTTTTTACCCTGAAATCTAATGTAGCTTTAAAAGTTACTAGTGGTCTGCCCAGATTTAGCACGTGAGCATATTTTATGGCCTATGTACTTCTATAATAAGTGAAAGAATTTTTCTTATGGATCAAGTAGTAGCCTATTCAGTACAAACAAAGTATCTATAAAATCATTCTTCTTTGTAATATTAGAAGTAATCAGAAAAAGATCTGTTAATAGTCTGTTACTAGTTTGAGAAAAAACAATATTAGTTTTTACACACTTGACATCATCTTATATACTGGACGTCTAAACAAACGTATGAAAAAAAACCTACTATATTCTTGAAATTTGTTTTAACATACTACATATATTTTTATTGTATAAGTTATTCTGGTTAAAGTTGAAAATTTTGCTCACAGCGACAGGCCTATATTAAACGGTCTTTGTTTTGTCTTGTTTAAGTTTTAAATATTTTAAATTTTCGTTCGAAATTCCTTAGAATTTGTCCGACAGAATTATTATCTTACTGCATTGTTTAAATTTTGTTTTGCAGCAAAATATAAGGAGCAAAGAGATTAGTTTTGTGATATTAAATTCTTGGAGTTCGCGAATTTTATGGTATTCTCTTTGCAACATTCTAGTTTATATAAATGTTTTCAGGTGTGCTTACATTTTATAATGCTGTGGCCTAAATTTGATCATGAGCATGGTTATTTGCAATTTTTACCTATATGATACCAACTTCAGAATGTGGATTTGCCAGCATCCTTTTACACCAATGCCAAGTAATTTCGGCGAACGAGAAAATGTCAAAGGTCAAATGTATAAGACAAATGTACAACGCGGTGGATCCAATACACCAGACCACCTTCGTTTGATCTCCCATATTGCAATAAAGTATTGCCAGTAAAAACTAATCTGGATTCAAATTAAATAGGTTTTATATTCATGAGATATGCCATGATGCATGATCTGCGCATGTGCATATTAATTTTTTTATGTAAATATTTATAAGTGTGATGAATCAAGTATATCGCTACTGCTTGTATGTTTAAATTATCAAAATGGTGAGACTTCGTCTATCAAGCAAACAAGTTCAATGTTTTTTCTAATTCTTGGGACTATAATGAAATGTCTGATGTATACCAATAAAATAGTAAAGATTTTTGTCATAGTAACTTAACTGTAGAGGGTCTAACCTAGATATGACTTTTAAAATAGCCTCGCGAAATTTTACTATTTTAATCATTACAATGCAGAACAATTAACTGTATCGTATATTAATGAAGTACTCGTGTTAAAACCAATAATCTTGGCAATAGTAATTACATAAGTACTGGTCGGATATAAGAACTCTAGCTTGCGCGAGGTAAATGCTTAACGGCGCTCACCGAAGTTTCAGTTAAGACATGCTCCAGTTGCTCCCACGCTTGGTATTAATCAACACTAAGATGCTGTAAAGATGGCCGCGGCAAAGATGGCCGCTTTATGTGTAATACATATTAATGTGTTCCATGTCGTAACTTGTACCGGCCGTTGTTCGCACTTGGCGTATTGATGCAGTAATGGAACTACTGTTTTATGCCTGGTGTTTGAGTGTCGATATTGTTAATTAATCTGGTAGATTTTAAGTGTGTTAGGAGATAGTGCAATTTAATTTATAATTGGTTGTTTGATATCATTATTTTTAATTGTTTGTTGTTAAACTTGACGCTGTTTAGTCATCTCATTTAGTAGACGGTTATGATTTCAAAATATTTTGTTGCAAAAAATCTGTTGAATCGTCTTGAAAGCCGTGAAAACGCTGTCATGTCTTGATTCCTACGCTGCGCCACCCTTCTCGACTCGTATACCTACCTATTCTATTTCATTATTTTATGAATGTATATATTTCAAAAGTAAAGAGTGTATAAAAAAATTAGCTAGTAAGTAGACCAACAAACCAGTCTAAATAATAATTTAGACTGGTTTGTTGGTCTACTGGTTAGTAGCCCTGACTGCTAAACTGGAAAGTCGTAGGTTCGATTCCCGTCCAGTACAAACTTTGTGACGAGCGTGATCATTTATTCGGTCTGGGTTTTTATCTCTTATATTGTGTATGTATTTAGAAATATATAAGTATGTCTGAGTTGTTTGGTTCCCATAATATAATAGGCACTGTCTAATTTGGGATCAGATAGATGGCCGTGTGTGAGTCGTTCCAACATATTATTATTTAATATATCATTATAACACATCTTTATTATTTAATATATCTCATCTCATCATATTATCTCAAATTGTTCGTGTTGATCCATTGACAATAATATTTCTACTTTAATGCAGCTCGAGGGAGTAATCTCGGGAAATATTTTAACCTGTGAGCTATCCTTATTATTGTCGGTATATAATTTCAGAACAATTAAAAAGTACAAAATTCTTATTAATGTTCAAAAAAGTAGACATGTTTCATAGTTCGACGACCTCTGTGGCTCAGTGGTTAGCGAGTTAGCGCACAAGCCGGAGGTAGCGGTTTCGAATCTCGCCAGGGAACAAAAACGTTTTTTAGTTCCTGGGTCATGGATGTGTATTATATAATAAAAATCCTAAATATAAGTATTAATATAAAATGTATTAAATATATGTATTTCCGTTGTCTGGTACCTGTAACACAAGTCTCTTCGAGAACTTACCACGGGATCAGATTGACGTGGTGTAAAAGCGTCTATAGGTATTATTATTATTATTATTATTATTATAGTACATCATGTACCAGTAAATTAGCTAATATGCTAGTCGTATTGACTGCTAAAAACTATAAGAGTAGGGTCTATCGGTTTTGGCTTCACCTAACGCTTTATTTATACAATACATATAAAATCAACAACATGCTACGTATCGTCGAAGCTAGCATCTTTGAATACAAATTTATCTAGGGCGGAAAATTTATGAAGTCTAAGTTAGTCCATAAATTTTGGTACGTTCGGTGTGTTGCTCAGGTATCAGGATGACCGAACTCATAAATTCAGCATCCTGCCTCCCATAAATTGTCCACATAATCCCTATTGAAAAGTCTACCGACGTATACCGACAATAGACTGCTTAAAAGAATTGAAAATTGATATGATTACTCAAATTTTAATTATTTTTTTTTGAATATTTACTCATAAGCTATACTTGTTTATTAATAAGATATTTTTTTTAAATATACATCCGATTAGAAAATATTTTATCTGTATAATGCTACGCTATTACTGAGTGACACAGGCTAAATAATAATCAGTTATAGCAAAGAATTCAGACGTATAGTCCTCGCCACTTTTAAAGTCCTGCGACTAATGCCTGAACTAAATTTGACAAGATTGACATCTTGACATCTGTCTGGAGTAAGAAGTTGTGATATTTGAAATTGTTTCACGTGAATTATGGAGCATATAATATAAAGTAAGGTGTAAAAATTTAAGGCCGTATAATGATCGTTAAAGTGAAATAATTTTGTGAATTAGAAAGTAAAAATAAACAACAATTGACCCCGTTAAATAATATGTTTATAAATGTCACAGCCATGTCAGGTAAATTGTAGAGATGCCAGAGTCACTCATTTTTGCCTAATTTATGGTTAAAATATTATCATTAACTCTATACCTACATTTATCTTATGATATTTTATATGAATATAATTACAAGGTAAAAGAATTAAAACCTTGCTTAGATGAATTATATTTTTAGGTGTTTCTGTAAAAAAGGTCGAATAACAAAAAAAGTAACAACGGCAGCAATTACTTCTGAGAAAATCGTCATCCCTGGCAAAAACCGAACACAATCGAAGAAGCTTGTTTTAGATGAATTCTACTAATCGGTTATACGTAAAAAATACAACGAAATATTTAAAAAAATGTTTTATTTTACTAAAACCTGGTAGGTAGGGAGATTTTTATTTTGCTGCTATAATTATTTTTGTCATTATTATCATCATCAGTCTTTATCAATGCACTACTGACCATAGGCCCTATAATTATTTAATTTTTTTATTGTACTAGACTTGGTGGAAAATCATTACAATAGAAATTGGCAACATTGAGTTATGAGACCGCAGCGCCGCGTCTATCGGACTTCTAAAGTGGCGATGACTCTACATAGAAGGACAGTTCTTATGAGCACTTTGAGGACAAACTCTGCAATGTAAATTTCAGCTTGGCGGCGTGACGAGAGGGACACCGCGATGTCCCCAGCGTGTGAGCCTACGAGAGCGAGCGAGTGCGAACTGGGGATATGTCCCCAATAAAGTCGACACAAAAAATCCTTAAGAATTGTGCTTCTATATACGTCTGAATTCTTTGGCAATACGTCCGGATACGGCTTTAATTGTGCGCAGGCGAAACAGAGATCACCATCCACTGTTGAACATAGGCCTCCCCCAATTAACGCCACGACGGCTGATCGCTCCCATTCATTATTAATCACTCTGCCACTGCACTGAGAGGAACCGTTAGTATTTAATATATTTAGTTTATTACATTTTGTCATATTTCTCGTAAAAAGGAAAATAAATATTTCAGCGTAATTATGTATACAAAAAAAATTAAAGTTTTTTTTCATGTAATTAACATAAAGAAACATACGCAACCACAATAATATAGCAAAAACACGCAAACAAAATAGAATAGCAAATATTATAACTTTAAAAAGACATTTGATAATTGTTTTAGTATTTTATTGTAAAGAGTTTTTTATTATTATATAATATTATTACGCATTAAGAAGATGTTTCATTCTATTTATGATTTGGCACTACATCCGAGAAACAGGGTGAAAAATTTACTACAGAGAAGAGGTTCAACACAATAGCCTTTACAGTATGAACTATTTATCAATAAACTTGTAACAATGAATCTGAGACGAACCACAAATAAATATATAAAAGAAACCAAATTTGGCAAGCAATAATACGCTTGAAAATTTACTCTACGTTTCTAAGCTTTCTGTGATATTCGTAATAATATAACGCTCGCTGTGATACCAGACTAAAAATATCTGAATTTCGTTAGTAAAAGTTGGCTTGTAAATATGACTTTTCATTTTACACAGCATTTATCTCCCCGTAGCAAATTCGTTAGAAATTACAGATTACAGAAATTTTAATACTTTGTGCATTGCGGCAGAATATATACCATTAATTGAAATGTACGCCCTGTGAGTGTACGTAGGTACGTACGGCGGGATTCGACCTTAAGATCTCAGAGTGAAATGGCACACACAATCGTCAAGTAATAACGAATAATTGGGTGCTACGCGAGCTTAGGCCTAATTTTACTATTGCCAAATGGCTTACAATGTTACGTTACTGTGTTTAATTATGCATTAATTTCATAGCAAATGATGATGACTACATTCTAGATTCTCTACTTTAATAAACAATAACCAAATATCTCGGCAATTTGTTGCAAAATGTCTGAACAATCGTCTGCATCAAAACTTGAGCATTTTTTTCGCCATCTCTTCTTTTGTCAGGATTTAAATGTTGTTTGTATCTATTTGTCACAATTTCAAAATACAAGTCGGGTAAATTACATTTTTTATTACATCACTGGAGTGTTGTAATGAAATCTTTAGTGGATAATTAATCTTAGTCGTTAGTTATTAATACGGTAAAAATATATATTTGTTACAAACATTACAAAATCCTTGATTTCCCAAAATTTTCTATTCCCTTAGCTTCAGTTGCGCTGCCCGCGCCAGATTTGATGAGTCTAATCTAATTCTCTCTACAATGGTTGTATTTTGAAATTGCTTTTGTATTTTCTGTTCTTTGGTTGTTGATTAATTTCCATGCGGAAAAATTACACAAAATATAAAAAACCGCAACACAACAAAAGTCACTAGAAAATCCGTAAAAGTTGTTTCATTAAAATGATCATCAGATAAATGTTATCTCCATACTTTTCAACAACAAAATATAATATTGATGCGATACAGATTCAAGTATTAAATAAATCATTTAAATCAGTCAGTAACTTATGGTATGAGCTTGATTTGGTTATGTCATATACCACCTATATGACAGAACCAAATCAATAAAATCAAATTAGTTTTAATTATTTTTTCATAATTATTTACTTTTCAGGTACGTACTGATTTTTATTTCGAGTTTCAACATATGCTCACAACTGCAAATCGTATGTATAATAAATAATTTATTTTACTATTTTGTAGTAATGCCTGGATCAGAAGCCATATTTGTAGGATAATTTGATATTTATACTATTTAAAAATCTATATACTTAATTAAAATAAATAATGGCCGTGAGTAAAAAAAAATGTTTTAATTCGCATAAAATAAGAACTTTTTTACAGGGCGTAAAATCTTATAAAATAAACGTAAACATTTTACTTGAAATATACCTCACAATGTCTCAAATATGATTATGTCGGTCTCTTTGAAACGTCTAGTGGAGATACTAATTACATTTGCGCTACATATTTTCTGCTCCTTTTTACTCTTTACTGAATCCTTGTTAAAAGTTTTAGTTCAGTAACAAGATATACAAGATTTATTTACTTGGTGTTCGAGTTTTGCTTTTACGTTCAGTTTAAGATAAAAATACTTTTAGGTAAATGGATCTTTTTAAACGACTTCAAAGACGAAGACGTTTCTCAATTCGACCGTATATAGGTATGCTTTTTTGGAATATAACATACTATGTATATTTAATATATGAAATTCTCGTGTCACAATTTTCGAGTTAATATACGCCTCTGAAACCTATAGCTTCAGGTTCATTATCATCAACAGCCTTTATCTGTCCACTGCTGAATATAGGCCTTTCTCGATGAACGCCAAGACGACCGATCCCCTGTCACTCGCATCCAACGCGGACCAGCCACTGCACGGACATAAGATTAATAAGTTTCACACGTTAAACACTTAACTACACACGTTAACCATCACGTACCACGTCGTTCGTTTACCATTTTTTGTTTAAAAATTTAAATTGGGTCATCGTGCTGAAATTTCCATTTAATTTTAAAACAACTGTATTGGTAAAATACATTTATTTTATCAAAATACAAAGGAAATGTGAAGCGATTTCGTATTTTAAGCATCATATAAAGATAAGGCGGTGCTGGAAAATGGGAATATTAAATTCATTGAGATTTCGTTTTTAATTTTCGTATTACAAAACTCTCTATATATAAGGGATCGTATGTCTTGGTGTTCATCGAGGGAGGCCTGTGTTCGGCGGTGAACGGATAAAGGCTGATGATGATGCATCGTATTTGAGCAGTGATAGTATGTTGTGTATCGGTGCGATGCAATATTTATGTATTCCGTGAGTTCTATTCATTGTACAGATGAGTGAACACATCGACTATTCATACGACAGTTGGAATTTTTATGATCCGACAGACTGAGAACTAAGATGGATTAGACTAAGAAAGCGATTCTAAAATTATCTTGCCATTAGCTGTGGGTAATAATGCAGTGATATAGTGATACAAGATAGATAAATAAGTAGTAAAGATGATTTTTAGTAAGGTAATTTTTATGTACATTAAATATTTTTCAAATTCTTTTTTTGAGATTTGAGATTATAATCCTTACTTAATATTACAAATGTGAAAGTAGGGATGTTTGTTACGCTTTCACGCGATAACTACTCAACCGATCATCATGAAACTTTCAGCATATCCTAGAGGATTCACGATACTGACGCTGGTGAACCCGCGGGCAACAGCTATGTGATAAATTGTAAAATTCCCATGAACTAGTTTGTACCTGGAACTAGCCCAGGTAACTCATTTATGTCTATGCCTATCCTGAGACAGAAGGATGCTAACTCTTGGTGCCAGTTACACTGTCTGTCCTTCCCTTTCTCCAAAACACGACCCTCTCCCCCCACCGTGCCTAAACTAAAATGATTTCTTTTTATATAAATACTCATGTAATACAGCTAACTCATTTACTTACTTAAAGATTTTTTCCAATTATTTTGAAAATGAAGCTTACGATAAAGTAATGAAAAACAAATATTTGGATCGGTTGAATCTGAGTGCTGAATAAATGAAAAATATTTATTAAGGGGTAATAATTAGATTGTGAGATATCTTGGATTAAAGGGAATCCCCAAGGATATCTATGTTAATTTGGTTACCCGAAAAATAAAATTGTATTTACTATAAAATCCTTTGAATAAAATCCAGATAAGAAAGGAATTCCAAATAAAGCTATATTTGAAATATTTAAACATAATGAAGTTAACGGAATATAATATAATCTTAAACCTCCTATAAAACAAATATCTTGACTATCCTACTCCTGTTTAACACTTCTATTTATTTTTCTACATCAACGTTGAAGTCGGTTTATTGTGTACAGTATATTTTCTCCGTTCTCGCCATGGCAATCAAATCTACACAAATGCTTTCATTTGCGCGCGTATTTTTGTATTATAATTTTTATTAATTATGAATTTTAATCTTACTATAAATGTCTCAGATCAACGGAATACGAATTTTGATACATGTATGATACCACGATAATCATCATCATCAGCCTTTATCCGTCCACTGCAGAACATAGGCCTCCCTCAACGGTCGCCAGGACAACCGATCCCTGGTCACTCGCATTCAAATCGGACCGGCCACTGCATGGAGATTGTCTAATATAATGTATTATATACGTAGTAGTCTAATAGTCTAATATAATATATTACGTACGTAGGTAAGCTTAAAAAAGCGAAGAGTACGCTGATGATACTGGCACTGTTAAAAAACGGACGGAGTGGATGTAACCTAGTTAATAATCTGTTTGAACGCAACATTAAACACGCCGGTTATATTTTTTCTTCCTGCCTTTCGCAAAAT
Source organism: Lycaena phlaeas (assembly GCA_905333005.2). NCBI lineage: Eukaryota > Metazoa > Arthropoda > Insecta > Lepidoptera > Lycaenidae > Lycaena > Lycaena phlaeas. The sequence continues at coordinate 14,263,684 of HG995173.1, forward strand.
TCTCTATCGTTTCGAGAACATCGTTAGCATATTTGCATGTGTAATAATGAATAAATGGAATCCTGCAATTCTTGGAAAATCCTAGGCTGTATTTGTATAGTATTATCTTTTATTTTGAATTATACGATATATGACGACCTCTGTGGCTCAGTGGTTAGCGCGTTGGCGCACAAGCCGGAGGTAGCAAGTTTGAATCTGGCTAGGGAACACAAAAATGTTTCTGTGTTCCCGGGTCATGATGTACTAAATATGTGTATTATATTAAAAAAATCTTTAATATAAGTATTAATATAAAAAGTATTAAATATACCTAATATGTATTTCCGTTGTCTGGCACCCGTAACACAAGTCTTTTCGAGAACTTAGCACGGGACCAGATTGACGTGGTATAAAAAGCGTCCATAGATATTATTATTAATATTAAACATTATATATCCAACAATCATGGTCCACCATGGATCAAACGTCGGACATGTAAATAACATAATAAGTTGCGATAAAATTCGTAAAGGTTATTTCATTATGAGTAGTGAAATTTATAAACATAGAGAACATGTAAAACTTATGATATATATATTTCTTGAACAAGAAGAAATATTGGACTTCGCGAAATAAGAGTGAAAAAATAGGCTATATTATACCATCTCCCTAAGATGCCGTTGTAAATCTTAGTTAACGCAGGCGAAGCATCGGGCTACAGCTTGTATCATATAATAAAAAACCAAGCCAAGCTGTTAGATAGTAAGAATAACATACAAATCAGCCTTAAGTTTCTTTCTCATCCTGATTTATCATAATACAAAATTATACTGTTAAAATTTACCAACTTTGAGATACTAATTTCTTACCCGACAAAAAGAAAGCTCGTCTCGAACCGACTAACTTTTGAAAGTCAATTAAAATTCTTTTCATACTTATCACGATCTCGAATTTCCAAAGAAGAAAATCTAGGAATATTATCAAACTTTCATAAGATTTTAAGACTATAATATGAACTAGCCGTAGATGGTGGTTTATGAAAACAGAAGAAAGAAAAAGTTTAAGTATAAAATAACCGTTTTGTACCTGAAGTTTTCTTTTTAATTTGTTTCACAACTTTCAAACCGACTAACAAATAATGACAGAATCTTGGTAAAATAACCATGTACCAAGATTCTAGCTCAGAATTGTTACAAACAATACCTTTTCCGTTAGTTTCAGCATTATTCTGAGTTATTCATACATATTTGAAATTAATTGATTCAATAAATAAGTCTTCAAACTAAGATATTTATGATGAAATTTCGGGATCTCAATTATACAAGTTACGCGGTGTTCATCGAGCTAAAATAAATGACCTTAAATATTGCAGTGTATTCCTGCTAGTACTGAGATAAGGACAACAAAGGGGTTGAAATGGGAAATTTCGGACCACTGGTTTCAAAATATCATACCTTTTCTTATTAAAATGGTCCGCTTATGAGCGTAGGGGTTTCCGCTAAATTTAGAAGAAAATTATATGTGGTTAGGTTTTATGTGTTCATTTATAAGGCTTGTTTAGAAGAGATTTGTGATGACTTAGAGTTTTAGGTACTTTTTACGATGATATGTCACCAGCTCCTCTAGACAAGTAGCGAACGCTAAACGAACAGAAATACGAGTAGAATAGAATACTTATTGTATGGGAATAACAATAGCTGCTCAAATTACAAGTCATAAACTAGTGTCATTCCCATATAATAAGTATTCTATTTCTATTCGTTTAGCGTTTGCGATCTGTCTAGGGGGGCTGATACGAAATTACTCGTTTTTAACAATTATCATAAAAGGAAGGATTGAGGGAAAAAGAGAAAGAGGTAGACCGAGCAACTTATATGGAACAAAAAAGGAGAAGGTACAGGCTATGTCTTATCAGGAGGTGGAAGTGTTGGCGGAGAGGAGGAATGAGTGACGAATACTGCACCGACAAGAGCAAGGCTCTTAAAAAAGGAGTGAGGGAGAGTATTTTTACGTTACTTGAATATTCGAATTATAAACCTGCTTCCTGGTGGTCAATGGTCAGCATTGCTTATGCATATAATATAAACTATTTGCCACATTGGCTCCGGTATCTTTCCGGCAAATTTGTGGTAAATATTTTATAATTTTGTTTTTATATATATATTCATGTAATTTAATAATTATATTAATATTGTTTAAAATATTTTGGCACGGTCTAAGAATGCCTTCACGAAAATGAAAATTGTAAATATCCCGTTTTAAGACCTGTGTGTCTTTTGATATTGTGAGCAAGTTATTTCATGTATAATTTAATACAGTGATGAAGAAATATTTCATTAATGAAATGCCAATTCCAGTTTTCTCCCATTGAAATATAATAAGAATTTCTTTTACTTTCATTAAATACATAAACTGTTGTATAAAGTGTTTGGTATCTTGATAGGTCTTTAATAAATTGCGTGTACATTTATTTCGCGTGCGTGTGTTTTAAATAACTTGAAGTAAAATGTTTGTATTGCATGTGTCATACAAGATGTTATGTATGTACAAAACTTTGCACTTGTTGCTTCATCTTACACATTGTCGTTTCAGTTTCTACAGTTCTCTCCATTGTATTTCTTTTAGACGAACTCTGACACGCTTTGCCTGAAAACAACATTTGCAGCTTTTATACCCGGTTAGATATAACAGGGTATAACAATGAAAATGGGAGATTTAGTTGTGTAGATTATGTAGACTGACATTGTTGTTTTGATGTCATCATACATTTTAGTTCAAGTAAGTAAGTAATGGTGCCATACTGATTTGCAGTCGCCCTGCTGAAACGCCCGGGGTGGTACCTCTCGCTCACATAACTCAGGCGTAAAGTGACAGCTATATTCGAGTTCGAGCGATTTGCGAGTTTTATTTATATTTCGATATAAAACTCGCAATTTGCTATCGCTATAATCGCGATATATATTGGGATAAGGAAAAGGAGGTTTTGGTTATGCGAATGTCTATAAACGTCGGTAGTCAGCATAAGGCTCCAACTGATCGGTTACCTCCTTAGGAAAAATAAAAGCCTATTGGGTCCGTAGGAACTGAGCTACAGAGGAATAGACAAGCTTTCTGACAGAGACAAACACGAGCACAATCACGGCAATTTCTGACAAGGATTCTAAATAGGTATATGTGATACTTCTGAAGGTGGTTCCGAGTACTTATTTATTAGCAGTTTTTACATACATTTCTATTTTAATAATAATTATCATTTATTAAGGAATATAATATACACTGTTAAACGAACTTAATCTAATACACATATTAACATGGCACAAATACAAATAGTACTCGTAGTAAGGTTACAGTCAAGTGCTTAAGATTAAAAAATAAATGTAGTTACAAAAATAAAGTCGTCGATTTAGACTAAAATGCACAACGTAGTGATATAATTCCTGAAAAGGAAACCACTCAGTTATGTGATTGTGGTATCCGCAGAAGCCACAATCCTGATTTTACGTGGTCGCTAAGTTTATTTATTGATATAAATTTAAAAGTGTTAAAGAGTTAATTTATGGTAATAAAGTTAAGATGGTTCGCGTGTACTATTTTGCGTGCTGCTTTTTATAACAAATAAAAATGTTGCCATTGCATGTGCTAAAGGAAGGTAAACACAAGTTTAGAGTGGCGCACTCAAAAATAGTTTGTAAGTGTATTATTATAGAGGTTGTATCAATTGCACATTTGCGTGCCCCACCGTATATGTAGATCATTAATGCAAGTAATGCTTGATTGATAACTGTTTGCTCAACACCTAGTTAATATTCCTGATACTCCTACCATAACGATCGTGTTTCATTTTCCGTTTATTTCTAAACTCGCTGCTCCCCGTGGAATCACCCGCCCCAAAATTTCAATACGATGATTCTGTTCTAAAGAGCATACAAACAAAATTGTGTGAGAACAAAAGTGTGGAAACAGTTGAGCTCTGATAACAGGTGGAACGAATAACCCAGATGGGACGACCTCATCGTATGATCGAGGTACAGTCCACAGTTCTGATAGTAATAATAAAAAAAATCGAGTAACTCATAATTTGACCAATCTTATTTAACGAAAGTAATGCTATTAACCTTTTAATAACATAAACAAAATACTCTAACGGAGAGTGAAGTAAAACATTTTGCGAAAAACATACATGTCTGATTAGTTATAAAGTAAAACTCACTCCTGTCTTAGGCTATCCTACTACCTAGCCACCAAACTGCCTCCTCTCCTTTTTACGAGAACGAGACCTGGTCCAATATTTGCACACATAAGATATGCTATGTTTATACAAAATGAATTCGGAACTTTTCATATTTAGTGTCTATGCGAATTTATACGACATATAATAATGTCTCGGAAAGCAATATTTTTTAATTTCATTTGAATTTTTTTTAACAACGTACTTAACGTCCGCATATAACACTTTCGTAGCGTATCCGACCGTATGTTTTCTTTGCTTGATCATTAGAACGATAGTCGAGACCCGTATTCTCTTTATTGTATATCATTATAGTCTAGTATGATTCATCATCATCATTATCATCATCATCCTCTTCATTATTGACTTCATTATTGACAATTGTTAGTCAGTTTTATTGTTGTTGTGATTATGTTGTAATGGTTTATATTTAATTGTTTGAATATCTTCAGCTCGAAAATTCAATAAATTTTAAAATAATATTCAACGGGTCACATGATATCTAATATAATTTATACATATAATAATTTATCTCAACCCTATTAGACTGACCAATTTTTAAGAAATATTAGAATTTACAAATACAACAATAGGTACCTATCTCTGATCGGTTTAACCTAGTGTTTACGTAATTGTTATAAGCTCGTTCAAACTTCAGAATATTCAAGGATTCTTCCATATAGAGTGACGTTACTGAAATGTGTGGCACTAATCTCTGAGTAAGTTCCTGGCGCCTCAAGCTGCAGTTGTCGGTCAAATTTGTTGCAGACACTTTAATTAATTTAGTAGACGCACGTATCCTACATAATGACCTAGAGACCACATCTACATGGTATCCATGTAAACGACTTGATTTACAAAAACTAGAGCGCGGGAAGTATTTATTCTGTTTTTTTTTAAAGAATTTAACGTGATATTGGATTTAAATTTATCTTAAAAACGTTAATGTAAAAATTAACCTAATTACATTTTGTTTTTTATTTACTTAATAGAGAATTGATAAGTACATATTCCTTATGTTATTTATACATCATTACATTTCGAGCTTTTGACTGAAAAAAAAACTTTTTTCTCTTATTTTTGTTGTAAAACAAAATGCCTTCTGTTATATGATCACTTATACTAATTGGATGCTCCCAATTTGGAGCAAACAATATTTAATGTAAAAATAAAAACTTTTTTTTTATTCATTGTTATGGTTGACATTTCACGTGCTATTTACATTTTTTGTTTATTGATTTCTTTTCTGAAAACCAAATTCCCAAAAAGTTACCTCCGTCTCCTGTTTTGCGTTTTCCTCCGACCCTGGGCGGGCGGGTCGCTGGCGTACGCCCTGCCATCCTCAGCACTGTGTCCCGCTCCCATCGCACCCCATGCCACACACACACACACACGAGTCGCACCGGCCGGTGACGTTGTGCCCGAGCGGGCCGCGGCGAGAATATGAGCTGCGCAGGCGCATACCGCACGCCGCTTTGTCCCGAGTTTTAAAAGATGGACTGCGAATTAAATCATCACTTGGGTCAATTGATATGAGCTTTGTAATAATTTTGATGTTGACCTAGTTCCAAAAACAAATGCATTTTTGTTTATATAACCTTAACCTTAATCAGAGAGTCCTGTGTTCAGAATGGATGAATAGAGGCTGATAATGATGATGAAATGTTAATTTAAGGTAAATCGTCGTTCCTAGTAAAATTCTTTTGTAAATAGCACATGTCAATAAAAATACTTTTTTCGTTTATTTCATTAATATTAATTCGTTATCTATCTTGTTTATTAACCTAATAATGTAAGATATAAAAATAGTCATAAGAAAGCGTCTTGAAAAGATATATACATAGATTTTGTTAATGATGAAAAGTGCAATAGAGACGCTAAAAGTTAATAAACCAATTCTTATACTGATGACAACAATTTGATTATAATTTGTATAGGAAGTATCTGGATTATGTAAGATAGTTACGACTTCCAATTAAAAGGACCTGCTTGTATGTAATTACTACTTTAGTATACTAAAAACACGAGACGCTTAATAACGTATAAGAATATTTCAACTGAAAATTAATAAATGAATAGAAATGTTGGACGCCGATCGCTTATGACTCAGTCGGCTATAAGCTAATTATTGCGCGATCCGGCTTGGAAATCGCTTCGCTCTCGTTTCTACTAATTACACGATCTGCTGCTTTCCCGATGGAAATTGTTGAGGAAGAAACACCTCCACGCCTAACATCGTGTTATAATATGTCTTCGGGAATTGATGGAGCATCGGACAATACGGTTGCAGCCCCAGGGATTTGTGGAGACAATGACATCAATGCTGGATTAAATTAGACTCGTCGAGGGTCCTATTGTTTATTAAGTCTTTGTTACTGCTGAATTTCATGATGTTTTGGTATCTGATGAAATGGCGTTTTTTCACGTCCTGTATCAAATCTTTTATGAAATATGCTTAATTCCTATATATTTATCTCTTGAGTCACACGCATACACTATCAGCGTCACTATACACTGTGAAGTACTCATTGCGGAGGTAGGTATGGCAATCTCATTATCACGCAAGACGTACGTTCTTATTTTAAATTACTTTTAACTAGAGTGGACATCTTTCTTCAGTATCCCCTAAAAATGATTTTCTTGAATCTGACTCCAAATAAACTCCAACTGCCATTACGTTAGTATGGATAACCACAAGATTTACATGTTTATGCCGGACGGTCCACTAGGAGCCGTTGAAGGGTGTCACGATTATGGCGCTGCGGTGGACTCGATTCAGCACACCCTCGAGGCATATCCCAGGTGGGCGGCGTTACTTTGCGATTTGACATCAATCATTGGAGAGGACTTGTCTCTCTAGAGCGCTATTATCGCAAAAAGTGACTACAAGTTCTAGGGGCCATGATTTCTTTTTGCAAGACAGTAAAGAAAGAGGCCTTTAGCGGATAAGAGAGGAGGCCGTCGTCAAGGCCTCCCCCTGCAGGTGAAAGATGGAGATGCGTAGGAGACGTTACTTAATGCGCCAATGATGCCCCTATGCTCGTATCTGGTTCAGCTTCGGAACCTGGGACCGGCACAACACAATCTCACGGGAAGTGCTCAGTGGCAGCCGAGCAGACTCACTTTCCTAGGAGAAGTCTGGCCTTCGGTGGGGCCAGCTGTCGCTAATGTGATCCTGTTGCCTGTAGATCCGAGACCCTCAAAATACGACTGAAGGCGCTCCAGTGGTTTTCGTTTAGCTAGGATATCATATGTCAGTCACACATAGAGTTAGGATCTACCCAAAGATCCTGGCTACATTCATGTCGGATTTCCGTGCAATATCAAAAAGAAAAGATTTACATGATCGATCCTTAAAATCATAATAATTAAGAATGATGAAATCTTTAATACAGTATAAATATTTGAACTTCAACTTTTATCTGTCAGAGTACTTGAGGAGTGAAAACATTTTGTAGGCGTGGTAATTAATAATTTAATTAATTTGAAATTTAACGCGTAGCTTAACAACTGGGTGACACGTCGATGAGAAAAACAGACAAAGAGAAATTGAAGGCTATTTTGGGAGAAAATATTGTTTCGCATAGCCTTAAGATGTTTTTGTTTGTATAAATTTAGTTCTTAGTTTTGTTAAATATGTATTAGATTATTTGAAAAAAGAATTTTAAACAAGCCACTGAAAGATTCAAACGTAAACAAACGTAAAAATGTGTCGTGTCGACCTTTTTTTCTTAAAAGTCTTTACAGCTTCTATTCTTTCAATCAAATTATTTCTTAAAAAGGTATTGCTAGTAATAATCCTTATTAGTATTATGAATGTGAATGTCAGTTTATTACGTTCTCACTGCTAATACAATGAACTGAAATTAAAAAATATTTCACTGATAAAAACTTTTCGTAGAAACATATTTTCGAGGGCGAGTCGGCGTTCGATTCTAAAATTTCTAAGTGCACTCTGAATACGAGGCCATCGCTCATACACCGGTGAAGGAAATTATTGAGAAGAAGATGCCTGATTAGATTAACGCCCAGTTTCTGAAACGAAGGTCAAAGTGTTTGTCAACTAACATGGCTGTTGTGTGGTGTGTGGTGATTCTAGAGTCAAATTTTCAGCTTTTCATTGTAATGGCTATGTTAACTGACAGACCGATCAAATTGAGTAACTTAACCACGCTTCTCGCAACTCATTTGACACTTATAAAGAGATTTGACAGTTGATTTCTTCATTTTTGCGTTGATCAGCCTTTCGGAAGCCGGGCGTTAGTCTTTGAAGATGTGTTAAGTTCACCAACCCCATTGGGCCAGCGCATCGGTGGACTATGATCAATTTCCCTCTCACTTGATTTCGAGGATGAGATCCGTGCCCAGCAGTGGGACATATAAGAGTGCTTTATACTTACCAGCAGCAGCAGCTTACTTACTTATTATGAAAAATATTCTGTGCAAATATAAAATTTTATTATATGTTACGCTCTCGATATAATACTGGTAATCCAATCGTCCGCCTATAACGTGTATTTGTATTATCTGAAAAGGGTCAAAACTAATTTAAAAAGGGTCAAGCAATCGGAAGATAGTAAAACGGAAAATCTTCAGATCTCATACAAATGATATCAGAGATTTATCCACTCATATACGACTACATAGGGGCATAAAAATGTATGAATTTTTAGACATAAGCATACATACTTCATATGAATATATCTATAGTGATAGATATCTTCTATCTTAATATATAAAATTTTCGTGTCACAGTTTTCGTTGTCATACTCCTCCGAAACGGCTTGACCGATTTTGATGAAATTTTTTGTGCTTATCCGGTATCTATGAGAATCGGCCAACATCTATTTTTCATCCCCCTAAATGTTAGGGGTAGTCCACCCCTAATTTTTTTTTTATTTTTTAGACAAAATTTTTAATTTCTATTTTTTATGATACAACATACAAAAATACATACAGCCCTAAATTTTGACCCCTCTACGATCAACCCCTATTTTGTAATTGCATTTTAATATTGGCAGAACGAAGTCTGTCGGACAGCTAGTATTCATATAATCTTTTAAAATTCTCCAAAAAACCAATAACGGACTGAAGGGTGTCAAAAGCCTTGGTATTACCATCTAAATATCCGTTCATTAAGTTCAAAAGTCTTTCAGTGCCCGACTTACATTTGAACGACACAAGAATGTTAAAATCTTAATATCATAATAAGATGCCATAAGATTCGCACAAATTGAGTTGAAACTGATAAAAAAATATTTAGCAAATTCATTAATAATAATTTTAGTACACACATCATCTTGCTTAGAAGGCCTATGTTCAGCAAAGGACGGATAAAGGCTGATGATGATGCTGATGATCTACTGATGAATGAAACTGATGAACTAACCGCTATCGTTTTATTTGAATTTTTTGCAAAATTTTTTTAATTTTTTGAATACTGATATAATATTATGGAGTTGACCTTTATAGAGTAGCTTAATCTCGTTGGAGACGATTAATCCTAAGTCTTCCCCAAGACGACTTATTTTCATCACTAGTGCTTGCAGATCTGAGCTCAGAGATCAGCTCATCTCGTTATCTGATCTGCACTGATATCTTATTTTAGTCAAGTTTAAAGTTTTCATAGTCAATATTAAAAATTATTTGTTTTTATTATTATTATTAAATCTTTGGGTAACTAAAGATTAAATTGATGAATAATTAAAAAAATAAAGATTATGGCAACTAGTATGGCAAGTAGTTATAGCCCATTTGAACCGCCTTGCCATTGATAAAATATACTAGGACAGTAAACAGACAACAACGAAATATTTGTACAAATATAAATTGATTAGCCGTGGAGTTAGTCGCACGGTGATTTTCTTCACGGAAATTTTCGAAATAAAATACTCGGATTGCCGTTTAAATCTAATTTGGTAAAAGAAATTGCTCGTCTTGTTTCGGTCCAGAGATCCGCTGCGGATATCTCCTATATGTTTCATCTCGCTCCATCATCTGTGTTTCTGTCAGGGGGGAGGGAGACGTAACATCCAACGGTTAATGATACTGTTAATGTTACGTTCAGTCATTAATTCCGAACACCGTTTCTTTGTCAGTTGTGTTTGCTTGTGGTTTGTATTTGTCTAATTGTATTAACAACTTAGATAGGCTTGGAATTTTAATTCCCGGAGACGAACTAGGGTGCATAGGAGGCGCTACTTGCGTGCTTCAGTAACACCCCCGTGCACGTCTCGGCCTTGGATGGGAACCTGGAACTTGGATGCCTAGTTAGGCACTACGTTGAGGGAAGTGCATAGTGCCGGCTGGGCCGTCCCCCTTACGATAAGTGCTCTGGCCTTCGTCCGGTCTGGTGAATCATCATCATCATCATCTATAGTAGCGGCACGATATGATGGCCGTTTTGACACATTAGAATAGTGATGTAAATGTCAAATTATTCTCGAAAAAAATATAATCAAATCTGTAAGTTTTTATTGCAAGTAGTACCTGGTTTAATAGTTTTAATAAAACTATATCACAATCGGAGTGCGCTCTCAGTTTGTACTTTTCGATGCAACTTCAGGTCGAAACTGCTTTGTTTTGCATTGAACATTGACTTGAGTTTGCCAGAGGTAGTAGTTGTGTTGGCCAGCGATCCTATTAATTCTTCTATGTGACGATCGTATTATTCTTCATTTAAAAAAAAATATTTTTCGAAAAAGAAATGCCGAGTTGTGTAGTAAACAAGTACCCCAATAATTATAATCTTATAAAAATAAAAAATAAATATTCGCGGGACCCTTATATATATAGTTTATAAACAAACGAAATTAATAAATTTTGTTTCCTAAAATTATACATTCGATTAATTTTATGGTTAACTGCACGTCACTATTGACAATAAAGAACAGCAATTTTCTCCTTCAAATTTGATTCTTATAATAACGAACTTCATGAGCGGACAAACGTCAAAACGGCCTTAATCTTATCGTGCCGCGACTATACCTTCGTCCGTCCACTGGTAAATATAGGTCTTCCACAATAAACGCCAAGACGAGCAATTCTTGATGACCAGACACAGACCCTCCCATTGGTTCATGGACCATCGGATGTCCTGAGCGTGTGAACAACCCACTACCACTGTAACGTGCTTATTCTTTGCGTGTTCTATGGGTAAGTTAATATCGGATATTATTATATCTCATATAAACTAAGCCCCCCAAAACTAAGAATAAACTTAGAATCTCAAATCCTTTCGGCTTCCCTCTGGAAGTAATGTCGATCTACCTGCAATGTATGCCTAAGATAAGGTCTTTGAGAGTTATAACACGGGCGTTAACCGGTCTAAGGGAGAACATGTTTATCGCCTAAGACCCACACATTGGAAGGAATCATTTCGGGTACGCAAAATTTCCTGCAAGCCCATATGTGACAGTTTATATTTTATAACACAACAACCAAAGTGTAGTAAAAAAAGAGTAAAGTATCAACCCTTGTATGTCCCACTGCTGGGCACGGGTCTCCTCCTCGAAATCAGGCGAGAAGGGTAATAGGCCATAGTTCACCGATGCGCTGGCCAGTGCGGGGTGGTGAACTTCACATACTTTCAAAGACTTTCAATCTCATCAGGCATGCAGGTTTCCTCACGATGTTTTCCTTCACCGAGCAGTGTAGTACAATTTTTAAATAGAAGAAGTACATAATATTTAACAGTATAAAACAAAAGGTAAGTGTTTCCGAAGGGGACGTCTTAGTTCGAGGCTGGCGTAGATGGAAGTACAACAAAGTTGAGTACAGGAGGTGTACATTTCATTTGATTGTTGAAGTTGTACGCGGATAAGTTTTATTGAGTCGGACGTGATAGGAGGTTCTTGGTGGAATTTAACACTATTTTTAAAATTGGCTCACACTGTTATTTCTTTGATGTCATTTTTTGATGTATCCGGACAAGTAAAGCAACAGTTAATTGGGTTTCAATTTTCAGATTTATTCAGGTTATCAAAGAGGACATTTACAGAAATGTATGGTTGATGATTAAAGGTTATTAACGAGGAAAATGTTTGAGCTCTAATGGATGAAAATGAACAAGATCAGGATGACTATTCATATTTCATTTAAACTTAGTAGACATTTCGAGGACAGTGACAATACAATGATTTGATAAGATCACATTATCCTAATTAGGATCGTTAGATTAAATGATTTTTTATGCATCTGAGATAAAACAAGCGCGTGGTCTTACGTCACGCATGCATATAATATGCTTTTCCGATCCGAACTAAAAAATAGAAAAAAACATAATAATATTGAAAAAAAAACACTATTTTATAAATAAACTGAACTCCGCACACTTATCCACAGCGCATACTGGACACCTTAGTGAGTGTGCGCAATTCCATTCAATAAGGACCGAAATACATGGATTAGTGTACTTAGCTCACATGGTTAGAAAGAAGCTACGACATTATCGAAATTATTGTGTATTCAATTGTCTTCCTACCTTGTTGATGGTCTACCTAGACATAACTAACCAAAATATAAAAATAAAATATGAAAGCTCTAATAAACACGGGAAATTATTTTCAGTGAACATACTTGTACAGGATGTATGAAATTTTCCTTTCTAAAGATTGCGTTATAGCGGGCGAAGCAGTTTGAGCGAGTCACCTGTACTCGTTGCCACGAGCTTTGGCTTTTGCAGTTAAAGGAGAAATTCTGTTATTGCGAAACTACGTGAAGGCGTTTCAAATTGATTCAGTTTTCCTGCCGGATATTGTTTTATTAATAAACCAACAAAGAATATATTCTTTTATTGCATCTCTCTTATTGCATCGTCTGGCGTCCACTGCTAGACATAGGACTCTATGAACGCTAAGACTGCCGACCCCACTCCATCGGCATCATTCAAAGTCAATACATCATTTACTAACCAGGTGGGAAGGTGATCTCCGCATTCCGTGCAGTGGTCGGTCCGTTTTCGATGAGGCAAGGAATCCGTCGTCTTGGCGTTCATTGTGGGAAGTCTATGTTGAGCAGTGGACGGATAAAGGCTGATGATGGTGATGATGATATTATTTACTTTTTTAATGCAAGAATATCATTTGTGTTTCTATGTAGCAAGGTTAAGATTATTAAAAAATATACTCAAGTTAATATGCTCACTTAAATTATTCATGCATGGACACTAATGTGTGAGACATATTAGTCTTGCACTGATTACTGCGAAATAATAATTTATAACGAAATAACACGAAAAATATTCATGAAAATTTTGTTTTCAATAGTCTAAGAAAAGGTAGGAAAAACAAAATTTTATACACTTTAAAACGTTAGAGTTATTCCAATTTATAGTGATAAAAGCTTATCTTCACATCAAATATCACAGCAGCAGTAAAATTATGCAAATATCTAATTATATATATTAAGCTAAAAGTCTAGACATCTATTCGCTTCTTAATTAGTCTTGTATTAAATTTCATACTAATGTAATAAGCAATAATGCTATTATGCTCATTTATTTAATTAAAATGTACATGTGCACGGTAATGACTGGCTTTTCAGCTTGTTGCGATAAAATGTTTTTTTTTAAATTTAATTTAAATTTATTTTAATTTATTAAAAAAATCTAGGCAGTAGCACTAGCAAATCTAATCTAGACAGATTAATATGGAATGCGTGTGATTATAATTGGTTATTGGTTACTTAAAAATGTTGTCTTGCACTTTTAGACGACTCTGTGAGAGACGATGGTTCAGTGGTGGGTTGACTCGGCCTCGTATGTTCCGGGCTCGATCGCTGGCTCACTGGTGAAGGAAAACATCGTGAGGAAACCTGCATGCCTGATGTGATTCAAAGTCTTTGAATTAAAGTATTGGGCCAGCGCGCATCGATAAACTATGGGTCATTACCCTCCTCGCTTTGTTTCGAGGAAGAAGACCAGTGCCCCGCAGTGGGACATATAAGGGTCGATACTTTGCTCTATGCATACACTCTGAATTCATAATTATTGAGTACATAAGTTAATATAGTTTAATAGATTCAAACTCTGTATATCACTGAATTCTTCATATTTAAGTCTTTTACTGAATCGTTCAATTTGCTATCCAATTAAACACTTTCTTCAAAGATTCACAGCAGTGTAAATGTAACACAAAAGTTGAACAAAGGCACTTTGTACGAACGCAGTCAGTGTGAATTCGTAATGTTTTCCGGATCTTACATAGTGCGGATGTTTCTTTCAAACGGCCGGTTTGGGCTAGTACAGACGGACGGAGTGATTGCTGCCTGGTGATGAGTGGATAGTGTCGTCCGCGAACAATACATTCACCAGGAACTAGTTCAGAAATTCACGTGTAAGATGAAGAAGACGGAAAAGCGTGCAGATGGGAGCTAGGCACTCTCCGGTATCTTGTAGTGATTAACAACAATTGCGTCATAAACAGTATCGATAACATTTTATATCTGTCAAGCTATTATTTCTATGGAATTAGTATGGATGTACGAATACTTCCTAATTCCATAGAAAAAATATCATGGAATGTCGTATCATCTTCTGGAATATCATGGGATATTCCAGAAGATAATATGACACTTGAAAGTATTAATTAGCATTTCACTTGGCTTACAAGTGAATTATTCTTTTTAGTTTACAAATATGTAAAAAGGGTTTTCTGACTTTAAATTTTAATACAAACAAATTTTTATTGGTACAAAAATAAATGAAATTATGGTACGAGAACATGGTGTATGCAACATTGATTTAAACGCTCGTTTGTACTGACCTTTACTTGGTAAATAATTTATTGTTAATTATGTTACGTCTTATAATCGGATAAGAATGGTAAGATTACGTAATACAAAAGGATTAGAGAATAATTAAGTATGCAGAAACGATAGGGAATTTATTATATATCATTCGCTTCAACATAGGAAAACATTTTGTTATATCGTCAAAAGCATATAGTTCACATATTTTGTAAAACATTATTATTAAAGGTCGAAATCATCTGATTTTGTTGATTTGTTCTAGTCGAACGCTATTGTTTGCATTCACTGTAAGTAACATACCTACCATCACATTTTTATTTTCATGTCTGAAAATGCAAAACAGTTAGTTGAAAAAAAATATTAACGAATATTATCTGACTAAGGATTCGAATACTGATAATAATATGAAAATGACCTGAACAAATAACCTTGAGTATTCGTTCCCTCTTTACTGCTCTGCTCCCTCTTTATCACTGACGTAATATAAATTTAACCAATCAGTTATCTGTGTGTACGTTCCATCAGCCAATCTTGCAATTGCTATCAGTCGTATGACGTATCGCAGCACGAATTTGGCGGATTTTGTTTTCATACACAACATTACCGCTCTATTCCGGCTGTATGCTAATGCTAAGCATGACATTCGTGCAAAGGCCAATCCTACTATGGAGCCGAGTGGCGGGGAATCTGCCTCCTCGCTGTCATATCATAATATATCCAGTAGAGTACGATAAAAAGATAAAGATAGTTTTATTTTTATTAGTCCATGCTGTCCCACTGCTGGACAAAGGGCTCCTGCACCACCGCAGCCCATAATAGTATGTCAGACTACTAAAATAAAAATACCTAGAGTAGTTTAAAGACGACAATTGGAATATATGGAGAGCGCGGCGGTGCGAAGGTGTGCATTGTTCCAGGGGTACAATCTAATTCCGCCTCCTTGCATTTTTAACTCCGAAATCGACATAGAGGTTTTAATAAATATCATGTTGTACACGTAAGACAGTCTTATAGGTTTTACTAAAGCTCCCTTGGACTCATCCACTGCAGTATACTAATAATGTATATCAATGTACTCTGGAGTAGCCCAAGTTGATATTTTGCCAGATAGTTTGATGAGCTACTTTTTAGGAAGCGGTGTAGATGATTTGCGGGATAGTCTTCGTAATATGTGAAAAGTGCTGGTTTCCAGCCTAGTTTGAATTGACTTTTTAACATTAATTTTATAAATAATTATTTATTTTAATAATAATATTTGAACTATCAGATGATTTACGAAGCGGTAAGTAGTCTACGTTACCCATAAAAAAAATCGATTAAGATCTAATAAACTAACCTACGATTGAAAATACCTACACACAGGGTACAGGGTGTTTACCTTGTGCTCTGGATTGTGTTAGTGCTGCCTTGGTGTGTCAAACTGCTGTTTGCAATATTTTGTAACATAACATTAATCATTCACATTGGTTGTTAACAACTAACTTGACAACCTCTGTGACTCAATGGTTAGCGCGTTGGCGCTCAAGCCCGGATTCGAACCCGCTACGGGTTCGAATCTCGCCAGGGAACAAAAAAAAATGTTTTCTGTGTTCCTGGGTCATGAATGCGTATTACATAATAAAAATCTTAAATATATGTATTTATATAAAACGTATTAAATATATGTATTTCCGTAAAAAAAAACTAACACTAGGACTTGAGATAAGAGTACTAGATTGATAATAAGGGTAGCGGCAACGGTTCATTTTCGGTCAGTATTACCAGTTAATATTAACAGGCTGTGTGTTGTGTCTACAAATATGCATAGAAGTAACGTTAAGTAAATTCACAGAACAATTTTAAATTAATCAACATAAAATATACCAGCATTTAGAGTATTTTACTAACTTTAAAATATTTTACTTAAATATATTTTGGTGAAAGGAATATCTCTCTCAAAGGTCAGACTGAGGGGTTCTCATCAAAAGAATTATAAACATGAGAAATGTACAGAGCTATGTATAAAATATATATTTTTGGTTTCTTTATTTTTTCTCTTTATTTCTTTATTTTATCCGAATAAATATTAGTTGTATAAATTCTAACATAAAATATATTTCTTAAATCATTTGAGAAAAATATAAAAAGATGTTTTCGACGATATAATCTGCTTAGCTGAATAAAAATATCTTGGTATTTCCGAACAAAGGGAGGGGTTTAAAAACTTCAGTGAGTTTTCATACCTTGAAAATCTTTTTCATTGCAAGAATTTCTGGTTTAGTAGTTAGTACTTAGTAGTACTAAGTTTATTTAATACTTAAAATTGTACACAAATTGAACACAGACAAAACAGCAGGATACGGTTAATGTATGTATGTATATTTTTAAAGATAAAGAGGAAAATGCAAAATGAGTGCGTGCTTGTGATGGTCCCGGATCCGCAGGCAATAAAAGCCTCCATTGATGAACGCCAAGACTGCCTATCTCTCGCCACTCGCATTTAACATGGAGATTCCGTTCAGTGGCCAGTCGGTCTTCGTACACCGAATTTCTTGACGAGCGAGATGATGTCTACATCAAGTATTTACTCAATTATCGCGCTTACTAGGCCGGCTGGCTAATCTTCGACCAACACTAGGTACATATAACGTTATGTATCACAATATCATAGTCCTGTCTCTTAGGCAATGAATACCATTGTCTGGTGGCTAGTTCAGTTCCCATACGGGTAGATAGAACTAAGTGTGATCTTTGACTTCCACGAATATATATTGTCATCAAAATACGCATAAAATAAATGTAAAATATTAATATTTGATAAATATAACAGTTTGTACTTTCCCTAGACATCATAAGAAAGTAGACATTTAATAATTCATCATGATGTAAGAGTACATTAACGTGTTTGCATATAAGTGCATCGTTACATGGTTTGCATGCGAAGTGTCATCACGCTGCGTGCGTTCAAGACATAACTCCTTCATCGAAGACATTGATCGGTGAATTATATGTGTGTAAATCGAGAGTGATTTATTTTGATTGAAAACAATGAAAGTGAAGAAAACTTACGAGATGATTATAAAATAGTCGACATTTCTCGAGATCTCTTATTTGATAGAATACTGAATAGCCTTGATACTAAATCACGTATATCAAGTTTGAACTCGTCAGAATAGCTCATTAATTACCGAAACATAATATTGGTGATGGACGATGGACGTAATGTTAGTAGAGCGCAAAAGTGCGTAATTTTCTGGCTTCAGTCCAGTTTATAATGAAAGACATCAAATGGACTGCGTTATAAATTATTCAACTTACAATCTAATCACCATAATACTAACGTACAATTTACAATAATGTCAACATTAAAACACATTTCTCATTCAGTAAATATAGAGTTTGTCGTATTCGCAAAAACCTGATTAAATGCGATTCACGAGACACTTCTCGTTAGTCCTTGGGTTGTCGAGCAATCCTTTTAGGACGATAAATTGATTTTTACTCAAGTGTTGAATTTACTTGACAAATGCTTCTGTAATGACGTACAAAAAATAAATTTCCAATTTTTTTTATATTGACAAATCAACAAAAGGTTTACGGGTAAATGATGAATATCAGCTATAAGCACGCAAATTAAGAGTTTTTGGTCTGGTCTTTCGTAAGTAGGCTTCATTTTGCAATCGGGGGTATCTAATATTTACACTTGTGTTATAAACGAGAAATTTCATATGTATATTTGTCATCTTTTCATGCAAAAAATACTGAATTGGTTTGATGAAACTTACTAATACTACTGATTATAAAATCAGAATAACACATAGGCTATACTTTATTCCATTTTATATGTAAAACAGCCTTGCTATTTTAAATATAAAATGACACTTTGGCAAGGCTTCCTCCCAATTGCAAAAACACTTTTATGGGTCGACTATTCCATCTTACGCAGAAGATTACAGCACGCGCGATTAAATGACGAGAAAGGCAAGAAAGATTTTCCTTTATCCTTCACAGTTCCTTGAATCATCAAATTATAACGAAATAAAAAACCATGTCAAGAGTACTCGCAATTGAAGAGCGCCGATGAAAGTGGATGGAACGAAAAACTTATGTGGTATAAAATGTAAGATTGTATGTAGTGTTGAAGGATAAGGAGAAAAAGCACACAGTAACAGGAAAATGACATTTATGTATGATCAATATAAAATTATAATAGCATAAATGGATCCTATTCTTTTCCATACATCTTTTTGTTACAATGACAATTGATAGGAAATGTCGCCATAAATTGTGAAAGTAATATTAAAATGATAATACTATAAAAGATAATGGTTCGTCCCCAGGTGTAAAATTTTTGAGTGCCCATAAAACGTACCTACATCGCTATAAAACTACTATAAAAATAAAACACAACGAACGAAATCCCAATTCGTCGTTTGGAATAAAAAATATATATCTTTACTTCATCTTTATCGACTGAAAAAATATAATATATGTGAATCTATAAGGCGTAAAGGTATGTGTATAAAAAATATTCTATTATTATTCATTTTAATATTGTCACATGTATGTGACTATGGCAATATATATGTCACATATCTAGATTTTCTCACATTTTGAAATGTGAGAAAATCTAACAAGACAGAAACTTTAACATGACTTGAAGTTTATCAGCTTGATGATCAAGCAAAAAAAACGTGGAAATAATTTAGCAAGTTCTGTGTTTGTTGTTGCTAGCGAATCCGGGGCACCTCATCAAAGGCGGCATTGGTGGCACTCGCCGGGTTTCAGTGGGTAGAGCTGCGTCCACTTACCATCTTACGGTCGCAGCGAGTTCCACATACCCGCCTGGGGAGACCCACAACCCCGTGGGATGCCTACGTGCATTTCCCGGCGTATTAACAATTTCAATTTTCCATTGTGTTTATATTGAATAATGGCTTAGTCTCCAGAAGCTTAGTACAGTGCCTCTTCAGACAAAGACAGATGCATTGTGCTGCGATTCAAGAGGAGAGTGACGACAATTTAGAGATAATAAGATATATTGAGGAATTTTCCTAAACTGAAGTCTACACTAATATTATAAAGAGGAAAACTTTGTTTGTTTGTTTGGTTGTAATGGATAAGCTCAAAAGTACTGGACCGATTTCAAAAATTCTTTCACCATTCGAAAGCTACATTATCCACGAGTAACATAGGCTAAATTTTATTCTGGAAAAAATATTTGGACACAAGGTGTAAAAAATCAACCAGAAAAGTTACTTATTTTGCGTACTAAAATCCCGTTGTAAATCTTAGTTAACGCAGGCGAAGCTGCGGGCAACAGCTAGTAATGAATAAAGAAACACGTATTATTATGTTTTATTTAATAAGAGTTTCCCGCAAGCTTTCTATACTAGCGTATGGTGGTTATCACGGCGATGATGATGATGATGATTATGATGTTAATGATTAAATAGTTTAAAAATAGAAAACAGAAATCCACGACCTTCCGCAACATGACTTTCCAGTTCAAAACGCCTTTGTTGTTATGATAGTGAAAACTTTTTTCATCGTGTATTTTTCGAACAAAACCTGTCAAGGCTTATAATTAACTACAATAGCTGAAGCACACTAGACAGCGATACAAAATATCATTAATATCCGATGTATTGAATACTGTAACAACGATACACTCAATATCATATCCCAGCCATGATGTTTACAATCATTATATAATAACACGAGAGAAATATTACTATCTAAATAAAAATTCTAATTTTGGAATTGGAAAAAAAATCTTTTTCATATTTTTCCGGCCACCTTTTTGATAGGATAAAGCTGTTAGTTTGAAGACCTACGAGAAGTACCCAATTTTAATAAGATTCTATTGAATTTCATTGTTAAAATTATTAAGGTAGCTTATAAATAATATGCTCTGTCACAAACGTTGCCTGTTCCTAATTTTAGTGTGTTGTAGTTATATTTTAAGTATCTAATATGATCTAATATGGTAATGTCAAAAATTACCTGAATCTATTTTCCATTCCTAACATTCTAATCCACTGGGCATATATATATATTTTTACTTCTATATATGTCAATACTCAATAGCACACTAACAAACACTTAGGTACGCCCGGTTTTGCGAAAGAATGATCAATGCAAAAATTAACAAATTAACTGTCATAGCCCCTGTTAAGTGTCAAATGAGTTGCTAGAAGCATGGCTAAATTACTTAATTTGATCGGCCTGTCAGTTGACATATCCACAATATTGAAAAGCTGCCAAATTTGACTCTAGAATCCTATGGTAACCGCCATTAACTATGTTAGTTGACCATACACTTTGACCAACGTTTCAGATACCGGGCGTTAGACAAACAAATAGAAACGGAAGTGAGCGTATAAAACGATTAAAGTAATATCGCCTATGAAATTATACGTGGAATCAAACGGGAGAAACGTTCGGAATGGCGATAATTAAGAAAGTGACAAGCAATTATTGTGTCTGACTGCATCTGCGCCGGCGCTTTTGTACTGCGCTCGCGCATGAAGGGGGCTGTGGCATAAGTTACAAGTAAAACATTTTATCATATTATTCATTTTATCATAGTCCTTTAATTTTATTGCTATATCTCAGAGGCGGTTTGGGAATGCTAATAACATGTTACCGTTTAATGAAAAATATTTTATTTCATAATTTAAATATTACTAGATTTGGTCCGTGGTTTCGTCTATCTAAATCATTATTACATATTTAATCCGCAATAGGTTACCCGTCGGCACCTAATTAACAAACATTTGTGATTTATTCATTATATTATTACCTTTTCAGATATATTATTACCCTTAAGTGTTCTTTAACGTTTATTTATAATAGCGCATACTCGTATACTGTGGATTATAAAACACAACGCCGTTTTATTTTACGGACGGTAGAGCAATGTGTGCACAGTTTATGAACACCCTCGCAATAACTTATGACTTGTACCACGCGTGAACGATTACTTGGCATGAAAGTCCAATAGAGCTAGTCTCGTATAGTCGCGAACATTCATAATGGGCCGTTTGATTTAATTTTAAAGACCTACGGGTATGCTGATTGATTTATTTGCCAACGTGTCTAGCTAGTCTAAGCCATTAGAGTGTAAGATTGATGCAGATGTGCACCGTTAATTCTTTTAGCACTTGATTGTTTTTTATGGAAAAATATCCGCGCCTGGGCACTAAAACCATATCTAATGCCGTGACGCTACACAGTATGGTGCTGTCACACGTACCTGTTTTATTCCACCTTTTGTTGTGGTTTTTATTTGTTATGAATTTTGATATTAATATGACGACTTATATTTAAGATTTAACCTTATTACTATAAGCCATTCGGTTTAAAGAAGACAGAATAAATGAATGTATTCATAGGATGTTAAAATGTGAGTCTTAAGACTATTACTTGACTAAAATTAATTTTAAGATTTTTTTATGAAAACGTGAAACGGTTTATAAATAAATAAAATAAAAGTAACGAATTATTTCAAGTGTGTAAACATTGTAATTTATCATGTTATACATAATTATATAACACATAATTTATTTAATTCTGATGAAGAGTTCAAAATTTCTCTAAGCGCTAAGTTTTTTTATATTTATGTTGTTTTATACAACATGAAATTGTTTTTAAATGTGTATGAAAGTTGTATTACCATAATGATATATGAGTTATGTATGCGGGTGTACGCTCGGGCGAGTGGGCATGTGGGGCGCGGAATCAGGCTGCGTCCGGTACCCAGCACTGGTACCAGAGGGTACCGGTGGGTACCAGTGGTACGACTGTCTATCTACTGGGTACCACTATCCTGCTTACGTCTCAGTGGAGCGTGCTATTAGGAAAGAGCAGGAGAGTGTAATTACTGACACTGATTTTTACCTCATCCACCACAGGTTTTTTTTATTCGAATGGACTTATGCCGCTGGCCTTAAGGCCTTTTAAACTTCATCGGAAACGTAGATGAGCACATGGCTCATCTAAGAATGACGAGTACCACATGTATGGTGATGCAGACCTGGTATACCATCCAGCTGGTTTCTACCGTGAAAGAGCTTTCATTTGTGTCGAAGGGTGACGCTAACCTCCTAGTACCTATCACGCGGTATGTATGCATCATTGTCCCTCCAACCATCATAAAAAGTGCGCTTGCTGGTGATTGCATACAAATTGCCTGATTGTAAGATCGTTCGGCCTTGGACGTAATTGAGAATGGAAAGTTATTTTTATGTTAAAGTTCCAGAATCTTCCACTTTCGATCTTTTTACATGAGTTCGATAGATATCTCGATTTTAGAACGCATGATAATTTTAATTACATACTTTGTAATATATTTTTACTGACCGCACGGAAGGCGTTAAAGATTTTCAGAAATTAATGATAAGAACAGATGTAGTAGAGGGTTTTTTTTAAATAGGTACAGTTTTTTAATTATTCACCAACAAATTATGGTTGTAGGTTTTTGAGACCCGGCCAGACGCTCCTACACAGAAAACATTGTCACTCATAGCTCCCATAACTATCATCATGATCATCATCATCCTTTATCTATCCACTGCTGAACATGGCCTATGTTCCCTCAATGAACGCAAAGGCGACTGATCTGATGACTTTGCCATCGACCTTAGCTGGCCTAGGGAGAACGTGCTCATTGAACATGGCTTTCGTCTTGTCCAAGTTCATCCTAAGGCCCATACGTCGGGAGGATTCATTTAGACTGTGCAGCATCTCCTGCAAACCCTCCAGCGACTCGGCCTATAACTATACAACCTCATAACTATGATGAAACTACTTTACGGTTCTTATTGCTATTCAATAAGATATAAATGCCGAATGTTTCGTATACTTTAAAGCAACTACGTTCGTAATAAGGACAAAAAATATGATATAATTTTGTATCATTGTCAACTAAATAATGTAGAACACCGCTGTCCTTCGACAATATGCACTTAGATACAGGTGGTTATGGTGACGCGTTGACATGGCGTTGTGGTTTACGCTATCAGCTACAATGCAAACCGCAATATATCGTGGTCTATTAAACAAACTATAAAGCTATTGCCTTAAAAACATTAAGGAGCTTTAGTAATACTGATGGCGATTAATGAATTTATTAGGTAATCTTTATGATTGAGATATCATTTATGAATGGTTCATAGGTCCTCTCCAAGGTCGCTGAAACGAGCGATAACCGCCACTTGCTTTAAGTTAAGTATTTCATGTTATTTTATCTCACTAAGGGCCTGTTTCACAATCTCCTGATAAGTTCCGAATAGGCTATCCGCAACATATTTGACAGATACTCCATACTCTATCTGTCAAATATGTTGTGAATAGCCTATTCGGAACTTATCTGGAGATTGTGAAACAGGCCCTTAGTGAGATAAAATAACATGAAATACTGAACTTAAAGCATGTGGCGGTTATCGCTCGTTTCAGCGACCTTGGAGAGGACCTATGAACCATTCATAAATGATATCTCAATCATAAAGATTACCTAATTTTATTGCCGACCGAGCTACACATCAATCAACGGACTTAGGTCGATGTCGCATACTGCCGGTCAACAAGATTATCGCATATTTCAAAGCAGCGGCAGGCAGCAAAGCACCCCAATACGAGTCCACACACGCGCCAGTATACCTACCTGTAGTAGGAAAGCATTTCCACTGCGACATCAAAGGAACAAAGCAGTGGATAAAGTTTTACGTTTTCAAACTTCATTCTAACATGACGTAGGCATATGACTCACCTACCTGAACACTGCCCAACTATAAAAGTTAGTTAAATTGTTAAATTTAAATACGTTAACCATCAGGAAGAAAATGACGCCCTCAATTCTTATCTGTAAGTCTTATCTGCGTTATCTAAAATGTTTATGCAGATCTTACGACGTTTACTTTCCCTGATTTTTCTGTAAACATTCGTGCTCGAGAGGCGTGTAATGAATTCATCTCAATTTTGGCCGAGCTTTGGGTCAGTGTATCAAACTGTTATTTGATCATTTGGGTTATTCACATTATGATGATAGTTAATATTTTTAATTTTTAATATGTTTTGTTTTACCGGTGAAGGAAAACATCGTGAGGAAACCTGCATGCCTAATGAGATTGAAAGTCTTTGAAAGTATGTGAAGTTCACCAACCCGCTCTGGGCCAGCGCGGTGTACTATGGCCCATTACTCTCCTCGCCTGATTTCGAGGAGGAGACCCGTGCCCAGCAGTGAGATATAAAGGGTTGATACTTTACTTTCTTTTTGTTTTAGCTGGGTAATGCGTTTGGGCATACTACTGAGCTTGAGGTGCCCGGGGTTTTGTGGTACTCGTTGCGCCCGTAAACATGGTAAGGGGGACGCACCTAAACCCCAGCGATGTTCTCGTTATCTGGCCGGCCCGACGGGAGCTGACGTTTGACGTGCCATCGCCATAAACTATCAGCCTAGGCTTGTAGAGAATGTGTATTTCTATTAAGATATCAATGGCGGTTTCTCGCTAAACAGTTCTAAAATAGAAAAAAATGACAAGGTAATTACTACCTTATATACATAGACGCAAAATACATATGACGAAGAATCTGGATTCTCTATCCGACAGTTTTCAGTTTTCAACTTTAATAAAAAATATGAAAAACTACTTTTCCGACAAAAAAGCGAAAAAGAGATTGAAAGGAGGGAACGGGAGATAAACGTTTATAGAAGTAAAGTCCAAAGATTAATTTAGTTCTGTCTTTATTTTCACAGAAGTGTCAGTGACATACCGCCGGGGGCTGCCCGTCATAACCGTCCCGCTGCCGTCTCGACGGGAGAGATGCCGGTTCACGCTGCGGCCGGTCTCGCAGACCGTCGGCGATTTATTAGAACAGGTACGAATTTTTTATTAAAATTTTTATTTTAGGAGGGTTAATCTGTGCAGCGCTCCCTCGGTACCACCACCAGCTTGAGCCTTGAAAGACTCTGCTGTGTTTTGGACGGAAAGGTGGGACAGTTTTTTCCTGTTCTCTGAATGAGAATTTACATTCCAAACGTTTTATTTTCTTATCTTTATACTTGAAATTTTCTTTGTTATGTATTTCTTAGCGTTTACATGTGATTTCTGATACATTTTTCTTTATATATGCTAATGACTAATTTACATTTTTGATCGTTCGTAAAGAATAGACAAAGGTAAATAAATGTAGAAATGAATTTAAAGAAATAATTATCTATGAGCGGATAATAACGGTTCCGTATGAGTATTTCTGTGTCAGTTAGTACATTTGAAATGACTTATTATGCTTGATCATGTTGTGTACTCGTAGCTACATAACTACAGAATATTACTTATTGATTAAAACAAACAGAAAATTGGTGTCACAACCACGCTCCGCGAAACATTGCGGAGAAGTTTATAATTCTTGTAAAGAAATTCTTAACAAAATATAGAGGTGTATAATATTAAACTCTAACAAAAATACTTTAAGGAGTAAAATTAACGGTTCATAGGTTTTGTGGTGCTATCTACATTTATCTGTTGTAAACTTTTCTATTTTTCCGGTCGTATATTATTATTAATAAAAATATAAGTACGTTTTAAGTTAACTCAGCTAACTTAAAACATACTTATATTTTGTATTAAGTTTAACTCAACTAACCTTAAGTTTTAAATTATTTAAACAGCAAAATTGTAGATAGGAGCTATTCTTCCTGAATATAAATATACAATAGAAACAATGCAATAAAGATGAGGACGGAGGTATCGTTAGCCATAACTCACACATCCGCTCTGTCGACGCGGGAAAAGCGGCTTATTGTATTTTCTTATAAAACCGACACGAGACTAACACTATTGCTATGTAACGTAATATATAAGAACCATATCTATGACTTTCTATTTTAACTGTACTTTTGGGTTAAGGTTTTCTGTACTGTATATACAAATTACAAAACGCACAGAAAACCAAAATTTGTAACTTGTATGAAAATTCAGAATATCAATCGACATAATATTACAGTAAATAGAAATTTCTACTAGTATTATAAACGCGGATGTTTGTTACTCTTTCACGTAAAAACTACTGAATGGATTTTAATGAAACTTTACAATAATATAGTTTATACTTCAGAATAACGCATAGGCTATAATTTGTCTCCGTGCTCACTTAGGAACGGGAAGTAAGCAGATGAAACCGTGGGGCCCCGCTCGTCATTAATAAAAAATACCTTTTGAAGATAGAGCTGATCTTGGTGGCAAAAGTTACGCATTCTGTTCTTTTTTTCTTTCCATAACATAATTGCTTGATAGTAGATTAGCAGAACAAGCTACAGCTAGATCTAGATAAATGAATCATTTCCTTATGAATTTACATTCATCACAATCAATATCAACCTTTTTTCCCGCCCGCGTAGGCCACTTTGATCCTCTTTCAATTACGCCAATTCACGTGAGTAAATATCGTTTGAAACGACTCATTTCATTACCAGTATGCTAATTAACTATAATGACTTTGATTGGCGCATAATAATTTGACTAATTATTATTGTTATATGATTGAATATTTTGCTGAATTACATTTTGATATATTTGTATTTTGTGACCGCAATATTGAGCTAAATTGAACTGTTGGTAAAGCGCAGCTAAAGTTAGCGCTTTATAAATGAAATAAAATACACGCAATTTTTATAGTATAATGCTGGCGGGCTTCAGTCGTCTTAGTGTCTATTGAAAGGCTAACGTCCGAATGGATGAAACGATGTCTAAAATGATGATGATAATGATAAAGTATTAAATTATATATCAACTATACAATTCATTGAGGGCGGCCTATGTTGAGCAGTGGCCATCCACATCCATCCACACACAAATCCATATAAATACGATGATAATGATGACACCAATTGTATTATTTCAGAAGCATATAAGCTTGTTTTTTTTAATAAAATTTAGAAGCAGGTATCTTATTGAATGTCGAATTGAGCATACTGCCGCTTAGAGGAATCGGTAAAATAATCTCTGTTAATATACTACTGAGTTGGCCTCGTCGACCTAACGCTTGCTACGACATCTTTAAATACTATACAATCAGATAAAACCCGCATATGCATGTAATGCGTATAAGTAAATCAAACCATACGGACGAGAGTGGAGAGGACAGTGATTATGTTTCTGCGCCATAATGTACTATACATTATTTACTAATTAATAATATTTGTAAAACTTTATTATTTATTAACTTTAATTCAGCTGTTAAAAAATGGATTAAAATTTAAATAGAAAAATAAGGTAATGTAAGTGTGTTACTAGTACACTTTATAAAATGGAATTATGATTTGTATGCCATGAACATTTTCATAACGTGGTTAGTATGGTACGGGGATTATGCGCAATTAATGAGGAGACAGCAGTCGACCATAGACTATGATGTTCCCCAGGGAAATAGAGCCGAGCCAGCCTCATATATTTTAAGATAACGGTTGTTATAATATAATGTTATTATAAATGTGTTTTTCGTATTTCTTCTCGGTTTTTTATTTAAACAATTCTATATAAATAGTATATAAACAAAATGGAGCAAATATAAATGAAGCGCCGTAGACAGTGGATTGTAATTTTCCAAATTACTGAACTGATCAGAATATCAGATTCTAAGATAAGCAAAGTTAATAATTGAGCCCGCAAATGGAGTAACAATCTCCGTTTCAATAAAAAGATGATCGGAATATTTTAAATTAGATTAATAAACCCTCGGTTATTGCTATTCAATGCTAATACTATTTATGCAAAAATAAGCAAGTCTGTCCGTGACATTTATAAATTGGAAACGGCTCATCAGATTCCGATATGATTCGCTAAAGGGAAAGATAATAACAAATAGACAATCTGAAATGCCTGTCTCGCAGTGTGTAGCAAATGATAGTAAAGAAAATAATTAGTCCACGCGCGTGAAGCTGCTGGGCTAAAGCATAATATGTAATATAATAAAGTAACTAATATTATAAAGAGAACATATTTGATTTTTTGTTTGTTTGTGGTGTCTTAATGTTGCCATTAAGTGATGCAGAAGATAAAAGTAATCATCGTCAATCCAGATATACTTAGGGCCTGTTTCACAATCTCCAGATAAGTTCCGAATAGGCTATTCACAACATATTTAACAGATACTCCATACTCTATCTGTCAAATATGTTGTGAATAGCCTATTCGGAACTTATCTGGAGATTGTGAAACAGACCCTTAAACTAATAAGTTAACGCTCGGTAGGTAATAGGTAAACTTAGGGATGATAACAACGTTGGCCAGCTAGTGTGGTTGCCGGGTGATATACAGGGGTTGCTACGAATCACACCAAGTGCTGATAGATTTTATGATGAAAATAGATGTCTGCACAGTGTAATGGATATATAATAATATCCCTTCCGTATTACCCGTAACTCAATATCTTCCAAACCACAGGGTTCACTAAATATGTATCATCATCATCATCATCATCATCATCAGGCTTTATCCGTCCACTGCTAAACATAGGCCTCTCTCAATGAACGCCAAGACGACCGATCCCTTACCACTCGCATCCAACGTGGACCTGCTACTGCACGGAGATCGTCTGGCCGTTTATTTAATGGCCGACCAACAGTTATGTATAGTCGGTTTGTAATATTCCTTTTTCTTTCACCAGGTGAAGGCTGAAGACCGTGGTGTTGAGAGGGCGGTGGCGATGGCGGCGGACGAGCGTGTGAGGA
The DNA here is from genome assembly GCA_905333005.2 of Lycaena phlaeas. Lineage (NCBI taxonomy): Eukaryota > Metazoa > Arthropoda > Insecta > Lepidoptera > Lycaenidae > Lycaena > Lycaena phlaeas. Next base: position 14,293,353 of record HG995173.1, read on the forward strand.
TCGCGGCCAGCGACACCATCGAGTCGCTTCTAGAAAACGACTTCAGACTGCTCATCAATGACATCGAGTACCACGTCAAGAGTCCGCCGCAGGTAAAACGTTTTTGCTAGCATAGATATCATGTGAAGTCGGAATAAAGTGAGTATAGATTTAGACAGCAGGGACACGTGATACGTGATGTAACTGCAAGCGACGGGACAGACTGTTCTTGTACATCTTTTTCAATATTAGCTTCCTAAACGATTTGCCAAACAGACTGTTGGACCACGCTAGCTGTTGCCCGCAGCTTCGCCTGCGTTACTTAAGATTTACAACGGGATCTTAGAGGGTTAATAGCCTTTAGGCTTTAGCCTTCCTCGATAAATGGTCTATCTAACACTGAAATAACTTTTCAAATCCGAAATCTATTTAAATGCCGTAGAGGCAAAGGGCCTAAGTCTATGATTAGTTTATTTGGTGCCATATTTTTTTATAGATCTTAATTGTGAATTCAAATGTTATTGATGGTGACTATATCTACCGGGTGTCATGACGGTCAATTAGTTTCATTCAACTATAAATATTGGACAAGCCTCTTTTACTACATCTGAAAATATCGGCGAAACTATATTCGAGCATAAGCCTAGCTAAGACAGCATTCTTAATATAGGAGCCGTATATTTTAAGGTTAAGTGGAATAATTTATGAAACGTATTGAAGCTTCTCTGTCAATGTATCAAATATTGCTGATGTTGACGTCTATTCAGAAAATATTTTCAACATATAAATTATGATGTAAAAATGTCTGATCAAATCAAACAACTTCCGATACGAAAACGTAGTATTATACGTATTAGTAAATGTAATAGATAAACAAGATTGCTTCGCTTAGAACGTATCGTATATGGATTATCTTAATATGCCTCAATAAACCTTTGTAGTAGGGCTATAATGCGCAATCGAAATCTAATTCTGCGTGAAATGTACCGGATGCGGGAATAGTAACGCTGAAGTTCAAGCGATTACCGCTTGAGAGCACGATTAGACCCTTAATACGCTAGCACTTCACCACACAAACATCTTCAGATTAAGGACACGCTTGTGCAAATTAAACCTTTCTAATTACACGCGATTATATTGTTGGGAATAGTTACTATATCTGCAAACATAGTTAGGTAGTCAAAAGACATTCTCTACTATTCTTTGGTTCGCATAATGTCCTAGATCGCAATATGTAAATTTAATAAATATCAATGATCAAAATCAATTTAAAATCATTGTTTTATTTCAAATAGTACTAGTGAAGTATCTCTATGAACGTCAGTTATATCTACAGTCGGTTCAAGACACGGAGGAAAACAGGCGAAATAAACTCAGTTGAACTAAAGATGGCTTATTATTAAAACTTATTTTTTAACTAAATTATCAAAAATAATATTATTAAAACTAAACGAACCCAATAATTCTTTGTAATGAACAAGACTTGTGCCTGCGAGATAATATTTTAAAGTTATAAACGAATTAAATAAAAAAAATCTAAGTGTAATTCTTTTTATGACATTGTAGTATTGGCGTTAATTGCGGGAGACCTGTGTTTAACAATGGACAGATAAAGGCTGATGATTGAAATTAATAATCAAAGGTGCTATTTTCTCATTTAATTTTACACAAAACATAGAAAGTTAATAATTTTATAAAATGTGCATACAAATATTTTACCCACGTTCTAATTTATATTTAAAGTTGTATTTACACGGAGATACATGGAGGTTGTTCAGTGACCGTTACACAGCGGTGAGCTTATAAATTTAAATTTTTTAATTTTTTTTTTAAATTTATTTAAAATTGTATTCGTGTAGTTACATCTACATGTATGGTCCTTCGAGCCGGATAGAAAGAACTATGGATTTACAATCAACGCTACTTACGAAAATAAGAAGCCAGAGCAATATAGCGCAATTATTCATTATCTAGAATCATGAACACTACAGTGGCATTCGCCAAACGTATTCTCATTACCGCTTTACAAACTCTTGAAAATTAGAACAAAAAATTAGTTAAGAATCCAAATGAAAAAGTCTAAATATTAAAAATTAATTTTTCTCTTCAGGTTTATTATATTCTAAAATATAAAAATAGTTCATATATAAAGTAAAGTAGCAAGCCATAAGCACGGGTCTCCTCCTCGAAATCGGGCGAGGATAGGTATCGGGCCAAAGTTCATCGATGCGCTGGTCCAATGCGGGATGGTGAACTTCACACAACTTTTAAGACTTTTAATCTCATCAGACATGTAGTTCAGGCACACATTTCTTCACGATGTTTTCCTTCACCGGTGAGCGAGCGATAGTCTTGTATTTAGGATGTACTTGTAAATATATAATACCCATTTCAACGCACCACAGGGGGTAGAGATCGAACTCGGACCTTCTTACTCCAGCCCCCCTGGACCCTCGTCGCTCATTTTAGATAAGATACGGATAAAATGTAAATTGTGAAATGGATATTACTTAAAACGGGCATCATTTGTAGTATTTACACTGCTAGCATGTTTATTATTTTCGTTGTGCAAACTGAAAATGTAAATTTTGTTCAATAGAGTTATATCGTTTTACTTAATTCTTTTATTTGCATGTCAAACAAAAGTTTATCCTTTGGGATTCCGATTATACTGTTTATTTCAAAAGCAATAACTGTATGCATATTAAATGCACTGAAGTATCTTTTTATTGTAATAGCTTATGTCCCTTTGTATTTTCAGCACAAGTTGTCAAGTGGCGGCTTTTGTTTTTGTAGAACACTCTGTATAATGTTTTCCGCTTTATATCTAAATACGCTGAGGTTATATCGTCGAGGGCACTTCGCAGTAACAAGCCGTGTTGTGGAGAGTACCTTTTGAGCCCGGAGCGTTCTTCAAGAAATGGGGGGTGTCTTTTAATAATTTTAAGTGGCTAGATATTTTAGCGTTTTATTGGTCGCCTATTAATAATCTTCATTCTCTCCGCTCCTGTTTTCAAACAAGCATGCTCTGTAGCTTTTTAATATAATTATTGTAAAACCACAAAAAAAAAAGATATAAATTAATACTATAAAGTATGAAAGCAATAAAGAAACTAAGAGGATTTATACCACCTACTGAGACATGACTCGCTCTTAAGTAATAAAATAAAAAGACCAAGAACAAGAGAGGGAGAAGACCGAGGAGACACTATAGAGAGAGAGAGAGAGAGAGATATCAAGTAGAAGAAGGCACTAGTTGTATCGTATCAGTAGGTGAAGTAGTTGGATTCGCGATTACTACACCAATTAGAGCAAAGCCTTTAAATAAAGAGAAAGATTAAGGGCTAAGGTCCATTATAGACCTCTAAAATAATTGACACAAATGACCTCATTACATCGAACGGCCTCGGTGTGAATCCGACTTGTGTTTAATTACCTCCACTAATTGCTTCGCCCCGATCGCGCGCACATTGTTAGCGCGCGCTGAATGCCTAGGCTGTCTAGATTGAGATATGGCTAACTAATTGTGGCCGATGACTTTATGCATTATATAAACGTTTTTGTGGAAATTAACGATGTCTGAGATAAAACTATTTAGCTGTTTTGTCGTGAAGAGCCATACACATTCAAATGTGTAAATTTTCGTATTTATAAGATTAGTAAGATAGGTCGTAGATAGAACTAAAGAAAATATTGATGTATCATACGAATCACTTTGAAACTTTAGGACATCTGATAACCACTGAGGTGACCTCAGTCCTCCCGTGACCATGGTTGCTGTAAAGTATCCGAAACGTCGGGCTTGTAAAAAACTAAATAAACTGCGATGTAATCCATAAAACTTGCATCATTATAAATTTTATTATATATGTTCATAATATTATAAACAATATAATTGTTAGTGATCAAAGAATGATCGTCTTTGACTGGGAGATGACAAAGCATTTACTCGAAATAGTGAAACAAACAAAATATATATCTGGATGTAAATATGAAAAAGAAATTGTTTCAGTCATTTCTTTCATAGAAAATATCAAATGTCTTGTGAACCGCACGCTTCTTTGCGTTTTTTTTTTATCTCGGGAAGAAAAACTAACACATTTCCAACGGTCATCGCTAAAAAATTGTCACAATGAAAATCATCTGAAAGGAATTAATTATTGTACTTTTTATTTTTTTATTATTATTAGTAAGACGTGCGTCGTTTACACGGTGGGTTCTGCTACGGTAATGGAGCCCCATTACCGTAGCAACTTGTTATATACGGGTGACAAACCTTCGTCAAACGTAGACGAACTAGCTCTCTTAGTTATAGAGGCTGTCTGTCACAGGTGATATACCTTTGTGAGACCTTCACCTACTACTTCTACTTTACCTCTATATTACTGTTCTACTCTTCAAATATATATTCCGTACTGTGTAAACGTAAAAATTCTAAATATTTAGTGTCTAATGAATATCACCTATTAGATAACTTCGTACTTATATTTAAACAATTGTTTTTTTTTTTTGCTTAATCTATATACATACTATGTGTTCACTAATGTATTCATGTGTCTGTATGTTTGTATAAAATTCAAAAATTAACCGATGCGTTGGGATTCCCTTACAAACTTCACGGGTCTAATATTTTTATCTAAAAATATTATTCGAATATCGGCCACTGGTGCAGAGTCTGGCTTAGATAGTAAATATAAAATTATCTTGATGATATCTTTCGTTAAACTACAAGACATAAAATTGAGTTCGCGATCAATATCAAATCAAATCAAAAATATCTTTATTACGTAGGTACAAATTGTACACTTGAAATAAGTCACGTATCTTAATAAAAAAAAGTATAAAAGTCTTACGACTTTTTTGACGACCTCTATGGCTCAGTGGTTAGCGCGTTGGCGCACAAGCCGGCGGTAGCGGGTTCGAATCCCGTCAGGGAACAAAAAGTTTATGTGGTCCTGGGTCATGGATGTGTATTAAATATGTGTATTGTATAAGTAATAAAAATCTTATATGTATTAATATAAAAAGTATTAAATATATTATGTATTTCCGTTGTCGTACCCATAACACAAGTCCCTTCGAGAACTTACCACGGGACCACATTTTACACCACTAAAAAGCGTCCATAGATATTATTATTATATAAATATGTACTCGATTCTACTGAAAGAAGTCTATTTCAGAAAAGATTACGTATTACACGTATCTTATTGATTTTCAAATCACATCGCACAATAAAACGAGGTATTCGGAATCAGATCAAGCGGCGGCCGGTTCCACTGTCAATTGGAACTTTAATTATTCAGCCAGGCGGCCCACCTTGATAGGGGTAAAAATGGAACCTTTCAATTTTCCACCTTAAATTCAATTTCCATTTTCTCCAGGCAAACGTCGTTTGTTAGCATTCAATAGGTTATCTGTATTTTAATTTTTATTTTAATGTTGTATTTTTTTATAATCAAATTAAGACAAAGAAATGATGATGAAAACCTTATTATTTACTTATTGTTTTCTTATGTTTACGCGAATTTCACTCATTATAATGAAACAACTTTTACGGATTTTATCGCGGTTTATTTAGTTTTTTACAATCCCGACGTTTCGGACACTTTACAGCGACCATGGTCACGGGAGGACTGAGGTGTCAGATGTCCTACTGTTACAAAAGTTATTCGAAACTACCCTATGATACAACAATATTTTTTATTTAGTCCTATCTATGCAAAAGGTGCTAACTGAGTCTTTAGTCTGTGACATATTATTATGCTTGGATTTAGATTTTATTATTTTTATTATGGGATCCCAAGCAGATGGTAGTGGCCAGCCATCTTCTCTATTGAAATTAGGATGTTTAAATCATCTCTATTGAAACATCCTAATTTCAATAGAGAAGATGGCTGGCCACTACCATCTGCTTGGGATCCCATAATAAAAATAATAAAATCTAAATCCAAGCATAATAATATGTCACAGACTAAAGACTCAGTTAGCACCTTTTGCATAGATAGGACTAAATAAAAAATATTGTTGTATCATAGGGTAGTTTCGAATAACTTTTGTAACAGTAGGACATCTGACACCTCAGTCCTCCCGTGACCATGGTCGCTGTAAAGTGTCCGAAACGTCGGGATTGTAAAAAACTAAATAAACCGCGATAAAATCCGTAAAAGTTGTCTTATTATTTACTATCTGTTTCCTGAAGCTTTGCTAGCGATGAGTGATGACTAACGGCGGCTTTCAATATCCTATTTATCTTAAAAAAAAATATCGATCTTAAGATTTTGACAGATTTTGTAAGAAAATGTGTCCAAATTTCAAGATAGGATATTGAAAGCCGCTATTAGACTTACTTCCATTTTTTGTAAATAATTATAAGTTTTGAATTGATAATCATGGTAATGTTTAGGTTAAAATTATTTAGTCGTCGCCGTGGCTTCGGTAAATATTTTTGTAAACACGCTTGCTAGGTTTTGCTAGGCACAGTCTAGCGTTCATTGGTCTTATGTTCAGCAGTGAACGGATACTGGCTGATTTTGATGATGATAATGATGATAGTGATACACATTCGTATAATATAAATAATAATAATAATAATGAAAGCTCAGTCGAAATATAACCTTTTCATTCCCTCGATGCCGTTCCCCGCCATTAGTACAACCAATAAAGTACATTATTACACATTAAGGGGCTCCCAGACAAATTCGATCGTTTTCATATTCTTAAAAGTATACATTAATGTTACGTTAAAAATACCAAATAAATATATGTTGTAACTTGGTTTTAGTTTATTAATGTTACTATTAGATAATTTCATAAAACTTTCAAAATAAAGAGTAATAATTATTTACCTGAACCTCTTTTCGCATACAAAAATCGAATAGGATTTCTAATTATACAACTCACAGTAGTGAAATATTTTTTTGTTAGTGAGGAATTATGTACTTAATAATATTTGAAAAGTCGTTTTTTTAAATGTGCAGTTTTTAATCAGAAAATCGTAAAAATCTAATTTTTGCTTCGAATTCGCGCACGGGTGACGGCCGGCAGACGGCCAGAGGCCTCCGAACGTGGAAGTCGTGTCCATTGTTGCTCTAAATCGCTAATTTATTTACTGCTTTTATTCATTATTACATTTTTAGTGATCATTATTCATTATAATATATCAAATGGCAGTATTTTAAATTATGTTGTTTTTGTTTAAAAACCAATATGGTGTGTAATGAAAGACAGTGCAGTTCACTCGTGATACAAATAAAACCTTAATAAATGTAAAGTTTAATATGAAAGACGAATGTGGAATTTTTGGAGTATGATAACTGTAGGGTTTTTATATTGAAAATATTATTAAATATTATAAATATGAGAACAGAAAGGTTTTAACAAAAACAGCGCCATCTAGCAATAGTTTTCTGACACGTCATATACTGCCATCTATCAGATAATAGATAGAAGCTTTTTATCATTATATTTATTTACACTAATATTATTATAAAATATAAAGAGAACAGATTTGTATTTTGTATTTGTGTGTGTGTGTTGTTTATAAATGTTTCTAATGAAAAAAAAAACTCGAAAACTACTGTGTCTGCTATCAAAAAATTCTTTCAAAGCGTACACAAATTCAAAAGCGAACACAATCTAATAGACGTTTAGAGTACGACGCTATGTCAAGCACTTGAGAGCGCTTTTGTATTCGCTTTGAAGCGTCTCCTCCGTCTGTCTTTATTTATAAATCTGTGATAACATGTATCAATAACTACAAAAAACGTTATGTCAGAATAGAAACTATTTACATTTAAAAATTGATAGAAATAATTAGTATAGCACACCGTACATCATTACAATAAAATAAGTAATAAATATCCGTAACATAATAATATGGATGTAATAAATTAAATTATGATGTTCATATTATACGTATGGATGTTTGTTTGTTTCTAAAACTACTGAATAGATTTTGACGAAACTTTATAATAACATTATAACGTTTAACTAGATACCTTATACATATAATAGAACCACATATAGCTTATAATAATTTATCCTCGTAATCCCTAGGGTATGTCAAGTACGCGGCTGAAACCGCGGGACACCACTAGTGACAAATAATTTGCAATAAAAACATATTGAGATAATATAAACTATTTTATCTTTCAAGTTGGATCAAACTGAATACTGTAGTTATTTCTTCAATAACAATAATCCTTACTAATATTATAAATGCGAAAGTAACTCTGTCTGTCTGTCTGTCTGTTACGCTTCCACGCCTAAACCACTGAACCGATTTTGATAAAACTTGGAACAGAGATAGATAGTAGGTCAATAAATAAGTTTACAATACATGTTCCAACTTCCAACGATAGTCTAACCAAATTGTAAACTTATTTTGCATTTTTTCGAAAATTATACATTTCCGCAATAAGTTTTTTTATATCTAAAAAACGTTTGTAATAACCAAAAAAAAATAGATAAAATCATTTATATTTCTTCTCATCCCGCAATACTGTACATAAATTATATTATTTATGTTAGAGGTACTTTTGTTGATATACTCGTCTCTCACTCATTTACTCAATATAATAACAAACGACTACTTTTCGATAACATTTCTCAATCAATATCTGGAATTTGGAAGATACCTGACCTATTAATATTTTATGGGAACAGTTGGTATATATATACTAGCAGCAAGAAAAATTTCGATAGCGCGATTCAGAACTGGGATGATGAAACTATATTATTACTAACTATAAAATTGGTTTAATTGTCTAAAAGTTTATAAAACACAGTCTTTTTGTAAATTGTTTTTTTATGTTGTAAAACATTCATATGCATTTTGTATTTATAAAAAACTGTTCATCTACGATTTTATAACATTAGCTTGCAGTCGGAGGGTATCTAACTTATTAAATATTTTGTAAGAACAGTTTGTATATATACTAGCAGCAAGAAAAATTTCGATAGCGCGATTCAGGCCTGGGATAGTTAAATTATAATATTAATATTGGTTCATATTTACTTGAGGATTATTCAGTGTAGCAATTATCGAAAAGTTTATTATTCGGTCTTTTTTTAATTGTTTTTTATGTTGTAAAATATTCATGTGTATTTTGTGTTTATAAAGTAAATAAACTTATTATAAATATTAAAGTTATTATTTTTATCTTTATTTTACGGAATGGTAACATTACTTTTTGTCCGTGTACATGTTCTAGTAGTACAAGCTATTAGCCGCTAGACGGCGATGTTTAGGTTATTGAACTGTACGTAACATATATGAGGGGTTCGCGGGTGGTCGGGAGCTGAAGAAAACAAAACGCGCAAGGTCATTGAGACGGGTGAGCCCCTTAACGCATCGTATGATATTAGGCATAACCTTCCGTTCAGTCCATCGATACAGGGCTTTACATACATTATGTATTGATTGTGTACCTTAGCTAAAATGTTTTTGTTACATAAAACCAGTGAAAGGTCACCAATAGAAAATCGTGATCAGATTCTACATTTTCTTATAATATGGAAGTCACACTCTACGGCTGGCGGGGGCTCCCTATTTTTACTTATCACGGAATGAAGCCAACTGGCTCACCTCACACCAGATGAAGCATTACGGCCACTAGGGCCATTAGCATAGCTCAAACCGACAATAAAAGCCTATAATAAGTAGGAATAAAAAAAACTGCCACATACCAAATCTTTTTGACAGAACGTCTGTCGGGTCCGCTAGGTTGAAATAAAATCAACCTAAACCCACATTTATAGGAGACGAAAAAGTCAACAAAAAACAAAAAAAAAACAAATTCTAAAGAACATTAAAGTGTTACACGTAATAATCCTAAAAGCGTACCAATGAAAAGCTATGCGCCCCTAATTCAGATGATTCGCCAAAGTAAGTTGAGCTGTTTATTCTCGTCACTTTTCAACCCAAATAACATATTCATGAATAAACAATATTTTATAAAAATCACAATAAACTGGCACCCCGATGCCTACGACATAATCTGCCAAAACCAGTCCTTTATGAATATTTAAGGCGCTGAACAGGGTCAAATAGGCTTCACCTAAACATATTTTAAGCAAAATTGACACGGTTTACGGTCGTGATAAAAATATATGTTAAACTTCATCATATTTCTAAGTTCACTCAAAAGTCAAAAACACGTTTTCTAGAAATTTTCTCGATAAAAAAAATCCCAATTAAGCAGTGTTTAGTGCACTTTTAACGTAAATATCGCCTTTACTTAACAATATATGTTGGTAAAATTTACAACAGTAACAGATAATATTATTATAAATTTTCGTGTTAATTTATATTTTTGATTGCTTTTCAGATTTCGATAATATTAACTGTTTTCTTATATTAGTATCCATAGCCAACGTGCTTCATGATGCCACCATCGCGCTTCTCTTTTACTTCTATGTGATTCGACAGTAAGCGCTGAGGCGCGTTGCTAAGCGGACCTATGTCATTTTTCACAATACAACGCGCCGCTCGCGAATTAATATTTTTGCTATAAAATTGTATTTATCAAAGATATAATGTAACGTGCATGCGCAACGTAAATAATTTCGGGATAATTATTAAATAATATAACAATAAATATATAATACTAAATATTACCAATGGCATAAGCGCCATCTATCATTGACCAATGTCAACAATTGACTTTCTATAATCTGATACGCTACAACAAGTTTGTCAATAAAGGTGTAAATAAATAATATACTTTAGTGTGAATAAGAGAGAGAAAAATAATATTGAAAAAATGCGAAACAAAAGAAATAAATGGAGACTAGAAAAAAGAAGATTTATTATAAAATAAAAACACATGCTCTCGTGGTGGACGGACTCGGCCTCTTATGCGAGGGTTCCGGGTTCGATCCTGACCCGTCCGTGTGTGCCTTGAAATGGGTTTTTCTAAATTTCTAAGTGCACACGAGACCATCGTTCGCTCACCGGTGAAGGAAAACATCGTGAGGAAACCTGCATGCCCAAGGCCGCCTTAAACTAGGCTGGGGCCCTTGGGCACACTAGATTGTGGGCCCCTTTTGGAAACTAAAAAAAGCGAATTATAATATCATTTTTTGCTAAGTACCAAAGGTACCTGTGACCATTTATTATATATACTCGCAGTTGCCCGCAAGTTTGCCTGCGTTAACTAAGATTTTTGAATCTTAGTTAACGCAGGCATTCCTGACCAATATTTTTTATGATTAGCGCGTTCAAACAAACAAACTCTTCAGCTTTATGGTAAAGTCCTTCTGATAAGATTACTGATTTGTAAAAAAAAGTGTAACGTGCCCGACAAAAATGTTTTGAGAAAGAGAGAGTAAATGTGTGAAAGAATTTGTAGGTCCTTTGGGGCCCCCATTCTCAGGGGGCCCCGGGCACTGGCCCCGTGTGCCCTTATGGTGAAGACGGTATTGTGCATGCCTGATGAGATTGAAAGTCTTTGAAGGTATGTGAAGTTCACCAATACGCACTGGGCCAGCGTGGTGGACTATTGGCACATTACCCTCCTCGCCTGATTTCGAGGAAGGAGACCCGTGCCCAGTAGTGGGACATATAAGGGTTGATACTTTACTTTACTTTTTTTTTAAAAACACATGAATGAAGTTGTAAAGTAAGTACCTATCTATTTACAACATTTATTTATCAAAACACGCAAATAACGCATTTCAATACAATAAGGAATATTTTAGTACAGTCCGTACATACATAACTCTAAATTCGATAATTTACAACATGGACGAATAGCGCAATGGTTTAGTGAACGAATAACGCTCTACGTGTCATGTACCTACATTGCATATGTTCAAACCTCGGTCAAAACCGACTTTTTTTTGGTGATTTTTTTATATAATAATTTTCGCCTTTTCTCATAGTTATGTTCTTTTTGGTGTATTTTTATTTTTTTAGTTTTTCCCCTTTCTATTTTTTGGTAGCAAAAGTAACTATTTTTTTATTCTCGCTTACAATAAGTACCTACCTAAGTATTTATAACTAATATTACATATATTGTTCCTGTTATTTTCCTTCTAGTAAAAGAAGACGGTTGACCATTAGTTCGAGTGCAAATGATGTCCCATCAAAGAAAACATTTCATGGGTACGAATACCTATATTACATACTAGCTGTTGCCCGCAGCTTCGCCTGCGTTAACTAAGATTTACAACGGGATCTTAGCAGGATAATATATCTTTACCGATAAATGGGCTATCCAACACTGAAATGTTTCATTAAAATCCGACCAATAGTTCCTGAGACTGGCGCGTTCAAATAAACAAACTCTTTAGCTTCATATCTTAAGGATTTAAAACATGAGCAAAATAAACTCGTTTAAATGTAGTCCAAAAAAATCAAAATTTCTGAATAAAATATGGTTGTTGTGCCTCACTCGACGTAGATAGGTATAGTGTGTCGTGGACTTTTTTGTAGATATTTATAAGACTACAATTAATTAGAACATTTTATGGTTCTATATTTTATAGTTTAGGCAGCGTACGCAAAATAAATAAGTTTTCTGGTTGATTTTTTACACCTCGTGTCCGAAAAACCCAAATATCTTACGGAACCCTGTTTTTTTCCAGAATAAAATTTAACCTATGTTACTCGTGGATAATGTAGCTTTCGAATGGTGAAAAAATTTTTGAAATCGGTCCCGTACTTTTTGAGCCTATTCGTTACAACCAAACAAACAAACAAAGTTTTCCTCTTTATAATATTAGTGTAGATTAGCTTTCGCCCGCGTGGAAATGAGATTGGAAAAAAACCAAATAAGTAGTGTTTATCCTTACGAATATAAAATATTATAAAACTATATTGAAAGACTTGTCGCGTTCTACATTTGGCCAGTACCTACCTAGTACCTACATATAAATATTGCTCGTTTGATAAATCGTCGTTTTTAACATTTCAATTGACGTAAATCGTAATTATGAATACTACTAGTAAGGCAAATGTAATTCCCGTAGGAACTTTATTTTTTTGGGATAAAATAATATAACCCATGTCCTAATACAAGGTTGGTACATAGGTATACGCCATCACTATTTCAAATTTCAGCCAAAGAGTTTCAGCAGTTTTGCCTTGAAACCCGATCAAACAAACTCACTTTCACATTTATAATATTAGTAAAATGATATTAGGTATATGTAAAAAAGAGGTAGAGGTACCAAAAATGAAGCACCTAAAAAACAAACATTCGGTAAGTTTTGCATTTGCCATACATCCTCGTCTCCATAGATCTATGACAATCTTAGACACGGCATAAATGCAAATCCTGTCGAATCAGTATATTATTATGATAGCACATACATAATATGATTGTTTCATACAGTGTTTTATTCATTTTGTCCTATACATCTATGGTGCTATTCTACGGTGATAAAATTTCAGAATATTTCTACCTACATTACAATTTACAACATACCGGGTGTATTTGGAACGATTTGAAAAAATGAAACCTAATAATATACTATTTATATACTATAATATAATGCATATGTCGCAGTCATCTGGTTGAATCAATCAGGTGATTGTAATTTAGTTTATTCTTTTCCCACCGCGGCGTTAGTAGTCACCAAAACAAATTTTGCGTAAAACAGCTCGCGCAGAAAACTTATTCTGTGATTATATATGTTTCGTTTTTTTACCTAAACTCTTATTCCACAATGTGACATAGACTTGAGTTAACAACTTTCTGGAGTCACAGAGACTTCCATATTTTAATACATTACTTTTGAAAAAATAAGGTATATTTATAGCCTATCTTAAGACTTGAAATACAATATAAAATCATAACAAGGTGTGAGGTCACGTCATGTCCTCATTTTTGTTATGTAAAGGAAGTTACCTTTTAAATTGCGGACTTATAATCACCCTAAACAAACATTACAAAGTCAGCTCTATCCCATTCAACAACTTGACGAGTTGTCCTTTCAATTAAATGTCGTTATTCGATGAACGTGCAATCTGATGACTGCGACACATATATATCATGTATCTCAGAAACGTTCTTTTTTTTTAATTTTTAGCACTTATGTATTTTGCATGCTCGCGATGTATAAATACACGCTATGAACTCTCGCTGACCGCGTGTCGTGTGTGGTGCGGGAGATCGTACACCTCGAGCGAAGCGGTTGTGAGTTAGCTGTTACTATCTGTTTTATTCCAAAAACTATTATTTTAAAGCATTGTCATCAAATGCCATGTCTCTCCATATTATATCTTGTGACAAATATTGTCAAAATAAAATCACGAACTTCGGCTTAATGTCTGTATCATTATGTTCACCAAACAAAATTATAAAAAAATTGGTTGTCTGTAAAGTCGGTTTACGGACGATAGTTTGACAACATTACATTTTGCACAAACCGAACTGAGCCGATCATACCTCTCTCTCGTTCGGACCGCGCTCTCGCTTTTGGGAACGCTACATGACGTCATCTTTTTCATGCGTGCCCGTAATATCGGGTTATTAGACTTTGTCACGTAAAACAAATTAGAAAAGACAGCAAATAAAAATTATAATTTCGCATTTTTTTCACTTCTATCATGTCAGGCCACGCGTACACTATCATATTTTAATATTACAGACAGACACTCCCATTTTATTTATATCTATAGATTTATTTCATGTTCTTAATTCACGGTATAAAAATAATAATAAAAAATATTCGGGAATAGATTTTTATTATGATTTTTTATCCATATAAATTAAAACCTGAGAGGCCAAAATGTGAATACGTATTAAAAAACAACAAACAACAATGTAGTTATGCAATGTACGTATGCTAGGCCGGCATGACCACTTATTGCCCCATCCCCCAATTAGCACGACCCCCCTCCCCCCTTCCAATTCCTTTAAGGCTAACAACGCAGATTCTTATGGGCGTTGTTGGTGAGCACTTTCCATCAGGTGCGCCACATGCCCATTTTATCCTCTTTCATAAAAAACCCGCGCATGTATTACATACAACTAGAGAAATATTATAACTGACAAATTTAACGCAATAAATACTTCTTCAAATGATGTGTTAAGCATTGATTATAATTTTTAAATTAGTAATAGTAAAAAATAAAACTAAAAATATCCGACTTTCTTATTTGCCTTGTCTATTTACTTGCAACGCTACTGAAATCTATTATATATTATTTATTAAAACGCCATCTATTGGTTAACTTACTTTCATTGATCACAAAGAATGCTAATATTGCAATATGCAATGCTGTAATAGTTCGATATTTTACCGCTTTTTTTAAATACAAGCTATGGCGCTGTGGTGTCGAAGACATTGTGGGCGTGGTTTAAAAATTGAAATCGCAGATTTGATTAGCTCTATTCAGCGTCTTAATGGTATATCTTTATTTTTGCCTCCGGGCTCAGTTATGTCATAATAGATTAAAATGTAAGTACGAAATTGATTTTAGATGAGAAAATTGTTTACCGTCGCCTTTCATCTCCGTACGTGTTTACGATCATGACAAAATGTTACCGTCTTTATGATTTATAGAGGGAAACATTGGACCGTTTTTGAGAGAGATTGTGAGCGCAATGGATATAAAAATAAAAAGGTGTGTGTGTGATTCACGCACGATAGAAGTGAAACACACGTTAAATGCTCAAATACAAGCAAGTATTAAGCAGTGTACAATATAGATACACACCGACATTTGTTCTCTCGCTCTTTTGTATTTGTGTATCTTACCTGTCGTTTTTTCCGTTGCATTCGAGCTGAGGTGGGTTACTCAACTAATCTTCCTTTATATATTTAGAACTTAAAGTTCTAAGTCTTCAACAAAATGAAGAAGAGAATCAACAAAAGTGCAATTACCATTTATATTATTAGATTAATATGTCCCACGGCGTTGTTCGCACGTTTATATTTATACTCTCTAAACCTAATGTCCAAATGTATCAAATAGAACAAACAGTCAAGTTCAGTTTGAAATTACAATTGAATCCATAATCATTGATATCTATCGAGCAATTACTGGGCTTATTCAATACAAATACCGGATCCGACAAGTATAAATGATTTGAGCCGGTAATTTATCATAACTCTTCCATAAATCACAATAATTATGCTTAATAATTGCCGATTATCAGAATATATGGGATATGATAATACGATTTACCCTGTGTACAGTGATGCACTGATGACTAGGCCATTTCCCTTTTTTTCTTTAACGCCGGGAAATGCACTGACGCATCCCGCTGGGGAGTGGGTCTCCCCAAGCGGAAAGATGATGATTAGTGGACGCAGCTCTACCCACTAAAACCCGGTGACTGCCACCAATGCCGCCTTTGGTGAGATACCCCGGTTCTACAAGCAACAGGGCACCTCGACGGCTAGTCAGTCCCTCAGGGACCGAAACCACCTCCACAGAGCGGATGCCCCCGGATGAACAACCACTCCCAACGTCTGGACAGTACGATGAAGTGAGGTTCCCATTCTCACCCCTTGCCCCCCCCTGCTCTGTTGTTCCCCTTCTTATAAGAAAGGTACAAAGAGAACCCTCGTGTCGGCTCAATTTGCTTCGCCCAAGGTGTTCGGGTCACCCTGGGCTACTGAGCCCCACCGCCACGACAAGGCTTGAACTATGGTGGGGTGGCCATTTCCCTGTCCTATTCACGTGTTACGTGGTCTTTATGGGCGACGGTCATTTATTATCTTGTGAACTCATTTGGCTCTACATATTGTTATCACTAATCACTACTGTAAATCAGTGAAGATTATCAGTAAAGAACTGATTTACAATATAATTTACAATGATTGATGTAAATGTACTTAAATGTTCTTCTTATTCTTAATAACTGACTGCATAAAAAGTATCATTTTAAAATATTTTCTTCCAAAATTGGGTACCATTAGGGTCATTTCACAACGAGACTCGAAGCGGCACGACGCTGCGCACATATTTTTAATAGAACTACCCTGAAATGTGTATCTTTTCGTGTAGTAAATAAGTATATTTTGAGTCGCTCTATTAAAAATGTGCGTGCAGCGTTGCCCCGTAGCGTTTCGCTGCGCAACGAGGTGTTGTGCTGCTACGATATTAGGATGCGACTGGGCGGAGCGCGGCGCAGCGTGAAATTATTGGCCTCTTCGAGTGTCATCGCGTCGCGTCGCGTTTCAGTGTGAACTGACCCTTAATCGCTAACAGAACGGGCGGTTTGCCAAGTATTTGTTACTCCTAGATAACTGGGCGACCGATAAATTAGTCTCATAACAGACGCTTGTCGGAACAATAATTACATGCTTGACGTGTTGGTATGATACTTTATTGAATTATTATCAATTATTATTACTAATGTAGTAGAGCCGAAGAGTTTATTTCAATGTGCTACTATTCCGAACTACCGTTGGTATTTGAACGGTTTTGCATTTTATAGCTCAATTTATAGTTCAATCGTTTAGAATTTAGGAAGGCAATTCTTGAAAAGCGCATGAAACTTCAGAGAACAGTTTAAAATAATATTAGAAGTTTAAAAACCACAAAATATGTGCACAGCAAGAACACTAACATAGAATTAAAACACCTAATTGAAATAAGCAACGCATAAGCTAAGTAATCTATTCCTTATCGCGCGTTGTGAAAGGGAGATAGACGGAAAAAATTCTTACGAAAAGTTGAACAGTGTGGTGTCGCGACGATTATTTTTGTTGAGTGTATACAGGTTTTTTGTAAATAATAATTATTAATTATTACTTACAAAAAACCTGTATACACCTTCCCCTTGACACCTCTCAAGTTTTTTTTATGGCATTGGAGTGTAAACGAACCATCGAAGCCTTTGGCGACTATCAACGCCCTTTAAACATCCACACAATCAGAGTTTATGCCCGTAGACATCCGCCCAACACTTGCCCAGAGAGAGAGGAATAGATGGGTCTGATCTTATGTCAAGTGACCTGTGCCAAGGAAACTGAACACTACAATAATAATGGCAGCTGTTGTTCATGATAATGATGATAATGGTGATAATAACAGTCTCTATGAGATTAATTTATCGCATCCCTTGCAATTATCACAGAACCGTTGTAACACATGCAATATCATTTCCAGGAGCGGCTCAGTTCGGAGGAGATCACGCGCCTGAGCGACGTGAGGAACCTGGTGAATCAACTATACGAGGCGCTGAACGTCCGTGAACACCAGATACGGAAGGAGCGGGAGTTGAGAGCTCAACTGGAGAAGCTCACGGTGGAATTGCAGCCGCTAGAACAGGTAAGGGTGTAATGTCTTCTGTCTTCAGTCCATCAAATGTTAGCATTTTATTTTATACATTTCAATTACGAGACATTAAAGCGAAATATTATCTCGTGGAAATACTACTGGATTTGTGGATATATGGTGGACGTACTTTTGATAAACGGCAAGACGGCTGATCCCCAGCCCCATCCATATATTAGATACATATAATAATAACATATTCTATTTTTGACGTAATAACGTCTAATAACTCGATATTACGGGCACCATGCAAGAAAAAGATGACGTCATGTCGCGTTCCGATAGCGAGCGCGCGGCACGAACGAGAGAGTGGCATGATCGGTTCAGTTCGGTTCGTGCTGCATGTAATGTTTGACGTTATCACGTCAAACTACCGTCCGTAAACCGACTTTACAGAAACCCATTTTTTTATGTCATAACAAGCTGTCGGAGCACGATCCTTATGGTACCGGTGCTCATAGGCACCTTTGCCCTATCTGCCTCAAAAAGCGATTGTCAACTCACAAACTGGAAAAGCTGTCAGTTTTCATCGGTATTATTTGAGCGAGCGATCTCTATCTTTAGCAGTGGGGCGGAATCGGTATGTTTAAGCTTAAGAATTTCTATTTCAAATGCAGAAAAGGATGGCGTTGGAAGTGGAGACGACTCGGAAGACATCGGCTCTGACGTGGGTGGGTCTCGGTCTGATGGGGGTCCAGTTCGGCGTGCTCGCGCGGCTCACCTGGTGGGAGTACTCGTGGGACATCATGGAGCCGGTCACGTACTTCGTGACGTATGGAACTGCTATGGCCGCGTACGCTTACTTCGTTCTTACTAAACAGGTGATTCGATACGCCGATGGATCTATAAAAACATCCTAAGCGTCTCTATAAATAGTATTTCTATTATACAATATTTCAATCGTAACTTAATTTTATACCTACGTATGCGTATTTTGTCTGATTCTAAGATTGCACTTATATTTTGTTTATTTACGTTGCTGCATCAACAAGCTAAACGCCAGCTGAGCTACTTTTACTGAGCTGAGTTGTCTGTCATCTGAATTAAAACCGCAATGCATATTTTACAATTATTTCAAAATAGAATAGATTAAATTTAAATTACTATTAATATTTCATTATATAGTTGGAGAAATGCTTCAGCCAACATTATTTCTTCCTCCACGTATCTTATCTTTATTAGTTTAATAATAATTAAAGTGTCTAACTTAGAATTTATGTCGTAATTTCAAAATGTCATACATTAAAGCCGGCTTAAATTCGGCTTATCAGCTTAGCAGCTATTACAAAGAGGATTAAATTTAATGAAATATTGTGTGGGGACTCGATAAACCCTGGACCTTTTCACTGATAGTTTATTTGATATTGGAGTTGAAAAATTATATCCGGATGGATATACAAATATCCATTGATTTATTAACTACTTGATTACTATGCTAAATGATACTTGATATATGGTGAGTGGGGGAAGATGGAAAACGGGGTAAGACAAAAAAAAAACATCAATAAAGACAAATTTTGTGTAATTTATCCAATGCAATTAACATTTATAAAACCGTCATTTTCTTACGTCCCACACCTCAGTCAGCATTTGTCGGTTTAAGGGATCGTTTCTGAGATATAAGGAAATATCTCTGATGTGAATTTTACGCGAGCAAATCGAGTGTTTTAATCCTACCCCGTGTCGTGTAATTTCATTTGCGATGTAGGTAAGAGATTTTTGTTTAAATACATACATATTATTTTTAATTCGTATTTATGCTATGCTATATATATGCTATGTCTATGGTGTATATGTATGACATACTGACCGTCACATTCGTCCGACTTTAATTTTAACGATTTTAGAAAAAAACTAGGGGAAAGATGGAATGGTGGTGCCATTCCATCTTTCCCCTAGTTTTTTTATTTCAATAAAAATTTTGTAATTATTATTATTATTTTTTTGCTTCGATTAAATATAACAGGGATTTATCGATATTACACAAAAATATGCTCTTTGTACTTTATTCATTAAAGACAAATTTTTAGCTCAAGTTAATGTGTAGCGAGCGACGGTGGTCCAGTGGTGGACGGACTCGGCCTCTTATGCGAGGTGTTCCGGGTTCGATCCTGACCCGTCCGTGTGTGCCTTGAAATGGGTTTTTCTAAATTTCTAAGTGCACACGAGACCATCGTTCGCTCGCCGGTGAAGGAAAACATCGTGAGGAAACCTGCATGCTAGATGAGATTGAAAGTCTTTGAAGGAATGTGAAGTTCCCCAACCCGCCCTGGGCCAGCGCGGTGAACTATTGGCCCATTACCCTCCTCGCCTGATTTCGAGTGCCCAGCAGTGGGACATATAAGGGTTGATACTTTTTAATGTGTACAGTATATCAAACACAACACTACTCAACTCGTCAAAAAACCGTTCGATCTTCCCCCGACTCACCTTAATATGACTGACAGGAGCGAGCATGTACGCTCACCTTGATACTAGCGAACATACTGGTCTTAATAAATCGCGCAGCTCGCGGAAACGCTGACGCAGCGAAATGTACGAGTTGAACCGTACATATTGGGACTTCACTTTTTAAGAGAAATAATCTGTCATCATCATCATCCTTTATTGCCGACCACTGCTGAACTTAGACCTTTTTTTAATAACGTACAAACGGCCGATTCCTTGCTAATCGCATCCAATATGGACATACAATCCAATTGTCCAATAATCATTTAATGTTCACATTAAAAAAATATAATTGTTGTGGAATGTTGATGTCCAAAACATAATATGACATATTAACGTGCAAGAATAATCACATCAAAATTCGTAAAATTTCAGGAATACATCTTGCCAGATGTTAAGGATAGGCAGCACTTGTTGACGCTACACAAGAAGGCGAAAAAGGTTGGGCTCGACATCAACCAATACAACTACTTGAAAGACGAGGTAATTATATTAAATAGAAAAAAATATATATTTCTACATAAAATATTACGATTTTAAATTTCAATCAGTTTGAAGCGACCGCATTGTCTATCTTACTAACTAACTAACTTCTTATATTAGTTAGTGTATCTTATCCTGTATCCAATTCTCTATAATTTATTTCATTTTGTTGACGTGTAAGTTGTATTTAAGTAAGTGTAGGTTGGACCACAGTAAATCAATCACAGTTGGCTATTGAACTCTTTATGACGTACACAATAATAAACCCCAGATCTTAGTTCTCGTTTCTGCCACTGATTGACTGCTAGAATCGAGTGCGTACCGATGCTATTGTAGCGGACCAATCAGCGACACAATTCTTCCCGCGTAAAGATGTAAACAAGTACTTCTTAAAACAGACGCACTCTACCTGCAAAAATTCTATCCCCTTAACTGCGACCATTTGTTCAACATTACGTTTCAACTCCGTATATATCTATACTTCGTGATTGAACTAATAAACATGTGGAGTGGAGGGCTCGTCGGGGAAGTGTTCACAGACATTATGCCATGTGGGGTTGTCAATATCAGTTAGTCAGTCTTATTGAAAAATGTCTATATCAAAATAAAGAACCCATATTATATAAGATTCCTATAAATTTCCAGGTGGACAAAGTGGAAAAGGACCTCGCCCGACTCCGCGACCCCCTTAACATCCATCTACCGACCTCGTACGTGGCCAAGACTGAAAGCGACAAGCGCTCCCCCCTCACCAAGATAAAGGACATGCTAGAAGAGACAGGCAAGAAAATGAAAATCACGTAATACACGTACTTCATACGCTCGTGCGTACCTACGTACACGTATAATACGTACGTGGTCCACCTAGGTGTCTAGACCTATATCTAGATATAGTCTCGACCGGCATTTATTTTTAATGCCGACTAAGCCCTAAGGAAGCTGACTGTAAACCAAATAAGTAAGATAGACTTGTGTCAAACTTATTTTTCTTGGACTATATTTTTTGCCAGACGACACGATGTTATTCTTACAAAAAAAAAAAAAGAAAGAATACAACCTGTTTCGTGCTGACATTTAGTTTGCCTTTAATTTTAGTTTTAGTAGTTTGAGTTTTATAAACGCCTTATCATTTGTGTGACTTTTTAATGTTTGCTGCCTTTTAGATGTAGATAGTGTTTTGAATGCTTCCATATGCGATATTACTGTTGACTCCGTAGTTGTTTATTAAGACGCACACTAAGCATAATATTATTTCGTTACTATGTATTTTATAATATGAATCTTTATAAATACGTACTCTTTACTTCTCGCTTGTAAAGTTAAGTGTAAAAAGTATTTAAGTGTTGTGCTTATATCGAAACTTCTACACTCAAATTAGTATAGATAGATTAAATATATTTTATTTAGAAGCACGCAAAATTTAACATTGTACAATTGTTATTGTATATTTGGGCAGATTAGTTTATTCTAGATCTGCATAGGGTACATGAAAAAAAAACTTTTGTAAAATCTCCTTATTTTAAGCTTACAATGTACTATATCGCACAATATATAATTCTTCTAATGTAAGTTTCGTTAATACAGACTATAAAATAATTTGTATGCAAGTGACGCTTATATGCTTCCCCTTGAAATTTATAGCTGTATAATGCCTACATTTGTTTTGACTGAAAGTGATTGTAGCTTAAAAATGTTTCATAGAAAATGGGAAGCTTTCCTTTACAATATTATAAGCCTTTTGAAAATACTATAAAATGGAGGATTTCTTTAAGACAAACTTACAAAATAAATCAAAAAATAAATAAATATTATAATCACAAGAAACAGTGTTATCTATAATAATATTAAAAATCTTAGACCAATTTTCTCCATAAATATAGCAACATTGTTTTATTATTTGGTATTATATGCTTGTATTACCTATAAATGTATTTTTCTATAATTTGTATAACGAAGCTTATACTTTATAATTTAGATTGGTTCTAATATAAAATTTTCGTTTTTTTTATTCAATTGTTAAAATTGCATATAATTTAAGTAAGTAATATTAAAATAAATTTTTATTTCTCTTTTAAAAGTATTTAGGGGCCTAAGTATTTTTTACTAATTTATTTATTATAGATAAAATATTTTAAGAGTTGTTTATTAGTTTTAAGACATGCTCATAAACAGTTTCCTATTTTAAATTTGTTTTAGTATGTCACGTGATAATAGTAAAATTTATTTGTGTAGTTAAAATATTTTTATTATATTTTATTATTATTATTATTGGTGAAAAAAGACTTGGTAGGGCCAAAGAATTTTGGATTAAGGCAAGCTTAAAAAACCGCCAACATGAGTACGACGAATGAATTTAAAAAAAGAATTCTTGTATTTGACATAAAATATAGACTATAGAATGTAACATTTTTAAAGTCGAAGCCGACCGTTTTGCCGCATTCGTTCCTAAAACAACTTTCGGGAATTATTATAGTTAATGAATCACTTTAATTTAGTATAAATCAATTCCTTTATTATTCGAATAATACGAATAAATGCAGGAACATTTTTTAGAATATTGATGACTTTTTCTATATTAAATGTTATTATTTTTTCCATGTTTTTTTCGTAGATCAATACATAGTAAAGTTTATTTTTTGTATTTAATGTTTGAAACTTGCCAATTTTTGTAATATCGCTTTAGTTTTGTGAAAATGTTTTTTATTATATAATAATTTTATCAAGAAAACGCACAAAATACATAATAATTACCATGATTTGATAAATATATTTTAATAGTGTTTGGTTTGATTGTTTTACCTCAATAAAATTATAATTACCTTTTATTTTGGTTTTAGTAACTAACATGTCAAAATTACTAATTTACGCTTTTGAATGAGTTTGCTGCTTGCTGTTAAACTTCAACTACAAGAGCTTGCCTCGATGTACTATCTAGAGAAGGCAAAACTAAAGTATGACTTTATCAAAAATCTTAAACTAAACTTTGACTTTATCAAACATCTTAAACTAAACTTTGACTTTATCAAAAATCTCAAACTATTAAAATACAACGTTCTTACGTAAGAAACTATTGGAAAACTACCACACTTTTTCGGCACTTTGGCCTAAAATCTATATCCAAATTTGCTCACGAAGTTACAATGTTGTAAATAAATTCATCCATGAAATACGTAAGTGAAAATATATCGGCTGATGACTGAGGCCATAATTTATTAGAATTGATTAATCAACGAAGAAAAAATGTATAGAAATTTTATATTTAGTATATTAATAGTCATTTACGAATTTAAATTGACTAACTATAGATCGTAATCTATTTAAGTTAAAAAAAATATAAATGTTTGGCTAAATTCTGCACATGTTAAAACAAATTCGAAAAATTGATAATTTCAGTTTTTATGACCAATAACTATTTATGGCTCAAGAAAAAAGTTTGCTTTTTTAAAAAATATAATCTTTCCTAAGGATATTTCCTATACCTATTGTATTTACTGTATTTAGCTACACTTACTATTTTATATGAATTATGCACTAAAGGCGCTAAACATTTTCTTCTCACTACATTGCCTGTAAATGCTTATATAATTTTAAGAATAAGATTGTTAAAATTTTAACTGATCAATGACTGGCATGCAATATAATATTTATATTTAAAATGACTTTAAAATTAATTACTTTAATTGACTATTAGCTATTTTAATTGAATTTCATTTTGTTCTCTTTTATTATATGACATACCAATGTTAATATTGCCCATTTTATTTTATATTCTAATTTTTATAATATCTTACCTTACATACATTCAATGATATTGCTACAATGTGAAATAACCATTTTCAATTCAATATTTTAATTCGTGTTAATTATGTTGTCTATTCAATACTAATTATATTTTCAGTTGTAATATGCTATATGTATAATTTTTTTTTTTTTTTTTTTTTATTTTTTTTCGGTTGGATCTATGCTAATGGTCCTAGTGACCGTTATGCGTCATCGGAAATGGGGTGATCCGGTTGGATCATCCAATATATATTAGAAGTAAACAATATACTTCTTTGTATTTCATCGTTGCGTATTTGTGAAGAGAATATTTTGAACCCACCGGAGAAGGAAAGTTAATGGCGCGGTGTTAGCTATTGTGCCCGTAACGAGGAGCGCGGTCCTCAGAGGTTTTTCACAACCCGCTCAACGTAATTCAAATTGCCGCCGCCTTCAAAGCATTGTACTTTTGATTGCGGAGACATTGAGCTGTGAATTAAAATCTGTTCATATTAATAGCACAGATTTTTGTATTTTAAATGTAAAGTTAAAATTAGTTATTTTTTATGTCACATACGCATATAAGCTGACAGGCAATGAAAGTATGTGCGTAGAGCCTAGATCAGTGTTTCCCAAAGTGGTCCAGGTGGATTCCCAGGGGTCCACGGAGGACTCGAGGGGGGATTCACAATGAGCGTGACAAAAAATATGGGTCCACAATCGTAAGGTCCATGAAAATTAAAGAAAAATAATTTGGTTTCGATAGCGAAAAACCAATGAGCCATTCAACCAAAGAAGACTCATGTTGGCTTGACTTCCTCCTCCTATCAATATTGTTAAGATATTTTTACTATTATATATGTATAATATGAATAACAATGCTGTATACACCTTTAAAGGTATGCAATTATGGTCTTAAGATGACGATTTATAATGTGTTATTTTTTTTTGTTTTTAAATTGTTCAAATTGTATAACTGCTGGTGTATCAAATAAATAAATAAATAAATAAATAACTAAAGTTTCCTGTATATTAAGGACGTTATAATTTTAAGCTTCTAATTTGTAAAATAGGATAAACAAATTCTGTATTCCTTACATACTTCGATAGAATAAATAACGGCTGTGAAGATAATGTGAAATTCAGTCTACTTTTAAGTTAACCTTATTTTAATAATAAGTAATAATAAAATGTAAAACATCTTAACATAAAAGTGTTCTTAAAACATATTAAAATTAGACTAAATATTATAAAATTCAATCATTATACATACTGGCAATTATTACGTTTAATAATTTTATTTATATTTTCATAAATATAATATTTTGCAGTACCTAACAAAAGTTTGTGCATACGTGAGTGGAAAACTACTTTTTTTTAAATACTTTAATTTTGCTAATTTTGCGCCAGACAATTGTTCCCTAAAAACAAAAGAAGAAGAAGAATATAATATAAATATGTTAGCGTTTTGCTGTTTACATACTTGATATTTCTGTGCTTAAAATACAGGGATAATTATTATATTATATAATGCCAACGTATTATTTCCACTATATCTGTAAAACGGATCTGTGATCCATAAAAATCCGAAACTGGTCTTAAATTAGCGTTCTGTGACTGACGTAATCAATTCAACCAACCAGTGATCTGTATGTCGTTACGTCACGTTGGCCAAACATCTATCAATGACTGTCATTCGGCCAATCAGAACACAGAACCGACGCAGCGTCGCAACACAAAAGCATATTTTATTTTCATACAAAACACATTACTGTTCTATTCTTTTTATAATATAATAGATGAATAATCTAGACGACAATATTTATTTTGCTGCTTGAAACCATCAAAAAATTAACTAACAAAGTGATTAGGTAAGCCTTTCTTATGATGGCATTTGCGTGTTTTTTTTTTTGTTTAGTCCTTTTCTATTAAAAATATGTTAAATTAGACGCTTATTACTATAATCTGTAACTTTATCTTACCATTCTCTACTTATCTGATGACTGGCCTTAATACTTCTAAGCAGTCTGAGATCGGTCTAAGAACTCATGTATATATTAGTTCATATTATAATGTCATCAAGTTAAGTAAATAGAAATGATACTTTGTTGTTCCTTTTTAAGTTAAGTGAATAGAACTGATATCTTTTTGTTACTTTTTTCACGTGGCATTATACATGGCCATAGACTTACAATAGATAGAGCGGGACAAATAAATTTACCAAAGGTAAAATGATATTCCGTCTCATTTTAAATTTCTTCATCCCTATTTACTTAACTGGGTGTAGATTTAGGTATAATAACGCACATTTTACTATTTCTCCCGAGGCTTTCTCTTGTGATTTGCGCATCTGCCTTCTAGAAACTTCTCTAAGGTATATACATTTTATATATAGACATAAGACGGAGCCAAGCTTCTTTCGTCAAGCGTATATCATATAGTTTGTTAAGTATCTTATTTATAAGTATATATTTTTTGAGAAAAATGTAAGCTTATGCTTTGTGTTGCGTCTGAAATGCCATATATATTATTTTACAATATCTGTCCATTAGCTATTTTTTAAACAGAGATAAACGTATATTTATTTAGAAAATTTTTGAATGGCATTTCTGGAAGATGTTAACGATCGTCGAATATGAAATAGTTTATATTTTATGTAATTTCATTAGTGTTTCTAATTGTTAAACGTTTCTTGTTAAGATAAGTTTGTTCTATGGATCTGTATTTACACTGTTAACTTTAAGTAACTAGACACTGTTCTCTTAGTTCGTATGTAGTTAGGTACTAAATTGTATTAAGAAATTATACCACACAACTTTCGTATTTATCCACTTCTGAAATTGCCAAATTAACCTTCCTATATGCAATTCTTGTTACTCTGTTATGCAATGTCGTCGGTGATTCTGATATGATTTTTAACAGCTCTTCTTAGGTTTCGTTCGTCGTCTAATCGTTTGATTAATTTATTTCGCATAAGATTAATCTTTAAATTTTCAACATAAATTATGAAAACATTTTATATATAGCAGAAAATGTTTTCTTTATACTTTTTAATATTGGAATTTAATAAGTTTTGGGAAAGCGAGAAATTATTATAATTTATGATATTGACACTTAAAAAACACTATGCGATTTTTAATGTACATGGATATAACTTATAAGGAGTCTAAACGGTATACCGGCTTTTTCATAGTCTTTATATACACAATGGTAGTATTATTGAGTATGTACTGATGCTATTGTAGCGCATCAGTCAACGCCACAATACTTCCCGCGTAAAGATTTAAATGAGTACTTCTTTAAAAAGGCGCACTCTACCGGAAAAGATGTCCCCTAAATTGCTGGTTCAACATTACGATCGGACTACTTATATCTTATATACTTCGTGAATTGGTCCATGGCGCCAAATTGTCAAATTTGAATTTAGAATTCTGAAATAGTTCTTCGAAGAGTCGTCTTTGTTAATGGGACATAGACCTACAAATATCACGACAGCACAATATAAACTTTAAAAAATATTTTTATTCTATATTTCGAGTTTATTCAAAAGACAACCAGTGTTGTTATGTATGATAATATTATATAACAAAATTAACCATTCACTTAGACACGCGGCAGACAGTGTGACAAAATGTGCCAACGATACCATCATCATATCCTCTCTCAATTTGATGACTTTTGATGAACAACGTTTGATGACTTCAACTATATTAAAAAAAAATTATGTCCGCAACTAATATCTTAGTGGTATGAGTGAATGAGGTGACGCTCTAGGAAAGTACGTTTTTTGTAAAACTTTGTAAATATGAAATTATCAATTGCCGGGTACTAATTTTGATTCCCAAAAGAGTTGGTAGGACTCGTATTGTTTACCGACGTTAGCTGTAGATTGTTAACCGCGGAGTATACATCAACTCCTAGTTACAGTTACTATTTTGCATTTTGTTAAATTTACAGTCGTGTTCGAATAAAGATTTTCTATAAAATTTCGTCTTTCATTTCAGGATTCTTTAAATTAAACAAAATCTATCGTATAGTGTTTATTTTCTAATTTGAGTATAAAATTCGTGTCGGGCTTAATTTTGGGTTATGTTTTGTCGTTCTCCAACGCCTCTGACGGGGAAATGGGTTTGGCTCCAAAGGGATATAAGTCGATGCTTTGTACATGAGCCCTGACGGATACGCCGGGGGGTATACTAAAGTAATCTTCACCTATATTGTTTATTACAGTACTGCCCTTTGTATTTGGTACGTTATATCCTATTCCAAACTCTGGCTTGCTTTTATCAGAGTCTTCGGCGTCGTCTGTTATCGTGGCTTGGGAGGGTTTTAGCGGAACATAGGGTTTCTTCGTTGGTCTAAAAGGCCTGCTCGTCGGCCGCCAGGGTTTGCCTGTAATATGTAATCGTTACTAAGTTCTTTGTGCGTAATTGTGCTCTGTGCGGGTCGGTATGGTGTAATAAAAACCAGTTTGGTGGTACAATGTTTATTGCAAGCATTGGACGTGTGTTTGAGACCTCGTAAGACGTACTCAACATTGTGCTAAATCTATAATCTCATTAAATCGGTGAAATTGCTGTAAAATCGTGTTTCGAAAAGCCATCAAGACCAAGCGTATCCGAGCTACAAATCACCTGGTCCTTTTGTTGGTTTGGCTCCAAAGCTTGGTCCGTTTTCGGTGTAGCCGTTAAATTTGTTACCAGAACTCTGATCGTAGTCCTGTCCGTAAGATTCGTCGCTGGAGGCTGTGCCTGAGACGTCGTTGCTGCCACTTGGGTTGTTGACGGAGACGTCAATGTCCGGTGATGGGAACGGAGATGGTTTCACGTGGCCTGATGCGGCGGTACCCTCGGGTCCTGGAAGTTTATGGATTAATAGCTTTATGCCTCAAAGTAATTAAATTAATTGATATTTAAATAAAGAAAATCATAATGGAAATGAGTAAAATGAAAATTTTATTTTTTTAGGACAGCTGAGGAATTTGACTTTCAATGTTTATCTAGAGAACTTGAGTGTTGCTAAAATAAGTGACGATTTCGATACACACATATATACGTTTTAATGTTTATATATGTAAATACAGCGACGGTAGATAGAGCGACGGTGGTCCAGTGGTGGACGGACTCGGCCTCTTACGCGAGGGGTTCCGGGTTCGATCCTGACCCGGTCCGTGTGTGCCTTGAAATGGGTTTTTCTAAATTTCTAAGTGCACACGAGACCATCGTTCGCTTACCGGTGAAGGAAAACATCGTGAGGAAACCTTGCATGCCTGATGAGATTGAAAGTCTTTGAAGGTATGTGAAGTTCACCAATCCGCACTGGGCCAGCGCGGTGGACTATTGGCCCATTACCCTCCTCGCCTGATTTCGAGGAAGGAGACTCGTGCCCAGCAGTGGGACATATAAGGGTTGATACTTTTATGTAAATACAAGGTATTACTAAAAAATAACCCCCAAAGAAGTTTAAATATGCAATATATTTTCCTCTCTAAATAATGCGAAGGTTTAAGACATTAACAAAAGATTTTTAAGTCTATTATTTTCCCGATGTTCTTTCCTTTACACAACACAACCCCAAAGAAGTTTAAACACATTACATCCTCTCTAAATATATCGGGTATAAGTAATTCGTATAGGACATTTTACAAGAGGTTTCAATAATAAAACGTAAAAATAAATCCTTCCTTTTTACTCCCATCCTGCAAGATCAAAGTCAAAACTACTTACTTTTGAAGACGTCGTCGGTCCCATCCGTCCCCGTGTAGAGGGAGGTGTCGGAGGCGATCCCCGTGTTGAAGTCGGGGTCGTAGCTGCTGGGGATGGTGGGGAAGTTGGACGGGATGTAGGGGTCCTTGCTGTTCTTGACGATCCTGTACCCGATTCCGGGACCGGCTATGTAATTTACAGTCCTGGTGAAGAATAATTAAATTGACAAATTTATTTGTAAAAAAAGTATAGATGAAATTTATTTAATAACTGAAAACTTAACTTTAGTAAGTTACTAAGTAAAAAAAAACATATTTATCCCACATAGGAACCCGGCTCAATATTATAACAGTGGAAAAAATAAGCAATATGTGGAATGACATCATCATAACTTGTATTTCAATACTAAGCCAACCCTATTGATATTATGAACGCGAAAGTTTGTAAGTATGAATGGATGGATGTTTGTTACTCTTTCACGTAAAACGACTGAATGGATTTTGATGAAACTTTACAATAATATAGCTAGATAGATCAAAATAACACATAGGCTATAGTTTATCCGCGTACTCCCACGGGAATAGGAAGTGAAACCGCGGGGCGCTGCTAGTGTTACTATAATTATTGAATAAGATTTATCACCGATAGTTACCGTAGTTCACCGATGCGCTGGCCCAGTGCGGGTTGGTGAACTTCACATACCTTCAAAGACTTTCAGTCTCATCAGGTATGCCGGTTTCCTCACGATGTTTTTCTTCACCGGTGAGCGAGCGATGGTCTCGTGTTTGGGGTGCACTTAGAAATTTAGAAAAACCCATTTCAAGGCACACACCGGGGAGTCAGGATCGAACCCGGAACCTCTCGCGTAAGAGGCCGAGTCCATCCATCACTAGACCATCGTCGCTCAAGAATTTTATTTGATGATATAATTAAAGAATAGAGTTACCTTTGAACACCTTTGTCGTCCAAAAACGTATAGGATCCTCTTACGTTACCGTGCGAGTCGCTGCTCTCCGTCCGCCTCTGGTCGGGTCCAGCAGATATGAATCTGTAGCGGAATTGTTATACATTTGTACTTTTATGGTATACTAGCTCTTGGAGCGTTTACTTATACATTAGTAACCGGACTAAAGTTTATTTGTATAGTCTATGCCTAAGTGATAACCCACCAACCTTCCCATGCTCCTACCCACTTCTCGGTATACGGAGCGAAACGCGGGAGATGTACGGACTACAAATTCAAAAGGACCCTCTTGCGAGAGCGCTTTAATACGTCTCTAACGTCACTGGGGCTGACGACTTTACAACACGACTTCACAACACCTGACGACTTTGTTCTCCATGGCAGTCAGGTCTTCGTGGTAGACCACCTTCCGATCGATTCCATCCAACATCGCTTCAGGCTTTTCCCTGTACAAGTCACACCAACAGAATACGGTCGCGAGTTTCGCTTACGTGGCCGCATTATTATTATTATTATTATTTATATGACGACAGGCCGGTTGGCGGGATAGGGAAGTCGCCAGGTATAATTCGTATTATGTCTACCCCGGTTCATTTCTAGTACATTACGAACTTAGTACGGGTCTACCATAGAAACCTAAATAATCAGGTAATAGAAGTGCTAAGTGCGTGTGACCTTGTCGCCACCATAGGTGACGCAGACGGCACCAATGTTTGCATCATATTTAATACATTGCTTCTTACGTTCGATGCTAATAGAAGATCATCGTATCACAAAAATAAATGTATTATGCAATTAATAATCATTTATTCCTTGGTGTAGCCCCCGCCTACTGGCGACGCGCGTTTCGATAGATCACCGCGCAATATACCATTCCTATTACCATATTATTTTGTTTTCTATGGGGTGATATTCTATTGAAGTCTTTTTTTCGCTTCATATATAAACCTGCCAATAAAATGACGGTGTCTCCAACATACCTGTAGGATCCGTCAAGACCACGCTGCACAGCTGTCCTGCCTCTCGGCTTGCTCTCCCCCCTGACCAGCGGGGCCCGGTGGAAGGGCGCCCCTATGAGGTTGGGACTGTCCGGGACAGCAGAGGACACGTGAAAGCCCGTGTCCCGTCCAGCGATGTAGGAGACATCGTGTCGCTCTCCGACATCATCCACGAAGGAGTAATGTCCTGAAAAGGTCGTTTATTCGTATAAAGGTATTTTTTACAAACTTTAATATAACTTGTGCCCTAATCAGGTCAAATCTTGCAAATAATGATGTTCGAAGCTATCTTTAACATCATCATCATCAGCCTCTCATCGGCATCATCTCTCAATGAACGCCAAGATACAATAGTATGCCTGCATACCTACTGGATAAAAAATACATTGTTTAATTTGTTCTTTTTAACAGGTTATTCGATGTTTTCTTAAATCACAAAGCAATTTTACATTTACATGAGTAGTAGTGACATAGTCGGCATTGATGCCTTCTCTGAAGTCACCAGCCGTGTAAACACTGATATATTGTAAAAATCGTGTGCTTTTTATGACTGGAAAATAAAGTTCAAGCCTCAAAATATCTAATGAATTAACGACTAAATAACTTTACTCTAAAATAGGTACTTTTAATTGATTTTTAAATTGCAAACCTTTCACGTCTCCCCTGCTGTCGGCGTTTTCGTTTTTGGTGTACGTTCTTGTGTCCACTTTGAATGAGTAGCTGGGATCTTCGTTGGGGTCGAAGTTGGGGTCGTCCTTGTTTCCGATAGGACCCCGAGGTCTCTGGTCGAGGTCTATTTGTCTATGTACGTTGGGTCCTTTCGCGCGAAACCTAAATTAAAAATTTAAATATATTTTTACTAGAGGCACGGGCAGACGACTTAACGTAAATTTCATCGACAATTGAGTATTTTTAGATTATATCGCGGATTAATATAATCACGCGAGATTTTCGCGATGACTACAGATGTAAGATTTCTTTTATATTTTCCATAAATAATGTAGTGGTTGTGTAATATTATGCGTTGCATTTAAAGAAAGGAAATAATTTATATCATTACATTATTTATTTGTTAAAAACTCTCTTATGTAGATTGTATTGGATCACGGCGAGTTGCTGATGATTTCGTCGGCTTTTGGAAAATACTGTACTAATTAACAATAATTATAATAGATACTTACCCTCTAGGTCCAGCCGTGTAAATAGTCTCCTTGACCTCATTGGTCCCCGGGTCTCGCGCTCCGAACCGTCCCCCCACCACGCCGTTGGGGTTGCCATGCGCCAGGTGGTAACTACCACCTCGATCCTTGTTCGCATATCTATATATTTAGTAAAAAACTTTATAATAAAAATATCCAAATAACCCTATATTCGGTCTATTTAATGGACAGTGAGTTAATTACAAGATTATATGGTGAAGATTGAGAAATTTACGATTTATAAAATTCTCAAAGAATATTATTGTGATTAGAACTAATGGTAGAGAAAAGATACTTTAACCAGTTTGAGAGCATTAATTAATTATTAATGAACTATATTATTTTACAGATAACCGAAATGACTAAACAATTTATTTACCAATTGCTTTAAATGTTGAAAGTTTTGAATTACATAATATTATAGTAAAGTAACATATTACTGTTTTACAACAATTATAATTTGATATATTTTCATTTAGTAGGTATTTGATGAATGGTAAATGTCTTTTACTGGTTCCAGTAGGGCTATTCTGTAAGGTCGTTTTCGAATCTCGAAAGCGGAATCCGCGGTGATAATATGACAATTTGTCGAATTTGTATTCTTTAAAACTCGACTATATGTCTATATCAATAAAGTTCGCTTTCGAAGTGAGCGTAAAGTGAGCTCTATCGCTCAGGTGAAGCTCGATATCGAAATGGTTTTTACAGAATACCTACCTACTTCTCAGTATTTCTGGATGGATGCGGAACACACCACAGGAACGTTATTGGATTCATCCAAACATATTATACTGCTAGTTAAGAAAACATTTAAATAAAGCTTTCATCAATATATGATGCACAACTTACATACTTACAGTGCATATTAAAATTAACAATATTTGATAATCCAAATAAAATGTGAAATTTGTGTCCAGCATAATTTTTATAATATTTATAGATCTAATAAGAAATTGTGAAAATATTTTAACAGTAAGCAAAGCAAAAAGCTTTTCAAATTATTTATTGGTTTCAATTTAATAGCTATTTAGAGAACTGAAGCTATTTATAAACTTTCAGTAAGTTATATAAGTTAAGACGCAACAAGTAGTTAGTAGATATTTATTAAGGTCTCATATGATTATGAAAGCTACTGGCGACAGCTAACGATTGTTAAGTTTCAGGAAAGTGATCTAACAAACTTTCAACTCGTCATCAAAGTATATGTTCTATATTATATACAGGATGCTCATTTGAATATAATTTAATAAAATATCGAGAGAGCTCTTTAACCATAATGTAACGTACCCAAAGTCGAAAGATCCGTCTGAGTTGACCGTATTAAAGTCCCCATCGTTCGTTCGCGACTTTCCCGGGATAACTTGAGTCCTTACTAGAACGCACACACACACAACCGTAGCACTACGTATGATCCAAGACATTTTGGCACTGAGCTAATATTTCATCGCCTGGTAAACCTCAAGCCGTCGAGTTTAGCATATGACTATAGAGATAAAAAAACAAAGGCTCTTTTATATGCGGCGCTAAAATTGAGCGTTCTACAGATTACTCGGCGCAGCAACGGCCGGATATCATTGTTATTAAAAATAAGCTCGTCTACCACCTCATGATAATAATATATAGCTTGTATATAGCTTTAAAATTAATTTGTTATGTGACATACGAAATGTGAGCCTTAGGATAAACTTGGACAAGAAGTCATGTTGTCACAAGAAGTCAAAGAAAATTCATGTTCAATGAATAGGTTCTCCCTTGGCCGGTTAACATCAATGCCATAACTCTCGAAGCCGTGCAAGAGTACACAGTCTATTTTGGCCCAACTTTGCAGATAGGTTGACATAAGTTCGAGATAAGCCCATAGGATCCAATTGAAATGAACAGCATTCAGAAAGCTTAGACATATTCTTGCGTCTTTTATACTGCAAATTTTGAGGATGAAAGTCTTCATGCAATGCGTTCTTTCCCTGATAAGCTACAGGACCGAAACATGGTCTCTTAATTTATGACTGGTCCAAATTTTTTTCTTGTTTATTAAATTGGCTTAACGTGGTATAAAGCGTGGTATGCTGTTATAGATAGGATTTGAAAATAGACATCCGCCAGAAACCTACGTTACCGCTTAAGCTAACGCAGTGAGTTGTTCACATAGTCTGGAGATCGGATGGCCGATGGGCCAATAAGGTTCAAAGTGGATGCTGCGCTTAGGTAGACGAAGTGTTGGGCGGCCATTGACAAAGTGGATAGACCATCTCCGTGCAGTGGAGACCACCACCCTCATAATCATTTTTAGATGAGCCATCTGCTCGTCTACTCTTCCTATGAAGCTTAAAGGCCAACAGCCACAGACCAACAGTATACTGTATACTGGTCTATTCGAAAAAAAGTATTATAATGAGTTTCGTCAGTATTAACCAACGGATACGGAATAAAACCGTATTCCGGAATTACTTTTGATGACACTTAAATTATACTATATATTTTGAAGCTTAAATCTAGCATTAGCTTAGCTTACACTGTCCCTCGGTCCGTATATTGTATGGAGATGCAACCGCATGAGATTTGAGGGCCGCCATATCCTCAATTCCGTCTTGACCAGGAACCAAATCTATTGTGAAAATAATATATCTTTATTACCCGCTTCACACTTCAAGTGTATAAAATATGGAGATTAATCGCCATTGTCGCCCGAGCTCGTAGCGAGTTAACAACTTTATTTTGGTTAGGAGTTATTTTATTCTATAATATTAGGAGCTCTACAAAGTAACACGTATCATTATATCTCATGTTCTGGTCCCATACGCCAAGAGGCAAAGGCTGGTGAACTGATAACGTTTGGAGTGGAAGGTACGTTGGAAGACGGAGTGTGTGTACCTTGGTGTAGTGGCCTTTGCCACTCGCATCCAACTAGCAGTAGGTGTGGCCATCCCCTAGCGTTCATTGAAGTACGCCAATGTTTTTAGTAGACGATGACTATCGATACTGTTATCGCCTATCGAACACTCCTCTCACTCCAAAAAGAAAATAAAACAAATATTTCTGTGGTAGTTATCATACCTAGAAGTTGCCTGAATAATGCCCATATTAATACGAAATAAAATTAATTTTAAATTAAAAACCAAAAACCGACTTCAAAACCACACCTTAATTAATGTACAACTAAAAATTTTAAAATAATATTGAAATACTTCGAAGTGAAGTAGAGGACGTATGCCAGTCAAAGAGGATATTTTAATAATCAATCACATACACCAAGTATTGAGAATATGCCTTTGAAGGACAGCCATGTTCTGGCTGGTACCGACTCCAAAAATACCCGATTTTAAATAGTATACGTCTTCTACTTCACATCGAAGTATTTCAATATTATTTTAAAATTTTTAGTTGTACATTAATTAAGGTATGGTTTTGAAGTCGGTTTTTGGTTTTTTATTTAAAATTAATTTTATTTTGTACTTTTTAGTTTTAAGTTTATACATAAGTAATATAGTTTTTATTTTTTCTTGCAAAATTTTTGGCGTTCCCGATCTGTGTTGGATGCTAATGGTAAGGGACCTGTCGTCTTAGCGTTTATTGAGGGAACCTATGTTCAGCCGTGGACGGATGAAAGTTGATGATGATGACCTCACAATACTTGAATACTTTCCAAAGTATCCTATTCAGTGGTTTTTGTTCATATTATTCATATTACATCGATAAGTAATAAAATGAGAAAATCATCTGGGTATACAAAACCAACCAATAAGCATTATTGAATATAACTTAAAAACCGCTGATCAGATGTCGATCAAATTAATATGGGACCAATTCGGAAACATAAGCTTACTAACAAAACAAGAATCACCAAAATCCATTCCCAAACAGCGGAGTAATTGAGTAATAAACATACAAAAAAAAACATACAGACGAATTGATAACCTTCTTCTTTTTTTGAAGTCGGTTAAAAAAGGGTAAAGTAACTTTTTGGTTGTTAAGATGTTTATGAGCGTCGGTAGTCTCTGACTTCTCGGATGCTTCCTTTTTACAAAAGAATATGTGGACTTCCTCGCGATTATCGTATACCTTTAAACGACCAATTCTTGTATATTATATATAATCTGAATCTCGGAAACTGCTCCAAAGATTTTCATGAAATTTAGCATGCATGAAGTTTCGGGGGCGATAAATCAACATAGTTAGGATTCATTTTTATAAAATGTCATTTTATTCGTGTTTTCAACAATCAGTTTTACTGAGCAAAGCTCGGTCATCCGGGTACAAAACTTTTTATATTACTTGAAGCTTATATTTTCTTGGCTTTAAGTAAAATAGCAAGTATAGCTTTAATTGTAAAGTTAGCTAGTGTTTTAGCAGTTAGCTTCTATAACAAAGGAAAAAATATGTTTTCGAAATCAAGTTGACAATTATGTATGTTACTAATTATTTAATGTTATTGGCATTATTTAAGGTTTCTAAGCGTTTTCTCAGCAATTATCATAATAATATTAAAAAAAACTATTAGTATTATAATTAACAGCATGTCGTCTGTGTTGGTTTTTGTGGCTTATTTCTTATCAGAGTACCTTCCGGCGTTTGTTTCACTTCCTTATACAAGCGTTTTCATATTTCAACTGTTTGTAATATGTTTCTATTACAATATAATGTAAAAAATGCAAGCGAAATATCAATGTCAAATTTAAAGTAGGAATTTCTTATAATGTAGTGATTCGAGGTATTATTGCAATTACTAGATAGAATCAAGTTTGGATCAGTGGCCCGTCTAAGTTAAATGCAAAATTCGGAAATCAGCCGCTTTGCAATTGATTGAAATAGGCTTCTTCAGCTATGATAACGTGTTGTAATCCCATGAATCTTGTAATCCCGTGAAAATCTGTAGAGCTGAGTGCTATATTAAAAAAATCGGTATCTAGTAAACGTAACATCTTGGTTGCTATTAGTAAATAAACTAAGTAACAGTTGATTAGTCTAGAGAAGGGTTTCTCAAACTTTCAGCTCCACGAACCCCTTAAAGTTTCCAGATGACAGCGAACCCCTAACTACATAATTAACACGCCAAAA
This sequence comes from Lycaena phlaeas, assembly GCA_905333005.2. Classification (NCBI taxonomy): domain Eukaryota; kingdom Metazoa; phylum Arthropoda; class Insecta; order Lepidoptera; family Lycaenidae; genus Lycaena; species Lycaena phlaeas. The sequence goes on from HG995173.1 coordinate 14,332,184, forward strand.
AAATAATAAAAAATTAACATTAACACGGAGTAAAGATATAAGAAGTCTGAACGATATGGGGTTTTCCGTAGTATTCACATACACGATAATAAACCCAGATTTTAGTTCTTTTTTTTGCCGCTGTCTGTGCTAGGATCGGTTGTGTACCGATGCGACGCCATGTTTATTGGTCTCCTTCTAGCGGACCAATCGTGATACAGACAACTAATTTTTTTCTTGTTTTTTTCAAGTACTTACGAAATTGACATGGGTCTAAGTGAAGATGGTGTTGTGGCAAATAAGAGATCAACTATCTTTTAAAATGACTATGACATCAAGAAGTTGAAATTTCCGATTCCTCCTGTGAAGTTTTATTGAAACTAAATAATACTTTTATATAATGTTCCTATCGCGTGTAGAAATTATGGAATACCCGCGTACTTCCCATTTCCGTGGGAAATGTAAAGTTTCATGAAAATCCATTTAGTAGTTTTTACGTGAAGAGTAACAAACATCCATACTTACAAACTTTCGCGTTTATAATATTAGTAGGACCATAAAATGTAAACTTGAAGCTATCCTTTTCCCGATGCACCCTTACTTTATATCTACCCTTTACCACCTAACATTTTACAACAGAATAATGTAGAGCATATAAATCTTTGTCACTTAACGTCTGAAACTTTATATATCTCACTATTGGGTTTTTCTTACATCAAACGAGAGTATTAGCCTAGTAATTTATAACATTGTCGGTTTCATCAGATACCCCAAGATATATTGATGTACGTATTTGCATATGTCCTTCTGTTCTCAGTTCTGGCTATTGTATTGGGTATGTTTTGGTTTTGTTAAGAGAGGATATTCCTTGTAAATCTTTTGCACAATGGCTACTTCCTCATATATCTTAGCGCGTAACTACACGTTTAAGTACTAGTTACGTTATCTATAACAAGAGGTATTTTGTATGAAAAAACTGTATGTGGTTCGACAATACTTTGTCCTAATGGACCTACAGAGCCAAAGACAACCTTTAAAATAAATCACTTTTTTTTTCTTCTTTTATAGTTAATTATATACGAAAAAAGGTTATTCTTATTTTTCAACATTATCGCGTATCTTACATCAGCACCAAGATTAAATCGAACGGCGTATTTAATATGAGATTTAATACATATCTACAAAAGCTTTTTAAAGAAATACGTGTCATATACCTACATTCATACCTTACTATGCCTATTTTACATTCCTAATATGCATTTCTAACCTAACGACTAGATTTCATTACATAATTGTTGTTCCCCGGCGTAACGCTCTTAAAAATTAAGGCAACAAACATCCTCAAAATAATCTATCTTTAATATTTGCCAATATAGGTTAACACGGATCTCCTTCCATATTTGTCAATAGTTAGGCTCTCACGTATTTTTTTTTTTTGTAAAAACTAAAAATCGATTTCAAAGCAATACATAATCAACTTTCTATTAGAGCAGCATATTCCATCACATGTATTACCATGTACTTGGGTTATTTGTTAATAGGAGGGCGGAGGTCGGAGGGCTCACAATGGAGGATCGGAGGTCATCGCCGATCTTCACGGTGGATGCGTTGCTTGACCCCAACGCAACTCCGACGCACGCGGGGCAAACCTGCCGAAGCGTTGGACGAACCTTATCTATATTATTTTTAGGTAATGGTGTTAAATTCATATAAAATTGTATACTTAATTTAAATCCCTATCGCCCTTGAGCCATTAATTGTAGTACGTCCGTACTATATCTTAATTAATTTTTCTCATTATTTGTTCTTATTTTTTTGTAAATGGAGATTGATTCAATTACATAAAATTAATATAATTGATGCATTTTTTTTTTTTTTGTAAATTGAGATTGGCAATATAAGTATATTTAAATCAGTGAAATCACTCTGTAGACCCTTGTATGTACTCTGGACTTTAAAATCGACGAAAATAAATAAGTGGAACTGGTAAAAAGCGTTTTAAAAAGTAGTAAATCTTCACTACTTACTAAAATGTTTTTTTTTAAAGAATATAATGGCTGGATTAGGAATATCTAAACTCAATTTGTTGTGACTTTTTTTATACAGATATCTATGTAACTCTGCCAGCTTTTTAGTTCAGTGTGAGATGTAATAATAGTTTAATTTATTCTTTTAAATTACATACTAAAAATGAAGAGGAAGACAATAAAAATTCAGAAACCATGATCCCAACCAGTAGTTTTAATACTGCTAATGAGCGCCACAGGCTGTGTAAAATTTATTTTAAACGGAATGATGAATGCATAACCGATTCGAGCTTAGAATTTAATTGATAATTAATGTGATCATATCATTACAGTGAACAATTGAATTTAGTAGTAATACAAACGAATTCCTTGAGGTCGTGGGACAAACATACATACAATCGTAGATAGACATCGCCAATTTTGTACCTGCTTTGTGCTGTGCTTTATGAGTAGGAAGCTTGTTTTATTACCCTTTATGTGAATAAACTTCTTTGTTTCTTAATTAACTAGAACTAAATACACTTCCTCACCTTCATTCAACTTAATGCCCTTGTTAATGCTCTAAGATATATTGCGAGTTTAATTTGTGTAAAGTAAAAAAAAATGGTTTTTTTTTAGAAGAATTCCGGTAAAAGACGCGAAAAGGACTATAATATGTTTCTTCTTATTAAATTTGTAATGAATATTATACTTAAAAATGGTACCACACTAATAAGATTTATAAAATATTATGACATATATAATATTATTACAATGTTAATTTACAGAGAGGCTGCGGCACCTCTGCGGCAATAGTGAAGACACTCCAGACCTCAACCTGGGAGTGCCCAGCTTAAGCGGAAGCAAGGGTGCCCCAGGTCGCTGTGGTTGGCGCGGATTTGTTGCCAACTGTACCAGTGAGGGAGCATATGGCAGGTGGTCCTCTCCTTCTGCCAGATCGTGATATCGCAGGAGGAGGCGAAGAGTGAGAGGGACTGGTTCCTCTTCCCACGGGAGAGAACGGCGGGGCTACATCGAAAATAAGTATGCGTTTAGTAAAATGTGGTTATTTTAGGTAATATTATAAAAACACACACCAATTATATTAATATTAATATGTGTAGGTGATATTTGATTACAGTTAAGTACATATTATTTGTTTGTAAAAATAGACACTAATAAATTATGAAATAAAAAAAATACTTGAATTTTAAAATATCGTTATAAGTAAAAGCGCCTATGAAATATTATCTAATAAAGATAGATTTACTGATTGCTATTAAAAATGTTCGAATGTCCATCCAAAATGAAATCCAAATTTGGATTTCATTTTATATAGTTTTAATAAATTGACAATTTATTTTTGCACTTCTCACTTTTAAGATTAAATTCAATCAAGGAACATACATTTAAAATAGGAACATACGGGATATTTTTGTTCATGCCCAATTTCCATGCACATTGTGTAGAGACATCATAGACATATTCTTGAGAAAATTGGTTCATGATTTTGAAGTATGCTCAATGCTGTATTCAGTGAGACTAATATTTGCTACTATTTTCAAAAATTTCAGTATCATTTTATAAGATTTTACCCTTGGGACTTTCCACTAGATCTGGGTAATTGCAAAGGCTTAGGTTAAGGTTCGCAGTGCATCTTTTAATTAATTAGAATACCACTAGCGTAAGCAAATATTTATCACAAAACTCAAATACACGATTGAGATAAAAAAAATATATTTTGATGACAAGATTTGTATTTGATGAACGACGATAGTCTAGTGAATCCTTGCTCAGCCCGTGAGTGAAAGAGTCCGGATTCGATTTCGGTAAATGTCGTGAGGAAACCTGCATGCCTGGGGCCCTAGCCAAAATGCCATTAAGAAAGCGTTAGCGAAGTTCAAAAATGATAAAATGATGGATGGACCACGTGATTAAGTGCGGCCTTATGTCAATTCCATACATTTTCGAACTTCGCCCACTCTTTCTTAATGGCATTTTGGCCAGGCCCTGATGGGATTACAAGTCTTTATTTCACGTGCGGCGTGCCCATCAGTGGGACAAATAAGCGTTGATATTAGTAATATTATTATTATTAGTAATATTTTAGAATCGGTATGCTTTGCTGCCGCAGCATTATTAGCTATGTTTGCATTTAATATTATAAGGTATTTTATCGAAAAAATATAAGAGCAATTGATAGATATTTTTTTCTTTTATGTATTTACGCTTTACAACCTTGATATGAAATTTAACTCATCATATCAAGAGTGACAATTTCCGTAATAATATTTACTTCAACATTACTCGTATCAATATTACTTATTACAGTTTTTAAGATTACAGTTCCTTCAAACTGGTAAGGTCTATTTCTTAAAATAGTAATAATACAGATTTTGTCCAGAACAATCGATCTTAATGTGGTAAGTTGATTAATATTTTCATGTAAATGATGATATTCATTATCATTTTACATTATCAAAAAAAAATTCTACAGAAAAAAAAACATAATATTTAAACATTTTAGCAAACATTTTTGTATCATTTGTATAAATCTTGTTAAAAATCATTAATAGTGATATAATATGACAATAAGTAGAACTTTTAATTTATCATATAATATATAATATTTGTAAGGAATAATAAATGTTTCGTAATAATATAACTTAAATGGGGAACGCATTCATACTTTCCAAACGTAATGAATTTAGCTTTCCCGAACGCAACATTTCCTATTACCCTTATCCTAAATCTCTTCCGTTCCTACGAATCTGGGGGTACTGGGAAAAGTGAGTTGACGTTTCGCCGTATCGTGGTCGAGTCGAGCTCTCGCGTGTCTCCTCAAATAAATACCGAAAACCGTCTGGACTCATCATCCCGTCGACGCGTATAGTTCTATTCGCGGTGCGACATCATCACGGGTGTGGAAAACAGTATAAAGAAGACGAGGCGCCTTTAACATCTTGCGCGGGGCAACGAAGGAACCAGGTTCGTCCCTAATAATTTATACCTTTTCCTAACAATAAAATATATAAATCCTTAGATCAATAATATGTCTAGATAGTGTCGCGCGGAAAACACGTCCAAAAAAATAGCGTCCAACTGTTAGCCTCTAAATGCTTTCTCCGTGTTTAGTATCAGTTACAAATTATTGTTTTTATTTATAATGATGGTTTGTGTTGAAGTGTAACGAGATTAAAAAGGATGATTATGGGAGAACTGTAGTAGCTGGTATCACTATTCACGAACACATGTTTGAAAATGTTGGCCTGTTATTTTTGATTTGATTGTAGGCGACACTCCATCTAGACATATTAATGATCTAAGTATAAATCGTAACTCGACCGATTTGAAAGATACATTGTACCATCGCGGCGGCTTCTGTTTCATACCTAGGACAGTAACTTGCCATCATTCGATCGCCCCCCAGTTAATTTGCTTCAACCTCCTTAAATGATAATTTCATGGAATATACCTTGGGAATAGGGCTCTCCTCCCAGGAATTTCAGAATAACATGTAAAATTTGTTAAAGAATATTTTGAAATATTAGTTCCACTGAGTTTGTTATGCCGGTTGTTCTCAGTCTTCAGTCAGAGCCAGTGTCTCCTTGGAAGTGGTGGTAGTTTCAATTGGCGTTCAAAAATATACTATTTCAAATAAAAGTTTCGATTTTGATACATTTTAAAGTTGTCTATTCACCTCGCCTTAAAAGTTTTCGCGACAAAGTAGGTTTCTCGCTAAGGAATTATAATAATATGGCGCTCTGTCTGAATTACAAAATAAACAGTAAAAATAATAAAGAAATCATTAGACTGTCGTAAATGCGACTTTTTTCCATGCAGCAGATTATTAATTGGTGCTGGTCGCTGGACTTATTACAACTGCCGTAATCTTATTGGTAGGAAAAATAAATAAAACTCATTATTTACAATTTATTTATTAGAAATTAAAGATAAATTAGTCTATCAGTTCGTTACATAGCTTACTTTAAAAATCGAATTAACAAAAGATTTATTTATGAAATTAAAACGCTTATGAAATAAGTTTCTTTGAATCCTTGAGCTGAAAATGAAAATGATTTAAAAATACGCACAGAGAAAAAAATGTATTTAATCGCTATCACAAATATATTATTTATTTTCCAAAAAAAACATGTCATGAAGACTTCAAAGTTAAAAAAATCCAGAACTACTTAATAAGAAGAATTTGAATTAAGAAAGGTACTAATGTTATTTGAGCATCACAATACAGCGTCGTTATTATCTATATAAAAGTATGTTATATATACAGCTTACATCTAGCCTTATAATAATATATGAATCTCTATTAGTTTGGTAACAATATAGGTAAAAGTTTTTCATATCGCATAATTTTATATACATATATAATTATATAATATTATTTCATGAACACAGTATTTGTTTTTGTTGACCTTACTATAAGCTAAATATGTAGTTAGATTAGCAATTATCGATATATTTTTAATCGTTTTGTTTTTAATTTTTTGTCAGTGTTTCAATGGTTTATTCTTAGTTTATTACTATTATTATATAGTAGGTAGGTTTAAAGTAGGTTGTCTAGAGCTTCATAGTCCGGAGTTTCCACAGTACTCCCCGATGCGGTCGGATATGCACTCGAAGATATTGAACGAGACGTCACAGTTGCGTCCGTTATCTGCAAAATAGTAAGATAAAATAAGAGAATTAAATAATAATTATTAAATAATAAATATTTATCGGATCGGTCGTCTTGGGGTCCATTGAGGGAGGCCTATATTCAGCAGTGGACGGATAAAGGCTGATGATGATAATGATGATGAAATATATATTATTTACTTATTGGAGGGTAAATGTCGGTATCCACACTGACTCTCTTCCTTAGACGGGAAAGAGAAATAAGAGATCTCTCTAGTAGAATACCTACGAAGTTGACAGCGTTCTAAGAAACGAAAGTAGCTTTGTAAACTTATTTTTTTTTTTAAGTTAAGTTACGTACATACTACATGATACGAAGACACTTATAGCGTATGTAGTGTTTAGGATAGGTACTGATGAGATTTTCGTTATTATCCACTTAGTAGAAAATTTAAGAGCAAAATTTATAATATCAACAATTCATTGAATTTACTTTAAAACGGTAATATTTATATTTTTATATTACAGCTCAAATAAGAACGCTACGCATGATTTTACTACACCAAACTGTAGTTAGCTAATGTAAATTAACTACAGTCTTAAACATATCTTAATCTTATACTAATATATAAAGCTGAAGAGTATGTTTTGTTTGAACGCGATTCTCAGGAACTATTGGACGGATTTTAATGATTCTTTCAGTTTTGGATAGCCCATTAACAGTGCTGGATTTACGCATAGGCCCGTGAGGCCCGGGCCTAGGGCGGCATGATTTGAGGGGCGCCAAAATTTCAGAGACGAAAAACGTAAAGAAGACTGCCTTTGAAAAAGAGTTTGGATTAATTTTTGTAAAGAATTCTCTATAGAATATACCTATAACAATTCACTTTTTTTATTTACTTTTCAGTCTATGAAAAAGATTATGTTTTTTTAAAGATTAATTATAATCTTTACCGAATGATGTTTTTTACTTTTTGTTTCATTACTGAATATCTATATATAACATTTAAAAATGACTAAATCTTAATAATTTCGCACTGGCCCAGCAGTGGTACATAATATAAGTGTTGATACTTTACTTTTTTCTAGCATAAAGGGCAGCAAAATAAATAGGGCCTAGGGCGGCATCGAGCCTAAATCGGTCACTGCCCATTAATCAAGTAAGGCTATAAGCTGTAGTCAATTTTATTTAATGCATGCTAAACAGCGGGCAACAGCTAGTAATATATAAATATTAGTCAACAATCTCAACACGTTAACTTAGTCCCGTATTAAGCTCATTAGACCTTGTGTTACAGGTACTAAGAACGGACATAAGAAATCAAAAGATTAATTTAATTAAGTCCCTAATTTTTATAGGAACATAATCACATTTTTTTAATGCATGCATGTCTAAACAAAGATCCTATAAGACAACTAACTTTTACCTAGCGTTTTAGCCTAAAGGCCATCAGGCCTAAAAGTCTAAACAATTCGAAAAAAAACCAAGATATTCAAATCCTGTTGAAAGTAAAAAAAATCTTTAGAGCATAAAAGGTGACTTACCCATAGGCATAGTTCTGGAGAACTTGTCGTGGTTCCTCATGAGGCACTCGCGCGAGGCCTCCAGTACCGCCATGAAGTAGCCGCGCTCGTTCACGCCGTCGGAGTACAGCCCCACCAGGCCTTCCAGCGTCGGGAACCCGTATGTGTCCACCTGGAAAGTATTTCGTTTCATATTATTAAAGTGGCAGTAATATTATAGACTCGCTGGTGGTTAGTCCACGATACCGAGGTTTTCTTTTTTAAATTATCTGCTGATTGCATCATTGCAAGCATTGTAGTTTGAGCTACATTTTTATAACTTCAATTCTAGTTATAGCTGCCGATGAAATATTTATCATGGTGAACGTGGGATTTCATGCTTTTATTAACATAATATAATATTTTATTCTTAATTTTTTTTTCTTATTTTTAGTTTACTATATCTCTTAGTTCACTAGTTCTGTTCACTATTACATAAAACGTATTTATAAGTTATTTAAACTATTTTTGTAAGTGTATGTCACACACACGCTAGGCGGGAGGGTTGCGCAGTGCTCCCATCTGCTTGGGTTTCTCCCGTGGGACAACTTTGCTGTATTTCGGAAAGAAGGACAACACAGGAAATGTATTTCTGGCACCGAAACTTGACATCTTACGTCTCAGCCCCTCTAGACAAGTGACAAACGCTAAACGAATAGAAATAGAATAGAATACTTATTGTATGGGAATAACCCGAGTGACGATGGTCCAGTGGTGGATGGACTCGGTCTCTTATACGAGAGGTACCGGGTTCGATCCTGACCCCCCGTGTGTGCCTTAAAATGGGTTTTTCTAAATTTCTAAGTGCACCTAAACACGAGACCATTGCTCGCTCACCGGTGAAGAAAAACATCGTGAGGAAACCTGAAACTAGTGCCATTTCCATATAATAAGTATTCTATTCTATTTCTATTCGTTTAGCGTTTGCCACTTGTCTAGGGGGGCTGAGCTGGCAACACGTAAATGAGTTACCCGGGCTAGTTCCAGGTTCAAATAAGTCTATGTTTACGGACCACTTCGATCTCTTAACATCAGGTGAGACGTCTGCCAGTTTATCGATCCTACTAACACAAACATTAAAAAATACTCAGTGATAACGTACCGTGAAACTGGTGAAAAATTTTCTAAATCGTATTAGTAGTTTCGCAGATTGCCTCATACATCCAAAGTAAAAAAGTAAAGTATCAACCCTTTATGTTCCACTGCTGGGCACGGGTCTCCTCCTCGAAATCAGGCGAGGAGGGTAATGGGCCAATAGTTTACCGCGCTGGCCCAGTGCGAGTTGGTACATCCATCCAAATCATACATCCAAACTAACAAATATTATTTCGTTATTATATTAGTATGTGGAAGTATAGTACCAGTAGTAGGTATCGTGTTTAAAACAGGTGCTTACACAGCGGTCGTTATTTTAACTAATGATTTGTTACCTTTGTAATTAATGTCATAATTATTACTGTATCGCCTTGCTGCCTTGCTTGCTTGCATATGCTTGCAATATTTATATCATTATCATCATCAGCCTTTATCCGTCCAATGAACTGAGGTCATGAAAATAGGCCGATCCCTTGCCACTAAATCCAATACACACCGGCCACTGCACGGAGATCGTTTTCCAATCTGGCTAATGGCCGATCATCACTACGTCTACGTAATCGGCCATCCGTTCACCTAAGTGTGTGATCAGCCGATTGCCACATCAACAAGTCTATCCTTAAATTATATTGATAACTTTAGTTACACATTTATTTGTATATGAGGTTGATGAATTACACCAGTTTATCATCAACCTTTATCCAGAGGTGAAATAATTGCAACAACATAACCCAATGAGCCACCGGAAACTCACAAACCGCACGAAAAGAGAAACAGCAAAACCTCTTAAAAACTTTATTTTTTCAATCCGGATTCTAATTTTAAATTTTGGAAATAACCAACTATATAACTATTCTGATTGTATTTCTTACTAGCAGCGCCCTGCGGTTTTACCCGCGTACTTTCCATCCCTGTGGGAGTATAGATATAAATTATAGCCTATGTGTTATTCTGATGTAGAAGCTATATTATTGTAAAGTTTCATTAAAATCCATTTAGTAGTTTTTACGTGAAAGTTTAACAAATATCCGTACTTATAAACTTTTACGTTTATAATATTAGTAGCATGAGTTTATTACTAGGTGAGCCATCTGCTCACCTACCTACCGATTGAGCTTAAAGGCCATCAGGCCTAAAAGTCTAGACCTTTCGAAAAAAAAAAAAAAAAAAAAATGAGTTTATTAGTAAATTCACGTTGCATAGTTAAATATTGTAAGAATCAATCTTATAAGTATAAAAATAGTTGTATGTTAAAAATGGCGAAGACCTTGAAGGAATTAACAAGTGGAGGTCTAAAATCGTGAGTCACTTTACGATGGCCATATAGAGCAGATTTTTGTTAACATTTAATGGGGTACTGGGACTTTTTAAATTTTATGAGTGCGTTTATGGCTGACGAATTGAAGTACTTACTGTCGGAGTCTTGACCTCGAACTGTTATAGGGGTTCGAGCTTTACAAGATCCTTGTATTGACAGTAAAAGAGGGCCTTTAAAGTTGTTCTAATTAAATATACAAATTACACTTTGGATTTTGCTTGGTAATTTATGATTTTGTTTGTTGAATAAAAAACAATAAAAGCAATCGAAAGTTAAATATAAGTGTTGCACGAATTTTTTTATGTTATAACAGATTGAATGTACCGTCGTCGGTCCTTGATGAAAATTCATGTTATAGCCGCTACAATGAAACTTTTTTTTTAATTTTCCACTCGTTATTTTATATATTACTAAAATTCAATATTTTAATATATTATTACCTACAATTTTTTATGTAAGATACGTAAACTAACAGATTTTCCACCTGGTAGTGTGGTCGAGGTTGCCATGAACATGTATAAACAATCGTATGTTAGCCGCCATTTATAGCCATGGCTATGTTAGTTGACATACACTTTGACATACATTATTATCTGTCTTGTACTTCTTTCTAAAACACAGCATAGCTGTTTCACGTGAGAAACAAAGAAGGTGATACCCGTGAAGTGAGAATCCTATCGTTATATCCTACAAAACCTACCCCTCTTATTGACTCACCTTAATAAACAATAAATTAGTACTACGTAATACAATATAACAAAGAAAGCACTGTATTCAGATATAGTACAATTTTCCATACATTGCAAATTAACTTTTACTTAGCATTGAAAAGTGGGTGAGACTTACCGCTTTCACTTTCCGGTAGACGCACTGCAGGAGACACTGGAAAATAGAGAACACTTAGAGTTACTCACGCGTAAAAAAAGGTACATGTCCCACTGCTGGGCTCGGGTTTCTCCTCAAAATCAGACGAGAAGGGTATTAAGCCGTAGTTCACTAAAACAGGGAATTCAGGTTTCCTCACGATGTTTTCCTTTACCGGTGAGCGAGCTATGGTCTCGTATAGGTGCACTCAGACACATTTCAAGGCATTACGGGGAGTCAGGATTGAACCCGGACCCTCTCGTTAAAAAGTCAATCCCGTACCCACTGGACAATCGTCGCTCGTGTATATCTACTATATTTTTATCTACTATGTGAGGCAAAAAAAAAAAGTTTCTGCATATATGATGAAAAAATTATTATTATATTTATTTCAATGAAATAATATTTTGAATAAGTATATGAATATAATAATGAATAATATTGCTGTTGGAAGTGACATCTGATCATGATTAGTAATTTGCGCTTATCTAATACTAAATAGTCACCACAACACCAGAATAGACTTAAGTCTATTATTTTTATTTTTTAAGTCTATTATTCTTGCATAAGTAAAGCATAGGCTAACAAAAGACGTTTACTCTAGAATTTTCCCTGGAATTCTGACGATTTTTGTTTAGCCCTAAATCCTAATGCTGTACCCAATTAAAAATATTTGTTCTTGTGTAAGAATTAACAACACATCTCTCTATAATTCTCACCAATAAACGCCTTACAAAGTGTCTATTAAAGTGTATCTTTTTATTTCAATGTGGCCGACGGACCAAATAAAAGTGTACGTACCCCTGCGATCCGCTTCTCGTCGTGTGTAAAGGGTACCTCCCTTTTGTTCCTTTTCCTCTCGGCCGGCATCGTGTGCTCCTCTTTAATGACGTCCAGGGCCTCTGCAACATTACATGACCCTAATTAAATTATTTTATTCCAAAACATAAATGCCCACCAAGGCAGGTTTTTTGTCACGTTAAAACCAAATCTCCCAAAGATTTGGTTTATTTCTTTCTTGTACAAAATATTTGCTATTTAATTGTTACTTAAAACTTCGTATGACCGTATAAATTGATGGTGTAAGGCTTGGCCAACACTTGGCGGGTTGCAAGTTCTACCTCCGTTAAGATCAAACAGTTAAAGTAAAATTATTATTATAATGAAAGTCAATAAAGAGAGAGAGAAGAAAGATATTAAATGTATTATAAAATAAAAAATAAAAACCTAAATTTTTTTAGCTGTACAGTTTTGTCTCATCTAAACTAAATCAAACCTAATTAAATTCCATATGTGGATAGATCGGGCAGTATAAACTCGTGTTAATTTTAATACCAAGACAAAGTCATTAGGAACTTACAAAACATCTTCAATTTAATAGAGACCTTGGCATACCGTGGTGTTTGATGGCTTGTGTTATTTCGCAAATATCCACAGTTGAATGGGCATCGCATGTCCTAGCTTGTGCAAGGGTTATGTAAGGTATATGGGTCAGTGGAGACGATTGCGTGGAAGTTGTGCCATGTGAGGCTAAACGCTAAGCAATATTCTAGAATATTCCGGCGGGTTTCAAAATGCATATTAATTTATAAAAGATTGTAAAACTTGCAAAATATTCGACAGGACGTTGCATGCGAGATTACATGATCTGATCATGGTCTTGATCGATTTCGTATTTATTTGGTTCTAAAAACAAGATTGTAAAATGTCGTAGACGCAAGTTTTATGACATCACAACAGACGCGAAACGGACATTGTAAAGAACATTTAAATCAGCAAATGGAAATTTATCCCAAGTTCAAGGAACATGTGAGAGCGACGATGGTCCAGTGGTAGATGGACTCGGCCTCTTATACGAGAGGTTCCGGGTTCGATCCTGACCCCTTGAAATGGGTTTTTCTAAATTTCTAAGTGCCCCCCAAACACGAGACCATCACTCGCTCACCGGTGAAGGAAAACATCGTGAGCAAACCTGCATGCCTGATGAGATTGAAAGTCTTTGAAGGTATGTGAAGTTCACCAACCCGCACTGGGCCAGCGCGGTGAACTATTGGCCCATTACCCTCCTCGCCTGATTTCAAAGAGGTGACCCGTGCCCAGCAGTGGGACATAAAGGGTTGATACTTTTTTTTTTTAAGGAACATGTGGATCCTATCTACAAGGGCAATTTTTATGATGATTAGACAGGCGAGCACCGAGTCATGGATGCATATAATATATTATATATTTATATTCATTTAAGTTTAATTTTGTTCTTTAACACAAGTACTTGCCATGGAAGAAATCAGCGTATGTAAATATGCTATTTATTTTATGACTCATGTCAGTCTATGTTAAAGATGTGTCAAATAGGCTGAATTGATTAGTCACTTGCTTTTTTACCTTATCTCCATATATTTATATATCAGTTGGGTAGTCGAATTGGCAGACTTGCCATCTTATGGCTAGTGGTTAACGTCGGACTACGTCGACGTGGTAACTCACTTATGAGTTGCCTATGCTGAGACATGATAGCCCGGGAGCCAGTAACAGGTCTTCATGACCAACTTCCTCCCGCGAGATAATTCGTGAGACGTATCAGAGAATAGTATCATAAAGCCTAGTGGACGTCAGCTGGCGCGCGGTTGGGGGATGAGGAGTGGGAGCCTCCCAATCATGTAGAAAAAACAAATCAGTCATTTCCTGTCAGCTGAAATATTTGTTAAATTGTAGTTAGCCCAATATCTTAACGAAAAAAAAAATCAGCTGGTTATTACATGGTACCTTGTACGTCAGCTGGTGACTCGAACATGCAATTTTTTTTTTTTCACTTTCAATGGAGTGGTTTATATGGATGATATCTTTATATATTAAGCTATCATCCGCGTCAAGAATCGAAAAGAGGATTTACATTAGTTAGTGTTACCATATCAAATATTTTTTATCTTCCATAGGTCCACTTAAATCAATAATAATAATCATATGTTTATTGCACGAATGTAATGTGTTAGTTAATTAATTTATTAATAATTAGTGTTAATTGTTAATTAGTCAAGTGATAATGCCTACATAGTATTAAATGGTTTTGCGAAATTGATATATATTTTTTGGAGAACATTGGATGTTTTCTGAATTTTAAAAGTATTTGAAGATATTAACATTGAGTTTTGTGAACAAGACATTCATAGAGAATATCGAAATATTGAGCTCCGAGACATAAAAATAAACAGATACCATATTAAATAGTTCCAGTACTTACTATTTTTTTTTTTGAGGAAAGCCTAGTTATTATTAAAAGAAAATGGCATCCGTTATATGTTGTAAAGGCATGAGGCAAGTAACGCGGCAAGTAAAAGCTATATGATTGAAACGAATGCCGTTTACCTTGGCAGTAGAAACCCGAGCACTTGCGGTGATACGGCCGATAGAGTAACAATATACTTTCCTACGAGTAATGTATCAATGATGTGTAACTAAAGATTTAGCCTTGACTCCGAGCCTACAGTATTTTTTACCTTGGTAGGCTACAATTTCTTGGACACCATAAAGGCTAATTCCAGAACTCATTTATTTATTACATTGACTTGATATTTCTGCAATTATTTTCCGATTTGTCGATTCAAAGTGAAGTGTAGTACGTGAAGTAGTTTATGGGATCGTTTATCTTATACCTTTAAACGAGCAATTCTTGTATATATAAATAGAATCGGGATCTCGGAAGCGGCTCCAACGATTTTCAAGAAATTTTGTATACATGTGTTAAAAACGGCGATAAATCGATCTAGCTAGGATAAATTTTTAAAAACCTTTTTTATCCGTGTTTTGAGGCATTGATAAAATATGATAAGAATACGAACGTAAATTTCGCTGTTAAATAATATGTCATGGTGGCTTAGTGGTGAAATTAAGCAGTTAAATCCGAACGAGCCTGGTTCGAATCTCCAGTCCGAAATTTCTTTTTCCTTTTTTTAAGATTTTTTTTTTGGAAGAGAAATTTTATCGTATTTTATCACTAAGGGTACCGAGCAAATGCTCGGTCAACCAGGTACTCACTTATAATAAATTATCAAAGTGAACATTTTTAGTAAAGGCCAGGTTTAGGTAGACGAAATGTTGGCTGGCCCTTAACTAGGAAGACGATCTTCGTGCAGTGGTTGATCCCTGTTTCATGCGTATGGCAAGGGATCGTTCGTCTTGCCTTTTCAGCAGAACGGATGCTGGACGGATAAGCGATGATGATGATAAAGGTTTTTATATATAAATTACAATGTAATAGTTTAAACAATACTTTTATCAAGCAGAATACTATAAATTGATACCACCAACTTATAAAGGCATATAACACAATGAACAAAGACATTCGAAGGCAATGTTTTGACTGTCGGTTCTTGAGATACAGCCTAGTGACAGACAGACAGACAGCGAAGCCTAGTAATAGGTTCCTCTACAGAACCCTAAAAATCCTTATAATATTCCTCTTATAAATATTGTTTAGTTTTAGTTTGGAGGAAATGAGTGATTAGATTAAAAGGTGAACAGCAAGCTTAGCATGAGTAATATCAATGATGAAATATTAATAACATTAGCAGTTATAAAACTTATATTCGATAATAATTAATGATTATGCAAAATTATTACTATGAATAATTTCAAAATTATTACTATGAATAATTTCAAATGAGAAAGTTATTCTTGTCCAGCTATACTTAATGTCCCTTAGGAACGTATTGATATCATACAAATAAAATTAATAATTCCCTTTCGGTATTATCCATGCTAGTATTAGGATCATTAGATATTAGGGGAGATAAGGTTGTTACCTTACCTCTCCTAATATTTAATAATCTCTGCCGAATTACAGTTAAAACTGATTGGAGGTACTTTGTATAGAAAGAGTGAACTTAAACCCATTTGATATAATGCGTGCGACGCGGACATGTGGACGCTGATCCTTAATATATCATCATCATCAGCCTCTGTCCTCTGCTGAACATAGGCCTTCCTCAATGAACGGTAAGACGGCCGATACCTTGCCACTTGCTATCCAACACAGTTATACGATACATTATTCAAAAAACTCTATGCTTAAATTATCTATTAATCTCACAACATTGGGTGTAAAACATGTTAGTAGCGTTCATTGAAGGAGGCGTATTATCTAAAGATTAAAAAAATACTAGTATAATGCTTTGATATCTGGTGATATTAGCATTTATATTTATTATCAGACCGAAAAGGCTGTATATTAAATCAGATGAAGATACATACCTACCACATGGCCACATGCCAGGCAGGTACTTAAACTGCTTAAACATTATTTTGTTGAAGTTATCCTTAAAACATGTTGTTGAACTTTAAACGGTAACTGTACCCTTAACGGCGTTAATTATTGTTAAAATGGTGTCGATGTCACAAAAACAATGATGACGAGAAATGTGGTATATTACACAAGATGAATGCAATCAGACAATTATAATTACGGACCACATGTAACAAGTGTCAGCTATACAGTTATATATTTTATTTAATACAGTTATATATTACTGTGTTGATTTCTTTCTTTAATAGCCTTTATACACGAAGTGCAACAGGATATGTTATAGCAAAAATATAATTTTGTAATGACTAATAGTGACACACGCATGTATGTAAAAGTAGAATAGAGAGAAATAATTCCACGTTATAAAGCCTGACTGCTTTATAACGTGGAATTATTTCTCTCTATTCATACGTTCAATTTTCTTCCTACAAAAAATCGGTCACCGATTATCAGCCGTGGGCGGTCACCTTAAGGTAGGGCTATAAAGCAACATCTGGGGTACATTCGTTTTCAATATCCTGAATATATTTAAAAATATGTATTGTTTTGTGATAACTATTTTTAAGAGTTAAAGATATATTCTGTAGTGATTTTGGCTAAACCAGCTTTTTATTACATTTGTTTGGTTGTATATATCTAAATGTCAAATATTAATTTGAAACCGGCTACGTTATATTGATGATATTGTTTTAAACTTCGGGTCTATGACCATATTAGGAGACACGTTTAAAATTTAATAATGATAGCTCAGAATATTGCAAAAAATGATATTTCACAATTGTGATAATTATAATTATATTGATATATATAGGCTTGCTTGTCTTATTGCTAGCATGACAAAAAATATAGTATTTTAAATTTGAACTTACGGATATTTTATAAAAAATATAATATGCGTTCCATCAAAAAATTTATTGATGACGTCTTTTTCCTGTTATGTTTATATTTTGTGAAAAGATGTTAAGGCCAGTAAATACACTAATACTTTGATTGATTTTTGTATTATCATAGAGGACGGGTATGTCACGAAGAGTTTCAATCGAAGGCTAATAATATATCACTAATAATATAGTAAAAGGTTCATGATCGGATGATTAAAAATAGCTTGTGACTATCAACTGTAAAATTATTTTTTAACAATATTCTAGTATATAAATAAAATCGTGCAATGCCTAATCGTAACTAGACGCATTATTGCTTTTATTTATAATGAAGGTTTGTGTTAAAGTGTAATGAGATTAAAAAGGATGATTATGGGAGAACTGTAGTAGCTGGTATCACTATTCACGAACACATGTTTGAAAATGTTGGCCTGTTCTTTTTGTTTTGATTGTAGGGCGACACTCCATCTGGACATATTAATGATCTAAGACTCATAGCTTTAAAACATACATTAAATTTTCATATAGTAATCCTATATTCCTCACTTAAGACTAATTTGCTACTGGCACAGATCTAAGCTCTCGTCTCAAAATAACTTACCGAGTGGCAAGTTACCTGGTCCCGTGAAATAGGTGCTGGGCCCCGGAGCATGTTCTTATTAACCCTTTCGTCAACTAATGACAAATGATTGATATGTTTATTAATATCAAAAATAAATCGTTGAAGTGGCAATAGGTTACACTCGGGGAAAAAAACGGATGTAAAATGGTCAAACGTGAAGCCCGCGTATAGGTTTGGCGTTCAATAAGCTATTTGCAGTCGAAAAATATTACTTTGAACTATCTCACACTCTGCAAGCCCATCATTTAACATCTTAACCACAACATATTAGTGATATTTATGTGTTTAATACTTTAATAAATATTTTCGATTGGATCCTTTGTAATTTATTGAATGTGCTTTTAACCAACTAAAGTTTCAACACCTATAAACTTGTCACATTTTAAATCTGTCTTAAAATTTGTGAACTAAAAATAATGTATAACCTCAGTTGGAGATAAAATATTTGACCTTCATAGATATGCATGAACATACATACATCGTCAATATGCATCGAGGACATGTCGTACAGTTAGATCATTGTCTAAGATGTAGAGCGCTGCTAAACAAAATATTATTGTTGTCTTCGTGTTTTGACCATTTAAATGTTTGTAATGTATTTGTATTGTGACTAGTTTAGATAGTCGTATGTGTTAATACGACAATATGTAACATGTAAGATTGAATTTGAAAATCGAAACCGATATAAACCGTAGTAAATCAGTCATTACGTATGCGTAAGGGCATCAGTTGCTTTGCCAATTTCGGCAGTGAGCCAAGAAAGGTCATTCCTAGAATTCGTTGACCTTAATCATTTACGCGGCTTAACTACCTACGGGTAGGTCTAATAAGCACCAAGTGAATATTAAAAAGGAAATAAATTTCTAGTCGCCGCTTAGGTAGCCCTAACTTTATAACGATTTTAAGTAATTTCAAGGTGGTCCCACATGTTCACCCTACACGGACATATTAAGTTTATTTCTTGTACAAGACTTGGATAGCATCTATTATAAATGAGTCGTTTTATATATTAGAATTGTAAATTTATGTATATGTGATGTGGACATAGAATATATAACTTTATTACCTGATCTTTAATAGCCACAATAAGGAAGAATGTCACATGTTAACTTTTAAATCTTTATCATTCTTATAAAAGAATTACTTGTATGATTCTCGAAATATATAAAAGAAAAAGTATTTTTTGCTAAGTTTTCTTTCTTGCCTTTAAAACTATATGACAAGACAGCTGAAGAATACAGGGAAAAAATCTTGGGCAAATGCTAGTATCAAATAAATTTCCCTCACAGAAGATGTCAAGCCATTAATCAGTTGGGAAGACGATCTCCGTGCAGTAGCCGGTCCGTGTTGAATGCGAATGGCAAGGCATTGGTAGTCTTGATGTTTATTGAGGAAGGCCTATGTTCAGCAGAGGACGGATAAATGCTGATGATTATTATGATGAAATTAAAATATTGCAACAAAAGAAGAAAAAACAAAACCAATGTAAGTACTCATAAAATGGAATCCATTACTGGACTGGTAATATATCACGTATTTGTCTATAAGTCGAGCACGTCCCTTTAATAAACAACAAGGTTATGGAAATAACGCATTTTAAAATTAGTTCTCTATTATTAAGTCTGAGTACTAACCGTATTACTAGAAATCTGTTGAATGTAGATACCATACCGACTACATATTTTGTAATGTCGTTTTTAAATTATACTTAATATACTGACAAATGAATTATATATATTATATCAATATACATTCTAATAGGAAGATTTTATACTAGACTTTTATAGAAGATACTAGAAGCCACAGATTTATAAATAAAGACAGATGGAGCAGGCCGAATATCCGAGTAACGCTTCAAAGTGAATACAAATTCAAAAGTGCTCCATTGCGTCGTACTCTAAACGTCTACTAAATTGTGTTCGCATTTGAATTTGTATTCACTTTGGTGGCGTCACTCGCGTGTACGGCATGCTCCATCTGTCTTTATTTATAAATCTGCGATAGAAGCCATAAATCAATCAATATAGTTTCCCAAATACTAAAATTCGAAGGGACGTCGTAAGTCGTAACGTAATGACGTAACAGCTCTACATGATCGAGCCGCGGCAGTTACGTGGTTTTACTTTCACTGTCCGACCTTGACTACCGCGACCCCGAATATATACAGACAAAACATTTGTATTAGTATTTAGTACCTACAAGTCGTAGTATATATTTATTATCTATCTTATTAATCTATCGACAATAATTAAACGAAATAATTATATTAATATTCTATTAATAGCTCTATGAGTTTCTCCCCCGTACTTCTCACTCCCCTGGTACATTATAGCTTAGTGTTATTCTATACATATAAAAGCTATATTATTGTAAAGTTACATCAATAATAATTCAGTAGTTTTTGTGTGAAAGAGTAACAAACATAATATATCCATACATTCTTACAAAGTTCAGTTATTATAATTAGTAGGATGTTAATGATAAAGGTTTATGAACAATCACGCCTCGTTAACCTTGTCTGGTAGCGAGAATATTAAGAATGTACAAGTATGTTACGGCCTACGACTCCTACAAGTAACTACTAACAACGGAAGTTAATTTTAGGAGTAAATATATAATATCTTGTGTCCATGATACGCAATACTTATAAATCAAATTAACTGGTCCGTGATAGCCGACCATCAATGATTACAGGAGCCATTGCCTTATGATAGGCTAATGGGTAGATGAGCCAAATGACATTCAGACAAGAGGTTGCGGCATTTGAGGTTCAATTAGGCCGGCACGACCGGAGTGGTAACTCTCGCTCATACAATAAAAGCCTAACAAATAGATATTCTGTGGCATTTCGTGCGGTTTGTGAGTTTCCGGTGGCCCAATGGGTAGAAAAATGGAGGATGGGTGGTTGAGCGCCGATAGTCGACGAAATGCTTTAACTGTTCTTTTACTTAATGTTGCTATAATTATGCTATTGTGCAATGTTAAGTAGGAATCATGTCGGGAACCAATATCGGCCAAAGCCCCATTTAGGTCTCCGACCGAGCGATGTGCAATGCTCGGTCAGGCCGAAGCTCACTTACTATCGTATCAGGTGTTGTATATATAGCGGGTGAACTGTCAAATTCCGATAGCGCGATTCAGGATTTTGGCGTTGATTGGTCCGATAGATTATAAAAAAGACGATATGTGGTCATCGTTGCCCAGAGACATAAACAAATAAACCTGAGGCCGACGTGTTGCCTATTCTGAGATGCAAGTCTCGGGGTCAGTAATGAAGCTGCCTTCGTACCCTCCTTTGCGAAACACAGCAAAGCTGTTTCAAGGGAAAAAACAAGCATCTCGAACCGGTTAGATATTTTATTTCGTCCGAACACTAGTTGTTCTATTTGTAAGGCGAAATTTAACCGAATAGGAGATATTGTCCTTGGATGACATTAAAAAATCTTATACATAATATGATAATCTCACGTTATTCTTTTAAGTTTTATATCTTCTTCATTAAATACATATAATAAATCGGATACATATATAACATGACTCACCTCTTAGTATGGAGACTTTAATTTCGTCTTGACAAAGTGTGATAACTCGCTCTATCTTTTGTGGGGCGGTGGGCGGGTTTCGACATCTTGTTTCCTGGAAGTTAAATTATCATTTTATTATGAATTTAGAATAGTTAAGCTTTTGTACTACTTCAAAATAATAATGAATTTTAAAAAGATTGATGGCGTTAAAGAACAAAATTAGTAAAATTCTTTCTTTGTGTTATAGATTAATAGTTAAATATTTAAAAAATAAACATACACTAAAAAAAAATTAAGAATACGTTATAAACATTTTAAACACAGGATATAATAAATTAAGAATATCATAATAAAAATAAAATTTTGTTTCAAGACGGATGTTCGAAATTATTACAAAAAATACTGTATATTATGTCAAAGGATATGCGACTCAAATGTCGAAACGTTTTTTTTTTTTTGTAATTGATACATAATGTTTATTTTGTGCTTATAAAGCAGGTCCTTTATTATCTTGCTGTTTTTTTTTTCAAATACAAAGTAGTAAAGATACTTAATATATGACTCAGACATACAATATAATAAGAACCAGTGTATCTTATACGACTCATTGCCTTAGCGACTCGTCAATCGATATAATTGTCATATCGGATCGACTTACGATAGATTTAATAGTTCTAAAAGGTCGCCCTTGTGACCTTTGCATGTTGCATGCATGGGTCATGGCATAACGATGACCAATTTGGATATCGTGATCTCAAACATCGCAATGTGTAACGTGAAATATGATAATTTGCCAAAATCACTAGTATTTTAGTTACGAAAAAAACCTTTTATATTATTAAGACAGTTCGTACACGGGTATGTTCAAATTTAAGTCGGACCCTTGCCTAAGATTATGTGATTTTTTTAAGAATTCGCACTTACATGTTTAATTAAAAAAATATTAAAATATTATTTGAGAATACTTGAGATGTGAATTAACTTAGTAATACCACGTGTTGGAATTAAATTTACACCCGCATTCACAAACAATACTTTGATGTGTCCCGAACGCACGGTTATTCAAACCAATTCATAGACAAAACAAAAAAAACCGCCACTGTGCATCAGTTAAACCCATATTATAAAACCCAACTACCAGGAGCGCATAGATAGAAGCGTTCTTTGCATAGTGTTGCTTCATTACTTAGCCAAGTACGCTTATTGTTGGGTGTTAATGTTTACGAAATATTGTATTGTTGGCGTTGATAGCGTAGTACGGGTATAATCAGCAATGTGCATTGTACAACGGCCTATGAAACTTTACTATTTTTACTCTGTGATTGTTCTGCGGTGACCATGTCCAATTCTTTAAAGGATGTGAATCACATTGTGTTATTAACGGCGAACACCATTGTCTGAGCACACCCATGGCAGTAAGCCCTGTATGTGGTATGTACGTGTAGATTAGGCATGGTTTTTTATACTATGGTCAATGTGGCATCACTACATATTATAAAACAACTAGCTGTTACCCGCAGCTTCGCCCGCGTGAACTTAGGTTTACGGATTTATCATGTCTGATGATGATCATTTTCTATTTTAATAATTACTAAGTTTTTGTATTAAAATGAATATATGTCATCTGTAACATAAAGACATATATCCCTTCGCAGATTTACTGTAGGCATATTTAGGATATATAATATTATTATTATATATTCCACCATACGTTGATCATATTATTACGTCTACCAGAGTTGATACACTACGGCCTTAGACACCAGACAACCGCCCGCGCCCGTTCGTATCACAGCAACACGATTTATTTTCTTCTGCATTATTTTAATTTTGCCATATCTCCTAAAGTATTCATTTAAGGACGCGTTTACGAATCAGACGAAATTATGCTGTTTTTCTGTACCGTTTGTAACAAAAGTACACAAAATCATATATAAAAATTATTTATTTCATATAGAATGGTTCTTTATCTACAAGGGTAACGCATATTTTTTTGATAAATGTTGCTTTTTTATATAGTAATCAACGTTCTTCCATTACCATTTTCCATGAAACGAACGAAATCGATTAGAATTACGGTACCCGTTTGGTCTAATATCCACATTTATTAAGGTTTTTAAAAAATAGTAGGAGCAGGGAAATATGTTCAATTTTAAATAAAGGACAAGAAAATAACCCAAAAATGCTAAAAATAGTCTTAAAAAAAATAAAGAAGATAACTAATTTTTTAACCAATTTTGCTACCAAAGATGAATGTTATTCCATTGCATTAAGGTTTATTTTATCGTTGTCTCTGTCTTGATTTCTTTTACATTTTTGTAATGAGAACTCAGTCCGCGCTCGGCCGCGGTTCTGGGTGGACACTGCGTCGCCTGTCAGCAGCAATTCGACTCAAAAAACATCGCGATTTATTTTTGATATTGGATACTTTGGATTGGATTTGATACTTTACAATATTTTTTTTACCACAATATATTTTTATGGAATTGGTTTATTTCATATACATAGGTAGACGAAATGTTGGTTGGTCATTATTACCAGGTGGGAAGACGTTCTCTCTCGACGTTTGCTCACTTATCGTCATCATAATCATCATCATCATCGTCAGCCTAGATCAGTCCACTGCCGAACATAGGCCTCCCTCAATGAACGCCAAGATGACCGATCCCGTGCTATGCTGAGGCAGCAGTGCTGCCGATGCGATTTCATCATCATCGGCCTAAATCCGTCCACTGCCGAACATAGGCCTTTCTCAATGATCGCCAAGACGACCGATCCCGTGCTATGCTGAGGCAGCAGTGCCGCCGATGCGACTTTATCATCATCAGCCTAATTCCATCCATTGCCGAACATAGGCCTCCCTCAATGAAAGCCAAGACGACCGATCCCGTGCTATGCTGAGGCAGCAGTGCTGCCGATACCACTTCATCATCATCAGCCTAAATCCGTCCACTGCCGAACATAGGCCTCCCTCAATGAACGTCAAGATGACCGATCCCGTGCTACTCTAATGAGGCAGCAGTGCTGCCGATGCGACTTCAACAGCCTAAATCCGTCCACTGCCGAACATAGTCCTCCCTCAATGAACGTCAAGACGACCGATCCCGTGCTACTCTAATGAGGCAGCAGTGCTGCCGATGCGACTTCAACAGCCTAAATCCGTCCACTGCCGAACATAGGCCTCCCTCAATGAACGTCAAGACGACCGATCCCGTGCTACTCTTATGAGGCAGCAGTGCTGCCGATGCGACTTCATCATCATCAGCCTAAATCCGTCCACTGCCGAACATAGGCCTCCCTCAATGAACGTCAAGACGACCGATCCCGTGCTACTCTAATGAGGCAGCAGTGCTGCCGATGCGACTTCAACAGCCTAAATCCGTCCACTGCCGAACATAGTCCTCCCTCAATGAACGTCAAGACGACCGATCCCGTGCTACTCTAATGAGGCAGCAGTGCTGCCGATGCGACTTCATCATCATCAGCCTAAATCCGTCCACTGCTGAAAATAGGCCTCCCTCAATGAACATCAAGACAACCAATCCCATGTCATCATCATCATCATCATCATCAAACTTCATCCATCCACTGCTGAATAAAGGCCTCTCTCAATAAACACCAAGATGACCGATCCCTCGCCACTCGCAAAAAAATAGATATCATCATCATCATCATCATCATCATCATCATCAAAGTTCATCCATCCACTGCTGAATATAGGCCTCCCTCAATAAACACCTAGACGACCGATCCCTTGTCACTCGCAAACAAATAGATATCATCATCATCATCATCATCAAACTTCATCCATCCACTGCTGAATATAGGCCTCCCTCAATGAACACCAAGACGAACGATCCCTTGCCACTCGCAAACAAATAAATATCATCATCGTCATCATCATCAAATTTCATCCACCCACTGCCGAACATAGGCCTCCCTCAATAAACGTGAAGACGATCGATCCCGTGCCACTCGGATCAGGCAGCAGTGCAGCCGATGCGACTTCATCATCATCTGCGATCGCCAATGCGCCTGCTCAGCGTGGCAATTATGAGCCCGCCTCCCCTCCTCTCAAGATGAATTACAGATAACATTTTAATTACTTAATTTTATATACATATATATATATATATATATATATATATATATATATATATATATATATATATATATATATATATATATATATATATATATATATATATATATATATATATATATATTTAATATACTAATTCTAAGTAAAAAGATAAATAGTAATAACATAAAAACAGAAATAAAATATAATTTTGTGTTATAAATAATCAAAATAACAAATATTTGTAAAGTATCAAATCCGTTTACTTGACTACTATTCCCGCACGCAAGCGTGCGTATTGAGCGGGTGCGCTTGTGTGCGTGACTTTTTCAATGTAGTTGTTCGATTCTGTACCTATCAAATTTGTAAACGCGTCCTTAATTTACATGGTATAAAGGGCAAAAATAATTTTCATAAAATGCACATGCTAATTAACAGATTTAAAATGATAAGGATTCATACCGTATTTGTGTAAATAACTTTCAAATTATCACGTTATAATTGCCTATTTTTTTAAGTATTAAATGGATATAGTATGATATCCCTAAGAGATAGACATATGCCATCGCGGACTTTTTTGTAGACCTATTTAAGATACACAATTACACCATACATTATTTTGTTATATCTCAAAGGGTTTAGGCAGCGTTTTCGTTGAAAACTCCCAAGCGGCCTATTTTTTCCCGACACCTTCATCAATTATTGTTATATCTTAGCCAATGTATATATAAACTTAATAAATTATATACATAAACCTTTCTCTTGAATTGTCCTATCTATTAAAAAAAACCGCATCAAAATACGTTGCGTAGTTTTAAAGATTTAAGCGTACAAAGGGATATAGGGACAGAAAAAGCGACTTCACTACATATTATAAAACAAAGTCGCTTGGTGGATAGGACAATTCAAGAGGAAGGTTTATGTACATAATTTATTAAGTTTTTATATACATTGGCTAAGATATAACAATAATTGTTGGAGGTGTCGGAAAAAAATAGGCCGTCTGGGAGTTTTTTAACGAAAACGCTGCCTACAACCCTTTGAGATATAACAAAATAATGTTTGGTGGAATTGTGTGTCTTAAAGTCTACAAAATAGTCCGCGATGGCATATATCTATCTCTCAGGGATATCATACTATATCCATTTAGTACTTTAAAAAAATGGGCAATTATAACGCGATAGTTTGAAAGTTATTTACACATATAAGGTATGAATCTTTATCATTTTAAATCAATTAATTGGCTTGAGCACTTCATGAAGATTACTTTTGCCCTTTACATCATGCAAATTAAATGAATATTTTAGGAGATATGGCAAAATAAAAATAATGCACAAGAAAATAAATCGTGTTGTCGTGATTCGTACGGACGATTGTCTGGTGTCTATTTTAATATAAATAATATTATGATCAATCATCAACGTATAGTGGAATATTATATAATAATAATATCCTTAATATGCCTACAGAAAGTCTGCGAAGGGGTATATGTCTTTATGTTCAAGATAACATATATCCATTTTAATACAAAAACTTAGTAATTAATTATTAAAATAGAAAATGATCATCATCAGACATGATAAATACGTAAATCTAAGTTCACGCGGGCGAAGCTGCGGGTAACAGCTAGCTTAGATAAAAATTGTCATGGTTTACTAACAGGACACAGGTCAATAAATATTGTTTTATAGTAAGGTCATTTGTCTAATATATGTAATTCTCGTGTCACGGGGTACGTGCAAATTGAACTACTCCGAAACGGCTCCACCGATTTTTATGAAATTTTATATGCATATTCATAGTATGGGTTTGAGAATCGGCCAACATCTATTTTTCACCCCCTAAATGTTAAGGGTGGTTTTCGATTCTAACATTTTTCGATTATAAGATTTTTTATGTTAGCAGTGGAACGGGGGCAGTCTCTTTAGCATGTGATTTATTGAAGGGATATGCTCATGTTGCCAGCGGAACTCGTGACTTAGTAATAACAAGCTGCGCGGATCAATCCATCAGGTGAAGCAACGCTTGCCGGGGTTGGTCTATGGATGGGTGACCTTTACATATCGAGAGTCGAGACTCTACCTTGCCTCGGAAAGTACGTTAAGCCGTTGGTCCCGGCTGTCGTTCGTGGATCTTAGACAGTCGTCATGGGTCGACAGTAAAAAATTTTTTTTACTAATGCGCTTGCTACACGGGCTTTTGTTAAAAAAAAAAAACAAATTTTCAACAGTATAATTGACACAAATAAATACGAATTATTATATTATTATAGAAGTATTATATAATTTTTGAGTCGTGTGTATAAAATGTATCTTTTCAATAAAAAAAATAATCACATAAAATATATTATATATTTTTCATGCGTCGAATGTCTAATGTTTATAATAAAAAATAAATATGTTAGTGGTTCATCGCGTAAACTGGTCACAATTAACTTTTGACAAAATCATAAGAATTAATTTCACAATTATAATAAACAACTTTTACGGACTTTACCGCGGTTTATTAAGTTTATTATATGCCCGACGTTTCGGATACTTTACAGCAACCATGGTTACGGGAGGACTGATTAATTTCAGGAGTTGGAAGACTTGAAGATAATTGTCTAAAGACGTATATGAACTTACAATATTCTTATTCTTACTATTATTATTATTACTATAATCTATTCTTACGTAGGCACCTCGTCTATTTTCGCCTAACTTGATATAAGACGATAAAACCGATGGTGACTACAAGTTCTAACAAGGGTACGAAACCTAACTCCCACAGGGGAACTCTATGGGGTGGCAAACCCTTTACCTTATCCTATCCTAATGACACAGGTGATTAGCAGAAAAGGTTTTACAGCAATGCAAAATATATTTATTATAACTAGTTGAATTATGTGATCAAAAGTTCAGAAAAAAACGAGTAAGTTCTAAAAAAGGTAAAACAACTTTTCTCACTTATAAGTATGACCTAATCTCGCGATTTGTGCAAGAAATTTATAATTTCAACATCACATGAAATTATCGTTTAAGCTCTTAGCTTAAACTAGAGCTTTTATAAGGAAACGATGTATTATAAGCTTTAAAAGCTGCAATATGTTGAAATTATCAGCTTAGGAAATTCAGTCCTCAATTTAAGCTTGATCAAGGGATGGTGCAAGACTTGAAAGTAAACCAGACAGTTGTTTAACGTAAAGAATATATTAAGATAGGAACTATTGTAAGAATAATTTTATGACGTATTTAATAAATTTTAAAGGCTTTTTTTGCATGAATCCCATTAAATATCGACGATCACCGTCAAAGTGTTCCATTTTAAACAAAAAAGTATCTGAAGAATATAAATCAAGATTTTGTCGTTGTTTCGGAATATATAAAAGTAATCCAACGCATCAATAACTTAGTCATTAAAAAAAAGAGCACAGATACACAAAATTGTGTCATATATCATATATATTATACAATACTCGTTATGCTAATTGTCTGATATTGGCAGGAGTCGAACCTACGTAATGACAGATAAGCAGAGAGTAAATAAATGAGCTAACACAAGGCAAATCGATCATTGTTATAAGGCAGTACCTACTGAGTTTTTTGAAACAAATTTGAAAGTAATAGAAACGATAACTTTCTCGCCGCGGCCAATGTTTCGATAGTGATTAGAATAACGTGTGCAATCTGAAATTATAAGACAAGTGAAAGTTTGTTAACCTAGGTACTAAGTACTGTACTCATTGTCAGCTATGCCAGATAATGAACTGCCGATTGGATTTTATGAAATTTCCAAAAATATATATAGTCTGTACTTAGATATGCTCTGATTTTAATAGAAGAAGCAGTGGCATAACTATACCGTTCGGAGACTGTGGCAAGTTCATCGGATGCTAGTAAAGACACATTTTTTTTTACTAAATGTGTAATAATAAATGTTGGGAGTTGGAATTCTCTTCCGACCTCCCCTTTCAGCTGGGGGCCTTTGCCATTTTGCCGACTTGCCACCCTGATTACGAACTTATCTATACTAATATTATAAAGAGGAAAGATTTTATTGTCTGTTTGAATTGAATAGGCTCCAAAACTACTCGACCGATTTGAAAAATTTTTTCACTGTTGAGAAGCTACACTATCCCGGTGAGCAAAGGCTATATTAAATTTTCAAAAAGTTTTAAGACTTAATTGACGCAGGCGAAGCTGCGTGCAACAGCTAAACCTAACAGGTAAACCTAAAATGGGGCTTATGAACAAGACATTCGTGTATATCTATACATCTATATACATATATTTATCCAGCTAGACAAAAGAAAAGTAAAATGTGGTAGTATGGTGGTAGTGGTAAGTCAGCTTAAAAATTAACTTTATACCATAATTCATAAGTGAGCGCGAACAATACTGGTCCATAGGGAAAGCGTTAATAATCTCTCCTTAGACTAAAAAGTTTTTATCGTCTCATCTTAAATTGCCTGTCGGAAATTTGACTGAAAATATTCTATAAATAAGCATATGATTCTTCGTTAAAGACTATAAGAAGAGGAGGCAGAACCACATTAGAGTATCTCACTGGTCTTAAAGAACATAAAGCTGCACTTCGACACGAGAATAGGATCTCATTAGAGACATTTTTCCTATCCCAAAACTTATAAAATTCTTTATTAACATCTGGCGTCTATTTAAATTTAGAATTAAAAAGAAATTTTAACTTTTTTTAAAGCGCTGAAAATTAATGTTTTGAGGCTTAGACCTGGTCGCATTCGACATGGAAAAACATTCCCTAGAAAGTTACTAACAGAGTTCTCTATTCGTCTTTATTTTTTGTTATATTAATTACTATTTTTTAAAATACAAAACTGTTATTCACATGCTTAACAAAATATAAACTAATTTCAAAAAACTAAAAAAACATTATGAAAGGAAGAGTAGACATTTATATAATTTCGGATGTAAAGCACGTTTTACAAGCATTTTATTTGCTTCATTTCCGTTTATGTGTTATTTTCACTTCTACACGATTAATATAAGAACTTCATTATTACATAATAAATAAAATTAATATTCATAGACAATCATGTAACAATTTGGGACAGACTAGCCCAAGCATTTATGTGTTGCCTATCCGGAGACAAGATGTCAACTGTCAGTACCAATAATTATTGAATATCTTGCCCATCCTACTCATACAGCAAAACTGTTTTAGGGGAGGAACAAGCAAGACAGTATCCATGCAGCCAAAGCGCAGCTCAACGCATCCCTTCCACCAGTAACTAAAGTACCTGTAGCGATATTTGTTATTTCGTGACAACAAAATCGCTACGCGTATCGCTCCGCGCGTAATGTGTGCGACACCCTTAGAGAACCGGTTGGGCCGCGCTCGTCGTGCTACAGGGAGACGACGTGCCCGCCGGCACTCCGCCTCACATCGCCTTATACTTAGCTTGTGTCCCATAATTCGATCTGTGCCTACTATCATATATCGCTATTCATTTAATCATTTCATATCATTGTAATCGTTGCTTTTCTATTTCTATTTGCTGTGCTATTTCTTGTTCTTATCATTTCATTGTGCTTTCATTTCATGTGTGTAAATTCATCCTTAATAAATTTAATTCTGTAAGTATTTCATCTTGTTTTCTTTGTTTCTCAAATTTACATTATTTATTCAGTGTTAAGCGCTTCACGCATTATTTACCTATCCTTTCTTAATTGCTTACATATCGGGTTCGATTCCCGTTGGCGGAGTATTTTGTGGATTTTTGTAAGCCGTAGGAAACTTATAACCAGACATACAGACAGACTAAATTTTCAGAAACAGACAGATCGACATATAGGTAGAATAAATATCCTTAGGGATATTTTACAACAACATTTCTACAGTGGTGACCTTCCGACAACGCTCAAAGTCATGCAGGACGTTGAGGACACAAGCGACAAAATGGCCGGTGGACACATTAGCGCGAGCGAAGTTTGCCGCGTAGGCGTTCGTATGCCTCCTTTTTGGCCCGAAGAACCTGAAGTGTGGTTTGCGCAGGTAGAATCTCAATTTACTATTTCTGGCATAAGCAGTGACGCTACTAAATTTAATTTTATTACTAGTCAGTTAGACCAGGAGCATGCTAGAATTGTAAAAGACATAATTATTGATCCACCGGCAAACGACAAATACGAGAAACTAAAAAGTGAATTAATCAGAAGAATTTCACAATCACGCGAGAAGAAAATTATGCGTTTGCTCCAGCACGAAGAGTTAGGAGATAGGAAACCGAGTCAATTTCTTCGTCACTTAAAAAGTTTGGCGGGATCCGACATAACAAATAATGTTCTTCTCACGATTTGGTCTAGTAGGCTGCCACCACACATTCAGACTATAGTAGCGTCACAACGGAAAGCGGATTTAGATGAGGTAGCCGATTTAGCCGACCGCGTCAACGACATCGTACAACCGCAAGTGGCCAGTGCGTCTGCTGTTTCACCAAGCTCTCTTGAGTTAAGAGTTGAGGAACTCACTAAGCGCTTAGAGACATTAACGCGCAGTACCAGATTCTCGCCACGTCGCCGCTCACAATACCGCCAGCGCAGCCACTCACGACACCGCTCACGATCTCGAGAACGCCCCGACGGTCATCCCCATTGTTGGTATCATTTTTCTTTTGGCACTAAGGCTAGGAAATGCAAATCTCCGTGCACTTTCCATTCGGGAAATGCCAAGAGCAGTCACTAGAGGCCGTCAGCGGCTGCTACCAACAACAAGGCCGACTCTTCATTACTGATCGGAAGTCGAAGGTACAGTACCTCATAGATACCGGGTCTGACTTGTGTGTCTTCCCAAGATCAGCTGTTCGAGCGCCTGCGAATACCAAGTCAACCTACGAGCTGTTTGCTGCAAATGGTACGGTCATTTCTACCTACGGGTTTGTCAACATCAAACTGGATCTCGGACTTCGACGCGCATTCGAGTGGCGGTTTACCGTTGCTGACGTCACGAAGGCAATCATCGGAGTCGACTTTTTAAGTTTTTATAACTTGCTTGTCGACTGCCGCAACCAGAGACTAGTCGATGGGCTCACATCTCTTTCCGTGTCTACCCCTCATCAACGTGCTAGCGACAACATAGCCTCGGTACGTACAGTCTGCGATGACTCTGTTTACCACCAGTTGCTTCGTGAATTTCCGAACATAACTCGCCCAGCTGGTAAAGACAGAGTAATCAAACATAATACCGTCCATCATATCAGGACTACTCCGGGACCACCTGTATCCAGCCACCCTCGTCGTTTGGACCCTGAACGCCTTGCTATCGCCAAAAAGCAGTTCGAGGAGATGGTACAGAACGGTACAGCGCGACCCTCACAGAGTTCTTGGTCTTCGCCACTACATTTGGCCAAGAAGAAGGATGACGGTTGGAGACCCTGTGGCGACTACCGTGCCCTGAATGCCCGAACCATACCAGATTGCTATCCAGTTAGGCACATTCAAGACTTTGCCTATCACCTAGCCGGTAAGCGCATATTCAGCACCATCGATCTGGTCAAGGCTTTCAACCAGTTACCTGTCTGTGAAGAGGATATCCCAAAAACAGCCATCACAACTCCGTTCGGCATGTTTGAGTTCCCGTATATGACATTCGGTCTCCGAAATGCGGCTCAAACATTCCAACGTTTCATCGATGAAGTCCTGCAAAACCTGGATTTCACATACGGTTTCATCGATGACATTCTGGTTTTCTCCGAGACTGAAGAACAGCACAAACAACATTTGAAGCAGCTATTTCAGAAGCTTGAGGATTATGCTGTCCTTATCAACACATCGAAATGTGTATTTGGACAGTCCAAGGTTACCTTTCTTGGCTACACAGTCTCTGCCCAAGGTATAAGCCCGCATGACACTAAGGTACAAGCTATACAGAACTTCCCTCAGCCAAAAACTGTGAAGGAGCTTCGACGTTTTCTCGGGATGGTGAATTTTTATCGCCGTTTCATCCCCAAGGCAGGAGCTTTTCAAGCGCCGTTGAACGCACTTCTAGCAGGACCTAAAATCAAAGGCTCGCAACCCGTCAACTTCACTGCTGATCAAATGCATGCTTTCGAACTCTGCAAGAAGAGTCTATCCGAAGCTGCGATCCTATCATATCCAGACCCAAAGCTAGAGCTGGCTATTCAAACCGACGCATCAGACAAAGCCATAGGAGCTGTGCTGCAGCAAAAGTCGGAAAATGGCTGGCAACCCATCGCTTTCTTTTCGAAGAAGTTGAGCCCAGCGCAGACCAAGTATAGCCCGTATGACCGCGAGCTGCTGGCTATATATCAAGCTATACGGCACTTTAGGCACATGGTAGAAGCGAGGACCTTTGCCATCTATACGGACCACAAGCCGCTTACCTTCGCCTTTACAACGCGCCGTGACAATTGTTCCCCTCGCCAGTTCCGGTACCTAGACTATATCAGCCAATTTTCGACTGATATTAGATTTATCGGTGGAATCGAGAACTGCGTGGCTGATACTCTTTCTCGTATTGAAGAGGTTGGACTGACTCTTGTTGATTACAAGTCCTTAGCAAGAGATCAACAGAGTGATCCAGAATTACAAACCTTGCTACAGTCTGGATCATCACTTCGACTGGAGAAGATGAGCATACCTGGTTCTGACGTCATCATATTCTGTGACACATCTACTCCACAACCTCGGCCGTATATCACACCGACATTAAGACGTCACGTCTTTAAATCCTTACATGGCTTGAGCCATCCTGGAAGCAAGGCGAGCGTCCGCCTTGTCACGGAGAGGTTTGTTTGGCCTGGGATAAAAAAGGACTGCCGGCAGTGGTGCCAAGAATGCCATGAATGCCAATCAAACAAGGTTGGACGGCACACCGTTGCACCTCTCAAGCAATTTAAGCCACCGACAGCACGCTTTCGGCATATTCACATGGACATTATATCAATGCCGCTGAAGAACGACTTCAGATACTGTCTTACAATAGTCGACAGGTTCACACGATGGCCGGAGGCTTACCCACTACGAGATATCACCGCGGAATCCTGCGCAGCTGCTTTCATAGCTGGCTGGGTTTCTCGCTTCGGCTGTCCCGAGCATATTACGACAGACAGGGGACGACAGTTTGAAAGTAGCCTATTCAAGAATTTGGCTAATATTTTAGGAGCAACTCATCATCCTACAACGGCGTATCACCCAGCTGCCAACGGACTCGTCGAGCGACTTCACCGTCAATTGAAATCTGCCATTTCTTGCCACGCCACGAGTAACTGGGTTGAAACTTTGCCGATAGTACTTCTGGGTATTCGGACCGCCTGGAAAGAAGACCTGCAAACATCATGTGCAGAGCTGGTCTACGGTGAGCCGCTTCGCCTGCCGGGAGAATTTTTCTCAACGAGCTACACCAGGACAGTCGAAGACTTGTCGGAATTCGGCAACCGGTTACGCAACCACCTCAGCAGACTGAGCCCTCAAGCAACTTCATGGCATGGAAACCGTACGTTTTACGTACCTAAAGGCCTAAAAGATGCATCTCACGTGTATCTTCGCCAAGGTCCAGAACGCAAATCTCTGCAACCAGCTTACCTTGGCCCCTACAAGGTCCTACGAAGAGGTTGTAAGGCGTACATCATCGATGTCCAAGGACAAGAACAGACGGTGACCATCGATCGCCTCAAACCAGCCTACATAACAAGGAAATGGTCAACCCAACCGGAACCTTCATCACCACCAGTACATACCACCTCATCAACCTTGGTGACTCCAGAGGTGAAACGGACCAGAAGTGGCCGGACGGTTAGGTTCCCAGACTACTATCGTCCGTAGTCAACGGACTCAGCCGGGGAGTACTGTAGCGATATTTGTTATTTCGTGACAACAAAATCGCTACGCGTATCGCTCCGCGCGTAATGTGTGCGACACCCTTAGAGAACCGGTTGGGCCGCGCTCGTCGTGCTACAGGGAGACGACGTGCCCGCCGGCACTCCGCCTCACATCGCCTTATACTTAGCTTGTGTCCCATAATTCGATCTGTGCCTACTATCATATATCGCTATTCATTTAATCATTTCATATCATTGTAATCGTTGCTTTTCTATTTCTATTTGCTGTGCTATTTCTTGTTCTTATCATTTCATTGTGCTTTCATTTCATGTGTGTAAATTCATCCTTAATAAATTTAATTCTGTAAGTATTTCATCTTGTTTTCTTTGTTTCTCAAATTTACATTATTTATTCAGTGTTAAGCGCTTCACGCATTATTTACCTATCCTTTCTTAATTGCTTACATATCGGGTTCGATTCCCGTTGGCGGAGTATTTTGTGGATTTTTGTAAGCCGTAGGAAACTTATAACCAGACATACAGACAGACTAAATTTTCAGAAACAGACAGATCGACATATAGGTAGAATAAATATCCTTAGGGATATTTTACAACAACATTTCTACATACCTACCATCATGTTGACCCTAAAATATTTATGAAGAGGCTTAGAAGTTAAAAGATAAATGTGTTTTTGCTATAGTTTATAAAACAAATTTTCAAGAGCTTATAGAGGGACTGATCTGATCTAATAATATAGTTCATCTCTTGTTGAGTATTTATCATAATTATTTAATATTTACATAGCTTTGATCTCATTCGATGTCTTTCGCACAACCGCGACAGCATAGGCTCAGATCAGCTACGAGTCGACACCAATATAGACCGTGTAATCACCGATAGCACTCTGATATCGGCAGCTTGCTCGGGTCCCGCGCTTGACCCGCCTCCCCCGCTACCGGGGGAGGGGAGGGCCGGCCCTCACGATAGGTTTCTAACGTCACCCGTTCCAAACCAGTCGACCGTAGCTGACCAAGTTAGGTACAAACCCGACGCCATGAACATGGCGGGGGGCAATCCCCCAAATTTTTAACGTCATAGGATGATCCAACCGGATCACCCCATTTCCGATGACGCATAACGGTCACTAGGACCATTAGCATAGATCCAACCGAAAAAAAAAAAAAAAAAAAAATGTCTTTCGCAATTAACACTGACCAAAAGATCTTATTTTGAAGTAAAACTCGAACGCAAGCTAAGTCGATAAGTTGATTGCGAAGTGTTATATAAGCGGGCAAATAACTTAGCCAACCAAAGATTCCGCCGGCCGCGGCGCAAACAGGTTGATAAATATGTCAACTGGTTGCGTAACTGTAGCTCAAATCAATTAAGACATTTCTATTATAAACATGTGCAGACGATTTAAATAAAAAATCTGTACCACTAACAGAAATCACACGTGGAAATTAAAGAAATTATGAATCTGTTCTTGATTACATTATGACTTATCACTCGATCTTTCAATCGACGACGTGATTTAGCCAATCACAACTTCGAACGGACGAACGAACTTCGCTGTCGTTTTCGTAATGGCGTTTTGACTAAGCCCCTGCATAGAATCGGAGCGTGTGCCTTGCACATGTCTAGAGGGGCAGGTTACAACACAGATAAGGCCAAAATATGAAGCCTATAACTAAAACATGATAGATACCCGGTTTATAATAGAACAAATTAACAGTTTCAGTATAATGTCATTACATATAATGGTAGGTGATGGTAGTTCCATTATTTGTAAAGCAAAGATTTAGAATTAATGAAATTATTTTTGTATAACCACAAGATTATATACAAGTGGTATATAAATAAGGATATGGTGAGCTTAAACTATTACAGAAGAGGTTACTTACATAACAGCGATAAGATTTTCTTATTATGCTATTGACAAATAGATGCTTGACACACCAAAGTTTACGAGCTTTCTATCTTATTTTAATGAAAAATTTATAAATTATAAGTAGAATCTTCCGGACATGTTATTTGTACATCACAATATGCAATGTAGATGGCTTGTTATAAAGTAATGACGTTTGTGAGAGAATGCCATATTAAATATTAAACAGGCCGAGTGGCGAGTATGTACCTTAGCTTGAATCGTCGATTGGTACTTTGTAGAGTTGGTATTGTCAAATGGCAATCTTTATTATTATAAATTAGAGTATAAAAGGTTTTGGAGTTTCGTCATCCATGATTAAAATATTAAAAACAATTAACTTTTTAGTCACAGCTGGGTGGAATTTTAATTCAGCAAAACCCATTCATATTGATATTATACTATAATTATTTTATTTTAGACATAAGAATAATGTTTAAAATAGAATAATGTTTTTAGCTTCAAATCTTCCTAGTCTTTTGATATCTAATAAATAAATATACGTTTAGAATACATTAAAGTTTTCAACAATCGACTAAACAGACTGGACTGAGTCAGCGGTGGCGTAGGTGTGGCCTTGCTGCTCTTAAGGCACATCCAAATAAGGCCAAGACCCAAGTGTGGGTCGATGATGCCACCAAAAGCAATTTTTTAATTGAAAATCCGTTAGTTTGTTTTAAATTTGCTTGATATTATTTTGATACCTAAAGTAATATCGTCATACGGTAAGATTCGTTATTGATCTGTAGTGTAGTGAGTAACTGTCTTTAGATTATTTTATGTGTAATTACCTTTACACCTTGCTAAGTAAGCATTTTGATATATAATTGCGCAACTGTTTCAATACATTGTGAATATGAAATATTATGTACTTTCTGGAATTATTAATAAATGGGACCTCAGATTGAGAAGACGTTTTCTTTAACAACCCTGATCTACATGTCTACATCTTGACACACCACATGGCGACCCTGCCAGTGCTGCCTCGCGGCAGCGCTGTACCTTTCAAGATTATTTAATATTTATGAATAAAAAATAAAAAATAAATAATATATATAAAATTAAATAATGAAGATATAGAAATAAAGAAAATAAATAAGAAGATGAAATAATAATGACAAATAACGAAAAATGAAGAATTTTAAATTAAATCCAAGAAGAATAAATAATAAGAACAAATACAGAAGCAAAATAAAAATATTTTTTTTACTAAAATTCAAGAAAGAAGAATCAAAAAATTAATGTTAAAGTATAAGAAGAAAAATAAAATTATAAAGTGAAGTAAGAAGAAAAAGTAATAATAAAGAGATGCATCGGAAAAGAAATGGTCTCCAAGAAATTCAAAGAAAAGGCACTGGGAGACGTTGCTGCCCAAGGGATCAAGAGGAAAGGTGCCGGGAGATGCTGGTGTCCAAGGTCCAGAGGAAAGGTGCTGGGAGATTTAAGAGAAAAATTGGCCCAACTCTTTCTTAACTTGATCGAGCACTAGGTATATTTTTTTTATCGTTATATTTAGCCTATATTATTAAAATGTGTATCAGAAATTAAGAAATATTTTAACAGAATCAAAAATAGTTAAGTACAGTAGATTAAAGTATAAAAGAATAGCCTAATTATAATATTATGATCTTTTAAAATAATTTAAGTATAGCTAGAGAAAATTGTCATTAAAATCAATATTTTATTAGTTAATATTCATATTATGGTGTTTTAAACCTCGTGTATGTTTTGTTAGTAATACTACACTTATTAATGCAACGTAGTACATTCTTGTGTTACTTGACTACATGCTAGCCATTGATATAAAATAATATAGATGTAATTTTTTTTTTTCTCATGCTTTAATTTAATATAAAATAAAATTTAAAAAAAAATATGGAATTCGATGAGTAATTTTGAAGAAATTAGTTATGAGTTACATAAATTAAGATTCAACTTATATTTATGACATTCATAGATTTTCTTGATTTATAAAATTGTGTAGATTGATTACGCATTCAACCGGACAGACGTGAATATGGAAAGTAGTTATGATTAAAAAGGAGTTGGTTAAATTTACGAATAATGTGGCTGCAAACGCATTATTTCGATAAATAAAGAAAGTAGGAAATAATAAATTGACAAAAATATATAATATAAAATGCTTTGTTAAATAACACTTCCTTCGATGAACGGACTGATCACCCGCCCGTCGATTGGAAATGCTTAAAATATCAAAGAATTATTGTATGGAACTAATAGAGACGAGATTTTAGAAGTTGTTTTTATGACATATTATAGTCCAAATACTTGATCATGTTAAACGCGAGACGTTTTCGTGAGAGTTTTAGGATTATTTTGAGAATAAATAATAAGGTATAGAAAAGAAATAAAAGGGGGGACATTGATAGAAATGTTGATATAGTGGAGTAGGAGACATTTAAATTGTCTAAAAATTGTGTGTTGAATCCTTCCATTCGATCATGGTGTGAACGAGCTTTCCTCCGTGAGATATGTTGGAGTCTAAAGAGACTTAAATGATGACCACAAGTTATGTAGAAAGAGAGTATAGTATGTTAAAAGATGTTATAAGAATGTTTAAGAATAATGGAATATACGAAGAATAAATAAATAAAATGTATTTGAGTATGCAAAGAGTTAGAAAATAAGATGAATAAATGAAGTTATATGTAGCCCGTATAGGTCGAAAATTAAACTAAAGGAATAAAAAGTAAAGATATAAAGTAAGGGTTATTATATTATGTGAAACCCAATGAAAATGTATGATGAGAAAGTAGGAATTTATGGAGAATAAATAAAGTTATAATGAGGAATATGATGATGATAATGATGATGAATAGTTATAACTCAATAATTAAAAGTGTTCGTAATATGTGCACATGACCTCGCCGAAGAGTTGTAACGCCGCGTCAGCGAAATATGACTTTTCAATTCTAAGGAAACGCGTGATTAGGGTTCCGCAATGATTTTGTATTATATTACAATAATTATTAATTTTATTTTCTAATGATTTTTTTTTTCTTTGTTCTAAGGGAATAATTAAAAATAAATTGTTATTTTCTATCTAAGTTTAAGTCGTTAATATAATATATCTATGGGTTTATATATCGTAATATTAAATGTTTAAATTGAAAATAAAATTAAAAATAAATTAATATATTCCGCAATTCCGCAAAGTAAATTTAAAATTAAACCCATTAAAATGTGAATTTTTAAAGCGACAAAATCTTTACTTAGGTCATACAATATCAGCGGACGGAATTTTACCGGA
The DNA here is from genome assembly GCA_905333005.2 of Lycaena phlaeas. Lineage (NCBI taxonomy): Eukaryota > Metazoa > Arthropoda > Insecta > Lepidoptera > Lycaenidae > Lycaena > Lycaena phlaeas. Next base: position 14,373,048 of record HG995173.1, read on the forward strand.
CCCAGAGAAAATACGAGTCATTGAAAGTTATCCGACACCGACATGCGCTGACGATGTCAAGCGTTTTGTTGCATTTAGCAACTATTATAGAAAATTTATAAATAACTTTGCAGCAGTAGTTTTGCCTTTAAACAACTTATGTAGAAAAAATGTTTAATTCCAATGGACTACAGAATGCCAAAATGCTTTTGATACCCTTAAAAATTTAACTTTAATTTAATTTTAAGTAAGCAACGTAGAAAGTGTAATTATGATTTGTCAATTAATCCTATTTTTTATAAACCAGGAGATACATTATTATTAAAAAATGAAACTGGAAATAAATTGGATACTTTATATAAGGGTCCATATGTAGTAGTAGAAGACCTGGCACCTAATGTTAAAATAAATTTAGATGGTAAGCATGTTATAGTACATAAGGATAGAACTAAGTTATATAAGATACCGCAGTTAGCATAAGTTTATTAGAGTTTAGTAAAAAAAAACCAAACAAAAAAAAAAGAAAGTTTAGTACTTAAATAATAATAATAATCTAGGTTTGTTTTTTTTTTTCTTTTCACTAAGGGGGATGGTGTAGTGTAGTGAGTAACTGTCTTTAGATTATTTTATGTGTAATTACCTTTACACCTTGCTAAGTAAGCATTTTGATATATAATTGCGCAACTGTTTCAATACATTGTGAATATGAAATATTATGTACTTTATGGAATTATTAATAAATGGGACCTCAGATTGAGAAGACGTTTTCTTTAACAACCCTGATCTACATGTCTACATCTTGACACATCACAGATCATAATTTTCGTCACTTATCAGGTTAAAGGCATTGTTTTATAGAAATTTGACTTTCATCTGTTTCCAAATATTAAATGGCCTTAGAGGCCAGAACTGTTCATCGAATGAAGAGGTTGAAGCCTTCGTAAACCTGTACTTTGAAGATCTTGAGGAATATTTTTTTAATCTCGTAAAGAATAGAAGCTCTCAAAAGCATGTCGAAGAAGTACATAGAGCTGAATGAAGATTATGTCGAAAAAGAAAATATTTTTGTATATATTTTTTTATTTTCATGTCTTGGCTGCGAACTTTTCAATCCACACTCATACGTAAAGATATTACGTATGACATCATATTTCATAATTTGTTTTCTATGATGGTACATAGCCAAAGGATTTATGATTTATCTTCGATTATAGATTATTTTTATTCTTAATTCAAAATGTTATCAATGAAGAATGATGTTTACTGGCTTTCTTATAATAACAACGATTATTATTACAAGATAATATCTTATACGAATATTATGGAAATAAAGCTGAAGAGTTTTAACGCACCAATCTCGGAAATTATTAGTCGAATTTAAATGATTATTTTAGTTTTAGGGGAGGCTGCTGGAACTGTGTGGGACTCATACTTGGTCAGTGAACTATTCAAATTATATACACACATAAAATCCATAAAATTCCTGTGAGCGCCTTCATCCACTTTTTCAGGGTTCCGTATCTGCAGGAAAGACCTAGGCGAAAAAAATGGTGGTGACACACGGACAGACAGACAGTCAGGCCAAGGATCTTAAAAATTAAATAGTATTTTTTTACCTTTTAAGGTAGGTGCCGAACCCTAAAAACGTTTACGTCCTACCATAATTATGTGAATCTGAAAATGCGTGTTACAGTTACATACGATCATTTTAATAGCTCAATCAAGTCGTTGGAATTGTTTGGATGATTACCTAGTAAAGTAATAAGTAGTAAGTACACGATAAATGTTGGTACTTATGTCGTATTAACTTTCTCCGGTCGCGCCGCACGCACCAATTGTTGGGGACAACTGCAGGCTGTATTACTCTACCTCTCTCTCTCTACTACCTCTATCACCTACCATAAAATTAATCAACGTAAAATGTTGTTGGAATTTTATTGTATTTTTTTCCTTTTTATAAACCACTGACAGCACCGATGGGATGTGGCAATAAACGGATGTGTAATTGATAATAATTATGATTAATTATTAAATTAAAATATAACATTAATACTGTAAATACGTTACCGTAGTAATAAGTATATTTTAGTAAGGGCGCTACTCTGCCCAAATATATTGTTATCGAGAAGATTCAATTGTTTTAATCGAATTACTAAATTAATTATAACAGCTTAACAATGCGACTTGTAAGTTGTAACATAATGTTCTAGCGGGGCAATATAAATATGTAGTACTTTAAAATAACCAGAAAGGCCTTTGTTGATTTTATCGTTTAAGATTTGTTAAAATATCAGTTTCAAATTACCAGCAAAGAACGTTGACAGGAGTTTGTATATTGAAAAATTAAAGTATCAACCCTTATATGCTTCTCAAAATCAGGCGACGAGGGTATTATGGGCCATAGTTCACCGATGCACGGGCTCAATGCGGTTTTGTGAAATTTACATACCTTCAAAGACTTTCAGTCTCATCAGGCATGCAGGTTTCCTCACGTTATTTTTCTTTAGTAGTGTGCGAGTGATTGTCTTGTGCTTAGGGTGTGCTTAGAAAAACCCATTTCATCAATCGAACCCGGAACCTCCCACATAAGGGGCCGAGTTTACTCACCACTGGGCCGTCGTCGCTAAATGTATACATATTTTGTATTTATAACAGCTAAAGCTGTAATAAAAAGCTGCAATATGTATATTTTTTCTATTAACATGATTATTTTCATTATTAAAACTATTTAAAACGGGATATTTACCATGTGTTTCACTTTTATTTCGCAAAGCTCGATATTTCGAGATTGTCTACGAATGTCTTGTTTACTTATATGTAAATATTTTATAAATAAATGTATTTATTTCAGTTATCTACCTACTAACTTTGTGATTTTATTTTAATTTTATTATTGATTTTCATTATACGCTAATAATAAAGCTTTTATCGTTGCATTTTATTTGACTATTGTTATAAGATTTTTTTATGATATACGTTTTGTGTTATGATATTCTAAATTATGCTATTAATTGTTGTTTATTAAAATATTCTTTCAACTTTTAAAATAAATACAATACCTATACGAAATTCTTTAAGATGCAATATTATATCAGAGCTTATGCAAAAAAGTGCACGAGAACACCAGCGAAAGGTCACATGGCGACCTTTGATTTTTTTTTCTTTGCCTTGTTCAATAATGGACCGACCATTGATATATTATTTATTGCGACTCACATTATAATCATAGCGCCAGATTTTATCTTAATCCGTTGAGTATGATCCACAACAGTTTTAGAGATCCGAAGTTTTCATTATTATATACTTAAATTTACTGGCATTCTATTATTGTAGCGAATTGCAAGCATAATACCGGAATAGAGAAGTAATGTTATGTTTGTATGTAACCAAATTCGCCAAATCTGTGCTGCCCTTATTTGCCAACTGATGGCCATTGATAACTGATTGGCTAAAGGAACGAACAGATCACTGATTGGTTGAATGGTTATTACGTCAGTGACAAATCGCTCATCAGTTTTTATGGATTTTTAAATTATGAAAACCAAGAACTTACAAGAGGTTTTCATTAGAGAGGATTTATTTATTTATTTGTGCTTTATTGTTACAAATTTAAAAAATCTGATACAAATTGGCAGACTTAATGCTAATTAGTAAATATTAGTTGCTACTAACTGAATGATACCAATGTTGGCAACTTGGGGACAAAGAGGCAATCGCCTTCATAAGGATGGAAGAGACTAGTCAAAAGTCAACTCAGCGATTGGAGTTAATTTTGAAGAATTTTCTTAAGCTTCTCTAAGCAATTAGGCTAAGATAGGCTAAGCTTCCGATAGTGGTAATGCCGGCAGGCTCAAGTGATAACCTCTTCATCTGTCTTACATGTAAGGAAGGCATTAGTCGATTAGCTATTAATTGAAGCACCTATTGCCATGAAAACGTAAAAATAGCGCGTTAAAATGATATAAAGTATATGATATGTCGGTGATGATATTCGAAATAAAAATGTTGCTACAGTAGCAAGGGGATGGATTTTTAAACGTGTGTGTAATGTATGTACATATTAATAAATGTGCGTGTGTGTATATATATTTCTGGTTGCATTCATGTTTATAAGTCCTTCCATTTATGTGATATTGAATGTTAACAATAGTCGGTGTAACTCACTTTAACTCAACTCAATCTTGCATTTCTTTTGGCCAATTATAATTTAATGTAAACAGCGAGTTAAAATACAATAAGGGCCTGTTTCACAATCTCCCTTTAAGTTCCCTATAGGCTATTGGCAACATATTTGACAGATGTTTGACAGATACTCCATACTCTATCTGTCAAACATCTGTCAAATATGTTGCCAATAGCCTATAGGGAACTTAAAGGGAGATTGTGAAACAGGCCCTAAGGGTAATAAGGGCATGTTTCACAATCTCCAGTTAAGTGCCCAATAGGCTATCGGCAACATATTTGACAGATATTTGACAGATACTCCATACTCTATCTGTCAAATATGTTGCCGATAGCCTATTGGGAACTTAACTGGAGATTGTGAAACAGGCCCTAAGCTAGGTAAGTCGAAATGATCAGATCCAATATTGACATTAGTAAACTTGAGTGTGTCAATGTCGCTTGTTCCGCGGCGCATGAGATCGTGAGAAAACATACGTGGTAGAGATTAGGTCCTTGACGGCACCATTTCGTCAAACCCATCGGACTGGCATACGACTTTCGTAATGTGACGAAAAATGGTAATGGACGATGAGGATAGTAAGGTGTTGGGAAATATTATACGCTACGACCAATAACGATTATTGATTACAATTATTTATAGCAAATATAATGAAACTTTTTTAAACACTTTTCCACTGTTTATTATATATATTATTACAGCTATAATTTAAACACCGGTTTCGACAATTAATATATATAATAAATAGTGGAAAAAGTGTTTAAAAAAGTTTCATATTTGCTATAACATGAATTTCCATCAAGGACCGACAATACATTCAATCAATAATACAATTATTTATCAAACAAGATATAAAATAATAATTTATTTAATGTAAATAAACTTCCTTTATCGGATAAATGTTATAGGTATGCAAAAATGCAAAAATGTTATGTTAGCATAATGTTAAGTGTTTTTATTGTAACAAATTAAGTATATAATAAAACATCATGATGATTTTTAGATTTTTATATGGTTTTTTAAGTAATAAAAAACTATTTCACCATTTGAATTAAAGAGCAGTGGCCAGTCCGTGTTGGATGCGAGTGGCAAGGATCGGTCATCTTGGGGTTCATTAAGGGAAGCCTATGTTTCGCAGTGGCCCGGATAAAGGCTAAAGGAAAAGTGACGATGATGATGATTGTAAAGTTATATACAAAACCGTTCATGCTTGGACAATGTGAAAATTTATTAATGTAAATTGTATCTGATTTTATCTTGGGTCAATGGCGTGGTAACAGCTTTACTCCCGATTATATCACCAGCACATTGTGGCTGATTCTAGTGTAACAAGTCACACGCTTTCAAGGTCAGCGTCAAACTGGAGCATTACCGGCCAACACCGGGACATACGAATCTATAGAAGAAAACGGCTAACGCTTTTCGACCTAGCTGGTACTGGCTGAAAGGCCATAAGCGTTAACCGTAAGCCCATTTGAAAAAACTAAGCACTTATGTATCTATGCACAAAAATTAATAGAAAAGTTATATAGTTTTTCTTGTTTAGAGAAGAGATCTGTTTATATAGTGGTATATAGATAAATCTGTGAAGGCGCAACCAGGAGAACATTATTAAATTTATAGGTCCAATATTTGATAATAATAAAAACTGACAAAATATACACCTTAAAAGACATTTGTTTGCAGCCTCTTGAATGATATGAACTTCGATACTTTTATAACTTGTACGTTCACAACATTTTCGTCAAAGTAATAGATAAGTATTGGAGAGACAATATAGAGATTTAGTATTATGATTAGTAAAAATATAATACATACCTAGGTATTTAATATTTTCGCAATTTTTTGTTACAATTCGTCAAATCAATTTAAGCAACTCTTTATGCTAAACGGTGTTTCTTATAATAATTATTTAAGATAATAATATTATATTATTTGCTTATTTTATTTTTGCTTTAAATAATTATTTATTATAATACAAAACGTTTTTTTTTTATTAGACTTACGTTTTCCGATATGGCGCTGTCACTCAGAGAAATACCGAAAACGCAGAGGCAACACAACAAAGCACCAATTTTACGAACCATATTTAATCACTACCACAAATAATCAAATTTAAAAACACGTTTCGATTGATTTCAATAAGTTTTTTACGGCATGAGGCGAAAGGTGCGCGACCGAACGCAATATGAAACTTACAACGCAAGTGTCGCGATTTTTGAAAGGCGCGCGTAGGAGGGTTTCGCGCCTATTTCATGGCTGCGTTTAGTATTTGCAACAGGTATTATAGCATAGGAGCATACTCCATACAGCCAAACGAATTAATTTTTAAAATATGCCGCGATTACTTTAATTAGCAATCTTATAATATGTATTTTAATAATAATGTTATTAAAGTCTGAAATAAAATTTAGCAGCTTTTATTTTATACCTTTTAAAGATCAATATATTTTTTGTAATGGAAATTTAATAAAAAAAATAATTAAGTAATAACAATTTAAGACCTAAAATAAGGGTTTGTCTTGCGATGTGTGACTACATCGGCTGAGCAGTTTTCGCGTCAAAGCGTAACAAACATCCCTTTTATAATATACTAGCTGTTGCCCGCAAATTCACCTGCGTTAACTAAGATTTACAACGCGATCTTAGCGGGATGACATATCTTTATCGATAAATGGGCTATCTGACACTGAAAAAAACATTCAAATCCGACCATTAGTTCCTGAGATTAGAGCGTTCAAACGAACAAATAAGTAACTTTTCTGGTTGATTTTTTACCTCTTGTGTCCGAAAAACCCAAAAAATTTTTTCCAGAATAAAATTTTGCCTATATTACTCGTGGATAATGTAGCTTTCGAATGGTGAAAGAATTTTTGAAATCGGTCCAGTACTTTTTGAGCCTATTCATTACAAACAAACAAACAAACAAAGTTTTCCCCTTTATATTATTAGGGTAGAAGTATAAGTAGATTATCAGTAGACTGTAGGTATGTGTACGAGTGTGAATGCAATTGACACACACCGATGATGAAGATAATTATAATAACAGAAGAAATATAGATCTACACATAGATTGATGTGATAACTATCAACAAAAAGTATTCGCATAATTATAAAAAGCATTAGAAATTTTCTCATGCTCTCTTTACGCAAACAAAGGCAGTAAATTCAACAAGAAATGGGTAAATAGAACATAAGATACGATGAATTATTACCTTTAGTTTATTCGTATTTGAACGCAATCATTAAATAAAACGCCGAGGGACAGCAGATTGTCAGGAGGCCTTTCTCGGTTACCAACCTATTCGTATTCTATTGACTAAAATGATAAATATATTAATCATATTATAATATGTAACCATAATAAGGTGCATGAGAAGAGGCCGCGTTTAGGTAGACGAAGTGTTGGTCGGCTATTAACCAGGTGGTAAAACGATCTCCGTGCTGTGGCAGATCTGCGTTGGATGCGAGTGGCAAAGGCTCGGTCGTCTTGACGTTCATTGAGGCCTTTGTTAGCAGTGGACGGAAAAAGGCTGATGATGAGCTGTTACCAGCGGCTCCATCGACTTTATCACTGATCATACTTATTATGTCTTTTTTAAGAGGTAGTGCTTTGCATCCAAATTGTGCCGGCACGATTTAAACTAACAGCTATGATGTCACGTATAATCTGGCTTATAAGTTTCCGGTGGCCCATTGAAGGGTAAAGGAGGGCAACTATAAAACATCTTAGACGCCAATAGACTTCAACTATTTACTTGCACTTTGCTAAAAATCCTTTCATTGTTGTTTTCATTTCCGTTCCTATTGGAACACTCTAAGACCAAAGGGGTATACTGCCAATTCTGTCAGATTCGATATGTATTCTGAAATATTGAAAAACGGCGGGAAACCCCGAGTTTAGCCTTCCACTCTAATCCCCTATCAATCAACTATGATCCTTCATAATATTCGCCAACTTAGATCTTATATATATATCTGTCATATTTTCAAGAACTTTAAGGTTTTAAGTTAGATTAGGAAATAATTAATACAGTCATGCTCATGATGGGTACAAGGGCGTCGCCAGCCGATGGCTCAGGGGGGGGGGGCAAGTTGACTTTACCTACTTCATTCTTCATTTTTTTCATTCATTCATACTTTTCACATTCTCTATGAATGAGAAAAGTAGATAGAAGTAGTAGCGCGGTTACATGTTGCTTCCCCACTCCCCCTCTTCCGCTTCAACGATAGAGTAGAGCAGGCAGAGCGTAGTGGAGCGTACAGAATATTAGGAGTGGAATGGTGAATTCATTCGAGTTTCGACGTATGGGAAAGATTGTTCAAGGCTTGAACTTCAAGCAAATCAACTCAAAGACTTAGGACTTTGGTTGCATTATATTTGGCAACTTTTTAAGAATCTCTAGAGGGTGGCAGTTGCCCCTCCCTGCCTCCCCCCCCCCCTGGCGACGCCCTTGGATGGGTACATAAAAGGTTGGTTGAGAGACATTTGTCACTAAGTAGGGCTAAATGAAATATATATGTAGCTTTAAATTGAAAGTATGTACTTTATTTGTTATAAGAATTATTATATAAGTTACATCACAATAGTCAACAGTGTAAAATAGTGTGAGCTATAATCAGAACAACACTGAGATCAAAACGTTTACAATTTTTAAAACTACATTTTCCTACTACCTAACACCTAGATTATGAAAAATATAATTAAGATTATAGTAACAATATCATATAAATAGAGGTACAGCACCTATATATTTCGATAGTGCAGTTTAAGATTTTTTGACCATCGTCCTTGTTTTTTAAACTACCCTCAAATTTTCTTAATTCCCTGTAAGTTTCCGAAAATATATCAAGATAATTTTCTATCCCTGTGTTTCTTTCTCTCCTATTTATACCTTTCGAAACGCCTATAATGTATATATATTATATACGAAGTACAAACAGATTAGATAGATAGAGTACAGTTTCCAACATTAAGTGTGACTACTATTTTTTGTATAATAATAAAACAACTTTTACACATTTTATCGCAGCTAAAAATTTCACGAGACGAGTCAAAATTGTAATAGTTACTTAATTCTTATGCATGCCCATAAATGTAATAGTAAACATATAACAGAATATTTATAGGCTAGTCAATATAGCAGTAAATAAAAATAAAAAAGACTATAATTATTATTAAAATCCATAAAAGTTGTTTGATTATAGTGAGTGAAAACCGCGTAAACATTTATAGAAAACTCTATACTATGCTCCATATTAAAACTGAAACAGACGCATTTTAACGTGCGACTACCAAATAGTATAATAATATCACTAATTTAGATAAATGATAGAAAAATATAGTACACATCAAGTAGTAGGTATATTAATTGTAATAAAAAATAATTACTATAAATATGGCGAGGTCATTCATTCGTTAGACGGATATTTGTTGAAATTTTTTAATCTAACAAAGATTAAAATATTCTAGGGAATGTATATAGGTAGGTAGTATAATTTATATATTAGCAGTCACCATAAGACTAGAAATGTGTAGATCATATAACATGTAATTTCTTGAAATATTAATTGAGGTTTTTAAAGTAAATAAACTTAAAAATCTTGGAATGTATGTAAAAAAACATAAAGAATGCGTACATATTTAATTCAATAGTACAAAATGATTTTTGTAATTTTATTAACAAGCTCTAATCGTTAAATCAAATAAAAGCTAAACAAACTCATTGGAGTCGACGATAATTAGATAAGATAGATAATATTTAGACACTTAATGGTTTACACAAATATCAATATTATTCAATTGAATTACTGTGTCTACTGAAACCAAAATAATGAGCGCCTGAATACCTAATCATATTTTTATGCCTATGTTATGGTGCCTGATATATAAAAATAGCTGTCATTTCAGAGTCATGAGCTATTGAATTATTTATTTTATTTGCAAAACCATAATGTTTAAAATTGGAACCCATATAAAGCTACTTACAGGAACATATGTTTTTTATTTTAATGTATAGCCAAGCAATAAAGATGAACGTATCAATTTTGATATAACGCCAATAAAAATTTGAAAATAATTATTAGTCCTGCATTTCTGGTATACTTATTACAAGTTACAACATAGGAGTTAAGTATAGTACTTAATGATATATCTATATATTATATAATTCCAGTGTCACGATGTTTGTCCGGGATAAACTCCGAAACTACTGAACCGATTTTAATGTTTTTTTTTTAAATGTGGGCTTTTCTCCAACTTAAAATATGAGATAGTTTATTTCTCGAATTTGAAATAAAATAGGTAGGAACAAAAAACTGCTACATGCCAAATCTTTTTGACAGAACGAAAACGAATCGGGTCCGTTAGTGAAAATATAAGTGCATAATATTTGCTTTACAAAATACAACACGTTTTAAAAGTAACTTAGGTAAGTTTGCATCACAGTCAACTTATCTTAAGGGAAACATGCAATACTTAATAACACCCATTTGAAAATGAGTCCCAGATAGCATACAAGTTTTATAGATACTATCTTATACAGTACGTTCTAACTAGAGCATAATATAATTAGCCTATAAAGTCCTAGATAACATAAGTACATCCACAATTACCCCACCATGTATCATATAGGTATATATATATCAATCAGTTTGACTAGAATCGTAGAAGTTTATACATATAATAACAATACTTATTATATTTTAACATAATACAAGTTATAAAAATATTTTTCGAGTATTTACTTTTAGAAAATAGCTTTGTGGCTCGTAAGTTATCAAAGTTATGCTTTTTATGAAAGTGTTACAGGTATCGAATATAATGAATAAATTGTATATAGTACCTAATTGAAATCGACAACATGTGCTTGAAAAGTTTCTAAAAAATTAATCGAGGTATACAGAATGGTATTAGATAATGAACCTAATCTTGTAGTCCAGGCTAAAGTCAATAACGATCATAAACTATTTTAATAATAACATAGATCAATAGGTACATTATAGTTCACGATAGAATAATTCGAAAAAAAAATACGATTTTATTTATTAAGTACTTACCTACAACATTTATTTTTAATCTTATAACCTTGAGTTTTCCGAAAAACCGTGTGTTTGTTTTCAATTCGAGCGATAGCAATTTTAGAAGGGCTTGAGGGTGTAAATATTTAAGCTCCATCGAGCATATGGCATTTTCGAACTTCATAAATTATAAATGCAGCAGTCTATATTGGTTATTATCATCGATTCATCTATACTTTTTGACGTGACAACGTCTAATAACTCGATACTACGGGCAGCATGCCCGAAAAAGATGACGTCATGTCGCGTTCTGCCAGCGAAAGCGCGGCACGAACGAGAGAGAGGCTTGAGCGATCGGCTCAGTTCGGTTCGTGCTGCATGTAATGTTTGACGTTGTCACGTCAACCGACTTTACAGACAACCATTTTTAATTTATTTTAGTCCCAAACTCGTCATAATTTTTATTCCTAACAGAAGGAATCGCAGGTGTACTTTTGTTAAGATTCTGCATGGAAATGATCCTCCTCTGTGAGATCAATGTTGGTCGCATCTCATTGAAATATTCTTCGATCTCTTGCAATGTCAGTCCTTTAGTTTCTGGTAGGCAAAAGTACAGGTAGACGCAACCTTTGTAAAACAAAACATTTGCCTATGTCAATCCTCATCAATTTTTACTAATTACTAGCTAAGTAGGTATATCATCTAAAAACATATTTACTACAATATTTTGTTCTTTTTTATTTAAATTAAGCCTTATTTAGCACAGGGCAATATTAACAAGATGGTGGTAGACGTGTAACCCCAAAAAACAGTGCTCTTCCACGGCGGTTAACTAACTCTTGGCCTTTCCAAAAGAGCATAATATATAATATACATCTTATACCTAAAATAAGTTACTGCTTTACCTAGTAATGAGCAGACGCCGAAAGAAATTATGGTGTTTCCGAAGCCAAGGAGGTCACGAATGTGGGGATAGCAAACATTGACAGCGAAAATTAGAAAACATATATTAGATAACGACAAGCCACCAAGTATTCCACGAATCTGCAAAAAAATTACATATTTTATGACGTCAGATTTGCGAAAAGCACGGATAAATAAACACTTGCGTCTTTTATTCCATTACTTTCGTTTAATTTTTTACGTAGGCAAGTAATCAAAAGAAATATTTTTTAAAACAATATTAAGTAGTGCCCGACAATAATATCAGTCTGACACATTTAATTGTCTTGGTTTGAGTCTGACTCCATAAGTCTGACTCAAGTCAGAAGTCAGAGTCTGGCAGGAGAACTGACTTAGAACAGTCCGAAGTTTTCAAATTCATGCCACATTCTAATATTTTGTAATTAAAGTCAATTAAGTCTTCGGCTGTAAAATAGCAAATATAAAAATTCAGCTGTCTTACATTAAAACTTTACTATTAATAAAAATAAGTCAGATAATTGACTTACTTGCAATGGATATAATTCATACATTATTATTACAGGTAAGGTGTAATGACCAATCGTAGCAAAAACTATGTATGCTACGTAGCAAATTTGTGGCAAAAGATTAATGTGTGTTTCATAATGTATATAGATACCAAGAATAAGGCATACGAGACCAACACCTAAACCTGAAAAAGATGTTATTTTATTAAATTAAAACAAATTCTTTATTGTATTCTTTATTGTAATCTATAAACATTTCTTTATTGAATAAATATTTTTAAAGAAAAGTAGGAATTATAGGAAGATTCATAAAGACAGACTCATGCACCTTTAATAGTCAAGTAGCTTTTGAAATAAACATTATAACCAAGCTGATGATGATATTTGAAGAACAGTACAGGTTAGGAGGACTTTTGTATATGATGATAATAGGCTGGTTTATAAATTAATTATACTAAAGTCTATAAGTTACAACACACTTAGACATGGCTTTGTAGTTAGAACATGAACAGAAATTGATAAAGATTTTATATTTTTGTATATAAAAGTGCATTCCAAAGCTTGGCTGTATCTACACAAGTGTATCTTTGACATGAAGTGCAGAGACAGAAGAAACACACATTGGCAGCTTATTTAAATATTTTGATGGGTTTGTAGTAAATTACCTGAAACCAAAGCTAATGGTCGTCTTCCAAATCTAAAGATCAGTGTGGAACCGAGTAATCCTGATATAATCCTTGTTAAGCCAAGGATAACATTCCCAACATGAGGATCCACAGATGATTTGGATTTCTATTACAAAAAGAAATATTTAATTACATTGTGCATGGCCCTTGTCAAAAACTTCATACACTTTAACTAAGTCTTGCGGCTGGGTAGCTAGACAAAGTGTTAGCTGGTCATTAACCAATGAGAAGACAGGCGGAAGACTGTGTTGAATGCCAGTGGCAAAGAATTAGCTTTCATCTTGTATGCTAGGTACTCTAGGCCACACAATAGATTGGCATTTTAGAAAGCAGTTTTTTTTTTTTAATAGAAAGAAGTATAATAATTAATAATAATTGAAAAAGTATAAATGAAATTATACCTGTAATATTTCAACACCCCACAATACTAAAATGGTGACACCAGATAGTTGTGTTATGAGGAAATAAGTCATTATAATGCCAAACGGTTTGCAGGCCGAGCGGCTCCACAGTCTCTCCATTTGCTCTTTAAAAGTTAAACTATAAAATCATGTAAAATTAATTTACCATAACTTTACTAACCTATATATTGAATGTATGCATGTTACTATTAAATTTAATACAAATAAATACATCATTTGTTTATAATATTATATAATAAATATTATTTTTAAGAAATAAATATAATCTAACAATATGACTATCATTTTGCAAAGATATTGATATAAATCATCTATTTATTAGTAATGAAAACAGTGTTTCAATTACTGGAGAATAGATTGAAAAGCAATATTGAAAATAATATTTAACTACTTATATATTTTTTTAACAACAAACGAACATTTTTATGAGTTTTTTTTAATACTGTAGTTAATAATTTTAGTTGGATTACCTATTTAACCAGTAAGACTAAACCTGTATTACTTACTGGCTTAGCTCATGCTAAATATTGCAGCATATTAACTGGAAAACATCACCATCCTACCAATAATTGAATCACATTAAATCAAAAAAAATATTTACCTATTTACTAATTTATATACCCACATGTAAGTCGGTATATAAATTAGTAAGCGAAGTATAGAAACTACGCATATCTTCTATCAATGTAATCATGAAATTCCTAACTCTACCTAACTAACAAAATATGCTAGTTTGTTAAATTTTGTGAGTAAAAATGAATTTCTAGCTACGTTTTTATAAAGAATTTCGAACATTATACATATTTGATATTTAACACCACAGTAAAGTAAGTAAGTTTATAAAAGCTCGATTGGAAGACCAAATACCATTCAACGCTCAAAGCTCAATATCATGGCAAAACTCACAGACTCATCACTCAAGTGTTGCAGAAACTAGAAACATACTTAAAAGTACTCTGCGAATTGTGATTAAAATATAGAAATATCTTATTGAAACTCCACAAATCAATTCCACAATAATTCACAAGATAAGGTTGAACTTTATAGTTTGAACTTGGTTTGAACTTTGTGTCAACTGTCAAGTATATTGTGTCAATGTCAATGTCGAGGTATATAGGTACGTTCGAATATGTACTGTACATAGATATATAAAAAGCTTAGATAGAGGATAATAAGTTGAACAAATTTCATAACTAATACGCTCTTTACTCTTACGTCAAACTACCTGTGTTGAAACGAGATAGCAATATGTCTTCAGCTCTATCTTCAGGCCATGCGCCCCACATTGCCTCGGCGGCCATATTAGTTGGTAGCCAGCTGGATACCAAACAAGCTTTTGTGTTTTGCTAATAATTTGTGGTTTTTTGTATTAAAAGTGAACTTTTAGTTATATTTACGTAATTAACAAGAAATGTGGCGTGTGTGGTACCAGGGTATTCTCACCAAATGGGTGTACTAAGTGAAAATGATTCAAATGTATCATTCCACCGGTAAGCTTAAAGACAAATATTGTTAATTTAATGTTTATTAAGGTATGAAATACCTGTAGATCTTATTGAATTTTGATAATTGTAAAAGTATGTATTATTTTATGCATTTATTTTTGCGTATATGCATCATCATTACATAATAATTCTAATTATAAATAACACAATCTGATATTTTGACACTTTACATACCAGATAGTGTTGTACGACTAGTAACATGAAATATCGATAACGTTCGATATTTAATTTAGAAAGGCTATGGTAGGATAAGCTTATAAGTGAATCTGCCTGTAGCGAGTTTGTCCTTGTAATTTTTATGGATCGTGTAGCTCTATGCTGGCTAGTTAATTACTTGCTGGTGCCAAATTCACTGGCTTTTACTGATATTTTTTATTATAAATAGGTTTTCGACTGGCTCCTATTTCTATAAGAGAAGAATGGATCAAAAATATAAACAGAGGCGAGGAATGGAGTCCCACATAATACTCTGTCATCAATCAAGGATATGCTCTGCACATTTTGAAGAATCTTGCTTTCGTCAGGGATACACCCGAAAAACTCTCCATTTGCATGCAGTGCCAACAATATTTGTTAATCATCCCCTATCATATCAACTCGTAAGTGTACATGTTCAGATTATACAAGTCTAATGCACAAAAGTGCTAGTACTTCTAATACTTATTTGGCTAAGCTAGTGTGATTTAATCAAATAGATAATATGCAACATTGACGTATTATATTGTTTATTGAGTTCATGTCAGCTTTGATGAATCTATATTCTGAAGATAAATATACTGCTTTTCTGAAAAACAAAACAAGGAACTCTTGGAGATCCCTTTTTTATTGTTTTAAACAAGTTTTAACATGATAGCTGACAAAAGAAAAGGTATCAAACCCATAAATTTAAAAGAATGCCTTCATTTTCATTTCTGTGTTTAGTAGGTATATTCAGAACGGTTTTCTTGTTTTGCAGAAATTGAGAAAAAAAAGGAAACTTATTGCTAAGTATGATAATGATTCAACGGCAACAACTTCAAGTGCTACTAATTATGAACAACAGGTGAACCATTTATTGAATTCATTTTATTTTTGTCAAATTATTACAGTTGTTACCAACAACAATTTTTTTATGTTTTTATTTTATTTTTTATCTCTTCTTCTCAACTATTATAAAATCCTGACTGCGGCAGAATTCGGTCCAGCGTTCTCCGATACCAAAATTTTGTATAGAGACAGTGAAACCCCAAAGAGGTTATAGGATAGTTTTTAAATTACTTATTCTATGAAGACAAAGTTGCTACTAGTTATTTTATAAAATAAAAAAATGAAATTGATTTTTAGGTTCAATGGATTATTTTATATATATTATTTAAATAAATGAAATTATAAAATTGAATTAAACTAAAAATAATTTCAACGAATTATTTATTTTATTCGAAATTTTTATTTATTTTAATAAATATATTGTTTTTAGCTAGAACAGTATAATGCAGAGAAAAAAAATCCATGTGTTACCAGTGGTAACTACTGGGATTTTCTTACTTTCTATTACTATTACTATTTTTATTACTAGGATTAAATTTATTCCTCCTCTTCAACAGATCTTAGGCCATGATTATGTAGGTATTTTAAAAGTACAAGACTAATTTTGTTTTTATTTTTTATTTTCATTTGCAGATTCTATGTGCGGAAGAAATCGGAGAGAGCTTCCAATTTATACAAAGTTATACCAATATAACAAACTCGTATTGTTTAAAGGATTATAATATGTGCAAGTGTTCATTTAAAAAATAAAAAAATATAGATATCTTCATACGTGTTTTAATTTACTCGCTTTAACCCTATTATAGATGTAGCTAAGCTGTCATAAATATCAAATTAACTATATAATAAACTATAATTGACAAATTATAGCCTATGTGTTTTTCTGATGTATAAGCTATAGTATTGTAAAGTTTCATTAAAATTCTATATAGGATTTTAAATTGACATGATAATTTTCATTATTTAAACTATTTAAAACGGGATATTTACCATGTTTTTTATCATTGTTTCGCGGAGCTCGATATTTCGACATTGTCTACGAATGTCATGTTCACGAGACATGGTAAATATCCCGTTTTAAATAGTTTAAATAATCATTAAAATTCATTCAGTAGTTTTTCCATGAAAGAGTAACAAACATTTCGCGTTTATAATATTAGTAGGATATTTTATCCACAAAAGCTTACGATGAAGGTTGCACAACACTAATCCTGGTGACATTTGTCAAAAATATAGTTCAAAGAAATGGCTCCATTGAACCATTTGAGACCAAGTAGAGTAGCCATATCTGTCTCTCTTTAACTTATGATGTACTTCTTAAGAAAATAAAGGACAGCATTAGCTACTCAGATCCTCCAAGATACACGCTATCTATGCTTTTTATATATCTATGGTACTGTAAGCACTAAATACCCATTGACTATTATGAGTGGAATTTTGTAATGCAACCAGATAGATAGAGCCGCCAAAAAAATATGAGGCACCTAAAATTAGCAGTTGTAGACAGAGTATTAGAAAACATATTATTTTATGAGTTTTTGAGTTTGGGTTTTATCTATGTATAAAGTTTGTCATGACATAGCACTTCCTTAGAATAATTTATCTTTTACCTTACCTTCTTTAAAATATTTTAACATTTTGTTACATAAAATAAACGTCTCTAAATATAAAATACTTATTAACAATCAGGTGAAAGAAAATTCTTCAATCATCTAACCAGCGATGAGATATAAAGCATCCTACTACCCTACTTAGTGTAAACTGGAAAATGGAGGGTCTATTTTCAGTATTATCCTTTAAAATTACTAAAATTATATTTATTTATAGAAAGTTGATAGCGTATAATTACATAGGTAGATGGGTAGTTTATAGAAATAGGAACAACCATACATTTAAGTACCTATTGCCTGGTTGTTAAGGATTATTCGTCATGAATTTTTAAATATGAATTAAATTCTTTAATATGTTTTTTATTCTATTGCCTATTAATTGCTATTACTCCCATATTCTATTTCCAATTAATTTTATTAATTATTTAATTTATATTTCGTCACACGTAGACACGTAGACATTTTCAAAACCTTATTTAATTCAATTAGTGATATAATTCAAATATACCTTCTCATCTCATTTTCTTCTTTAAAGTCAATCAATTCGTGCATCTCTGCCCGAATGTTGTAAGATTTTGATCTAAACATTTTTAATGATTTTTCAGCACTCTCAACAGATTTCGTGCACAGCAAGTAATATGGCGTTTCAGGGAGTAAAAAGTTAAAAAAGAATAGTGCTATTTCAAACGCAGCACTTATGTAACACAAAATTCTCCATTTCTGAGACACACCGAGAGTTGACTAAAAATAAATTAATTGATCAATAATTAATAATTATTATTATATTGAGAAAATATAATAACTCGTAAGATTCAATTTATTTTTAGAACAATGTGTATCAAATGGATTGACAGTAGTTACGGGGAGCTAATGAATACCAACGTATAGGTATTTTTTACTTATTAATAATTATTATAATTATATTTAGGTACATTTTCATACAATTAATTGATTATCGGATAAAGGGTTAGCTTATAAGTTTTACTAACTAATAACAGCCTATTAGGTACTAGTCTGTCAGTAGAAAAAAATTAAGCAAGTCTGCAAAATGATTTATTACATTTTTGTCGGAGGGCATTGATTAATCCTCTTTTTTAAAACTGTTTTGGCCATAGAGCTATATAGAGCAGTTTCAACCACAGTTTGTTTTTTTTTCATAGCCCAGCTCTTAGTTATTAGTTAACCATGATGTACCTAGTTATTTTAATATTTTTTTTTATTTTGCCGGTTGTAGAGTTTACTAACAAAATGATCTTTGTTAAAGTCTGATAATTCTAAAAATAGGAAGTTGTCGCTCTTTCGTTATCTACCTGCACTGTAATTCCTATAGCCACGGCAAGACTTGATAATGCTCCGAGGAATCCTCTCATGTTGGGAAGTGATATTTCCGTATTGTAAACCCGAGGGACAGTCATGGCGGAACCGATCCCTACGCCTGTTATCACTCTCCCTAAAATAATAACATTGTTATTGTGTACTCTTAAAATAATTACTAGAAATTAAGAAAATTATCACAGTCGTATTGTTTTATGTTTACGCAAATTTCACTCATTGTAATGAAGTAACTAGTACAGATTTTGTAGCGGTTTATTGAGTTTTTCTAATGCCGATGTTTCGGATACTTTACAGTTTACAGCAACTATGGTCAGTCCTCCCGTGACCATGGGTGTTGTAAAGTATCCAAAAGGTCAGGCGAGTAAAAAACTTAATAAACCGCGATAAAATCCGTAAAAGTTGTTTCGGTAGATAAATACCGTTAAATAGATATTATATATAGTGTAAGTAAGGATAAATAGACATTATTATATGCTTCTAATGTGTTTGCAAACGATAACAAGTGGGCTCTGCCAGGCAGAGGACACCACCTCGTTCAGTCGGAGACTGTATATTATTTCAGTAAGACTTCTTCACGCACGCTTCACTTGGTGAGTAAGCTGGCGTATGCATGACGAGAGCGTTACGAAATGTGTGATCGGGCGAGTCAATCGGAGGAAATTGTACACTGAGATATAAATTTGTGACGACAAAAGAGAAGGGTTGACTACACATTTCTCTTATAAGAACTTTTGCACGTACACACGTTTTCATTTATTATTTAGTCCAGTCTTAAGGGATTTTTTTTTGGATAGAACATATTTAAGAGATACCTATTATCATATCCTTTGCATCACTTCCAAAGCCTGTATAGAACCAACCCGCGCTGACCGGTAAATGGCAGTAGATGAGCACGGCTCTCCGTCCAAAATGATCCATACAGAACCCGGAGATAACGCAACCAATCGGAGCTGCCAACATTATGACGCTTGCTGAAACGTCATTATAGATGGTTAGGGATATTGAATGTCTTGTTTACCTACTGAGTATCAGAGCCGTAAATAGCTTTTTTTGCGCCCTGTGCGAGCTTCTGTAACTGCGCCTTTAGCAAACCACAAAAAATAATAGTCCTGCCTGGTCTGGCCATTCTTGCGCGCCCCAGAGTCTACGCCCTGTGCCTGGACACCAGTGGCACCGCCCTATTTACGGCTCTGCTGAGTATTTGTCATTTCGGTATATAACCATTCTTAAAAACAAAGCAAACGAATGTAACTCATCTTGTAGCAATTAACTCTACAAGATGTACTGAGACTTTATTTACATACATATACAAGTCTAAAAGAGTAAATAAAAATAAAATAAAAAAAGAAATACCACCGATATCAAATGAAATCTGCTACATTCGTTGTAAAGAGCCTACTGGTGCATTATCAGTCGTAAAAAACGAGTATTTAAGTTCGTATTATTATAAAAGTTCATTAATTAATGTTATAGGTTTAAAAATAACGTACTTTCATCAACGTCGCTGTTTTAAATAATACAAAGATTATAAGGGCCTGTTTCACAATCTCCAGATAAGTTCCGAATAGGCTATTCACAACATATTTGACAGATAGAGTATGGAGTACCTGTCAAATATGTTCTGAATTGCCTATTCGGAACTTATCTGGAGATTGTGAAACAGGCCCTAAGTTAAATAGTATACATAACTTCTAAATTTCATGAAAGTGGAATTACTTTAAAAAGTCTAGTCCAATAAAAGTCCAATCGATATGAGCTAGGCCCTATTGAGCGAGAGGGATCGGGGTTCAATCCTGACTCCCTGTGGTGCCTTAAAATGGTTTTCCTAAATTTCCTTTCCAAAAGACCATCGCTCGCTCACCGGTGAAGGAAAACATCATGAGGAAACCTGCATGCCTAAAGAGATTAAAAGTATTTGAAGGTTTGTGATGTTCACCAACCCGCATTGGGCAATCGCCTCGGTGAACTATGGGCCGATACCACTCCTCGCCTGATTTCAAGGAGGAGTGTCTTTACTGACTGACTGACTTACAGCCAAGTGTTGAAATTGCCTAATGTTTCTTTACTAAGGTATAATACAAACCGATCCAAGCTTGCTCTGATTTTGACACTACAAATGAAGACTCAGGAGAAGACAATTGCGGAACAGTTACAGCCGAAAACCCTAAAGCAAGCCCAAGGGAGAGCATGGACAGGCTCGCCCACATACCGTAGCCTAATTGTATTAAAGATGTAGCCGTAAAAAGTCCTGGATCTGGGTAATTCACTTCTATCATCGCTTATCTTATTGTATTACTGTACTCTGTGGCTTATCCTAAGTTTCCGTAGTATCAAATTACTCTTTGATCCTAATTAAGTTTAAATAAAACGAATTTATAATTTGTCACAATGGTACTTCATATTCTTCTTTTATCTTTGACAAGCAATGGCGTCTAAACGACTTTGCCAATATTAACATACGACCACATTACATACGTGTGGCTATTGTTCACATAATGTTTGAAATGCGCTCTTAAAACTCGTAAAAAATATTTTTATTAAATAAAATTACTAACCACAAGCAGCGTCTCGCGATTTTACCCGCGTATTTCCGATTCCCGAGGGACTATGAGGATAAATTGTAGCCTATATGTTATTCTGATGTGTAAGCTATAATGTACTAAAGTTTCATTAGAATCCATTCAGTAGTTTTTACGTGAAACAGTAACAACATCCATCCATATTTACAAACTTTCACATTAATAATACAGTTTAGTAGAATATAACCTAACTTAACCAAGTCGAACGGCTCTGAATCGGTGCGTAAACTATTGCGATGATAATTAATTGGTATGGATATGAGTTTCTAGAAGCATGGTTAAATTACTTCATTTGCCTGCCTCGGTCTGTCAGTTGACCTAGCCACTATAATGAAAACTCATAGAGCAACGCAGGACCTCCTTCCTTCTTATGGTGTGGAAGACCGTGATGCTCTAAGTGAAAACCTGACAAATTTGACTCTAGAGTCATCACCACTTTTAAAGTCCTGCGACTAATGCCTGAACTAAATTTGACAACATTGACATCTTGACATCTGTCTGGAGTAAGAAGTTGTGATATTTTAAATTGTTTTACGTGAAATATGGAGCATATATATTAAAGTAAGGCGTAAAAATTTAAGGCCGTATAATGATCGTTAAAGTGAAATAATTTTGTGAATTAGAAAGTAAAAATAAACAACAATTAACCCCGTTAATTAATATGTTTATTAATGTCACAGCCATGACAGGTAAATTGTAGAGATGCCAGAGTCACTCATTTTTACCTAATTTATGGTTAAAATATTATTATTAACTCTATACCTACATTTATCTTATGATATTTTATATGAATATAATTACAAGGTAAAAGAATTAAAACCTTGCTTAGATGAATTATATTTTTAGGTGTTTCTGTAAAAAAGGTCGAATAACAAAAGAAGTAACAACGGCAGCAATTACTTCTAAGAAATCGTCACTGCTGGCAAAAGCCGAACACAATCGAAGAAGCTTATTTTAGATGAATTCTACTAATCGGTTATACGTAAAAAATACAACGAAATATTTAAAAAAAATGTTTTATTTTACTAAAACCTGGTAGGGAGATTTTTATTTTGCTGCTATAATTATTTTTGTCATTATTATCATCATCAGTCTTTATCAATGCACTACTGACCATAGGCCCTATAATTATTATTTTTTTTTTATTGTACTAGACTTGGTGGAAAATCATTACAATAGAAATTGGCAACATTGAGTTATGAGATCGCAGCGCCGCGTCTATCGGACTTCTAAAGTGGCGATGACTCTAGAATCGTATGTTTATCATCATTAACAGCCATGTTAGTTAACACACACCATAGAGTAATTTGATACTGCACACACTTTGATCAACGTTTCAGAAACCGGGCGTAAGTGTACTAACGAGCTTTATGGGTAAGAGCTCTTCTAAAGTAACGTTGTTGTTAATAAGTCTTTAAAAACTTTAGATCACTCATTTATTGTAATATGTAATAAAATGTCTCTTCATGTTATTATCTTCAAGCAACAAATGTTTAATCTTTGTTTTGGTTTATTAATTGTACTGATCCATAATTTGCACCGACATTTTATGAAATTAACAAATTAGCTGATGTTTCTATGGACTGAGCTTCTTCGGGTTCAAATTGGGATAAATAAACGGTCTGGTGTATTTGTTGTTCTCAAACTCGGCTGTGACTAGCGGTTCCACCCGTGGTGCGGGCAGACGTCTCATTATATCCTTTTGGATCTTTGTCAATACTTGCAATAGCTTCTGGCGGGACAATCCACTTATTTCCACAGTTCCTTTAGGCTTGTGTTTTTGATCGCTTTCATCTGTAAGGAGATTATATATAGTACTATTTTCATGTTAGTTTAGGTAACAGCACAGCACAGCATGTACTAAATTTCTGATTGCATCCCAAACAAGAGACTATCGTTCGCTCACTGGTGAAGGAAAACATCGTGAGGAAACCTGCATGCCTGATGAGATTGAAAGTCTTTGAAGGTATGTGAAGTTCACCAACCAGCGCCAGCGCATCGGTGAACTATGGCCCATTACCCTCCTCGTCTGATTTCGAGGAGGAGACCCGTGCCCAGCAGTGGGGCATGTAAGGGTTGATACTTTTTTTTTACAGCATGTACACTAAGAAGTAAGCATGGGATGACGATCACCGTATACAATTCTATAGCAGTTGCAAGTTGGATGCGATTAGCGACGGAAGAGCGGAGGCCAAGCTTAGACAGTGAAAAAATTAGGCAATAGTTCTAGTTTTTGAAGTTTTTCCTTTTATAATAATAAGAATATAAAAAACCAAGACAGACCGCCATTGCCGGAAACGGTCTACTACGCTTTTATGGAGATTGGAGATACAGCTGGAATCCTTTCCTCTTAAAAAGGAAGAATATGCTGTTTTGTTTCTATGCTATATGTCCTACTTATAAGACGTTATTATCATAAATTAGCATAAAGCAACGCGAACCTCCTTCCTCCTTACGATGTCGGAGCGCTTTCATCATCATCCATCATCATCATCAGCCTCTATCCGTCCACTGTTGAACATAGGCCTCCCTCAATGAACGCCAAAACGACCGATCCCTTGCTACTCGCATCCAACGCGGACCTGCCACTGCCGGAGCACTTTACGTAAATTATATTATACTTACTATTGAATTCTTTTATATAACTGTCAACGCACAGAACTAATACGAGAAAATACGCAAAAGTAATCGCAAGTTGTTCCATGTTTACAAACACACTTTAACACTTCGTGCAAATCTATTTCATAGTTCTTTTGCTTGGTTCATAAACATACGATAAAACTTTAACGGCACGTGAGTGCGCTGCTACATGTTACCATTTTCACGCGTTATACCTTATTATACTAATGTTTAAAGCTGGGGCAGTTCGTTTGTTTGCTTGATCGCGCTAATCTCAGTAACTACCAGTGGATTTTTTTTAGTCCATTTATCGAGGAAGGCTATAATATATATATCGAGTTTTGAACAGGGCTTTGTAGCGGGGTTCCTTTTAAAATAGGCAGAACCGTCGATCTTATATTGATTCACCGGTTCTGCTTAAAATTAATTTAATTTTACACATTACATAGGGAATACTACAATAATTGTAAGGAATCTTTTAGCTAAAGGTAACTAATAGAGTTTTAATAGAAACAAGATAAGTGAAGAACAATTACTTTTAATAAAATATGTTCAACTTACTATATTTCGTCTTTCAGGATCGATCACAATAATTAATACTTAATAAATGAATAGTACTTTTGTTAATAGTTCGCCCGAATTGTTATGTTACTCACGAGAGGTGGATTACGAATTACTTTCCTATCGGTATGATCCCATTTATATCTAACAGAGGGGAGTGGTTGCGGGAGACGGGTCCAGGCGACTGCGGCGGCTGCATCAGAGGCGGCGGCGGCGGCGTTTGCTGTGTAATGTGTTTACACAAGTCATCGGATGCTGGCGTCCCTGGAACCACTAGCGTCTAATCGTTTCTGCGCCTATTAGGCCAGGGATGTTTATGGTGGTGTCGGGCTTATTCGTTGAATTCATTATTCTATGCTAATCTTTGTTACGGTAACATAACTCTCATCATGGGGCACGGGCGAACTAACTGATATTTAAATTAAGAGTGTATTTACTCTACACATAAACCTTTATATAAATGTTGGTACATAATTCTAATTACAATTTAATTAATAATATTAACTAATATTTATCCGCCGAATAATTATCGCGGCGACACGGCCATACTGAAGTGCGATGCGTGCCCTGCATCGCTTCTGGTCTTTTCTGTAATAAAAATAGTTTATGTGAGGCCAGGCACTTCCACAGTACACATTAGCCGATTCATAATAATATGTATTCCAATTCGTAGAGGCATTTTTAATATTTAACTTTTTGTTTACCATTCACTCAACGTGACCATAGGTAAATAAAAAAAATACTTTTATAAAAATTCAAATGATTGATAGTAATTCAGCTGATAAATTTCATTCCATTATAATAATAATTAATAATATAAATTATACAGCGTATTTTATGCTGTTTTCATTCTCTAAGAATAAAGATTTGAAATGTTTTGTTATTAAGTATAACTGTTCATTCCACATGACAACAGTCAGTAAATATCGCTAAATATTACTGTTCATTCCACACAACAACGGCAAGTAAATATCGTTAAGTATTACTGTTCATTCCACATGATAACAGCAAGTAAATATCGTTAAGTATTACTGTTCATTCCACATGATAACAGCAAGTAAATATAATTAAGTATTACTGCTCATTCCACATGACAACAGTAAGTATGTATAATATGTCGTTAAATTTTACTGTTCATTCCACATGACAACAGTAAGTAACTTTTTTGGAAGGATAGGTCGGTGTGAGGTCGATGCTGTATAGAACAGAGGCTCTAATGATAATTGGGTAGGTCGATGCTGTGCTCTGGGCGGTCTTGTACGCCGTGGTACACAGGGGATATTTTTATTCTTTCAGGATAGGATTATTAGGCTTATTGGTCGGCTCCACACGCCAATAGCATTTTTGTTTTTTTTTTATTTTATTATTATTGTTTTTTTTTTTTTTTTTTAATTACTATACTTATTTAATTTAGTTTTGTGGAAGAACAGAATACCATCAGTAATCAATATTAAATTTTATTATGGAACTTGCTCACCGTTATATTCTTGTATGTAGTTCATCAGGGGTAAGCAACGCGTAGTCTGGAGGCGACATGGCCGCATGGCTACTCTCTCCAGGTTGTAGGGCGTGCCGCAGCTGGTCATGGGCGACGCCCATGGCTTCCTACTATCTTTCTTACAAGATAGCGATTGTTTCCTAGAACTCTGTGAACTTGAAACTAAGGAACGCTAACTTTAACACCAAAAGTTTCTGTTAAGTCACTGTTTTCTGAAACATTATTTTTATCAAAAAACTAGCTGTTGCCCGCAGCTTCGCCTGCGTTAACTAAGATTTACAACGGGATCTTAGCGGGATGATATATCTTTACCGATAAATGGGCTATCGAACACTAAAATGTTTCATTAAAATCCGACCGATAGTTCCTGAGATTAGCGCATTCAAATAAACAAACTCTTTAGCTTCATATCTTAAGGATTAAAAGCATGAGTAAAATAAACTCGTTTAAATGTAGTCCAAAAAAATCAAAATTTCTGAATAAAATATGATTGTTGTGCCTCATTCGACATAGATAGGTATAGTGTGTCGTGGACTTTTTTGTAGATATTTATAAGATCTACAATTAATTAGAACATTTTATGGTTCTATCTTTTATAGTTTAGGCAGCGTACGCAAAATAAATAACTTTTCTGGTTGATTTTTTACACCTCGTGTCCGAAAAACCCAAATATCTTACGGAACCCTGTTTTTTCCAGAATAAAATTTAGCCTATGTTACTCGTGGATAATGTAGGTTTCGAATGGTGAAAGAACTTTTGAAATCGGTCCAGTACTTTATGAGCCTATTCATTACAACCAAACAAACAAAGTTTTGCTCTTTATAATATTAGTGTAGATATATAGGATAGATAGATTTCGCCATAACTTCAAAACCGATCGTCCAATTTTAATCATTCAAAGTCAAATATTATCTACATAAACTGTACTTAGTGATGAAATAATTTATTTTGATAAGGATCCAAAGCATGAATAAAATAAACGCATTTAAATGTAGTCCAAAAAAATTATAAATATCTAAATAAAAAAATGGTTATTGTGCCTCACTCGACATAGATAGGTATAGCGTGTCGCGGACTTTTTTGTAGATAATTATAAGATCTACAATTAATTAGAACATTTTATGGTTCTATCTTTTATAGTTTAGGCAGCGTACGCAAAATAAGTAACTTTTCTGGTTGATTTTTTACACCTTGTGTCCGAAAAACCCAAATATCTTACGGAACCCTATTTTTTTCAGAATAAAATGTAGCCTATGTTACTCGTGGATAATGTAGCTTTCGAACGGTGAAAGAATTTTTGAAATCGGTCCAGTACTTTTTGAGCCTATTCGTTACAACCAAACAAACAAACAAACAAAAAATCAAACCTTTCCTCTTTATAATATTTGTATAGAAAAAAAATATCTCCACGCTGAAATGATTGAATTTCAGACCTGTCTCTATCAAATCTCGGTTTATCCCTTATATTAGAGATTGCGCCATTTTTTGTTGCACGTCACGTTAAAGGACTTCGATGTTAATCATTGCATCATTCATATTAACTAAGTCAATTAAGTCTAAAGGGACATAGTATCAACGTCGAGCTCGAGGTCTATGAACTTTGCAACTAGGGGCAAGTTGAAGGCTTCTAGGGCAGTGTGCCTCTTCATGCAGTCTAGAGCCTTATAGTTTTTAGTCATAACGAAACAGTTCTTTAGTGTTGCTATCATCCGCTTCACTGAAATGACTTTGGCATGACGGTAAGCTTTTGTTACAATAAGACAGAGTTTTAGTTTTCATAATATTTAAGAACAATACTTTCGAGATAATTTCCGGAAACATTATCACCATTACACAGAGCATCTATGATGGGCTACAAATGATTATCACATCTTTGTTCAATATTTATCCAGTCCAGAATATTTGTCAAACCGTTGACTGTCAAAGGGTTTGGATTACTACTTTGCTTAGCTAGTCAGTATGCTGCATCCGCTCGCCCTTTCTGACATGTCTCAAACTGATAGGAGTGCTTTCTATATCCGTTGGGCGCATACTGAAGTAGGTCATTACGTTTTAACGCCCGTTATTGATCTGAATAAGTCAATATCCAATGCCAAGCCACTAGCATTGGTATATAATACAATAGGCATACATAGGTAATATAGGATCCTTTGACGCGCCTCTTCATGAACATGAGTCCGTTGCCATCTAGTACCCTGTTTAGTTAACTCATAAAGAGGAGTCATAGTGCGACCAAAATTGGCAATAAAACACCGCAAGTATCCCGGCCGTTAAATTGACAAACTTGTCTTACATTATGGTATTGGGGCCTTTAACAAGGCCTCGACCTTTATAGGACTATGACGAATCTTACTGTTTTCTACCACGGTACCGAGATATTTGATTGACCGTTTAGAGAATAGACACTTGTCAATATTAACTGAAAATCCGGATCCACGTAGGGCGTATCGTATAAAAATCCGTGTATATAAAAATATAAAAAAATCTGTATGTTACAAGGCCGGATGAAAAATCTCGGCATTTACAGATTACGTCACTCCTCAGATGATGACGTATGAACACTAGTTTCTGCGAAACAGCGCGTGAAAATACCCATATATTTATGAAGTAGGCATTTTAAGCTCCGATTCACCGATTAGATTTTAGTTTATATTAACGAATAATTTAGATGTTAATCGCATGTGCATGACGCGACGTTCGTAGCACAAAGTTGCTTTGAGTCAACATTACAGTTAAACCCGTTTCAAGTAAAGGATTCGTGCCTATCAATACGTCTGACGTCATTTCGTAATCGGACAGAATATGGAATTCGATTTCTAGGTTTATGTTATCAATAACACAAGTATTACGGTGGTCGACATACTAGTGGAGACCACGGGAAACTGGCCTATTACACTTGACGTCGCTTCCCAGGAAAATTTAAAACAACATGACTCGCATATTACAGAACACTTCACGCCACTGTTGAATACCGTTTTGATTATCTTATTATTAGTTTCGTGTATTACTTATAATTAGGCTAAAATAAGAGCTTATATTACAGGTTACATTAGGGGCTAAATTAGAGGTTCGAGATTATTTGTTTTTCCCGACGATAACACGTGTCAAACGTATGACCAGGTTTTGAGCAAAACGAACAGATTTTATTATCACTTTGTCGAGGTTGCGAAATAAGGGCCTTTAAAGGTCTGTCACTAGTTTGTTTATCCGCAACTACTGACACATTTTTGTTACGACAATCGCGAATAACATGTCCCGGTTTCCTACAAAAGTTACAATAAGAGCCGTTGCGATTATCAATGGCAAACTTAAAACGTTTAGGAGATGTTTGATTATCACTTTTATTAGTATGCTTAACGCGAATAGAGGAGGCTACGGAAATTAATTCAGGGACTGAGACAGCTCTGGCATTCATTAGTTCAATCCGAAGACGTTCGTCATTCACCGTTCCTATCACCGCTTCAACAGCGTCTTTACCATCAAGCTTATCCCTAGTAACCCGTCTCCACAGGATCCACGATTGTGATAGAAAATTGGCAATGTCTTCGGTAGGATTGTAATTGTGTTCCTTGAACTTTAGTATATCCTTTGAATAGCGACTCTCAGGTTCAAATGTAGTAATAATATTTTGACACAGCTCATTCCACGTTGACGTTGTGACAAGCCAGTCATCAGCCCACATCTTAGACCGACCTTTCAGTAAGCTAGTCGCTTTCATGCGGATATCATAATCACTGAGGTTATAATTAGTTTTAGCAGAAGAAATATGAGCACACCACTCGCGTACGCCTAAGTTACCATCAGGGTCATATGAAGGCAAAAATACATCAGTAATTTTAACTTTATCATGATCGTTTGCGAGATTTTTACTCATGTTTTGCATCATCTTTATCATATGCAGATAAAATTCAGGAGGTACATTACCAGCCTGCAGCGCCGTCTCATGGTCGGACGTAGTTGGTCCTTGATCGTCAGTTACAGGTCCGGTCACGGTGCACGCAGGAACTGTCGGCATCATTGACTCGTTCTGGTTATCCATGGTGGCACACAAGATTTTCCAATGTGAGAAAATATAATCTGAAACATAAAATAATACGGACAGAAAGAGTAGGTTCGTATCCCACTTCTGATATCGAGTTTTGAACAGGGCTTTGTAGCGGGGTTCCTTTTAAAATAGGCAGAACCGTCGATCTTATATTGATTCACCGGTTCTGCTTAAAATTAATTTAATTTTACACATTACATAGGGAATACTACAATAATTGTAAGGAATCTTTTAGCTAAAGGTAACTAATAGAGTTTTAATAGAAACAAGATAAGTGAAGAACAATTACTTTTAATAAAATATGTTCAACTTACTATATTTCGTCTTTCAGGATCGATCACAATAATTAATACTTAATAAATGAATAGTACTTTTGTTAATAGTTCGCCCGAATTGTTATGTTACTCACGAGAGGTGGATTACGAATTACTTTCCTATCGGTATGATCCCATTTATATCTAACAGAGGGGAGTGGTTGCGGGAGACGGGTCCAGGCGACTGCGGCGGCTGCATCAGAGGCGGCGGCGGCGGCGTTTGCTGTGTAATGTGTTTACACAAGTCGTCGGATGCTGGCGTCCCTGGAACCACTAGCGTCTAATCGTTTCTGCGCCTATTAGGCCAGGGATGTTTATGGTGGTGTCGGGCTTATTCGTTGAATTCATTATTCTATGCTAATCTTTGTTACGGTAACATAACTCTCATCATGGGGCACGGGCGAACTAACTGATATTTAAATTAAGAGTGTATTTACTCTACACATAAACCTTTATATAAATGTTGGTACATAATTCTAATTACAATTTAATTAATAATATTAACTAATATTAATATATTTATCCGCCGAATAATTATCGCGGCGACATATATCATGCCTCTAAGATCCCTTTGTAAATGTTAGTTCAGGCAGGCGAAGGTGCGGGCAACTGCTAGTTAAAATTATAAGTAAAAATTGTCGGCATAGTTCATCAAAGGTACATCTCATACCTTTTTTAGGAAATTTTCTCCTCCTTAAGGATATTTTTAAATCCTAAAAAAGTTTTCGAAATATTTGCAAAACAAAAATCCTTTCCTTTCTTAATAAATTGTCAGTAACTTTTTAAATTTTTGCGAGCCCCAATTCATCGTGTTTTTCTAAGTAGATGCCATATTGAATCGAATAACAAAAGCAAAGTTTTCGGTGAAATTAAACAGCCTTTCGTCAAAATGGCATTCGATAACTTCTTATTCCTCCCAGCATTCCTCATTTTCAGTACAAAGTGTTGTATAGGCACTGAATTTACTTGTATGACAATTATGTTCATAAGTTTCATTGCCATTGTTATTTACAACCAAATTTCATATTTTACATTATGCTACACAAGAAATGAAACAACAATTTAAAGTAACTTTTAATTGAACTACTTAAATCTTTCAACAATCATACCTCTGAGTAACACAAACTAACGAATCACAAATGCTTTAGATATATTCTAGAAAAACAGCTTTAACAATTAAATCTATACAACCTGTTTATAAAATGTTTCATCATCCATTTATTTATTATATTTCTTGTAGACCCTTCATCAAATGTTAAAATGTACAAGGAGACATTGGACAGAGAAGTCAAACTTCGATATTTTTTTTACTACAATTGTAGAGATGTTTTTAATTTTTACTTCTAACAAAAGGATTACAATTTACACTAAGCTAATATGTTCAATTATACAGTACCGATTTCATATTGCAGTTCGACAACTGTTAGATGTAAGAACGAAAAGGTCTTTAGCTTTTACTTAATAAATGTATAAATCTTCTATCCAAATCTTCACCTTTCTTTCATTCATCATTGTACATGTCACAAAAGAATACATGCATCACTTACAAAGTTTAAAAAACCGATTTAATAATTTTTTATCAAAAAGAGAATACTGAGAGTTAATTTTTTCAGCACTTATTTTATTTCGAATTTCAGTCAGTGTATTTAATTTTCCGCAAATTTACATAATGCAATGCATAAATTTACATCATCATCATTACCAGTCTTTATCCGTCCACTGCTAAACATAGGTCTCCCTCAATGAACGTCAAGACAAACAAATAAAAATAAATAAATAGTATGTAAATTTATTATATAATATAGATATTTTTTTTTTCAATCTACATTGCTTTACTCTTATTTGAGCGAAGAACAAAAAACCTGAAAGAGTATCGATCTCTTAAAAAACCATTCATTAGGCTAGATCAGCATTCATCGATTTTATGAAATTGTCAATTATAGTCCTAAAAAAGAGCGTTTTTGCACGCGCCATACACGCGCGTCGCTCGCTGCAAACGCAATGTTATCGCAATCAAATGACCTATTCACACTTTTGTATAAAATATTAAAATGCATAAAAGCACAACCTTCTATTGGAGGTGTAAATTCAGATTTTATATACTTAGGGCCTGTTTCACAATTTCCAGTTAAGTACCCAATAGGCTATCGGCAATATATTTGACAGATAGAGTATGGAGTATCTGTCAAATATCTGTCAAATATGTTATAGCCGATTGGGCACTTAACTGGAAATTGTGAAACAGGCCCTTACTAGTATGTTCCTTTTTTGCAAAATACAATTTGAATCTAATCTAAAGGTAATACAAATTCAAACATTATCCAATACAGCTAGAACAAGAATAGTCATCGAATAAAGTCTATTAAGTTTAGCTATTGAAATACTTTACAATATTTTTGAATATATTTACCATCATATAGCACCTCATTTCATGTCAACACATACCTTCATAATGAAAATTGAGGACAAAACATTATATTCTTCATATAATAGAGTAGAAAGAATATAGAATGGAAATTATGTACAAAGATACATAGAAAACTAGTATAAAAATATCGGTTTTCTCAGAGAAAAGTTGCTTAAATATTATGTTACTTAAGTCGATGATAAGAAAAAACGGAATTCTTCTTTACATAATAAATTAATACTTAATATATTCATGGCACTACTATTACTAATTCTACAATACTATAAATATAATTTGTTTTATACACTAAATTACATTTTATTGAAAAAACATTTAAATTAATACATAATACTTTTGAAAATAAATACAACACTAGTTGATCTCTTGCAGGAACTATTGGACTTCTTTTTTATCTTATAGGAAGTAGGAACTACTTATTAAATTCGATAAAATATTTAAAAAAAAAAAGACGTGTGGCACTCGGGGACTGCCGCGGTAATGCTATTGCATAGCATTTTGTATCAACTTATGCAATTATAATTATTTATTTATTTTAATTATTAATGCAGTATTTCTTTTTCTTTGATATTAATTCAAGTTACACTTTTTGAGCGTGGTGACCGATAAGAAAACATTTTTTTTTCCTTTATTAAATAAATAAAAAAATATAAATATTTTAAACAATATTAACTAATATTGTTTAAAATATTTTTATTATTTTACAATACATGTGTTATATTTTATTGTTATTCGTGCGAGCTTCGTAGTGTCGTACAATACGTCTAGTTGCAAGCACACAAACACCGTGTCGAAGACTGCCGAAAAGAAACGACGTTAGACGATGCATGCATCGTCTAACGTCGTTTCTTTTCGGCCACACCTCCGTGCCCGTCGGAGTGGGGAGCGTTAGGTTTTTATTTTCGTTACGGAATTTCTGTACTCGGTCCCCGCGCTCAAGGCCCGCGATAGAAGCTATGCAATAGCTTAAAATCTATTTCGAAATCCCAGTTAATAACTTCTGTATAATGAAAACGTTATATTTATTTGACACATTTTTTTAATATAGACAATAATTGGACTTGTTTTAGATTTAACATAGTCGTTACCCTTTTGGTTCATCGCTGTGTACGGATCTCCTCCTCGATAAGGCGAGAAGGGTACTAAGCCCTAAATCGAGGAAGATGATGAGATAGTTTATCACAAACTTCACATGCCTTTAAACGCTATGTTATCAAGCACTCGGGTTTCCTCGCATTTCCTTCACCACACCTTCATCCTGAATTTCTGATTCCTGAATCAGAATTGAACCCTGATCACCTCAGTCTACAAAACCGATACCCTAAATCAGACCACCGTCCAAAAGAGCACACACTTGAAGATCAGAAAATCTAGAACATTTCAACGAATCTAGAATGTTTTCAGGTATTTCAATGACATTGTCGTGAAATTGATTGTGGATATTAAGTTGTATTATTATAAAATTTACATCATATGTATATAATAATTATAAAACGACTATTAAATGGATACAAATTATTTATCCGAGGCACAAATGTTAAAGTACAGTAAAAGGCACCAAGTTTTTGTTACAATGCTAATTACATTACTATAAACCTACAAAATGTGCGTTAACATTTGAACATTATTTATTATCTGTACATGACATGTAAAAATTTGATTATAAGAAAATATATACATTACAATAATATAGAATCTCATCTATGTACAAAAGCTTTGAATGTAAAAATCTTTGGGCCTTTAAAATTTAAAAAGTTAAAAATTTTTTCGGCCAAAGAAATTTTTAACATTTTTCTAATAATAATTGGTACTAGTAACTGGTGGTTCGTTTATTACCTACGCTTGTGGTGTCTCCGTGATGCTCTGCTTCTTCAACGTCTTCGTCCTGCCGCAGAAGTAGTCTTCTATCTCTTGTAATGTTCTGCCTTTCGTTTCCGGCAAGTAGAAATAAAAGAACACCATACCTGAAATCATATTTTATTTATGCTAGATTATCTTCCTTATGCGTAGAAATACTTTTACTCAATCGATCTTAGTAGGCTGTTTAAAAAATATAGCTTAGGGCCTGTTTCACAATCTCCCGTTAAGTTCCCTTTAGGCTATAGGCAACATATTTGACAGATGTTTGACAGATACTCCATACTCTATCTGTCAAACATCTGTCAAATATGTTCCCTATAGCCTATAGGGAACTTAACGGGAGATTGTGAAACAGGCCCTTAGTCTTTAAAAAAAAGGTACTGTAACTGCCGCGGTTTTATTTGTCACTCTTGCACAATATTTTTTGTCTATATTCACGTCTTGAGCTTTTATGAACAGCAAACAAGTTTTTTTTTTTTTTTTTTTGTATTTTGCTGTCGTCGTCTTTCCCCGATCAGACAAAAAAAAACGTCTAATACTGCTGGAGGCAGAGTATAAACGGTATTTACATCATAGATAATAAATTGTTCGCGGTGCGATGTAGCTTGGCTTGTCCTGGCTGCTAACTTTCATTGACTATTGTTAGTATCGCAATTTCTCGCTTTAGTTTGGGAAATCAGAACTTCTCCTGAATCCTTCTGATTAAATTCGTTCGGTCAAAGTAACGGGTATCAAAATCGATGGTTTGTTATCGGTAACACGATGTCGAATTCTACACTGGATTAGCAACGATGGGAGCGAGTGGTGCGTCTAGCCCTTAAAAAATGAGTCGTGAACAAAATACTCACCAGCCATAGACATGCAGCCGTACAGCGCGAAGGCGCCGTAGTAGTGCAGCGCCCCCTTAATAGCGGGGAAGGTCTTAACCACCGAGAACACGCACAAGTGAGCGGCGCACGTCGTCATACCACCCACTATACCTCGAACCTGTACCATCATTCAAAGTAGAATATATCATTTGTTTGATTTTTGTTATCAGCCCCCCTAGACAAGTGGCAAAAACGCTAAGTGAATAGAAATAGAAAACGTTAATTTTGTATGGGAATGACATTTGGGCGACTATTGGTAGCCAAGTGTCAAACTAGCGTTTTGTATTTCTATTCCTTTTAAACGCACACGCTTAAGAAATTCAAATCTTCATATAAATCGTAGCCAAGTGGCACTTTTGACAAGCCGGAAAGCGCTCCCTAGCGCTTGCCGCTTGCACACAATAGAAATTGAAAATTCAAACGCTACAAAATGGCGGATTTTTGATCAGCTGACTGTGGAAGTGTGATAGTGTGAATTTTTTTGCTAAATGCATAAATTAAGTCTATTGTAAGCTAATAAATAATATATAAATAATAAAGTACAACTAAGCCGAAGCCAAAGAAAAAAATCATCGCCAGTGTTTGGAGAATATAACCGATGTTTTATTTGTGTAAAGGTTTACACTAGACAAAATAGTATTTCGAGAGATTTTCTTGATTTACGTGTCCATACAGCATTGAGCGGAACTAAAGGAATTCCCTTGGTATTAAAGGTAAATAAATAAATCATTATTACTTACAATGATAGGACTTAAAAACTAGGTACATGTTTGATGTTTTTTACAGGTTCTTTGCAATCTGAGCTGAGGGCCACAGGGTCCTATCAAAGGATCCTGGGTGTCTCAACATTTAACGCATAGAAAAACAAGTTGATGTAGTAGACAAGTTGTAGATGTACCTACTAAACAGTAGTTGTATTATTATGTTGAGATAAATTGCCTTCCCATAAAAATCATAAGAAAGGTCAAGCATAAGACAATTATTAGTGAGTATTTATTATTTATTCGATATAAAATCTATTGCATCCTCTTTTTTTATTATTTTTACTATATTTGAATAGGTATCTCTTTCCTAACAATATATTTTTATGGAAAATATATGTATTAGTTTAATACTAAATAAACTGTGTATATATAATCAATTTGTTATAATATAACACAAAACCTAATATTTAGTCAATAATATAATACAAAACTTATTTTAATGTAAACAAATTTAAAGTTATTTGATTTCCTGATTTGTAAACTAATTTTGCTGTTATTCTTGGTTATTATACTTATATATAATAGGTATTCAGTAGATTTAATGACTTTCAAAACTTTCTTGGTTAGTGTCTACTATTTAATTTAGATTAAGAAATGAAAATTGTATGCTTTATTGAGTAGTTTCATGAAGATATTATATTAACAATTTACTTTCTTTTTGTAATTGAAGGCATATAGTTATAAAAAACTAAAGCATGATCATTTTAGGTGTGTATGCAGATGGGACATGAGTGAGCCAGTCAGTCAAAATACATAGGAATAAATTAAGCCAGTATATAATGAAGAAGAAACAACCAGGGGAAAAAAACAACAACAACTAGCGGTGATAGAAGCTTAAAAATTTAAAGATGTTTGATTTTATGGATTGCGTACTAATTGTGCTGTTCTTCTCAGTGTGCTCACCCTGGAACCGGTGGTAGTTTCAATGGATAGACATAAAAGATACTTATATGTCTCAACATGTTGACCTCGTAGGGCATGCAAAGTTTTTGTACAATTGCTACATTTATTACATTGTCTTGGTAGAGATTATAATATTAACATTAACAGCAATTATGTATGTGTACAATAGTTAAAAAATATAACATAATGTCAAATAATAATAATAGGATGGATTATTTCATTAGCAGCGAGAAGCTTTAGAGCCTGCGATTGTGTTTTTTCTATTTCCCATTAATTTCAATTTCCCATTTTATTCATTTGGAGTGGTGTTCTATTGTATTTTGTTTCAAAAACTCAATCTGTTTATACTGTGATGGGTTGGTGAATACTAAGAACTTTTTTGCAGCTGTTTCAGCAGCATATAGGACTGCTATGGCGGTTTTCTATAGGTAGTGACTAGTGTTTGTTTTGAAAATTTAATCCATTTTGTATTATAATGTGATTAGTTGGCGAATATTGTGGTGGACTTGACTAACTCTTCTGCTGCTATATCTGTTAGTCTTTGGAACTCGTTGCCAAATCGTATTAAGCAAGCTAAGAGTCTCAATATTTTTAAGGGACTCCTCAGAGAACATTATTTGGAATGCTTTAATTTATAATATATTTTGTTATTTAATTTTAATTATTTTATCAATACAAATTACAAGCCATCTTTGATTGATGGCTCTTGTTTTTTTTTCCTTTTTTTTCTCTTCTTCTTCTTCGTTTATTCATCGTATGATATTATTGTGCAATTGATTTTTATAATGTTCAGTTTTAGTGCTGCTTTTTGTGTTTTTTATTTATAATGTAATAAAAAAATATAATCTAATAAATACTATTGTATTCCAGCTATTTTATATTTATGTTACTTATTCTATTTTATCGTAATATCCAAGAGGAGCTATATTTTAAATTTTGTATATTAAAATCAGACGTCCTAAATAGTTTAAGTAGGAAATATCTTTGTAATTCATAATAAAATCAAATAACAAGTAATTCATTATATTATCTTTTTGACACTTTATGTTGTTTGTTATTGGTCCTAATTACAGGACCGAATTTAGGTTTATTTTTTCTTCATTGCAGGTAATGATTTTAATAGACGATAATATTATCTTATTTCAGAATCCCAAAAGATGTTAATTTAAAGAATGCCTGGTTGACAAAAATGCATATTTATTTATTTACGAAACAAACATATTTCTGAAGAAAAGCGAAGTAATGTTTCTGGGAGTTTTTTTTTTCTACACTAATATTATAAAGAGGAAAACTTTGTTTGTTTGTTTGGTTGTAACGAATAGGCTCAAAAAGTACTGGACCGATTTCAAAAATTCTTTCACCATTCGAAACCTACATTATCCACGAGTAACATAGGCTACATTTTATTCTGAAAAAAATAGGGTTCCGTAAGATATTTGGGTTTTTCGGACACAAGGTGTAAAAAATCAACCAGAAAAGTTACTATATTTGCCTAAACTATAAAAGATAGAACGATAAAATGTTCTTATTAATTGTAGATCTTATAATTATCTACAAAAAAGTCCACCACACACTATACCTATCTATGTCGATTGAGGCACAACAACCATATTTTATTGAGAAATTTTGATTTTTTGGACTACATTTAAACGAGTTTATTTTACTCATGCTTTTAATCCTTAAGATATGAAGCTAAAGAGTTTGTTTATTTGAACGCGCTAATCTCAGGAACTATCGGTCGGATTTTAATGAAACATTTCAGTGTTCGATAGCCCATTTATCAGTAAAGATATATCATCCCGCTAAGATCCCGTTGTAAATCTTAGTTAACGCAGGCGAAGCTGCGGGCAACAGCTAGTATAATATATTGTTTGAAAATTAAGGATGTAATTTAAGAAACAGACATAAAGCCAAAGAAAAGCGAAGTTATGTTTGAAGAGAATTTTTTACATAAAACTTATAGTTTAAAAATAAATGATTTTGTCAGAATTTGATGTTGTTTTTTATTCCCCTTAATTAACGGTAAATACCTACACGCAGAACAGGTAATCACGATATTTGACGGCGACGCGAAGGTGGTCTATGTACTAGGTTGTAGAGTTTACGGGAGTAGAAACTGAATCCCGTTGAGTGTTTTTTGATCACTCATACTAGCCCTGAGGGGTCCGATAGGCCCGACGGCCTTTGATGTGAGGAATATACATTCAGCCCCTTCAGAGCGTACTGAAATCCAATGAAGCACTGTCTTTATTACGAGATGATTAGCTTATATAATTGTATAAGCTGCTTACTAAACAAATAACGATTGGCTCGTTTAAAACATCCGTACGTGTTTAGTATATAAGGACATGCTTATAGGAACGTATCTAGTAAAATAAGCTCAAATTTGTATTAACGATAATCCAATTTAAGAGATTAAGTATGTATTTTGTTGCTGAATATTTCACGAATAAAGTTTTCAAATCCATTTCCTCTTGTAATTGTCCCACATATTGCCATTACAAAGAAATGTTGTCCAATAATACGTACATAAGGGGATAAATTTCCCTGTGTAATTGTAAAAAGCTTAAGTAAAAAAAAAGCTAATATTGTTTTTTATGTTTGGAAGGCTTTAATACGTCCCTGTCTTTTGTATTGGTGTAAGTAATTGTTTTATATTATGTGAAAAGCTGCCACGCATTTTGAGGAAGAATATTACGTCTGCTAGTTTATAGTATATTGGTATAGACCAACTAAAATATTATATATTTTAAGTCACACATGGTAGCATGGTCTCTGGTCTTAACCGGTTCCAACAGGAACGAATATAAAAAAACAGTAATTACAAATGAATGACGTTTTAAATACTTCACATAATGACATTTTTAAAAACGAAATCATACTCTAGAATATGTATATAGCTATATGAGGGATTGAATAGAATGAGCGTTCAAAATGTCTTTGTACACTTGGCTACCAAATTAGCGTTTGAGTTTGCGTTTACTCGCAAAAGAATAGAATCTGAGAGTTTGCCACTTGTCTAGCCCCGCTGGATAGACAAACGCACAGACAGACAGTGGTAAGTGGCCAGTGTCGACTATCAACATTAAAAAGGTCAGAGCCAGACAACTAATTCATGTTTTGGCTATCCTGACTCTGCCTGTTCTCCTCTTTCGCATGAAGCAGTTTCAAGGACGAAAATGGTGGTGGTACTCATGCAGATCACAAGCGACGATGGT
This sequence comes from Lycaena phlaeas, assembly GCA_905333005.2. Lineage (NCBI taxonomy): Eukaryota > Metazoa > Arthropoda > Insecta > Lepidoptera > Lycaenidae > Lycaena > Lycaena phlaeas. Next base: position 14,413,899 of record HG995173.1, read on the forward strand.
CCAGTGGATATTCACCAACCCGCATTGGGCTAGCGCCTCGGTGAACTATAGCCCGATAGCCTCCTCGCCTGATTTCGAGGAGAAGGCCATGCCCAGCAGTCGGTCGCATAGGGATTGCTACTTTACTTTTTTATCTCAACTTTATCGGTGGTGCAACTATTTATAACTAGCTGTTGCCCGCGGCTTCGCTCGCGTTAAATTCGGATTAGCGCAGTTCGTAGGTATAGTAAACGCAGACAGATTTTTTTTAACTACCCTGCGTAATAATGACAAACTTCCATACAAATTTTCATCCCCTTTCCATACAAATTGTCATCCCTTTAAAACCCCTAAGCTTTTTTTCGCGACAATAAGTAGCCAATGTCCTTTCCCAAGCTCTAATCTATCTCTGTTCCAAGTTTCATGAAATTCGGTTCAGTGGTTTAGGCGTGAAAGCGTAACAGACAGACAGACAAACAGAGTTACTTTTGCTTTTATAATATTATTAGTAAGGATATCAGCTCAAAAGATTACCTGCGTGGGGTAGACTTCACCAATCATGACCCAGGGCACAATGAGGTAGCCCAGCGTGCAGAACACGGTGAACAGGTACAAGCAAGCCACGGGTATCCACGTGTGGGCCGGCTCCACGCCGCTCATCTTCCACTGGTTCATGAAGTACATGTACACGGATAGAGAGATCATCGCCGAACCGCAGCCCAGCGCTGAAATCATACATAAGTATTGCTTTTTATTGGTACTCCCGCGTCCAAGTGTTGCAAAATTTTCAAGAATGAATATCCGTGAACGTTTTTTTAAAAAAAGAACGTAATGGCGTCGTTTTTTTTTTTCAAATATAGAATTTATAATTTTAATTCTATCTGGACGCAAATATGCTAGGGATGAAGTATGGATTTCCATTGTTCTGAAATTATGTGTTGTAAAATAATAAAAGTGTACATAATTTACCATCCGAAATATCAGGCATTAAAAATCATAATAAAAATACGATAAAATCGGCTTAAAATTGATTTTTACTTTAAACATCACAAATGAATAATACAAACAATATTTGAGAAATGGAAATAAACTCTTGTGCCGCGTGTCTACCTGCATAGGTTGCAGGTCAGTTCACCAAAATCCACAGTATGCCAGGGTATCACCACCACATTTCTGCCGTGGCACAGCTTTGCTGTGTTTCGGAGAAAAGGGCAGGAGCAGTCTCAGGATAGGTAATACATCGCCTATCTAGTTTAGCCTTAGGTTAACTTTTTTATGTTCAAGGCTTAAGGGCGCGAAGGCTGACCACTTACCAACGTGTGGTTCTCTGCCGGTTTGCCTAAATATCATAAAAAAGAAAAAAAACGCACCAGAAACAAAGGTGAGAGGTCTCCGTCCGCAGCGCCGGCACAGGATGCAGCCAACCACCGTGAAGATAACTCGCAAAACACCCATGGATATGGTCAGCCACTTCGGGTTCAAGGTCGCACCTGACGCCTGCAAACCAAACAAGAATGCAGTAGAATGATAGGAGGACAAATCAAGCTGGCAGCGAATTTTTTATATTACAGGGGAATACAAAATTCAAAACATACATAATATAGAAATGGAGAAATGAGCCGTTTTAAAATTTATAATGTAATCAGTCCCTTTTTTTAAGTAATAAAATACTAATGCGTCCTCGACTCCGAAAACTGGGAGAAGAAAGCGGCAGATAGAGCGCGAGGTCGCCATTGAAAGCTGAGATCTACTTCGGGTCGCTGATTATTCATTCAGTACTCTCTTTTTCAACTGTTACCGTATGTAAAATGTTCAGGTTTTTGGTATTGCCTGCGGTCCTCCTTACCTGAAACACTTCCACAGCATAGAAGGTGATGATGTTGACGCCACACCATTGGTAGATGAAGAAGTACACCGCGAGGATTGTGAACGGCTTCAGCGCCGATGGCGATAGCAACGCCTTTACTATTTCTTTGGTAGTTTTTAGCCTGAAACACACGATGAAGACTTAATTTTCTACAATTATTAAACAAACGATAGCACGAAATGCGATATCCATCTTAGTTTTACGAATAAATAGTAATTATAATGAAACAGCTTTTACGAATTTTATCGCGGTTTAAGGTTTTTTTTTTTTAAATAAGCCGCGATATCATCCGTAGTAGTAGCTTTTTTTATTAATGTATCATCGGCTAGAGCTATGGAACTTCATAGTATCTATTTAGCTTCTGATTGATACTGGTGGCCGATATTACACTGCTAGGAAACTTGATTACCCAAGTAATATATTAATAATTATTTCAATAGGAATCAAGTAAAAGAGAACTAACTCCAGACATATTCTCCTCAACGTATGCATTATTTATGTTTTGAAGTGTACTTTGTGTGTTACGAATTATTGAATCAAATTATAAGCTGACTAAAGTCTATTTGCTTAAAATCTTTATTCAGGGATAAGTTATTATTGTATTTTATGCAAAATCATGTCCTTTTCATTACAATAATTTACTGTCAAGTTAACATGTGAAAATAATATTCGCGCAATCGCTTGGACATTTAATAATCACAATCGCTTTACAATATATTAGTAGATATGTGTGAATTGGTAGTCTAGCTACTTGATAGTAAGTGGAGTCGCCTATTTTAAGCCCCTCTGCGGTATGCTACTAAGCAAAACTAGTGTAACACTTGCACAGGCAATCAACACAATGTGAATTCCATTGGTGGGTAGTTATTTTTTGGTATGATTGGTGACCGTCATCACCTGGTATCTTGCTCCGTTTACTCCACCAGAATCAAACCAGATCTCGCTACATTACTGGAACCCAGACGTCTTATGTCACAGTAAAATCAACGCAATTAAACTTGGCCAGGCTAGTCCTAGGTGATCTCATTTATGATCATAGGTGTCGCTAACCACTGTCGACTGTCCATTCGCCTATCCAAGTATCAACCCTTATATGTCCCACTGCTGGGCACGGGTCTCCTCCTCGAAATCAAGCGAGGAGGTTAGTGGGCCATAGTTCACCGATGCGTTGGCTCAATGTATGTTGGTGAACTTCACATACCTTAAAAGACTTTAATCTCATTAAGCATGCAGGTTTCCTCACGATGTTTTCCTTCACTGGTGAGTCGATGGTCACACACGATGGTCTTGTGTTTGGGGTGCACTTAGAAACTTAGAAAAATCCATTTCAAGGCACACACGGGGGGTCAGGATCGAACCCAGACCCTCTCGCTTGAGAGGCCAAGTCCATGAGCCACTGGACCACCGTCGCTCACTACTCAAGTAACATGAAAATAATAACTTACGGTTCGACATGATTCTTCTCTTTGAAGGTCAACATCTTTTGCAGTTCCTCTTGCACGTTGCAGGTGGACCCGCGAAGTTTGACGAGCGAAGTCTCCGCCTTCTTCTGCTTATCCTGGTTGAGAAGGTAGTTGGGTGTCTCCGGCAATATGAACATGCCGAGGAGAGAGACGATGGGAATAATGGTGCTCAGTCCAGCCATGATGTTCCATGTTGTCACCGAGCCTATGATATACTGAAAAAAGACGTAATTTACTGAGTACATAGTACATTTTATTGCGTCTTAAATTCATATGTCATTTTGGCAATCAATTTAGCAAAGTAGAAAGAAAATAAAAATGTGGTGTCGTGGGACACGGTAGGTACGAAGTTCCTTCGGCTAAAAAGAAAGGTAAGTATTATACACCACTCGCTTGTGTATGCGACTGTCGCGCCTGCGCACGTTTATTCCACGCACTTTTTCTTACGGTTTTACTATCACATTTTTTTCAGTTCGGTCGCGCAGCAAAAGCCCTATCCCCTCCAAGCCTGCCGTAAGGAACTTCGTTCCAAAAAGAACATTTTTTGTTAATAAAAGGCAAAAGTAGTAAATAGTATTTGATTCGGCAATCACGAAGTTACACTTTCAGTGAAATATTGTCCTAACATTTTATTTTATAAGAGGTGGTTACATTGCATATTCTGCACGACCATCGTGGTATTTTCCCCCACACATAACATCTGCGTAAAATGACAGCTGCACTGTCGCGTTTCGTGCGGTTTGTGAGTTACTGCTATCTCATTTTTAATTGGGAAAAGGGCTATTTGCCTAACTTCTAGTTGTTCAGATGTATAATATGAGCCAATGCAATTATAAGGTTTCCGACAGCATAAGAAGACAAACGACCTCCTTATGGTATTAAAAAAATCGGTTCGTAAGGCTACTAATCCATCTTAATCTTTTATAAATTTTCGAAATTTATAAATACGTCAATGTAGCCATAACAAAAGCATGATATATATCTACGTGACGTAGCTGTGAACCTTCCCAAGGTCCGGTGCGGGTTCTAATTTGACGCACCACGGCCGCCGTTCAATTATCGTCCATATTTGATTAACTTAACACGACCTAGCAGTGAGGTTTCCCTATCACGACGCACAACAATCGCTCTAAAAACATGTTGCCGCATACAATTATCACCGGGATTGTCGCATAAAATGTCATTCAAAGGCGTCATTTTGCGAATCGTGTCATTATGATCATTAATACCATGGCAGCACAGGTTGCTTTCCTGTAAGACTTCAGAGGATTTATGTAAAAACTTTTTAGAAAAAAGGTTATATTTTTTTTGATGCGCAGTTTGTTTATTAGCAGATTACCGGATGTTTATTTACATTCATCCGATTATGGTGGGTTTAAAAATAGACCGTTTTTATCAGTTATCGCGTTGGGCGCACTTTTAATAATGCGCGAAAAGATACCAATATTGTTATAAAACATATAGGCGTCTTGTCTAACCATTTTTTTTATTTTCTCTATTGTTCTGTGCAATAAAGGAAATTTGTATTTGAGAAATATATACTTCTATACTAATATTATAAAGAAAAAAGATTTGATTGTTTGTTTGTATTGAATAGGCTCCATAACTACTTGACCGATTTGAAAAAATCTTTCACTGTTGGAATATGTTGGGAGCTATCTACTATCTCCGGTGAACATAGGTTATATTAAATTTTCCCAAAGCTAGGGACCCGTTTTAAATCTTAGTTGACGCAAGCGAACCTGCGTGCAACAGCTATACATTTTAAACACATAAAAATAGTGCAGACATAGAACGCAGTATTAAAAGTCCCAAAAATTTTGACTTTACAAGGTCAGTTCTTGTTTACATATGAAATGTGAGCAACACATGCTTAATGCATATGCATGCGGGTATAAAAGCACGTGATTCCTTAAATACTCTTAGGTTAAGGTCAAAGTTTATTATTTAGAATATTTTATTATAACAAATATTATCGTGCTGGTTTCCTCTGGTAAATTGAAGTCTATGCCACGAATTTAGTTCACTGTTGACATTTCCGATAAGCAATCGCATGATTGTACATTTTATTCACACATTCAAATATGAACAAAACCAGCCAATATTATTAAATTTAAAATTAGAACAATGAAACAATTTTATAACGTGCTTTGTTAACTTTAGGACTCTGTCGTTTAAACTTTGAAAGAAAAAAAATATTATCAAAAAATAGTATTCATACTAAAAATGTAAATGCAACATTCTGTCTACCACGCAACCTGAATGACAACTAGAATCTTAGAGATTTTAATAATACTTGGCTTATATATATATATATAGTTATATCGTATTTAAAGTATCCCAATAACTATCATTCCGGCTACGATTATGGGACGCCATTAAAGGTTTTATTATTTCTGTTACTTTATAACTTCAACCAAATTCCAAGCATAGCGGAAATCTAGCCTATCTTACTTCCCTAGCCTACTGAACGAATTTTCATAAGATTACTGGCTGGTGCCAGCGACTTCATCTGCGCAGGATTAGATCCTGAGTGTGTGACCACCCACTGCCACATCAACGAGCTTATTTTTCGCTAGATGTCGGTAACTTTATATTTTTTATATATTAGGTAAATGTCTTTGTTTCGAAACCTATCTACCAAAGAAACACTCAAAATAGCGCATTGAGCGACGCCAAACTTTCGTACCAGTCGAAATTAGGAGGCCACGTTTCAGGTATTTTTTTAATAAAAAATTATGATATTCTGATATTATATAAGCTATATTATTATTGTGAAGTTTCATTAAATGGATGCATTTAGTAGTTTTTGTGTGAAAAAGTAACAAACAATTATAATGAAATAACTTTTTCGGATTTTTTTTTTGCGGTTTATTATTATTTTCACATGCCCAACGTTTCAATCAGCGTTTCAAAAATCCGTAAAAGTTATTTCATTATAATGAGTCATATTCGCGTAAACATAAGAAAACACTACATAACGTATTTTTAAGGTGAGAACGTAGGTCATTGGGAAGTACGTAGTACTACTACATAGGCATTAATAATGATCATTTTTGAACCTACAGATTGAGCTTAAAGGCCATCAGGCCTAAAAGTCTAGACCTGTCGAAAAAAAAATGATCATTTTTGAATTTGATTAAATGATAAATGCAAACGATAGCGGATAACTAGTATACAGTAAAAATATTTATTTAGTTTAACTCTGTTCTCGTCAAAACATTCGAGGCACGAATGAGCGTTCAATTAGAACACTTATATTTATTTGCGCTAATTATTTACAACGTCGTCACACAAACGACAAATTCATACAGAATTAGAGTATTTTGATACTATACTTACGTCCTAAAGTTATATTTTAGAACATTGTATTAACCGTTTTCCTCTATAACTTTATCAAATGTGGTTTTTTTTATCAAAACTATAAAAGCGAATGACGAGAACATTGTTCCAATTAATATTTTACCAAATATTTATTTAGTACAATATTTAGTATAAGTATTATTATTTAGTATAAGTATTTAAAATATATAAAATCTTTGATGTGAAAAACCTAAATTGGCGCGCATCGGAAGTAAAATCGACATGACGGCAGGATGGCTTGACGCTATCATATAACCACATCGTCTGTTGATTGTTGATTTATATTTGTCTCGTGACGACCATTTTTGTATTATTTTATTTTTTCATTTGTTGTATGTATTTTTGTATGCTGTATTATAAAAAAATAAAAACAAAAAAATGTCTAAAAAATAAGATTTAAGGGGGAACAACCTTAACATTTAGGAGGATGAAAAGTAGATGTTGGCCGATTCTCAGGCCTACCCGATATGCACACAAAATTTCATAAAAATCGATCGAGCCGTTTCGGCGGAGTGTGGTAACTGGTAACTAACACTGACACGAGAATTTTATATACTACAAGAAGAAGAAAATAAAGCTAGATCAAAGTGCTTGATTGCTTTGCTTGATCAAATCTTGACTTGACTTTATATCATCATCATCATCATCATCAGCCTTTATCCGTCCACTGCTGAACAGTTATGTATGAATGTCTCCGCAGTTGAATAATTGTAAATCTGCTAATGACCCTCATAGTAATGTATGCTTTAATGAGAAAACACTAAAACAAATATTTGCGTTAATGTTTTCTCATTATAGGTAAACTTTACTGGTTACATATATTATATTCTACATAATAATATGACATCTTTATGTACACTTTTTCTGTACGTGTATATTGTAACAGTGGCTATACCAATTTTGATGAAATTTTCTGTGCGTGTTCAAGTGAATTTGAGAAGATTAGTTTCACCACCGTTGGGAGCGGTTATGCACATTGTTATAATAAAGGGATAAGTTACATTTTTTTTTGATCGGGCTGTAATCATCGAAGATAACAGATCTGATTTAAAATATTTTTTCTTCGGCAGAACTCTAAGTAATCAATCACAATACAAGCTTAAAAATCATCAGCTCATGCGATCATTAACGCTGACGAATCCAGAAGGCAACAGACGTTTAAATGTTGTAACAATATGTCATAGAGTACTTCTCTATCTTTCTCAAATGGGGCTCATGTAATAATAATTAAAAAGTACAGAAAATTGTATAGTAAGTGGTATACAAAAAATATTTCAAGGAATTCCCCATCATTTGACTGTGACATGGATACCAAATACGGAATGGTCATCGACGTGAGTATTAATAGATAATGGAGCAGAGGCAAATTGCGCATTACATCGACTGTTGACGAAAATATCCGGTCCGCTGGACTCAGTGTCTTTTGCCATAACTTACGTGAGACATAGCTTATTGCAAAATTTTATAGTTAAAGCATCGATCAAATACACCCAAAATACCACACGAACGCTAAAAAATGTCTCGATCCAATTGTGCTTTAAGCACAATAATTGTATGGTCTCTGGTAATACATTTTTACGACTTCCGCGATGAGCGCATTCTGTAATACCATAAGTGCGAAACCCCCGCATTGAAAATAGAACGTTATCATTAGAGAATAGGGACGCAAATAAAAGAAAAAGAATTTAACTTTTACTTTTTGACATGCAACTTAGCAATGGCGTAGCATGAGATACGTTTTCGTTTTGGATTTCTAGGTAATATTGTTTCTAAGGTATATTTGATCAATGGGTTAAAGTTTAAAGGTTTCTTTGTGCAATTTTGGACAACAAAACTTAAAAAATTGAAATAAAAATATTATTAAGATTTACCTGTACTAGTACACCAGTAGATACCCCCACGGAGGCCAGGGCACCGAGCATCCCTCGCAGGTGGGGCTGCGATACCTCACACGTGTACACCCTCGCGGGCGCACCCACCATACCCGACCCAAAGCCGATCAGCAACCTGCCTGCGGGAGAAAAACTATTGCCATATAATATCACGTTTGTAAAGCCTAGCCGATTGAGTGTCGGTGACGAATGGCGCCTGAATGACGCCATTTTTTGTGTTGTGAATAGGAATAATCTAGTGTGTTCTATAGTTGCAGTAAGTAGCTTGGTGGAAATCAATGAAATTAAAGTAAATTGGCATTCACGAGACAATAATGTTATTGACACTTATTTTAGTACCTACCTTCACTTTTATTACTTATATACTTTTATATACATATTAGTTTTTAGTGGGCAAAAAAACACCATATTTCTATAGTCATTATAATTGAATTAGTCCCGAATTTACATATGCTTGTAATAATTAAACTAATTAGATGTTCATGATAATGATTTTTTTAATATCAATTCTATTTCTTTGTCGTAGAGAAACCTTTATGTATGTATCCGTGTACTTGGGTGGTTCCCGACTCTACGTGGGATTCGCACTCGCACAGAGTATACCCCAACTATAACAACTGCAAGCGCCTTAGCATGCAAAGTTAGCACTTCAGCGACAAGCTGGTCCTGGCGAAAGTCCACACTACTCGTTAGTGGGGACTGACAAGCTGAGATTTATTCTAGTTGTCTTGGGGACTGTAGTTAAGAGATTTATGAGTTCCACTCACGAGACATATAAGCGTAACTTACCGACATATATCATTGGCACATTCTGCGCAAACGCCACTAACAGCCAGCCGCATATGGGAGGTATTTCGGTGAGGATGAGTGTCCGTCTCCTGCCGATGGCGTCCATCAGGTAGCCGCTGACGATGCAGCCGATGGGTGTCGAGGCGGAACTCAAACTCGCTGCAAGTCAAATTGCATATTTTCACAAATTACATCACGTAAATATTATAGCCGTCGAGAATTGTTTATTTGAGTCTATTTTTCCTTCATTAGTTTCCGTAACCTTAACCGAATATTATGGATTTGTATGAAATATTGGTATTATATATCATTCAAATTCAAATTCAGATTCAAAACGGGTCCCTAACCCTTTAAAAATTTAAAATAGCCTATGTTCACTTATAGTGATAGTGATAGTGTAGCTTCCCACCAGTAAAAGAATTTCTTTTTTTTGATACTTAAGCGTATTAAATATATTATATCCGTTCTCTGGTGCCTGTGACCCAAGTTCTTCGAGAACTTACGACGGAACCAGATTGGCGTGGTGTCAAAAGCGCCCATAGATATTATTATAAGTAAGCTATTGTTACACTATAATAATCATGTCCCCACCATGGTTCAAGCCGGTGGCGGTGAGGCTCAGTAGCCTAGGGTGAACTCAATACCTTGGGCGAAGTGAATTGAGCCGTGGGGGCTCTTTGTACCCCTCTTATAAGAAGAGGGGGCAAAAGAGCAGGGGCAAGGGCGAGTTCGGGAACTACGCCTTATTGTACTGTCCTGACGTTGGGAGGAGTTGTTCTGTGGTGCAGGGCAATCCCTCCGTGGAATTCGTGCAGACTACCGATCTCTCGTTTATTGAAAAACTTACCAATCCAGCTAGCCTGGCCTTCCGTGATATGTATAGTTGAGTTCTCGCTCTTCATTTGTGGCAGCGCTGTGGCAGAGAAGCCGAATGCCATGCCGGTGTTGATGGTGCCTAAGTTGACGATGAACGCCGCTAAGATCTGCTTAAATGCTTTCCCTCTTCCTTCCTTTCCTGTCTTTTGTGTACTTGGAATGAGAGTCTTGACTGGAACTGGTTTGATGTCATTTTTAATGAACGGTTTCACATCACCCCTGTGGAAAGAGAAATAAGGATTAAATTAAAATACAAATATAATTTTGTGAAGTACAAATTTCGACTGCGCATTTTTGTATTTAGCTTGTATTTAGGGTCAGCTTTCAGTCTCACTACGACTGCCTATCTGACCTCTACAACCCAATACTTACTATAAATACGGTACCCCGTGGTAAGAATGGTTGCCAGACTCTTGGTCTTTTGACGACCCGTAACTAACGTCTTAACGAGCTTTGTAAGGCACGGAGGAATCTCGGTATGTAAATATGGTCACCCATCTACAGAACCGCGGGAAGCGTAGTTTTTCACCACATCCAAAAATGTTTGGTCACTTGTTATGGGCATTTCCCAAATAACTAACGGAGTTATTAATAATTAAGTATATCGATATATACCTATCGTATATATTATATCGATAATAAAAACAGGATAACATTAAGTTTGGAATATAGGACATTTGTATACATTGAAACGCACAAGAAAATAAGACAAATATTATATTATATTGTATCAAGGTATAAAAAAATCACAAAAATGTTGAAGATATTTTTTTCCATTAAATAAACTAATTGATTAAAGGGTAGTAGGTAACGCTTGGAATCAAGCCTTTTGCATGTATAACCCTAAGCTTATTTTTTGTGTAAGTTGAATAAATAATAATTTAAAATAATTAAGTATTTTCATATTAACTATATTATTTTTATAATGTTATCGTTCTTATCATTTTCATGTTGCGGAAGTCGATATTTCGTTTCTTTATTTTATATTAGTTGAATAGTTGAAAACTGGTAGATGTTCTACCTGATGGAAAGTGTTGGGACAAGACAATGCACTGACAACCGGTGAAGGAAAACATCGTGAGGAAACCTGATGATATTGAATGTCTTTGAAGGTATGTGAAGTTCACCAACCCGCATTGGGCCAGCGCGGTGAACTATGGCCCACTACCCTTCTCGCCTGATTTCGAGGCGACCCGCGCCCAGCAGTGGGACATAAAAGGGTTGGTACTTTAAGCCAATGCAACTCATTCATGTTTTGCAGATCCTGAGTCATAAGTTGTCATGTCTTTGTAAAGTAAAGCAAAGCTAGTTTAAGGGGGATCAATCCAGACTCAATCTCCAAACAGACAAAAGCCCGAAGTAGCACATTACAACAGTAAATTGAAATAATAAAAAATTATAAAATATACAATAAATTATAAAAAAATGTACAAAAAGTACAAAGATTTTCGAAGCTATGCATAATCAAATAGTCATCATATATCATTATCCTTACTAATATTATAAATATGAAGGGATGTTTGTTACGCTTTCGCGCTACTCAACCGATCATCATGAAACTTTGTACACATATGTCGGAGATACTAGGATTAACATAGGATATATTAAAAAAAAGTAAATTTTCTTTGCTAACGCGGATGAAGCCACGGGTAATAGTTATTTAATTTTTATTTTCAAAAATTTAACAGTTATTTATAAAGCAGCCAGTCGAAACAACTTATAAATGTCAATATCGAACTATTCACCAATGTTATTTTGCATTGCAAAATGTTCATCTATGCGGTTTTTGCATAAATTACTAATTCCAATACGATGCGATTTTGCGATAATTTAAAAGTCATATGTAAATACTATGCCATATTATTCTAAATATCTAATACCGATAATGAAGCCGATAACAGACTAAATAAAGAGGCTAAATTACCATAGAGTTAGGTAAATAGAAGTGGCACGGCTAATTACGAAAACCATTGAGTTGATATTGGAATTTTTGAAGGGCAATAATAACAAGTGGACTTAGCTTTATTAATTACGTCTAGACAGCAAATAACAAAAACCTGCTAAATTAATGGAATGTACATGAAAAGGAAGATAATATTGGTGCTATCTCTGCGAAAATATTATTAGATATTTATGCACAAAAGTAGAATATCCATCATTATGGCCAGAAGGTGGTATCTAACAATTGACAATAATATGTAAGACAAGAAGCGCCCCGCAGCTTAACCGACGTACTTCGCATTCCCGTGGGAGTATGGGGAAAATATATCCCGTGGGAGCATGCCTATATTGTGTTATTCTGATGTGTATGTTATATGATTGTAAAGCTTAATGATAATTCAGTTTTAGCGTAAAAGAGTAACAACCATCCATCCATCCGTCCGTCCATCCATCCATGCATCCATCCATACTTACAAACTCTCACGTTTATAATATTAGTAGAATGTACATTATCATTTTTTTCCGTGAAGGTGCTTTGCTGTTACACAAAAAGAGATTTTATGAAAAGTCAGTGTACTATTATTAATTTGTGGTTTCAGGATATGCCACGTTTCTTGATTGAAATACAGGGCTAGACTAAGGGCGGGTTGCATCGACCCACTTTAACGAATATGTAATCGTCAAAGATGGCGGTAACGAACGTCAATGACCAAAGAGCGTTGTTTTTAACATGCGTTAAAAATTAACGAAGTCTCTTACGTTAACAGGGGGCTTAGTCAAAACGCCATTACGAAAACGACAGCGAAGTTCTATCGTTCGTTCGAAGTTGTGATTGGCTAAATTACGTCGACGATCGCTCGATCGTTCAATCGACGACGTGATTTAGCCAATCACAACGAACGAACGAACTTCGCTGTCGTTTTCGTAATGGCGTTTTGACTAAGCCCCCAGATGGTTTGAAACAACCGGCCCTAAGGCTTACTGGGCTAGACGACCTTATATATGTTAACAAATTTTCCTTTACCTTCACCTTATGTTAAATGTCCAACGCTCCGTTGGCGACAGCACTTTCCAGGTATGTAATTGATCACGCCCGATCACAATATTTACACGAATGATTGATTACCGCACATAATACCTAAAATAGACGGGATGTTATCTCACCCTGATATCACTCGATCCGCGCGACCTCGGAACAACTGCGCGGACAGCGCTCCTCAAACTGTGTTTTATCTTACTAATATTATAAACGCCAAAGTTTGTAAGTATGGATGTTTGTTACTCCTTCACGTAAAAACTACTGATTGCATTTTCATGAAACTTTACAACTATATAGCTTATTCGTCAGAATAACACAAGGGCGATAATTTATCTTCGTACTCCCACGAGAATGGAATATGAGGTTGCTCTAAAGTCTAAAGTGTCCAAAACACCGGACTTAAAAAATTTCAATATACCAAGATAAAATCAATAAAAGTTATTTCATTATATTGAGTGAAGTTCGCGTGAACATAAGAAAATAATATAAATAGAATATTCGTATGTTCAATTCCCAGAATTACTTGTCTTTGTTAAAAAACTAATACAACAAAATAATATGTTCTTTTAGCCTTTATTTAACCGTCTGTCACTAAATATTACTTTGTAAGCAAATCTTTCCTTTTTTTTAAATTAATATAGTTATTTTCATATTGACTATATTAAAATGGAAATTTTATCATTTTTAGAATGTACACAAAGAACGATAACTTGTTATCATTTTCATGTTGCGGAAGTTAATATTTCGTTTCTTTTTTATGTTAGTTGAATAGATAAACTGGCAGACGTGCCACCTGCCAGTGGTCAGCGTCGCCCATGAACATAAATTAATTTACCTGGTATCAGCCCAGGAAGGTCGTGTGTTGTATTATTTTAGACTAAGAGAGAGCTAAGTCGTCATGCCAGTAATTCTGCCTATCCTCACTTCTCTCCGAAACACACGGGAGAAACTAACAAGATGGTTGGAAGATATTCAAGCGACGGAAGCGCGGCACACTGAAGCCCTTTACTTCGTCCTTCATTATCATCATCATCATTTATTCAATGTTAAACATAGTCCGTTCTCAATGAACGAATTTCGCCCTTAGCCCTATACAATTTCTACATCGATAAATTTCAAATGTATTCCATAAAGTTTGAGAAGCTGTACTTTTTAACCACGTGCGTCGTGTTTACTGACCACTCACTGAGTCAATGACTGTATTGATAACAATTAATTAAAAAAATATATACTATCATTTAATTATGAGATAAATTTATCTCATTTACATATTTAAGATCGTGTAACTATTTGTTCGTATTGAATTGAGATATTCAGTTACATTTATCTAAACAAATAAGTTACATTTTCGTTTATATGTGGTGGCCTATTTTTATGGTTATGTTGATAATTTTGGTAATGATGATGATGATGATGATGAAAAATTATGTCATGCTTACTTCCAGTTACTCTTCTATTAGACACCTCAAAACCTTAATTTGTATGTATCTTCTCTACCTCCCTAGACAAGTGGCACAAACGCTAAACGAATAGATATAGAATAGAATATTCATTATATGGAAATGACACAAGTTTACGACATGTAATTTGAATTTCGTAACACAAAAATTTATTATCCCTAGTGAACTTGTGACGTCAACACTTGACACGTCTACCAGTTTTTTTCCAAGAGGCATAAAAATTGGCAATATCCAAAAACAATGATACCAACATAACGCAAACAGCATATCAATAACTATTGGAGCATACTCAGTATTTAATATTTATCCATGCTGTAATGCTCTTACCAGTACCTCGTCATCATCATTTTCCTAGCAAACCTTTTCTTGAAGATAACAAACACGACTAAAAAAGAATGATCTAATTTAGTGCAGCAGTCGTGAAGTTATGGATTAATGTACGTACAATTCCATGGTTCATTACTTCTTTAATAAGAAGATCCAATCTTCCTTAAAAACCAGAAATTAATTAAAATATGAAAATAAATAGTTCACCTTATTTATTTATTTATGCTAGTTAACCTTAATTTATTCTTATATATTCAATAAATAACCGCTGCCATGATTGTTTTCAAAATATGATCGATCTCGTGTTGACAATGAGAGGAATATGCAATAGGGATGTTGACTAATTTTTGTAATTGATTTTATTTGATAGGTATACTATATATGAACACGAAAAAAATACTTTTGTTAAGAAATATGTCCAATTTTAACAAAAAATTAAATAAAGAAAAATGGTTTTTAAAATCGCCCTTGAAACGCTCCAAGCGTCATTACGTCACACACCGCATTCAGAACTCGCGCTATGTTAGGTGAGTTTGTACTTAGCTCAATGTTCAGTGACGTCATCGCCTTATTGGCGTTTACAGTCACGTGATCATGCATGATAAATAACGCATTTTAAATTAATTTTCTAAATTTTAAGACAAATAAGTAGACTTTTTAAATGTTATTTTAGGTTTTCAAATACTGCATTTAATATGTAAAACATAACTTTACATGAATTTGTAACATGTGTCAACATCCCTATTATGTTCGCTTTAATTTGACATACTTATGTATGCCTATTATTTTTTATACCGTAGCGATAAAAAAATTAATGCGCCGTAACTATTTCCTTCTCTTACAATGGAGAATGGAGAATTTATATTGTTGATGACGACAATAATGATGATTATAAGGTCAATTAATAATGTCCAGGTTGTAATAATTAAAGGGTAGGGCAATAGGATAAGGTAAAGCTAGTGACGAAATAATATGATATATAAGGCCGTTTTAAAAAGTACCTTTTGAAATTCTTTATCTAGAATGATTATTTTAGGCATCCATACTATTATTATAAAGAGGAAAGATTTGATTGTTTGTTTGTATTGAATAGGCTCCGAAACGACTTGACAGATTTGAAAAAGTCTTTCATTGTTGGGAAGCTACACTATCCCCGGTAACAAAAAAGTTAGGGAGCCGTATTAAAACTTAGTTGACGCATGCGAAGCTGCGTGCAACAGCTAGTTATAAATGCAGAACTTAATATTTTTTTAATTTATAATAAAGCAGCTACCTATTAATATTTCAAAAAGTTATCTTTATACCTTTTTTAAACTTACATAATAACTATATTAAAAACACTCAGGTGTGTCTAACGTGATTCTTAGTAAACGTGTCAATTTGTCTTAACACTGTCTTAAGAAGAAATAAACATTTGAGCATTATCGTGCTAGATTATAATGAAATGTTGAAGTAGAACAATAAAGAAAACAGTTTGAGTCTTTTGTTCTGCAAAAGTTCGTTCTTTTGCTAAAGGTTCTGCGGTACATCAAATATTTTTTTACGAATCAAAAATCATAAGCATATATTTTTTTTCTTTCTAGAATTTCATATTTCTTTGAACGATATTTTCATATCCCCTACGATCAGCTGTCTTTAATATCTCCTGTAATATTTACCTCTACAAACCATAATATGTTAACATTAACGAACACAGAAGAGTTCCTTTACCATTTAAAAAAAACTTAAGAAATCCATAGATATAAGGGACATAGTGATATAATTCGATCAAGGGCAAGCTTATCATCAAAATATCTCTTTGAACCGAACATCCTGAGGTAAATATGAAGACTAAACAAGCACACTGACTGACTGACAAACAAAAATGCCCTTCAACAATCTAAAATATGCGTTGAAAACATGTTTATTAACGTACACAAATATTTATTTAGTAGTTTTACAGATAAAAGAAACTAATTGCTTATAACGCTGTTTACAAATAGATAGGCGATGGAAAAAAAAATATTAATATTTTGGAACCTGGAAAAAACTAATTGGAGAAGGACTTATAACAATGAATAGCAAAATAAGAAAGTACCTTATTAAAATAGCTAAAAGTTAAACCTTCAACTCATGAAAATTAGCCTTATTTCATTAACCTATAATATGAATTTTAAGACTATTTAGCCAAGTACAATGTTAAATTAAGCATCAAAGCAAAGGATGCGACGTTAATGTATGCGGTTACGATAACTGTACGATTGCCCTAATTAGTGACTACGTAGTAGCAATACTTAGACTCATAGTAAATAAGCTACGAGTATTATAGGAGTTATGGAAATTCGTAAGCAGAAGTATACTAAGAATGGTGTAATAATTTATAGATGTAGTTAATATACAACATAGGACAAAAATGTTCCTTGCATGACACCAAATTTTCTATGAATATTTAACATAACATCAGTTTCGTTACTTTACAATTTTAACAAGTCTTCTATGTTAATAAGTGGTGAATAAACTTAGAAGTGTGAATAAAATCTCGGAGAAGGGCGGGATTGGGTACAAAATTCGTTATCCTTTTATTCTGTTACCAATTTAAAAAAATCTATTGTACATCAGTTAACAGTATTAATGATTTATTCATATCATGATTTATTTTATCACCAAAAGGGGCGGATCCTATTTAATCAAATTTTACAAAAAATAATGTCTATTTATAATTTTTTCATTAATTTGAACTGGACATACGCCTCTAAATCAATTGTTAGAACGGTATACTTTGTATCGAAAAACTTGTTGTTGTAAAGCTAGCTTAGCGATAACAATTTAATTGTAATATAAATGATATTCACTTGTCCCTCCACGTGAACAGTATCAGTCGTAAACTTTATTACTCTTATTATTAATTCAAAAGTTGTTACCATCACATGACTGTTATCTTGATGGCATAAAGATAAGGTTCATGAGCTGCGAGAGTGTTTTCACTCGATAAAAATTTATTACAAGATACAAAACGCATATCAGAAACTCATTACAGGCTACACTCGGAAACATATTATAATTCATATGCATTATAATCGACCTGTTCCTTGGCCTTACGGGCATAGGAGTTTTGTGAGAAACTTCAATACCAGCTGCTATGGCTTATCCAGGGCACAATCCAAGACAAACGCGATGCGGAACGGAAGAACATCTTTGCTAAAAAATCTAAGTAAAAGGATTAGGAAAAGTATCTGTTCATTATAAAAAGTCATATAATGGGTGCAAATTGCTAAAAGGTTCGCCAGATTTTGTGAGTAGATGGCACTTTAAAAAGAAGAAGTAATTAATGCCGCACGTCATCGTCTCATCCTTACATCCAGTTTGACAATCAAATACTTTATTTTGAGGACTGGTGGAGGTGGTGGACGATCATGGCAAAAGTTCAATAATATAGCCTGTGAATACAATTAAAAGATTAATAACGAAAGTGAAATCTTTTTAGTTTTTCTAAATCGATTAGGCTAAGGGAATCATTGTATTCAATTCTCTATCCTTAAAAGAACTCAAAAAAAATCTTGTAAGTTGTAATACATCAATCCTTTTCATAACAATATAACTTTTCAAATTTAGTCAGGAACTAATATAAGAATTAGTACACATAAAGAAATTTTATTAGTAATGGTCCCATTACTACTGACTTCACCAGATAAAATTAAAAGATGGACAGGCCAACGGATGGACGATCAAAACTGAAACTATTTAATTCCTTTTTACTACGGACTCTAAAAAAAAACGCAACATTTTGGCGAACATTTTAGAAAGTCATTGTATGTGTTCCCCGAAAAATCATTATCAGTCTGACGTCATCAAAGCTCTTCGTGTTATTTTTCATCTCCAAACAGCGTGCTCGATAAGATACGACATTAATATGACACTCATCTATACGCTATCTCTATTACAATTTGATCGTTGTCTTGCGATACACAGCTGATATGTAATACAATACGAATTATAGATTATACATGCGATATGCATTGTTACCCTTTCATGTAGATTTTGTAAGGAAGTGGGATAACATCTTTATTTTGAAGTGAAACCATTGGTACAATTTGCGGTAAAATCGGTTCTTCTTCTTCTTTACTTTGGCCCCCTGCAGAAATAGCCTGCAGAATATCAGAGTAAAGTAAAATCGACTCGAATGCGGTAAACGGCGTGACACTATCATTCTTTTAACCCATCTTTCTTTAGATGGTTAGGTGGTTTTTCTTGGTTGTAATTTTTTTATTATTTAAATTATTCACATCAGTTATTTATAATACAACAATTCATATAACCTTAATCAGTGTTTTTGAGATTAACGTATAAATAGATGTTTAATTTTAATTTTTTAAAGTTTTTTTTTGTGGTAAATCAAATACCTAGTAACAGATTGCCTTGTACGAAAAATATACATATGTGTGTATGCCGAAAATTTGAAAAAATACATATTCTATACACCCATTCGCGTTTTACTAACAGCGACCCACGGTTTCACCGGTTTCACGGTTTCCCATTCCCTTAGGAGTACGAATGTGACCACTTCTTCCATCGCTCTTCTTCTTCTCTCAATGAACGTCAGTTGTTGAATGTTCGAATGATTACGCGGCATTAGGGTACGTTTTTACTGAGTGGGCAGAATGGAGCGGTGAATCACACAGATCATGATTGGCTAATTTAGGAACCGCTTCTCGTAACTCCATCCGGCTTTATCGTCAATGGAAGCGCACCCTTATTTTGGACAGTAACCAGTGATAACTTTCAAACATGACAGTCGGTACAACAAACATGTCTCAAGTGCGATGCAAGTGCGCGCATTTAGATAACTACAATCTATATCTTTGCACGAAGTCCGCGAGATTTATCAACCCTTGTCATTGACGTCACGAAAGATCTATATTTGGATTATTGTTTTTTATTTTCATGATACAATAGTTCTTCCTCTCTGTTCATCAGATCCTTGCTCTTGTCAGTTGTCCTCGGGGTAATCACAATTGAAGGAAGCAATGCTTTCTTTACTCTGCCAATTCCTTCAACTCATACGATACTTGTACATTCTGCTTGAACTCTTTCTATACCTATAGCAACTGCTCCAAGTTCTCCTCGGCCTACCTCTTCTTCTCTTACCCTCAATCTTTGCTATTTTTTCCTCCACATTGCTATATGATTTTGATTTGCCTTCGATGATGACGATGGTCTAGTTGGTATGTGCTCGGCCTCTCATGTAAGAGGTTTGGGTTCAATCCCTGATCCCTGCGGTGTCTTAAAGTAGATTTTTCTAAATTTCTATGTGCACCTTAACATAAGACAACCACTTGCTCGCCTATGAAGAAAATATCCTAAAGAAACCTGGATAACTGATTAGCTTTAAATGTATGGGTAAATATAGCCATTAGGGAAGAAGAACCAGGGGGCCTAGCCAAAATGCCATTACGAAAACGACAGCGAAGTTCGTTCGTTCGTTTGAAGTTGTGATTGGCTCGCTCGAAGATCGATTGAACGATCGCTCGATCGTTCAATCGATCTTCGAGCGAGCCGCCTGATTCGGGTCGCCTGATTTAGAGACCCGAGCCTAGCACTGGGACATATTATGAGGGTTGATATTATAATTGATGAATTTTAATTAATTACACATGTTGGGATTTTTTTGCGCTAGGACAAAATTCCTACGGGGTTTAGATAATAGTAGCACCATATTTTTTTTTTTTAATTCTCCGGAAGACTTATTTAATTATGACAATATTGATTTCCGAACGATATAAAAACCATTAGTACCTATCTGATTATTAAGAATTACCATATTTTTAGAAATGAATACATTCTCTTATTGAAAATTAAGATACGTTTGATGTCATAGTTTATCTACCTTGACCCGAGGCAGATTGTCGCGGTTATATTTTTGATGTCATCTCACTCATCAGACATGCACCTCGTGTTTTCTTTCACCAAAAAAGCGACGGTAACATTGCCGTCAAAATAATATTTATTGTAAAGCTAGAGAATACAAGTATATTTGGTATAATCGTAAGTATGTGTATTTGAACTAAATTATTTCTTTCTTCATAAGAAGGATGACAGGACCCAAGGTAGGTATCTACCTTTTTTAGACAGATTTATAAAAAAGCGGCATTGCCTTCTTGTACTCTTTCTACGTATGTTTTATGTTTTTTTTGTTTTAATTCTTAATTATAACATTATTTTTACTACAATTAAAGTATTTCGATGTAAAGAGTCTATTCTTCCATCGAATTCTATTGATACTACGCTTTCTAAAATTCTACTTATAACTCAAGGGATATTTATTGACTGAAGCCATAAATGAGAAATGTAGATTTTATTTAACATTTACAAATATACCATATAAGTTTATTGGGTAATCGCGTTTTACATATTATTATGTAAAGATACGCGGCATGCGACGGACGCGTGCTGAGATTAAAATACGGATGGATTTGGCATAAGAACGGAAACCCACAAACCTTTATAATTAGCCATAATTAATCGGTACCGTACTTTGTATATATTGATGGAAATTTACAATATTTCTTTTTTTCTTCTAATGTTTACGCGATTTTCACTCTTTATAATGAAACTTTTTGGAGTTTACTCCTTAAGAATCGATTTTCATATATAAGGCGCCCGGTATGAGAAAAATCCGAGGGGTAAAACCAACTGAACTAACGAAAAAGTGTCACGTTTTTGGTGCGCACCTTTAGTGCGCAACTTTCTTATTTAGCTGTGAGTGTATTGAGACGTACATAGGGTATGCTGTATAGGCGACTATACCTATATACTATATGTTATTGGGCTTGTTTGTTTCTATTAGTGTCGATGTATTTATATTGCTATTTTTTTTTGTTATAAATATCAATAATTAACATTGTAATTGTGAAGTTATAATTTTTTTTGCGTATGGTTAGATACTCGTACTTGAGGAGTAAACTCCAGTCGTGCGTCGGAGCTGACACACACACATTTTTTTTGTCACACATGACACAGGCCATTTTATGTTCAGAAGTGGATAGATACAGGCTGATAGTGATGAATATGATAGTTAACTGCGTTACTTACATCTATAAGTTGTTTGTTTATTCTGTCTAGACCAAGCCAGAAGTGTGCGACTCTTCTTGGACTTGTATCCCTTAAAGTTCATCTCATTTGGTTTAGGTACATCAGCTGGGTTTTTTTAAATTCTATCGTGGCTTT
Organism: Lycaena phlaeas; assembly: GCA_905333005.2. Classification (NCBI taxonomy): domain Eukaryota; kingdom Metazoa; phylum Arthropoda; class Insecta; order Lepidoptera; family Lycaenidae; genus Lycaena; species Lycaena phlaeas. The sequence goes on from HG995173.1 coordinate 14,436,098, forward strand.
TTGAGACGGAAAAGCCTAAATTCAATATTTTCGTCATGTCAGTAGGTAATATTAAAAGGGGGATTATCGTAAAAATGTTTTCCGCGTTGTAGAAATACCCTGGCACGACGGCACACACAGCTGTGTAAAGTTTAGTGGCTATCCAATTGTTTGCCAACTTTTACATAATACCATTCAATATCCAATCATTAATCTAGTGAATAATTATCAAATCATATTTTCCATAAAATTGAAAACAGACATATTATATAATATGCTGCCTCTATCTTCTGCTGTACATGAGTCTCTCGCAAAACACTAAGTCTGAATTTTTACTTTAAAAGCGGTTACTACAAGGAACTTTATTTATTTATTTATTCTTCATTTGTACACAAATAAACAAAGACACATAGAAATGCTATAACATGGTTAAAAAAGTACAAAAAGGCGGCCTTATCTCTCATGAGCGATTTCTGCCAGGCAACCATTGGGAAGATGAAAAAAAATATAAATTGCTAAAATCAGGTGGCGACAGTGTATATTGAAAAATACAGGAACTTTGTGCACGACACGTCATTATCGGTTTGAATCTTAGAGCAATACGGTCTTCCTTCACCGTAAGGTCCTCCTCCTCCTGGAGGACCGCACTGCTCTAAGCTTTGAATTAGTAAAGTTCGTTCGATGAATCTAAAAACCTATTGAATTTTTACATATTTATCTCTTAACAACAAGGTATCCAATAAAAATATACAATTGAACATAGAATCTCCGCCATTTTTGATGTTAGTTAAAAATGGACGAATCTTTCTATGTCGTTATAATATTACCTTACAAAAAATCCTGTTACATATTAATATGGTTATTAATTTCAACACTACGAAAGACAAATTAAGTAAAACCAAAAAAATAAGTTCCTTATCACATTTCTTGAATATGTACTTGAATTATGCAAAAAATTTTGTAACAGAATTAAATAAATAAAAATAGGAAATAAAAATTATAAAGTTTTGTTTTAGTAGAAAGACTAATCGGGAGATCAGCTTTTTGCAAGTGATGGACGTCATCTATGTAAACGAGTTACGAAGGAGAAACGAGTTCAAACGCGATAGAAGAGCTAGTGCGGATCTGTTGGTTGGTTCTACTGAGAGTTGAGGTCTTGATGCCAGTACGTACACTGTCTTTTTTCTGCCATTATTTCCAAAACACAGCCATGTTCACTGCCTATAGCAGGATATATCATGCCCATCGAACAAAGGCATATCTACCGATATTGCGACGTAAAACGCTTTATCAGAGTGACTTTTAAAATTTTAAAATTCGAAACACCAAAAAGAACTGGCGCCGCAAATAGTACATTTTTGTCATCGACGTACATTTTACATAACTTAGTTCACTGCCAGGACCGTCACCTGACCACTAATTACACATATCTTCTTTTAGTCAGAGAAAAAGTGAAAAAAACACCGGGATAATGTTTCCCGACGCATTGTTTTGGAGGCGCGCCAACCAACCTTCACCTTGCACTTATACCCTAAAATACATAAGCGCATTTAAGTCGGCTAATAATAAATTTAAAACCAATTGATAAAACTGAAAAAGATTAGCTTTCTAAACACCAGGCGCAAACTGATACGACCGTATTGTAAAAGTGTAATGTAAAAAGGTGTAACAGTCTGTGGTACTAGTTTTTAAGTGGGAAAAACAATTTAAAAGTTTTTTTTATTTATTTGAAAGCAAAAAGCGAAAACTTTTTAGTAGTCTTAGATATGATTTACCAAAATCGGTTCAGGGACAACTAACCGCCATATGTATAACATACAAATCGACGCTTTATGAATATTTTAATTGTTCGACCAACAATGTAAAACATTACATACTTTAAAGCGGTCGTGCAAAATACAAATTCACGTTGCATAATTGTATTCTTATCTTTGTTTGAGATGATAATAGATTTTACTATCACGTGAATACGTAAAGTTAAATTAGCTTTGCGTAGAAGCGTACAGTGAAATTATATTTAGGCTCAATGCAAACTCGCCACCAGCGGGCGGCGACCGAGGCTTAACACACTTTTTCATATTGAAACGCATCACACACGTATGTCTGTGCGCACCAGTTGCTATGTTCGGTGGCCAATTTGTGCCAGACATGCGCTAGACCATTATTTTTTTGACCACCATTGAATTACATGTTTATGAATAAATATAGTGAAAAAATATGCCATCTGTATAATTGAGTCAGCAACCTGAGGTTCGGTAAAAACCGCATCAGAAACGATCGAGACAGTGAAATAACAACATCCAATTTGATAACGTTTGTGGGTGGTGAACAGTGGACCGGCAGTCTTGGCGTTCGTTAAACAGGCTTTTCAATATACTAATACAAGTTGTAAAAGATCATGAAACTGAAAAACTAAGATTTGCATCACATTATTGTTGACAATGACGATACTCGCCAAAATGCCAGAAAAACTTTAAAACCTAAAAAATATATTGTAATGACACAAATTGATTTTTTCGTTTCCTGTTGAGACCTTGCTTGTTGCCAAATGTTCGCACTCTAGGTCAACGAGAAGTAATTGTGACAATTCAGTTTATAATTATCAAAATTATTGACACCCTGACATAATATTGAAACTGCAAATTTATCATTTAAGACTGGAAGAGCGACGGTGGTCCAGTGGTGGATGGACTCGACCTCTTATGCGAGAGGTCCGGGTTCGATCCTGACCCCCCGTGTGTGCCTTGAAATGGGTTTCTCTAATTTCTAAGTGCGCCCCAAACACGAGACCATCGCTCGCTCACCGGTGAAGGAAAACATCGTGAGAAAACCTGCATGCCTGATGAGATTGAAAGTCTTTGAAGGTATGTGAAGTTCACCAACCCGCACTGGGCCAGCGCGGTGAACTATTGGCCCATTACCCTCCTCGCCTGATTTCGAGGAGGAGACCCGTGCCCAGCAGTGGGACATAAAGGGTTGATACTTTACTTTTTTTAAGTCTCTTCTAAAATTATATCATTTAAATTTAGAAGTACCCTTCATCATCAGAAGAACCCTTGAAAATAAATTTTTAAATACAACTGACAAAGATAAGCGTATTAAATCAACCAAAGTCTTCGAAACAACTTAGAAATTGGTGAAAACCCAAGAAGCATAATATCACAAATTAGCTATTATTGAAATAAAGGTATACATATTTTCAAACTTTATACTACAAAATGATGTTATTGCATTGAATTTTACTGGATACTGTGGTTACTACTTATGTAAGCAGTGGCAATCTTGTGTTATCATTTGGTGGTTGTCCGCTGTCGATCCTGGCTATACAGGGGTAGCGGCGGTGGTAATCTGTGGTGGACGGTGGACCTATCCCATTTTATATGTTACCACAACATCATTATTGTATCAAAATAACGCTTATATGGTTAATATGATTGGCATTCAAATTGTGTCTACAACACACATCTAATTTACATAACATAAATACTCCGCTAGTATTAACACTTAAAACTGTTTATAAACATAATACTTTTTAATAAATCTTTCAAATCTTCGGATCACTTAACTTTCGGACTTATCTTTTGATACTAACCATGCTTTGATGACAACAATCTAAGAATGATTGTTCTCTTCAAAGCATGGTTATTATCAAAAGATAAGGAGGGAAAGAGAAGAATATTGCTTCTTAACCTCTGTTCCGCGTTCACTAACAAAACCAGCAATTTTAGCAAATTTTATATAAATAATTACAAAGCGTAAGAAGCGTGAAGAAAATCCAAGAGGCCAATATTTATTCTGCGCTAGCGTTGATAACGAGCATGTGATAATACACTACAAGTGACGTTTTCATTTTACCGCGAAGAATAACGTGCCAACTCATACCATTCAGAGTTCTATTAATATCCGATTAAAGATTAATAATTATTATTGTATCGGAGAAGATTATATAGAAGAATATAATAATGCCAGCACAGATACGTCTAGACGTATATGGTTGTGTATTTTCCATTTCATGGTTATGTGGCTACCAACGCACGTGTTATATAGGTATAATTTAAGTTCAAATACAGAAAAATTGGATGATGCGTACCTAGAGTCATTGCCACTTTAGAAGTCCGATAGACGCGGCGCTGCGGTCTCATAACTCAATGTTGCCAATTTCTATTGTAATGATTTTCCACCAAGTCTAGTACAATAAAAAAATTAAATAATCATAGGGCCTATGTTCAGTAGTGGACTGATAAAGACTGATGATGATAATAATGACAAAAATAATTATAGTAATATATATTATAAATAAAACATTTTTTTAAATATTTCGTTTGTATTTTTTACGTATAACCGATTAGTAGAATTTATCTAAAACAAGCTTCTTCGGTTGTATTCGGCTTTTGCCAGGGGTGACGATTTTCTCAGAAGTAATTGCTGCCATTGTTATTTCTTTTATTATTCGACCTTTTTTTACAGAACACCTGAAAATATAATTCATCTGAGCATGGTTTTAATTCTTTTACCTAGTATTTATATTCATATTATATATCATAAGATAAATGTAGGTATAGAGTTAATGATAATATTTGAACCATAAATTAGGCAAAAATGAGTGATACTGGCATCTCTCAAATTTACCTGTCATGGCAGTGACATTTATAAACATATTATTCAACGGGGTTAATTGTTGTTTATTTTTACTTTCTAATTCACAAAATTATTTTACTTTAACGATCATTATACGGCCTTCAATTTTTACACCTCACTTTATATTATATGGTCCATATTTCACGTAAAACAATTTAAAATATCACAACTTCTTACTCCAGACAGATGTCAAGATGTCAATCTTGTCTAATTTAGTTCAGGCATTAGTCGCAGGACTTCAAAAGTGGCGAGGACTATATACATAGGTTATGGATATGTTAACCATACATAATATTATAAATGGGAAAGTGTGTGCGTCTGATTGTTTGTCCGTCTTTCACGGCAAAACGGAGCGACGAATTGACGCGATTATTGAAAATAGTTGAAGGGACGGAGAGTGACATAGGCTACTTTTTATCTCATTCTAACTCCCCCACTTTCCTATAATGGGAAGTGGACGTTTGTATGAGGCATTCCGCAATTTTCAATGAGGTTTTGTTAGTCTTTAGTGAGGATAATCTATTTGCCAGACGTTATGCAAATTTTGTCTTTAATTTTAAATTTTATTTTATCGCGGTTTGTTAAGCTTCTTACATACCCAACGTTTCGGATACTTTACAGCAATCATGGTCACATGTTCTCCCGTGACTATACATATGTTATCAAATAGAATATATTATGTAGTGTGCAAAAATTTATTCAAATCAAAAAAGTTCTTAAGCAAATGACACAAATGTCCTATATTAAAAGATACAATATATTTTATCGTTATATGAGAATCATATTGAGCCTTCATTGAGGGAGGCCTATATTCAGCAGTGGAGGGATAAAGGCTGATGATGATGATGATGATGATAAGAATCATAAGTTATATCCAAAATAGAAGGCTCTCGTACCTTATGAGCTGTAATATTAATAACATATTTATATTTTTACTTATATAAAAGTCGATTATATTGCTTAACTTTTCTACACATAATTGGCATTAAATAAATGACACACATGTAAACATATTTTAGTACGTAAATAAACAAGATTATCTTAAACAATATCATGCCTATATATTAATAATATTATGCCTGAGCTAGGTACTCTAACCATAAAATTAAGGCTAAGCTTTCTCCTAAATAAGCCTTAAAGTTTTAGTACAGATTTTCGAGCTTTACAAAAAAGTCACTTACTGAGAATCATAAAATGCTAAAAAATCGAGGTGGAGCTTATGCGCCATATTGACAAAAAGGTTTTGACCAATAGCCCGAAAATTATGGACCTACTCTAGCGAAAAAATATTGTGAGTATTTCTGTATAATATCATAAAAGTTTACATGTTTTATTTCGTGTAAGCTTTTTTTATAAAACATACCGTTTGCGATTTATGGTCCATTTATTAAACCGGTTTTTATATCTCGGGCGATAACTCCTCAAAATATTGTATCAGTACCTATACATCATAAACGATATGTTTTTCATAAAAATTCTGATCAAGTCTTGTAGTGTTTCGGTTAAATACGAATCTCGCAATCTTTGTCTATACAATAACGACAATTTAATTAAAAACTTGAGTGTTCTTAGCTGACAGTATATTATTATTGTTGTACTTGCATATATGCTACGAGTAATACGCCTACTAACGCCCAGTTTTTGAAAGGCTAATCAACGCAAAAATTAACCTGTTTCCTTTTAATTGAGTTGCTAGAAGCATGGTTAAATTACTTAATTTTAATTAGATCAGCCTGTCAGTTGATATGACAACTACAATGAAAAGCTGTCAAATTTTACTCTGAAATCGTTTGTTAACCGCCATTGACAGCCATGTTAGTTGACATACACTTTGACCAACGTTTCAGAAGGGCGTAAGTGTATTTTTACTAACCAAATTAGAAGGTGAAACGTATGACTAGGCGATTGATTGATCGAAAACATGTTCTACATTGTGGCACACATACGATTTACAATAATGATCATATCTTAGATTTTGAGTTAGTCTTCACAGTCACGTGTACCTAGGACCGGTTAGACAAGCTTGTATTAACGATAGCCTCTGGCCTTACTACTGATAATTCCGCCGGAATACAGATAGCATTCATTAGCACCAAGCGTTGGTAAAGACAGGTTTTGTGATAACACTTATCTTACTTAGGGTGCTGCATCCGTTCATAGCTGTAGAAGAATTTGCATAAGCTTACGCAAGTTCTCCATTTCCCATATGGTCTAAGGAATTGGGGAAAAACTGTGCCGTCTAGGGACGGACATAAGAAGCATTACTTTATGGTATTTAGAGTTACTACTAAGCGTTTAAAACATCATGAAATATATACGTGAGGGAGAAAAGACAGAGATCCAAGCACATTCGAGCGATGATGGTCCAGTGGTGGGTAGGCGGTGGAAATAGGTTAAGAGGCACAAAAATGTACACCCTATACACGAAACCATCGCTCGCTCACCGGTGAAGAAAAACATCGTGAGAAAACCTGCATATCTGGTCACTGGTGAGATTGAAAGTATTGGAGGGTATGTGAACTTCACATTGTGAAGTTTAACACGCATTGGGCCAGCGCATCGGTGAAATATGGCCAATTACCCTCCTCGCCTGATTTCGAGGAGGAGAGCCGTTCCCAGCAGTGGGACCTATAAGGTTTACTTACTGCTTTTCCCACACCTTAGACGTCTAGGGTGGGCGTTAAAAATGATGCCCATTGATTGTAATAATTTGGACGAAAAATATCTTACGCTTAGATCGGATAGTGTACGAGCAGTGAGCGGCCCGAACTTCTGTTTATAAGTTTCGCTTCAAAAAAGGAAAAAATGCCATTCCAAAGTGGTATGGCCCCAAATGGTCACTAAATTAGCATATAAGTTGAACAAATCTAAAATTCAGCATAACGTATATCATAAAATCTAGTTTTGTCAGTCAAAACATCGACTTGTTTTTTGTAACATTTGAAACCGGTATAAAATAATAATATAATATGTGATAAGTAATTTCTCGAAATTATTTCTCTATCAAGTAACCTCAAGGGCGCCGATTTCTTTTTCGAGCGAATTCATATCAATATTACGGTAATAGACAATTCTTTTATTCTCCAGCACGTGTTATTTGATTTTTTTTTCAGTTTTAGTGAGTGAAAATGCGGTGAACGGCTAGTTATTTGCTTCAGTTCAGCTTTGAATGGCTGCTGGCTGATAATGATGATGCACTTGCCACGGAAAATACCACAAATTCTGTACAGGCATAATCATAATTATAAACCTTTTTCCCGTCCACTCCAACACGGCAACTCCAACTCACATCCAAATAGACCGATCAACGCACGGATATGATAAACTCTGGTTCGAAGTCGACTCAGCTTCCCGGTACGAATAATTGATTTAAAAAACTCAAAGACAATTGTCCTTATTCCAACAACTTTAATCACTCTCTCAATATTTGCATAATTATATACAAAATAGGCCACAAATATACCGTAGAACCTTGTGTGTATTGTTATAACCCACATGTAAAAATAATTAGATTGGAGGACAGCCCCTTCGCAACTGATATTTATAAGGCTATGTATATATAACACATATTATGTATGTACATATGTATTATTAACCCGCAGGTAACTGACCTTTTAAAATTAATCACCTCAACAAAAATAATCACCTATTATCTCAGCTAAGGTAGATTTTTCAATTGGCGCGATAAAATAAACTCTTTTCGAAACAGGAAAATCTCTATGGATGTAGCTATGACTGTGCGGGACTCACACTTAGGCAATGCATACTCAAAGTAAAACAAATTCTTCGGTTCAATTATATTAGTATGTAAATACTAGCTATAAAAATAAAAACAAAAGTCATTAAAAAATATTTTGGTATGGGTCACCCTTATCATTTAAGGGGATGAAAAATAAATTTTGGCCGATTCTCAGACCTATTGAATATGCATTTAAAGTTTCATAAAAATCTGTCAAGCCGTGACACGAGAATTTTTAATATTAGATCAGCCAAAGAGCCGCCTCACAGTAAGGAGCCAATGAACATTTTACTGTACCAATTATAATGCTATGGAGTGAGACGCAGCCTATAATGAGCTGATAGGTGATGAGATCTGTAATTACATCGCTTCTCCCCATATTCTCTATTAAGTCTACTATACCTATTTTGTGACTCTGTTGTTAAAGCCAGAAATATTTTTGCAAGATATTTTTTTCTTTTACAGTTTTTCTTTATGTTAGACTCTATTACCCCAGTGCCCAGGGCTCCTGATAGGTTTATGGGGGCCTAGGTCGTAACCAACAAACATACAAACTTTTATCTACTTTCTTTGATAAAATATAAATATATATCATAAATAGGGAACTATTCTATGGTTATTTGTAAATAGAAAATGCTGTAACTTATAGCTAAGCCGACTGTGAAAACCGTATCAAAACCCCCTAAGGAGCGTAGAAAATATAGATCCAAAAACAGACAAACACGATTATCGGCTTTAAATTATACAGTCAGCGGAGGATTTACAATAGAGGTAGTCGGGGCTAATGCCCAGGGCGGCAATTTTTCTAGGGCGGCAAAATTTAGAAAGTAAAAAAAAACCAGCCATGGTCTCGTCCCTGATTGTACTGTGTAGAGAAAAGATATTTACACCTAACTAGTTATTTAACTATTCAAAAAATTATACCACTGAGATTGTTTCGCTGGTTTATCTCAGTCGGCTCTCCCTGGTGGTAGATTCAATTAAAGCTTAATACTACGTTGTTTTACCTTCTATTTTAAATAAGGACGTTTTTTTAAATGAATATGTATTTTTATGTATTTAACCATAAAAATCGCATAAGCTAATATATAATCTAATAATCTAACTTGCCATAAACTACTTAGATATGCCTTTGCAGTTCCGCCACATTTTATTACGATATAAAAAAACGAGAAACTACTACTACGAATATTACCACGTGTTACATTTTATATCGTATAACGAGTTTTGTGACATTGAATTATCTTAAATAAAGGAATACTACAAATACACAAACGAACTGGCATAAATAGTCTTTTTAACCGACTTCAAAAAAAGAAGGAGGTTATCAATTCGACTGTATGTTTTTTTTTTATTTCCATATTTGTTAAAAATTAGTTGGACTTTCGTCAGGTGCTTAACGATTTTAGGAAAATGTGAGTTTTGAATTGTCAAATTTATAAAATTAGGGTCCCGGGGGTCAAATTTCACGTACCTCTAGTTTGTGACTACACCTTGCCATTTATTTATATTTTTTTTTATTATTTTGGCTGTATATATTTGCTATTGTAGCTTCTTGGAGAGTAAAAGAATTTAAAAAACCGTACTGTATATATTTATAAAATAAATTGCAGTATATTATTTTTTGTTTATAGGGTATTAAAATTAGTAACATCAAAATTTAGGTTTGTTTGATAATGATTACTTCCGTTTGTTTATTTACAATAAAAGGACATTACGAGATACGTATGTCATATCGCTGTTTGGTTCGTACGTTACTAGTTAACATAAATATTATAATTTATAATACAATATATTTCATTGTTATGTTTTGTTTTCCACATATTAAGGAAATATTGTGTAACAACTTTGTTAACTTATATTTGGTATTGTGGTGTATCGAAGACAATCATACTGAAACTAATCGATTTAAAACTGTGCATAAAAATTTTGGAAAATTACTTTCCTGGCGAATGATTAGTAGGTAAGTTTGTTTTATTTTTTAAATATTTAAAAATAAAAAAAATCACAACTTACTTTTCGGCCATTTTCAGGTAATTTGACACTTTTTAACAACAAAAAAAATATCACAAAAATGACTATTATTTTTCACAGTTTTATCACATTATAGTTTATATAAATTTATTTTTAAAATAACTCTATATATTTTTCCCGCGAATAACGTACATTTTATTTTAGATGCACGTCCTCTCTTCGAGTCAGCCACATATGTACTGATGTTATGTGCCAATCTCCAGCATATATGGATATTTGCGAATTTGTATATTTAGCGTGAAATGTCACATTTCCCGCTCGTTGTTTCGCTGAGTGACATGTGACAGTTGTGTCCTTCATTTTTTCCGTCTTAAAAGAGATGCGAAATCATTAGAACTATATAATATGTATTTCCGTTGTCTGGTACCCGTAACACAAGTCTCTTCGAGTACTTATCACGGGACCAGATTGACGTGGTGTAAAAGCGTCTATAAATATTATTATTATTATTATATTATTATGGTAAAATGTTATATTAATTATGTCTCTAATACCTAGTTCACAAATAAATATTTCTCTTTTTTTCTATCTTCGGTCGCATTAATTTTGATAGTGTCAACTCATACTGACACCAGTATTCACAAACGATATTTTGGGATGTAACAGTACTCCATAACGGACAGGGTCATACCTTAGAGCAACACGGTCTTCCTTACGTAGATAGATAGATAGATAGATAGATAGATAGACAGATAAACTTTTTATTCACCATTCCACACGGAGGAAGGAGGTCCGCGTTGCTCTAAGGGTCATACAAACCAATTCATAGACAATACTTAAATGAAATCCGCAAACTCTGCGTCTGTCAAACCCATATAAAACCAAAATTCCAGACCATGCTCGTCACACAAAGATTAGTCCGGGGTGGGAATGGAACCCACGACCTTCTTACAGTGCGGAGATAGTGATCCACTAGTGACTAGACAACATGCTAGCCAGCACCAACAACCACTTTTATATTTTATTTCGCTGGGGAATGCGTTTACTACCTATTTTTGTGGACCCCCTTAAGAATTTTGAGCCCAATTTTTTGGTATCAATGAAGTAGACCATCGGCCGCTTTTGACGTCACGACTGATCCTTAAGTATATCAGTATCATCATCAGCCTTTATCCGTCCACTGCAGTACATATAAGCCGTCAATGAACGCCATAAGTATATGTATAATGTTTTTTTTATTCAAAGTGCATAAATGTTTTTATTAAAAACATTTGTAGGCCAAGGTCGTTTACTACATAACAAATAAACATTATTGATATGTAAATTAGTAATAAGATCCTCGTACAAACACAACCAGTATATCGCGCAACTGAGATGTAGCATTATTTTATAGCATAGGTAGGGAAAAAATTGAGGGAGGCCTATGTTCAGCAGTGGACGAATAGAGGCTGATTATGATGATGATGATAGAAGAGCAAACGAACAGTCAGAGCCTTTTGACGATTATCGACGAACCACAAACATCCAAACAACCAGAGGTTATGCAGATGCGTTATCCTCCTTTACCCTAACCCCCCAATGGGCCAATGGAAACTCACAAACCGCACAAAAAGTGACAGCACAACTGCCACTTTGCTTCAGAGTCATGTGAGCGAGAGGTACAGGTCGTGATGGCCCGATTCGGCTATAAAGCAGCATTTCACTACTTCTTTCTAAAGAAAGATACGAAAAAAGGTAGAAAACAATTATATATCTAATAATATTTTCACCTCAGCAGCTCAAACATGCCGCTTTTGCTGCGAGTCAACAGTGGACAAAATGCGATTTTGATTCGAGCGTGAGACAAAGTAGCTTTTTAATTTTTCAATCTTCAGTGCCACGAATTGACATTGTTCAGTCATAAATTTGAAAAATTCTAGTTTTACTGTCCTCTGTCTACACCCTCTCTCTAGCACAAATAAAAAAGCGAGTGAAAAAAACAAACCCCTTCGAAATTTGATTTTGGAATTCGACCTCAAAGAAAACACGTTCGGAAACTCGTAATACTTGGGTAAGTATATGAGTTTCCTTTTAGATTGAATAAAAAATAACTTTAAATATATTTGTAATAAAGAAATTACGTAATTTTTAATATTATTTTTTATGTTTGATTTATAATTGGATTTTAATAAAAATGAGTAATTAATAGTATAAAATTGATATAAAACCAATACATTTTTATTTTACAATGTTATAGAAGAAGAAGAAGAAATCTTAAAAATAAAGCTATTTATGTTATCAAAGAGTATGTAAAACTAACGTTAAGAGACGGGACTGCCATACAAAAAAAACGATGTAGAGTCATCGCCACTTTAGAAGTCCGATAGATGCGGCGCTGCGATCTCATAACTCAATGTTGCCAATTTCTATTGTAATGATTTTCCACCAAGTCTAGTACAATAAAAAATTTAAATAATTATAGGGCCTATGGTCAGTAGTGCATTGATAAAGACTGATGATGATAATAATGACAAAAATAATTATAGCAGCAAAATAAAAATCTCCCTGCCAGGTTTTAGTAAAATAAAACATTTTTTTGTAAATATTTCATTCGTATTTTTTACGTATAACCGATTAGTAGAATTCATCTAAAACAAGCTTCTTCGTATGTGTTCGGCTTTTGCCAGGAGTGACGATTTTCTCAGAAGTAATTGCTGCCATTGTTACTTCCTTTGTTATTCGACCTTTTTTACAGAAACACCTGAAAATATCATTCATCTGAACAAGGTTTTAATTCTTTAACCTTGTATTTATATTCATATAAAATATCATAAGATAAATGTAGGTATAGAGTTAATGATAATATTTTAACCATAAATTAGGCAAAAATGAGTGACTCTGGCATCTCTAAAATTTACCTGTCATTGCTGTGACATTTATTAACATATTATTTAACGGGGTTAATTGTTGTTTATTTTTACTTTCTAATTCACAAAATTATTTCACTTTAACGATCATTATACGGCCTTAAATTTTTACACCTTACTTTATATTATATGCTCCATATTTCACGTAAAACAATTTAAAATATCACAACTTATCTTCTCTTATCTTACTCCAGACAGATGTCAAGATGTCAATCTTGTCAAATTTAGTTCAGACATTAGTCGCAGGACTTTAAAAGTGGCGAGGACTATATGAACGTGCACTCTAAACCAATACCAACCTAACAGACAGAACCATGGCGCCTGGCGGTACATACTGCCAACATAATGTCATAACTAGTTAGTACTGGGCTAGGACTAGTGATAATTTATCGATATCGACTTTTTAAAGACTCGTTATAGTGCGAATTTTATTTTAAAAACATAAACAAATTAAGGGTAAATGATACACAGATTGTTTTAATAAATCTATAATTAACGAATTACGGGAAAGAAACTTCAAATTCTCACAAAATCATTTATTTTCAAACACTATAATCTTTATTTAAAAAAAATTCTTAGAAATATTACTTCGCTTTTCTTTAGCAATATGTTTGTTTCTTAAATTTACGTATAAGTTTATAACAATTTTTACAAGTAAATATGCATTTTTGTCAATCAGGGTCCAGGTATTCTTTAAATTAACATCTTTTGGGAATCTGAAATAAGATATCACTTTGACCCATTGTTTACACCTTTAAAGTGAATGATAAGTTGAATCTTAAAATTTAACTAAATTACTCAAACAGCATGTAATGCTTACGTTATAATATATTATAATAGAATAATTAGTCTGAGTTGATACATCGATGTCGATAAATTCTGATTGCTGGGTAAGCACTACAAGAAGTTTTTATAACAAGTTTATTTTATATATTTAAGTTGTTAAAATATATTAAACCTCTATATTTTCTACTAGAATTGACTTCCTTTATGGATTAAATAAGTAATTTAGCTTGCCGATCTTTATCTAATGGATATTTTACCATAAAAATACGTTTGTTACCAACCCGGCATGTTTTTATACCACAAATCTCACAAGCTACTTTTCTCATATTGTTTTACAGAAACACTATTTGAATCTCTGAGAATCACTCACAAAATGACTATAACTAAATAATATTACACTTTTATGTAATAAACACGTGAAAATGTAACTTTAAAAAACACAATATCTTTTATCTGCAATAACCGTCCATCTTATATCACTTTTTGACTTTTTCAATTTTACTGTCAAAAATCAAAATGGCGGTCGATATAATCCATCTATATGTAGAAGAGCCATCGGTAAATGTAGGTCCAAAGTTAATAATGTTCTTCTTAATTTTATCGGATTATAGCAGCCATTAAAAGGACGTCCGTTTCATACATCGTTTATTTTGTATAGGAGTTTCGCCAGCCTGTATGTTATATTTGAAAAATAAACATCAGGGACGCGGTATTAAAATGCAATTTGAAAAATAGCGGGAATAAAAATAAAAATAGCGCATAGCATAACGTGTTAAACGTTATTTCAATCTATTGCTGTTCATTTCCATGTCTCCTAAGTAATATGTGTTCTCACTGCTGAGGTGAAAAATTATGTGTGCAACATGAGAGCAAAGTTTTTTGCATCTCGTGCTGTTGAGTCCCTCACTACGCTCAGGATTCTAACTTTGATACACTCGCTACGCTCGTGAATCAATCATAGAATCCTTCGCTTGCTCGGGACTCAAAATCAGTACTCGAAACAAAAAACAACTTTGCTCTCTTGTTGCACAAATAACTATTTCTATCTATAACTGTAGGTTCTTTTAATAACCTTCAAATCAGCTGAAATCTTTCGTAGGAGGTCTACCGGTCAATCTAATCTTATTCAAATAACCCTAGCGATAAGGCCTTTTGTGTACAATGCGAATTTTCCGTAATCTCTACGATAAATGTATACGTTTATTCTTATGTGCACAATAAAGTTCAATTCCATTCTTTCTTTTTAATTCTAAAGTCGTATTTCAGAATTTTTTTGTTGATTGAATTTTTTATTATTGTCTCTAAAATTAAAAAGAAATTTAATAAATGAGCGAATTGAGCCGAGAGCGCTCTTTGGCCCCTATGAGAAGAGGGGGCAAAAGAGCAGGAGGCAAGGGGCGAGGACGAAAACCTCGCCTCATTGTACAGTCCCGACGTTGGGAGTTCTGTGGAGGTGAGGTCGATACCCCGAGGGGCTGACTAGCCGTCGAGATGCCCTGTTGCTAGCAGATCCGGGGCACCTCAGCAAAGGCGGCATTGGTGGCACTCGCCGGGTTTTAGTGTGTAGAGCTGCGTCCTCTTTAGTGTGTAGCTTTCGGGCGCAGCGAGTCCCACATACCCGCCTGGGGAGACCTACTCTCCTGCGGGATGCCTGAGCGCATTTCCCGGCGTTAAAGAAAAAAAAATAAAGAAAAAAGGTCCCAGTGACTAGCTCTGAGTACTACTTCTAAAAATAACGCTGTTCCAGTAAGTTCCATGCTCGTGTTCAGACGACACAAGAGCCACGTTTCGGCCTCTAGTGTTTTGGCGGGTTTTGAGAGGTCGCGACCGCTGAGGGCAGACATATTGTTGAATATGGATGAACGTTCAAGGTTGTGCAATTTATTGGATTCGTGTTTTCATTTATTTGTTTTACATAGTATGGGCAAGATATTTGGATGTAGATCAGAGAACTTTGCGTACTGGTCAGTGCGTTTGCGATCAGCCCATTGGCAAACGTTTACTTCGGCAGATTTTCAGGAGGATTCCCGTAAGCGCTAAGCGATGGGGCGCTAAAGGGTTAGGTCATCCCACTTGAAATATTTTTATTTTTGTAAAGGCTGAAAGTCTTTAGTTTTTTTGTATCCCTCTTATAAGAAGAGGGGGCAAAAGAGCAGGGAGCAAGAGGTAAGGACGGGATATTAATAAGTGCAAGAACGGGATATTTAAAAATTGCCATAAAGTGCAGTAAGGTGCGGTAAGGAGTACCTACGTACTTTTTTTAGACAATTTTGACAGGTAATAAAAGGTTATATGGCATTGGTATATAGAGGTTTATGAATATACATGATGATATATCTATGCGTGAGTACGTGATTTCTTGGCGCACACACTCGTTTAAAAGTTAACCCTCTTGCTACTGTAGCGCCACCATTATTTAACGCTTTTCAACGGACATTTTTCATGCACAGAAATATTGCTCCTTACTTTTATACTCCATGTTTGAAACCTTCATCGGTTGTTTATAACATACAGATATAAAACCCGTCATAATCGATTTCAGAGTTAAAATTGCGTCAGATATAAACTGTATTAATCGTGGACTGTATTTTATTATATGCCGTACTGTAGTGGCCGGAGGCTTGATGTCGGAATTTAAATCAATTTTCTCACATTTAGATTACTAACGGCTAATAATGCAAAAAAATATTACAATACTTAAAAATTAAATGTCCACTACATAGAGGCATATTGTGCTTTGTTGATGTTGCCAACATAAACAACCGTCATAGAATATATAAATAGAAATGTTGCCTTAATATATTTTGAGATAATTAGCTAAGTAAGCAAATAATCTAAGAATGTATTTGCCTTGCCAATAACGGTCATTAGTAGATCATGATGACTGAATTACCAGCTTGAGATGCATCGACACGCCCAAGTGACGTCACAACTGTATTTTCTTAAAAGTAAACATACATAGTAACGATCATAATAACATTTGCTAGGAATCAACGGCGGATCCGGGGGGGGGGGGGGTCATGGCGGTCATGGACCCCCCCCCTGGGCTGATTCCAGAACTAAGGTGGACCACTAATTGAACATTAGTCCAGTCAAAAGTCAAGACTTGACCACGACTATGTGACCCCCCCTTGGTACCAAAGCTGGATCCGCCCTTGCTAGGAATGCTTCTATGGGCTAGTAGCTAATCGCCAGCTTCACGAGTTCAAAAACAGTTAAAGTATCATCGAAATCAGGCGAGGAGGATTTGGGCCATAGTTTACCGATGCGTTGTTTTTTAAACTTATTAATATTTATCTGAAAATTTGAATTAATGTGCTACGGTATTTGTAGCTGAACAATAACTAAGAGATTCACTACTACACCTTGATTGATCTTGTTCTAGTAAATAAACAAAACCAATGATGACATACAGAGCTGTAAATAAGGCGGTGCCACCAGTGCCTAGGCACATGGCGTTGACTCTGGGGTCCACAAGAATGGCCAGACCAGGCAGGACTATTATTTTTTTCGGTTTGCTAAGGGCGCAGTTATAGAAGCTCGCACAGGGCGCAAAAAAGGCTATTTACGACTCTGATGACATAATCGGCGATTCCAAGTTTACTTAATTAAAAAAAGGGAATATTATTAGAAGCGACCGCAGATTGCTCGTTTTCGATTTGTATATTCTTGTAAGTTATATTCATAGTAAAGTCTTAACCCATTGTGTGGAACTGGTCGTCTGCGTCGTTGGTTGTTCGCTTACGGTTATAGTTGAAACTCACTTTTTAACAGTAATACAATTTTATTAAGTAAAATTAAGATACATAATGTAGACGTGCGACCACCGCTACAATCGTCGCATAAAGTGAGGAAGTGGGGGACGGCGGACCCCGCCGCGGGCGTCTTCGGAGAATCGGTCGACGTATGCGTGTGTGTGTGTGACACACATTTGCAAGGCGTTAACAAGTTGCCGCCCCAGGAACGAAGTTTTGTTGATCCATGACTGGCAACGGACACAGTCGGTTAAAGGCGCGTCGTACAGATCCTGAAGTGGTAATCACATCTGCTACTCGAGCCTCTCCATCGGAACCGGGATATATATTTGTAACTCGTCCTAGACGCCATTGATTAGGAGGCAACCGGTCATCCTTGATCAGCACCATTTCGCCAAGATTCAGTTGTCCACCTTGTCTTTGCCATTTCTGTCTCTTCTGTAATTCTGTTATATATTCCATATAAAAGCGATTCCAGAAATGAGCCTTCAGTTTCTGTATTCTCATATAACGTGAGAGTGTATGTAGTGCAGCGGTTTCTTTAACCTCAGGATTTGGGAGCGACGTAAATGTTCGTCCAATTAAAAAATGAGATGGGGTAAGAGCAACAAGATCAGATGGATCTAACGACATCGGAGTAAGAGGTCTTGAATTCAGAATGGCCTCGATATGTATGAGGACTGTGTTCATTTCTTCATAAGTTAAATTAGCTAAAGACACTACACGCTTTAGGTGATGCTTGACAGACTTTACGGAACCCTCGGCCAATCCATTAAAATGAGGACTATACGCTGGGTAAAATTTAAAATTTATTGAAGAGTCTGCAGCCTTAGAAGCTATATAAACAGAACTTTGTTTAAGGAATTTTGCAAGCTCATTGCAGGCGCCTACAAAATTCGTACCGTTGTCCGAAAAGATGTTGGCGGGCTTACCCCTGCGGGCTATGAAACGATTAAGTGCGGCTAAAAAAGTGTCACTGGTTAGGTCGGTGACGAGTTCTATATGTACTGCCTTTATCGCCAAGCAAACAAAAATACACAAATATGATTTTATTAGCTTGCTTCCCCTCCCTTTTCTATTCAAAATCATAACTGGCCCGGCGTAATCTACGGCTGTGTTAAGAAATGGAAATTCAGTGTATAAGCGCTGAGCAGGAAGATTGCCCATAATTGGTTGAACAGTTTTGCCAGAAAAACGACAGCATTTTATACAATTACGAACTGTTTTTCTTGCAAGGTTTCTACCACCAATAATCCAAAATTGTTGTCTTACTAAAGCTAATAACAGTTGCGGTCCAGCATGCAAAAAAACTATGTGATAATATTGACATATTAAGTTTGCGATATATGAGGAGCAGAGCAATATGGGATGTTTAGTTTCAAAATTATAAAATGAATTTGATAGTCTGCCTCCAACTCGCAATAAGTTGTCATTGCAGTCATAAAATGGATTTAAATTAAGTAATTTATTTTTTGCAGGTAACTCTTTTTTATTTTTTAATAATATATACTCTTTAAGAAAATCCTCTTGTTGTGCAAATCTACATAATGATTTTAATGCTGAATTTAGTTCATGAACTTTTAAATATCCACTAAGTTTATTATTTGGATTATGAGAATTGTGTATAAATCGTTGGGCGAAGGCTATGATTCTCTGTAACTTTCCCAACTTTGAAAAACGTCTAATAAAGTCTGAATGGAAGGTGAAATGATCATTTTGTTTTGATGCTAAATGACATTGTAATTTGAATTCAGGTAATTTTTTATTTTTAGAACTGGTCGGTTGGACAGGCCATTCTGACTGATCCTGACAAAGAAAAAATGGTCCTGACCACCATAACGAACAGCTCTCTAATTGCTTTGCATCTGCACCACGTGACCCAATATCAGCTGGGTTTAAATGCGTTGGTACATAGCGCCACATTGAAGCATCTGACATTTCAAGAATTTCCTGAATTCTATTAAAAACGAATGGTTTTAATAAATGACTCTTTTCAGATTTTATCCAACTAAGAACAATAGTGGAGTCACACCAGTAAGTATAACTTTTTATATTTAATCTTAATGAACATTTTACCTTTTCAGCTAACCTTGCGGCGAGCAGCGCGCCACACAATTCTAGTCGCGGCATCGTAGCCGGTTTTATTGGAGCTACTCGACTTTTTGCAGTTAGCAAATGAACTGTTGCTTGGCCTTTAACCGCGATAGATTTAATATAAACACATGCTGAATATGCTTGCGTTGATGCGTCACTAAATGCATGAATTTCGACCTCAAACACAGAGCAATCAGTTAATATGAATCTTGGCATTTTAATGTTATTTATGTAAGTTAAAGAAAAAACAAATTTGTTCCAATTACTTTGTATTTCCGCTGGAACTGTTTCGTCCCATGAGATTTTTAATGACCATAATTCTTGCAAAATAATCTTTGCAGTTAGTATGCATGGATTAATTAATCCTAAAGGATCAAAAATTTGTGACATTACTGATAATATGTGACGTTTACTAATATGTGCATTTTCTGTTATATTGACTGAGAATAACAGCTTATCTTCTTTACAAGACCAAAGAAAACCTAAAGTTTTTGAACTCTCGTTCTGACTAAGGTTAAGTAACTCTTCGTTGCTATTCTCATTTACGATTTTATCAATTATATGTGGATAGTTAGAGTACCATTTACGCAAATGAAATCGCCTACCTTCTAACTGTCGGATAACACCTTTACATATTTTTATTAGCTCGGCCTCTGATGCTGCTCCTGTGACAAGGTCATCATAAAAAAAATCGTGCTGTATAACTTCAGATACAGACTTATCAGTACAATCTAAACCTAATTGTTTCAAACATCTGGTTGCGAGGTAGGGAGCAGAGGCTGTGCCATATGTAACGGTGTTAAGTTTGTAATGTTTGAGTTGCTCGTGTGGTTCAAACCGCCACAATATTTGTTGCAACTGACGCTGTTCATTGGTTACGTTAATCATTCGGTACATTTTCTCAACGTCCGCAGTAGCAACATATTTATGCTGACGAAATCGAATTAAGATGCTTATGAGATCATCCTGCACAGTAGGACCTACCATTTGTATCTGATTAAAAGATACTCCAGATGTTGTCGCTGCGGAGGCATCAAAAACGACTCGTAATTTCGTTGACAAACTGCTTTCACGAAGAACACCATGATGTGGTAATAAATTTATGTAAGTATCATTTTTTGGACATGTATTCTCTGTCATATGACCTAAGCTTATATATTGTTTAATGAATTCACAATATTTCATTTTAAATGAGAAATCTTTTGAAAATCTACGCTCTAAAGATAGAAACCTCGATAACGTTTGCTGATAAGAATCACCAAGTTTGTCGGGAGATTCACTTAAAGGAATCGTCACAACAAAACTTCCGTCAGAATCGTAAGTATATGTATCTATAAAGTGTTGCTCACATTCTTGTTCCTCTTTGGATATATGCTTACGTATTGGTACTGCTTCAAATTCAAAAAACTGTTTTAAATGCTCATCAATATTTTGATCGGATGATATGATAGCATGTTTGCAATGGACTGTATTTGTATAACATTGTGTTTGTGCAAGACCGGAGATTAACCAACCAAACTTGGTTTCACTTAACGTCGGCTTGTTTTTTCCTAATGAAATGTTATTAGAGCAAAGCACACTCCAAAATATATCTGCCCCAAGAAGGATATCTACCTGCGATGGGTTGAAGTATGTGGGGTCGGCTAAAGTAATCCCCTTTGGAATTATTATTGATTTACAATCAACTTGAGTAGTAGGTAATAATTGTGTGATTTGTGGCACTATAAAACATTTAATTTCCTCTTTATACGTGGAATTAAGCGATGATATTAAAACATTACACCGTTTGGTTAAGTTTGAAGTTTGGCAGTTTAACCCTTCAACTAATGACGAAATCGAAGCGGTTGGTAAGTTAAGTTTATCACATAAGTTTTTTGTAATAAAGCTTGACGTGCTGCCATTATCTAACAATGCACGTATAATATGCTTTTTACCATTATAGTCAGTAGCTGCGATCAAAGCTGTTGACAATAATACACAACTTTTATCTATAGCTGACAAAGCTACATTATCATGTAAAGTGTAATTACGTTTTTGAGTTTCAGGTGAACTATGCAGCGACGGCGGCGTCAACTGCGGCACTGAAGAAGACAGCGACGGCGGCACTATATTCGGCGGCGTCGCAGACGGCGGCGCTGAACAAAGAACAATATTACTATGTGCAGTGATCGATTCACTGGGTGTGTGTGATTCATGTGTATGTAATAAGCTATTTATTTGCTTATTGCAAACTCGACAAGGCCCTATTTTACAGGTATTTATGGTATGACCTTGACGTAAACAATTCAGACACAGTTTAAGAGCTTTCGCTTTAGACATACGATTTTCTAACGAAAAAGACCTAAACTTTAGACAACGATATATTGCGTGATTTTGCTTACATAACGGACAAACATAAGGTTTATTTATATGTGAGGAGTTGGAGTTCACTACTAATGATTTTTGACGATTATTATAAGTGACGTCACTCTGTCTACGTTTCGTGTGTGTGTCCTCCATGGTCTCCAACAGATCCGCTTGATTTTTTAGGAAAGTAATCATATTCTCAAGTGTCGGCAAGTCCTTTAACGTGTTACGGTAAGTTTCCCATTCACGGCTTGTGATAGGGTCTAATTTCATAGAAATAATATACACAATTAGTGCATCCCAATGTTCAGTAGGTAATTTTAAAGTTTTCAAAGCCCTAAGATTTTTATTTACTATGTCAATAATATTACGTAACGCTTTAGAAGACTCTTTAGTTATTGATTCTATATTAAAAATCGACTGAATATGATTAGTAACAAGAAGTCTTGTATTATTATATCGATCACACAAAAGATCCCATGCTACGTCATAATTAGCAGCTGAGAAGTCGAGCGAGCGTATGACTAATGCTGCACTATCCTTTAAAGTCGCGCGCAGATAATGAAATTTATGTATTTTAGGTATGGAGTTATCATTGTGCACAAGAGAAATAAATGTATCACGAAATTCAAGCCAGTCATGATTTTGACCCGAAAAGGTAGGTATAGGTATAGTAGGTAATTTAAGTTTAGGCCCACCTCCATGCACAGTACTAGAACCTGACACTGAACTCGAACCGGTGACGCCGGGCTGATCTTGACGCGCCAACAACTCCCGGGCAAGCGCGATGCTCTGGAAGTACTGGGACTCAAAATTCTCACGTTCAGTGAATTGGTCCTCTGGAATTTCAGAAATATTTTCAAGGTTAGATTGAACATCATCATACTCTGAATAAAGTTCTTCTATTTTAGTAAGGCGTATGTTAAGCTCGTTAATTGAAAGTGATGTTATCTTGTCTAACCTTTCGAAAGACTCTAAATAATTTTTAAAAAATGTAAGCTTAGCCTTAAATGTTGCACGCCTTTTAACTAAAGTTTTAGGGTCCATTGTGAGTTATATTTTAAGCACTTACGAAATCAGTATAAACTATAAATAAACACAAATCGAATTTAAGCGTAACTTATTAAGAAGAATATAGAAAAATACTTAAAAGCAATAATGGAGAGAAGCGAGGGTTCAGTAAGTACACGCAGCTATGTAAAAACTATGCATGCGATGCGAGTAGCTAACAGCGCCTTTAGCTAATGCAACAACCGTTCGGCAACCAATTTTGAATTTTGCGCGGCAACAGACCGCGGCAGCACTATTGGTAGTAAGCGGTAGCGCTAGCAGCAGTTAACGGCCACGATGCACATTCGTGATCGACTGAAATTCGCAATAAGAAATAATTACCCACTGTCTCTTAAACACAATCCACACACAATACGATTAATCCAAATCAAAAACCTCTGAAATAATTGATATAGATAGGTATATGAATTTATTTAATAGACAGGTAATTGAATGCAAATAATTCGCAATAAAATAACCTATTTTGACCTTCTATTATTTAAAATATTAAGTAAACTGAATATATCTATGAAGCATTACCCATTTTATCGTAGGTAATAAAGTGATAGGTTTATTTCTGACCTTTGGTCAGTATAATATATTATATTATAGTTATTTCTGACTATGTAAGTTATTTTAATTCTGCTTGTTCGACCCCAAAGGGTAAGAAATGTGACGATATATTATACCTTAAATATCTACTGGTAATATAGAAATAATTCGGAAATGAAATAAATAAGAACTTTTCTTTAACGCAGTATTTAAAAAAGGAATATGAAATAAGAGTTGTAATTTATAGGAGAATAATTGGAACGAACTTACAATAACGCCACCCTATATCCTTATTATATTATGTACTTCAACTGACTTCAACTTTCAAGGCAGGTGCAAAATCGTATCCAATACAGCATAGCTTATATGTAATTTTTCATTGCGAACAAGCCACGTCGATTCGCTCGTTTCCTTTGTCCCAAGCATGCACATGCACCGATATTATTTTTGTTTAAATCTTCGGCTCGATGAACCAAAAAATGTGTGGAACTGGTCGTCTGCGTCGTTGGTTGTTCGCTTACGGTTATAGTTGAAACTCACTTTTTAACAGTAATACAATTTTATTAAGTAAAATTAAGATACATAATGTAGACGTGCGACCACCGCTACAATCGTCGCATAAAGTGAGGAAGTGGGGGACGGCGGACCCCGCCGCGGGCGTCTTCGGAGAATCGGTCGACGTATGCGTGTGTGTGTGTGACACACATTTGCAAGGCGTTAACACCCATATATGGCCCACTGCTGGCCATGGGCCTCCTCTTCTCGAAATCAAGAGAGTAGGGGTAGTAGGGGTTATAGTTTTTTATGCGCTGGCCCAATGCGGGTTGGTGAACTTCACACACCTTCAAAGACTCTCAATCTTATCAGGGCATGCCTGATTTCGGTTTCCTCATGTTTTCCTTCACCGGTGAGCGAACAGTGAACCGTGTTTAGTGTGCACTTGGTAATTTAGAAAAACCCATTTTAGGCACCACGCGGGATCAGGATCGAACCTGGAGCCTCTCACTTAGGAGGGCGAAACCATACCCACCAGACCACCGTCGCTCAGAGTAAAATTCAGAGTGAAAATTCTCAAAATTTAACTGTTGCGCACGAGTAACCTAGAAACAAAAGAGGGTAGTACAATTACATCAAAATACATTCATACAAGCCAAATTTGCATACAATGATCAGAAGACATTTCTTTTCACGTACACCCTGCATGTCGAAAATTAATTATTTGTGAAGGAAAATCATGTCCCATAGTACCACTGTTGCATAAAGACTTTTTTAATAAGTCGGTAAGGCCAATACTTTTACACCTTGACAAATGCATAGGGAAAATTATTTAGCAATGAAGGCGTCCTGAATTCAAATTTTAGGCATTAAACAAACAATTTAGGAGGACGTGTAACCTAATTCTACTAAATTAGGTATTCACTGAAAGCTCGTCGTTATGTACGGACTATGGTTATAACTCCTTAAGGGTTAAGGGCAGATAGAGGCTGTGGCTTGTTCTAGCTTTCTAAATAGGATTCTGGGTAGTTTTAAGAAGTTTGGTTATACACCCTTAGGCCCTGGGTAGTCCGGCCCTGCCGTGCTATTCTGTAAGAAACGCAGTTCTATCGCAGCCTTGTGACAGCGCCGTGAATGCAATTTGGTATTCACTAAGCTTGTCAAACCATACCAAACACACACTAGCGTCATCAACGTTGTGACGGGAGGGACAAGAACTACTCTACGGCGTGTTCTTGACGTTTCTTCATACATTTTGGTATTCCGTAACGAAAAATAGTGTCGAGCTCGCCTCACTGCCTCGCCTACATGCTCGCTTTTAAGTGTCAAATCTAAAAGCTACATTTTTGAGGCTGAAAGTATAATATTGTTGTTAAATTATTTAAATTCGAAATATATTTTAGTCACAAATATAGTAATTTATAAGGCAGATCGATTTTTTCAATGGTTTATTCTTCGGAAGAAGCAAAAAAAAGGACGACATAGACCAAACTCGACAAGCTTACGAAAATTTCAAACCGTTTCCTGTGATATGGATTTATTCGATTGCGATAAAAAGTGTTTTCTTGTTGTATTTGTTGTGATTATTAAATGATAAAGAGTGAGTTACAATCTATTGTGGAATCGGAATTGAAACAATAAAGTTTGTGTACCACATTCGAATACTATATTTATAAAATATAGTAATTAATATTTTAATAACTAAGTTTATTATTTCGTATAAAAATAAAAAAAGGAAATAAAAAAGGTTGCAGGTCCACTATGGACCCGAGTAGCAAGAGACAGGAGGAGGGAGGGGGATAGATTTTTAATATAGTAATCATAATAGGCATTTGTAGATTGTAGAGAAATTATTTTGTAAGAAAACAGCAATAAAGGCTATTTTATTTTATAATTAAGTTTATTAGAATTTCGTATATTTCATATAAATACCTACGGGGCCGAAACGTGGCCTCTTAATTTTCGACTGGTCCGAAAGTTTGCCGTAGCTCAACGTGTTATGGTAGTGCTACGCTAGGTGTTTCTTTGGCAGATAGGATTTTAAACAAAGACCTCTGCCAGAGAACTAAAGAAATCGATAATCGATATTACACGAAGACTAAGCTTGTTGAAGTGGCAGTGGCGGATGGGCCAATAAGGTTCAAGAGTGAAGGCCGCGCTTAGGCTTACCTACGCCGACCAACACTTCGTTTACGAAGTTTTGGTCGGCCATTAAGCAGGCGGGAAGACGATCTCCGTGCAGTATCCATTCCACATGGATTAAATGCACATGGCAAAGGATCAGTGGTCTTGGCGTTTATTGAGAGAGGCCTATGTTCAGCAGTGGACGGATAAAGGGTGATGATGATAATGATGATATGTTTCTATAATGAGGTTCATAAGAATTCGTTATATTTTATATAAATACCTATAATAAGAAAAAATATGTACAAGAAAACAACGTATATAAAATGTATATTTTTATTTAATAAAGTTGTCCACACGAGAGCACACTTCACCCAACCACACTCATTATTATTAAGTCTGAACCTCCGGTGTAATAGTTTATAGTTGGCTGTGCTATCTCTGAACCTTTTATAGCCAACAATAGTAGAGACGCCATAATGCTATAGGTCTACGTGACTTCGAGCCAGTGGCCTAACAAATAGATTATACCCATCACCACTAGCAAAAGCGTCTCCACCCATCAAACCAAATTTTTCTACTGTATTATCACTTTGACCACAAACACATAATATGTATTTGTCTCGCTATTCATATTTTAGCTGGCTTCTTCTTCACTGCAGTCTTCTTATCCTTCCAATACTACAACAATGAACAAAACATTATAATATGTTAGAACATCAGCATCATCTGCCTAACCTTTTTCCAACTATATATTGGGGTCGGCTTCCAGTCTAACCGGATTCAGCTGAATACCAGTATTTTACATGGAGCGACTGTTACCACTGCGTCACGAGCTCCTCTAACTAAACACACATAATATAATATGTTAGAGCAATGGGTATTAATTATTTAGATTGTTCAATTGCTATTTGATAGTGAATAAATTAGGTAAAAAACTCAATAAACCCCGACAAAATCCGTAAAAGTTGTTTCATTATAAAAGAAAATAAAATTGACAAATAGACAATACAAATTACCTTTGCCCATTGCTGCTGAGTTTTTACCCAAGCACTGCAGGCTACATCTTGCCAAGCTGCTCGTGTAGTGTGCGATATATCGAGTATACGAGGTTCGAGCCACCCTGTGACAAGATAGCGTCTCTCTTCCAGAAACTCAAATACCTTCTCCACTTGACATTATGATCCTGTTAAGATAAATAAATATTTTAAAATAAACAAGGAAATCATAAGTTTGCTGTGATGATTTGTTATGTTTATACCATGAATACTATGGACACAAGTTTCATAACTTCATAATACCTATAATACTTGAGAATTATTAGCCTTGACACAACATGGATTAATTATTCATAAATATATAAGCTTTAATACGTACCGTTTAATGTCCAAAACGTTTAATTAAAGACAAAATAAATTTCATAACAAATTTATTATTGTTTTAAAATTATCAACTGTCATTATTGTCAACCATTTGTCTAATGCCAAGAAGGTTTTTTGTTTGTTTTAAATCTGTTATTTAAATATAAAATACCTCAATCTCATGTTTTGATGAAAAATCAAGTGTAACAATAATATATTGTTCTAAGTTATTAAAAAAACCCTATTTTCCAATTTTATTACCTACTAAACAGTTAACCGATATTTACCGATTATTTCGTTAAGACATTTGTGTCAAGCCCTAGAACTTGTCGACCTCACTACGCTAAGAGGGCGTTTTCACGTACGGCCACGATTTCGTCGACGAGCGCATAGTAGCTACAGAATACCGATTTGCTCAGACTTAAGCTCGTCATCGAAATGAAGGCGATGGGCGAGACGAGCTCGTCACCGCGCACTACCTAGAAAATGACTCTTACAGAATAGCACGGCTGTTGTTGATACAGCCAGTAGACAAGTCCAGCCTCCTGATTCTGTAAGAGTCATTTTCTAGGCTGTGCGCCGCGACGAGCTCGTCTCGGCGCACAGCGTTGACGTTGCTAGGGTGTTTGATATGGTTTGACAAGCTTAGTGAATACCAAATTGAATTCACAGCGCTGTCACAGTGTTGCGACGCGCTGCGTTTCTTACAGAATAACACTGCTGGTCGGATAATCGCACTAATAAGGAGAATACTTGCCTTGCCGGGGCCAGCTTGTTTCTGTTTGACCCTGTTGCTTGCCGATTCAGGACCCTCACAAATTGGCTGGAGACGCTCACGGGTGGCTAAGTACATCAGTGGAGTAGGTATGAGTCCCCGCATAGTTTAGCCCTTTGTTGCATCTACCCAAACTCCTGGATTATGCGGAAGCATTAACCTGCGTCAAAAAAAGGGTACTACGTCCTCGAGGGTCAATTACAGTCAAAAGAATCGGTTATCTGTAAGTATCGGTATACTGACGATAGTTGAACGTAGCCTTCAAGCCTTAAATGGAACGCCTCAGAGCGAGGTGACGACGCATGTCATGTTTTATCGTGCGTGCAGTCGGCTCTATGGAATTATAAGACGTTGTCGCGTCAAAAATGATCATTTTAGCATAATTCACCCACCAAATATATTACTTCAACTAACATATCTATCTATCGAGATTGTGTTTTGTAGGATTGGTTCCGTAGATGTTGATGTTCTAAGATTCTTTTTTTTCTTAAGCTCAAAATATATCGGAACTTAAATAATGACTACAAGTGAACCGTTATAAATATTCACAGTATTAAGTCAACGGCTATACTAAACAAGCGTTAAAGTGCGGTTCCGTTCGTAGAGCATATTGCCAATATCAAAGACAATTAATTCCTTATAGTCGGTTAGTTTCAAATCATCTGTTAACGTAAGAGACGTCGTTAAATTTTAACGTCTGTTAAATACAACGCTCTTTGGTCTCTAACGTTCATTACCGCCGTCTTTGACGATTACAATATATTCGTTAAAATCGGTCGATGCAACCTTAGTCTATCTTTACTAACAAACAGTTTATTCAACTTGGTTTACTCCGTTAATCCTAGACTCGGCTTAGAGATGAACTATAACGCGCCCTTCATTCTATCACCTTGGTCCAGCGATATCCTTGTTTTATTAAATATGCTAATTTATCTCGCCTTTAGCAGTGTTATATAAATATAATGAGAAAGATAAAGTAACAAAATAAACGGTCATAGCTCACGTGATGTCGTCAGCTATGTTACAATGAACGCGTAGCCACGACACTAGTCTACGTTGGTATGTCATCATCATCACCAACTCGACGCGCACGGATAAACGATTTTGGTATTTATGGTGAGAAGGATAAGGGGACCTAGCCAAAATGCCACTAAGAAAGCGTTATCGAATTTCGAAAATAATAAAATGTATGGGACTGACATAGGTAAGGCTGCGCCTAATGACGTGGTCCATCCTATACATTTTATCATTTCGAACTTCGCTAACGCTTTCTTAATGGAATTTTGGCTAGGACCCCTTTACCGGTAAGCGAGCGATAGTACCGTGTTTAATTCGCTTAGAAATTTATAAAAACCCCATTGCAAGGCGCCTCAGTGGATCAGATATCAATACATATCTTCTGTAACTGTAATATCTTTATTTCTTTGGCTAACCATTATCTACATTGCCGGTTTATCTCGCCACTTAACAATACCGCTTTTATAATAGCATGTACAACTGTCACTCAGTGAATATCAAATGACGCTTTATAGAAATTATTATAATGATAAGGCTGTAATTAGAAGAGGATAGAACTAATATATGCAAATAGAAACGGATAATAATGATTATTTTGATAACATGAGTCCTTCCACATAACCAGCTGATAAGACATGCAGTGTAATCACTAGCGTTAAGACTTAACATCTTATATTTCAGGATAGTATGTGTTCTCCACCAAACACCTTGGGCAAAGCGAATTAAGCCGAGGGGGCTCTTTGTACCCCTCTTATAAGAAAAGGGGGCAAAAGAGCAGGGGGCAAGGGGCGAGGACGGGAACCTCGCGCTGTGTGGGACCACCCGGAGGAAAATTGAAAATAAAGCTGAAAACATTTTATATAAATTTATTAAAGCATTGAATAAAAAAAGCAAATGTTCTCTTCTCTATAATACATTGATTGTTGAATTATAATTATCAAAGAAAATTTAATAGTAGGTATATTGAGTCAATGTATGGCGTCATAAATGCACAATCAGATTTAAAATATATTATTATTTCTTCGCAATGTTAAGAGCCTTAGGAAAAATATGCATGTTTAAAGATTACATTGTCACCATAGTAAAACTCTACGACGCGTCAATGACCCTAAAGTTACATAAGCTAGGCTCTATGAACTGCTGCTCGAGTCGGGTGTATTCTTCACAATCAAGCTTATAGACTAAAAAAAATGGTTGTCTGTAAAGTCGGTTTACGGACCGTGCCGCGCTCTCTTGCTCTCTCGCTTGCGGAACGCGACATGACGTCATCTTTTTTGTGCATGCAGTCCGTAATATCGAGTTATTAAATGTTGTCACATCATAAATATAATGTGACATGAACATTCCAATATATTATGTATGGTAAGAAATTATCTCTTTAAAAAGGTTTTATTTATTTTTTTAATTTAATTACCATGAAACTGTAAATATAGCTGAACTCAGTACATTTACAATTTCATGGTAATTCTGTTATTGTTTTCACCTTTAAATTTACTTAACATAGGGGGAGAGTTTGTCAACGTGATAGATCGAATGATCTCGAAAAGTTGAGATGGATAGCGTATGAGGTAATTTGCTACCTTCATGTTTGTTGCAATCTTCACTTTCATTGAAAGAGACTTGTCCAACAAATACATATGCATTACATAGATCCAATGTGTACCTATACACTATTGATAATGATAATGTATGTCTCTCTTATTCTACATGGTTTACACGATACTTATTAGGGACAATTATTTATAAATTTCGTCACACGTTAAGGGGGCGATCAAGTGTGACATTGTCCAACATGTTTGGGAGGCCGTCACATTACATGTCTGAGATTGAAATACCTATTAAATACTGATGATATAACAATTGCAAAATATGTGACGACTAGAGGGGTTTGTCACTAATGTGAAAAATTGTGACAAAGACGGGGCAGGAGTCAAAATATCTTAAATTCCGTGTGACGATATTTTTTTTTTTTTTTTTTTTCTTTATTAAAAGGCTTTATCGCCAAAGCGATTATGTCGCCTTAATTAAATAAACAAACTATAACGTAAACAACATCTTACAATACACTATCTATATCTATGTGCCCACCACCGCCTTATCATATAATTTACATAATGTTTTTATTTGTTTCGAATGGGGCAACCCCAAAATACTATTTAAATCTAAGTTACATTTTATAAAGTTACAGCGTGACAACCGAAATTCTTCGTTCCGAACACATTCCATCAAAACATGCAACAGATCCTCCGGGACACCACATATTGCGCAATTAGGTGACGGCATTTTTCCCATTAAATAAGCGAACTTTCTAGATGGAATATGTCCTGAACGGAGCCTCAAAATTGTCACAATGTTGTTTCTGTTAAGCGCATTCTCTATCCATGAAATTTTTTGTGGATATGGTTGGACCGTTTTGTACCAAATGCCTTTTTCCACCGACCTTTTATCAAATTCTTCACGCCACATGTTAAAACAAAGCTTCTTTAAAATATGTAAGCAGTCAGAATAAAATGGAAGAATATCATAAATTAAACCATCGTTTACAGCTTGCTTTGCCAGAAGGTCCACGTTATCATTATAATATATACCACAGTGAGATGGTATCCATTGCAGTACCACAGATTTATCTTTTCTTTGTAAACTATAAATAGAGTCTATAATTTGATAGGCTATCGGTATACCTCGTATGACCGAGGTGCATCGAGCCAAATGTTGCAAAGCACTTTTAGAATCAGTAAATATAACAAATCTGTGGTACTGCAATGAGTCTACGTAAGCCAAGGCCTCCGATATGGCCACAAGCTCAGCCACCATAATACAGACATCCCCCCTAATTTTAAATTTCATATTCATATCTAATTCAGTATCTAAAAAAGCAGCTCCTACTTCGTCTTGTTGCTTCGATCCGTCTGTAAAAATTTTATAATATTCATTATACTCTGACTGCATAAGTTCCTCGCATATCAAACGTAAAGTCGCGTTGTTATAATTACGTTTTCCTAAACATAAATTATCTATATTACATTTAATAACTTTATCTAAATTTATATTAGTGACCCACGTATCTAAACTAAACATTTCCAACAAGCTACTAGATTCAATAGGAAGATCGTTAAATTTTTCATGCACTGACAGTAACAGTGGTAATTTTTTACGTCGCCAATAATTACTACTAAACTTCAATTCATTAAGGCTAGTTAACAGGTTTATCGTAACATTATTTTTAATAGATTTTGATTTCATCCAATATTTACCGCCTAGGTAATTTCTCCGAACATGTAATGGAGGGATACTAAGTTCACTCTCCATTACATGTATCGGAGTTGACTTAATGAAACCACCAATTACCCTCATTGCCTGATTTTGAATTTTTTCTAACTGATACAAGTTTCCATTACATGCGTTTCCATACAGGAAGCACCCATAATCAATTCTGCTCCTGATAATTGCAAAGTACATGCGTCTTAAGTGCTTGGGGTGAATGCCCCAACCACAGCCAGCAAGCGACTTAAAAATATTTAGGTATTTGGTGATTCTTGAGCACAATTCCTTTATGTGTTTATTCCACTTTAAAGAACGGTCCAACCACATCCCCAAATATTTGACATTATCGGTAACTTCTAGATTACTATTATTAATAGATAGGGTGATTGGCATATTATTAATTCCTTTTTTAAAAATACATATTTTTGTCTTTGACGATGAAATTTCAAGACCAAGATTGTTTAATATAATATATAAATTATTTAAAGCTAATTGTAAAGAATTAATACATTTATTCACACATTTATCTGATATATACAACACGTAATCATCAGCGTATTGTAATATATAGAGAAAATTAATGCTTCTACATATGTTAGCAGTAGCTATGTTGAAAAGTAGTGGAGATAGGGGGTCGCCTTGGGCAATACCTTTACTTGCACATCTCCTCATAATGCTATTATCTAATTTAATCTGTAAATACCTTTCTTTTAAAAACGACCAAAGATAAGTACATATTTTTGATCCCACTCCGAACTGATCTAAAGTGAGAAGTAGTGAGTTTATATTTATATTGTTATAAGCATTTTCTATGTCAATGAAACACGCAAGAGTGACCTCTCCTTTAGAAAACCCACTCTGTATCCTAGTTGTTAAATGAGTTAAGTTATCGTAACATGACATATTTTTCCTAAATCCTGTTGTTTCTGGACTAAATATTTTATTTTTTTCTAGGAACCATTCAATTCTATTTTTAAGAACAGAGTGAAAAATTTTACAAAGGCATGAGATGAGAGAAATTGGCCGAAAAGAAGAATTTTGATTAGGTTTAGGGATAGGTACTATAGAAATGTATCGCCACTGTGTGGGAACTTGACTTACACTAAAAAATAGGTTATATATTTTAACTAATATATCAATTCCTTTGTCCGGGAGATGCTTGATCATGGAATATGATATGTTATCTGAACCAGGTGATGTGTCTTTCGACTTAATGCACTTAATGACTTCCGATATAGTAAATGGAGACTGTAATTTAACGTTATTCGAGCAAAAAGAAGGTAGATTCTCTGATACGAAATCTGGGGTTAGCTGTTCCAAAAGTTTCGTTGCGATATGCCTATCAATATTCGATGTGGCAGCTTTTCGACCCTTGAGCCATTTCATCTTACGCCAAAGGTCTCCAGCAGAGGTCGATCCATCCACAGATGAACAAAATTCAAACCAACTAGAATTTTTAGCTCTTCTAATTAATAACTGAGCCAGTCTAACTTTGTCTTTTAGTTTATTTAAATTATTAGGTGTAGGGTTTTTTCTGAAATTACTTAGGGCTAGGCGCCGCTCAGCAACAGCTTTAGATAGTTCAACATTCCAATATGGTTTCGGCTTAAATTTTTGAGATGGCTGCTGTTTGATTTTATAATATGGGATACTTAAATCCGCTGCCTCATTAATAACTTGAATAAAAATGTTATAGTCGTTCTGTGGATTATTGGATATTGTAAAGGATTCTAACTTCAAAGAGATATGGTTTGAGTATAATTCCCAGTTGGCATTTTTGAAATTACGCTTTTGTAAATTATATGATTGACTATCGAGATAAGATGTTGAAATTTTAATAAACAAATGATCGCTGCCTAAAGTTTCATTAAGTACACTCCAGTTGAAATATAACGCCACGTCCGCTGATACGGTTGATAAGTCAGGGGAAGATTTCTGTAAACTACCATTTACAAGTTTAATGCGAGTTGTAGTACCATCATTTAAAGACACATAATTGTTATCCA
Source organism: Lycaena phlaeas (assembly GCA_905333005.2). Taxonomy (NCBI): domain Eukaryota; kingdom Metazoa; phylum Arthropoda; class Insecta; order Lepidoptera; family Lycaenidae; genus Lycaena; species Lycaena phlaeas. Next base: position 14,470,959 of record HG995173.1, read on the forward strand.
TCAGGCAATCAAAAATTTGGCTACCTCTCGTGTCGGATTTGCAAGACCAGGATGGATGATGGCCATTAAAATCTCCTAGTATGAGAGTTTTTGAGGTCTTCTGTTCGAAAATATGTTGCCAATCTGCTAAACATGTACGAACAGATGGTGGACAATAAATAACCATAATATGGTGTATATACTTAACGTTAGATATTTTAACACACAAAACTTCTATGCCCTGATTAAGAGACTGAATAGGAAACAGTTGAGATTGAATTGAGTTATGTGTAATAATAGCTAGGCCTCCATAACCGTCAGATCTATCTCGTCGATACACATCATAACCAGGTACTCTTATTGAATCATTAGGGCCTAGCCAAGTCTCGCTTATAACAGCTATATGAATGTTTTCTTTATTTAATAGTTGGTCTAACGATAATAATTTAGGTTTTACACTTTGCGCGTTCCATTGACAAATATTAACATTCGTTTTTATTGTCATTATCTATTTATGAAAAAATCGAAAGACTGTTCACTGATATATTGTCCTATAAAAGATAAGAGCCAATCCCCAACTATTATCGCCACTTGTTTAAACTTATTTTGCAAACTATCGTAATTTTCAGAAAATATAATACCTTTAACTTTATTTAATAGCTGAACTAAACTTATATTGTCCTTACGCTTATTTCTTCCACCTGACCTCTTGTTACCTTCTTCCACACGTTCTGCATTTTCCCCATCGTCGGATCCCAAATTCATTGTTTCAATATCACTGTCCTGTTCATTTCTTTTCTGCTTTTTATTTTTCTTTTTTTTATTAGTATTTGAGCTCGAAGGCCTATTAGTTTCTTCCAAAATTTTAGGTTCCGTGGGTATCTCCACATTCGCTCCTTTGTTTTTCGACACTATATCCGAATATAACATCTGGTGCTGTTCATCATTATTAGGCTGGGCTGTATGTCTGTAAGTATCCAGTGATGGCGGAGATTCAATGTCATTACACGGGGCTGGCTCGGGGGGCACATACATATCTAAAGCTTTACGATATGAACAATTAAACTCCGACATTAGCTCTCTGATACGCTTTTCTTTTACATATGCTGGACATTTTCTGTTCAGAGCCATATGCCCACCAGTACAATTAATACATCTGTACAAAGTCGTCTCGCAATTCTCGTGGTGTTTCCCACATTTAGGACATACACTTTTCTTGGAGGGGCAAAACTTCTGCGAATGTCCAAAACGCCAACAGCGTGAACATTGAGTCACGGGATATACGTATTGTTCAATTTTTACCTTCGTATCGTATATGTATATCCAAGGTGGTAACGATGAGCCACGAAAGCCTACGCGAATGCTCTCGCTATCCACCCATCCATCCCCTTCCATACTCCTCCGCTTAAGGCGTTTCACTGCGACTATATCCAAGTGGGTAGAAGAAATAGCCCCCATAATACTTTTTTCATCAAGATCGAGCTCCACGTTTCTAATCACCCCGTAAGATATTTCAACTTCAAATGGCTTATGAAATCTCCAACCCAACTGAATTAATGGTTCACAAGATCTTAACTTATCCATACTAGACTCATTACTAAATTCCAAGTGTAATTTATAAGAATTTATGTACTTAACTTTAGTTATTCCGGTTATATTGTGACATTGAAATAATTTTGCCAATGCAAAGTGTTTAGGCAACTTCTCGAGACTCGTCACAAAAATATCTATTTTCGAAGGTATCTGTCGTTTCCCATTTTTTCCTATCGTTATCCAATCCTCTTCATCCATTCCCCTTCTTCGCTTTGTAGGTCTGTCATTATTTTCTATAGTATTGGTATCGCAAGTGTTGTTCACATCTTGTAAGTTTTCGCATAAAAATAATTGATCATCTCCCGCCTCACCATCTTGACTAGTTGCAAGTAACTCTTCCTCCATTATAAATAAGATACATAATTGGATGCATAAAACGTACGATACATCGTATTACGCCAACCGGTTTTATGAGCGATGTTTATTTATTAAGATCGCACGTAAGTGAAGTTAACGCGTGTATTCAATACAAAGACTATGCACTGTGTGACGATATTTATAGACAGCCCCTTAAAGAAATCTGCTCATAACATGAGAGTTTTATTAGTAAAATTAATACGAGTACATAAATTCTTATAAACTAGAACATTAACATATTTATTGTCTTTTTATCACTTTGGTTGTCCTTTTTATAAGATTTTAACAAAAACACAAGCACGCGCGGTTTTTATTCCATTCTTATGTACGCTTTCCGGAATGTACGTAGCTTACTTCTAAAAAATGTTGCTATAATACAAAATAGTTTATATTTGTTCTTCTCTGCTATGAATAAACTATTGTTATAATAAAGCATTTCATCGTATCATATAATAATATGCATCAACTTCTTTGATTATTTATACTTCTTTAAACTCATCAAATGCTTCTTTAATCGAACGGCTAGTCTTTATTATGGATATATTCTTCCAAATAAGGTTCAATAGTTTCTCTGTTTAGGTAGAGGAAGTGATGGTCGGCACTCGGCCATTAACCAGGGGGCCTAGCCAAAATGTCATTAAGAAAGCGTAAGCGAAGTTCGAAAATAATAAAATGTATGGGATTAACATAAGGGCTCGCTTAATCACGTGGTCCATCCTATACATTTTATCATTTCGAACTCCGCTAACGCTTTCTTAATGGCATTTTGGCTAGGCCCTCAGGTGGGAAGACGATCTCCGTGCAGTGGCCGGTGCGTGTCGGATGCGAGTGGCAAGGATCAGTCGTCTTGGCGTTCATTGACGGAGGCCCGTGTTCAGCAGTGGACGGATAATGGCTGATGGTAACAATATCTTGTAAATAAAAAAATATGCGATGCCATGTCTTTCATATCTATGTCATGGTCTATATAAATCTTGACGTTATTTGTTCTACATTTAAAAGATTAAATATGACTTTCCATTCTTTGCTCTATGTACTCATTTCAAAGATTAGACTAATTGTTTCTTGGAATTTCGTCAGCTGAGTTTATCTCTTCAACGCCATCTAGTGGATTTCGTCGAAGCGTTCGACGTAAAAACCTCGCCCTAAATGTCAACTTTCAAGTTGGTCAAACGGTGACGGAGTTTATCAGTCACATACATACAGACAGATAATAGACGAGATGTTTTAAGTGGGAGATCCTTGATACGGTATTTCTGTGTCTTTCATAGCTTCGTTAGTAGCGTTCTCTTCGTTCTCCGACTCTTCTGCGGTGTGAGATGAGCCAAGGAGTGGAGTGTAACCGGAGTGTCTGAAAAAGAAACATATTATGTAAAATGTTTGATAAATTATAAGATTAAATTCGAATTTCGAATAATCCTAATTGTTCCGTTACATTTTCGAAATTCAAACATTTTTTATGCACAATCGGGGTTTGAAGCAAACGAGTGCGTTTGCTTCAAACCCCTCCACAATTCGGCTGTGGCTATAGGCACTACGTATTACTCCTTATTCTTATTCAATATCCCTTATTGAGTACATTAAAATAAATATTGAAATCCATACAAAAATAAGAGTAAGAGCGCCTTCACACAAACGTTCGTGCCGCGTAGACGATTGTTGAACGTATACGCAGCGCAATAATGCAATATGCAAGATACGTTGTCGCGGTCTCCCTGCTGGGGGAAACGACGTTAAAGTAATAAGATGTGTGCAGTATGTGCACAGAGTGTGTGGTATGTTTAATTTAGCTTATAGCATTTTAATTGGTATAAATGGTACAATTGGTGAAGGTACTTTTTAAATTTCTAAGTCAACCTGAAAACGAGACCGTCGCTCGCTCACAGGTAAAGAAAAACATCATGTGCAGTATGGCTATTCTGTAAGGTCGTTTTCGAATCTCAAAAGCGGAATCCGCGGTGATATTTTACGAAGTTGTATTTTTGAAAACTCGACTATCTATCCATATCGATAAAGTTCGTTTTCGAAGTGAGCTCTATCACTCAGGTGAAGCTCGATATCAAAATGGTTTTCACAGAATATTCCTACTGTGTCGCGCTCCCAGTCGCATGAGTACCATCTTACTTGTTTCTCCCATGAAACGGCTTTGCTATATTTCAGAGAGAAAAGCTGTTCAAGCAGCCTAGTTAAAGACACAGAGATTTATCATCTTATGTCTCAGAATAGACAACACGTCTGGACTAGTTTCTGTTGATGGGCGACGTCGACCACCTACCATCAGGTGGTACATCTGCCTGTTTGCCTATCCGCAAAGGCACTACGCAATGAAAAGATAACTTTTGTGATTATGATCAATATGATTCTCGTTAATGGTATGGTCTTCATACTAGGTGTCTGAGTAACCACAACCACGATTCAGGCATTGTCATGGCGGTGGGGCTCGGTAGCCCTGGGTGACCCCAACACCTTGAACGAAATGAATTGAGCCGAGGGGGCTCTTTATACCTCTTTTATAAGAAGTGGGGGCGAGGACGGGGACTTCGCCTCACTGTACTGTCCCGACATTGGGCCCCTCCCTTTTTTAGTGGTGCGGGGCAACCCGTCTGTGAAGGTGGCGTCGGTCCCCTGAGGGACTGACTAGCCGTCGAGGTGCCCTGTTGCTTGTAGATCCGGGGCACCTCACTAAAGGCGGTAGTGGTGGCACTCGCCGGGTTTTATTGGGTAGAGCTGCATCCACTTACCAGCTGTTGGGCGCAGCGAGTTCCACATACCCGCCCCACTCCCCCGCGAGATGTCTAAGCGCATTTTCAGGCGTTAAAAAAAAGGTGTCCGAGTAAAACAGATTCGAATATCTTTCCAATTACTTAATATTACTTATATCGGTAAGTATATTTTCTTCATACTCTAAGACCAGGAAACTCTGCTCTAAAAGCATCACATGACACTAATATGTCGTGCAACTTACACACTCGCGCATTGCGAGAATCGCTTAAAACAAATCAAACAAAACCACTAAGGTATAATAAAAGTAGATTGCTGCAATTTTCATAATTTTGTGGCAAAGATTACGAGTTTATTAACAGATAAAGACAGCATGACATGCATACTTATATAAAATATTTTCAGTGTCTCTTTGTGCGTCAAAAGAATATATATACCTACTAACGTTAATGAAAGTATCTAATGTAATTCATTGTGCCAAAGAATTCAGACGTATATTACAATTCTTAAGGATTTTTTGTCCCGACTTTATTGGGGACATGTCCCCAGTTCGCACTCGCTCGCTCTCGTAGGCTCATATGCTGGGGACGTCGTGGTGTCCCTCTCGTCCCGCCGCCAAGCAGACGTTTACATCGCAGTTTGTCCTCAAAGTGCTCATAAGAACTGTCCTTCTATATACGTCTGAATTCTTTGATCGTGTCTTTATGTTATATAGGTGTAACTTTTGTTCGTTTATTTGTCACTGAACTCCTTTTAAACGGCTGAACCGATTTAAATGAAATTTCCTGTGTACTTTCAAGTGTCTGAAGTAGGATCATAATATTTATCTCATATTTTGCTTGATTTTTGCTAAGTTATGTTTGTTTGTTATTTAATATTTTGTGGCATAATGTGAAAGTAGCTTAAGGGCCTGTTTCACAATCTCCCGTTAAGTTCCCTATAGGCTATAGGGAACATATTTGACAGATAGAGTATGGAGTATCTGTCAAACATCTGTCAAATATGTTGCCTATAGCCTATAGGGAACTTAACGGGAGATTGTGAAACAGGCCCTAAATCTAAATTCATTTTTAATTCAATCTTCGACATGTTCTAGATCAGTGTTTCTCAACCTTTTTTGTGCCAGACCTCTTAACGTTTCTAAAATTTTTATGTGCCCTATACATCTTGCATTTCATTTAAATCGGTTAAAATCGTGTCAAATTCATTTTTAAACTGCCCCCCTTCACTATTAAATTGCCCCGTTTAGGGCGTGGAACCCACGCTGGGAATCGTTCTAGATGAAATCCAAAGACCTCGGAGCGGAACCTAGCAGTATTTCCTTACTAAATCTTGTTGTATCAGCACCGTATTCCTAGTTCATTATATTATCTGATTTGTAGACCCATCTAGCTAGCCTCGTTGTTAATATGTTTATTCTATGACCTGGCAATTTTCTTCAGCTATTTGAACAAAATATTTTGAAAAAATATTTTTAATTTCCTAATCTTGTATAGAACTTACTTTAGCTTAATACTCGAATACTCGAAAATGTTAACATTTTCGAGTACATTTTATGGATTAAAAGAAAATGGTAAATTCTTGTCACGAAAACTAATTTGCTGACATACATAATGATGGTAAGTGATCATTCACATGGCCATACTGAATGTAAGGTATCAAGGTTTCCCATAAACCTGTTGTTGATAATGAGCGACAAACATCCAAATAATGGCTTCATAAGTTGACAACATCATAAAAACGACAATGAATGGGTTCTACTTTTAAATTTATGTATGATAATTCGATGGTATAAAGTCAATCGATTTAAAAAAACTTACAGTACTTTCAGCTACGCGTTGTAATGAAATAAGGCTTTATTACTGGCAGAGACGTATCATCTTGTCTGAGGATGGGCAATACGTGGATGAGTTGCCTCATGCCTGTGCTAGTCTCAGGTTCACTTGTTTGTGTTGATGGGCGACGCTAACCACTCAACATCATGGCTGGTCTGCCCGTTGGATTTGACTTTTGTGGTTGGCTTGCATATGCACTACGCTTGCTCGACCGGTAGTCTATATCAGTCAGCGTGTTTATATGAAACTGAGCACAGACTCTTGTAGGTATGAGACATTGAGTTTACTTTTGCTCTGTAATACACTACATCGTGATTGTTTCTCTACACATACACATCTAATCTGTCATAAATCGCACTTTTTTATGGCATAGAAGGGCAAACGAATAGTCGAAGCCTTGCGACGAATGGGCGTCCATTAACATCCAGATAATCAGAGCTTCTGCAGATGCGTTGCCCTTCTTTTTCCTATAAATGGGCCACCGGGAACTCGCACACCGCATAAAATGCGACAGCTTAGCTATCATTTTACTTCGATTTCTTGTGAGCGAGAGGTTCCTCCCCGATCGTTCCAACATCCACGGACAAAAACACCAAAGGATCAACAGGTGCGTTGCCGGCCTTACAAATATAAGTATGATCTTTTCTTGAAATTATGGGTCTCATCGGTCCGTAAATATGTAACAGCTGATTCCATATGGTGGTCATGCAAAGCAAGAAACGAAAAGAAAGAAAAGAAACGCCTTAAAAATTTGTTGTTGTGGATTTCCGAAAATCGAGGTGATGTGAGTGAAAATTGGTATTATCACTGAAAATGGTCCGAACGATTCCTTTAAATTATGTATTTTCGTTGTACGTATTTAAGATTTAATATCAGAAGATACGTTGATTGAGGTCCAGTTCCAGCAGTAAATGGAAGACGGGCAGATGATGATGATAAAACATCAATCCACATCATGGTATACTCAATTCACAAACGTGTAGTAACAGCAGAAGTAAATAATAGTAAGTGTAAGTTTAACTTGATTTTTTTATAATATTTTATATATAATCTATAACTAGAGACTATTCGTATCTAGACGTTGATGAGTAATGAAAATATTTACAAACATACATAGTTCAATAATCATTAATCTTCTCATATAGGTCACTATACTGTCGGGGCCACTGCCCTCACACGATGTGACATTGTAGTTTAATCACGAAAATGACTTGTTTATTATTAGATAATATAATATCACAGAGAAAATAGTTATGATTTCATAGCATTTAATAATTATCACTGCCATCTTTATACACAGGAATTCAGAGCGAATTTAAATTGAACTAAGCAAATGATAGCAGTGATTTTTCTATGGCAAATTTCAGTCCACTTAAGTTATATTCCTATACTATATAGTATATACTATTGTCGTAATCCAAATATGAATTTCTAACAATCGTTATACCTACTTGTACAGTAAAAATATATTATATAATTTGATTATTTAAAAAATCATGTATTCCATATATAAAAAGCGGGTACTTTAATAAAGAAAACACAGCAAAACCAAGATCAATTTATTTAAGAACAGTCTTACATAATAACATACTAACTTCAAATAATACTTAACATTTTAATTATGTACTGAAAAATGGAGCTGAATTGGGAAATATGATTTTGAACCGAAGGGATGGAAATCAAAAATGCAGTGATAAATATTTCACATTTTAATATAAAATGTGTTTGTTTCATCACAGATCGTCATGACTTCGTCATTAACACTTAAAGCTATTACAATAAATGCTATAAACATACAATAATTTAAACTTCATATTATATATGTATAAAGGTCACCCTAAAGAAACATAACACCTTATTACAAAACGAATTTTTATAACACCCTGTATTTATTAAACGACTTACTTTAGGACTGATCGCACATTTACAACAGCAGTCAGCAACGCATGCGCCTTTAGCAACGCATGCGCCTTTAGCAACGCATGCGCCTTTAGCAACGCATGCGCCTTTAGCAACGCATGCGCCTTTAGCAACGCATGCGACTTTAGCAACGCATGCGCCTTTACCAACGTATGCGTCATTAGTAACGCATGCGTTACACAACGCATTATTACGATTGAATTGAATTGATTGAAAGAAAAAATGAAAAATATGAAACGATATTAGAAATATAAAAGTAGCAATATGAATAAACCAAAAGGAAACAAATTTTAAATACCATTTGAAATATGCAAAAAAAAATATGAGCAAGTTCAATACTTAGTTAGACATAGATTTACAGCTGCAAATTGTATAATATATTTTAAAAAAATACTTTAAAAAAAAATATTGCTATAGTCGTCGCCACTTTTAAAGTCCTGCGACTAATGGCCGAACTAAATTTGACAACATTGACATCTTGACGTCTGTCTGGAGTAAGAAGTTGTGATATTTTAAATTGTTTTACGTGAAATATGGAGCATATAATATAAAGTGAGGTGTAAAAAGTGAAGGCCGTAAAATGATGATTAAAGTGAAATAATTTTGTGAATTAGAAAGTAAAAATAAACAACAATTAACTCCGTTGAATAAAATGTTTATAAATGTCACTGCCATGACAGGTAAATTTTAGAGATGCCAGAGTCACTTATTTTTGCCTAATTTATGGTTAAAATATTATCATTAACTCTATACCTACATTTATCTTATGATATTGATATGAATATAAATGAATTATACATATTTATATGAATATAAATACAAGGTAAAAGAATTAAATCCTTGCTCAGATGAATTATATTTTCAGGTGTTTCTGTAAAAAAGGTCGAATAATAAAAGATGTAACAATGGCAGCAATTACTTCAGAGAAAATCGTCACTCCTGGCAAAAGCCGAACACATCCGAAGAAGCTAGTTTTAGATGAATTCTACTAATTGGTTATACGTAAAAAATACGAATGAAATATTTACAAAAAAAAATGTTTTATTTTACTAAAACCTGGCAGGGAGATTTTTATTTTGCTAGTATAATTATTTTTGTCATTATTATCATACTCAGTCTTTATCAATCCACTACTGACCATAGGCCCTATAATTATTTAATTTTTTTATTGTAATAGACTTGGTGGAAAATCATTACACTATAAATTGGCAACATTGAGTTATGAGACCGCAGCGCCGCGTCTATCGGACTTCTAAAGTGGCGATGACTCTATTCAAATACTTTTTTGCTAATTTTGACACTTGACGTTGACACATGAAAAAGGGTTAGCCCCCGTTCGCAAGAGAGCTAAAAACCCACGCTGGCTTGAGTTGTGTGTTTATTGTATATGTTGATTTAACGTCAAACACTCAAGGTCGAAAATCCAACAGCACTTGATAAAGATGCGCCGCGCTTTAAAAATGCCTAGATAGATAAGATACATGAGTATGTCTATGTATATATGTATGTATCTCATTCAAACGCTTTTTTAACGCTCGTTTAAAAAGCACTCGTGCGAACGCAGCCTAAGAGTACGGTGCGAAGGCCGAGACGACGTTGTAATAAATGTACGATCTTTAGGTGGAAAATGTTTAATTTATAATCCTAATATTAGTTCAATATTTTCTCAGCATTAGAATACTACGTCACACTTGGTATTATCAACACTACTATCAGATCTGTATCTACGTTTCTCTTTCGTAATTTATATCAACTTTAAACATTGTGTATATAGTATGTCAGCGCAGTATTCGGTAGTATATATTTTGTATGCGACATACACGAGTTGACCACATTTTTGAATAACTTTACAAATTAAGTACGGCTCAAACCATAATGATCTAAGCCGTAAAAGGCGGATTTTTTTTATTTTTGTTACATATATCGTGTATAGTGTACATGAATAGAGTATAATATATTAAGAAATATATAGTAAATTCTAGAACACAACTTCAAAGTGAGGTTAGTCGAAAATTTTCAAGGCACATATCATAACTATTACTGTAATATCGATATTTGTAATTATTTATTGTATATCTCATATGCCTGGGAGTAGGCTAAAAAAATCTTTTCCATACAAAAATATAGATTTATGTTACCAACGAAATAAAAAAATGTATTTTATATTGAAGAATAAAAAACGCGAAAAATTAATTTCAACCTGCCATACAATGCTGAAGATATAAAATATGATTTTAAAAAGGGTAATGTGATTTTTACATACGTTATTAAAAATATATATAATTAAAATATCTCGTAGAAGATTCTTATCGCTGTACCGTCGGTTACGCCTTTGCCTCCAAATCGTACATTTTTTCATCAGCATGCCTAAAAATAAAAGAACAAAACCTAGGAGCCATTTTAAAGGGGACTGTGTCCCTAATAATCAGATTAGTATGGTAAGTATACGTGCAATAATTAAAAATATGTTAGTGTTCACCTCACCATCGCTTAAAACTATTTCATACATACCACCTGCGTACTAAAAAATACTCGCTCCCAACACCGCTCGCCATATTATCCGAGCCCTCATCACTAGTGTCAACAATTATATATCTCTTGTCATCTCTGAAAATATCCATAAAAACTTCTTAGCCGTTTCGAAAATTAAAAAAAGAACACACAAAGCGTCAGCGCCATTTTGTTTCCCGTTTGTATTTCGAATATCGGGGCTGCGTTCGACAATGCGTGCGTATCCCAAAAGCAAAGCATATGCTTAACGTCCATAGAAGCATCTGTTTATTATCATTTCTAATAATATGTGTATGAATATGATTTGTTTCACTACATTTAATATTCCAAGCTTCTCGAAAAATCTTCTTTTATTTTTGCTGTATGATATGTAAAAGTCAACTTACGTCTTCTTCTTCTTATTTCTTCTTCCTCGTCTTGCGTACGTCATGGTGATTTCTCACGACATCAAATTCAGTGATTTCTTCGTTTGCTTATCATTCTATTCGGTGTATAGATAATGAATCATACATCCTTGTGTGATTCGAAGTTTTGGAAACTCTTCGTTCTTTTAACGTGGCGAATATTGAATAATTTATGATATGGTTAGTGAAGCTCTTATATTACGTTAGTAAACCATCGATAAAGCCTTTAGACTCCTAATACATACTTTTAAAAGTGAAAATCATATAATGTTTTAATATTATAGCATTACGTTGTTATGGAAGTGTGATTATTCCCGCAAAAGTATTGTTATAGTTGCTAGCAGATCGCAACTTTATACAAATTGTTATAGTGGTAAAAATAATAGTAAATTATTTGTACATATTCGTAAATGCATGTGGCCAAGCGAACGACTTCTCTAATCAATGACTACAAATGACAAAAAATTTAAAGTATTAATTTGAATAAATTGAAAAAAAAAATATCTATAATATATGTATGAGGACAATATAGTTTCAGTATTAGGAGTCTGAGACAATGACAAACCCAGAGCCGGATGCGACAACAATAGTAAACCATTATCAATCTGTGAAATATACGGTTTACTATTCACACAAAACATTAAAAGCGTCACAAGCGAGAACACAATCACATAAGGTCATGTAAAAATATTTCAGATTTAATGTTTTCACAAGCGATGTAGACATTATCTTAATCCATATTTAATTATAACACCGCTATATTTGAATGTCACTTATCACACGACAAAGATTATATAAATCTCATTTAACATGGTAATGTTATGCAAAGTTTATGGTAGTACTAGCTATCTAAATATCGACATACTACATGTCGATAAACATGACTGCTAACATTCTTTTAAAAACTCTTTATTATAAAAGCTTTGTATGATTCTATTCAAAAAAAATCCTCTTATTTTAAAGTGGGTATACTAAGTTACTTCTAGTGCCTTTGAAAATAAGTGTACAAAGTTTCATGATGATCAGTTGAGTAGTTATCGATAATCGAACAAACATCCCTACTTTCACATTTATAATATTAGTAAGTAAGGATAAATTATTACATCATATTTATTTAGATTAGGAAACATTTTACTTTTTATCCTGAATGTACAAAAAGATTTTATATGTTGTATGTATTTTTTTTTAAATATTATGACTTAGTATATATGTCGTAGTATGATTTGATAAAACGTTTCTTTGCGAAAATACTAGGGATTTTGCGAAAACACGGATAATTAGACATTGGCATTACATTTCTCAATCTTACTGAAAAAAGGTAGGGTTTTTGCAAAAATACCAGTCGCCTTAGCAAGATTGAAAATCCTTAACTCTGATTGGCTTGATTTTGGTTGACAGGCAAACTCTTAATGCGATTGGTTCATATTTTGCCTTGTAGGTTCGAGTATACAATAGGATCCCAGACAACGTTCAAAATCCTTCCATCAATAAATTTAAGAAATTTATTAAAGAAAGTTTGTTTTTACCACACAAATAGGATATAACAAAGTAAGTCTTAATGGAAGATACCACGCGATGGGAATAGGGCGTTCCTCCCAGGAATATCAGGATAGCATGTAAATTTGTAATAGAATATTTGAAAAGATTAGTTCCACTGATTTTGCTTCGACGGTTCTTCGTGGTACTATTTTGAATAAAAAAAAACAATTTTTAATTTTAAAGGGCAAGAAAAGGCGATGCCTTTGATTTATAGTTTCTTTGCTTTTTTGCTAAACAATTTAGTTAAAATATAAACTAGTGACCCGGGGAACACATCAATCACAGAAAATTAATGAGACCTTAACTACTTTAAATAATCAAAAAATAGCTAACAATAGGATAATAGGATAAAATATTTCTTAACCTTACTAAAAATAGTACCACGAAGAACCGGCGAAGCAAAATCAGTGGAACTAATCTTTTCAAATATTCCATTACAAATTTAAATGCTATCCTGAAATTCCTGGGAGGAACGCCCTATTCCCATCGCGTGGTATCTTCCATTAAGACTTACTTTGTTATATCCTATTTGTGTGGTAAAAACAAACTTTCTTTAATAAATTTCTTAAATTTATTGATGGAAGGATTTTGAACGTTGCCTGGGATCCTATTGTATACTCGAACCTACAAGGCAAAATATGAACCAATCGCATTAAGAGTTTGCCTGTCAACCAAAATCAAGCCAATCAGAGTTAAGGATTTTCAATCTTCCTAAGGCGACTGGTATTTTTGCAAAAACCCTACCTTTTTTCAGTAAGATTGAGAAATGTAATGCCAATGTCTAATTATCCGTATTTTCGCAAAATCCCTAGTATTTTCGCAAAAAAACGTTTTATCAAATCATACTACGACATATACATCATAACTATATAATATATCAACAGCGTGTGACCTTGAAGCAAACAAAAATGTATACTTTGAAATATTTTTACATGACTATTCCCAGTTTATATACATGTATGTGACATACCTATAGAATACGTAGTGTTGCAACATGAAGAATATGTCGAATATCAGACTGAACAGCCCCAGGCCGACCTTGGTGAGGTCACCGCGGAGGGACACCCAGTCGTCGTAGTTGTACGCGTTGAGCAACATCTGCAGGATGGAGAGGAAGCCGCCCACGAAGTCCAGGAATATGTTGCCGATGCTCCAACCTATAGTCGACTTGCGCTTGTAGTTCATGTACGCCTGAAATCAATCACGATGAACCGTTGAATAAAAATTATCTAAGAAAATTCATTGAGGGAGGCCTATGTTCAGATGTCGACGGATAAAGCAGCCTGCGTCTAGGTAGACGTAGTGTTGGTCGGCCATTAACTAGGTGGAAAGACGATCTCCGTGCTGTCTTAGGGTTCATTGAGGGAGGCCTATGTTAGCCTTAGCCTTATAAAACATAAGACTTGTCCCTTCGGGTATAAATTACCTGTGGTAGATACTTGATGAGTGTTATACACAGTTTGATGTAGCTGCAGTAGTAGAGGAAGTCGAGCCAGGCGAGCTGCGCGGCGGCGGCGAGGCTGGCCGTCACCAGCACCACGCAGCAGAACAGCCCCAGGATGGTGCGGCCCGTCATCGACACGCGCTGGTTCTCCCGCTGGAAACATAAAATAAGCGTGTAACCAATTTGAGAATGTACGACAATTCGTTTTAAATATGCATCATCTTTGTTGCAAATAAGCGATCTATAAAAAATGTTATTTCCAGCCATTTGAAACCAATTACTTATTAGACTTCATATCTGGTTTTTTAGAAACAATAAAACCGTTTTTGTACATTCAACAAATTTTAATTTTGAATATAGATTGAATCGATTTATTTTTAGCATACTTATAGTATATTAATTAGTCTAACAATTGAATTCTTTCTCTTATTTACTCTCTCTTCTTTTTCCTTTAAAGTCGATTTGCATATGCATACAAGTTGCTGCAATATGCAATAGTAATGATAATGATTATTTCACTTCAACCGCTGCAAAATAATTTAGGAATAAATACCTCATACACGAAGCACTGCACAATAGTGACGAGGGTGGCGAAGGCGGCGTGCAGGGAGAAGAACACGTCGTTGAGCTGCACCGGGTTCAGGCTGCGCGGGTGACGGGACGAATACTCATCCTGGAAGTGATTAGTATATTAATAGGCAAAAAATTCATTAGTATATTAATAAGCAAAAGTGTAAATGGATATGGGGGGCCAACAAGTGGCTAGTTGCTAGTGCGGAGTTCTCGATTAATCTTGAAATTGACATAAACTGTGGGATTTATTGTATTTGTATTAATATCGCATAGAAAGAGGTAGTGCCATGCTGCTTTGCAGCCGAATTGGACCGACGCGACCGGGGTAGTACCTCTCGCTCACATAATACCTGCGTAAGGTGGCAGTTATGCTGTCGCGTTTCGTGCGGTTTGTGAGTTTCCGGTGTTTCATTAGGGGGAAAGGGAAAAGGAGGGCAATGCATCTGCATAATCTCTGGTCGTGTGGATGTTAATGGGCGTCGATAGTCGCCAAAAGGTTTCAACTGTTCGTTTACCCCCCTATGCTTTAAAAAAATGGATCTAGTGACGTGAAAAAGTGGCTAAAAACTTAACGATCGTGTGCGTTCCAACAGGTAGCGTGTCGCTTGTGTTGTTCTTCTCGGAACAAAAAAAAGTTTTTTTACAAAGTAAATACGCAGGAAAAAAGTGTATCATTTTTTTTTCAATTTTTGAGTTAGAATTTGTAGTGCAACTTAAATTATCTTGCGATATGTAAGTAACCTTCGCCTAGGTAAAGACTTCACTAAAAGATTTGTTGGTATGTTGAAAAAATAATAAGCATCAATCTAATAAAACGCATAAGCTACCTGGATATCCTTGGAGAAGTACAGTCCGCAGTTGAACAGCGAATACATCGTGAATCCCATGATGTTCAGCGCTAGGAAATCGAAATTGAGTCCCACCACGCTCTGCCGCTTAAAGTTGATGTATATTTGCGGGTAGAAGGACACCGACCACGCGACGAAGTATATCCAGCCCATGATGTAAGATATGATGTAGATGTCATTGGAGTGCATCACGGTGACTCGCATGAATATTGAGTCCAGACTGTAAAGGAAAAGGTACGATGTCATTGACCTGATGATTAACAATGACCTTTGGAGAATATTTGTTTGAGTGACGGAGAGTTGGTCCTTCGTGGCCTTTATTGAGAGATATAGTGAGATTGAGAGATATAGTGTTGGGATTAAGAACGAGTCATCCCCAATACGGGTGTTGTATAAGATTTTTGGGAGTTCAAGGCTATGTTTTTATTTACTTTGAGTGTGAAATATATTTCTAATAGACGGATTGGGATGATTTTGAACTCGGTCATGAGTTCTATTAGAAATGATTTCCGATGAATGTTGTGACTACTTTTTTTGTTAATATTTTTATTCATTATTTTGTCTCGCCTATATTAATATCTATCTATATAATATACAGCATATTATTATTATTATGCTGTTGTGAATAATAAAAACATTTTTCTTTTTGAAGTGAAACTTCTTTAGAACCGTTGTGATTTCAAGCCGGATGCAACGGAAAAAACGACAGGTAAGAGACACAAATACAAAACAGCGAGAGAGCAAATGTCGGTGTGTATGTATATTGCATACTGTTTAATACTTGCTTGTATTTGAGCATTTAACGTGTGTTTCACTTATATCGTGTCACGTGTGTGAATCGCACACACATCTTTTTCTTTCTTTTTTTCAATTCGATAGTTATCCTAACATCGCTTGCTAGGCCTCCATAACATATTTTGTACCATATGCACTCACTTTACAATCCCTGTAGGCGTGACATTGAAGGTGACCTCCGAGTGTCCCGGGTTGCTCCCGTAGGCGCTGATCTTGTGCTCTATCACGGCCGTGGTGTTGGGGGTCTCCGAGCCGACTATCACCAGGACGGGCGGTACGTACGTCACTATGTCCGGATGCTGGATCGTCGCTGACACTTGCAACGTCGTGTTGTATTCTCCCCTGGAATGTTATGTGGTATATTAAATACAAGTAGACCATAAACGTCTCACGGCTACACACGTTCTCGTAGTCGAGAAGAAATGTATGACCTTATGGAGTTTCTTCAAACTTTATAACTCAAAACTCAACACTATAGCTAAAGTAAACAATATAAAATTAAAAGTCATGACCATTGAAGCCTAATAAAAAAAATCTGTTTGTCTGTTAGATTGTTCCTTTAGTTTTTTTTTCGGTTCATCCTTTTCGAGAAAGAAGTTAAAATAACCATAGTCGTACGATGACGTCATTATTAGTTCCTACCCCCGTGTTAGTAGTTGATGACAGTCAGCTCAAATCTATTTGTCTTTCCGATATTCTAATAAAATTCTTCAATATAAAATTATACTAAAGCTAGTAGCTTATAATAGCAATAGCTTAAAATGTATGAGTCATAGGATTTGGGGATTTTTGTGTATTGTGGTATCGAAATTAGCACATTGACAACCAAACCACTGAGTTCTATCAAAATAGGTTCGTCATGCGTATGACGGTAACGGATTTATTGTCATGTAGTGGTAACATGTCTCATTCTTTCTCCGCGATGAAGTGCTTAGCTACTGAATCAATTTCAATGAAAATTTGCAAGTGTGTGCAGTTTGACGCAAGTTTAGAGATAACATATAATAGTTTTAGAATAAAGAGTGGTGTGTTTATAAGCGATGCTTCCTTGAACAATTAAATGATATTTGTAATTTTTTGTACTCTTTGAATAAGGATAAGTCATAATTCGCTAATATGTGTGCAGAAGCGAATTAGGCTTTAATTTTCATAACTTTTAGTTGTTGTATTAAAATGCGCCACGTAATCTCTCTATTACTAGGGAAAATTGTATTTTAAGAATTTTTAATAGATACTTATTACATAGCTTTATAATATTATCTTATCTGCATCCATTACTACCGCTCTATCGCCGCTATCTCTTATCTCTCATAAGATTTACCTCTGATATAATCGCAATTAGTTTAGCTTTACAAGGTTGTCTGTTAATACTTTCCGTATATTTTACTATAAAATACTCAAATTTTTACTTATGACGTACAAAATTTTATAACTAATTGTTGCCCGCTGCTTGGCCCGCGCTTACTTATCTTTAGGGTATGTTTTCTGATGCAGAGTGAGTATTTCTAACGTTGTGATTGGTTAATGTACAGTCCAGTCCAGCTAGCGTTAGTGGTAGCGCATCAGGAAAGCACCATAGCACTAAACCATGGCTAAGTAGACACCAAATCTATCTTACAATGCTTACCCGCTTAAAAACAACAGCCAGATTCAGAGTAGTCAAATTTGTAACCCCCTTTTTGTTCCGTGCGTTCTGAAAAATTGCAATAAGTGGGCGAACCCGTGAGGAACTACTAGTATTACAACACTCACACTTGTACGAAGTTGAAGGACCTCGTCTCGTCCACCAGCAGCATTATATCCGACACGTCCGTGTACATCTTCTCCAGTTGACACTGGCCAAACGGCAACACTGAAACATCAACATAAGGAATTAATTTATGCCTTAATACAAATACTTTAAGACTTAGATTCGATCACAATAGGAAAAGTTACTTAAGAGCCTCATCATGGTTCAATCCTTGTCGTGGTGGTGGAGCTCAGTAGCCTAGGGTGAACTTAGCAAATTGTGCTGAGGGGGCTCTTTGTACCCCTCTTAAAAGAAGAGGAAGCAAAAAAGCAGGGGGCAAGGGGCGAGGACGGGAACCTTGCCTCATTGTACTATCCCGACGTTGGGAGGGGTTGTTCTGTGGTGCGGGGCAACCCTTCTGTGGTGGTGGCGTCGGTCCCCTGAGGGACTATCCTTCGAGGTGCCCTGTTGCTTGTTGATCCGGGGCACCTCACCAATGGCGGCATTGGTGGCACTCGCCGGGTTTTAGTGGGTAGAGCTGCGTCCACATACCAGCTTTCGGGCGCAACGAGTCCCACATACCCGCCTGTGGAGACCCACTCCCCCGTGGGATGCCTAAGCTCATTTCCCGGCGTTAATAAAAAAAGGCTACTTATGAAACTTTTGCTTTGAAAATAGGTATTTCAATAAAATGTTCTCATCTTCCTCTCGACAAAAAACAAAAAAGGGACAACTCTACTACAACTGGATTGACAAAAAAAATCAATCATTTTACAGTTAGCACAATACTACGTTAACGTGGTAATCGTTTACCTGTGAGAAACATCATGATCAGGCCGCAGCTTATCCTATGACTAGACACTCCGACTCGCTGTATATTGTCTGAATTCGAGCGCGCCATCTTTATATTTTATCTGTGGACAAAAAACATTACTATTAGCATCAGTCTTCATACATTCTAATTCCTATATCTTTTTAGGAGTTTACAGTACATGAATTGACAACGACCAAGAGAAACCAGGTTTTATTATTCTCTTTACATTCTATACGTCTCTTTTAATATCACAATATATTATGTGTTGTAAAAATAACGAAACACAGAAACAATTTCTAAAGAAATTCAAAATGTTAGATACTGAACTACGTGCCTTTTTCAATAAAACGAAAGAATTTCGTAAAATTTCTGTGAAATATTCACCGGTAACAATGTCTACAATCGGTATAAACGGTATTAAATCGTACTGCAGTAGAAAATATCGTCACCTTGAAACACACGCAACCCTTCAATAAAACAATAATAATCATGAAAATAACGAGAAAACTTTATAGCGCGTGAAATTTTACTGACAAATAAATACGTTATAACTGTTTTGAATATCACCAGATTGCTATTTGATAGCTCCTTGAATAGAATAAAAAAGCGATGGTTGAATGACTTGAATGGTTAGGGATTCTATGAAATAGTCTTGGTTCGATTCCAAAGATTGGGCTACAATTTGTTTTGTGAATATGTGGAGTAATTTTATTACTACCCGAACATAACTCTTCTAATCTTTATAATTATTAAAGCGAACTCTGATTAAATCACATTCGGATATAAAAGGGGGAGAGGGGACTGAGATGTCAACAATGTAGAGAAGAAACAACTTAGGTACCAAAAGGTTACATTATAAATAAATTTTACGGTCTCCAAACGGAGGTGGCCCATTCATGTAAGCCTAGGCGCCAGGCTGTATTTATATTCATTCAATTATAATTGCTACATAGAATATAATTAATATAGCCTAATTTATCGTCAAAAAATAAGTCAGTTTTGGCTTTAACAATTAAGCATGTTGTTTGTTTTACACGGGAAGTTACCGGATCTCTAATATATTTCCACTAAACGTTCTCTATTTACAAACAGTAGTTGTAGCTTTGTCATTTGCCAATACAAGTACTGGAATGCTATGATTACTACGATGTCAATATACGCAGTAACACAGCAATCGATAAATTACGTACGGCAGCGCGGGTGCCACCATCTTGCTTATTTCTCACGTGAAAGTTGTAACAGCTTTGCTGTGTTTCGGATAAAAGCAAGTCAGGCAGCTTGCACCAAGACTTAAAATCATGTCTCAGGATAGGTACGACATAGATGAGTAGCCTGGTTTAGTTTTAGTTTCAGGTACACGTAGTAATATAGAAGACCCCATTTTAAGGCACCGCTGAGGGCAGATAAAATCCGGACTTCGCACTCAAGGCGAGCATACACTAGACATGATGAATATAATAATAGCTGGCGGTAGGTATGTTGAATAGTATAGCTAATCTAACTTAAAAGAATTCATTGAGATCAAGAACTAGGTCCCACCATTTAGATATGAAGTTTCTGTATCTTTCGTTTATCTTTTAGGGCTCTAGATAGGGTCGTAGCTACTACTGTAACAGCCGTATCAATGATACGGGGCCCGGATCTTCAGGTGCCCCAAATTTTGTAAGCAGTCTCAAAATATCCAGAATTCAATTTTAAAAAGGCACCTGAATTGACATAAGACAAGCTCCACCACTGGCTTTAAAAATATAGGTCTACGCAAGCTTTGAACCTATTTTTTATTTTGACATAAATTAAATGAGATTATCTTAGAACACTGCAGTCCTTAGATAAGTAGACAGCTGACGATAAGTAGGTAAACTTATTCATCAACGCTATTTAAGACTTTCAATCTTATTCATTGTACCTAAGTGTAGATGTTGTACAACTGAGCATCGGTTACACATTGGTTCTTTTACATTGAAAACACGCGTGACCGGTCGCGGTACGCCAAGTGCTGGCAATGATCGAACCTTGGTGAGCGGCTTTTTATTGATTGCAGTATATTGGTCATATTGAATACGAAATACGACATAACATTTCAGAGTTATATTACTATTTAGTATTTATGTTATTAAAACTTTTCAAATGGATTTTAGCATCTACATGAGGTTCTTCAATCGTTTCCTTAGTTTAATTTTTAAATCATAACTGTGAGTTGCCAAACAGGATCTAATTAATTATTTAACAAAAAAGCCAGGCATAATTATAAACAACAATTCCCCTTTCTATTAATTTCATAAAGGATTGTTTACAAATAATATAGATACAATTGAAAGAATGTAATTTATGGTTTTTTTTTATTATATTGTTTTCCTATGTTTACGCAAATTTCACTCATTACAATGAAACAACTTTTATGGATTTTATCACGGCTTAAATGAAAAGTCGGGCTCTTAAAAAACTAAATAAACCGCGATAAAATCCGTAAAAGTTGTTTTCTTATTATAGTTTTTTTTTAATGTGTTTTGAGCACAACAGTTCACCCATAAGTATGATCAAGATTAACATATATTTTTATGTATACATTTCCCTAGAAACTGCTTTATTAAGTCGCGTACGCATAGCGCGTTTAGTCACAGGTTAGATAATAATTAGTACGTTAAGTGTAACTGTAAAATCGGACGGTTAGCACGGATAACTGGCCCCGTAGCGAGCGTCCGAAGGATACGAACGCAGAAATGCTTCTTTACGTCGATGACTGTCCACATTTATTTATTGAACGTATATTTACCATCACACTCGACGTATATTACAATATTATATTATGATAGCATTTTCATCAAGGTCAAAACGAATGTATATTTTAACAGATGTTTTGTATTTGAGAATGTGGTGTTCAATATTTTAATGTTTATTTAGATGTCGATTATTATCGGCTTTCCCGATCATCACTCGTTATTATAGATCCGCAACTAATAAGTGATAGTCGGTCGGTTTACCGAGTTTGTTTTGCCGGTTCACTTCAGTGGGATCGCTGGTAATAGGTTCAATTGACCCTTAATAATATTAGTAGAATATTCACAAACACAATTTCAATTGAGCAAAATTAATGTTAATTTTGAGCTGATGTTTATGTTTGATAGATTTCAATTTTAAATTTATATTTTCACTTCGAAATGAATAATTTATTACTTAAAATTGCCGAGTTGGTATGAGTAAAAGCTGGTTAGGAACCAGTTCAGACACTGGTCCAAGCTGCATTTACATGTTTTAATAAAACTGGTCAAATGCCTATACCACTCCATAACAGTCTAGACGATTTCTTGACGTCCATCATCATCATCAGCGATCCTCTTTTAATGACTAGGCAGTTGTATTCAATTAAATTGACTATTGTTTTCTTATGCTTACGCGACTTTACTGGTTGTAATGAAACAACTTTTACGGATTTTATTCCGGCTTATAAGTTTTTTTACATGGGCGACTTTTCGGATACTTTACATCAACCATAACGCTATAAAATCCATAAGTTGTTTCATTATAATAGTTTGATTATTTTACCGGTGGGGGGATGCGCTGTATCGCGCTCCCGGCTGCATGGGTACCACCGTCTTGCGTGTCTTCTGTCAAACAGCTTGGCTGTGTTTCAGGGAGAAGGGCGAGACAGACAGTGTAAATTTACTGGCAATGAGACTTAATATTTGTCTCAGGATAAAAAAACACATAAGTTGCCTGGCCTATTTCCAGGTTTATAAAAAAAAGTAAAGTGTCAACCCTTGTATGTCCCACTGCTGGGCACGGGTCTCCTCCTCGAAATCAGGCGAGGACGATAATGGGGTTTATGGTAATAGTTCACCGATGCGTTGGTTCAATTTACCATAGAATGGCCCGTCTGCCAGTTTGCGTCTGACATTATGAAGGAATAATAAATCAACAACAATAAAATAAATAGATTAAGAGTTCAGTTATCATTGAAGTGATTCCATTAGAACCGTTCTAAAGAAATCTAGATAACCGAGATGTAATTAACCCTAATAAGGTGAAATAATGCCCTAGAATCTAGAATCAGATCCTAGTTGTGAGACGTTTTTTCCACAAACGCTCTCAATAATCATCAGTGACCATCCACTGGTATTTATGGACCTTGACTGAACGCCTAAACTACCGATTCCATGATGATCATTTCTATTTTTATGTAGCTGTTACAATTTGTCCAAAATCAATTATCATCATCAGCCTTTATCTGTCCACTGCTGAACATAGGCCTCCCTCAATGAACGCCAAGACGACCGATCCCTTGCCACTCGAATCCAAGACATACCGGCCACTGCACGGAGATCACCTTCCCCCACCCGGTTAATGGCCGACCCACACTTCATATACCTAAACGCGGCCTCCACTCTTGAACCTTAACGGCCCATCGGCCATCCGTTCTCCTGAGTGTGTGACCAGCCCATTGCCACTTCAACGAGCTTATTCTTCGCGTGATATTCGGCACCTTTATTTCTCTGGCGTGTCATCCATTGGATTTTTTTTATAAATCTTCTCTCACGTTCACTTCGTTTGCTAATGTTTAAGAGTTCGATATATATTGTTAGGCATGTGTCGATACTCGGTGCTCAAAATTAGGCAAGACTAATATTAGACGGAGCTTATATTCAATAAGCAAACGATGTTATAGTCAAGAGGTCATTTGTCATTCATGGTCATTGAAATTGTATAAATAGGATCGAACCCCGACCAATTATTTATTTCGATTGATTCGATATCAATCAATGCAAAATAGGTAACACAAATGCATTTAACACTTCTAGTTCGATAGTAAAATTAAAAGTACACGTGTTTTATCAGCATACGTAATCGGATGCTTATAAACTTAGTGCCATTTTATCGCATACTCCCGTGTAAAAGGCAACCCGCGCATTATATGTTTATTAACCGATTCAACGCCTTGTCCGATAAAGGATTGTGATGTAATTCCCTTTTTTATTACTGTTACATTTGCAGTTTATAATCATATGCAGTAATAGTAGCGCCCCGCGGTTTCACCCGCTTACTTCCAGTTCCCGTGGGTGTACGGAGATAAACTATAGCCTATGTGTTATTCTGATGTATAAGCTATATTATTGTAAAGTTTCATTAAAATCCATTCAGTAGTTTTTACGTGAAAGTGTAACAAACATCCATACTCACAAAATTTCACGTTTGTAATATTAGTAGGATGTGACGAAGTTTGAAGTGAAAATTGTTTAGCCGCGTTGAGTACTTTTTGTAGGGGACAAAACTTATAATTTCGCGTCACCGACATGCTTATGTGACATTATGACGTCATTACGAAACTTAAAATTATTAGTACACTATACTAAAATAAGGTCATAATTCTAAGTTATGCAGTTTCAATTCTGTCAGCAGTTCTAAGACTATTTTTTTTTAATGTTTAACCCAAAGTGGGCAGACGAGTCACGATCCATTAGATGGTTATTGGTCAGCATTGCTCATGAACATCAAATCCACATGGGACTATCCCATGCGTAGGCCAACTCTTCCTATGATGCTTATTCCGAATCATACGAGTATAATGTTGACGGAATACTAGTAACTACACCGCGTCGTCCTGTCTTTGTAGCGACATAGTAGAGCTGTTTCACAGCAGAAACAAACAGGATGGCGGTATCCAAGCAGACGATAGCGCGGCACAGGTAAATGGAAAATCTCTTTCATCGGTAAATGGAATTAAATATTTTTAGTGTTGTTTATAAACCTTACTATACCAAAACCGCGGACAACAGCCGCTCAGTTATTACAAACTGTACCAAAAGTGTCAGCTTACCTCACCCGATATGACGACCGGATCAACGCATTACGTGTATTTCGGTAAGGTAACACTACAATTGTCCTAAGTAGCTAATGAGATTAAGTGGCGAGCTGCCCACGGAGCCGGCACAAAGGCTTCACTCAGCGAGCTATCTGTGTCAGGGTTCGAGACCTGTTCTGAGACGCCGTTGAAATGTTAAGATTGAGTATAGTGGTTAAGGACTCGTCTTTTGCAATGGGTCACAGGTTCATTGTACTTTATTTAATACTAGCTGTTGCACGCAGCTTCACCTGCGTCAACTAAGATTTAAAAGGGGTCCCTAACTTTTTGAAAATTTAAAATGTGATGTTATAATATATTATTTTGTTCACCGGGGATAGTGTAGCTTCCCAACAGTGAAAAAATGTTTTAAATCGGTCAAGTAGTTTAGGAGCCTATTCAATATAAACAAACAATCAAATCTTTCCTCTTTAATTTCCTTCTAATAATATTAGTATAGACCAGTGGTTCTTAACCGGTGGTCCGCGGAAGCGGTGGTCCCTGGAAGCATCCCTAGTGGTCCGTCCGCGGAGCCATCCTAATAAGATGATAGTGACGAGTCAACACAACGCGATCCGCGCTTAATAGATGAATTACAACAACCCTCCTTTTATTTACATTTGGGTACTTTATATTAACTACAGACAAATTAACCAACTTGGCGGTCCATGGCGAGACAGAGATTTTGACAAATGGCTGACTCATGACTATAAGGTTCCGAACCAGTGGTATAGACTATAAACATGAATGTTTGTATATATCAACGTTTGTTACTCTCTCATATAAAAAAGTAATGAATGGATTCTAATGAAACTTTACAATCATATAGATAAACAGGCTATAATTTATAAATTGTCTGAATTGTCCACAAGGAGTAGACTCCTGCGCAGACGAAATCGCAGAGATCAACTTGTACGAGTAAACATGTAGAAAATCCGTAGGTCATACACTCACACTGTATAGGTACATTATATACATTAATATAATCTTGAGTTATTTGAAATATTCAATCATCTGGAAAATTAAAATCTGTACATATCACGATAGTTATTCCATTTCATCTTTTCCAATTACTTATACAACTACTAAAAATTTATAAGTGACCACAACCTTGTCCTTAACTATATATATTATGTATTTACGTAAATTCCATTGTAAAGCCTAAATCATTTATCTGATTTCGATTATTTATCATCAATTGGTCATTCTGATTGGTAAACGGAATTGAGGATTGACAACGGAACAGTTTGCTTTTCGGAGTCTGTGATTTGGGCACTGAAAGATCAAATGTACAAATAGGAACAAACAAAACTTAACAGTTTAAATTTATCAATAGAGAAAACAATCACCCAATTCCGAATGATCAATTAATCCGAATATAATCGTCAATACATACGACATTGCGGCCATTAATCTGCACGGTTACAATAAACATATCATCGACATGCCGCTTGTATGTTACCTATGTAGATGCAATACGGTGTACTACGCGGTGTAACACGGACGAGTGCACCAACCTCGAATGTCAATAAATAATTGGGTCAAATGCTTTTTAACATATAAACATGATTGATGAAACGATTATTGGCCTCATCTTGTCTTCAGCTCATCCAAATATTTTCATCCCATCAATTACTTGCGATCTCCTTTTAAATCTCTTGAACGAAATCCATAACAAATTTTAACAAAAAAAAAATCTGCTTATCTTTCCGTATTAGGCGACAGGCATGTTATTTTTTTTTAATGAGAACTATTTCTATATAGCAGTTTGAACTAGCTGCCTATACAGTCTCCGTTCTGTCAAAAGTTCCAATATTGCTATTAAAATATGGGGGTTGATCGTAGAGGGGTGAAAATTTAGGGTTGTATGCATTTTAATGCCACATTTTGAACGAATAAAAAAAAGAATTTTTCCAAAAAAAAATTAAAACATGCTAGGGGTGGATAACCTTTATCACTTATGTCAAGATTTTATTTTTACTATTAAATTGTTAATCAAATTGTTATTACTGAATAAAGTTTAATTTACTTTAAATAAAAAAAAATAGGAATAACTTACTTAAAATATAATACCAGATGCATTACATAGTACATACAATGTACCTACTTCTAAATATTGATGTATTATTAATTAACATTCAGTCTGTTATTTTTAGTTATTCAATTTATATTATTTGTTACTAACTGGAGGCTGCACGTTACAGGATGGCCGAATGTCATGATTTTATTTTGTTGATTTCAATTTTTATTGGCAACACCGCTCCGATCCCGCCACTTTCATCGGTTGGTTGAAGTAGTGGGGACTGGGGATATTGATATATTGTAGTACTAGAATTAAGTAATAAAGACTATCAAGTTCCGGATTTATTTTTTATTAAACTTAGGGGTATGAAAAATAGATAGTAGCCGATTATCAGACCTACTGAATATGCATATAAAATTTCATAAAAATCGGTCGAGCCGTTTCGGAGGAGTATGGTAGGTAACTAAACACTGTGACACGAGAATTGTTGCAAAAAGGTGCAGTGCGGAATATACTTTTAAGAAATATTAAATATTGATTACTTAAGCATTTTTTTTAAATGTCATTTCTAATTTCTATTCTACTCTAAAGACATTTGGGTATAAAGCAGATAACGTGTAACACGTGAATTAAAACGTGTTTTAAATACATAAAGTCACGGCCGCAGAGGTGAACGCATGCAATAGAAATCCAGAAATAAATTACCTATGCTAATATTATAAAACGTGATGTAAGTTTGGATGTATGTGGTAATCTAAGAAACTGCTCATCCGAATAACAAAATTCTTTCACAAGAGTAATGATACATTATCACTGAGTGACATCCTTCTAATATATGTAAAACAGGAAAGAATGTGAGAATGTTTGTTTGCTACTCTTTCACGCAAAAACTGCTGAATGGATTTTGATAAAACTTTACAATATTATAGCTTACACATCAGAATATAACATATGCTATACCTTATCTCCATATCCTGCTAGTAGGCTATGAAAATAATTATCGCCAATTTCACTACAAATTATGCAAACGCAAAATTACATTTTATATTTTTTATATAGATAAAAATATGAATATATCGGTAGTTTTGGCGTTCATTAAAAGAGGCCCAGGTACGGACGGCAATGGGCTGATTATGATTATAACAATATTTATAAAAAAAGTATGAATACTGAAAATAATTTTACACAAATATAGAAAACAAAAACAAAAAAGGCACATCCAAGAGAAATACCATATTTAAATTTAATTTAAGCGTTATATAATTAATTAAATAAATTATGAGGCTGGTTATTATTTTATTTTGGGGTTCCGTACTGCAGATGAAAACTGTCATATGTCAATAGCAGGACATGTTTTATATACCTATTTAAAATATTGCTTTAGATCACTTATTATTAATTATTATTATGATTTCATACATATTGTATATATGTTTATGATTTTAGAAAAAAGTTATTAAACTACTATTAAGGTACTATTACCATCATCATCATCATTATCATCATCATCATCAGCCTTTAACCGTCCACTGCTAAAGGCCTCTCCGGCTAAAAACATATAGAAAAGACATTAAGACAGACAATTGACTTGATATAGGTATTATAAGTATTCTACTGTCGATCTATAGTCGTGTTTTCACGTCATATCTTACATCTTATCGTTATTATACTTTACAGTTGGGCTATTCTGTGAAAACCATTTCGATATCGAGCTTCACCTGAGTGATAAACCTCGCTTTACGCTCACTTCGAAAGCAAACTTTATTGATATAGAAAGAGAGTCGAGTTTTAAAGAATAGCCCTACTGCAGTCACAGTCCTTCGAGTTGTTTAATAAATAAATTAAATTCGTTTAAGCAATAGGAAACTTAATTTGACCATATTCTAGCGAAACTCCAAAGAGCCAGGTGAGACTCGCTCTTTACCAATATTTTTGAGATACGGCGTAAAAGCTGAATTATAAAGAAACACGAATTCATCTCGTGCATAGATCATTAACATAAAAGAATTCAAAATTAAGTAAGTTATTAAATAAATTAACATAATATTAAAGTAAATTAAAAGTAAAGTACCAAAGGAGAATTCCTTTTCTTGCAAACAATATCTAAGTATGTTATTTTTGAAATGAAAACGTGACTCCATCACGCTTCGTCAAAAGCAAGGCCTAGACATAAAGGATAAGCTGTATCAATGCTAATAAAGTTGATTCTGCAATAAGGCTAAGGCTAAGAATATAAGCATACATAAGCAATATTCGGGTCGTAGTATTTTTCGTATAGAAATCATACAAGCGCCTTCACTGATCGACACCGCACAGAACACATTTGTTAAATGATGTAAGCTAGCTAGCTAGTAGACTAGAGAACTTTTTAAAGTTTGAACGTGTTTGCCCTGATACGGAGGTAGTAGGTACTTAGGTAGTGGAGTGCGTATCGCGCCGAGTGTTATACAAAGATACTACGACTTGTTTCGTACGACGCGTGCGGTGAGTACGATGCGGACATAAAGACGCTTACCCTAAGGCTCCAATATGGTCTAATAAATTATAAATTTTCTGACCGATCATGTCATACTCATGTGTAGCATGTGCCTCAGAATACACTCCAAGGCCTGCAAACTTTACAAAATAAATTCGAAGTGGCCACCGGTTGCCCATAGCCATTTCAAAACGATGTCAAAACGTCACTTCAAAAAGGCACTTCTTCGCCCAAACCCACTCATCGTGGCGATTGGCTTCATCATCGTCGCTCAAGTTTTTTTTTTATAGCATAGGAGTGTAAACGAACAGTCGAAGCCTTTGTTGACTATCGACGCACATAAACATTCACACAACCATAGGTTATGCAGATACATTGCCCTCCTTTACCCAATGCCCCAATGGGTCCACCGGAAATTCACAAACCGCAGAAACGCGACAGCATAACTGCCACTTCACGCCGGTTTCATGTGAGCGAGAATGCCCCCGATCGAGCTGGCCCGATTCGGCTGGCAATGGCACTCCTTCCAGCTACAGCTAGTCTAGATTTTTTTTTATCAGTTGTATAGTTATTTCATTCCATTTTTTTCATTTAACTTAGGACTAAACAGTGTTCGACGTAAGTCCTAAAACTACCTAGAATAACAAACGTATAACTTGTTTAAAAGATTTCTAATCTATACTAATATTATAAAGAGGAAAGATTTGATTGTATGTTTGTATTGAATAGACCCCGAAACTACTAGATCGATTTAAAAACTTCTTTCACTGTTGGGAAGCTACACTATCCCCGAAAAAGTTAGAGACCCGTATTAATACTTGACGCAGGCGAAGCTGCGTACAACAGCTAGTGTATAAATAAGAAAGGACGAGCTGCGTCAGTTATCTCCGCCGTCCATTCTTTCACGTTAAACGATGTCACCTCCTTTCTACTCGTTTCCGTTATGCCAACAGGCAACAGGCAACAGGTGTCTGGTGGACGTTGTTTGGTGCGTTATGCAGTTAGCACCTTCACACATCCAACGATAGTTACATGATCAAATAAACAAACGCATTTTGCAGTTTGCACTCTCACATTATACTTTACAATGTTACGTTTTATATTATTTTTTAAATATTATAATAATAATATGTATGGACACTTTTACACCACGTCTAATCTGGTCTCGTGGTATGTTCTCGAAGAACTTGTGTTACGTATACCAGACAAAGGAAATACATTTAATACTTTTCATAGTATACAAGTATAGATATATTAAACATATTATTACACATTCATGATACAGGAACACAGAAAACTTTTTGTTCCCTGGCGGCATGGCATTCAAAACTTCGGCTTGAGCGGCAACGCGCTAACCATTGAACCACATAGTACATAAAATTTTGTATTCATGGGGAAAACGGCAATAAATCGATCTTGCTAGGATAAATTTTTAGAAAACTTTCCTTATCCGTGTTTTAAGGCAATGATAAAATATGATTAAAATACGAACGTTTTCGCTGTATAATAATTTGTCATGGTAGCTTAGTGGTGAAATTAGGCAGTTTGAATCGAAGGAGCCTGGTTGTATCTCCAGTCATATCACTCTTTTGTTATTTATTTTTTTCAAGTTCATTTTTTTAAAGAAAAACTTTATCATATTATTACTAGGGGTATATAAAACAAAACAAAAAGAAAACCGAGCAAATGCTCGGTCAACCAGTACTATTATATAAACGCACAGCTAAGACCACTGTATTTAGAAACTTGAAATTTGTTGAAGGCGTTCTTTTCATGGTTCAAATGAATACTAGGATTATTAGAAATTCGTTAGTAAAAACTTTCATTCATTATACCATATCATAATTGAATTAAAAATATTTTCGTACGTTTATTTTTCGACTTTCAGTTTTTAAGTTTAATAAAATATGATAAAATCCTCATTTGAATTTGAAAAAAGAATAAAACAAAAATCATCGTTTTATTCTTATTTCAATTTCTCATTATTAATAAAATATACCTGCGTACGATTAGAGACTTGATCGAACTGTAGACGATGTAATCATTTGATATTATTAATGCCTTATTAATATAAATGGAATAAGTTGTAAGTCTATTGTTAAGCAAATAAAAACGTACGTACGTCGTAGTGTAAGGTCAAAGAGTCAACAGCATAAAGATTAGTCACATTCAAATTTGTATAGACGATAGTCCACACACAAAGACATACATAGAACATACGAATATGCTTTCAAAGCGAAAATCCCAAGGCCAGCTTCAATCAAATAAAAAAAAATCTATTTTAATCTTCGTGTAAATATAATGCTACTGGCCAAACCCGATTTCAGGACAAACTAGTATAACCTAGTCCAAACTAATTTGTCCTAAACCTGATTGTAAACTATATATTGAAAAGAGCAACCCAACAGTTTCTTGCTAGATTCGTGTCATATACTAACCTGTACTAGTATAGTAGTATTTTATTTTTTGAAATAAAATATTTAAAAAGATTAGTTCTACTTAGTTTGTTTCGTCGGTTCTTCTCAGTGGGCTTGCTTTGGAACCGGTGGTAGACTCAATTGACGTTCAAAAATATACTTTGATGGTATTATTTTGAATAAAAAACTTTGACTTTGATAGGATAAACCAGTTAAGCCTAGACCAAACTAGTTAATCCTGATACAAATACGTACACTAGGATAAACTAGCATCATCATCATCATAATCAGTATTTATTCGTCCACTGCTAAACATAGGCTGCTATACTAGTTAATCCTATTGCGTATAGGGAGAATTAATTTAGCCTAGGCAAAACTAATTTGTTCTGAAATCCTGTTAGGCCAGTAACATAATATATATATAGCATAGTAATTCCCGTGGGAGTATCGAGGTGAATTATAGCCTGTGTTATTTTGATGTGTAAGCGATATTATTGTAAAGTTTCATCAAAATCTAATACTAGTTTTTGCTTCAAGGAGTAACATCCAAATATTCTTATAAACATCCACAAATCAACAAACATGTCCTCAAACCCGACGCAATGAAGCCGTGGAAGTCACACTCTACGGCTGGCCGTGATGACATGGTGATACCAACCGGCTCACCCCACTTTTAGGGCCATTAAGGCCATTAGCATTACTCCATCCGAAAATCGCGTTTATTATCTAGTATACCAAGACTTGTCCCCAAGTAATTCGTAGACAAAGTCGAAATATTGAGTTCTACGAAAAATATAATAGGCTATAGCTAGTAGCTATCCCGTCTCATATAATGAAAATATCAAATATAAATTTTGATTAAAAATATCAAAATCCGAAAGTTTGAAAGTCACGCTAACGAAAGAAATCAATATTGAATACATCGAAAAAACTATGCAATCGATGTGATAAAACGTGTAAAAAACATCTATAAAACATAAACAAACACTGTTTAAGAGAAAGTGTTAATTATGTAAATGCTACATAATACATATGC
Organism: Lycaena phlaeas; assembly: GCA_905333005.2. Taxonomy (NCBI): domain Eukaryota; kingdom Metazoa; phylum Arthropoda; class Insecta; order Lepidoptera; family Lycaenidae; genus Lycaena; species Lycaena phlaeas. Next base: position 14,503,809 of record HG995173.1, read on the forward strand.
TACTGCGGGATCAGCTGTGAAAACTGATTGGAACAAGGCACGCGATGAAACTGGCTGTCATTTACGAGAGAAAACCAGAGTCAACGACCAAGAAAATTTTTCTTCAAAGCTCCATGCCCGCGATTTCGCCCTCGTCGGAAACAAAATTCCTTTTTTTCATGATGATCGGTAGAGTAATTTTCGCGTGGAAGCGTTACAAACATTCCTACTTTTACATTTATTATATTAAGGGCCTGTTTCACAATCTCCAGATAATCTCCGAATAGGCTATCGGCAACATATTTGACAGATAGAGTATGGAGTATCTGTCAAATATGTTGCCGATAGCCTATTCGGAACTTATCTGGAGATTGTGAAACAGGCCCTAAGTAAGGATTTCTTTATACGCCCGCCCTAATCACCTAGCGGATATCACCTAATACTATCAGATACCTATACAAAACGTTTCGAGCATAACTACCAGGGGGCCTTACCATAATGCCATTAAGAAAGCGTTAGCGACGTTCGAAATGTATAGGATAGACCACGTCATTAAGCGCGGCCTTATGTCAATCCCATACATTTTCTAACTTCGCTAACGCTTTCTTAATGGCATTTTGGCTAGACCCCCTAACATCAAAAGAAAAAATCCTTCGGTTCTGAGTGTGAACACAAACACCGTGACACGATACTTTATGAATACATTGCAATTTGCACCTCATTAACAAAACTTCACATTACGAACGTCCTTGGTGAATTAGAGAATGCCGAAAGTTCATTGCGGTATATATAATGTAGCAACGCAAATCGACTCCATTTTAAATGTCGATTCACTGCCATCGTAATTATGCTAACATACATGTAATCAATGCTAACGAGTGCTGGAATATATAAAATTTTCCTTTAGTTTTACACTACACAAAAGAATTGTAATAATTAAATAGATTTTAGAATAATTTATGCATTCACCCACTTTACATAGTCGAGCAGACGCGTGTTCCGTGAATTTAATAGATTAATTCATATTATATACTATTTATAGTAACACCTATACAGCCATCGCAAACATATTATTTAATAAGTAATCAAAATATTTGATTTATTAGATTACTAGCTGTTGCCCGCAGCTTCGCCTGCGTTTACTAAGATTTGCAACGGCATCTTTGTACGCAGAATAAGTAACTTTTCTGGTTGATTTTTTACACTATGTGTCCGATATATATATATATTTTTTCAGAATAAAGTTTAGCCTGTTACTCGTGTATACAGTATAACGTAGCTTTCGAATGGTAAAAGAATTTTTGAAATCGGTCCAGTACCTTTCGAGCCTATTCATTACAACCAAACAAACAAAGTTTTTCTCTTTATAATATTAGTGTAGAAAAAAACATTACTTACATAGAAAAGTAATATAAAACAATTATAATAAATACGAAAAAAATACTTATATGGAAACTATAATCGAGGATAATTAATAGACACGAAGTATAACTTATTCGAGGTCTACTGGTAGGTGCTGTTTTGGTACTATCTAGCAACGAATTAAACCAATAAAGATATTTGAACATAAGATTTGAGAAAATATTTGAACATATAAAATACAAAGACAAAATAGATGGCAAAAGGAAAGCAAGTTTTCACCAGACACAGCTAAACCGATTTTGATGACATGTCAAAGAATCCACCGCTAATTAGCGTAAAAAAAGTAAAAGTATCCCTTTATGTATCTTAAGTTATCGATCCACCCGTTTGAGCGATAGGTTGCTGCAAACGCAGCGGTGGACTCGGAAATAGGCGACGCTACGTCATGATCCGATCATTTATCTGAAGGGACTTGTCTCTAAAATGGATTTCACTACGTTCAAGTAAAGTGTATCTTACAACACCCCTCTTTTGCGCAGTACATATTTAAAACTATCAAGGAGTGTGTCTATGGCATCTGACTGATTATCTGTGCAATTATGGCTGCCATGAGAGTTTTCACAAAACTCGGAAAACCTGGCCGGTCTAATCACATGTTCCAACAGGCAACCACTTTCTAGACTCGATCACTATAATTATGGTTAATTATATATAAATTCTGACGTGGAATTGTTGCTATAATTTATTTTTGTTAGTAAACTTGCTGTTGCTTTTTTGTATTACCTTCTCCCATTGCTACGTATCTATAAAATATATGAATATTTTTATTTGTTTTGCAGTCGTAGTAATACTATTTAGGTAGCCTAAGTCCGTATTAGAACGATAACTGTTACATTTTATAACATTATTTCTAGATATTCTAGCGATCCTTAATCACCTTTGTAGTGATGAAAATTTTAAAAGATGTAGGTACGGTTGAATCTGTGAAACAGTATTATTTTCCAGTTATTATATTGAATTATAAATAAAAAACTATCACATTCCATCTTACGCTTTCTAGAATAACGGGAGACCGTTACGAGTATAGAAGCTGCAAAAGTCTGTGTTTAACTGTGGACTGATAAAGGCTGATGATGATGATCCGATAATATTTTTGTAAGCATGTGTTTTAATAATTGTCAATGCTTTACATTTTTATTGGGGAACATGGACCTTTTTGAATTCTTCCTTCACAGAAACTCATTATAATCAGACCATTTTTCTTCGTACCCCACTTTCTCGGCCCGCGTCCTGGCAATTACATCCCTAAATGTGCAGACGAGCCCGACAGCTTTCCAATTTTCCGAGTAATGAATGTGGCAAGATCCACGCACCTTATATGAATCTTGCGCAAAGTTTAAATACGGATCAAGAACGCCGCCCTTCACCGATAATTTCTAGATAACTACTGTATATTATAATAGTATATAATCATCACCTCTTTTACTGGGAAACTTTTTTATTGCTTGGTTTTACCGCATATCACCAGTACCCCTGTGAAAACTGTCAAGTCTGGCTTAGGCTCTGACTTCGTTAGTGCAATCGGCCCCCTACCAACCCCTACCAACTGGCGATCGGCAATTGGCATTGAGGCGGCGCCGAGCCGGAATCCGTCATCATCAGGGCACGGTTGTAGCCCTGTAGTAAGCGCTTGATTACCTACTATTTAATCCGGTTCAGATATATTAAAAAAACTACACTTGGCAATCCTCGAGCTCGAACCTCTGGAGATAATGTCCTAAATAGCCGAAACCATTAAGTCAATCAACCACATGAGATGACAAACTTATAGTCGTTTCACTCAAAGAAGTCCTTTATTTAAAAGTATTTGAAAGCCTGGCAACACGTCTGTTACTCCTAAGGTGTAGCGGGTGTCTGGATGTCGCTATTACTTACCATCAGGTGAGCCGACTGTCCGTTTGTTTTTCCGTTTTTCTTTTTTTTTTAAGAAGCGTCCTCATGCAGTAGTGATATTTTATGTACACTTACGAATTTGTGGCTTGATTTTAAATAAATATTATTTTTAATAAAAAAATGTGTATTTCTTAATAGTAATACTTCTCATCTCCGAAATACCTAGCATTGAATTTACTTTAAAAATATTTTAAAATTTTCAACATTCAAATGACTAATTCTAAACACATACTTGTTATGTTAATTAGATAATTACTACTATATTACATGATGAAAAAGCCAAAATTGGTACGAATGTAAATCTATGAAAAGAGACATCCTTCAAACGTATAGTTAATGACATTGACAAAACAGTCGACATTGGAGTTAACAACAACAATATATATCTCATTGAAATGAAACAACTTTTACGGATTTTATGGCCACTTATTATTATTTTTACATGCCCGACGTATCGGATACTTTACAGCAACCATGGTCACGGGAACTCCTCCCATCCTGTTTTTCCATTACGAGTGAAATTCGCGTAAACATTAGAAAACAATATATTCACCAGAAAAATAAAATTGAGACGTTAATTCGGTCGGTAGACAGATTTGGATTAAGATGCTGTAGTATATAGTATTACAGTCGTATTTTATATAAATATTTACGAAACAAAACGTTATCTGTAAACGAGTCACCCTAGGAGTGTTAGCGATTTATTACAGAGTGATTTTTTACAAAGTTATTTGTTACAGAGTGAGATTATTGTGACTTTATCAAAAATTGATAATTACGTGGCGTATGTAATTAATAAGTGATTATCAATAACCTTCATGTTTATTTCATTAACACTTGGATATTTGAAAACAGTCTTCAAACTCAGCTAAATTTACATTTACCAAATTTTCGATTTACCAAATAAAGATTATTTCTAATCGAATTACACAAAATATCCAACCTTCATTCGTCGGATATGAAATGTAAACTAGAAACACTGATGAAAACTGATGTCTGATAATATCCTGTATAATATGCAAAGGCCATAAGCATTTCACGCAAATCGTTAATTTACAACTGGTTCTATATTTAACTGATAATTGCGGAACATCTTCCAGCCAAAACCATTATTTTAAAATACTTATGTTTTAGCGTCTGTGACTCACATCAGCTTACATTGTATCTCTTATTCCTAGACGAAGGCACAAATCTTATTAACATTCATCATCATCACGTGAAATGAATGAATGAATGAATGAAAATTATCAGGAACGCTAAAACGTCCGACATGTGACTCTCCAAATTGTAGTTATATCAAAATAACATCTTATAGAATTTTTTTTATCCAAAATAATATGTCCCACTCCTGGGCGCGGATCTCCTCCTCGAAATCAAGCGGGAGGGTATTGGGCCATATTCACCGATGCAATAAACCATCATCCCGCTTAGATCCTGTTGTACAACTTGAGCTTATATGTAAACCATTTGTATTCATACGTCTATCAATATAAAGAATAAATCATTTTTATTACATCCTACTTAATTTACCTTAATTATATCTAATTTGTATTAGAATAATAATATATGGCTTATTGTGTGGCACTATGTAAATACTTACGTCATGTGTGATATTAATGCCAAACAATTCTCTATATGTCAAACATATAAACCATATTGTTTATTGAATTAAAACAAGAGGCAAACACTATAACTGAGGACAAATCTTACAAAAACCTTTTAGAGAACATATCTCATTTGTGCTTATATTATAAACCAATATAACAAAGCTAAAACTTTGTTCTTTGTGAACTCGCTAAGCTGTGAAACTACCACACGGAATTGAATCAAACACCAAGCTATTGAGACCATAATTAATGGCTGCCCCTTGTAGACAATACAACCTTAAGCCGGAACCGCACGCTTGCCAAGCCTCGGCAAGCCCTCACAAATTCAAACGTGTGGAATGTGGATACAGAGATTGTCTTGGCTTGCGTAGGTTTGCAAGAGTTTGTGGCCGATCCGACGAGTGTCAGTATTGTGCACAAGCCAAAGGCAATAAAAGAAAATTTGCCGCAAGCGCTTGCAAGGCGTCCACATGCTTGTGACTTGTGGAGGCTTGGAGCTTGCGGCAAGCCACACTCGTGTAAATACTTTTTAAATCTGAAGTGATCTGATTTGATTAAGCTATTCAATCAAACAGGATTCTATTCAGATATTATTCATTCAAGTTATTATTCACACTCTCTGTTACCCGCAGCTTTGCATGCGTTAACTAAGATTTACAACGGGGTGACATATAGCCTACAGCCTTCCTCGATAAATAATGATAAATATCCAAGGCTGAAATAATCTTCTAAATCCGACCTATATTTTCTGACATTAGCGCGTTAAAACAAACAAACTTCCGCTTTATATATTAGCATAAGGGCCTGTTTCACAATCTCCAGTTAAGTTCCCAATAGGCTATCGGCAACATATTTGACAGATACTCCATACTCTATCTGTCAAATATGTTGCCGATAGCCTATTGGGAACTTAACTGGAGATTGTGAAACAGACCCTAAGACTGACAAAACATGAATATGACAAATATTAAATTATATTGTCTTTATATCTTGAACTATCACCGATTTAACAGTGTCCTTATGAAAGACTAGATACAACGATAAGTGTACTCTTACAAATACCTTTTACAATTGTCTGCTACAGTATGTATAGATATGGTACATGAAATCCAACAAGTGATTGATAATCTGTACGTATTTTATCTTATCAATTCAATCCAGATATCCACGTTGTATTCTGGTTATTAAGGACGTGGAATGTCGACGCAGCAAGATACATGACAATAGACCTAATTATATTAAGTTTTTTTTTCCTTCGGATGGAGCTATGCTAAAGGCCCTAATGACCTTAACACTTCATGGGACTTATAAAGATGGACCGAGGGTTGCCCCCCAGCTGCAGCGGTGGAGTTGGTGTCGGGTTTAAGAAGGTCTATTAACTATTAAGTATGGCTAGCATGAGGCCTGGGTTAGAACTTGACCGGTGCGCATATAATGGGATTTTAGAGTTTTTTGGAAATATTATGGAGAGTTTTACCTTCCTCGTCTGATTTCGATGAAGGATGGAGGATAGCCTGATTTCAAGTAGACCCGGGTTTACTGGCGGGACATATAAAGGCCGATGATGATAATGACAGTTCTAAAGTATTGTGCACACTTATCACTAGTAATATCAGAAGGAGGGATAGCTGTATGTACGGAGATGGCTGTACCTTACAGCTATCTCCGTTCATACAGTAGCCGATCCTATATGGATGCGAGTTGAGAGGGATCTTAGTCTTGTCGTGACACGAAAAAGGCCAATGTCCAGCAGTTCACGGACAAATATCATTTGTTGAATATGATAATGATGATGGTAAAATAAAAGTGAAGTTGAGCCTGCATAAAAAATAGAGATGCCATTTCTGTAAAAACCAAATGATAATAAGCCCGAACCACGCATGACAAAATCCATTGTATTTGGGCTCGTTTGGTTGGACCTCACAAAAACTATGACCTTGTGTGTGTCCGGGAACTGATGACAAAGTCATTCAAATGTGGAATTGATTTGTTGAAAAATATGACTTAATGACCTCTGAAATGAAAAATATATATAAATGAAAAAAAAACGAATGCTGTTTCGTCATCATGATGAGCTTTATTCCGTCCACTACTGAACATAGGCGAAGATCTATCGCTTGCCACTCGCATGCAAACACGGACCGGCCACTGCGCGGAAATCGTTTTTCCACCTAGTTAATGGCCGACCAACACGTCTACCTAAACGAAGCCTCCACTTTTACACACTACACACAATTATTGATACTCTAATGAATTTCAATATTCTTGTAATGTTTTTTGTTCAAATTTTTTATACAGTACCTAGGTACAGCTAGTATTTAAATATTTAAAAAATCGTGTAATGTTATATATCCGCGAAGAACTCCTAAACTACAGAACTACTACTACTATTACTACTACTTACTACTGCTACTTTCTATTGATAGTCTGGCTTCAGGTTTGGCCAAAAATCGACCTTCAATCGAAAACTAGTAATGGTCGTTTTGGTTGCGAGGTGGCACATTTATTTATTTAGACAATAGAAATGTGACACCATAACAAATAAAATCCAAGACGACTTTGTGTGTAGCACGACATCTCCCCAGATCACTAGTTGTTAGTACATAATATTATAATATGTGTACATAATATATTGTATGTGTAGTATATATATTATACATTAATGTCTATGTGCATTAAAAATCAAGAGAAAGCCGCATGCGTACATGTTTGGGGACAGGAGGCTGTATCGGGGACGAACGCAAACTGCATATTATGGACAGTTCAATGACCGGCAAATTGATTAAAAAGCCTTCGTTTTAGGTAAATGCATGTAGAACTTCTGAATTATTCTTAGCGAAATCAGGATTTTATCGATGTGTCTTTAAGATGTAAAATGGCTGCATTAGTTCACAGCACGCATTTTATTGATTTTAGAATCTTGTATATTGTGGTGATTTGCATATAACTTACTATGTCCAAACAAAATGATTTTATATTAAGCACATGGCTGATATAGCGATCATTAGACCAAAGATTATGAACAAGACGAGATGACATGCGTGTTGAGTTGAGACAAGAAAAGATGAGATGAGCCGAGACGAGACGGGACGAGACGAGTTCAGACGAAATAAAAAAAACGTTAGCATATCGCAACGTATTCAAAACATTGTCACACCCATCCTACGCCATTAACACGTCAATACCTTTATCTTGTGACGTACATTTCTTATCTTTAGGTCAGATCATTTTTTTTTGCGAAATACGTAATTATTTTGCTGAATATTATTCAACATGCATTATGCGTAATCATAAAATCTATGAATTTATCGTTTACTAGGGAATCTCAATTTTTGTTATAATATATAAAGGTGTCAACAGTTTAAAGAGATAATCTATTTTAACGTATTCTTGCTAAATATAGCAAAGGTATATTGACCTTAGTTATGCTTCAGATAATATTAACTGATAATAGCCACGATGTATGTCCAAACAGGTCTTAATCAAAGAACACCAAAACGATGCATCGCGTTACTTTTTTATCCCGACTAATTAATCATCGCTAATCTAAAACCTAAACGGTGTTAATAAGATGAATTTAGGTCACTAGGTCTCTATAGTGACATAATTAAGCAATCACTAAGAATTTCACTAGTCCCGAGAAAATTATTTATAGAACTAGGTATATATTAAAATTCAATGTCAAAATTTCTATCTTAGTGGTCTTTGAATAAGATCTATGTCTAGAATAAGGAGCGGCGATGGTCCAGTGGTGGATGGACCATCCTCTTACCTCTTATGCGAGAGGTTCCCGGTTCGATCCTGGCCCGTCAGTGTGTTCCCTGATATAGGTTTCTAAATTTCTAAGTGCACCCAAAACACGAGACCATCGTTCGCCCACTGGTGAAGGAAAACATCGTGAGGAAAAACCTTCATGTCTGATGAGATTGAAAGTCTTTGAAGGTATGTGAAGTTCACCAACCCGCATTGGGCCAGCGCATCGGTGAACTATGGCCCATTACCCGCCTCGCCTGATTTCGAGGAGACCTATGCCCGGACGAGGACAATAACGGTTGATATTTTACTTTTTTTTTTTCTAGAATAACTGAAATTGGAGCGACGATATATGAAAAGCTTCTAGGTCCTACATTTAGCAATCTAGATATAGAAATTATACATATTGTCTCACCTTGGCGGGATTCGAACACATTGCCACTGCAGTCACCGAGACGCCATCAAGTATATAAGGAAATTATGACTCGACTTTGAAACACTGACCTTTTCACGAGGGTTACCGTGCCGGTATTGCTATGGAATTTATGACAAATATTAATAGATAGGCGAGCGCTGGAGTAACGCGCTTTTTATTTTAGCTGGAACGACGGAACGAAAATAAATACGACACGTGACAGCGTCAATTCCAATGTATTTTAATGTTTGGATGTTTGTTTCTCATTCATATTGCAACTAAGAAATGGACGTGGATGTAGTATGAAGTGGATGACCTCAATTTGTAGATATTTTTATTAGGTACATAATAATTAAAAATATATAATTAAAATTTAGCGAATGCGACTATGATTAGGTACATCTAAAATAACAAAATTATAAGTGAAACAAATAAACATCTTGAAATAAACAACAAATAGATAATTTTCATAAAAAGATGTCCCCCCTCAAATCCCCTGTTCGACTCTCCCGCTTCATTAAAAAATACGAATTTCTATCCTTCCAAGTTCGTGAAAATAAAACATACAACCTTTGAAACAAAATGAAATGACATCAGTGATAATGTACCGTATATGGGCGCTTCCTGTTGCCGGTGTATTAACAAAAGAATTTTAAATAAAGCGAGATTTGTTCTAAAATTGTATCATATATGCTATCACAGCGATTTCGAAAGATAACTTTCAGCAATAATCTTTTATTATTCTTATCTCCGTATTTACATAAAGTTATATCACCATTTATTTAGTAACACGTAAATGATTTAATTTCTTCTGTAATTTTGTCTTCCTATGTATTACTTAACATAGTAAAATTTGTCAGAATAATTTATTAAGTTTCGCTGTCATCACTGATATCCCCTTAGCACAAGATCTTCGAGAATCATCTTACTATGGGACCCGATCGATGTGGTGGGAAAGTGTCCATAAGATATTATTATTAATATTATTACATAGAATATTTTAATAGTTTCGTCTTAGGGTACGAAAAATCGTGTTTTTTTTACGCATTTGCAGTGTTTGATAGAAGTTTGTAAATGTTCCTACTATTATATAATTACTTCATTGGTACGAATATGATAAAATACGTATTAAAATTTAGAAATACTTTACAAAACGTTTTTACTTATTACAACTTATATTACACATAATTAAATATTACATAAATTGTTACGATCAATTCCGATGCTGTTCAAGTAACTGGTGTTTAACTGACCTTCGTTTGTAAGGCAATCAACTTCCTTACGAGTCTGCCTAGCATAATATGATCTGAGTTTCATTTTCATTTTAATCCAAATAGGATTTTAAACAAAATTCCGTCAAAATAAAAAAATAATTACTTATATATCTGTCCGTCTGTTTGTTAGGGATAATCTCAGAAACGGATGCGCTGATTTTGACAGGACTTCCACTGGTAGATAGCTGATGCTATAAGGAGTGACTTAGGCTATAAGAATAATCATCATCAATCTGGAGATGGCTCTAAAGTTAAAGTTAAGATAATATTATATATTTTCTAAATTATGTTTCTTGTATGTCAATAAAATATAATCAAACACGAATCCACACAACAACAACTGCAACGTTACGCCGGTATTATGTGAGCGCGGGGTACCACCCCGGTCGCGCCGGCCCGATTCGGATGCCAAGCAGCAAATCATTTCCCCCTTTTTGAAACTAACCTGATGACTAAAAGTCTGATGACAATGGCTATCAAGGATATTGATCGTGAGACTCGAATGTTCTGACCTGCTCCACGATAAGCTGCATGCAATCCGCAATTACGATATCACCTGGCTCATTGATTATTATCATCACGCTCGCATGGCGTGACAAACAAATCACAGTATACATGATGAAGGTCTAGACTCTAGTGGTATGGGCTCGTCCTCTTGATTGAGTGGTCCAGCTTCAAAACTTACCCCCGTGACGCCTTTTTTTTTTAGAAAGGTCTTTAAGCTCAATCGGTAGGTAGGTAAGCAGATGGCTCACCTAGTAAAATTCGAAAGGGGGACGCCCTCCTCCGTGCCCCGCAGGGGGCGCGGTAAATCGCGCGCGCTACTCTAGAGAGTAGGTGTTTGGCTAGTCAAATCCAATACGGTCGACGAGTCATTAGCGGATGAAGTTAAACTATTAGTCGGAGGGCCGGCCCTCCTCTCCCCCTCTGACGGTGGAGGTGGGTCATGCGCGAAACCCGTGCAATCGACCGATAGCAAAGTGCTATCGGTGTTTTCGCGGTTTTGATTAGTGTAGACTCGTATCGGATTCGAACCTAATCTTACCCGATCGATCCGGATCGATGTATTTACCATGTGTAGGGATCGACGTCGCTCACGACCCCGAGGCCCAAGCGGTGTGACTGAGTACCTAGCCCCGGATGTTGTATTGTAATATGTGTGTACTCTATCTTGAATTTCGCGTCGCGCTTTTACGTCGCGCATTAATAGCTGAGATATTTCGTCAGCCGGATCGGTTGTACCCCCTGACGCCATTAAGGGCGGGTTGCATCGACGTTTTTAACGAATATGTAATCGTCGAAGATGGCGGTAACGTACGTTAGTGACCAAAGAGCGTTGCTTTTAACAGACGGTAAAATTTCACGAAGTCTCTTACGTTAACAGATGATTTGAAACAACCGACCCTAAATGTTTTTCTCAGTTTCTAAGTGACCGTGAACGAGACCAGCTCGCTCACCGGTAAAGGAAAACATCGTAAGAAAATCTGTTGAGATTGTGTGATGTCTTTGAAGGTATGCGAACTGCGAAGTTCACCAACCCGCATTGAGCCAGCGCCATGGTATTTACATTATATAGATAATAATAATCTTGTAATTTGGAAAACATATTGTATTATGTATATTGTATACAGTATGTAAATATTTTTGTTTATAAACTCAAAAGATAAAGTATATGCGTTTTTTTTTATTATTATTGCAACGATACATTAGTACCTTTTTGAGTTCGGAGGATATATTTTATTTTCTAATCGCTATAACTTATTAACTGACCAGAATTATACTTTGATTACATATATATTTAATTACTCATTATTGGACGAACACAGGATGATAATATTTAGCTAATGCTAATCATACATTTAATTATACAAGATTTTATAATTTTATCAAAGCCTTTTTCCTAATATTTCTGCGATTCAGTTAGTTACATTCATACTTTAGCATTTGCATGTTTCTTTCATTCATACTTTATGTATTGGCACAATGAATGGATATGATCAATTTTCTAAAATAATTCAATTAATTTAAGAAAAAGCAATGCACGACAACAAAAATAATGAACAACCAATTGAAGGTAGATACACAGGTGATAAGAAACATAATATAATATTCTGAGATTACAGATATTATTAAAAGTAATATTATGTAAAACTCATAACATACAAATAATGTTTTTAACGGTATTTTTTTCGAATTATTGTCGTTTTCATATTATCATCCACATAAACGCCAACACCATTTTACCATTTCAACATCAAGTCACTTGTAAAGACAAAATCAATTTTTTTTTCATTCAAAATAGTCCCCGCTAACATCAATATTTTGAAACGTCAATTGAAACTACCACCGGTTCCAAGGCAAGCCCACTGAGAAGAACCAGCGAAACAAATTCAGTGGAACTAACCTTTTCAAACTCATGACCAACATGGTAAAATATGGTTACAGGTGGCGAGTCAGAATGTCATTGCTACCTGTGTAACTGTAAACTACGCGGATATGGCAAGACGCTGACAGATGGCAGGCAAAAACAATACTATTGGCCACAGTTTTGCTCGTTTAAAAAGAATAACTAAATAAAAACTGGTACTAGCCGTTGACCTAAGAAAATAAGTTCGGTTAACAGACAGACAAAATTTAATGTTAACAGTAAGTTAGAATTTACATAAATAAATAAATACGATTGTCTCAGTTTAGTAGCATCATTTTTTTTTCTCTATTCCGAATTTGGATTTTTTAATTGTAATTACCTACCTTAAACTGGTGAAAAAGTCTATTATATAAAGAATTTTAATATTAGATTAATTATTCAACGATTTAAGCTTTTACAAGCTGTAAAAGCTTAAATCGTTGAATATATAAAAAAGTAAAATCAAGATTTTAGGTCTTGTTTTGACCACTTAGTTCTTATTATGAGTATTTAATGACACACTAGTAGGGATTGTAGGAAAAGTGAATTGAGGAAAATGTCAGTATTATTAAAAATAAACTTGTTAATTTCAAAAGAACGCTTATATGCAGTAATATTTTTAACTATATTTTACTACACAAAGTACATTTATAAACTTTAAAACAATAAATACAAAGAAAATGGAAAACGGCTTTTGTTATAATATATACTTACAATTAAAATTTATTTATTAATAAAAAATGTTATTAATAAATTCCTAATATTATATGCAAACAACTGTAAAAAAATACATACCATATAATATAAATTCACCACAACACCAAACTCGAATAACGAAAACACTCGCAGATACAAGTTTCTTTTTTTTAATTTCTATAATCCGCTTAATTTTTTGCCAATGGAACGTGCGTCCTCGCCGACAACTCGTCGCGGTATGATAAGAGGCGAGCTGAGTCGCCTTTTTATTATTGGTAACATTGCAACGTGTGCTTATCATCCATGATGCAGGCAGGTAATTAAGAAGCCACAGTGCGGTTAACTTTTGACAATGAACTACATTGATGCAAACATTACGTCACATTTAAGTTTGAGCGAACATAGAATAAGGACTTACAAATTATACGTTCCTGACCTAGACCAATTATTTAAAAACAATATCAAATAATATATGGATAATAATAAAACTGTTTATTATTTTCGAAATTTAAAAAGTTCAAATTTAGCAAAGGTGTAAATTAAAAAAAAATCTTTATAAAATTTGTAATTAAAATCGTTTGTATGGCTCATTGCTTAGAAGTTAGAACCTAATATTAGCCATTGTATATTTTTTTTAAATCATCAAAGTATATACCATGATTCTTCATGTTTGATGATGATGTGTTTTTATAACTATCAGATGCACTGTGGTTGCAGAAATCATCTTTCGCAGAATCGTATCATGAAAATCACTACACGTACCTCTAAGTAAATATGACGAGCCACGTGCTAGATTCAGCCAATTCTATTTAGTTAAAGTCAACCTTCAATCAACACTTGGTGACTGGAGCTCCAAAATGATATAAAAAAACTCATCTATTTGCATTACTCCAAATGCCAAGTGCTTGGCACACAGTTTTATCTATTTATAAGAAACATCAAAGTGGAGACCAAAAAAAATGCCCACGATATTTAAGGATTCATATAAATAAAATGCAAGTCCAAAAATGTGTCTGTCCGTCCAAATTATTATGCTAATTACTATATTGTGCAAAGATGATTATTAAACTCAATTAATTCATTCATTCAAGGAAATTATTATTAGAAATTTTGTTTGACCTAACCTTGATTCTATCAAGCATCTAGTTATGCGTTTTGATCGATTCAAACAAAAAGGCATTGATGACTATTAGGCTTAAGGCATTAAACCTAACAAACCTTAAACCTTTCATAATTATGAAGCCTTTCTAAGCGCAATTGCCGAGTTTAAGGCCAGGCGACTGTAAATCCCATAAAGAATACAAAATAGAGAACTAGTACAATCATAGTAGTTACGCTTATCCTACTATCCTACTAATATTATAAACGTCTTCGTACTCCCATGGGGACGGGAAGTACGCGGGTAAAACCACGGGGCTCTGTTAATATAAATATATAAAATAGGAAAAAAGGCAAAAGTCTCACTTTATTATTAAATTCTATTTACATATCTATACGGTTATTATCCTATTTACATCTCATATTTGTTAAATAAAAAACATAAATATACTTTAAATTATTTAAAAGAAAAACAGAGATTAGCTGAGATTTGTACTGAATGCGCAAGACATGTCTAGAACTCTCGGGAACTACAGATCAAGTCAAATGGGTTAACCCGCTTTACTGAAGGCTTCAATAAAATGCATGCAAAACTGCGGTACGCCGATGGTCACGCTCATTTTCCTGATGCATGGTGATATGCATTTGTGTATAAAATCATTGCATGACGTCACACGCCATGACACGATGACTTGCTGATTGTATCGGACTGACGATTGCGTCATGATTGTGAAATGCAAAGTATTTTCGCATTTCATCGTCAACGGAAACTAGATCTGGGCTTTGTAGGAACTTCCATAGATCATGCACCAAATCAAATGTTTTTAACACACTTCTTATTAGCTTCAGCTGTAGATATTATGTTTGTAACCGACTCTTTTGGGCGCCATTTTGACCCAGTTTAAACGTCGAGGATCGATGACAATACATTAATTCGATAAGATTATTAATTTAATTTTTTCAATATTTTCAATTTGAAAATAGCAATAGCGTGTTTTTTAGTTTTGTTTTTTTTTTTTTGAACTAGCAATTGTTTACCAACAGAGATTTTAAACGAACATGGTTATTTTCTATTCGAAACGGAATATTTACCATATTTTTCACAATTATTTCCCGAAGCTCGTCATTTCGACATTATACTACTAAAACACTAAAAAAGGACAGCTAAAATGGGACAATAACCAATAATTTCGAGCTCATAAAAGTATTTTTACCTAAACAAGTTTGAAGAATGTCGTTTCGCATCTTTATAATAGCCGGGGTCTACTGCAGGAGGAAAATCTTTCCACCGCTATATTTATTATATCGTAAGAATCTATAAATAGAGCTGAACAATTTATTTCTTTGTTTTATTTTGTAGATTTTTTTTTGGAAGGGACCACTGGGGGCGCGAGTAATTTGCATAAAAGTAGTGCCGGTTTCGCTATCGTGGACTCCAAAGAAGGTAAAAATGGTGTCTCATAACGCTTTTTTTACCAACATACTTTTGTACAACCTCATAGTTTATATTTTCTTATTGTATCATCGTCTGAATGAAAGTAAGAAACGACTAACACGGGAACAGTCTCCTGTTCCCGTGTTAGTCGTTTCTTACTTTTCCGGGTTCAACATAGTATTTAATAACATACGTATGTATCACTTGTAGTCTGGGCTCCCTTTAACCTATCAGGGACCTTGGGCACTAGGGTTATGAAGCTCCGAGCAGTTGCCCAGTGTGCCCAATGGAAAAGACGGGCCTGTATGTAGTATACAAAGAAGATATGTAATGAAATGATTCGTTCATCTTCAAAAGCTCAATCAAAGATTAAGCTTTTTTGAAATGGACTGAAAAATGTTTGGAGCGGGAATTTTTAGACCATTTCATAAGCAAAAGCGCATGTATAAAACTGATAAGAAAAAACTAGAACACTCAGTAGATCGCATGTGTCACCTAATCTATGCTCGCACAAGACAGACATACGGTCAGACAGTTTATCAACCTCATCATAACACGTGAAGAGATTCAAGGGCGATTCGATTTCAGTCTTCAATTGGGAGTCATTGCTCAAGTATTATCAAATTAACCGCCTCTATTTATTATATAAAGACCTTATTTACTAGCTTAGTAGCTATGATCCTATGATGCGGACTACACAACGATCATTACAACGACCCTTCACCCCAGCCCCCACGGTTCTCCTTGAAATCAGACGAGGATTTCAGCCATAGTTCGCCTATGCGCCCAACACGAGTTCGCAAACTCTACAAAACCCTCAATCGGCATAGAGAAAGAGAGAGAGATACAAGAGGTTCATTAAAATAATGTGATATATGTGAACAAAAACCTTTTATATCATAGAAAGTAGGTAAAGAAACGTTTGTTTGTTGCTTACGAATTAACTCAAAATCTAATATACCTAATCAAAAATAACTATTATCAATCAGGATACGGCTACAAAACTAGTAGTAGTAGGTAGGCACCAGCTGGTCCTATATTTAAAGCTGAAGATTTTGTTTGTTTGAATACGCTAAATTCAGGAACTCGCGTTTGAAAGATTCTTTAGAGTTTTAGATAACTCATTTATCGAGGAAGGCTAGGCTATAATATATCATCCCGCTATGATGCCGTTGTAAATCTTGGTTAACTCAGGCGAAGTTGCGGGCCCCCACCATGGCTCAGGCCTTGTCGTGGCGGTGGGGCTCAGTAACCCAGGGTGACCCCAACACGTTGGGTGAAGCTAATTGAGCCGAGGGGGCTCTTTGTATCCCTCTTATAAGAAGAGGGGACAAAAGAGCAGGGGGCAAGGGGTGAGGATGGGAACCTCACCTCATCGTACTGTCCCGACGTTGGGAGTGGTTGTTCTGTGGTGCGGAACAACCGCTCTGTGGAGGTGGCGTCGGTCCCCTGAGGGACTGACTAGCCGTCGAGGTGCCCTGTTGCTTGTAGATCCGGGGCACCTCACCAAAGGCGGCAGTGGTGGCACTCGCCGGGTTTTAGTGGGTAGAGCTGCGTCCACTTTCCAGCTTTCGGGCGCAGCGAGTCCCACATACCTGCCTGGGGAGACCCACTCCCCTGCGGGATGCTTCAGTGCATTTCCCGGCGTAAAAAAAAAAAGGCGAAGTTGCGAGCAACAGCTAGCTATATTATATAATTTAAATCACTTACCGTATTCACCCGTTCATTTTGATATTTCGTAAATGCACCTCAGTGGAATGTGATGGCATGGCGATGTGGAGGCACTCTGTGGAATAAAGTGATATGTTTTTATCAAGTTAAATTAAAAAGGTAATCTTTCACGCGTTACCGAACGTTTGTTTACTAAATGTTTGTTTAGAAATGTGACTTCCCGTTTGTGGAAACAAAAAGTTGTTAGAAACAATGATCACTTCTTAGAAAATAAGGTTTTTTTTTCTTTTAGGAAAAAAAATATAGCTTTTCTTTTAGTGGACGCGCGCACATTTACCTATATACACCAAACTATAGTAAATTAAAAATAAGAATCTCGGGCTTTACTTTACAGGCTGAAACTATAGAGCTGAAGAATTTATGAATGTTTCGAAACGCACTAATCTACTAAATTACCAGTAGGATTTTAAGAAATTATCTTTGTGTTTGATAGACCCATTGACATCACATTTTGAACTCGCACGTCACTACACCGCTATATCTGTAAACTGTAATAGTTCGGATATCCGCGATAAACTAATAATACTAATCTCTTACTCTCATTGGTATTGGAAGTATGCGGGTGAAGCCATAGATCACTGCTAGAATAACGATATTTGCTAGTGGTTTCGGCAAAAAAGGTCCCAAGCTCCCCCATATATCGCGATATAGCGCCAGCGCAGGCCAGTCAGCAATGTATGCGTCAAGGTCATCGTGCTATCTTATTCGAGCCGACCTAACTATTATAGTTAATTCCAAAAATTTGAAACATGTTATTGGCGTGTTACGTGTAGTATCATATTATTCTTTCCAAATTCCATTTTTTATTTTAGCATACATTTGATTTAGCTATTTAGCTATACAGCGTCACTAGTATAAATATTATGGTCCTACTCAACGTGACATATGTTACAGTAGTATATATTAACCGAACATCATTGACCAGTGCATGGAGGAAATGATTTGCGAATCATAACCTCTTATTCAATTATTCCTTAAATTAGAGCAGTGGTCGCAAACCTTTTTAGCGACACTGTACAATAATGATTTATACTTATAGTAGTAAAATACATGTTTTTTTCTGGTATGATAACTTTAAGCTATTTTAGACACAAATATAGAATAAATAAATAGTTTTAAAAAACCTGTGTCGTTTCAAAACAATACTTTTAACTAAAAATATACTTTCAACCTAAAAATCATGTATTTCTTCAGCGTGTCATCTAATACCTTTGTACGATATTATCCTTACAGAAAAAGGCAGATTTTAACCCATTTTTGTCAGCAACAGGTCTTCCAATTCTGATTTCAAAAATAATAGAATATATAAACAAAACTATTGATGCAATTGATAAATATTTAATCGATTTCATCCTTGTTGAGATTTTTAAACCACATTAACGAATCATGACAACGCACCAAGTTTGTATTCCATTAGATCATTTCTTAAAAAAAACTTGATCAGCTTGTTAGATTCCAGTTCCTGTTTTGCCCATGGGGTCAAAAAACCGAAGGTCACTAAAGTGATATATATTCTTTATAGCCACGTACAAAAATTTGTTAAGGACGTCGTATCAGAAGAAAATTCTCACTCACGACTGCAATAATGGATACAATATATATTTTCTTTTCATAATATAAACGTAAATACAGGCTTCCCATACAAGCTGTAACCTTCTTTGACGTAGATGTATTGATTTTTACTGTCTCTAGAAAATCTAAAACTGTATCTAAAAGATAATGAACTGAAAATTAGGAACTAGTTTTTACCTAAGAGAGTTGAAAAGATACCGCTCTGTGAAGAACCGACGAAGTCTTAGCTTTTGTGTTTTTTATATAAGATAAAGCAAACTCCTAGCAAATTATTTCCTCCTAGATTTAGCATTTTTGTGCACACATAAAACTTAGTATATTCTTAGACACTGTTGTATTTCGTTTTACGCGTTTACTTCTTGACCATAAGAAAAAAGTGATCGAAATAAAATGTTGACGACAAGTGCATTAAAGAGTTTGACCCGGTACAATTGGACAATGTATGTGAACCTACTATTTACTATTCGACACCAATAACTTTACCACGCGTCACGCGATCACTCGTCCAGCACGTGGCAGATTACCATTAATACATAACAAATCATTCAATACACATGCAACTTTCTTCTTCTTCTTTAAACAATTTTCCACGAATCGATAGGCTTTAATAATAACGCCCGAATTCTCAAACGCCACTTAAATATTTGGGGGCTCCTCAAACTAAGCACCTTAAATCCATATGTTATCAAAATGTAAGCAGCTCCTTTTGAGTTGCGTTTGAGTATTCGGGCATAAGTAATTCACAAAAAAAATTAAAGCTGTCCTGCCTTAATCTGTCTAAGGTCCAGGAGCGTATTTACCGTCATATCAGCTGTATCAATGTTAAACGGGGCCCCAGTCTACAGAGAGACCAAAGCGTGTAAGCAAATGTCATATACTTAGGTAACTATCCAGAATCCTATTTTATTTGCGTCAACTGTTCCCTCTAGAACATTTTACGCCACTGCTCTAATCTATCTACGCTGGCTGCCGCCGCCTATATGCGAGCATCTTGCACTTCATGGGGGCCATGGGGCTGTGCGGCACTCCAGTATGGCCAGCCGGTTTGACAGGATAGAACGTAGCTCTTGCGACGTCCAATGAGAGGCATAGCCATCAGGACCGTCCGTGCGTACTGCCCTACCTATATGATGTTCTTTCGCGTTCCTGGTGGAGGGGGAAGGGCGTTGACGAAGACACCAATAAGGTACAAGTCTCGGAGGGAGAAGAGGAGACGTGGCGGAGGCGCCTGCGAATGGCGGCACGGCGTGTGACCTACGCAGATTCTGAGTGGGCATGGTTGCTTCGGGAGGTATCTGTGCTAAGGTTACTTGCCTTATGCTGTGGATATGATCTATGGAGCTAAATCTCAGCCAGTTCTGGTGGCTGTGATGCATTTAGCTCTATATATACAGAAGTACAATTTTCCAAAGTTTTAATAATATCTTTTAAGCACTTTGATTCATTTTATTCAAGAGACTTTCATGTTATTTTAGTTACCCACACATCATATTTGAAAAATGTTGGTGACCTCTCCTTTTAAATATTTTCAAGTGTATGGATATAACCTAAGGAAGGTAGATGAAGTTATTCAATTAGACAACTAAATTTAAATTACCATCAACATATTATGTAGCAGCATTGATCTCAAATGTGTTAATAAAAAAGTTAACTTTGTCAATAATTGTTAAATTATCAAATTTGTACACATTTACAAGAGTTAACGAACCAACTTTTTGTAATTCTTTCAACTAGCTGTAATTCTTTTACCAGCTTAATTATTCTATCCTAACAGAAATGATGTAAAAATGGGGCATACAGATTCAGAACATAGCACCTTACTTTGTTGGAGTTTTACATGAGTAAAAGGCCTGAAAGGGAGATCTCCAACAATTTCCAATCCAATATAATATAATCCATTATTTTGGTATTAAATTTAGCACCAATTGAAATCTTAATGAACATTAATCTTTATATGTGTAATTCTGTTATACATGTGTATGTCACTTAACTTCTGCTAAACGGCTGGACCGATTTTGATAATATATTTTCTTTGTTTAAGAGGATTTAAGAATGATTTAGAATCACAATTGGGCCCTCTACATTTTGTTTTTGTACAGAACAAGGTCTGCTTGTGTAAATATAAAAAATTTCTTTAAGAAAAATGGAATTTGTGTTTCAGTAAAATAAATGTTTTATAGTACTTTTGCAAATTCTACTAATGTTACATCTACCACTAACATGCCATTTGATTATCCTTTGTTAACTATTTTATAGCCTTAAGAATATTCAGACTTTGCATTTCATGTATTTTTTTAGTTTTATGTTTAACAGTATGTAATAAAAGTAAAAAAAGTAGATTAGAAATTGATTTGAAATATATGGAATTCAGAACATACAGTCCATGGTTCTATTGAAGAAGTAATGGTTATAAGTGAAGAAGTGTAACAGATAGGAGGGAGCGGTCGGCCGTGAGTGACTGATAGTTCATAGTTTAAACATAAAACATATGAAACCATGAATCAAAATACAAATGGACTCGGCCTCTTGTGCAACAGGTTCCGGGTACGATTCTGACAGGACCTGTGGTAACTTGAAATGGGTATTTCTAAATTCCATCACTCGCTCACCGGTGAAAGAAAACATCGTGAGGAAACCTGCATGCCTGGTGAGATTGAAAGTCTTCGAAGGTGTGGGAAGATCACCAAGTTGGGCCAGCGCCTCAGTGAACAATGGCCCGATACTTTCCTCGCCTGATTTCGACGAGGAGACCCGTGAACAGCAGTAGAACATAATATGTGGGTTGACACTTTTATGAAACAAAATAAAATATCCTTAATAAAAACTGACCTTTTCAATGGTCGACATTTCGACAGGATATTCTACGAATTTTTATCTGTTATCACATTGCTGGTTGTTTTAATAATAAACATTGTAGCAAATATGAAATTGTATTTTGATTTCACTATATTATTTATCAATAATCACTGACATTATGACTTTTTTTTTTTTGAAGATTTTATGGCCTGGTTGCGAGACCTTTAAGCCGACATTATGACTGATTATGACATATAGTGTTGTGAGTTGTGACTCATTTGTTCATACCGTATACCGAAAATGTCATGTTATCGGTTACAAAAACTACTTGTATTATTGTAAAACCGGAGAAGTTAGCCTACACTCGACGTTAGTCGACTCGATTTATCGACTATCGAATGACAATTTATTTTAAGGATGAGGGTATATTAATGAATTGTACAACACGACTTGCTTTGCGAAAGGCAGATTAAAAAAACACTTTTTTTTTCTCTTCTTTCTTTAGGTAGGTATTTTAAACTCAGTTTCGTATATAAAAAAATAGATGACCTATGTGATTCGAATTGAGAAAGAGAATCGAAAGCAGAATTATTTTATTAACAAATATATATTACAAACATTTACTAATTCTATTAAATAGGAAATGCTAAAAATAGTTAAAATATATAAAAGAATATGGATTTGACTATTAATAAAAAAGTTTTTAGACATCAGTTTCTTGCAGAATGCAAACACATTACGTCGGGCTAAAAAAGCACTAGTGTACAATTTGTGTACCAGCTATGATTCAACTTTCAAGTGTCTCCAACAGCCATAGGAAATAGCAACAGCAAAAAATAATAATGTATAAAATTATTTTATTACATAAACAGAAAAACTTGAAAAAAAAAACTAGAACCGCATGCTTGCCAAGCCTCGGGCAAGCCCTCATAAATTCAAAAGTGTGGATACAGAGTTTGTCTTGGCTTCAGACTTGCGTAGGTTTGCAAGGGTTTGTGGCCGATCCAACGAGTGTCGGTATTGTGCACAAACCAAAGGGAACAAAAGAGAATTTGCCGCAAGCGCTTGCGATGCGTCCACATGCTTGCGACTTGTAGAGGCTTGGAGCTTGCAGTAAGCCACAAACGTGTGGATAGGGTATGAGGCTTATAGACAAGAGGAGCTAACCATTCTCAAATATGCAGAAATTGCTCGAGATAATAATTCTTGGCATAGCCCAATAAGCAATTTAAAAAAAAAATCAATTTTCATAGATCCATAATATTATGGCATTCAAAATTTATTGATACAAAATAATGAGCTGATGATAAGAATAATAATCATAATTTTATTAACCTTAATAATTAATATTCTCACAAAACTTATCAAAATATATTCTATTAAAATAACAAAAATTATAACCCATTCATGACCTAGGCCTTTTCAAAGCTTTTTTTTCTTTATTTAGTTTGTATGCTAATGACATTTTTTGAAGATTCTCTTTATGTATTTTATCATGATCAACAATTCTATTGGGATAACCCTCACCAACCACACAACCAGCAGTTCTCTGAACTGATTTGGGTGCTTTCCATGGTTCATATATAAACTCAGTAGGATACTTTTTTAATTCCGGCACATATTTTCTTATATAAAGACCGGTCTTATCTGTTTTCTTACCAAAAGCAACAGGACTGTATACTCTAAAGAATTTGTAAAAGAATGCTGATGCAGATAGCCACATCCAGTTACCAGCATTTAATGACCAGTCATAGTCTAGGAGCAGATCTTCAAAAACTTTAGCTCCTTCTTCCCATGATATCCACAAATCACCCCTTGTCAAGAAACAGGCTACCATATGTCTGGCTAGGTGATGTATCCAACCTTCTTGTCTAAGTTGGCGCATTATGGCATCCACAAATGGGTAACCTGTATTACCTTCTGCCCATGCTTTTAGATGAGCATCATTTTTGCCCCAAGGTATTTGAGTACAAACTGAATTTCCAACCATTTTATCAAAATTCTTGGTGCCTGCACCCGCTGTATAATAGAATTCTCTCCACATAAGTTGCCCCATAAGAGATACCGGAGGTTTTGTATGTTTCATTCCACTCTCAACCTCTTTTAACTTATGATAAAAAAGTTTAGCTGAGAGACATCCATGACTTATATATGGGCTTAAAACTGTTGTACTTGGCTCTATACTATTTGGAGATGAGTTTGGTTTTTCAAAACTACATACCCACTGTTTCTTAGACATATATGTGTTTAATCGTTTCAGACCTTCAGTTTCTCCCCCTGGATATTTACACTCTGAGAGACTTGACTCGTCTATACCTAACTCACTAAGTGATGGCACATTAAAATCATCACAATCATAATCAGAGGTCTTACATTCATCAGGTACTTGTTTTGTTAAATATATAACATCCTTTACGTGGACATCATTAACTAAAGATAGAAACTTTTGGTATGTCATTGGCACATTACCATTATTCTTTTTTAAAACACTATTAAAATCATAAACTGTATGTTGGACTCTTTTTACAATAAATATATCTTTCTCATTACAATAATCTGCAATTACTTCTTCTTGCTTTCTCACTTCTTGGTCTATATCAACTTGCATTGAAAGAAATTTTACATTCCATCTGTTTAATAGAGTAGGAATGCAATCACAAGTTTTACCTTTTATAACATATAATCGTGTATTAATTTTTCGCAAATTATGATCCAAGTCTCGTAAGCTTTGTAATAAAAATCGCAATCGATTTCCACCAACTTTAGTTTTAATATCAGGATCAATCACATAAACAGGTCTCAATTTTTGTTTACGATTTTCAGCCTAAAATGAGACAAAATATAATTTATGGAATTATATTAAAACTACCGTTACGTATACAATACAAATACGCATGCTAAAAATTATGGTTGTTATTTGTTAAGACTGTAGCTTACTTCATTGATGGCATTACGAAGTGCTAGATTATCATGTAATCGCAAATCTAACCGAAACCAATGTACCACCGTAGTTGCTTCAGACATTGTGCGCAAAGTTTTTTTTATTATCTTGTATTTAGATATTATTCCTGATTGCAGAAGAAGTTGAATGTTGATACGTTAAACGTTACAATATTTAGAACTAAACGGCTTCGTTAGCTATACTATATACCATATTCCACAATATTCTTTGAAAACTTAACTGTTTGTTGTCAAGCAAGTAGCAACAATGTAAAATGTCACTGTCAGTCGTCAAATGACAGTTCACACCAAAGATAAAAAAAGCATGCTTTTTATTTATCTTTGGTTCACACTCCACAATCCACAGACCAAGTACTAAGGAGGTCGAATGCTTAGATTATTTATTATTATTAATGAAATTATAATTTTTATAGGAATAATCTGAGCTTAAAATCTTATTTAGGTTATGTGTGGTGTTTGTTTTAAAAACTAATCCCATATATTATAATGTGATTGGTTGGCAAATATTGTAATGGACTGTTTCGGATCTGTGATAGATTTGGAAGTGATAGTTAATTGATGGTGACATGAAGGACGAAATCGCGCCCCTTGGTATTTCCCACCGTTTCTCCAAATAAGAGACTAAAGATAGTTTCTTCTTCTTCTTTGAAGATTTTGTTACCTTGAATATTATAATTGCCACGTGGCTGATAGTTTACAAACTAATGCCTTAAACAAACCAAAAAAAATGACGTTGAAATAGTGTCAATGTCATTTTTTTGACATAATTGGTCACGTATATAGCTAAAAAAAAATTGTACTGTAAACAACTTAGATAAATAATATTTTATCATATTTTGCGCATTGCCACATACTGCCTAGGAAATAAGTAAAATAATATTTTTTGACAAATTATTTCTTATTACCTCCCAAAATGTAAAAAAAATACTTCATTAAATAAATAGTTCAGCTAGTTTGATTTGGATAACTTGAATAAAAATAATTCATTATGCATCATGTTCCTTACCAAAAATGTAGTTCTTTCATCAAATTCTATTTATTTACATAGTTTTTGACTATCGCTTAAAATGTGAGCAGTGTGAAATCATGCCAAAGTCGGTGGAATTGACAATACAAATTGAAGTCCAAAAGGTAGAATTTTAAATAAAAGATTTCTAAGTTTCGAATAAGTAAAAATTATAGGCTCTGTTCTTTTACCAGTATTTTAAATATGTTTGATGAGACAATGGTTATAAATGTTTAAAATGAACTTAAATATGTTATCCTTTACGTACCTATGATATTCTTAATCTTTTTTGTTATAGGTATCTTGTCCTGGAGTGTGGTTATGTCAAGACGGTAGAGTGTCACTCACGGTCTTTGCTTTAGAGACGAGCTATCAAACCTGTTTACTGCCTCCAGTGTTTCCTTTAACATTTAAAGATGTCTTTTACTTTCGTAAGAGGTTTGAAGAAGGATGTGCACTGCATAATATTTGCTGTTTATTAAGTATGTTCTTATTAAAACATATTTTCTAGGTATTTAGTTATTAAGAATGTCCTAAATTTCCTTTAATTAAATATTTGAGAATTAAAAAGTTTTACAAAAACACTTGCTACTTTTCTTTAATACTTTAGACTCTAAAGTTTAGAGTATATACATTTATTGACTAAAACATATTAGAATAATAAAAAGATATATAGTAGAACCTCAATAACAAAATATTTTAAGCTATAGAGGTTTTAAGGGAAAGGAACATATTATTTTTTTAAATTATAGAGGTTTTTAAGTTATCGAGGTTCTACTGTATTATTAATACTTATTATTATATTTAATAATTATTAAGTTGGATGTGTAATTTACAGAAGATGAAACAATATACTGTGAACTAGTCCAATGGAGTGATGATTGTATGTCCGGAGAATGTGTTATGCTAGCACAATACCTGGGATCCCTCAATGATATACTTTTTCCACCTAACATGTGTTCACCTGATGGAGTTGACTTACTCATGAGGAGAACCAAAGATTTTCCTGTAAGAATATATTTTAGTCTTATATTATTTTAAAACCTAGATCAAATTTTTTTTGATTTTTTTAATGGTTGTTGTCTGTAGTTTTTTATGTGTATTCATTTTTGTACATTATACACTATAAGCATGGGTTATCAACAACCAACTTAGCAGTACAAGCAATTTAAATTTAATGTAAGTGATTTAAAAGTGATGTTGCCGAGTTATTATTCTGTAAAAAATGCTTTATCATTTTTGTGGCTTGTATTGTAGAATTCAGCTAATCATCATTCAATAGTAGGTTGGTATAATTTCAGGGCATACTTTCACCTAAAATTGAAATAACCTCAAAAGTTCGCCTAGATGAGATTAGAATGCCCGATTATGTCTCTAGCTCTACAAAGGATAAGGATCTACAGAAAGTGGGCCTTCATAGCACCAGACAAGATGTTGAATCAGCCAGACAGAAGCAAGTCTGTCATTCTCCTCAGTACCACAAGTAATATTATTTCAAGATGTTCACATTGCATACATTTTACTCCACTTTGAGTAGCAATAGATTTGTCATCTTGGCGTTCATTAAAGGTGAACTATGTTAGCAGTGGAGAGATAAAGACTGAAGATGATTTTGCTAGGTTTTTTGGAGTTTATCATTAACATTTTTATTTATTTTGTATATCTTTTGTCAAATAGTTTACTTTATTCAGTTTAGTTCTACTTTAGTTCTTTTTTTTAATGAAACAACACTACAGATTTAATTACAGCTCATTAGGATTTTTACAAACCATACGAAAATGATGTTTTAGTTCTCTCAAAACCGACTTGGGCTGACATATTCAGTTGTGGTGTAGCAAAGGTTTATAAGATGGTATGTGTTCTTGTTTACAGAAGCAGATGCGCTAAATCAAAAAGAGTCCCATCCAGATCTAGGTCCAGGTCATCAAGATCATACATATCTAAATCAAATTGCAGTTTAAACCAAACAATTAACCAAGAGGATGACCATATAAGTTGCCTGTGTCCACAGTAAGTTGGTTTTAACTTTTTGGCTCTTATTGTGTTGTAATTATGGTCTAGCAGTACCTGACTGCTTAAATTTTAGACTTATTATATGTTAAGCAAGCACTTACTGACTACTGTTGTTCTACTTAAATACAGTTGGTATGGGGCTGTGTAAGGTTAGGTCTTAACATAATAAGACAATGAACCATAGGGCTATGTATAAATAGATGGGTATATACAAGGATAGAAGTTTCTCTGGTGTCCTCCAATTAAACATCTTAATAGCAGCTATGACCATTTTCCACTCTTGAAGATTAAATACTCAAAGCTTCTTAAGCTGTCAAAAGTTAAGGTTAATGTCCTAATAAGATAGCTTTAACAGTAGACCAATCCGACGGTGGCGAGGCACGGACCCGCCACACTAATCTGATGACAAGACACCGTGGAAGTCGTACTACACACCCCCATACCCATTAATCATAAGGTGAAGCCATCGGCCACATAACCCATAGACTCCTAATAACAGGGGAACGGGTTCTGGCGACACATCTGACTTATAGTTCCGATGTAAGCCGTAAACCAAGTACTCAAACTATCGTGTCGTCTCATTCTTTCCCGTTGCGAAATATGTCCATTTCTTTTTAACGTTCCGGGATTGGTAATGTATGACATTGAATTAGCTAATCACAGCATTGCAACCCCTTTCGTTTCACCTCAGCAGTTGCCAGAATGCATTTAATACGAAAAATCAAACATTAGGCAAACCTATAGGCTATAGGTTGTGTGGTCGATGGGTGAAGCCAACCGGTTCGCTTCACGACCGATGAAGTATTAAAGCCACTAGGACCATTAGCATAGCTCCATCCGAAAAAAGTAGATAATGTTCTTCAAAGAAATCGTTTTCCACCAATTATTCATCTGACATCTATTAATTTTCATCTCCTAGTCCCCATCCCAAATCCCGTGCCTGGTCTGCCCGTCCTTCTGTCCGACCTCGTGAGTATAGCGTGTACTCGGTAGATGTTCGCCCCCAAGAACCGGCCACTGTCCGCTGTTGTGATGAACAGAATTACCGGTAATAATCATTAAAAGTCTGTATAATTTTAGAAAACGTTATTATACTGTAGCAGCATTCATCAACATCACCGCGACGCGCAGTAATTGTACACCCGCACTCGGAGTCACGCGCATGAGACAGCATGCGTCTCTCTGTCTCAACCGAGTACACGTGCGGAGTGCTACATGATAGCTGTATCGTTCTTCTCGCTCGCTAATCATTTTACTCTGTATATAAACACCCATTTTTTACTTGTAAATACATTCTGATACAACAATTGGAGTTTTAATCATCTCTCTAACCAAATAAGCAAAGTCTTGCTAAAGTGGTGACCCCGACTGAAAAAAGAACACCTACAGGGTAGAACCTATTCACAGAAGACCCTATTTGAAGACAGAAGAAAATTTGAATAATCAAGATGACCAGCAACAATGAAAACCAAGAAACTCAAGATCAGAATCAATCACCACCACCTGCCACGTCACACGAAATAGGAGGCATCGCCCTCAGTCTCCGTGTACCACCATTTTGGCGCGATCGTCCCAGATTATGGTTCATCAGCTTCGAAGCCGCAACCCATGATCTTCGGAAGAGCCAAGCCCAACTAGCGCAGATGGTCATCGCCCAACTAGACAAGCAAGACGTGGAACAAATCTCCGATCTCCTGTACAATCCACCTTCTGAACACCAATACCACACGCTGAAAGAACGTCTCATATCCGTCTATGAAGAAAGCGAAGGAAGACAATTCCAGAAGCTTCTCCAAGAAATGGAACTAGGCGATCAGAAACCTACACAACTACTCCGACGTATGCGTAACCTGGCACGCGACAAGGTTTCCGATTCAACATTACGTCTCATGTGGATGAACCATCTCCCGCCACACGTCCGTTCTGTTCTCGTCGTCAGCGATACCATTAGCAAGACCGCCGCACTCGACGAACTGGCACTTCTGGCTGACAAAATGCTAGAACAGAACCAAGAAGTCTCCGCCGTATCGACATCGTCATCCAACACCACCAGTCATCGCTCAGATTGTCAATTGCTTATGGAAGAAATAAGAAAATTAAGCCTCGAAGTAGCGGAATTGAAGTCCCGACACACTTACAGAGACCGTCCAAGATACAGGAACCGATCCCGTCACCGCTTCAGTTCACGCGACAAGTACAGCGCGCCGTCTCGCTCTAACTCACGCGTGCGAAACGACTCACCGTCGCCGTACTGTTATTACCATCAACGATTCGGTAATAACGCTCGAAAATGTACCATGCCCTGCACATTTAAGGATGATGTAATTAACAAATCGGAAAACTAAAATGTGCGCTGGCAGCGGCGGATACTAGCGCATCAAATAATTCCTACCGCCTTTTTATCATGGACAAGAAAACAAGGCTGAAATTTTTGGTAGATACGGGTGCCAACATAAGTGTACTACCAAAATCAAGAGGAACTATCTCCAAGTCGCTACCATTCAAACTGTACGCCGCAAATAACACCACAATTGCCACATATGGCGAAAAAACTCTAGAGCTAGACCTAAATTTAAGAAGACCATACAAGTGGAAGTTCATCGTAGCCGACGTCACCAAACCGATCCTGGGAGCTGATTTTCTGAATCACCACAACCTTATGGTCGATTTGAAAAACCGTCGTTTAATAGATAACGTTACGAACCTTACAGTCAAGACATCTGCACTCAATACGAATATACCTACTATCAGAAGCGTCGACCAGCAGCAGTCATATCACCACATCCTGGCAGAATACCCCGGCACCACGCGTTTGTCTGCTATGAAACTAAACAGTAAAAATAATGTCGAACATCTGATCGAAACAACTGGACCGCATATCTACTCACGAGCAAGACCATTGCCGCCACACAGATACAACGAGGCGAAGAAAGAATTCGAGAACATGATTCAACAGGGACTATGCCGTCCTAGTAAGAGCCCATGGGCTAGTCCACTTCACGTCGTACCCAAGAAGAATGGCGACCTTCGTGTCTGTGGTGACTACCGAAGATTAAACTCAGTCACTACACCCGATCGCTACCCTATACCGCGATTGCGTGACTTCACTCATCAACTATCTTCTAAGGTCATTTTTTCAACCCTTGACCTTAACCGCGCATACCAGCAGATCAAGGTCACCGAAAAAGACATAGAGAAGACAGCAATTATTACTCCGTTCGGACTATACGAATTCCCACGTATGTGTCCCGGATTACGAAACGCAGGCCAAACCTTCCAAAGGTTTATTCATGAAGTACTCAGAGGCCTTGACTACGCTTTTCCATTCATCGACGATGTAATATTAGCATCGGAAAATGAGGAAATTCATCGTCAACATCTACGCCAAGTACTACAAAGATTCGAAGAATATGGCGTAACAATTAACCCTTCAAAATGCGTTTTTGGCCAGCGAGAAGTAAAGTTTTTGGGCTATACAGTTAGCCAAGATGGTATCAAGCCGCCCGAAGAAAAAATAAAGGCTATAACCGACTATCCGAAACCCACAACCATCGAACAACTCAGACGTTTTCTCGGTATGATTAATTACTATCGCGAAAACATACCGAACGCAGCATCCATTCAAGCACCACTCAATGCATTTTTACATAACAGCAAGAAAAGAGATAAATCAATTATTCAATGGACCGAGCAAGCAAATGAAGCTTTCATGAAGTGCAAGAAATCTATTCAAGAAGCCGCCATACTCTCTCATCCACATCACTCTGTCCCGCTCGCACTCATGTGCGACGCGTCAAACCTATGTGCTGGCGCCGTCTTACAACAGCGCGTAAACAATACTTGGAAACCCCTTGGATATTTTTCGAAAAAATTCTCCGAAGCACAGTACAAGTACAGTACATTCGATCGAGAGCTAACAGCAATATACATGGCCGTGAAACATTTCAGAAAAATATTTGAAGGAAGACCATTATTAATCTACACCGACCATAAACCACTCACCTATGTATTTACTAAAATCAACGCAAACAATGAAACAGCGAGAAGAACTCGTCAAATTTCATTCATCGCCGAGTTCACAACCGACATACGACACATCAACGGAGCCGACAATATCGTCGCCGACGCGTTATCGCGAGTCGACGAGATCGAATGTCCATCGACATTCGACTACAAACAACTAGCCGACGCGCAAGACGAAGACACCGCTATTCAAAACATACTCACACAAAAAAATCTACTCATGAAGAAAGTATCATTGCCTACATCAAACAAAGAAATATACTGCGATTGTTCAACATCAAGAATACGTCCATATGTACCAGAAAAACTCCGACGAAAGGCATTCAACTCGATCCATGATCTCAGTCACCCTGGGATTCGAACAACTCGCAAGTTAATTCAAGAACGTTTCTTTTGGCCGAACATGAACACCGAGATCGGTGAATGGACGAAGAATTGTACAGCATGCCAAAAAGCTAAGATACAACGTCACACTACGAGCGCTTTATCAACCTTCCCACAAACACCCGAACGATTTTCTCATATACACATCGATATCGTTGGACCTCTCCCCACTTCTCCGCAAGGTCAGCGCTACCTACTGACGATGGTAGACCGCACTACGCGATGGCCCGAAGCAAGCCCAGTACAGGATTTATCAGCTGAAACAGTGGCGAAAATATTCTATGAAAACTGGATATCAAGATTCGGATGCCCGCAGAAAGTAACAACCGACCAAGGAAGACAGTTCGAGAGTAAATTATTTGTTGCTCTTACACAAATATTAGGCGCCGAAAAAACAAGAACTACTGCATATCATCCTCAATGCAACGGGTTAGTTGAGCGCTGGCATCGCTCTATGAAAACAGCACTGAAGGCAAGGCTGACACCCAACAAGAACTGGATTGACGAGCTACCTACCATTATGTTAGGCTTACGCGCTGCATTACGCACTGACACACAAGTCAGCGCCGCCGAACTAACATATGGTCAAAGTCTACGTTTACCATGTGATTTCTTCACTACGCAACATTCCATCACCGCCATGGATTATGACTTCGTGACGAACCTCCGTCAAACAATCAACAGTCTCAAGCCTATGCCTAGTCAATCACATACCAACAGCAGACCTACGTTCGTTCACTCAGACTTAGAAAAATGCGAACATGTATTCATGCGAATAGATGCCGTTCGTAAACCTCTTCAACCACCATATGAAGGACCCTACCGTGTATTGAAAAGAACGAACAAACATTTCACAATTCAGCTGCCTGGACGAGAAGCCGTCATATCAATAGATCGGCTGAAACCAGCATACATTTTGAACGAGCAAGAGGAAGACACAACATTCAAGCAAGTTCAAGTGTCAAGAACCGGACGAGCCATCAAACCACCGGTACGCTTCGCTTGAAGGGGAGCCATGTAGCAGCATTCATCAACATCACCGCGACGCGCAGTAATTGTACACCCGCACTCGGAGTCACGCGCATGAGACAGCATGCGTCTCTCCGTCTCAACCGAGTACACGTGCGGAGTGCTACATGATAGCTGTATCGTTCTTCTCGCTCGCTAATCATTTTACTCTGTATATAAACACCCATTTTTTACTTGTAAATACATTCTGATACAACAATTGGAGTTTTAATCATCTCTCTAACCAAATAAGCAAAGTCTTGCTAAAATACATAATAATATATAGATAACTAAAACATTTATTTCTAGTTTTTTTAATTAAGTGGTAGTATAAAGTAGTAAGTAAAAAGTAATTTCTTTTAACTTAGTGCATTACCAACGTCGAATATGAAGTCTGGCGTAAACTATCATTAATTAATCGAGCCCAAACAAGCTAACTACTGCAAAACGTTTAGGGTTTTCCCCCTACTGTCTTTCGGCTCCTTTATCAGATGGACTCCAGACCTTCATTACATTGTAGTGCCTAAAAATACTCAACGATTGACCCCGACGATTTTCGAAAGTTTAAGAAAGTTTCGAAATTTTAGAAAGTATGTTTATTATTTATCCCTCTCATCACGAAGTATAGATATAAGGATTCCGAACAATATAGGCTTTTCCACAGTCTTCATATGCACAATAATAAACCCAGATCTTAGGTCTCGTTTCTGCCACTGGCTGCGCTAGCATCGAGTGCGTACCGATGCTATTGTAGCGGACCAATCAGTGCCACAATACTACCCGCGTTAATATTTAAACTACTTACTTAGCAGTTGTTCTTCTTAAGTACTTGTTAAGAAGGCACACTCTACTGTCAAAAATTGTGTCTCTTAAATTGGGACCATTCGTTCAACATTACATTCGGTCTCCTTATCTATACTTCGTGACTCTCATGCTCAATCAATGACTCAATCATATACATTTTGCGCTGAATTATATTGTTGTTGATGCTTGTTTGTGTAATTTGAGCAAAATCCGCACTGCACTAATTTTGGCAAAGTCACTTATTTTGATAATGATATACAACTATGTTATTTTATTTTAGTACCAAAGAAACAGAAGATATAACAAGGATGTCCAGCAAAAGACTAGAAAAAATGATCCTCGAAAGTAGATATATCAATGTCGACCGACACAAAGTCGACGAACCGAGAAAAAAATACGTCCCTAAAGTAACACCCTGTATATGTGAGATATGTAAGAAATATCATGAAATATTTCACATCAATAGCGACAGCTGAGAGTAGTACAATAAAAATAGCAGATTTTCAGGACAAGCTCGTACTAAACTTCCGATCCAATTTTTTTTAATGGATTTTAGAGTCAACGTCAATAGTTACTGACTATTGAGCATAAAATCACAAAATTCTGACAGATCAACATCAGACCCAAACCTTATAAAAGTTAGATCGGAAATTTTGTGCCAGGCTAAATTCAATCTTTACTGTTCTTTAAGAGTCGATATTATATAGATTTCATTAGGTTTCTAAAGTAGGATAGAAATTGGATGTTTCTTTGAACAGTAAAAATCATAATACTTGTTGCTTTCCTACATGATACATAAAAAGAGTCGGACTTAGACTTTATCGTTAATAAAAACTGTAAGAACTGATAAAATGTAATAAGGTAACAATATGACACACCAGAAACGAAATGCCCACCTACTAAAAATATTTTATTTTTTATTAATCTATGAACTAATAATTAATTATCAGACATGGCTTTATAATTTATATTCCATAATAGCCTTGCGTCTCAAAGTTTTTTTGAATATATTGAATTCTAAATTCAAAAAGATCCGGGTTGGCGCAAATATATCTTATCTCTGTGCAAGAGTTCTTTTCTTAAGCCATAAATTCTGCACATATTGTTATTATAAAAATATAAATGCGCACAGTATTATAATTTGTAGTAAGTTTTCAGATTGTATAGTAAAATTTTCTGTTCAAATCATGTTTAATCATTTTTAAATAATGTAAAAATGTATTAAAAATTTATCGTTTTGTATTGTTTTTAAGTAAATATTCTACCTTTATTTATTTAGTATGAATTGTTTTATAAATTATAATGTTGAATTAATTTAATTATTGTTGTTTTTAATTTAGCATTTTTTAAACTTTTATTTTTTAAAGGAAATGGTTTTAATAATTGAAATAAAAAATATAAATTATTAATATGTTTATTTTTTCTACATAAAAGATTAAGGTAACTTAAGAATTATATTTTTCTATTATTATGGCTTTCAGTACCTTTAAAACATTGTATTAATATTCTTAATAAATAACTATTTTGATATTGACTATAATTAAATAATAGAAATCCATTGTATATTATAAATCATGAGCATTCATACCGGCAGTGGAAGGTTATGATAGAATCGTTCAAATTTATTTACATTAAAATTAAAAAGAAGTAATAATAAGTTCTGAAAAATACATCAAGTTTTCGGAAACTAAGTAGACCACCGAATTAAAAAATAAAATCGAGTAGCCATTTTTTATATAGACATGCCTTACAGACTATAAATAATGAAGGTATACATAGATTAAATATGCTTAGCCTAATGTTTCATATTAATCCGTCTACTAAGAAAAAAGACATACTTAATTATATTATCATTGTGAATAGACTAGGATAGGATTGAGATAGAAATTGGTTACGCAAAAATACATTAACAAATAACAAATATCTTTGTTGATATTTATGGCTATAAAAGTTATTGAAAAAATTAAAAGAAAAGAAAATGTAACAAAGCTGCTATTTTTACATATTAAAATATTCAAGGCTATGAAAAAAATCTGAAGTAAGAAAGATTTCATATACGGGAAATATTTCCGACATGTATATTCATATAATATTTAGGTTAAATTTAACGGGACGGAAAGACGGAAGACATTTTGGATTACTCCAATAACCTAAAAAGTAACACTATTTAATTTATTTGTACATCCATATTTATCAGCATGCTTTTCTAGATAATTATTCAAAATATAGACTAAAATAATTAATTATCATTTTCAAATTCCGAAAACGACGTTCACTAAGCAGTTACATTGCCATATTTAAAAATTGTTTTCTTATTTATCATTATAACCCTTGCCTGCTGCCATTATTGAGCTTCTTACTAACAAACATTCAATGCTGAGGTATTATTAGCACCAGAATTTATTTCAGACTTCAAAGCACCTCATGTTCCTTAACTACGGCGTGTTTACTGTGACCTTGTGTCCTTTCATAGACGCCCTCTCTTTGCTTTTAACGTAGTTCGTGCAGTCGAATATGAACGCAAATATGGCCACCATAGCAAAAACTCCATAGAAAATAGCCAATGCGTATAAAAAGCTGTTTTCCGTCGAATCCCAAATGTTGTCTGACCTTTGGTAGTCGTAGTTGCTGAGCACTTGAGTGCCGTTGGGAAGAGGGCACGGTGATTGTATTATTATGTCTAAATGTTGTCTCTGAAAAAAAAAACATATAGTGAGTCATTTCATGTCACAGAGTTAGATGGCGAAACGGTTAAAAATTATAGCACGATTAAATACTATTGATATTTTTTTAAATGTAAGTATATTGATGATTGATTGAGATTTTTATTTTTCCTTCATTTCATGTATAGAGTTCGATTTTTAAATTTTTTGACCCTGTGAAATTAAATTAGAAGAACTTCTCAAGGCAAGGTTCGATGTAAAGGTAATTGTTCGTATATTTATTGTATGATGACGTCACAATCCATAAACCGATCAGACTTTATACGTATCGTAAGAAATTATTAAATAAAGCGACTCACTTGTTTATTAGTGCACCTGATCTCACGACTTATGCTGCTCTTTAGGGCGTCGTCGTTCAGTTCTCTCCGCAGTATCTCTGGTATGGTCCATTTCGATGGAGACACATACTCCAACCACCGGACGTAGGACGGCAGGTCTTGCTGGTGTATCATCACACCGTTGACGAGGATCGTGAGAAGAAGGCAGAAGCCGGAGAGCACGGACGCTGTCTTCTCCATTGGGATCAAGAAAATCGCCGCCCGGCAGAGCATCTGAGTACTTATCAGGTATAACAGCATATAACCTGAAATAAATTTATTTTCACTATTATTTTATTTATTATACGTATTATATAATGTATGTATGGTGTATGTATGTATCGTAACTTAAAATACATATTTTTTAATCTTGAAATAAGAAATGTTTAGATATAAAGAAATATTTTAAGTATAATATTATATTACATGGGAAGCGTCCTTAAATTACGCTAGATGTTTGGGGGGGAGTCTAAAGTCAAATAGAAAATTAAAAAAAAAACACCTTACGTAATTTGGGATTTGGAAAATGGACGCCCACATATTTCCTAAAGATAAGTAAAACTTAGCTAGTTTATTATTGACCTAATCACTAGACACCGTTTCAGCTATCTGCAATTAAACTTTAATTGCATGTAAATATTTAATGTCATTAATATTACCTAAATAGATATAAAATCCCTCAAAAGAGCCTGGCGTCTGTGCGTACAGTCCGCTCATAGCGTAACTCGGCACCAGATAAGCCAACCAGGTGAACACCGCCGACCACAGCTCCAGAAATTGCTGGAATAAAATAAATAATTAATTATGGAAAAGAATCCATGATATTTTACTGGAATCTACTGTGTAGACTTTAGTGCCATAAAATCAAAGCGTTCCAATAAAATAAACTAGAGGAATCAACTAATTGGTATTAACAATGCTGTTTATTTTGTCCATCAAGTTTGCATGCTTAAGTTTAATAACAAATATGTCTTTCATTCATTAATTCATTCATCGCTGAACGCGTGAACGATGCCACTACAAGAATACCTCTACTTGAGGAAGCTGCTCTGCTGCGCTCTCATTTGCACTTGTACCGCCTGCTTATTTCTTACGTCTAACAGCTTTGTTGTGGAAAGATCATCTCACATCTCATTTGAATACAAGTTGAATTAGGACTCCATAGAGTCCCGGGGTCAGTGCTAGTTCAAATTGCTTATGTTCATGAGACATGGCCCGATCCCGCCTCGCCTGATTTCGAGCAGATTCGTGCCTAGCAGAGGGCTATATGTGTTGCTACTTTATGAGACTTGGGTGATGATGATGAATCACGGGCTTATCAGATTCGTATGCTCGTTTTTCGATACATAAAACGACTATTACTCACATCGAAGAATATGAAAACAGTTCTCGAGTAGAGTCCCACAGCGACGTCTCTCTCCACGTGTCGCCGGGCGGCGCTGGCCTCGCGCGCGCTCAGCCACGCCAGCACCGGCCACGCACACAGGCACATCACAGAGTAGTGGAAGCCCACGCGGTCGTTTTGGCTTAGCTGCGATACATTTACAAGCCTTTTAAGCAACTCATATGATGAAACAAGAAAAAAAATACGGAATTAACTCAGAGAGATCGTTATTTCACAGCTCATAGGTAAGAAACTTCTACATATAAAACACGTCAAATATGAATTTTAAGGAAAACATGACAAAACTTTGTCTTTTTGAGGATTGCTCGTGTAAAAAAATACGTTTATTCACCTCACTTATTCCTATGGTATATTTGTCTTATTCATGGTATTTTTACGATAAAATTTATATAACATCTGCCACCAAAACGTTCCTTAAGTGTTCTAAAATGTGAAGTTTTTAAACGTGTAGTAATTGCACCTTTAAATAACATTTCATTAGAATCATAAAAGTACAGGTATCATATTATGCCGTTCATTGCAAACGCTTCCAATACAGTTTAAATATTACCTTAGGGTCTGTGGCCGGGAGGTCCCAGAATATGGTCCCGGTGACGAGCGAGATGAGCGCCGCGATCAGCACCCGCGTGATCACACTCGACAGCGTCGACATTTGCGTATACAGAAGGCTTTTTCTAAAACAGAAGTATCAATCGTGCTAAATATATAAAGGGCGCTTTATACAGGAAATAAAGGGTACAAACTAGATTTAGTGGAGGTGACAAGTCTAATTTTTGTAAAATTTGTCTAATTTAAATAATAAAGTACTATAGACCATGACAATTAGGCGCATGACAGGCGACGCCTGAACCCGCGGACGTATTATACCCCGTACCCTCCTTCTCCGCACGTCCCTGGTTAGAAGCGCGGGACGAATGCGGTGTCATGCCCGTATTGTTGTGGTCGTATAGGACCTAGGAATGTTGCATTTACAAGGTATCAAATGAAATAAGACATTACTACAGAAAGGCAAACGAAATTCTCGTTGAATCTTTGAATTTTTCGGGATTAAATGTAACCCATGTTTTAAGCTTTTCAAATCCGTTTAGTCGATTATTGAGTATACAAGTAAGTCATCCCATTTATTTATCATCTATTCCTAAGTATTCTTTATGTAGGTGGACGATATCAGGAAAGTTAGAATGAGTAGTAACCTGGGGTAGGTTAATGAAAAGAGCCGGTCAATTAATGAAGAATTTAAAATGTCCAGTCCAAAAGCATCCGATACTTAATAAA
This sequence comes from Lycaena phlaeas, assembly GCA_905333005.2. Classification (NCBI taxonomy): domain Eukaryota; kingdom Metazoa; phylum Arthropoda; class Insecta; order Lepidoptera; family Lycaenidae; genus Lycaena; species Lycaena phlaeas. The sequence continues at coordinate 14,543,806 of HG995173.1, forward strand.
TGAAGAAAACATACTCGATAACACAACAAAATATATTCGTAAGCCAAGTCTCTTTAGAATCTAAAGAGACTTCTTCTTAGATCTAAAGTTTAGATTAAATCAAAACTACTCACTCTAGCAGAGCGTAGGCCTGTGCGGGGGGCGAAGCGCCGTGTCGGGGCGCGGGGAGCGGCACGGGCGGTGGCGGGTCGGGGGCGGGGCGCGCCCACACGCCCGCCAACGCCTCCACCCGCCCCGACGACTCCAGGAGCGCCGCCGCCGACAGCTCGTCGAGGGTCACCAGGTCTACTGCACGAATCAAATAAATTTATCAGTATTTCGTAGTAGAAAGTGACGATAACAATTATAGGTAACCAAATTTTTACACTTGAAATGTGTCTGAATTTAACAGGATATGGGTACAACAGGGTTGGCATATTCATAGGAATAAAACCCCTAAATAAAATAAGAATAAAAAAATTACAGGATATGAGTGAATTATAGTAAACTTACAGTAATAATCTGAAGGATTCTTGAAGGCGGGACATGGGTAGTCGATGGAGGCAAAATATGGCAACATGTCCCTCCGGTAGCCGCTGTACATGGTGCGACCGGCCGAGATCAGAACCACCTGGAGAATAATACAGGCTTTAAACCACTTCTAATACTTTTACTAATACTAAACTTTTTTTTAAAGAAGAAAATTAAATTTTAGAGATAAAATTATTAAAAATCTCGAACACAACTTCTGGTTAGCTAAATAGTTACTGATAGTATGGAAAATTGTTTACTCTTTGAGTATCAGAGGTCTAAAATATCCGAGGAAATGAATGCAACTAAATCAATAACTTTCTGAACAGAACTTAAATAGAGCTAGAGGAGAGTAGAGTATAACTAGAGTAGAACTTAAGTAGAGAGTGCTATAATTAGAAACCTAATAATAATGTTTATTTATTGAGGAAAAGTCACCTTAGTCAACATAGCGAATATCTCATAAGTGGGCGGATGCAATGACATGATCACGACGCGACCCGCGCTCGCCCAGTTCCTCAAGTACTCCACCAGGAAGAACGTATCGAAGATGTCCATCTCCTTGGTGGGCTGGTCGAGGATCAGCACCGCCATGTCCAGCAGCAGCTGACACGCCACGTTCAAACGGCGGACCTCCGAGCGCGTGAGCCGACCCACGTTGGTGTCTCTCACTTGCTCCAATCCCAATTCTTCTATTAGTAAATTTATCTGAAACGATGTAATACAATATAACGATTAGTGATATGGTACTTCTTTTTTGAAATGGCCTATGCTGTTGGTAAGGCCTTTACGCTTAATCGGTATAGAAGAAGTAGTGGTACTTTTAAGAATATCTACACTATATTTTACTATAGTATAATAAGGTATACTAAATAGTATATTAACATTATAATATTATAGTAAGTTAGTTATAAGGAAAAAAAAATACAGAACAATGTACTCTAGGCGGGATTTTGTGATCATTCAGGCTAAACTATAACTTATGCCCATTTGAATAATGGTGTTTTTATACGTCCGTTTCTTCTACTCTGTTTATGTTTTTGGCCTTTATAAGATTTAATTACTCGTCAAAAAATCTCTTCGTTTGTGAAATAAAAAAAGCATAAAACTATTTAGGGTACCTAAATGAAGTCTGACATCTTAATCTAGATTTGCATTATGATGCTCGGAGCCATCCATGGCCAGTCCATGGCCAGTCCATCAGTGATGTTGGCTCTATATCACAATTACCACGGGATATTCAGCCGGAGCTACACGACTGGTATGTACTTACTTGATCTCTATCATTCATTTTGATCTGACTGTGGTTCTGCCGGGGTTTCCTGAGCGAGGCGTGGAACCGCAGCGTGTGCTCCACCGTCATGCTTGGGCAGAGGTTGGTGTCGTTGCGCACGTAGGCTGCTATCTTCCGCAGCGTCGATGATGCCACCGGCTGGCCGTTCAACACTATATCGCCGTTGTGTTTCTGCAAACATTATTTTTGTTAACACTAACTTAATTGAGGCAAGTAAATTGGTCACCGTGAAGTTCGTATTGCGATTGAATGAAAAATGAATATATAAGTCAATTACACAATTTGTATTGAGGTAATTGATTGTAATTGGCGAGATTTGGACTTGAAATCACCATTACTTTGCTAGTATATTATATTAATATTGTGTGCATTACACTTAAATCTTAAGCAAAAGTAATTGGCTATCTTGTAGACTTTTGTAGGTATTCTACTACTATAGATTATTCTACATTTGACATACATTCACACATTTTAAAGGTAATAAATACTATTATCGAATTTTGCTTGTAATATAATGAAATTTAGTTTGATGGAATGTAACTCAACTTAGGGCCTGTTTCACAATCTCCCGTTAAGTTCCCTATAGGCTATAGGCAACATATTTGACAGATGTTTGACAGATACTCCATACTCTATCTGTCAAATATGTTTCCTATAGCCTATAGGGAACTTAACGGGAGATTGTGAAACAGGCCCTTAAACATTATGTTGAGTTACATTCCAATATGACTCAAAGATTCATACACCAATTATGGACTCACCTTCCTAACTCCAGCTAATACATCCAGCAGTCCTGTGGCCTCGTGCTGCGACGTTGCCAGCACGGCTAATATCTCACCGGATTTCACCTCGAAACTAAGTCCTGACACCAGCAATGTGGATTTATTTTCTGGAGCTGTTATTTCTAAGTTGTTCACCTAAAAACATACAAATAATTAGTGTACTTAATCCCATTGTAACGGTTTAGCTGTGCCAATTATAAAGAGATAAAAAGCAACCAATTTTTATGATAATTTCGATTTTCTTATGTGGAGCCGGAGCTAAGGAAAATTAATAATAATGTCAATATTGATATCCACTTATTATATAAGAACACTTACATAATAGTTGGGGTAGATGTAGGCGGAGTGCGTGTACCCGTCCAGATGGTCGCCAGGTCTGAGGGTGGAGTGCTTCCTGGACTGGGCCAGCGATATGTGACTGCCCGCTTTCGACATGCGCCCGCCGAGGTGGGATGATGGAATCAAATAACTACAACAACATCAAATAAAAAAAATAGAATAAAACAATTTATCGAGTTTTTACATAACCGATCTTTCGGATACTTTGCAGGAACCATGGTCAACGTGACTATAGTAGATACTTTACTTTTAACGTGACAACTTTTAATAACTCGATATTACGGGCAGCATGCACAAAAAAGGTGACGTCATGTCGCGTTCCGCTAGCGAGAGCGCGGAACGTACGAGAGAGTGGCATGATCGGCCCGAGCGATCGGCTCAGTTCGGTTCGTGCTGCATGTAATGCACGTTGTCACGTCAAACTACCGTCGCGAACAGACTTTACAGACAACCAATTTTTTTATTTACTTTACATCTTTAATGGTGTCGGGTTCACGAGAAGACTTAGTTTTTACACATACCTTTGATGATCATTATCAGGGATGTATTCGGCGACGCTGCTTCTCCTGTTGTAGGCGCGGCTGGGTCTGGCGTCGATGCCCAGCAGGTTGGCCTCGCTGACGGACTTGTGCCTCGCGTTGGTCCACTGATGATCTCGTATGCCGGCCTGATGCATCGCTACCAGGGGTACTCCGGTCGCATGCTTTGAAAAAACAAGACAAAGATATTTCTTTAAAGACCCCGTAAAGTAATACCCATTGAGGAATACTCTTACGATTATTTTTTATTTGTTTCTTTTTAATAGTTTTTTGTACTTTTGTAGGAAATGTAAATTAATATGGATTATATTTCATTCATTAGAATAATCAATATTTAAGTCGATAAAAGCCTGGGTACTAAATGAAGCTTAAATAATAAGCATGTCATTTCTTTTAATTAATTTTGTAAAAAAAAAGTTAACAAAGAAAGATCATAGATTACCTCGACCAGTTAAAAAAATGTGAAACACTCTAGAGAGTAAGATTAAGACAAAACACAATTTTGTCCATAATAGCTATCGAAATTCCTGTATATTTTGGGAACAAACTGAAATGTATGAGCCTGCTTTTGTCTTTTATCCTTGTCCTCATCAGGATTATTTTTATCAGGTTATTCAATTTGTACAAAATATATTGAACAAATACTATTTACTTTTTTTATGAGATATCACAGTGAAATATAATAATCTAATAATGATTTAATTATTAGTTTACCTGATAGGTATTGGTGTTTAGATTCTGCAGTCTAAAGTCGGGGTCGGAGCGATATTTGCGACTGTATTTGTTGTAGTTGGTTGCCGTCTCGTTGTCGGAGCTGTCGTAGCCTGAGGACGTCTCCCGCACACCTCTGCTTTGTCTTTGGATTCTGAAACAACGTTCATAGTAATTTTTTTATGTAATTAAAATCGAAGTTCCTATCGATGGATGTTTGTAAATCAATCCCTTAATAGTAAGTAAAGTTTTCTAAAACAAAGAAACAAAATTAAATGTAAAAATCTGTAAATATCTCATTTAAATTATTTTTATTCTTTTTGCAAAAACTTTGTCGTCAAATGAACATTGGGGGAGGTCTATGTTTAACAGAAGACGGATAACGACTGATGATGATGATGATGGATTCTAGATATCTACACTAATATTATAAAGAGGAAAACTTTGTTTGTTTGTTTGGTTGTAATGAATAGGCTCAAAAAGTACTGGACCGATTTCAAAAATTCTTTCACCATTCGAAAGCTACATTATCCACGAGTAGCATAGGCTAAATTTTATTCTGAAAAAACATAGGGTTCCGTAAGATATTTGGATTTTTCGGACACAAGGTGTAAAAAATCAACCAGAAAAGTTACTTATTTTTGCGTACTAAGATCCCATTATAAATCTTAGTTAACGCAGGCGAAGCTGCGGGCAACAGCTGGTTTATCATAAAGTTATATACAGTATGTTTTGTAAAGGACCGATTTGTCTCCAACCTGCCAAGAACCTGGTTACAAACCAATCATTACTCAAATGATAACCTGCTTCTCTCAATAGCAGGTACTGTCAGGGGAGTCTGTCTCACGTCTGTCTATAATTAAGAATACGCACTTGGACAGTGGGAGTAACATGCGTACGCTGCCTAAACTATAGAAGATAGAACCATAGAATCTACAAAAAAGTCCGCGACATACTATACCTATCTAAGTCGAGTGAGTCACAATAACCATTTTTTTATTTAGAAATTTTGAAATTTTTTGGACTACATTTAAACGCGTTTATTTTACTCATGCTTTAGATCCTTATCAAAATAAATTTTTGTCGAGAGGAAAAACTCAAGATTCGAACCTTACCTCGGAACTGACTTCATCCCGCTGCCGATGGACGTCTTCGGCTTAGGCGTGCCGGACCTCTGGGAGCCGTTGTGGTTGGGTGGGAACACGCGGGGCAGCCCGAACTTGAGGTAAGTATACATGTTGGAGCCGAGGGCCGACCTGTGATAAAAAAAAACACTGTGATAAAAAAATATAAACTATGGGCCGACTACGGAAAACTTATGCCTGATGATGTATGTCCTCGGTCAGTCCCAGGTCACAGATCAGCGCAGTACCGTGCGCCTTAGGGCCCGTCCACACATCGACGTCCGACGTCATCAACGTGGAACAGTATCCTGGCACGTCGCGTTAACATAACGTGAAAAATTACGTTAACGTATCGCCAAAATGCACATTAATACTCCGCAATGCAACACGTTGCCGTGCTATGTAATATTCCGGTACATTGTTTAAAAAAGTACTTGAGAAATACCATCTATTTTCTGATAGTTCTGATATTGATGAATTTGTTAATATCACTTTTGACTTTATTGACTCTTTTCAACAAAGTCAAAAGTGATATTAACAAATTATAATCCAAGTTAAAGCAAATAATGGCCAAGAAAATGAGACGGACGGAATGAAATATGATATGTACCCTCAGTAGAATTATTCCACCTCAGCTAGCTTCGAGTCAAAATTCCAAATTTAATGAACACCACTTAGATGTCCGTAAATCCTTATCACTTAATATGGAACCAACATATTTTAACTGCCACAAACGGTATTTACAAATCGTCCTAAGTCACCGGAACATAAAAGCGTATCATAATATGATCATGGTCCATGGACGTATTTTATTATACGTCCGTGTCTAAGATAAACATAATAATTAATGAAATCGAATTAGTAAAAACGTAGGTAAGACTGCAGAAATTACAACCTTTACTTACAGTTTTGGTCACCCTAGTTCTCTAGTAAGCTCGATAAAGCTTGGTTATGGATCCACAGATAAATTATTCGTATAGACTACTTTAGCGAAAACTACGTATCTGACCTTAGCGGGATTCGAACCCACGACAATAGTGTAACACCTGGTAAACTAATCACTAGATCAGACTGTCTTTTAATAACCAGTGATTGATCCAAAATAGACACAGTTTATCATTGAATACATAAAAAAACAAACTTTACGTAACATGTCTTAAGTTCTATAGTCTCAAATCTCAATGCAACGTAGCTTATAATCATAACGGTCACAACGAACGATCATTATGATCAAATGATTATGATCATTTAATAAATTATGAAACTACCTCCTTTAAGGTCAAAGTAATGATGTTAGATTACTTTTATGAGATTAAATCTAAGAATTTTGCATATTTTGCCATTAGCTAGAACGGAACTGGTAAAAATGCTATCATTTGGGCTAATATTTGAAGGCTAATATAAAAAAGAGATATGTTTCGATAAACATTATTAGCCTTGTCGTGTGTTACTAATTAAAATACCTACTCTAAAATTTGATACTTCAATTTGGTTTAATTAAATTAGAGGATTTTTTTAAAATACGACGATGACGCTATTGGAAAATTGATAAATGTTATTTATAAACTTCAAAGCTGGAGGCGTTTCTCTATTCGACCGTGTATTATATGCTTTTTTACAATTTGTCGAAGTGACAATACTTTCCGCGTTTACCTGAGGATGCCTCGTCCTCGAGACGACATATCCTAGGACTCCCGGATTCCCCCTGCCTACCTAGACATGCGAGTTGCCTGCAGCCGCTTGAAGAGGATTGTCCAAAATCTGACTAGCGCAACAAACGCGACCGACCTGTACCCTAAGCAGTAATCGGATTTCCTCTTAGTATGAGGAAACCCCAACCACCTAGCGCCTCTTAGGTACTCCCGTCCTACGTCGACAAACAGAATGGATATAGCATCGGCCTTTCTGTCCTATCTGCCTTTCTGGCTAAGCAAAATGGCCGTTTCGCTGAAGATAACCGCCGCCCTCCAGGCCTCATCGCTCTCGAGAATAGGGCGCAACACGTTATGCGCTCATAACGTAAGAGGTCTCCTCCAAGCACCAGGATGTACTGGGCCTGTGCAGCGCCGCACTCTGCTGGCCCAAACTACGCACCGAAACTGCAATGTCCGAAAGTGTCAAACAGATAGTAAGGGGTGTGTTTCGGTAGAACATCCACGCCGCTAAGAGCGGACGCACCAGAAGGCGACTGCACCAGGAATACTCCCCCCCCCCCCTTGGCAACAGCCAGTGATGCCCCAGCCTCCCCACACGCGACAGCTCTGTCCACACTTTGTCTAACCATGATTATCATGTTATGATTGTGATAGAATACATAATACGTAAGGCCTAACAATAGTCCTTTTAATCATAGTCGTCACCATCGTAATGGCCATGTCATGGTCTTAATCATCATCATGGTCACACTCACTTGGGTCCATATCTGGGATGTGACAGGATGGACTGGACCGTGGTGTCGCGAAGCTGGAAATTTCCATACGGCAACGGACTCTTGTCAGTGCTGCCCAGAGCACTGTCCGTGAAGTCAGAATTGAGATTTTGCCTGAAAATAATAATAAATATGTATTTATGGTGCTATCGAAAATGTGTACAGATTAAGTTTGGAAAAAAAATTTGTTCCGTCAAATTATAATCAACTTATTTTGACTACAATTATTACTCAAATTGGCAGCGGGTTTAAGTTTTAACTATTTTTATTTTAAATTAGCAGGAATCTGGATAAAAAATAAAAATAGTCATTATAGTTACTTTTGAAGTCGGTGTTGTATTTATTGCTGTAGGTACCTTACCTTACGTTACCTTACGTTTATTTATATTTGTAAATGTGAAAGTTACATATTTTGACAGTAAACAACCTATCTAGATTTTAGCACGATATATTAGTCTAAAGACTGACTATGGTTAAGTAGCAAAGTATGGTTGGTGTAGGCTATCCGAACGACGAAAAAAAATTAAGATACCGTGATAAAATCTGTTAAAATTGTTTCTTTAACTTTAGTGCTACTGTTTATTACTATTAGGGCCTGTTTCACAATCTCCAGTTAAGTTCCCAATAGGCTATGGGCAACATATTTGACAGATAGAGTATGGAGTATCTGTCAAATATCTGTCAAATATGTTGCCGATAGCCTATTGGGCACTTAACTGGAGATTGGGAAACAGGCCCTTATTTTCATAAATATTCTAGTATGTTCTATTGTAGGTATTGACCTGTATATAGACCAGGCGTGGAGGTCCTCGGAGTGCATGTTGCGAGGGTCGTGCATCAGAGGGTTGGATGGCACGGAGTAGCGCCGCTCGCCGCCTATAGCCGACTGCGACATGACTTCTTACTGAAACACAAAAACAAATATAAAACAGCAGGAAGTCTACCGACTACATTTTCTCTTAAAATATATATTGCCTACTAACAAGAAACTTTAACGTTAGATCATTCATATTAGAATTCATAATTAGTTAAAATCTATAACAAAAAAATGGAATAAGGTTGTGACGTCATCGTCATGCCGTTCTTCGTCTCTTCATTCCAGTCAATTTTACTAATGCAACTTAGTACCGGTGTATGGAAGGTATCAACATTATAGTAAATTAATACGATTATAATGGATATGCAATTTTAAAAATACTTCAGAATCTAATATGACCTACGTTTTTATATAATTTGGGTAATCATTGCAACATCTCATGTAAGGTAACTGGTGTTCTAGTTTAGGTTAGTGGTCTAGTAAAGTAGGTTAGATTTGAATAGATTTCAAAGCTTTTACCTTTTTTTTGTTGAGGTTTAAAAAGATAAAATGATATTAATTATTATGATAATTATATGATGATATATAATGATATTATGATAATTAATAATTATATAATTGATTGAATGTACTGTCGGTCCTTGATGGAAATTCATGTTATCGCCACTACAGTAGAAAAAGGGGTAAAAAAGTTTCATTATAGAGGCTATTATGATAAGTGTTTAAATATGTATATATAATTATACTCTCATACCTGCGTCATCCCAAAATTGTGTTACGGTTTTCTGCCAACTGGTATTCCCACATTTTAGTTTTTTCGGATGAATCATACAATCTGTAACAAAGAAAGATGTTATAAATTATCGTTATCATTATGAGAAGAAATTGTGATGTGTTAATAAATTAAACATGTACTACTTCATCTTAAACAATTAGGCGCATAACAGCGACCGCCCGATTATCGCCTTCGCCCCTCGCGTCCCCGACTTACTAGGAATATGAAGGCTTTTTAGGCTATAGGCCTAAAACCTATCTCTCTCTCTCTCTCTCTCTCTAGTCGTGCACTCTTGACAGAGTGATCATGGTTTGATGATGATTATGGGGTGAAACTGCATTAGTTCCCGCGATGCGCCTCCACATGTTGCGATCTTCAGCACTTCGGGAACATTGCGCTATGGTGGTTAGTGTTAGTCTAAAAACCTATATACTAATATATAAAGCTGAAGAGTTTGTTTGAACGCGCTAATCTCAGGAACTGCTGGTCGGATTTTGAAGATTCTTTCAGTGTTAGATAGCCCATCTATCGAGGAAGGCTATAATAATATCACCTCACTAAGATGCCGTTATTTTAAGTTAACGCAGGCAATGTTGCGGGCAAGGCTATAATAATTATTATTAATATTTATTTATGATTTATATATAATTAATAAAATTATTAATTAATAACGCACGACACGCACTTGGCCAGTTTTTTGCCCTTTTAATGTTACCGAGTTATGCGTCACATGCGCCGAATTTCATGGTAGTAATAAAATTATCTTGTTTTTTAGGTTTATCCAAGACTTAGAAGTTTATATCCTAGTGAGTCATTTATGATGGAAATGAGATAAGAAATTATCTATATTATGTAGACATGACTTGTATGATTAAACGAGACGATGATTCGGGTCCATGAAGGTTACGAGTAGCCGAAGATATGCACCGAAAGAGGCCGAGAGAGAAGAGAGACAAGGACGCTATTTTTGTTCTATATTTTTTTAATAAATGACCAGTACTACAGAGAGAATCTTATGAGAACAATTATAGTGATCGTGACAATTTGCTTTCGGTCATATTAAACAAATACTTCGTAGTTTGCTCATAAAATTGGGACTCTGGTTTTAATTAATATAGAGCTTTTTTATAACTGTTTATTGAAAAAAAGCTATACAGCCAGCTATATAGAGTTTCATATTCACAGATGATGTATTTAGACAACATTTGGCACATTATGGGCCATTAATTCGATTGTCTCTGTCACAATTGACGAGAGATCCCATCGCGTCCGCTGTCGCAACGCATTGTCCGCGCATCCGATATAGATGCGATTGGCGTTGACGTCGTGCTAAAAATCCGGTAACTGGGTTATCCGAAATCGACAAGGATGTCTGGTTATATGACCAAGAACATGATTAGTGTTGATCCTAAGTAATTACTCTGTCACTGTATATGCCTTACAAGAAACTGGAAATTATTTTGTAATCTTCTTGAATGTTTCCGGTATCATACTTTACAAGTCCTAAGGATATTTTAAGGCATCCTTGGTCAAAGCTGATGATCCTAGCTACAGAATGAACGAGCCCAGATCGAATGCTTTACACGTACCTATGATTTCAAAGAGGAATCAACATTCACATAGCTCAATTAGTTTTTCTTGAAGAAGAGGTCCAGACGAGTAAAAGATGGCTTGTCTACCAATTTTAATAATTAAAATAGTCGATCATCCAAATAAATATTGCGTGTTATCTATTCTCATACTCACGCTGTTAGGTCTCAGCGTACTATATTATTGTCTATCAACCTAGATCTGCATCAAGATAAGACGATAAGTAGTGGGTATAAGTAGACACAGTAAAACACAGCCACGTTTTGTTTAATTAACTCTTTAACCGCTTACGTCGGATTTGTCCGACAAATATTTTCGGATCCCTTTCGCTTGCGTCGTATATCTCCGACCGAAAACCACAACTCGTTTAGTGTGATTTTTGTTTATTAAGCTGTTTCCCATCAAAAACGATATTTTTAGTTCCACAGCGCCGGGCGCTGGGGGCACGACAATTGATTTGAAGTCGGGCGGTTAAAGGGTTAATAATGTAACAGGCGTGTATGATAAAACAGCTTTGTTTTTGTGACATTTAAACAATTTCTCCATCTCGTAAAATGATTCCATTAAACTTGAGTAACGCGATCTCAATCCGTCACTAACAATGACTCTCACGACTCCGGGCCCGGGCCAACGAGCTAGCAAAGGTCTAGTTCAAGCGTGAATGCCAAGACGTTTACCTCATCAGTGCCAACTCCGTGGACTTCCGGCTGCACGGAGGTTCTTTATATAGAACCTCTTTTGAATATTATGTTACTACTGCCCCCGGCAATTTCGCCCGCGTACTCCCCATTCCCGTAAGAGTACGTAGATAAGTTGTAGTCTTTGTGTTAATCTGATGTCCAGGCTATGTTGTTGTTAAGTTTAATTAAAGTCCATTCAGTACTTTAGTAGAAAGAGAAACTAATATCCTTATATACAAACTTTCGCATTTATAATAATAGTGGCAAGGATTGAGACAAGTAAAATTTAAGAGGCTTTTTAGAAGCCAATACTTCCGATTGTCAACGACGGTTGCTATTTTTATATCATCATCAGCATCATCATCATCATCATCATCATCATCATCAGTCTATATACGATTGAAAGAAGAAGAAAGAAAGAAGAACGATAAGGCACTAACGATATGTGATATATTTAGACTTATTAAATGCAAAAATTGATGCAAGGTATCTAAATAAAGAAGGGCTAATAAAGAGGAAGCATTGCATAAGATATCATCATCATTATATCCTTTATCGTGTTAAAGTTATTCCTCGCCAAGACGACCGATCTCTTTAAATTTAATTTATTTCCAATTGGCAACACTCGTGTATGCGGATGTAGTCGTGAACTTGTTAAGTGTTGATGTCATAATATTTATCGCATGAGAGTCGACCTCCAGCTTTAGTGGAATGGTAGACATGCTGGCTACCGTCACAAAAGGTCACGAATTCCATAGAGAGCATATAATATGACGAAGACGGTTAATTATGGTGCACCATGCATAAAAGTTGTCACTTGTTAAGTAGGCATATTGCTCGAAAAGAGTTAGAATAGATGTGTGTTTGACAATTTTTTTCTACTATTTTTTATTTTCTATTACACACAATTCAAATTTTGTTTGTGTTAGTGGTTGTTTGTCGTTATTTGCCTAGATTTTGATTTAGTGTGATTTGTCATTTGATGAACACCAATTTGCCTGTTACTCTGTATTAGGTCAGTACATAAAATATGTTCACGCGGCAAAGTTAAGGTCATAATTGATTAATAATTATTTAATTAAAATATTTATAAATATTTTAATACTCGTAAAATATACTATTATATATACTTAATGCATAAGCTATAAAAAAATCAAGAAAGTTTTTATGGCATTCTTTATTATATATCTCAAACGTTTAGGTATGATATTATACGGTGTTTAAATTAAAACAAAATTAAGAACATGACCGGCAATTAAGAATAATAATTATTTTTATTTGCATAACAATATTCGCTAATAGTGAAAGTAAATATAAACGTTTAAATACATTTATATGTAAATCTAAATATTTGCGAAATTAATAATGACCATAGAATAAACATTTTGTTCATAATACATACGTAGAATATTCAAAAAGATATAAATATATTCATAAAGATGAAAGCTGTGGGATTCTAACGGGAGGTATGCGTTTGAGGTGTGTTCTGCTCATCTTTTTTTATTCTTATCATCACCCTGCGTGCAGTTTTGTTGCAGCTTTGTTAAGGTTGAATGAGTATGGTTTTACCATTACCTACTTTATATCTATGGGTGTATAAAAAAAATCATCTTATTATTTATTGTTAAAGATCTGATATTTATAGGTGACGTTTACAGACCGGATCGGTCTGAACTTTTGATTACCTTTCCCGGAGTGCCGTTAGAGGGGAAGCTAGGGGTGTGCATAGTGTCTCCGCCGCACTCCCATCCTCGTCGACGGAGTCGGACGGACAGGAGTAGGCAAGGCCTCATCTCTCTCGAGCTTGCAGCACACCACGATAATGCTCGAGACTGATTGGTCCTTTCCAAGCACTGCTACGAGGTCATAACGCTGCACGCTGTATGAACTATGGTCCGTCTATCGCTCACCTCTAGGGTGTGCTGCGCCGAGTCCTCCACAGCGCCCCTTAGCTCACTCGTGGTTGCTCTCTCTCTTAGCCATCCGGCATAGATACCCACCGAAACAACCGCATTATTTGATAACATCTACTTAAAATGAGATAATCTTTAAAAGAAGAATCACTAGATGTAAAAATTAGGTTCTTCAAACTTAATATTAGAGTATTTAATTCACTAAATCGCTAACTTTCAATATTATGATTCGTTGCGTTACTTTCTTCTTATTCCCCTGTGAAAGCAATCATATGGCATGCTATATACGGTATATACCTATAGTATATATGCATAATAAACAGCACATTAAAGATAGTGGTGCTGATTAGTCCACCGATTAGTCCACCGATTAGTCCACCACAAACCTAACAAGATGTAGAGTGCAAATACATTTTTTCCATATAGAACTCGATGATATACATGACATTCAACCATTGTACACTAAATTTCTTCTCCTACTTGCGGCGAAAAGGGCATCACTATCTCACTCTAAAGTAGATTTTTAATGAATACTATTTGGAATACGGCTTTTTACATAGTTACGTCACTATCTATACTAATATTATAAAGAGGAAATATAAGATTGTTTGTTTGTATTGAATAGGCTCCGAAACTACTTGACCGATTTAAAAAATTCTTTCACTGTTGGGAAGCTCCCCGGTGAATATAGGCTATGTTAAATTTTCAAAAAGTTAGGTACCTGTTTTAAATCTTAGTTGACGAAGGCGAAGCTGCTGCAACAGTTAGTTTACAATAATCATCTATATATAACATAATAGGATTATAGTATATCTATAACATAATAGGATTAAAGTGCGAGGGAAAAACTAAAAAACACTATTCCTTAAGTGCACAGTTCATATCAGAGCTTATAAATATCAACGCTCGTTTAAAATACATTGAAGCAAGCAAAAGTTCATCATCCTAAAACTATACTACTAGGTCATAACTTATTTGACCTTGGTTTAATTCACCTGTAAAAACGTAAAGAACTCAAGCTGCCATGAAACTATGTAACAAGTAAGTAGGACATACTAAATTATTGTCGACATATTTTAAAAGGCACGTTCAGTAACTCAGACGAGCATTACTCGTATATGTTTCAAAACACCACAAATGTAGTCCCAATTACATAACGTGACAAATCAATGAATTTTGAACGCATAGACCAAGTTTATGTAACATATTGTTTACTGTCGAAACGTGAAGGTTTTATCTTCTGTAATGTGTTACGCAAACTTAAGGTGGATTTTGTTTAATATTCGTTGGTACTATAAAGTAAATATACCTAGCGGAATATGTTATAACTCTATGGTTGGTACTTTGGTCTTAGAATGTTTTATTTGAAATACATAGACAAATAGATATTTTAGCAAACTATATTATTATGTCGCTTACAAATATTAAGCTAATCCGTACTAATAAAATTAGGAGAATAAGTAGAAATATTACTGAATCAAAATATCGAGCATAATAATAATATAAAACCTGGGACCTACATAAAAATAGTAATCATATAAACCGACACTTGCTCTTAATCCTTACATAGCTAAACCAAATCAAATATATTTATTTCGTAAAAAACTCAGGAGTTGCTCATTTTTTCAAAAACAAATGAAGCCATCATGTTCACCAGAAGAGAATTCACCTTTGAAGTTTGAGTAATATATAAATCCTTTTGGAATTATTTGTATGACTACCCCTTCAGCGATGTCAATTGTGTGCTGATTCTAGAAATGTCAGCTCACAACCGGTCCCTTACATCCTGCCTGACACAAATCTCCCACCAGTAGACCCTCACCTCAATGATTCATCATTGCGTGAGCTAAGGACAAATATGTCCATGCGAAGTTTTTTACTTAATTGCTATTTAATTATATGTTTTGATATTGATGTCGTAATTGTCTATCCGTGTTCAAAACTCTCATGAGAATTAATTAATTTTTATTAATGTACCACTGTACTAATATGTAACAAAATTACCACGATTATAATAGATATTTGATATGATTGTAGCTATATTTTAAGTCTCATGCAAAAAAACTTTCAAAAGCAGTTTTTTATCTCTATATCTTATTTTGTTCTGTGTTTAATCTTATCAATTAATTGTGGGTTGCCTATAATAATTAGGAACCGTTATTTATAGTTCCTTACTTTATATGTTATTATTACATTTGCTTTTCTCTTCAATTTTAGCAATTGCATTTTGTAACAAATTTACAACACACATTCTTTAACATAAACTCATCTCTGAGCAAAAAAATATCTTATAACTTCTAATTCATTTCTGTTGTATTTTTAGGATCAATGTGATGTCACAAATTCGAATTTAAAATATACAATTCTGATTGGTCGATTTTGAGTGCGTGACGTCATTTTGCAAACACATCAGACAACAATTTTCGTATTCCAATAATAAAAAATAAACTTTCATAAATAATGAATACAAGAATGAAGACGTATTTATCGTGATCTGTCTCACGGTGACAGTCTTTGTATGTTAATGCTATTTGCTATGCGTGGACGTGTCTTTCATATTATAGCCTCTTTTTTAGCCCACCTTGGATCACATTAACATAGGTTTTATTCAGGTTGATATTTCAAGGGGACGTCTTTTTAAAAAGATATTTGTATGCGAATGGGAGATGTTACAGATGGTAATGTATTTTAATACATATACTCCGTAAAGCGTAAGGAGGTCCGCGATGCTTTTTGATATACTCGTAAAAATGATAAAAATTTAATGGTTTTTTATCGAGGTACATAATATTGTAATACGAATATGGTTTCAATCGTATTAAAAGTTGTTTTTTTTTTCATATAAGTTATCATGTTATGCTTATATCCTCTATATTCTTATGTTAGACTAGCTGTTGCCCGCAGCTTCGCCTGCGTTAACTAAGATTTACAACGGGATATAAGTACGCAAAATGAGTATTTTTTCTGTTTGATTTTTTACACTTTGTGTCCGAAAAACCCAAATATCTTACATAACCCTATTTTTTTTTCAGAATAAAATTTAGCCTATGTTACTCGTGGATAATGTAGCTTTCGAATGGTGAAAGAATTTTCGGAATCGGGCCAGTACTTTTTGAGCCTATTCATTACAACCAAACAAACAAACAAAGTTTTCCTTTTTATAATATTAGTGTAAAAGTGTAGATGTAGATTTAAAATGTTATCAATTGATTATAGTATAGAAAATCGATTTTATAATAGTTATTAAACTAAACGACGTAAATGAAAACAAACCCTTTTGTCAATAAAAGTATTTTTTTCATAAATACCTTTAACTGTAAGTAAAATTACTGTCGTAAATCCAAGCGTTCCTGATTTTCTAAGGACTAGATGCAATTGAACGGCAGGCTCATCTATTTTTACCCTGTATGGTATGCGAGGCTTAGGTCATTGACCAAGCACCAGACCTTTCTATTGTGAGCTTCTTGGTCCGCGAATCAGGACAAAGCAGAAACTTGAGTCATTTCTGCGATGGTTATTTTCACCGAACACACAACCTATAGACTCCTAATGTTTGATTTTTCGTATTAAATGTATTCTGACAACTAGCTGAGGTGAGACGAAAGGGGTTGCAATGCTGTGATTAGCTAATTCAATGTCATACATTACCAATCACGGAACGTTAAAAAGAAATGGATATATTTCGCAACGGGAAAGAATGAGACGACACGATAGTTTGAGTACATTGTTTACGGCTTACATCGGAACTATAAGTCAGATGTGTCGCCAGAACCTGTTCCCCTGTTATTAGGAGTCTATGGGTTATGTGGTCGATGGTTATTTTGTATGGATACCAATTTCACTATTTTACTCGCTGATAATGTGGCCTTTATAAGTGAAATATTTTTCAAATCGTGGATCGATTTAAAAAATATTTCGCATTTTCCGAGTCTATTCAATATAAACAATGAAATCTTTCCTCTTAATATTTTTTTACATGATCCATGCTATTCGTAAGATAGTATACAGTGTATGTATGCGCGTGTGTATGAGAGAGAGAGCTCAACATTTTGGGCGAAGCGAATTGAGCCGAGGGAGCTCTTTGTACACTTCTTATAAGATGAAGAGGCAAAAGAGCAGGGGACAAGGGTCGAGGACGGGAACCTAGCCATTGTACTGTCCCGACATTGGGAGGGGTTGTTCTGTGGTGCGGGGCAACCTCTCTGTTGAGGTGGCGTCGGTTCCCTGAGGGACTGATTAACCGTCGAGGTGCCCTGTTACTTGTAGATCCGGCACCTCACCGAGGACGGCATTAGTGGCACTCGCCGGGTTTTAGTGGGTAGAGCTGCATCCACTTACCAGCTTTCGGGCGCAACGAGTCCCACATACTCGCCTGGGGAGACCCGCTCCCCGGCGGGATCCCTCAGCGCATTTCCCGGCGTTAAAGAAAAAAAAGTACATAGTAATGAAACGTTTTATTATAAGCAAGTTTCGGTCTAGAATTATTTCCACAATAATATTTAAGCACTTAGCGTGTATTTATTCAATGACACGCTGACCGTGACAGTCATTATTACACTTGCATTTCCCGTGAATTTTAAAAGGAAGCGTAACTTGTTACATGACACAACATAAAGTACAACCTTGTAGGCCACGGTTTGATGTGGAAACCGTGCTAGTAAGTAGCGGGTTGTAAGTGAAGGAAATGCGAAATTGATGATAGGCGTACCGTGTAATTTTGTCATGTAATTTCAAATTTAATGCCCTATTATATTGTCTTTAGGGCAATCTTGATAGTACTTCTGGTTGGTCATGTACTAGCCTAAAATTGAGACTTTATAAATACTACTTAGTGCTTACCAATATTGATACACGAAGGTTGGCAATACTGCAAGGTTTATTTGACCTAATTTACTTTAATTCCTTTTATATATTAAAATATATAGCTTAATTGTTGCTAAAGACAAAAAAACAGCATAGAAACCCTTCAATAATAAAAAATTGGAAAGCATACCTAATAGATCTAACTGAAGATCAACAAAGACTGAAAAGCTTAAAACTGAATAGAAAAAGATTGCCCAATGAAAGAACAGTGTTACTAATTCACACAGTTCTCTGCTCGGACGATAAGTCGCTAATATGCAATGATATTTTTCAAGGTATCGTCAAATGTTTGATTTACATGTAAACGCTAAACACGGTTACGCAAAGTGTTCATCACCCACTTGTGGATATACAGCCTTCATAGACTTACCTACATGTAGGATGAGCCAAGGTTCCTCACAGCTGTAATACAGGAGATTAGTAATGATTTACCGCAGATAATTAACAAGTAGCGTTATGTATATGGGCGTAATATTACATGTTAGCCTTAGAATTTTTATCCCCCGACGCTAAATGGACGGGGGATATAATTTCATTACAAGAAAGGGTTGATTAGTAGAATTGTACAAAATGACAAATTGCTAATGCAAGATGGCCGCCAACCCAAAATGGCGCATTACGAGTCGGGGGTTTTCTAAATTTTTATTCTTGTAAGAAAGTAGTGCCATGCTCTTTGCAGCCAAATTGGGCCGACACGATCGGGGTGGTACCTCTCGCTCACATAATACCGGCGTAAAGTGACAGCTAAGCTGTCGCATTTCGTGTGGTTTGTGAGTTTCTGGTGGCCCATTGGGGGATAGGGAAAAGGAGGCCAACGCATCTGCTTAACCTCTGGTTATATGGATGTTAATGGGCGTCGATAGTCGCAAGAATTCGACTGTTAGTTTGCCCTTTTATGCTATAAATGTAATTGAAATCATAGGTTGGTATCCTTCCATAAGCATACACGTGTGAATGAATGAGAAATGACATAAATATACATATATAGAAACATCATTATGTATGTCGCGTGCGCGTCCAGCATTGTTATTCAAAATTCAGTAAGAGTCACGTTTGGGTTGTCACTTCAGCTTACTTTAGTCCTGTCAAGTAAAACCGCGTATGGTCATTGTATTAATTTAAAATCCCGGAATTCCAGGCAGATGCATTTGTGCCAAATTTTTTCGATATATTAATTTGGACTAGAATCACAGATATTTGCATCCCTGAAATTTTTTTTCGTTATATTAATTTAATCTGGAATCCCGGGCAGTATTAGTATATATTAGTTATTAGTAGTGGAGGCAAATTTACCAACGAACCTCCACATTTTCAGTTATCAACATTATTTATGAAATTATATGCCTTCGTCTAAGCGAGTCAATAACTCATTGGTTCGTTTTCATCCTGAGACCTAAAATAGCCAGTATTATGGCAGTTGTGTCTGCCCGTTCTCTTCTAATTGTTAAAATTCAGTGAAAGTGATTTTGACACAGCGATGCACATGTAAATAAAATATACTTACATAACTATAAACTTAAAGATCGTTGCGGGCGTGTACGTTTACGTAAATTTCCATACATTTTTTTCTCTTATCGCAGAATGCAACGCGTGCAGCGGAGAAAGTATTACAGAATACTTACAGTTATCGAGTTCATTTCTATTAATTGTATATCATTATCATATCATTATTATAATGATAAGAAAGCTGGAAATGTGTATCATCTGGGTCCACCCACATTTGAATATTATAATGATTGTAAAACGACGCTTCATGTCTTCCTTTATTTCGTAAACTCTAAATAAAAAAAACGTGAAAATTAGGGTTGTCACATGTAAAAATTTTCGGTGAAAATTTGTGTATTGTGATGCAGTTTCAAATGTGAATAAGCTTTTTCTAGAATTGAATATTTAGCCGACTTGACTAAGAGATGCGCTTTATGTCCCGTAAACGGCTGCATGAATTACAATACTCTAATAAATAAATTCAGCAAAGCAGCATTGTTTTCTTGCGTTCAGTCAGACACCAAGAACAATAAATTCAATAAACTTAAAAAAATGAACTGCTCTTTTTTAAAGAATTGCTTGCTCCAACGGAAAACAACTGCTTTTTCAAATTTTCATATACCGACTACATAATGATTACAACATCACCTATATAATTGAGCATTTAATCTGTAAGCCACAATGTTTTATGCATTTAAGAGTTAAAATCCGAAATTTCGAGAGACTATTTTTTATAAACAGTAAAAGTATATACGAAAACGAGTCCTAACAAGTCTGCTTTCTCTTTCACTTTAATGACATATACAGCATAGTTGTTATGTGGGGAGGATATACCAATGCGACGCTAGTTCGAATAAAAAAAGCAAGCAGAAACAAGAAAGAATTACGCCTGCTATACACATGAAAAACCATGACTCGTGCTTACGTTCCGCCAAAGCCTATCGTGCAAGCGAGAGCGAGGAACGAGCGAAAGAGAGGCACGATCGGCCTAAGCGTTCGGCCTGTGATACATTATAACGTATCATGAAAGATTATCGTCCATAAACCGATTTTACCGTACTGTAACTAGTATCGATTACAAATTATGAGAAGAGATTAATTAAACTGTTCGTTAATATTTATTTAAACAAACCAGGTTTTATAGTAACATCCTTCCAACCTTATTAAATCCCTACATTAGCAAGTGCATTAATGATAAAATATTATTTATTTAAAAGCCACCTGTTCACCTTTGAATAATAATAATAATAAATCGCGCATCATCAGCGCATCCCTACATCTTACTGCAAAATTATCTGAGATTTTTTTTCGGGAGGAGCTATGCTAATGGCCCTAATGCTTCGTCGGAAGTGGGGTAAGCCGGTTGGTATCACCCAGTGGTATACTAAGAGGGGGGTCGCCCCCCGCCAGCCGTGGAGTGTGACTTCCACGGCCTCATAGCGTCGGGTTTGTATCTGGGCGGATCTCTGCCTCACCACCGTCGGATAAACCTCACCACCGTCGGATAAACTAATTATCTGAGAATTATCAAACGCCACTTAAATATTAAGGGCTCCTCAAGCTAAGCACGTTTTAAATCTATATTTCATAAAAATAAATCCAAGTCCACTGTGGGCTGGTACCAATTTCTAAGGGACTTCGCACCTTAGCATATATGAAAAGCCTTGACTTTTATACATGTAAGCTAAGGTGTGAACAGGCTGAGGTGCGCATTTCCTACCTGAATCACACTCCCACGTAAATACCTAACTGCCTTTAAATGTCATATATGATTCAGATTTTTATGGATCTAATAATATCGATCACAAAAATATAATCGTTTGTTAAAAGTATCAACCCATATAAGTCCGCTGAGCATGGGTCTTCTCCTCGAAATCAGGCGAGGAAGGTTTTGGCCATAGTTCACCTATGCACTAAGCCAATATGGATTGGTAAATCTGAAATGTTGTAATTCCTCCCACCTTAGAGCAACACGTCCTCTTTCCGGTGTCGAAGGAGGACCGTGTTTTTCTAATCCTCCAACTAATAGTCTTTTATCAGTTACTGACGCTGGCAATGAATTCAACAGTTTCTCGTTTAATGGAACGCTATAATCGTCAAGTGATTTAAGAGGATCACACCCATTAATAACACGTCTGCTAATTCGATTTCTAATAGAAAGTTCATCTTTCCTACAATGTATACAGTATATTTACTAGAGACAAAGTTTTAGGTTGTTAATGTTAGTAAATCTCAGCTACTCGTTAATCTGAGTCACAGTCATGGTTTAATAATTTTAAGGATTAATAAGTTGCATCAATAGAATGAGTTTATTTATAGTAAGACATCTACTACGAGTCTACGATACTGATATAAATTTTTCGTAAGAATTTGTTCGCTGTAAGTTACTAGGGATGTGGACGAAGGATCAGACATCTTGGCATTCAGTGAAGGGATAAAGGCTGATGATGACGTCTGACGATGATGTTATCGTGTAGGTATGTAGACATTCATGTGCTTAAGAAATATTCGTCACACAAATTCCTATGAATGAAGTAAATTAATGTACGGTTAAGGCCTTGAATCTTGATCTATCTCGGTATTAGCATCTGCATCTTTTGTTTGATGTGGCGCCTAACATATTTATTCACCGAAGTTTCCTCGAAAAAAGGCGAGGAGGATTCTTAAACACTGGAATGCTGGCCCCGTGTTACCCACATTTTGTGAAATAGGTGCACATCACACATTCAAGCACTTGCAATCTTACCAGGCTTGCAGCTTTTCTCACGATGTTTTCCTTCACCTTTGAGCGAGCGATGATCGCAGCTTCACCATTTTAAGGTACCACAGGGGGTCGGAATTGACCTCGGGCCTCACTCAATCTCCACCAAACTATAGCCATCAACGACGAGTGGGATTCTACCAACCCACAAGCGCCGCAACAACCATCTGCTATAAATGCTGTGACCAATCGGAATCTGATATAAATTGAAGTGTGTGTCCGTTTCTAATAGCTACCCATAACACAACTTCTCAACTTATGAGGCTAATATGATATAGTGCGACTGCTGAAAAAATTATTAAAAAAAAAGAAATGTGGTGTCGTGGGACACCAGGTAGGAACGAAGTTCCTTCGGCTAAAAAGAAAGGTATTATACACTAATCGCTTGTGTATGCGACTGTCGCGCCTGCGCACGTCTCATTTAACGCTTTTATTCCACGCACTTTGCTTACGGTTTTACTATCACATTTTTTTCAGTTCGGTCGCGCAGCAAAATCCCTATCCCCTTCAAGTCTGCCGTAAGGAACTTCGTTCCAAAAAATATTAAGGAACAAACAGGAGCTATGCAGCGAATCCTTTCCAAAGAGTACCAGCAATAGGAGGATCACAACCCCTTCCTATCACGGTAATATCGGCGAGCATGCTTCATCACTCACAAGTAACTTCCTAATGTTAAATAAACACAATATCCACATTCCATTACCATTAAACAGTTCATTAGCGATTTTAATTGATTCTATTAGAATTTATTATATTATCTTCCAATTCGCGTGTTGTGATAACCACTTATATTTACAGCTTGGCAAAAACATGAAGGCGCCTTATCTCACTTAAATCTCTTTATAGTGGGAAAACAGTAAGAGAATTTATTCGAATGTGGAACGTTTATTGCGTTACTCAAAATCTAGCTTTTGTGGACTAAGTACTAAGTAGTGTCAACATCATAATATGTTCCCATTTCGTAAAATTTTTGATTTCATGTCACTACGTCATACTCTCTTTGCCAAGCTGTATGTACGAATTGCGTGAAGCCAAGACAAGTTTGCATGATGAATATAAACGCGTGAACCCCAGTCAAAGGTTTAGATATAATTATTGAAATGAGTTTAGTACCTTCATTAATCAATGCATACAAAAGATCCTTTTTTTAATAATATCAGTTTAACTTTGTCAATAGAAAATTTAAGTTAGTCAATAGCTACCAACTTAAAAAAAGATTTTAAAGAAGTGAAGCAAAACTTAACCTTAGACTTTATATAAAACTTTTATTTTCATACAAGATAGCAGAGCTAGTTATTGACAAGCTTGCCAAGGCAATTAGTAAATTGAATTAAAAAAAAACATTTGGTAGATTTACATTACATTTAGATACCTAGAATTAGATATTATGTCTAAATAAATTTAATAAATTCGTTTTTTCATTCATTTGTACAAACTACAACTAAAAGTGATTCATGTATGAAATAATATGGTGACATTAAAGACGAAAGCTTCAGTGAAAGTTGACGTGGAATTTGTCACAACGTGATTCTCCACGTACGAGTTAATTCTACGCACCCCAGCGACGGGCGTGACTGTCTCTTGTGATGATAAAATAGACTGTATTTTACATTGAATAGGAGTCACATTAAGACAAAGAAGTAAGAATGGTTGCTATAGTCTAGTGATATTTATAATCTTCATGGAATAGAACGTCAATTTACAAAAATAAAAATATTTTTTTTTCTCGCCTGCTAAATAGAAGATGAAGTCATGCGCAAAGAATCATCATCAGCCTTTATCCGTCCACTGCTGAACATATGCCTTTTTTTCTTAAACGTCGGGAAATGCCCTTAGGCATCCCGCGAGGGAGTGGGTCTCCCCAGGCGGGTATGTGGAACTCGCTGCACCCGAAAGCTAGTAAGTGGACTCAGCTCTACCCACTGAAACCCGGCGAGTGTCACCAATGCCGCCTTTGGTGAGGTGTCCCGGATCTACAAGAAACGGGGCACGTCGACGGCTAGTCAGTCCCTAAGGGGACCGACGCCAACTCCACAGAGGGGTTACCCCGTACCACAGAACAACCCCTCCCAACGTCGGGACAGTACAATGAGGCGAGGTTCCCATTCTCGCCCCTTGTTCTTTTGCCCCGGAGGGCTGTTCCCTGAACGCTCGCATCCAACATGGACCTGCCACTGCACGGAGATCGGCTTCCAATATGGTTAAAGGCCAACCGATAGTTCGATTACCAAAACATGGAGAATGGGATACTAGTATTAATACCAATTGCTCTATATCATTTGGTAAAACGCCCACAAAACTATTTTCGTGGATTAACATTGTACCAAGTTAAACAAAATTAATTATTTACGGCGGTTTTCAATATCCTTACTATTTTAAACAAACATTTTCTTACAAAATCTGTCAAAATTTTAAGATGGATAAGAAAATTTTAAGATAGATAGGATAGGTATTGAAAACCGCCGTTAGTCGTACTATCAATGTGATAGAGAAGATCTATATAAAATAACGATAATAATAATAGTCCGCAGATGGGACCTTACATGACAGAGTTTTTGAAAATGGGTAAGACTCACTTCCAAGATATAAGTTTCACTTCTATCAACAGTTATCTTCTATCTTCTATGAGTTATGACCGGCTACATTTTGGATATCACATGTATTACGTATTGAACTATTTATCAAAACCTCCGTTACTCACGCATGTGAGGCGTGTCGTAGACGGGTGAGCAACGCCGTACACCATGGCAAATATATGAGTAATCACATGTAAATAGTAATTCATTTTACGGTATGTCTGTTTTGTGTTACGGTACAGCTACGACCACCATAACAACTTGCGTACGGTCTGCAGAAAAATTGTATTTGGTTTACTAGGATATGTGGCTCTTTTACTGTTTTGTATGCTCAGGCCCCCCATAAGAATAATCCCCCCCCCCCATTAAAACAGCAAGCAATAAAACCGCAGTTCTATAATTTAAAATTAAAACTTCGCAAGTAAAAAAATATAGAATACCACAAACCCGAAACCACACCCAGCAAATAAGCCACGTCATTACTATCCTGACATAAGAACACCAGTGCCAGTTGATAAACAGCCTGCACTGCTTAGAATACAGGTAATAATTTAAGGATGATGATGATGAAATAAAGTAACTTTTCTATAAAGTACTAGCAGCGCCCCGCGGTTTCACCCGTATACTTCCCATTTCCGTGGGATTACGGCGATGAATTATAGCCTATGTGATATTCTGATGCATTAGCTATATTATTGTAGTTTCGTCAAAATCCATTCAGTAATGTTTACATGAAAGAGTAACAAACATCCATACTTACAAACTTTCGCGTATACAATATTAGTAGGATTTACAAGGACCTTACTTTTGTAAATAATCACGACGACATCAAAGTACGTACCCAATGATCATGATTCATCAGAACATCTAATTCGTAAATAACTTTTTCAATTAAAACTCTGCAACCGGTACACTGATGATTAAATATTAATCATTGTTAAAATCGGTGATCACAAACAGAGCGTTTAATTAATTGGTCGGATGTGTCTCGTGCGCGGGAGAATTAGCGATGTCACGCCAAACTTGTTTTTGTACCTAATTAGTGATTACTACTGTAATCGATATTGGCTTTTTATATCATACGAAATTATCGATGTTAATTTCGTATCGATTATCGATCGATTTATTTTACTCAGTATATTGTTATTGTTCGCGAGTATTATTTTCGTAGATATACTGTGTTGAATGCTGCGATGGTATTTTATTTTTATTAGTTAACCAAAGCGATTGTAAATAATAACTTAATTGATTAGTTTAAGTTACTATAACAGCACATATTTATCATACATTCACAGACCATAGCTTGACTACGACATAAAAAGATCTCTATTTAGAATATTGTGAAAATTATTCAAATGTTTCTATGAATGAAATGGAATATCTATAAATTAAAAAATAACTTACTTTGTATGTATCTGTATTGCCCGGATAAATGACTGATGCCTCCAACATACCTGTACAAAAAAAATCATTTAATAATAGAATGAGGATAAAAATAAAAACAGATTTCTAAAATTAAAAGTAATAAAATTATGAAACAATTTCCTTTCTTTAATTTTTTTGCCTACAACTTATAATGAACTAATTCTTCTACGAATGTATCTATCTGCTGTAGGTATCTATGTAGGTATGTATATTGGTGTTGGTCAGCCATTAACCAGGGAAGACGATCTCTGAGCAGTGGTCGTTCCGCGTTGGATGCGAGTAGCAAGGGATCGGCTGTCTTGGCGTTAATTGAGGGAGACCTATCATCAGCGGATGGATGGATAAATATGATGACGATGATGATTATGATGATGATGATAATGATGAACAATTTACTTGGCCGACATCTATTTTCCATCCCCTTAAATTATAAGGCTGACCTACCCCAAAATTTTATTTTATTGACAACATTTTCCATTTTATTTTTTTTATGATACAGAATCTAAAAATAGACACAACTCCAAATTTTTACCCTACTACGATCAACTCCTGTTTTTAACAAAACGAAGTCTGTCGGGACAGCTAGTTATTTTATAAGCCTATTTGTAAATCAACAATAATTCTTTTTACACTATAAATAATATCTTAAATAGATTTCTATTTATCAAATATAGTTGTAGCCTAATTCGGCAATACCAGCTTCCAAAGTGCCAATTTAAAGTGAAGTCAAGGTAGGTTGGTTTGTGCGAACCAATCACTAGGTATGTTAGAACATAATATGATCTCAATATGCCGAATATACAACTTCTATCACAAGCGGATTTTGATATACCTACTTGTTTTTACTCAGATATTACTATAGCCTGAGGCTTTAGAGTAAGCATAGTTAGAGTTTAAAGTTCAAACCTTCCCTGTATTCCCATGAATATCATATCATAATGAACCAAGACTAAAATTATCCAAATCGGTTCAGCCGTTCTCGAGTTTTAGCGTGACTGTAAAAATAAAATTAAATATCTGTTATATTTAATTTTATATCTAAGAGAAGATAAGCCTATCAGGTTGACACTTGACAGCCAAGCGAATCAATATGACAGTAGTTTGACAGCTGTCATTCTAATTTAATATTTTCAGAACATAGCCCATTAAGATTGTAATTAAAATAGCGGTGTAGCATTAAAATTGTACATTCGACCAATGACCCCGTTAAACATAATACGCCGTAACTACATGTGTGTCAAGATCATCAACGCTTTGTTACTCCCACTGTCCAAGTGCGTATTCTTAATTATAGACAGACGTGAGACAGACTCCCCTGACAGTACCTGCTATTGAGAGAAGCAGGTTATCATTTGAGTAATGATTGGTTTGTAACCAGGTTCTTGGCAGGTTGGAGACAAATCGGTCCTTTACAAAACATACTGTATATAACTTTATGATAAACCAGCTGTTGCCCGCAGCTTCGCCTGCGTTAACTAAGATTTATAATGGGATCTTAGTACGCAAAAATAAGTAACTTTCCTGGTGGATTTTTTACACCTCGTGTCCGAAAAACCCAAATATCTTACGGAACCCTATTTTTTTCCAGAATAAAATTTAGCCTATGTTACTCGTAGATAATGTAGCTTTCAAACGGTGAAAGAATTTTTTAAATCGGTCCAGTACTTTATGAGCCTATTCATTACAACCAAACAAAAAAAAATCAATAAAGACAATATCTGCCAAAGCCTTTATGAAGAGGTAGGCCAGGCCAGCACAGATTAAATTATTATTAATCAAAAAATAACAAAAAGATAAAAAGACAGTCGCTTTTATGTTTTTTTTTATATTTTGGATCATTTGCCAGATAACCTAGACTAATAAAGGGGCGATCTATTGATTGCTTTCTTTTTGGACTTGAACTCTCACTGAAGCATTGGAAGCTCCTGACTTACTAGTTTGCGCTCTTACATGATAACATAAAGATTTTGTTTGTTTAGACAGTCTTCTTTGATCAGTATCTAACAAAAAATGATTGATTCGTAGCTATTCGTGATGACAACTTAAGGCTCCTTCAAAACTGATAAGTCTTAGCCTTAAGCACCTCGATATTAACTAGGCTAAGTCCCGCTTTACACTGTGCAATGTTGAAAAAGATCAAAAGTTAACCATTTATAATCTGACACCGGCTCTCTAACATTGTCACGTATAGTTATTGCTACATACAAACACAGAGGCAGATTAGATCTTAAATGTCAAACAATGTCACGGTATTGAGCAATATTTTGCGACATACATATTAATCTGAGCATTTATCATCGTCAGCTCTGATTTACACATTTTCAAAATGTAGGCTGGAGAATTGAGAGCTGAGCTTTCCTTTTTTTATTTTTATGCCGTTTTTTTGCTAGACAGACACCCGTATTCACAAACAACCTTTGTCCTTTGAGGCGTCACAGTACTTCTGAACGCATAGGGTCATTCAAACCAACACTTAAATGAAATCCGCCACTGCGTATCTGTCAAACCCATATAAAACCCAACTATTGATACCAGGAGCGCATAGATAAAAGCGTTCTTTTCACAGCTATGCGTTTTGAAGTACTGCGACACCTCATAGTATTGTTTGTGAATACGGGTGACAAGCCTACTTAGCTTGCTAGTAAATCCGCCACGGATTATCAGCCTTGATGATTCAAGAAATGGACATCTTTTTGCTTGTAAGATTACTATCGAGGTTTCTCTGGAAAAGCTCAAAAGATTTTGAAGGCTTAATGAAAACATTCCTCGTCATATTTATTTTAACGCTAAGCAAAGTTTCAATATTCTTCAGAGAAAATCACTCATAACATAAAATAAATACCGATATTATGAAAAAACTATAAATACAATATTTTTCATCTTAATTTTGCGGAGCTCGGTATTTTGATACTGTCTACGAAGGATTTGTTCACGAGACAGTCTAATGGTAAATGCCCCGTTTGAAATAGTTTTAGTAATGAAAACTGGAATCTTAATTAAAAACTGCATCTTGGACTGTTTATTTATGATGCTGTTACAGATTGTTGCTAAGCAAATGAATGAACAAATGGTTTAGCAATGAATAAGCAGTCTGATAAAAACGCTTATTGACTTGATTTCGTATATTATCTTAGATAATTCACAATCCAGCCCACTATAAAATCTTTAGTGTAGGACAACGTCTGTCGGCACCACTTGTATTTATGATCATGAATCATGATCATCATCATCATCAGCCTTTACCCGTCCACTGCTAATCATAGGATCCCTTGCCACTCCTATCCAATACGGACCAGACACTGCAAGTTTACTCGTGACACATATAATAAAGAGGTAATAATGTTTATGGGTTTGGACATAGCTGGCAATCAATCAATCATCGTAACCTATGATTCGAATTAAAAAAAAATTACATAGTATAAAACAAAGTCGCTTTGTATGTATGCTTAAATCATTAAAAGTACGCAACGGTTTTTGATGCGGTTTTTTTAATAGATAGAACAATTCAAAAGGAAGGTTTATATCAATAATACATGCTCAATATATTATCCCACTCAGATTCCGTTTTAAATCTCAGTTAACGCAGGCGAAGCTGCGGGTAATAGCCAGTTATTTTACTTAACTTTATCATTCTAATATCTGTGACTCAAATGGTCAAATTATTTAATCGTATCATGAATTATTCTGGAAACTTCCTTCAATATACAAGTTCAGAAACATTAGGTACTTCTTATTCTAATTGTAAAAAAAATCTACACATTAAGTACTAGCTGTCGCCAGCAGTTTCGCTGCCTTAACTAAGATTTACAACGGCATCTTAGCGTGATGATATAGCTTTTAGCCTTCCTAGATAAATGGGCTATCTAACACTGCAAGAATAATTTAAATCCAACCAATAGTACCCGAGATAAGCGCGTTCAAACAAACAAACTCTTCAGCTTTTTATATTCGTTATATTATACTGTATTAAGTGTAACTCGGCCCAAACACGGTTGGTTTTTATCAAAAGTCAAATATTGCCACAGATTTGCAATCGCTGAGCAATAATTATTTTTTCATTTCTAAATCTTGTTCATCTTATTTTGTTCACCTAAGGGTTTCCGATGCAAACGGTGTCTCATCTGAATGATTCAGTTGCGTCACACTTTTTATCGTCACATTTTACTTTTGTGTTTTTAAGTGCAAAATGTTTTTTTGCTTTAATGTGTAATTTCTTTTTCGAAATAAGCATATTTGTCTAGGCTATCGACTTTTGATCATAAAATTTCCAGTTATAATAGTATAAAATATACCAGCGTAAGTTCGCGTTAGTCTGATAGCTCTTTTTTGATAAAGTATAAAGTAATAATAAATAGTTTTTAATATTTTAACACGTATCCGTCCGATCTAATTTCTTTTACAAAAGTAAAAAAAGACGTACAAAAATGCTTGAAAACAAACAATTACGAAACAACAAAGCAGCGAAGAAAGTAGCGAGTACAACATATAATTTATATTTGTGAGTCGAAATTTTGAAAATTTGGGGTCAGACATTGTTTGCGATGACCAAATCGTGTGTGTCCCATTTCACACAAGAAGTAAGTTAATCGCGAATGTGTCATACTTAATTTACTTTTCACTTTATTTTGACATATTATTTGCCGAGTGCTGGTTATATACGAGTATGATGGCTCAAACTGAACAAATCATAAACGCTTAGAATTGCGAATTGCCGTGTTGAGCACTTTTTGGGGGTAGGGGAAAATCTTAGAGGTTCGTATAAACTGTGATTTTATTATCAAATTTATAACTCTATATCATCATCATCCACTGGATATCCGTCATATCCGTCCACTGGTGAACATAGGCCTCCCTCAATGAACGCCAAGACGACCGATCCCTTGCTACTCGCATCCAACACGGACCTGCCACTGCACGGAGATCGTCTTCCCATCTGGTTAAAGTTTAAACTACTGGTTTACTCTATATATTAACTATTAATATTATATAAAATTAATGTATTTAAACTCTAATTTTGCTCATAAATCACCATTAGAACATTCACTTCTTGCCAAGAGGTTCTGTTTTTGTTTTGCTGCTTCCTTGTTACAGTGCTACTTCATAGTATTAAAAACCATGTTACCATCACATACAATATTTCAGTTTATGCAGGTAAAGCCACGGGTAACAGTACATATTCGATGTAATTAAAACTATTACATATTTCAGATAGTAAGTTGTCTTATCATAATATTTACCGTTTATGCTTAACGGTTTCTGAAAGCGAGGAATTTGACTGGTTCATATGACCATAAGTTTATTTTAGAGGTTTATTTATGCCACTTTTCTTACGCCTTTGCATCCCTTCTCTAGTTGTAAGTATTTGACGAATATGATGTCTGTGAATCGTAGGATAGGAACGTATTAATTATTTATTTATATTTAATGGAAATAAAAAATAGTGTCTAGCAATTTCAGTAATAGTAAGATTTACATTATGACATTTATCGTCATCTTTTATCCGTCCACTGCTGGTCATAGGCCTCCTTCAATGAACGACAAGACGACCGATGACCTGCCACTCGCACCCGACACCGACCAAATTGCACGGAGATCGTCTTCCTACGTGGTTAATGGCTGTCCAACACTTCGTTTACCAATACATTTATTAAAAAGACTTTACAAACCAGCATGGACTTTGTTACCATGATGTGTTTATTTAAACTTCATAAATTACAATCTATATGCATTGTCTGTAAATGAGAACAATCACGAAAATATTTTCTAAGGCTAAAGACTCATATTAACAGATCATAGAAACCTTTTTGTCTGATCTGTACTCATAACAATATAAGTTTTTGTCAAGAAAAGGGTCGCCTTTTTTAATTTTCATGCTCATTAACATGGATAGTGGCAAAAAGTACGCGTTCCACGCAGGTTTAGAAATATTAAAAAAGTTGGGAAGCCAATGGCGGCCGTTATGTTACGGTAACCATAGAATTCTTAAGCGTTTCGGCTCTATAAGACGCCATCTTTGTATTCATAATTTAAATTTTAACCGAACACGTTTCCGTTACATTTAGAAATGTTATTTTTATAATGTATACCATAGAGTAATTTGATAATGTATACTATATAGTATTGGTTATAATATTCAACTGTCCGGTAAAAATACATTTGATTAAAATTTTGGATTGTTTTGTTTATAATAAAAAATTGGGAATCTCACCTTTCGGGAATCTAACATTTCTATTATATTGAATCATTATGCTGGCCTGGCCGCATGATCAAGAAAATTTGATAAAATTGTGAAAGTGCAAATAAAAAACAGTAATATTTTTCGTTTCGTTCTAAGAACGGAAAAACATTCCGCGTCCTATCAAAAGTTATCGGACTTTAAATATTATATTTTTAATAATTTTGTTAGTAGACTAACATAATTTTGTTAGTAGACTAACAAAACTTTAAACTTGATGTAAATCGTTAGACTCGTCATATTTTTTGATCTATCTAATCCTTACTCCCTACCTACCTTGAGACTAAACCCAGACACGATTATCCTGTCTTTAGCCTTCGTCACGCACAGGAAATCCATAACCAGTTATGGCTAATTAGCAGGCACGTTTCAATGCTGTTCCCATGGTGACCCGACTGTCTCCTATATAATCTATCACCCAGTAAAGTATAACCGTAGCGATCTAGACCGGACCGTAACGTAGGTAACTGTTGGCTTGTCATGAATTATACATAATTATTAAATAACTGTTATCCATACTAATATTAAAAAGAGGTGACGTTTGTGTGTTTTAGTAGTTTTAGTATAGAAACATAATATGAGACTATTAATTTTTTATAGCATACTAGCTTCCCCGACAGACTTCGTTCTGACAAAAGTCCAAAGATTGCTATTAAAAAATAAGGGTTCATTTGACAGGGGTGAAAATTTAGGGTTACATGCTGTATCATAAGAAAAACATTGTGACAGAATTTTATATCTATACTAATATTATAAAGAGGAAAGATTTGTACCTATTTTTGTATGTTTGTATGTTTGTAATGAATAGGCTCAAAAAGTACTGGACCGATTTCAAAAATTCTTTCACCATTCGGAAGCTACATTATCCACGAGTAACATAGGCTAAATTGTATTCTGATAAAAATAGGGTTCTGTAAGATATTTTGGTTTAGTTCGGACACAAGGTGCAAAAAATGTTATTTCGCGTACTAAGATCCCGTTGTAAATCTTAGTTAACGCAGGCGAAGCTGCGGGCAACAGCTCTAGTATTAGATAAGGTCAAACAGTCAGAAGAAGAAAGAAAGAAAGAATAAGCTTATTTGACACATAAAACACCTATAACCATCATACCAGACGCCTATAACCATCAACGCAACCAAAAGTTATGCGGATACATTGCCCTTCTTTTTTAACCCCCAAATAGGCCACCGGAAACTCACACACTACACGAAATGAGACAGCATATCTGTATTATATGAGCAAGTGTACCAACGACCAATTCAGCTGTAAATCAACATGGCAACAACTCTTAACAAATCTATACTCATCACGTCTCTACTTGAAATCATGGCTGAAAGCCTTTCCCAATAATATTATAAACGTGTAAACGTGTAAAAAATTAGAATTGTACATTATGATCATTATTACAATAATAATTAATTAGCTAACCATTAAAAAACTGACCATAGATTTCGTCAATTAATATAGTTTTTAATATAATCATTTATATTCTATCAACCTAAATCGTACTATTTATTATACATATTGATGTATGTAAGTGTAACTAGAAAATGAGAAATGTTTAAAAAAGACATTTGTTTTACAAACCGACGGCTTTCGTTGTTTATGGCAAGAAAGTTTGGTATGCTAATATTATTAATATATATCTAAATTTATAGACAAAGAATTGAAAGTTTAGAGAGTATGGGCATTGCATATGAATTATGCCCACTTTGACATGTCACAGTTTCGAACCAACAATGTCTGTTTTGCAATTATGGATATTTCGATTTATATAAAAATTCAGAAATTTATTTTCTTTACAGGGAAAACACAGGTAAATACATTTGAATATAAAAGCGATTTGCACTATAAATAACAGTATAATAGGTAATATAAAGTTCTATTTCTAGTAGAAGTTTTCTTGTAAAGATTCCCTTGTACTTCTGCATCAAACTCTTGCATAAAACTGTATACCATCTATAGATACCAACTAAAGAAAAACAAAAGAATGTCTCTTACAATTGGGGGTATTTTTTTCACACTGCACAAAATGTATAAAATATTTACGTTAAAAATAAACAGCACAGCGTGACAGCATTTGGAATCTTAAGCGTGGCAAAGGACTTGTATCTAAATTCTAAATTTAATAATAAAAAAAAATGAGTCCGTCCACAATCACCAATTCCATCACGCATTGGAAAGTCGAAAGGCGGATGGATCACAGCTTAGCATAAGCGAGAGCAATATAACCTTAATTCGTCGAGGAAAGCGCCTGCACATTTATTTTGAAGCCATTACTGAATTAACAACACGACTGACCGCGAACTATATTAAATAATTTCTTGGATGGGAGTATTTATGCAGACAATTAAATTTTGAGAAAATAAAAATTAATCATTATCATTTTCGTAAAAAGAATGAAATTTACTACTCATAGACAATAAATCTCATCATCATTTGACGACTTCTGTGGCTCAGTGGTTAGCGCGTTGGCGCACAAGCCGAAGGCAGCGGGTTCGAATCTCGCCAGGGAACACAAAAAAAATTCTGTGTTCCTGGGTCATGGATGTGTATTAAATATGTGTATTATATAATAAAAATCTTAAATATAAGTATTAATATAAAACGTATTAAATATGTATTTCCGTTGTCTGGTACCCGTAACACAAGTCTCTTCGAGAACTTAGCACGGGACCAGGTTGACGTGGTGTAAAAGCGTCCTATAAAATAATATGTATATTATTATTATTATCAAAAAAAAATCTTTAATTGTTTTAACATTGCTGCCTGCCTGCCAGATGGTGTCTGCGACTTCGTCAGCGTAGTAGGTATTAGATTTTGTACTATTCATACGTCTTCATAAATTATAACTGCTATATAAATGTATATAGCACATAGGTGTTATTCCGGAGTATAAGCTAATAATCCAAACCGTAGTTTTTGTGTGAAAGAGCAACAAACATCCATACGTTGGTAGTGGGTTCGAATTTCGATTCCTGCCCACGCTAAATTGTGCCATGTGCATTATCTTTGATGTGATGAGTATAATCATTTATTTTGTGACTATATAATATGTCACCTTCTGCCCAGCCTTTTCCCAACTATATTTTAGGGGTCTTTATTTTATATTTAAAATACTAGTATTTATATCTTTATTTTAAGATCTATTGATCTTCTTTCCTCCACAGCCCAGTAACTGGATAACACGGTACCCCGAGGTAAGAGTGGCTGTCAGATTCTCTGGCTTCTGACAACCCGGAGCGAGTCAAAGATCCACGTATGGCAGACGTGCTTTCCAAGGCACAGAGGAATCTCGGCATATAAAGATGGTCCACCCCGGACCTGGTGAATCGAACCGCGCGTCTATCACCACTGAGCCACGAACTCCACGTCATAAATATTGACTTTACAAATAAGTTAGTTTTAGATGGTTGCCATAATACATGATCGTTTAGTATCATATATAATATAAAAAAAATTATATCAGATACATATGAAAAATTAAATGGTCATGTCATGAGAGGTCATGTCATGAGACGTCCCGAAGACCATGTGGTAAAACAGGCCTTACGTCTGCCTATTAATAATAAAAGAAGAGGACGCCCGCAGGCTACCTGGTGGTCCACGGTAGCTAAAGACTTAGAGCTTGCCCAAATAAATATTTCGACAACCCAGGACAGACTGTCCTGGCGCAATAGAACGAGGAGAGCCGACCCCAAATAATGGGAACAGGCTAGGACAAAGAAGAAGAAGACATATGAAAAATTAAAAAAAATGTGTAGTCGTTACTACAATATTACTATTGTAATGAGTAATACAGTAAACATTTTATTACGTTCGATGACATAACCGATATTTATTTACACGTGTATTACTCACTCGCCCTTGATAATACAATTCGATTTGGTTTATTCTACAATTAAACATTGTTTTATATTAATATCGTATAAAAGTAAACAAACTGTCTTGATAGTAAACTGTGAGTCACTGGCGCCAGTCAGACTTATGTGTAAGTCTAAGTCAACATGAGATGGAAGAAAGCAAACGTTGTCTAAAATTAATATGAAGTTATTTATTAATGTAGGTGACTCAGGTGGTGTTGGTCTCCCCACCACGGTTCAGGCCTTGTCGTGGCGGTGGGGCTCAGTAGCCCAAGGTGACCCCAACACCTTTGACCAAGCGAAGCCAAGGGGGCTCAGCGCTGATGGTCTAATTATTATCGGCTTCGAAGAGGGCTGTTAAATAATAAAAATAAAAACTTTGAATGTTTAATTTGAAAAGGTTGTTTTAATTTTGTGATTGGTTTCAAAGTAATTCAGATGGGCGAAATAGTTTAAAATTAATCACGAAATAGGGATGTTGACATGTGTTACAAATTCACTGTTTTACATAGAGTGTATTTGAAAACCTAAAATAACATTTTAAAAGTCTACTTAAAATTTTGAAAATTAATTTTAAATGATAACGAGAAAAGAGAAATAACGCGAACTCTGCTTATCGGTGTGTGACGTAATCATGGTTACATGACATCTTGGAGCGTTTTTGCGGCAATTTTGAAAACTATTTTTCTTTACATAATTTTTTGTTAAAATTGGACATATTTCGTAACAAAAGTCTTTTTTCGTGTTTACCTATGATAAATCTATCAAATAAAATTCTACCCGTGAAGTGCAAAAGAGTTGAAACAACATTTTCAAATTCAATATTATGATTTTTTTAATAAACGCATCATGATAATCCGCCTTAACCACTACTTACAGAGTAAGTACAATAATAAAATAAAACGCTATTTGGTTCGACCGCATTAGTCATTTTTACGGTACATTGCGTTTCGTTTTTGCTCTTTTAATATTCGTCAATTGCCATTTGAAATTACCAATTCCTATGCATTATTGATTTTAGCATAATTTATTCATATATTGCATTGAAAACAAAACGTATGTTAGTAGTTTTGTATTGTTTACTGAAGCGTAAGTAAAATAGATTTGGGGTTACCCAACTAGGACAACAGCATAAAGGAGCTTTCTTGTAACGAATTTGAATTTTCCATCGACCACACAACATATAGACTCTTAATGTTTGATTTTTCGTATTAAACGCATTCCGGCAACTAGCTGAGGTGAGACGAAAGGGGTTGCAAAGCTGTGATTAGCTTATTCAATGTCATACATTACCAATCACGGACCGTTAAAAAGAAAAGGATATATTTCGCAACGGTAATTTCGAAAAAGACAAAAACCATCTCTGCAAAAATTTATCTATGTTTTCATACCTAGACAATAGAACCTAGACTAGAAATGTTTTCCATTTATCTATTCCTACGATACAAATGGCTATATTAAATTCACGTATGTTTATGTAATAAATGGAATTTTATTAAATGATCTTTGAACCAGATACTGGTCTGGTGTAATAACGTTACATCTGCATTCCATGTAACGGGCGAGCATAAAAACTTGCACGTAATGTTGATAGTACATCACATATTTATGTTGACCTAGTACCTACTTAGAAGTAAATAGGAGCCGTCCCTTATGATTCGAATTTATTTTTTATTTAGGCGCTAAGGTAAAGTTGTGAAAAAAATAAAAATTAATAACATTCTTTCTATTTCTTCTATTAAAAAACCGTTTCAAATGCTGTTATGCAGAAATTACTGTTTTATATATAGAATAAATAAAATTAAGTTATAACAATTTAGACAATTATATCTAAATTTTATCTAGATATTGAACAACTTAAGTAATCCAAAAAAAAACAACAAAATGGGATTATTTTTTTTTACTATAAGAAAACTTACGATTTTGTCGTCTCGTAGATAACCGTCAAAATATCGATTTAATGATGACACAAATTATTATCGATACCATTAACGGACAATGATGAATCGATTTAGTGAGGCGAATACCGATTATAATTATAATCTGGGAAGCGAAGTATGTAGGTCGGTATTAACCGTTATTTAAACTGTTTACATACGGGTAGGTAGATGATAAATTATCAATAGCTGTAACGAATTTACCATTTTATAAATATGTTACCCAGCAATCGCACCGCGTAAACTA
Source organism: Lycaena phlaeas (assembly GCA_905333005.2). NCBI lineage: Eukaryota > Metazoa > Arthropoda > Insecta > Lepidoptera > Lycaenidae > Lycaena > Lycaena phlaeas. The sequence goes on from HG995173.1 coordinate 14,582,700, forward strand.
GCCCCGTGGTAAGTCCGTAAGAACCTGTGTTATGGTTACTAGGAACGAAAATAAATTTCTAGAAAAATCATATATATTGATCATTTAAATGATCTGCACTTGGCTGGACTCAAAGCCTAGACTACTGCGTTAAGTGGCCAGTAACCTCGACTCTATCAGTCGTCAATTAGAATTCTACCAATATTATAAACAGCGGAAATAGTAAGAATGTATCGATGAATATTTGTCACTAATTCAAGCAAAACCTACTGTATAGATTTATATACAACTTTACCAGTTCATCCACCAAAATAACATATAAATAGGCTGTAATTTATTACCTTACCATCTTAGTTTATCGGTAAAGACACAAATAATCTACCTATTACTAATATTACTAATAATATGTGTTTTAGAGTACTGAGTAGCCAATGTAAGGACCGGCCATCTTAAAATCTTCGGTAGAGGATATAAATAGGCTAAAACTACTATTATTACACCTTATCATAATAAAAAATAAATCGAATAAGGTTGGTTTACGAACGGTAATTTTACGTGATAACGTCATAATCACAAGCCAAACGCTTAGGCCGATCGTGCCTCTCTATCGCTTGTTCCACGCTCTCGCTTGCACGCTCGGTTCTGGCAGAACGTGAGCATGAGTCATGTTTTTTTGTGCATACAGTCTGATTTTATCAACTTTTAGCACGTTATCACGTCAAATAGTTAGTATAATAAAAGTAAAATAAGTATACAATTTTCTTCACTGTCTTAAAATTACGTAATTTTATTGCATATAATGTATCATGATCAACGATTATAATTAATTGTTGTAACGAAATGTTTATTATCTTGATGATTATAGCACGACTTTGTCTTGATCTATGGATCTATGGATCTATGTTCGTAGGTACATTATGTTACAAAATTAACAAGTTCATTTGCTCAGAGGCAGGTCGATTTCCAAAATATAAAATTATCACAGACATGGATCGAGATCGTCATCATCGCTGACCACCCCGTGTCTGTCATACACATTTCGCAGTAAGTTTTTAAAATACTGGATTCCGTCAAAGAATTCAGACGTATATAGAAGGACATTTCATAAGAGCGTTTTGAGGACAAACTTTCTGCGATGCAAACGTCCGCTTGGCGGGACACCGCGATGTCCCTAGCAGACTACGAGACTACAGCCTACGAGAGCGAGCGAGTGCGAATTGGGGACATGTCCCCAATAAAGTCAACACAAAAAATTCTTAAGAATTGACCCTCTATAATCTATATACGTCTGAATTCTTTGATTCCATCTAGCATTCCATTTTCTATTGGAAGCGATATATAATATTACTAGCTGTTACCCGCGGCTTCGCCCGCGTGATTTTAGATTTACGGATTTATCATGTCTGATGATAATCATTTTCTATGTTAATAATGACGTTTTTGTATTAAAATGGATATATGTTATCTTGAACATAAAGACATTATACCCCTTCGCTTTCTGTATTTTTGTATGCATATAATGTACTATTAAGGATATTATTACATATTGAACTGCCCGTTGAAATCACGGCAACACGGTTTATTTTCTTGCGGATTATTTTGATTTTGCCATATCTCCTAAAGTATTGATTTAATTTACATGATGTAAAGGGCAAAAATTATCTTCATAAAGTGCTCAAGCCAATTAATTAATTTAAAATGATAAGGATTCATACCTTATTTGTGTAAATAGCTTTTAAACTATCGCGCAATAGTTGCCCATTTCTTTAAAGTATTAAATGGATATAGTATGATATCCCTAAGAGATAGACATATGCCATCGCGGACTTTTTTGTAGACCTATTTGAGATACACAATTCCACCATACATTATTTTGTTATATCTTAAAGGGTTTAGGCAGCGTTTTCGTTGAAAACTCCCAGGCGACCTATTTTTATCCGACACGTCCAACAATTATTGTTATATCTTAGCCAATGTATATAAAAACTTAATAAATTATATACATAAACCTTCCTCTTGAATTGTCCTATCTATTAAAAGAAACCGTATTAAAATCCGTTGCGTAGTTTTAAAGATTTAAGCGTACAAAGGGATATAGGGACAGAAAAAGCGACTTTGTTTTATAATATGTAGTGATTTATATTTAATAGCCTGATAATATCGACAAATGTTAGGTTTGACCTAAAATGCCAAGGTCCTTGATAGGAAATTCCTTAAACGCTTTATTGAACAAAGTAACAGTTTGTTCTGAATTCTCGAGTGTCGACAATCATCTATGGATCGCAGATAATGTAAGACAATGGTACTCGTTCCGTTTGGGTGGTACTCTTGCGCATGCGCCTATGAACCATGCGACTTGCGACACATGCATGGTCATGCATTGTAAAACTGTACTATACTTTCCTATTAAATTCATTACTTTACTCCACTGCATCTAATTTGATAATTCTTTTCTTGTTTTGTTCATTGGTTATCGCTAGGACAAGGTTTATATAAAAAATGGTGATTATTAAACATTCAACATTTTAAATATAATTTTTAGTAGATACTTTTGTGATAGTCTGACATCAATTTGGTTTCGAAATTATTATTTTTGGAACATACTTTTCTAAGCCTTTCTTGATTAAATAAGCTTTATTACATCGAGCATATAACTGAATGGAGTAAATAAATAGACACCTTAAATATTCTACCTAAATTTGGTAGCGCTAGATTGATTTCTTCCTTTCGGGTTCCTTTAAGTTTACGTGAGACAGCCTAACCAAAATCGGCCACGTAATTTTGTTATAATCTACGAGTACATCTACACTAATATTATAAAGAGGAAAACTTTGTTTGTTTGTTTGGTTGTAATGAATAGGCTCAAAAAGTACTGGACCGATTTCAAAAATTCTTTCACCATTCGAAAGCTACATTATCCACGAGTAACATAGGCTAAATTTTATGCTGAAAAAAATAGGGTTCCGTAAGATATTTGGGTTTTTCGGACACAAGGTGTTAAAAATCAACCAGAAAAGTTACTTATTTTGCATACTAAGATCCTGTTGTAAATCTTAGTTAACGCAGACGAAGCTGCGGGCAACAGCTATATATTATATTTTAGTGTTTACATCCTAACGTTGTACGAATCGCTATTTTGGAGTCTAATAAAAAACAGTACAATTGTCAATTGGTCACAAAAAAGTCTTATAATTTGAATACCCAATTATTCTAGGCCACAGCTCATCTTCCAAAGCTCTATTTTCACTAGTATAATTGGTGAGATAGCGTCTATCTCACCGATTCTCCGCCGTTCACATCTTTCACGTGTGAATATAAACAATCGACGTACGAGTTTTTATATAACGCGAGCTATAATATAATTGGCTGAATATAGGCCATTGTCATAGACAATTAGTACTAGATATCTGAACGACAAAACAATAGATTATTTGTCAAATGTCGTTTTGTAATATTGCCGTTCATAACACCACTCACAACTGTTACACAACCTACAAATCGATTTTGTTTTATACTAATATAGGCAAATTAGGAGACGAACTAAGACTAAGAACATAAAATGAAGAATGGTTGTTAGAAGTTCCATAGCCAGTTACTACATTTAACTTACACCATGGCCGATTGAGGGCCTATGTTCCGAAGTGGACGGATAAAGGCTAATGATGATGATGATGGCTGATTTATCGTGTTCATTTCTGTGTGTCATAAAGCATTTGAAAAACATCGCTTTGCCTCTGTTTAAATAGGAGCAGACTATGTTTAACAGACTATTTACAAATCATAACCATATTCAAACGAGTTTTTTACTCAATGAACTATATGACTGTAAATACTAAATGCCCGTAATTACACTATCCTGGTTTTTACAGCCACAGTTTATCCATAAGATGATAGATACATGAATCCAAATTATAGTCTGTAAAGCCATAGATTAAATAGATTTTTGGTAAGGCCGTAGGCAACTTTTTAGTATAAGTTAATCGCACTCTGGGTCGCTGAACCAGGTCGCTGAGTAAGTAAGTCTCAAAAGGTGTCTAGATGGATGGATGGATGGATTCGTTTTACCAAGTATTAACATACTCGGCTATTGTTAGACTAAATTAAGTGTGTGAGATTTAAAACGAGTTCAATATTAGCCGGAATGTCCGGCTAAGAGTCGTGGGAAAGTGAGTGAATTAAATTCTAACAGTCCAACGGGACAAAGTAGACCGTTACCAAGGTAATGGGGACAAAAAGGGTATTCATATTCAATGAAAGAAATATGTTTCAGATGGAAATATTATTCACATTTTCACTATCGCTTTCCTATGCTGTGGCCAAAAGCCCCGATCTCGCTCAAAGGCCTTTTGGCCACAGCAACACAAAACACAACGAAGACGTTTGATGGACAAAGTAGGACCGTATCCATGCAATAGCGTAAGCGGCACAGTGCATCACTGCCATTGAATTGGATGGACATTTATAATTTCTATAAAAAAAGTTTGGAAAAAAAAATGTGAAAAATTATAAAAAATTCAAAATCAATATGAAGCGCCATATAATACGGACAACAGAAATATCCCATAATTGGTGTAATTGGCCAATGAAGCGGCAAACCTGTTCCGAGCGGCAGCGCGTATTGTGGGGGTTTACGCAGGTGTGTTCGTACTTCCTATTTGTATGTATGGAGTATGAAGTATGGTGAACCGAATTATGCGTAAGTATATCAAACATTTAATGTTACCTACTTCATTGACCCTAAAATAAAAATATGTTCGTCACGTCAAAAATATATACTTAAAAATATATATTCAGTAAATATCTATATAACGAAATAGTGTACAAGAGTAATTAAATTTAGTAAACGCGTGCACACAAAGGAATGCCATTCCATGCAGCAGTGCCTACTGCCTAGGTTATCAATGACATGGCATGCATTTTCGGGTCGATGTTACTGCCAGTATCGACTATCGACATTGTACGTCGATATGCTTTATACACAGCATGTTTTACTTCGTTCCTAAGGGCCTCTTTTTAAATTCTAATTGCTGCCTTATACAAGTATAAAGTTCCGTAGACAAACAGTCTACAAAGTGTACTAAAAAGCAAGCAAGCAAAAGCTGTAGCTGTTGTAAGCTGTATGTATATTTTGTGTGTGTGTTATTGTTGTGAATAATAAAAGTGTTTTTCTTTCTTTCTTTCTTTATAAATGTCGTATGCATCTATAATATCAGATTAATTGAGTGTGACCTAGCATCGATCGAACGATCACACGAATTTGTTGATTCCGAGTTCAATTATTCCGACTGCAGTCTCTATGTCTATCTCATACACCGTACAGTATACGTCAGATTAAATACTAACAAAATACGTGTTGGTCTCATTGAGTGTGACCTAGCGTCGTCCTACAAACGGCTGATAACCGTGAAGGCTTATGTCCAGTAGAGCCTTGCGTAACGTATTGTTCGCAGATTTATTACCTAAAGGCCAATAATGATTATTACTTGTACACACGAATAGTATTTGTTTCTTACGTAACAGCGATCGTGACATTTGTAAATTATCGCCAACTAAGACGTATACTAGACTACAAGCCCATGGAGAAAAAAAAACCTGTGAAATGAACGCTTAAAAGGCTGGTACTATATCAGAAAATAACACTGAGCACTATGCAGTCATTTCTGAGTTGTACAGGAAAGTACGGGAGTAAATGGAATTTCCTAGAAACAAGTGAGGAATTACGACCAATTGTTAATGTACGGCTTTTGTCTAAGATGATTAAAAATAAATGTCGAAAACCCTAGTGTCGTACTAAAGCTGTGGTTCCGGAAGTCAGTGCAAACTTTTAATTTGTCCATATTTGTATAGACTACATTCCGGTCTTACATTTCTGTACGGCATTTGTGTAGTTCCTTTGGCATACATATTACATATACAGATACTTTACCCATGAACGCCGTACATATTTCCAGGGTACAACTCCGTACGTGAGTTTATTGGTCAGTGTTATTTACTGATATAGTACCAGCCTTCTAAGCGTTATTCACGTTGGTTCATTTCACAGGTTTTTTCTCCGTGGGCTTGTTGTCTATACTTCATGTTTTAAAACTGAAAACTCTGGAATGACCAGTCAAATAACAATAAACTTAAGTATTGTTGTTCCTGTTGTCTATACCGCAGAGTTTGAAGACGAAAGTCTTCAACCAATGCGTTCTACCCCGATAAAAGCGCGTCGATTCATTTCTCTCGTAAGAGAAAGACACGCTTACCTAAACGCAGACAAACATGGTTCACGATGAAACCAATCTTACTAAATAACGTCGTTATTCCCAGAGTTAGACAGGTCAAGTACCTGGGGGTCACCCTTGACAGGTCGATGTCGTTTAGACCACACATCGCCGCGATTTCTAAAAAAGCCCGTTTCGTCAGTAGTAGACTGTACTTCCTCATAAACAAAAAGAGCAAAATGCCCCTCAGGCACAAGCTCACCCTCTATAAATCATGTATCCGCCCCATCATGTCATACTCCTGTGTGGCATTCGCGCATGTGCCTCAGCATAGACTCAGAGGCCTCCAAACGATCCAAAATAAATTCTTACGTGTGGCAACCGGTTGCCCGTGGTACGTAAGAAACATCGACCTACACCGCGACCTCAGACTAGATTCGATTAGGGGCCATTTCAAAGCGATGTCAGAACGTCACTTCGAAAAGGCACTTCTCCACCCGAACCCACTCGTCGTGAGTGCGGCAAACTACACCCCCGATAGCTTAGCACCTAATAAGTCTAGGTTACCTAAGAATGTCATAACCGATCCTGTTGATAAAATCACAGAACTGTTAAAGCGCGACGCTGAAGCGCGACGTAAGCTACAACACACACTCAGACATAACACAGCCGGTGTTAGGCACACATTCACACCGCATGGGCCCCGGGGTCGTATGCGACGTCGAACCCTACACTCCGTTGACCAGTTGATCCGGATCAACCGCGACAGCATAGGCTCAGATCAGCTACGAGTCGACACCAATATAGACCGTGTAATCACCGATAGCACTCTGCTATCGGCAGCTTGCTCGGGTCCCGCGCTTGACCCGCCTCCCCCGCTACCGGGGGAGGGGAGGGCCGGCCCTCACGATAGGTTTCTAACGTCACCCGTTCCAAACCAGTCGACCGTAGCTGACCAAGTTAGGTACAAACCCGACGCCATGAACATGGCGGGGGGCAACCCCCCAAATTTTTAACGTCATAGGATGATCCAACCGGATCACCCCATTTCCGATGACGCATAACGGTCACTAGGACCATTAGCATAGATCCAACCGAAAAAAAAAAAAAAAAAAAACCAATGCGTTCTCCCCGTGATGAATTACGGGGCCGAAACCTGGCCTCTTAATTTACGACAGGTCCGCAAGTTTGCCGTAGCTCAACGTGCTATGGAGCGTGCTATGCTGGGTGTTTCTTTGGCAGATAGGATTCGAAACGAAGACCTTCGCCAGAGAACTAAAGTTACCGATATTACGCGAACAATAAGCACGTTGAAGTGGCAATAGGCTGGTCACGCACTCTGAAGAACAGATGGCCGATGGGCCATTAAGGTTCAAGAGTGGAGGCCGCGTTTAGGTAGACGAAGTGTTGGTCGGCCATTAACCAGATGGGAAGACGATCTCCGTGCAATGGCAGGTCCGCGTTGGATGCGAGTAGCAAGGGATCGGTCGTCATGGCGTTCATTGAGGGAGGCCTATGTTCAGCAGTGGACGGATAAAGGCTGATGATGATGATGATGATGATTGTTGTTCATGAGCGACGTCGACCACTTATCATCAGGTGGCAATTTTCCTAGTCCGTTTTGCGCGGTACGTGGAGAATACAGATTAAAAAAAAATTCAATCTGAATTTTCTTGTACCGCGCAAAACCGTGAAAACCTTGATAAGTTCGTTAGCAGTAAAAGTCGATAAGAAAAGTGTATAGGAATTGTAGTAGCGTAATATTTACATCCTTTAAAACGTTTAATGAATGTGTTTCTAAGCGGTCAATTATTTTATTTCACTCCACCACTGAACATAGGCCATGTTCAACAGTGGACGAAAAATACTGATGATTCATGATGATGATATATTATATTCAACAATCTTGTAGGTTTTTTAGGATGTTTTCCACCTCCCGTCCTCAAGTCTACTGATATAATACCTACCTCGGGCTGATGATCATAAAACAAGGCGCAAAACATCTTGTTTCGTTGCAAAACTATCTCAATTGTGTCGCATCGTAACAAAACTGACCTATATAACTCTTGATTTCTAATCGATTATACGATTTGAAATTGATTTCTCTAATTATGGATTGCCATAATAATGCATAATCAATGAGCTATTCACAACTCTGGCGAAATTTTAAATTTAAAAGCCACTAGAAAGTAAGTCTATTGTTTAAAAAATGTGTAGTATACGACTTTAAATGGTTTTAATATTTTGCGAACACATTAAATTATAAAATTTAATTATCACTTACTATTACCAAAATGGTTTTTGGTAACTGTTTGGTAAATTCCTAAGACATTCTAAATATTTATTTTAAATTTCTTTAGAGATTTTTAATTTCATGTTGTAATCACTACATATTATAAAACGAAGTCGCTTTTTCTGTCCCTATATCCCTTTGTACGCTTAAATCTTTAAAACTACACAACGGATTTTGATGCGATTTTTTTAATGGTTAGGGCAATTCAAGAGGAAGGTCTATGTACAGTCAGCGTCAGATTGATCTTAGCAGCCAAAGTGCTCAAAAAGATCTGACGGACAGAATTTCATTAATATCTAAGCATTCAAAGTTGTCATATAGATGTTAGCATCCAAAGTAGTCAAAACATCTAAGCAACACATTTTCCATATTTATCGGAGCAGCCAGAGTATTCATATACATCTTAGCATACAGACTGTTCACAGGTATCTAAGCATCCAGAGTGTTCAAAAATATCTTGGCATAACAGGAAAATCAATCTTATTACCAGTACTTAAAGTGTATGTGGCTTATATTGATGCCAGACGTCAGGCGTAGATATTCAATTAGTATCATCTGTCTTTATTTACTTAAACAATTTTTAATAAGCTATCTCTTTCCTTCAATGTGTCAGGTTCTTGACATGTCATTTTTCTATTTCAGAATTTGTTGAAAGCAAATATTTTATATAAAACATTTATGTGATCATAAAGTGTGTTACACATTATCGCCAAAATTAATTACAATATATTTAAGTTTACCAAACACAAGAGTTCGCCTATTCGGCAAGAATTGACTATGTAGTATGTGTGTAATTTTTGTTTGTGACCAAATCAGAGGACTCTTGTATTACATAAAACTAATATAGGTATTTAAAAATATCGATTAGCTTATATGAAAGCTATCCTTAAACTTTTCGCTAATGATAAGTATATCATCATCATCATCATCATCAGCCTTTATCCGTCCACTGCTGAACATAGGCCTCCCTCAATGAACGCCAAGACGACCGATCCCTCGCTACTCGCATCCAACGCGGACCTGCCACTGCACGGAGATCGTAAATAAAATAAATATAATAATAATATTATTCGATACGATAAATATATGTTGTAGTATATTACATTACAAAAAAAAAACGTGCATAATATAACGAGTGAAAAAGTGCTCTGAACAAAAATGTGTAGAGCCGACCCAGACTTGTGTCTCAGAGTATAGTACGCTCGCTGAAATCTTTTGTCGAGAATGTAGAGCGTCCTTAACAATTACCATTTTGACAGCATAAATGATTTATTAAAAACTAACTTTTTATCCATTATCATCATCAACCTGTAGCCGCCCACTTACGTAAGCCGATATGTATCTCTGAAAGTTGCTTCTTACTGAAAGATTTTTTAAAATTTACAATTAGCGTCAAACAATTATCTAGGCATGTGATCGTCAATCAAGTTTTGAAGGTTAAATTTCTTACTGACTGCAACTAAAACAAGTCTACCTAAACGCTAGAAATAGGGTGGAAACTGAACTACGGAAAACTTTTAGACCAATTGCCTGTTGTTGGTCCGACTTCTTAGCTCCTTCTATCATATTCATCTGATACCTAAAATTGCGATGCATATTTGAGAATTGTCTAAGTAAAATTATTATTATTACTATTGCCTATACAGTTTATTTTATTTTATTATTTATTTATTATGCACCGGCAACAAAACTTATAAGAAATCAAATAAGGCAAATCAAAGTTAACAAGTAAACACATTATATACTTACATAAAATAATAAATGACCAGCTAAGGAAATAAATAACACAGCAAAAATTAAGAGTTGAAAGTTTAAAATGTATAATAACAGAATAAATGATGACATATACTGATGGTTCTTTACAAAAAAGGAATCGAGAAAGATAGATAGAAATTTATATAGACGACTGATCTTAATGTTCATTGAAAAGGCCTATGTCTGGAAGTGGTCAGAAAAATAATAATGATACAATAATCGCGTGTAGCCGCCATCAAAGCGATCAGATTTAAATGTCTGCTTTTGGAAATATAATAGGTTTGATCCAGTCTTGCTTTGTGGAAGAAGCACCCATCTTACATGAATGTAATCAGCTGGTCACCTGGCTAAACGTAGGTATAGTCTTGGCCTCTTCTGGAGTTAGAGCTCGAGGTTCAATCATGACCGTATGTAGTGATTTGTAACGTGGGTTTTTAAATTTTTGATTACACTCTGAGCATGATACCATCGCTCACTCGCCTCTCGATTCACTAACCAGGATTGAGCCAAAGCATCGGTAAACTGTAGTCCAATAGCTTCTTCGTCTGATTTCGAGGAGGAGACCTGTGCCCAGGAATAGGACATATTATATAGGTACTTTACTTTCATTTATTAATACTCCAGCTCCGATAAAAATGTTTTTTTTTGCGCGTCTATCTTTACTGCTATAAATCGCTGGAAGGCTTGCAGGAGATCCTGCAATCTAAGTGAATCCACTCGACGTGTGGGTCTTCGAAAAAACTTTGTCTAGACAAAAGTTTGAGGGAAGACCATTAGGATGGTGCCCGTTCTATGGAAGCTCAGTCATATTCTCGCGTCGTCTACACCTTAGAGTTTCAAGACGAAGGACTTCAACCAATGCTCTTTCACCATGATGACGTACGGGGCCAAAATGTGGCCTGTAAATATACGACTTACCAGAACGTTTGTGGTAGCTCAAAGTTCTATGGAGCGTGCTATGATGGGTGTTTTTTTGACAGACAGGATTCGAAACGAAGACCTCTACCAGAGACCTAAAGTTACCGATATCACGCGAAAAATAAGCGAGTTGAAGTGGCAGAGAGTTGATCAAACCGGGTTGTCGATGGGCCGGTAGGTAAGGTTGGTCAAAGAGGTTGTTGGTTTAGTTAGACAAAGTATTGGTCGGCCATTTCCTAGGTGGTAAGATAATCCCCGTGCACTGGCAGTTTTAGATGCTAGTCGCAAGGGATCGGCCGTCTTGGCATTCATCAAAGGAACCTTATTTTCAATAGTGCATGGATAAAAACCGATGATGATGATATTTTACGTGACAACAGCAAGATGACAAATATGAATGCTCAAATAATATAGAAGTACCAGGTTGACCGAGCAAATATTTGGTTTTTATTTGTTTTGATTTGGATACCCTTATATATATGATATTATGATAAAGGTTTTCTCCCAAAATATGGAAGGAACAAAAAAAAAAGAAAAAGAAATTTATTGCACTAGAGATACGAACCAGGCTCTTTAGGATTCGAGTAAGTTGGATTTTCTAACTGAGCTACTCAATCTTAATGTTTAATTGCGAAATTTACGTTTGTATCCTAATGATATTGTGGCGGTTTATCATTAACTGATAACACGAATAAAACGATATTTTCCAACAATATATCCTAGCTAGATCTATTCATCGCCCCTAAAACCCCGCGTATACAAATTTCATTAAAATCATTGGAGCCGTTTCCGAGATTCTGATTATATATTATATAAAAGATATAGAATTTGTGTCCATTACATATTTATTCTGCTATTTGGCATAATTTCACGTTCGCAATATTGTCTGTTGATTATTATCTAAAATCTAAATTTAGACAAAAACATCGAAGAAAAGCAAAATTCTTTAAATTACAACTTTGACAATCAATAGTAAATATTGTTTGTCTTAATTAATTTTACACTCTAACTACGTCTAATAAGGTAATGTTTTCCTTTTAACAAGACATTATTTGTATATCTACGACTGACGTCTGCCATCAATATAAGCCACATACACTTTAAGTACTGGTAATAAGATTGATTTTCCTGTTATGCCAAGATATTTTTGAACACTCTGGATGCTTAGATACCTGTGAACAGTCTGTATGCTTAGATGTATATGAATACTCTGGCTGCTCCGATAAATATGGAAAATGTGTTGCTTAGATGTTTTGACTACTTTGGATGCTAACATCTATATGACAACTTTGAATGCTTAGATATTATTGAATTTCTGTCCGTCAGATCTTTTTGAGCACTTTGGCTGCTAAGATCAATCTGACGCTGACTGTACATAATTTATTAAGTTTTTATATACATTGGCTAAGATATAACAATAATTGTTGGAGGTGTCGGAAAAAAATAGGCCGTCTGGGAGTTTTCAACGAAAACGCTGCCTAAACCGTTTTAGATATAACAAAATAATGTATGGTGTAATTGTGTATCTTAAATAGGTCTACAAAAAAGTCCGCGATGGCACATGCCTATCTCTTAGGGATATCATACTATATCCGTTTAATACTTTTAAAAAATGGGCAATTATAACGCGACAATTTGAAAGTTATTTACACAAATACGGTATGAATCCTTATCATTTTAAATTAGTTAATTAGCTTGAGCACTTCATGAAGATTATTATTCCCCTTTACATCATGCAAATTAAATAAATACTTTAGGAGATATGGCAAAATCAAAATAATACGCAAGAAAATAAATCGTGTTGCCGTGATTTGAACGGGCAGTGTAATAATAGTATCTATCCTAAATACTAAATATTATGCATACAGAAAGTCTGCGAAGGAATATAATGTCTTTATGTTCAAGATAACATATATCCATTTTAACACAAAAATCCGTAAATCTAAGTTTATGCGGGCGAAGCTGCGGGTAACAGCTAGTTAAACAATAAAATGGAACAAAACTTATGCGAGTCAATCAATTGATGTAATTTTATACTGTCCCGCTTTATTTGGGGAATGAAACTGGAAAATTTTCCTTTGGTTTTTACCATTTCCCTACCCTGGGGTGTAGTGTCTTGAATCGGTTTTTCTAGATTTCTAAGTGCATGCTAAACACAAGATCATCGCTCGCGCATCCATAAAGGAAAACATCGTGAGGAAACCTGCATGCCTGGTTTTAAGTCTTTAAAGGTATGTGAAGTTCACCAACCCGCATTGGACCAGCGTCTCGGTTCACCGTTATTTCGAAGGGGGGAACCGAGCCCAGCAAGGGCTATGATTGCTACTTTACTTTTTTATTAAAACAATAATCAAAATTGGATCGATCACATTTACACAGCTGACTGGTTGTGCACGTGTTGACGCACATGGACGATCGAACAACGGACGTGGTAAAAAATGAAATAATAAACAATGATATATTAAATTGTACAGCTCACGCGATAATCCCGTTTACTCGGTACAATAGACTGCGCTGAACAAACTGGCCTGCATCACAGATTAAACATTAATTGAAACTTATTGGATTTCTGTGGAGATACGAACAGTATTTGACGTTATATTGCAAGTAAATAAAAATTACCATGTCTATAGACATGGTAATTTTTTTTTTGCGCAGCTACTTATAAATATTAATGATTTCTCAATGATATGCAACTATAATATTAAAATATAAAATTTCAAAAAGTTAGTGCAATTCATAAAATATATCTCCAATATTTAACTGTACACTGTAAAGTGCTTTATAATATGTACATAATAGTCACATCACTAGCGCTTACGAAGTACCGTTTGGACGATAAGCTTGTCTACGTTTTATTGTTTTTTTCTAACCTAGAAGATAAAACAAACGGTAGGTACGCATTTCATTTTTTATGTCTAAAATTTATTCGTGTGTCCTAAAATTATATTTTACACTTTAACCTTTTTTTCGCAATTAGGCTTTTTGCCGTTTTTATTTACTATTGTTTACACTGATATCTTTGCCATTTTGTGATTGTACTTGTATCTGTTTTGTTAAACACCTCTCACAATTGGCAACACATTAACCCTTCCCACATATAAATTATGAAACTCCTTAGTCACCGCGATGAGGCATGGCAAATCGCAAACTGCAACTTAGTCACGCTTACACAAGCTATCAGATTGCCACTTTCATAAGTGAGCTAAGCACAATGAACATATTATCATATGCTAATACGAACCGAACGCACTTTGTTACTTTGATGACAGAACAAAATTTGAAACTTAATAATAAGCAATGGATTTCATTCATAATGAAGTAATATTTGTTATTAAAATTGAACTATTTTATTTATTACTATGAGAGTAAGGTTAGAAAGTGTAGTTTGTGCCTTTATATAATACTAGCTGTTGCCCGCAGCTTCGCCTGCGTTAACTAAGATTTACAACGGGATCTTAGTACGCGAAATAACATTTTATACACCTTGTGTCCGAAAAACCAAAATATCTTACGGAACCCTATTTTTATTAGAATAAAATTTAGCCTATGTTTTTCGTGGATAATGTAGCTTCCGAATGGTGAAAGAATTTTTGAAATCGGTCCAGTACTTTTTGAGCCTATTCATTACAAACATACAAACATACAAAAATAGGTACAAATCTTTCCTCTTAATAATATTAGTGTAGATTATGTTACCGGCCAAATCCGATTTCAGGACAAATTTGTCCTTCACGTGATAGGATTAACTAGTAAAACCGAGTCCAAATGAAATTGCTGAAGATAGACTGATAGGATAAACCAGTTTAGGATAGGCCAAACATTGTATCATCATCTTCATCAGTCTTTATCCGTTCACTGCTGAACATAGGCCTCCCTCAATAAACGCCCCGACGACTCTAGGATTCTAGGATTCGTCGAAGCAATATCACTCTATAGTCTATGATGATGTTCAAATGAGAAATACTCTTCTGTACCTGTAGTAAGAGTGCAATTCAAATGCATCTTTAGACCTTTCCAGAACACGGAAAAAGTGAATTTATATAAATAGGAATATTCCAGTATAAATTATATTATAAGGTGGCGCCTAAATACTTCCTACTAAGAACAGAATAAAGATTGAACAAAAATTTTCTTAGCTAAGCTAAGTGTAAATAACAGCTTAGATTCATAGAATAGTTCTTGTAAATAATAGTCTAATCAGTTATTTTATGTTTGTAGTCCTTATCGTATTGTTCATTTTATATTTGCATTTTTTGTATCCTGTAATTGTATCTGAAATTTGAATAAATAAAGTATATGCAATCACACACGCATACACAAACAATTACACACACACATACACAAGTAAATACACGGCTCTAGAACGAAATGTAATAAAAGTACACGTTCCAATCAGACTCGACGCTGATTGGTCGTTCAAAATCACACACACCCGCCTTCGCACTACGCACCTGCTAAATTCCTATAAGAATGGCGCGCTTGGCGGACAATTTAATACATAAGCTTTTTCATTCCGCGCTGACTCGCCAGACAGTGTGGACGTGTTCGTTATTCATAGTGAACCAACCAAGTGCTTTTGTATTGTGCCAGAACAAGACATCACCGAGGCTCTTCCCACCTGCGTTCGTAAGTTGGTAGTAAGTCCCGCGACTCTCGCGTTCGTTAATTCGTTTTCGCGCGCTTTTAGTCCGTGTCCTTGTAAGCGGCACCGGCGCCGCACAGTCGCGACCGTTAAAACTCCGTCGCTAGGCGCGCTCTTTTAGTCTTTTAGTTTTCGCGCGTATTCTCGCGTTCATAATTAATAATAAATCTGTAATTCTAAACAACACACCTACCCCTGGTAGGCGTCTCGTATCACTTTTCACCCTCCCGCAAAGGCGGGCGGGACTAGGCAAAACGTTAAATAAAATTAACTCCTTCATTAAAAATTAACCATGGCGAACTCTTCAGAAGAAATGCTGGAATATTTCTTCGCGCGATACCCCAATGCCAAGAAGGAAGCCGAGGCCCACTTCAAGGCACTCAGCGACTCCCCCGCGTCCCCCGATGACATCAACCCTCCGTCAGAGGTTGAGATGTTTGCCACCGGCACCTCATCCGAGGAGGACGAAGAAGGCTTCCGCGAAGTGCGGAACAAGAAAAGGAGGCACCGCCCGGACCCGGAGTCCGCTCCCTCCCCCCCGCCCAAAACCCCAAAAGTGACCGCTCCAAAGCCCCCTCAGGGCAAAAAACTGTCTAGGTCAACTAGTGACCTCTCAAACAGCCATAGGATGAGCGAAGCACCTTCTGTGCCAGCCATCAGTAGGCGCGACCAACTCGCGGCGTCAAACACGGTCATTGACGCCGACGCAGACGTAGTTATGGATGCACCCCCGAAGTGCAGGCCTCCCCCCCCGATCATCGTCCAGGACACTAGGTCCTGGAACGAAATTTCAAAGGCAATATATGCCAAAAAAATCTTCTATAATTCCGCGCGCACTTGCGCTGACGGTATCCGAGTCCAAGTAGGCTCTCCCGACGACCACCGTAGGTTAACGGCCTTCCTTAAAACAAAGGGGATAGGATACCACACCTACGCGCTCGAGGACGAACGCGTCCTCCGCGTGGTTATCATAGGTATTCCCAAGACGTGGGACACGGCCGTCGTTAAAGACGACCTGGTCCAACAGGGATATCCGGTTATGGAGGTACACCGTATGTACCACCCCAAAACCAAATTTTCATACAATATGGTTCTGGCAATCCTGCCGCTCACCCCGGCCGGTAAGGCCATTTTCAACGTAAAGGCCATATGTAACCTAGCAGGCCTCCGTGTAGAACCCCCACGTAAAAGGGGAGCCCCGGGACAGTGTCACCGCTGTCAGCTTTACGGGCACTCTGCTCGCAACTGTTTCGCCCACCCCAGGTGCGTTAAGTGCTTGGGAGATCACGGGACATCAGACTGTCCCCGTAACCAAACAGCCGTTACAACCCCCCCCAGCTGCGTACTGTGCAAGGGAGAAGGCCACCCGGCAAACTACAGGGGCTGTCCTAACGCCCCTAAGAAAGTCCGTAGGGTCCCCAAACCAGCAGGGATACCTAAGCCCCTGCCAAAGAAGGCGGCTTCACCGCAAGCCCCCCCCCGTCCATCCGTTCCTAAGGATGACAGATTCATTCCGGCTCCCTTGCCAAAATATAACCCGTGGCACAAGCCGACCCCGCCCCCGGCCCCTCAAAGGGCCCCATTAGGCACAAGCAGGCCACAGGGCCCGCCTGCCGGCACTCCAAAGCCAGCAGCCCCCCGCCCCGCTCCCTCTTCTAGTTTTGCGGCGGACCTGGCATTCGTGTCGGAGTTCGTCGGCAGTATCGACCCCGTCGAGCTGCAAATTCTAGCAGCAAAGCTGCGCGGTTCGTTTTCCGATCGCATACAAGCGATCGCCGACCACTCCGCCTTGATCGACCAGATCAAGTGCTTCGCTCCCAGCCGTTAAATGGCTACCAAGGGTAGGACTAAACCACGCTCTTTGCGAGTGGTGTCGTTCAACGCGAACGGCATTAGGGCCAATCTAGAAGAAATTCGCATTTTCATCACTAAATATGATATTGACATCCTCCTTGTGCAGGAGACGTTTTTAAAACCGTCCATGACCAACCCTAAAATTAGAAGCTACAATTTAATTAGAAATGATAGGACACGATCCAATCGCGGAGGCACTTTAATTTTTTATAAAAGATCCCTCCATTGTATCCCTCTTGACCCACCGCCATTAGAATCTCTAGAGGCATCCGTATGCCGAGTGAGTATGACAGACCATCAGTCTCTCACTATAGCTTCAGTATATCAGTCTTGTAATAAAAAATTAATAGTTAACGATATAAAATCACTACTAGAGTTAAGTAACGCCGTTCTCATAGCCGGCGACCTTAATAGTAAACACACAGCATGGGGCTGTAGTTCATATAACACTAACGGTAGTATACTCAGCCGGGCAGTCGATAGCTTAAATTGCACGATTATCGCCCCCGATGGGCCGACGCGCTTTAACTTCACTAATAGTAATATTAATATACGGCCATCGATTTTAGATATATTCATACTTAGGAATATAACCCTTCAGGTTCATACAATAAAAACCATTAACGAGCTTAACTCGGACCACAGGCCAGTTTTATTGCAACTAGGCGACCCACTCAATAGTAATAATAATAAACGTAAAATCATTGATTATAAATTACTTAGTGAAAATTTAAAATCCCTTCAATCGAGTCATCTCGATAACATTCCCGATAAAATAGAAAGCCCCCATGCTGCTGTGTCAGCATGTCACGACCTCACAGACCATCTGGTAACGACCATCGAGAGGTCTTCCCGCGAAATCTCAGCGTCCCATGAGGGTCGTCTCGAGCTCCCGGAGGACATCAAAGACCTCATACGTTCTAAGAACACCGCTAGACGTACTTACACGCGTTACCCTAGTGAGCAATGTCGTATAGCCCTCCGTAACCTTGAACGGGAGGTAAAAACCCGTATTATAGAATACAAAGCCGAGCGATGGGATCGTCTCCTTAGTGAAATATCCCCGTCACACACGGCCTACTGGCCACTCGCGAGGTCTTTTAAAAAGAAAACCGAGGCATCCATGCCTCCATTACTTAGAGTAAATAATTCTCCTGCACTAGAGGATTCCGAAAAAGCTGAATGTCTAGCTGACGCCCTCGAGAGCCAGTGTACTCCGAGCCCGATCTCCCCCCCAGTAGGTCCCCACGTAGAATTAGTTATTAAAGAAGTAAGGAGGAGGACCTCCACGCCGCCGGAGGGCGATCCCGTCCCTCCGACGGATGTTGAAGAGGTCCAAAACATCATCAAAAACCTCCATTCTAAAAAAGCTCCCGGCCCTGACGGGATATCAAACAAAGTAATTAAAATCCTTCCGCCCGCCCTAATATTATTATTAGTTAGTATATTCAACGCCCTATTAGAGGGTTGTAGGTTCCCCGACTTATGGAAAGAGGCGACGGTTATAGGGATCCCCAAACCCGGAAAGCCGGGCACGGAACCGTCTAGCTATCGACCCATAAGCTTACTAAGTTCAATAGGTAAGATATATGAAAGGATTCTGCTTAAACGACTGAAATCAGTCATAAGCGAAAAGAATCTATTCATAGACGAACAATTCGCTTTCCGCGAAAATCATTGCTGCCCGAGACAGGTCCATCGTATTACGGAGGACATCCTCAGAGGTCTCAACAAAAGAAATACGCGAGACACGTGCGCGGTCTTTTTCGATGTAGCCAGGGCCTTCGATAGGATATGGCACGAAGGCCTCATATACAAACTATATATGTTAGGTATACCGGACAGACTCATCATCATCATAAAAGACTATCTGTCCGGCCGTCATTTTAGATATAGGGTCGAGGGCACTCTGTCCTCCCGTAGACCTCTGAGGGCCGGAGTTCCTCAAGGCTCGGTCCTCTCACCAACCCTGTACAACCTGTACACGTCAGATATACCTAAAAACCCCGCGGCGAAGCTAGCGCTCTTCGCCGACGACACCGCTCTGTACGTGACCCACCCAGTAGCATCCATAGCTTCTGTCTCCCTTCAGCGAGCCGTTACCGAGCTAGGTAACTGGTTCGCTAAATGGAGAATAGAAATAAATCCGGAAAAAAGTGCATCAGTTCACTTCTCAAGAAGGAAGGTGGGTCCGCGCAGCAAGCGCTGCCGAACCATGGCGCCTATCAAAATAAATAACACGACTATCCCCAGAGTAACCGAGGTCAAGTACCTGGGGGTCACGCTCGACAGGTCAATGACATTCCAGCCACATATCAAACGCGTAGTAAACAAAGCAAAATTCGTTATTAGTCGTCTTTATTTTTTAATAAATAAAAATAGTAAAATGCCCCTCAGGCACAAACTAACTTTATATAAAACTTGTATACGCCCTATTTTATCGTATGCGTGCGTCGCATTCGCGCATGTGCCGCAGTATCGAATTAATAAAATACAAGTTGTTCAAAATAGATTCTTACGTATGGCAACCGGATGCCCGTGGTACGTAAGGAATGTAGACCTGCACCGCGACTTTAGACTGGAGTCCATTAGAGGTCATTTCAAAGCGACGGCCGAACGTCACTTTGAAAAGGCAGCCCTTCATTCAAACCCGCTAGTCGTAAACGCGGCGAATTATGTCCCCGATAGCTCAGTAGAAATTCATAAACGGCACCCGAAACACGTTCTAATCGACCCAGCTGATGAAATCTCACAGCTGTTAAAACACGACGCTAAAATGCGTAAATCATTACAACATAGTCTTAACAAACACCAGCCGGGGATAGGCACTCACACCCTCCGCTACGAATTCCGGAATTCCATGCGACGTCACACACCACACATGATTAATACGTCGGTCCGGGCCGACCGCGATAGCACAGGTTCGAATTCGATAACTGTCGACAACAATATTATTATCCGCGGAAATATCGATAGCCCGTCGCTATCTCTTCATAGTCTGGGTACCGTGCGCGACCCGCCCCCCCTATCTGAGGGGGGGGGTGATGGCCGGCCATCAAGATAACCTTAACTTCGATAAAAATCTGTCGACAGTATCGTTTTCCAATAGTCAAACATCTACTTTGCATAGTAGCGCGTCTATAGAGCCACGCCCCCCGGGGGGGGGCGACGGTTGACTCCGCCCACCATTACGGCATCTCGAGTCCACAACAAGACGACATGCGGAGGACGTCACGGCCCACGTCAATGGAGTGTGCCCCAGTATTGCGGATACCATCCGCTGGGCCTTCCTCACGGAAATCACCCGGTGGTGGGAGTACGCCTGGTTCTACACTCCATCCTTCGATGACGTGGCGCTGCCCCGCTGCATGTCCCGACTCGATGCCAGAAGGCCGTGAGGTTGTTTTCGACTTTGCGGCTGGCGGGGGAGACCACCCCCCTCATAAAAATTATTAGATGAGCCATCTGCTCATCTACTCTTCCGATTAAGCATAAAGGCCTTTTGGCCATCAGCATAGGTCCATTCGAAAAAAAAAAAAAAAAAAAAAAGACAATTTAATATACTCGAAATATTCAAACAAGAAACAAGCAGTCACTCTGCCCGATAATCTTGTTTCAATTAACGCAAACCCTGTGTCCTGATACATCCTGAAGAATACTACAGTCCACTGCGCCAAGAAGAGGAGCAAGCCCCGCAGAGCGCTGCCCTCAACAAGTGGTCCTTCGAGCCGGATCCCTGAAGACAGAAGCAGGCAAGAGCATTGAAGCAAGAAAGTGTGGGATTGAAGAAAGAAGTCGGCGCGTGATTCAAGAAAGAAAAACGAACGCGCGAGTGTTAACAGTTGGTCTTAGCCTAACCTCTGTTAATTACTTGGAAGCAATCATCATCACGTACGTGGCCACCTAGCGGTGTTAAAGGCCATCATAAGCGTACGGAGGCATAGTGAAGTAACTGACGGCTTCACGCACCATCCCAGGTGTTATCAGTCAGGCCCCGCCGGTACGGTGTGGAATCGCTCTGGGGCCACAGGTTGGCACGCAACGACGAGTACAGTTTTCCCGCTGTGCTTTGATGCTCCCGTGAGTCTCCGCGCCCTCTGCCGGGAGGTTCCCGCCTTCCTATCCTCCTGCGTTCCCATTCCTGGTCCGGCATCACCGCGGTAGTAGTCCGGCCAGGCTGATAGGCAATAGACACATCGAAAATAGGAACAAAAGTGAAAGTGAAAGTGATAAGTGCTAGATTTAAGTGTTAGGAGTAGGGTCCCCTCGTGCGCAATGGAAGACGTACGTGTATTACGTTCAGGGAAAACCACACCCTCCACAGACGTCACGCCGACGACCGGCCAAACCACGTCGACCGAGTCGAACACGTGGAGTAAAGGCAACAGCACTGAAATCGCGAACGGTGGCAGCAACACGTGCAGCAATGAAGAGAGGTTAGTCGAAAATAGGGATAAAGAGTTAGATAATCGAGCTAGGAGTGAGTCGGGCACTGTAGTAAATGTCCCCGCGGACAGGACAAACAGTAGGTTATCTATGTTAAAAGCCGAGTTAGAATTACATAATTCCGAGTTAGCACGGGCTAGGGCAGCATCCGCGGCTGCATTAAACCGTTTAGAAATAGCCAGAATAGAAATGGAAAGTTCAAACGGCGCGGAACGGCCGCCCAGGTTAGAAGAGTCACGTGTCGAAGGCTGGATATCGGAACAATGTATAGCTAATAGGCCGGCAATAATAAATAACGCCCAAGTCCCGGGACAAGCGTCGCGACCACCCAACTCGAATATACCGCGCGTTAATAACGACCAGTCGAACGGAAGTAACAACGACATGACAATGTTAGCCAACGCGATCATGCAGGCGGTAAATTCAAACTCATCCAGACCCGCGGCACCAAAATTCATACATGAACTGCCTCATTTCGACGGATCAATTGCCGAATGGATGGCATTTAAGTCAGTGTTTAGCGACACCGTAGACATGTTCACCGACGTACAAAACGTAGCGAGGCTGAGAAAAGCACTGCGTGGTGCAGCTCGCGAAACGGTTAGGGCATTATTATTCACAGTATCCGATCCGTACGAAATAATGGACACATTAGAAAGGCGCTACGGGCGACCAGAATTACTCATCTTATCCGAGTTAGATAACATCAAACGCATGCCCCGTATGAGTGAAGACGGGCGCAACGTAGGTAATTTCGCGAGTAAAGTATCTAACACGGTAGCGGCAATAAAGTCATTAAATCAGCCGCAATATTTATATTCTCCCGAATTAGTAAATCGAGTCGTAGAGAAACTTAGTACAATTTTAAAATATAAGTGGTACGAATTTAGGGCGGAGCGCGCCGGGTCTCCCGAATTAGAACTACTGTCTCAATTTCTAAACGTGATGGCCGACCAGTGTGGTGCGATGTTCGCATACGAAACGGCACGCGAGGAAAGGAAAAATCGCGTAAAACCGCGCGCAGTGAATATAGCCCGCGATAGCGAACACCCGCGCATGCGCCGTTCACAAGACAGCGATAGTTCGTGTTACGATTCCGATTTAGAAACGAACCCGTCGCGCAAAACCATCGCTACCGTAAACAAACATCCCGCTAAAAAACAAACGTCGAGAATGCATAAACCGCGCCCGTCAAAAACCGACGAGAAATCGGCCGTAGACACAAATAAAAAATGCGCAGTCTGCGCGGGAAATCACGGCGCCGCGGACTGCGCCGATTTCTCGAAATTAACCACTAAAGAAAAATGGGACGCGGCTAAGCAATATAGGTTATGTTTTAGATGTTTAAATAACTCGCATCCGCGAATGCAAAAATGTAAATATAAACCGTGCGGCGTAAACGGATGTGAGGCGTCACATCACATGCTATTACACGGCAGCGACAGCGCGTCAACACCCACGCGAGGGAACGTCAGTTCAATTAACCACGTACACGCGTCTAACACCTACCTAAAAATAATTCCGGTTGAGTTAAGCGGCCCATTAGGTTCGGCCACCACCTACGCCTTGCTCGACGAGGGCTCTACCATGACGCTCGTCGAACAAAACACGGCAGACAGCGTAATAACCAAAGGTCGCGGGCAGCTACTGTCATTAGAGGGGGTAGGGGGAAGT
Organism: Lycaena phlaeas; assembly: GCA_905333005.2. Classification (NCBI taxonomy): domain Eukaryota; kingdom Metazoa; phylum Arthropoda; class Insecta; order Lepidoptera; family Lycaenidae; genus Lycaena; species Lycaena phlaeas. Next base: position 14,606,470 of record HG995173.1, read on the forward strand.
CGTATAGACGAAATAGAATCGTGTAACGTCACGTTGTCAATTCGCGGTCTTTGTAATAGAAACATAGAAACCATGAACGCCAGCACTATTAAAAATTTAAATATATCACCTCAGGAGGTGAGTAAGGATTTAGTGCGACAGTGCAGCCATCTAGCGGAATTAGAGGATGAACTGTGCTACGAGGCGGGCAAACCGACCATATTGATAGGCCAGGACAACTGGCATTTAATCACGTCTAGGCAATTGCGTGTAGGTAATAAAAGGCAGCCCGTAGCCTCGTTAACTAAGCTAGGATGGGTGTTGCATGGGCAGGATGCGCGCCCGCGTAACACGGTCGCCATGATCAACCACATACGTCCCATGCCGTCGGACGATCCCGCGTTAGATCTAATTAGAAATTTCTTTAGCCTAGAGTCGCTAGGCATAGAGCAGCGCCGGCCAACGTCTGACCCTGAACAGCGCGCCCTAGCGATTTTAGATAAAACATGCAAAAAGATAAACGACAATAGGTTCGAAGCTGGCTTACTTTGGCGTTCAGACAATGAAGTAATGCCAGACAATAAAAAGCAGGCCCTCAGCCGTTTATATAGCTTAGAGAATAAATTAGATAAAAATTCAAGTTTAAAAACCGAATACGGCAAGCAAATGGAGAATTTAATAAAGGCAGGCTACGCAGAAAGGGTGAATACCCCGGGCACATCCCCTCGCGGTTGGTACCTACCACATTTCTCCGTCGTACACCCGCAAAAGGGTAAAGTGCGATTAGTATTCGACGCAGCCGCCAAATATGGGGGAAAGAGTCTAAACGATGCGCTCCTGACAGGCCCTGACTTACTGCAGTCGTTATTCGGTGTCTTAATAAGATTTAGAGAAGGAAAAATCGCGGTGGTAGCCGATATTAAAGAAATGTTTTTACAAGTAAAAATCGCTCAGCAGGACCGTGATAGCCTACGATTTTTATGGAGGGGCGAGGATAGGGTTGGACCACCACAGGAATATCGAATGACGTCACTCATATTCGGAGCAGCGTCCTCTCCATGTACAGCCATTTATGTAAAAAATAAAAACGCAGAGTATCACGGTAATGAGTATCCCGAGGTCGCGAAGGCCACTGTACGCAATTTTTATATGGACGATTATCTAGGCGCGTTCGACACCGAAAGCGAAGCGAAGCGAATTATAAGCGATATGTATAAAGTACATTTAAACGCGTCTTTCGAATTACGCGGATGGGCATCGAACGCACCGGAAGTATTAAGTAACGTCAAAAACATGCGCAGCAGTGATTCGACCACGTTAGGAAAGGGTGATACAGAGCGAACCCTAGGTCTCATATGGAACCACGCGCGTGACACGTTAGGCTTCAACGTCAATCTCAGAAGCACACCCGCGAACGTCATAAGTGGTGACACGCTGCCTACCAAACGTCAGGTAACCAGTGCGGTCATGTCAGTATTCGACCCCCTGGGCTTAGCGTCACCAATCACGATGATCGGAAAGTGTCTCATACAAGAGATATGGCGTAGCGGGATAGGATGGGACGACCCCATCGCGAAAGAACAACACATAACGTGGATATCGTTTATTAAAAATGTACAATTATTAAAAAACTTAGAAGTAAATAGGTACGTACCTGCCACGCCATCTGGTGAGGGTGAGTTACACGTTTTCTGTGACGCAAGCGAAAAAGTGTACTCGACCGCGATATACTTCGTCAGCTCAGCATCAGACGGTTCGAAAACGTCGCGATTGATAGCCGGCAAGGCCAAGGTAGCCCCTTTAAAACCCATCTCGATACCCCGTCTAGAACTTCAAGCCGCCGTATTAGGTAGCAGGCTAGCCGAGTCGATAAAGCGCGAGTCAGATTATAAAATATTAAAGAGTCATTATTGGTCAGACTCGAAAACGGTATTAGCATGGATAAAATCGGACCCGCGCACCTTCAAATCGTTCGTAGCCCATAGGCTGGCCGAAATCGAAAGCCTAACCACCCCGGCTAACTGGCGATGGGTACCCAGTTCGGATAACGTCGCGGACGACGCAACCAAGGGCATTCCCACGGAATTCAACGCGAATCACAGATGGTTCTCCGGTCCAGAGTTCATTAGGCGCGACCCCGCAACTTGGCCGCAAGAAAGGCCTGCCGCGACCCCGCTGCCCCCCTCAGGGGAAGAAAGAATTCTGAAACAAATACACGTAACTATTAGGCATGATGTAGACGAATACTTACCTCAAATAGAACGATTTTCGAAATACACGCGATTAATACGTGCTGCTGCTACCGTTCTGCTTGCTGCCGAGGTGTTTAAAGCCAGATTGTTCAAAATAAACGCGAGCACAGAACTCGCGCCAAATCATATAAAACTAGCAGAGTTATTGCTAGTCAAAAGGAGCCAACGTATCTCATTCGGCGACGATATCACGGCGATAGAGGCTGGGCGGCGACCACCGAAGACATCCCCGTTCCGCAGACTCTCCGTGAAGACCGACCGCAACGGCATCCTATGTCTAGACTCCAGAATCAAAGACGGACACAACCTGCCAGTCCTCCATGCGAAAGAGAGCCTCACTCAGCTGATGATACATCACACCCACGCCACCTTCAACCATGGCAATCACCAGACGGTAATGAACGAGCTGAGGCAGAGTTATCATATAATCGGACTGCGCAGCGCCATACGCTACATAAGCAACAAATGCCAATGGTGTCGGACCTATAGTGGGATCCCACTAAAAATCCCCTTGGGCGACCTACCTGCAGAAAGGCAAACCCATAACGAACCGCCCTTCACAGCGACAGCGGTAGATTACTTTGGGCCAATGCATGTAGTCGTAGGGCGAAGACAAGAAAAGAGGTGGGGGGCACTATACACCTGCCTCACCACACGCGCTGTACATCTCGAAATAGTAACGTCACTCTCGGCTTCCTCCATGATCATGAGCCTGAGAAGAATGATGGCACGACGAGGCACGCCAACCGTTATCTACAGCGACAATGCCACAAACTTCGTGGGCGCTGAAACAGAAATAACCGAGGCATTGCAAAACAACGACCACGACCTAAGAGACTTCGCATCCAGAAAGCTGATCAACTGGAAAAAGATACCACCCGGTGCCCCAAACATGGGCGGCGCATGGGAGAGAATGGTCAGGTCGGTAAAGGCAGCTTTGAAAGTCACTCTCAAAGAAAAATCCCCCCCTGACGACGTGCTCCACACACTACTACTAGAGGCAGAACACGTGATCAACTCCAGGCCATTGACCCCAGTGAATCCCAATCTAGATGAAGAAGCCCTGACACCCAATCACTTCCTCATCGGACGGTCGAGCGGAATATCACCCATGGGATCATTCAAGGACACGCCCTGTGACGCACACTCGTGGAAAGCCACCCAAGCCTTAGCAGACTCTTTCTGGGCACGCTGGACGGCAGAATATAGACCTCTTTTAATGCCTCGCTCCGGGTTGAATTCCCATCATAAAAACATAAAGGTCGGCGACATCGTCTTGATATGCGACGGCACTATGCCCAGAGGAGTATGGCCTCGAGGAGAAGTAGTGAAAGTACACCCAGGCCCCGATGGACGAGTTCGGATAACGGAGATAAGAACAGCAGCAGGTTTTCTTCGTCGCCCGGCCTCTCGCCTTATCGTGATAACCACAGCGGACTAAAAACGTTATAGTGCTTGCGCACGAGGGGGAGATTGTAAATAACAGCTTAGATTCATAGAATAGTTCTTGTAAATAATAGTCTAATCAGTTATTTTATGTTTGTAGTCCTTATCGTATTGTTCATTTTATATTTGCATTTTTTGTATCCTGTAATTGTATCTGAAATTTGAATAAATAAAGTATATGCAATCACACACGCATACACAAACAATTACACACACACATACACAAGTAAATACACGGCTCTAGAACGAAATGTAATAAAAGTACACGTTCCAATCAGACTCGACGCTGATTGGTCGTTCAAAATCACACACACCCGCCTTCGCACTACGCACCTGCTAAATTCCTATAAGAATGGCGCGCTTGGCGGACAATTTAATATACTCGAAATATTCAAACAAGAAACAAGCAGTCACTCTGCCCGACACCACACTCAAATTGCATCTTGAAAAATAATCTTGTTTCAATTAACGCAAACCCTGTGTCCTGATACATCCTGAAGAATACTACAGTCCACTGCGCCAAGAAGAGGAGCAAGCCCCGCAGAGCGCTGCCCTCAACACTAAGCTCATTCTCCATAAAGGTTAATGACTAAAAATACAAAAAAAAAATGGTATAAAATAACGTGGTATCACATTATTTTAATGAGGTTATCGTAAAAATTTAATAAATTATTTAAAAATAAACAAATGCACCTAGTAGTAGAGCACTATATTTTCCAAGAGGTTATCAGTTAAAGTCAGTTAATGAAGGTTTAGAATTCGTCTCAGTCGTGCGGTCAACGACGCTGTTAATATTCAAAACAGATTTTTGAATTACACAACGCTAGTTCAGTTTTAATTATCACACGTAACTGTACTTTATTACGCCGACAATTGTAATACTTGTAATATACTGAGGCGATATGAAACGGTATATTTTCGTTGTAATGTTCATAATATTTTTTCAACTTTCCAAATTATACGCTTTTTAAACATTCATATGCTCATTAATTTTTATCTATAACGATATAAAATATTTGACGTAATATTTTATATTCATTTGGTAGGAATCTTCATAGTGAGTATTTTTTTAAACGAAGTTTCTTATCCGAAATCATGCTTGCCCTATAAAATAAAACCATATCCTACTAATAATATAAATGCGAAAGTTTGTGAGGATGTTTGTTACGCTTTCATGCAAAAACTAGTGAATGGATTTTGATAAGACTTCATTATTATATAGTTTATGTACATCAGATTAACACATAGGCTATAATTCATCAGGGTAATATAGACTATATCAGCCCGCTAAGATGCCGTAAATCTTAGGTAACGCAGGCAAAGCTGCGGGCAACAGCTAGTAATATATAAAGATTTAATATTTGTTTCATCATCATCATCATCATTATCATCATCAGCCCGTATCCCTTATAATATTTGTTTAATTATATTAAAATATATGAAAAAAATAACAATTAACAAAACGTTTGAATACTATCATGCAATCCGGTTTGCTATTTGTAAGGACCAAATGTCGTTACTTGGTGGCGTTGACCTTAAAGAATGTGGCTTTGTTTTTGCAGCCATCTCAATTCTATGACTCAGGGGAGTTCATGATAATTTTTGTATTACTAGTCTGTGGTTATACCTACCCGCCCCAAAAATATTATAACTTCAAGATAATATATACCCAGCCTATCTTCATCATCATCATCAGCCTATGGACCTAGGCCTACCTTTTCAATTATTTAACTACCAAAGGCAAAAAATCAACTTTATTGAATTATATTGCTTATTTGTATCTTCACTCAAACTGTTATAATTAAGCAAAAGTAACACACATTAAATAATTTAAATAGCATTTAAATAAAGTGATTATCTCCATATCAAATATTCGTTTATTATTTTAAATAGTGTATTGTAATACCTAATTATCAAATCATAATCATCATTCATCATCAGCCTTTATCCGTCCACTACTGAACATAGGTAAGCTTCTTTTAATGAATGCCAAGACAACAGATCTCTTGCCACTCCAAATTAAGTAATTTAACCATGCTTCTAGCAACCCATTTGATACTGTACGAGGCAAATCGTACATTGTCATGGTTTTTGCAAGTCAGCGTTTTGTGACACGCGCTTTGTCGATTAATTACTTATATTTAATAAAGTCAGTATGTTCGGTAATATCAAGGTGATCGTACATGCTCGCGCCCATTAATCATATTATATCAAGTATCATTTGCATAAGTAATCAAGTAAATAAATCCATGGACATTTATATATACCCGGGCTATAATTTCTTACCTCCAACTATCAAGTGAAAAGGTGTAGGGTCAATCAAGGACGCTACATTCTTTTATGGTCCTTCGAGCAAAAAATTAATTTATAGTCATTTGACCTTTGTGATCTTTCGACATAATATTAAGGACTTCGCAAGTGAATATCAGCTAAAACTGTGACATTTGGTGAAGTGAACTGTGGACATTACAGAACATTTTTTTATCGAAGAATTTATAATAGTTAACATGGAAGATCTATTATCAACACAGCAGCAATTGATTGGAGCTATTGAGCAACTCTACAGCAATTTCAAGAAAGACGGACCGGAACGCAAGACCGGTGACTACATCAGGAGAAAACTTGAAACGCTTGACAAGTATTGGCAGGAGTTTCAAAACAACCACTTCAAGTTATGTGGTTATGGTGACAGGTCGCATGATTATTTTGTGACTGAGCAATTCGATACCACTAAGGAGCGCTACGAGCATGTCAGGTCCATCATCGTGAACTATCAAGCACGTGATGCCAAGCCGAGCGCTTCGCTGCTGCGGCCGGCGACTCCGCTGGCTGGCGCTGCGCCACCGCCGCAGCCACCCACGCGCACCTTATCGCCAGCAACAAGGGCCGACGGCGTGCACGAAGCAGAAACACATCAGGTAACTTTCAGGGCACAGGGCGTCAACAGCAGGACAGATGAGTTGCTAAGAAAGCAAGCGAGCAACTTCAGGGCGCTTCAGAGAAAGGTAACTAGCGTAAACTTAGATACGGAGTTAGATAAATGGGAGTTTGATGATTTACTAAAAACTTTACAAACAAGGTGGTCGGTGATAGATGCTTTACATCTTGAGATAGATAGTGAACTAGAGGGGAAAAATCAGGAATATGATGCGGCTTTTTATCATTATGAACGATTGTACGAAGACATAAAAAGGGCTATTAATAGGAAAATGAGGTCTATGTGTCATAGGGAGAAATCAACTCCGCAGATGGAGTTGCCTACCTTTAGCGGAAACTTCCAACAGTGGACATCCTTTAAAGACCTTTTCACCGAAACTATCCACACAAACGCATCCTTATCATACGCGCAGAAAATGCAGTTTTTAAAGGGTAAGCTACGAGGAGAAGCTGAGCGTTTAGTTCAACATCTACAAATAAGCTCAGATAATTATATTACTTGCTGGGAGATACTTAACAATAGATATAACAACAAAAAGCTTATTTTTACGTCGCACATTAATACTTTGATGAATATTTCCGTGTCGCAACAACCAACGTTAGGACACATCAAGAGGATCCACGATACGTCACTAGAGTCGCTAAACGCTATAAAAAACTTAGGTGTAGATATAAATTCATGGGACCCTCTACTCGTACATATTTTAAGCCAAAAACTAGACGCCGATACTTACAACGAATACATAGCATCATTAAAACAACCAAGGGAACTACCTACTTTAAAAGATTTTCTCAATTTCCTTGAAACTAAATTTACTGCTCTTGAGACTTCACGGAAAAAGCAAGAAAATTCGACAGCGAAGTCTAGTTTCAAGAATATTTATTATAATAATTCGTCTACAGAAAATCGCTTAAATTACAAGAAACCCACATATTTTACACAATCGAAGGTTTCAAATAACAAAGTCCATAAACCTGCACATGCGACAAAAATACCGTGCCACTTTTGTTCAAGTCGCGGACATGGATTATATTATTGCGCAAAGTTTCTAGAATTACCTAATCATATGAAACGAAAATTAATAATCGACAAGAATTTATGCAAAAATTGTCTTTTTGATCATGAAGGCAAAAATTGTTATTCCGAATCACGTTGTCGAGAATGTAATGGTAATCACAATTCTATTTTACACGAGGCATTTTGTAATAAAATACTTACGTCAAAAAATGTAGAGTCGAAGATTTCGAAACCGGACGTTGGTAATACACATGTTTCGGTAAATTGCAAAGATCCTGAAATTTTGTTGGCAACAGCCATGGTGCAGGTACAGGCTCGGGACGGTACTTACCACAATATTCGGGCATTACTAGATCAGGGGTCTGAGACTACTCTCATATCAGAGAGAATAGCTCACATATTAGGCCTTCCACGCAAACATTTCCAGGGAACTATAACTGGAATAGGTGAAAGGGAGAGCGATTGTAAGGGGGTTATTAAAATCAAGTGTAGGTCTAACCAAGAAGACTTTTCTTTCGAAACGGATGCCTATATCCTGAAAACTTTAATCAAGAATCTGCCCTCCTACAGCTTCCCTAGGCCAGAGTGGCCCGCGTTAGAAAGTTTTCCTTTAGCGGATCCTTACTTCAATGTGAGAAGACCGGTAGACCTTTTACTTGGAGTAGATGTTTTTAGCAATCTACTATTAGACGGAATTTATAAAGCGGGTCCGACTCTACCAATGGCTCAAAACACGCGTTTGGGTTGGATTTTGAGCGGCTGCGTAAAAAAGAGTTTTAAATGTAATATAATTGTACATGACATCAACGACATCTCTCAATTTTGGCAATCAGAAGATATCTCAGAGCCATCTACTATGTCACTTGCCGACCAGCAGGTCGTAGATTTTTTCAATAAAAGTACTATACGTCAGGAGGACGGCAAGTATCAAGTGCGCCTTCCACTTAGACATGAAATAGAAAATAAATTGGGCCAGTCAAAATCAAAAGCCATCGCCCAATTTAAGCAATTAGAAAGAAAGTTTTATAAAAATATAAATATAGCACGAGAGTACAAATTATTTATAGAAGAATATCAACAATTAGGTCACATGATACACTCAAATGATTCCGATTCATCAGATTATTACCTACCGCATCATTGTGTTATTAGAAATGAGTCAACCACGACCATGTTACGTGTGGTTTTCAATGCTTCCGCGCCTTCCACTTCCGGTTTGAGCTTGAATGACTTGATGGAAAGAGGTCCTAATCTACAACAGGATCTGCAGAGTCTTCTTATCAAGTGGAGACAATTTAAATATGGTTTCACTGCGGATATTGAAAAAATGTTTAGAATGGTTTTGTTACACCCGGATGACCAAAAATATCAAAAGATTATTTGGAGAGAATCACCATTAGACAGAATAAACATTTTTCAATTGACGACTGTGACATACGGCACTAAGGCCGCGCCGTTCCTGGCGATGATGACACTTCGACGTTTAGCTCAAGATGAGAGACAGAATTATCCAGACAGTTCTGCGTCGAAGGTTATTGAATCATCATTTTACATGGACGATCTAGTCCATGGATCACATTCTATCGAATCAGCAAAGCGTCTAATACAGGATATTGTTTTGATCTTAAAGTCAGGGGGGTTTAATTTACGAAAATGGAAGGCCAATAATCAAAATATAATTCAAAATAACAATAGTAATAAAGAACAAATAAATTATGACTTTAAAAATACCGAGTCATCAAAAACGTTAGGCCTTAGTTGGAATCCACAGCGAGATCAATTTACATTTACTTCAAAATTAGACTTTACGACAAAAAATCCTACAAAACGTATTTTACTCTCAAATATATCAAAATTATTTGATCCGCTGGGCTGGCTATCTCCAATTTCAACTAAAATAAAACTTTTATTTCAACAAGTATGGCAATTACAATTAAAATGGGACGAACCTTTACCTGAAAATATATTGAAAGAGTGGGAAAGTATGAAGACCGACTTAGAAAATATAAATAATTTTTATGTACCCAGGTGGTTAGGAACGACGGAGAATAATGTAATCGAACTCCATGGGTTTTCAGACGCGTCAAAAAACTGTTACGCTTGTGTTATTTATTGCAAGGTAATGACACATGAACAGACATCTGTAACTATGATAGCAGGAAAATCAAGAATAGTGCCTGTAAATAATAAACTTACCTTACCTAAGCTGGAGTTATGCGGTGCCTTATTACTCATAAAACTATTGTTAAAAATTAAAAGTTGCCTCGAGACTTACCAAATTAATTACAACTGCTGGGTCGATTCTATGATCGTCTTAGGATGGATTAATGGTGTACCTGAGAGATGGAAGCCGTTTGTGGCGAATAGGGTAAAGCAGATCATCGAAGTGGTGCCGCCCAACAGCTGGAATTACGTCAAGTCGGAGGAAAACCCGGCAGACTGTGCTAGCCGTGGTTTAACCGCTTTACAATTGAGAGATCACGAACTATGGTGGAACGGGCCGACTTGGTTAAAAACACTCACAACTAAAAATCTATTTAATACTAAAACAAAATTCTCTACAGATGAAGAAGCCAGAAGACCTAAAAAGGTAGTCACAACTGTGATTCATAATCAAGATGAAAATATCATAAAATCATTACTCTTTAAATTTAGCTCGCTAAGCAAGATAGCGAGAATTTTAGCTTGGATATATAGATTTATAAATAATAAAAGTAATAAAAAGAATTACCTAACGTTAAGTGAAATAAAGCAAGCCAACATAAAAATCGTTCTACAATGTCAGCAAGAATATTTTATTCAAGAATTACATGATATACAGAAAGGAAATAATATATCATCAAAAAGCAAGATTTGTATGCTCAACCCTATATTGGATGAGAAGACCATAAAAGAATGTAGCGTCCTTGATTGACCCTACACCTTTTCACTTGATAGTTGGAGGTAAGAAATTATAGCCCGGGTATATATAAATGTCCATGGATTTATTTACTTGATTACTTATGCAAATGATACTTGATATAATATGATTAATGGGCGCGAGCATGTACGATCACCTTGATATTACCGAACATACTGACTTTATTAAATATAAGTAATTAATCGACAAAGCGCGTGTCACAAAACGCTGACTTGCAAAAACCATGACAATGTACGATTTGCCTCGTACAGATACTTACAAGAGACTTTATAGTTGAATTGTTAATTTCTGCGTTGATCAGCTTTTCGGAAACCGGGCGTAAGGCTATTTATTTTAGAGAAAGGTTTTGTCTCCAAATTATTTGTTAGGTACATCGTATATCGAAACGAGCAATTCTTTTAAATATATAAAATCTGAATATCGTAAACGACTCCAACTATCTTCATAAAACTTAGTTTCGGGGGCGATAAATCGATCTAGCTCGGTTATCCGGGTATCAACACTTTAAGCCATAAATGCGTTAATTGTAGCGGTCATATTCAGTGATAAAGATTAGCTTCCGTAGATTAGAGTATAACATGTGATTATTTTTAAATGGACGTTTAATGATTTAAATGCACATAATATGCTAATAAGGTATTAAAAACAAAAACACCGGCTAAGAGTTGAATCATTGAATCATCGTTCGGTCATTACCATTGTTTGAACTTTTTTTCCAAGCCCTGGCGTGACCGAACCGGACTCTACTCAGGAAGGCCGCTACCAGTTTTGAGCCAATTACAGATGCATATAGAAGATACAAACGATGAAACCACGTATCATGTATATCTATTTATTATTAAAAGTTTGTTTAGAGAGATATGATTAACAAACGAATGAACGATGGATGGATTCATATTTGGTGGTGAATATTTGGTGAACAGTTTGTCTATAGTTGTCAAATACTCAGTGACTGGAGAGCACACGCAGCGCGGATTCAAACCCCACCAAGTGCAGGTTATTTCCATAACGTATTATATACAGTACGTGGTTGTAATAAAATACGATAAAATTTTTCTTCCAAAAAAATGATCCTAAAAAAACGGAAAAATAAATACAGACTGGAGATTCGAACCAGGCTCCTTCGGATTTTACTGTCTAATTTCACCACTAAGCTACCTTGACATATTATTTGACAGCAAAATTTACGTTCGTATTCTAATCATATTTTATCGATGCCTCAAAACACGGATAAAAAAAAGTTTTCTAAAAATTTATCCTAGCTAGATCTATTTATCGCCGTTTTTAACACATGTATACAAAATTTCATGAAAATCGTCTTATATATATATACAAGAATTGCTCGTTTAAATATATAAGGTACTATATACCTGTAGGCTGCTCTAGGTCGGGAATGTAACATATTTATAACTAGCTGTTGCACGCAAGTTTTCCTGCGTCAACTAAGATTTAAAACTGCATCTTAGAGTGATGATATATATAGCCTATTGCCTTCCTCGATAAATGGGCTATCTAGCACTAAAATCAGACCAGTAATTCCTGAGATTAGCACGTTCATACGTATTCCGTGAAACAACTTCACTGTTTTTTTTTATGTCAGACGGACAGACAAACTGACAGACGTGACACCAGGGGGCTTAGTCAAAACGCCATTACGAAAACGATAGCGAAGGTCGTTGGCGTTTTGACTAAGCCCCCTGATGGTAAGTGGTCGATGTCGCCCATTATCAAAAACCAGTTTACCTGGAACTAGACAACTACACATAAATCGGTTGCCTTATCCTGAGGTGTTAACTCTTATTTCTAAAACACAACAATGCTGTTTTACGTGAGAAACAAGCGAGAACTATATAGGTTTTGGTTTGACAGACCAACAGAGAGGGACGACAAAGTGAATTCTATGAGTTCTGTTTAATGTTTCGTAATTTTGAAGAGCGGAACTCTAAAAACTGCTGTAAAAAAGTAAAGTATCAACCCGTATATGTCCCACTGCTGGGCACAGGTCCTCGAAATCAGGCGAGGAGGGTATCGGGCCATAGTCACTGAGGCGCTGGCCCTAATGCTGGTGAACTTCACACACCTTCCAAAACTTTCAATCTCATCAAGCATGCAGGTTTCTTCACGAGAAGAGAGAGCGAACGATGGTCTCGTGTGCACCTAGAAATTTAGAAAAACCCATTTCAAAGCACCACAGGGGGAGGGGTCAGGATCGAACCCGGACCCTTTTACTCTAGAGGCCGAGCCCCCTACCACTGGGCCATTGTCGCTTGCTGCAAAAACTGCTGTGCATGCCTGTAATTATGCAAATCCGTCAACGAATGCATTGCGAATTACTGGAACTATGTCATTCACTTAATTTGCTTTGGGAAGCTGTAATTGGAGTTTTTATATAATTTACGGTTAAAGCCCGCCGCGGCGTCCGGTGTCCAGCTGAATGTGTTTTATTGACTTTTGACTTGTACACGTGAAAACTTAAAAGAGAATTACAAATATGGAGAAACCAGTTTTTACTTCATCAAATTAAATCATCTTAACTGTATCGACAGCGACACTCGATGTGTAAACGTACGCATTTTATTTCTTACTAGCTGTTGCACGCTGCTTCGCCTGCATCAACTAAGATTTAAAACGGGTCACTAACTTTTTGAAAATGTAATATAGAATGTTCACCGGGGATAGTGTAGCCTCCTAACAGTGAAATAATTTTTCAAATCGGTCAAGTAGCTTCGGAGCATATTCAATACAAACAAATCTTTCCTGTTTATAATATTAGTATAGATAAACTCGCTCTTTCATTCTTTCTTTATAGGATTGCTTCGTCAGCTATCGTAGTGCCAAACATGCCATTTTTTCCATTCAAAATATAACCAGAATAGAGCGGTAATGTTGTTTGTATAAAAAAATAAAATCAGCCAAATATGCTGCGCCGATTCTGTGACTTGATTGGTCGACTGATGGCCAGTGATGGATGAGTGGTCGATAGGACGAACGTACAGATCACTTTTGCTTATAGATGCATGGGTACAACAATTCTGCTTGTGTCTCCCTTAAGGAAAGGTTTCGGAGAAAAGGGCAAGACAGACATTGTAATTACTGTCAGAGACTCATTTTGTCTCAGAATAGCAACACATGAATGAGTTGCCAGGGCTACTCTCAGGTTAATATGTGTTGATGGGCGACGCTAACCACTTACAATCATGTGGCTCGTCTGCCTTTCCGATTCACATAAAAAAAATATTAGATCTTACGCATTGAATCCAGCTATATCGTCTATTTACATTTCAGGTATTAGTCTTTCATTTTTTTTGGTAACACTTATATACCCTTTCTTTTTACTCACGACAGTTATGAATAAGTGAATTTCAGCATTTGGGATATTCTCCATATTGGCAAATTTGAGATGAGTTTTGATTATTCTAATAATAATGGCAAATACTTTTATTCGCTTTACTTTCATCTGCCCAACGTGCGTGGATATTGCTTTTTGTAATTCAAGATCCAGACATATTAACCCTGAGACCTCTGAATAACCTTCTATGCTCAAATAAAAAATAAATAACAAAGCAATTTAAGATTCCACTTAAAGGTCTCATGTTGAGGAAAAATCCTTCGGGCATTGCAGTCACGTACCTTAGGAACAGGTTCCTCTGTTCAAAGACGCGTCTGGAATCTAGAAATTAGCCATATTTAAAGTGCCTGCCATTTTATGCATACATTTTATAAAATTACGCGTATAAAGTATGATGAGTAATAAGCATATTACTAAATACCTGTAAATGATTATGTGTATTTTAAGTTTTGTCTACTGAGGGCTTAGACAAAGTAACATCGTTTCGTAGCGGAAAGATACCGAAATTCGTCATCGTCTCTGAGTTATCAATAACAATTTCCTAGCCAATAAGATATTGACAAAAATTTTGTTACGATAACGATCGATCGCGATATAAGTCAATCCCATACATTTAATTATTTTCGTAATTCGTTATCGTTTTTTAATGTTACTTTGTCTAAGCCCCATGATTAATAAGTTTATTACATAGTATTATAATTTATAACATTCGAGAAAACATCCTACTAATATTATAAGCACGATCGTTTGTAAGAAAGTATGGATGTATGTTTGTTACTCTTTCACGCAAAAACTACTGAGTGGATTTTAACGAAACTTTAAAATAATATAGCTTAAACGTCAGAATAACATGTGGGCTATAATTTATACCGGTACTAACAGTAAAAGGCAGTGCCATGCAGCCGAATTCTTTAGGCACGACCAGGATGGTAACTCTCGTTCACATAATACCGGCGTAAAGTACAGCTATGCTGTCGCGTTTCGTCCGGTTTGTGAGATTTCTATGACTCATTGAAGACTATAGGAAAAAGGAGGTCAACGCATCTGCATAGCCTTTAGCTGTGCTGATGTCTATGGGTGTCGGTAATCACCATAACCTATGGGACTACTGCTCGGTTGCTTCCTTATGACATAAAAAACCTTCCACTGGTATGGAAAATATGTGGGTAAGGCTAGGGTGGGTGTCCTATACTTACTAATATTATAAACATGAAAGATTTGATTGTTTGTTAGTACTAAATAGGCTCCGAAACTACTTAACCGATTTAAAAAAATATTTCACTGTTGGGGAGCTACACTATTCACGGTGAACATAGGCTATTATATTACATTTTCTAAAAGTTAAGGGCCCGTTTTAAATCTTACTTGACGCAGGCGAAGCTGCGTGCTATTAGTAAGATATATTTTGTGATTTAAGTTGAGACATATAAAAAAATATATTATCTATACTTATATTTCATTTTATTATAAGTCTCATATAATAATAGTAGTATAATTATTTCTTAAATTATAACATAATAAAACATAAGCAAGTTAAATTCTAAATTACCGCAGATTTGGATCGAAACCACGCTGCGAATAACGGAAAAGCTTTATAGTAAAAATACTGCTAATATAATTAAAATTTTATTGCGATCCGCTATCTTTTATAAGCGCGTGTAGTAGGTAATTGTTATAAATTAAGAGATTGGATCAAAGATACCAACAGCTCTACAAACTTAAAAAAGAGGCTCTATTAATTTATTGATTTAATATAAAAAAAAAATACATTTACCATATTATACCATAAGCACATCAAATGAAATGAAAATATCGGACTTAAAATTAGAATTTTCATTAACGAAATACACTAAAAATATTTTATTTTTTCTATTAACGGTACCTGTAGAATATTATAAATAGAAGAGAAGGAAACGAATATTTTCATTCTTGTAATCGATGTTTTGAATTTACCATTGAATTTCGCGAGTGCAGTACCGATTGTTAGAGGTATTGTTTTTATGGTTTGACTACCTCGCACTTCGCAGTTAGAACTTAGAACCACCTACACAAATACGTTACTTACAGAACAAGCAACGGGACTCCTTCCAATATACACACAACAGCACTTTTCACATTTAAACACATACACACCAAAAAAATAAACTGTATTTTCATACAAAAAAATCGTTTATTTTTCACGATTGTCTATATTTTAATATTTTTCTATACTCTCTGACTGACCGACGGACAACACCATACCGTACTGAGCAGTCAGTGACACTGCGCACGATTCCTCTCCCTCTCTAATAATAAGATAATACATACGGTAGAAAGAGAAGGCGAACGTTTGGAATGTATCAACATAACAAAGGTAGTTAATGTACAGCCTTCTCGTGCGAAAATGCATTTTCTCGTTGGTTGGAAAGAGACAAAAGTTTTTGAGGTTCACGGTGAGCATATGTTGCACGATTGTAGAAAATGTATAGAAAAATGAGGCTTTCATCGTTAAGGGTAAGTCATGTTACTTTGATCGTTTTCGTATTTTTTGAACGCAACTATTATACGTTTGAACTTGTGCTATGCTGATGTGTGGCCTTTTGTTTGCAAAAAATCTGAAATATATTATTGAAGAAAAAGGAGTAAGGATAGTCTAATGATACCAAAAAAGTTTAAACACATAATGAGTGGATGGGTCTCATATATCATTAGAAGTTCTCATTAAAAGTGGGTGAGGCTAAATAGCATTATTTTTATATGCAGAGCAAGCAAACGTACAATTATTAATCCATGATAAATTCGATTTGAGTCATTAGACTGTTAAATAAAAGGTTTTTCAAGCAGTTAAAGAAGATACATTTTTATTATATTATACTCTTATAGACGTGTATGTTCATTTCTTTAAATGATCGAAATTCATGTAGCAAATCAAGTATAGTAAAAATAATAAATCGTTTTCATTAAACTGTACTTAAAAGCTACTATCATCATCATCATCATTATCATCACCATCATCAGCCTCTATCCAAACACGATAGTGAATAATGTGTGTATAAGAAGTATAGTATTTTTTTAATATGATTTTTTGGAACGAAGTTCCTTACGGCAAGCTTGGAGGAGATAGGGATTTTGAACTGAAAAAATGTGATAGTAAAACCGTAAGAAAAAATTTCGTGGAATAAAAAAGCGTTAAATAAGACGTGCGCAGGCGCGACAGTCGCTTTTTTTGCAATTTGTGTCGATTCTACATTAGCCGAAGGAACTTCGTTCCTACCTGGTGTCCCACAACACCACATCATTTTTTAATATTTTTATTTACTTATTAAGATTTTTTTATATTTTCCCGACGTTAAGAATACTTTATTTCAACCATGTTCCCTATATTACTTTTCTTTAGAAGATTTATCATGAAATATGTATTTATTATTAAATGCCCTACCCTTAAACACGTTGATTTCCTTCTATCAAACAAAAATATATCTAATTATATTGACACAGAACTTAAAGTTACTTTAAGTATATCTCCAAAGTGTCAAGTACAGTTATGTGAAGTGAAGTTGGCGAAGGTTAAGTTGGCAACGTCGCATACGCATTCGATTCAAAACGAAGTTAGCCGCGCTCGCTCAGTCTGTGAGTTTTCTGTTCGGGGAAGGCTGTACTGCTCGGAAATGAAAATATATTAACTGTTTGTAAATAAACGAGTTATAAAAGCAGTTAAATATATAAAAACAGTGAACATGATCGGCAGTGAATATACTTTGGAGTTGTGTAACGTTTTCCACTCAGGACAAGTATGTTTATTTATGTGTTACGAAGGTTTATGTATAGTGTTATTAGCTTTGGTATAGTGGTTAAGGCTTTGTTAATATGTAGCGGGTTCAAATCTCTTGAATTTATGTTTTCATTTTCGAATTTCTGATTTATTTTTTATTTATTGTTTTAGTTTTATTTATTTATTATTTTCACTGTGAAATTACTTATTTCGATTATAAAAAAATATTGACATAACTTTTATCACCATTCTTTTAACGTTCCATTTAATAGTGATGTAATTATTTATTATGTACTTCATTACTTTGTATGTGTTTTATTTTAAAAAATACAACTAATAACCTTTTGATTTTTGAACTTTCGAAACCGTACTCCCGTTGATGTCGTTTATATTACGTAAACAAACAATGTCTTACGTATATTGGATTCCTTGATTACAACAATTATTTATTGAAATTAATTTAAACATTTAGATGTTTTCAAAATGGTTAAACAATTTTGTAAAATATTTTTTTTTTATTTTGCTACAACTGTTTTATTGTATTTTTAAAGGGGGTAATATGAAAAATATTGCTATTACTAATATGCCAAAAACCCACTGCGTTTCTCCTTCTACAAAGCTACTGTGTTTTGGAAAAAAAACACAAGCATTTAATTACACGTTATTGCTGACTCCTAGTCCTTACTAATAAAGTAACTCTGTCTATCTGTCTGTAATTTTTTTTACGCCTTAACCACAACCTATTTGGTGAAATTTGGTTTAAAGATAGGCAGCAGCAGCGTAAGCCCTTTAAAATATAACAAAATGATTTATGGTGGAATTGTTATATTAAATAGGTTTACAGAAAAGTCCTCGATAACTATAAAACAAAGACCTCCGCCACATCTGTCTGTATGTACGCAATAAACTCTAAAACGACAAGATGGATTTTCATGTCATTTTGATATGAGATACAATAATTTTTGAGGCCGGCTAATGTATACAATTTTCCAAAATTTTGTATTTTTTGGTAATTAATATATGGTTTGTAATTTAATCGGGTGAAGCTGCGTCCAACCGCTATTCCAAAATATTTTTTAAAATCGTTTTAAGTTATATGTATTTAAAAAATAGATCTGTAATAGCTTGAACTTTGGAGTACAAAAATGCAGTTTGGTCTAGTTTGAGATATATGATTTTCCTGAAACAATATATTAAAAAATCTCTTAAAACAGGTGACCTGTTTCAGGTGGAACCCGGGAGCTTCTTCCAGAGACTGACGGGCGGTGTGAAGACCGGGGTGATCCTCAAAGATGTCTCCTTCGTCACCCACAGCGGGGAGGTCACTGCCATATTGGGTTCCAAGGGTATGCCATCTTCTGTTAATTTCTCAACATCTACATAAATCCACTGTAGCATTTCTGTATTTCAAAAAACCAGGTTATAGTAACACGGTTAGATAATAACTAGTCAACGCAGGCCTTGTCTCTCGGCGAGGAGGCCGCTGACGTGGCCTCCCCCCGTAGACGACGAACGGGGGTGCGTCGGAGGCGCTACTTATTGCGCTTCCAATAACGCCCCTGTGCTCGTGTCGGGCTCGGGATGGGAACCGGGGTCCTGCTAGACACGACGTCGTGGGGACTGCCAGTCGTAGCCGGGCAGTCCCCTATTGTGGAGAATCTGGTCTTGCCGGGACCAGTCTGTCGCTGAGGGTTTCCCGTGCTAGCCTGCAGATCCGGGTCCCTCAGATAGCGGCTGAAGGCTCACGCAGCGGTTTTAGTGGGGTAAGGCACCCAAATGCCCCCACACACGCCAGCGCGCCTACCCAGGCCCTCGTATGGTCGTAAAAGATTTTCGCTGCGTCATCAAAAAAAAAGGCCTTGTCTCTCGGTAAAAGAAATGAATAGGGTATTATAATGAAACAACTTTTGCGCCGTGTTTTTTTGTCGCGGCTTATTAGGTTTTTTACATGATCGATCTTTCGGATACTTGACAGCAGCCAGGGTAACAGGGGGAATACTAAACTTAAAACCCGTGAAAGTTATTTCATTTCAATGAGTGGAATTCGTGTAAACATTAAAAACAATAAATAAGCATGACAGTAGTCCCACTTCTCCCATTAGTTAAATATACATTTCAGCTATACTACTGACTAACTAGTACTTCATTTCTATTCCTTAGTAAAATTAAAATAATATTGAAACAAATATTAGGCAGTGGCAAACGTGCGCTGCTGGACGTGATCAGTCGCCGCGTCCCTTCCAAGGGCCACATTCTCCTGGAGGGCGCGCCACTGGAGAAGCAGCAGTTCAGGAACTCGTGCGCGCTGGTGCGTCATTCCACCAAGCTGCTGCCGGGACTCAGTGTGCATCAGACACTGAGCTTGTCACTCACAAAGGTACTAAGAATTCTGAAAACTCAGCCATATTTAACAAATAAACAAGAGCTTCGAGACGTAAGTCTTCCAACGCGATCTCTTCAAGGGCCAAAATGTCTCGAAACAGGTAAACTGCAGTTGGACACGGGATTAAAAATTTACCATAATATCTCAGCATGTCATGCAAGGAGTTTCTTTCACACGTAAGATTATCTATGAAAATGAAGGAGACAACAACACACTTGGGTAAATTGACATTGTAAGAGTTTCTTGTCTCCGATTTTACAGGTAGTTGTAACATTTTTATTTTAGAGAATTTATAAAAAAACTACTGCATGCTTACTTAATATGTGTAATATATATATATATATATATATATATATATATATGTGTGTGTGTGTATGTGTGTGTGTGTGTGTGTGTGTGTGTCAACTCAACCGATCACCATGAAACTTAGTACACATATTCTCAGAGGTACTACAAGTAACATAAGATACATAAAAAAAAAGATTTTTTTTATTCGCTAAGCCGCAGTCAACAGCTAGTATTATTATAAAATTGTTATTACTTAAAATGTACCTAATATTTTTAGTCATTGTAAATTATAATTTTATATTTTAGGTTTCAGGCTACATGAAGTCATCAAAAGTCAAGCAAGTAATGGCAGACCTCGCTCTATCGCAGGTTAGTGTTGTGTCTTAGTTTTGCTAACTGGTTAGTGTATACTTAAGTGTTGTATTCAGGTATTTTTTATTTTATTTTATTCACAGGAAAACAAAACGGCAATTAAATGACAATATTACAATCTAAATATTTATAAAGATGCACATTTACACTGTTTTCGATTGTTTTTAAAAATTTAAACACTATGTTTAAACATTGATATTTCATATTCTTACATAATCATAGACGTAAACAATAAACATTATTTAACTGTATCTAGTAATAAATACATGATAGTAGCATTCCGAGGAGCTTACGAGGGCTGGCAATAGCTCATTTTTTCTAACTTTAAAACCCGGCAACGCCTGTTAATCCTCTGGTAGGCATGTCGATTCTTTTGAAAAAAAATCGATTTCCGATTCGATTCGAATCGAAATTACTAGAATCGATTCTAGTTTGAATCGAGCATTAATAAACGATTTTCGATTAATCGCGCTAATTTCAAACATGTCTTATTGCCTAAAACAAACGCTATAGAAAACCACTCCGAATTAATGAAAGCATTCATTATTATTACGTTATTTACACTATGATGCGTTCAAATTACGACTAAGTACTTAAATTTTGCGTCCAACAACCGCAAAAAATGAAAAACCTAAATACCGCAGCCAGTTGAGGAATATTTAAGTTCTTTGAATTGATCGCGTCGATTCGGGAGGTTTATGAAAAATCGATTATATTACCTAAAAGAATCGATTTTTCGATTAATCGATTTAAAATCGACATGCCTATCCTCTGGTGTGGCTGGTCTCTTTGGATGTCTCTATCACTTACCACCAGGTGAACAGACTGTCCATTAGCCTCCTTTTCTATAAAAATAATGCCAATAGGGATGTTGACTATTTTTTTTAATTGATTTTATTTTATAGATATACTATAGATAAACACGAAAAAAATACTTTTGTAAAGAAATATGTCCAATTTTAACAAAAAATTAAATAAAGAAAAATAGTTTTTAATATTGCCCTTGAAACGCTACAAGCGTCATTACGTCACAAACCGCATTCAGAGCTCGTGCTGTTAGGTGAGTTATGACAGTTTGTACTTAACTCAATGTTCAGTGACGTCATCGCCTTATTGGCGTTTACAGTCATGTGATAATGCATGATAAATAACGCATTTTAAATTAATTTTCTAAATTTTAAGACAAATAAGTAGACTTTTAAAATGTTATTTTAGGTTTTCAAATACTGTATTTAATATGTAAAACATAACTTTACATGAATTTGTAACATGTGTCAACATCCCTATTGCTAGTGAAGTAGGTATGTATGACTTATTGAAGATTGTTTTAAGGTATCAGACAAATGTGTGACGAGTCTAACGAAAAGCGAATATCGACGTCTGGTGATCGGGGTTCAGCTGATTCGGGACCCTCGTAAGTAATAGTATTATAGACTTTAAGGTTATAATAATAAAGTAGCTTATTGTATATCAAAACGAGTCTACTACCGGTACCAAATCATTTTAAACATCATACAAACAAACATGAATAGCCAAAAATATAAAAATATATATATAACCAATAATAAATAATAATAATAATAATCTTTAGTGATTTAAATATCAAAGGCAAAAGCCACTTCTAACAGACTTTGGGGCTTTAAATAGTCAAAAGTAATCATTTTCTAATTATTCTCTTCATAAGCCTTTATCCGTTCATAAAAATAAGCGTCTCTCAATAAACGCCAAAGCAAACAATCTCTTTCTAATGTTAACGTATTCTTCCAGTTATACTGCTTCTGGATGAGCCAACTTGGGACCTCGACCCTCTGAACACATATTTGGTTATATCAATATTGTCTAACGCGGCAAAGAAATACGGCACCACCATCATACTTACCATGGAGAAACCTAGATCTGGTAAATAACTTATATAGTATTTATGTTTAGTTTATATTTATTGAAGCTGAAAGAGACTGAAAGTTAACATTTCTTATTGTAAGAGGTAGTACCCCGCTTGCAGCTGCATTGGACGACACGATTTTTTTTATTTATACTTTTCAGTTTCAGGGATAGGGAAACGATGGGCAACGCATTTTCAAAACGTCTGAACGTCGAATTAAAAAATATTTCGTTAAACGCTTCGTGTGACATCTTAGTGTAACATCGTGTGACATCGTGTTACATAGTAGTTTGATTTTACTCCCATATAAAAATCGATTTAGTAAATTTTGATAAAAAATTTGGAATAAACTCCAAAAAATACTATTGTAATAAAAGTAGGTAACAATATAATATGCTTTTGCTTTTTGATATTACAAAATAGTTTTTTTGTGATAGTAGTCAATTGACATTTTTTTTTCTTTTAATACCATATTTTTCAAAAGGAGTACCTTTCCAGTGTAATGTAGAAGATACACGGTTTGTTTTCATACGATTTTCTTTTACAAAATAGTCGAAAACTATCTTCCATCCAGCCCTCGTATTTTATTAACATTCAAATAAAACGGACACAGAATGGGAGCTATAACGGCCTAGCCAGGAATCAACCCTGTTCCCCCGCTTCTTCTGTGAGGCCAGGTTCTACAGAGGTAACCACCAAATGACCCTTTGATATGATCTCAATAATCAGGAGAATCCAGGAAGAGTAGGAAATATTTTCCAGTTTCTCGGAGAGGAAGATATAGCCTTTTAAATTTCTATACCTATTTTGTAATTCTCGCTATTGTCTCTATGTAATCAAATCAATAACTCGCTTCTCCAGATGTGTTCCCATTCTTGGACCGCGTGGTGTACCTGTGTCTGGGCGATGTGGTCTACGCAGGGCCCACGCGGAACCTGCTGGACTACTTTGGCAGCATCGGCTTCCCGTGCCCGCAGCTGGAGAACCCTCTGATGTATTATCGTAAGTGTTCCGTGTTACTAAAATTGCCAGCTCGAGTGTCAAAATTACTTTTTTTAATTTTTAAAACGATTTTCTACCAATTAAAAATGTCGGTTTAAAATAAAATTGCAAAATGTAATACTATATTGTCTATATGTTAGACTAATTTTTGCAACTCAGAATAGCATGCACATTGTAGTTTTTTCCACTTATCGTTTCCCGCGGCTTCGCCCGCGTTAGAAAAAAAAGAAACCTTTTTTTGTATCCTATGTTACATTTAGTACCTCCGAGAATATATTATGTTCAATGTGATTGGTTAAGTAGTTTTCGTGTAAAAGCGTAACAAAACACACCTAATTTTACATGAAAATAATACCATGTATAGGTCATATTATTGTAGTTTCAAATCAAAACAAGAAAAACAAAATCCAATCAGCAGCTTCGACGTGAGAGTAACAAACCATAAAATTACGTCTATTACATACTGAATTTAAAAAAACTCCTTAGTGTGCCTGTCAACGGTGGACCGTCGGTCGCGCGAGCGGTTCATCGAGTCGAACCACCAGATAGCGGCGCTGGTGGACAAGTTCAAGGTGGAGGGGCAGGGCATGCAGGGCCACCCCGAGCCCGGCCGCGTCGTCAACCCCAACAAGATGATGAGCTACGGCAAGCCGAGCGGCGTCACCGTCATATGGATGCTGTATTTGTAAGTATTACATGACCATTACAACAGATCACTTTTCACACGTAAAATACTCTGAAGGAGTTTTCATTGACGTGGCGTTATCTAATATCTTACAAACCAAATGTAGGCGCAAACCAATAAACGGAATATTAATTTGAAATGAGCGTAGATGGTCCAGTGAAAAAGAACTGAGACCATCGCTCGCTCATCAATGAAGGATAACATCATAAGGAAAACTGCATGTCTTATTAGATTAAAAGCCTTTAAAGGTGTGTGAGATTCACCAAACCGCATTGAGCCAGCGCATCGGTGAACTTTGACTCGATTCCCTTCTCGCCTGATTTCGAGGAGAAGACCCGTGCCCAGCAGTGGTACATATATAGGTTGCTACTAATTTGAATTATTTTTTTCAGTTCACTTGGATAGGCAAACCTGGTACTAGCCCAGGCAACTCGTTTAAGTGTTTCCTATCTGGAGTCTGGAGACATAATATATTAAGTCGTGGTGCCAGTAATTACACTGCCAGTCTTTTCGTTCCGAAAATAAGCCATCTCAAAGGATTACCTACGTAAATAATAGTCTCATAAATTGATTCTCATATACCCAACGATACAAAGAATCTCCTACTATGGCCACAAACTACGCAAATAATCCTTCCTTATTTATTGGTCATAAAATAATATATTTATAATTTATGAATATTTTTAGCCTGTTAATTTTCGTTTCAGGCGAATTTTGGCATCGATATTTAATTTCAAGAAGCATGGAATCAAGCAGATGTCGCTGCGGCTCTTTTCTCTCCCCATATACTTCTTCATCCTGTGGATATTCTACAATGAGGCTAAGGCAAGTGGCTTTGTCGTCTTTCATCAGTGATCAGGTTAAACTAAAAATTAAAATAAAAGTGTATATTAGTTCTTGGAGCAAAATTTCTATGAGAACATCTCGACATCTTCTCCAATAATTAAGAAATAAATGCGATGTCAATTATGTATCATTATAATTACATACTAGCTGTTGCCCGCGGCTTCGCTCGCGTTAAATTTGGAGTATCGCAGTTCCCCTTTCCTGATTTAGAACAAAGAAGACAACTCGGAAAATAATATTATTTTAATAAACTATTGTAAACAATATTATATATTGTCTTTCCATTTGGGGATAGCATGTAGAGATTCTGGGCATTGGACACGCAAACATTCTACAAACAATTGACAGCATGACATGAGCATGACTGGGACACCTAGTTTTATTTTAAGCTTTTGTGAGGATACATCTGACAGCTCAAGCGAATTTAGAAACTCTACGGGATATGATATGCTCTTTTCTGTACCATAACTGTGTCTATTGATAGATACTCTGCTGTACCTGTCCTGGTACTTTACTCTATATGTCAGGATTTACTTAGTTGATAATATCATTTTTAGGTGCTAAAATTGCTCTTTCACATAAATATTGATTTTCTTGTATATTGTTTTGTAAGTCCGGGTAAACACTTGCAACTAATTCTAAATCACTGTGTACTGATTTTAAATAGTGTTTCGGCAGCATTTGTGTCATAATATTTGTAGTCAAACTGAACTTCATTACGGTGGCCCATATAGTGAACGACTTGAGACATGCTTTAATTTCGTCTGCAAGTGTCCCCTTCTGAATGACTGCTAACGTTTGCCGGAAATCACCAGCCAATAAAACCACCATCTCTCCCATAAATTAAAATTAAAATAACATAGGTTCTGTTGCGCAAATCCTGAAGCGTTCAATTTAGTGCTTGTACGCTTTTTTGTGCGCCAAAGTACTTTCATACCACACCAATATTTTGCACTGACGTGCAATAGCATGCCATGCGCTATTTTTACTAAAATTATAGATAGGTGAATCATCCTGGGCGAGATCAAAGAGTAGCGCTCCATTCTCAGATTCTGTTAGCTGCAAAACTTCGTCAAATACTCGTTTTTATTTTGGTAGTAATTTGGGTATCAATTCAGCTACTTGCTGCTGCAAAGTTGGTATGTCATAGTTTGTTTCTCGTACAATCTCATCTGATAGTTCATTTTCGTTCGTTCTCCGAGGGCTAATCATTTCAAATTCATTCAAACGCTTACCCAGTATAGCCATTACTTTGTCTTTTTTCCAGGGCCTTCGTTATGCGAATGATAATAAATGTGTTCATTGTATATCATGTCCGTGTGTGTCTAATGTAGCCTACGCAAAATGTCTTCCGCCATGTACTCTTTATATTTGTTCCATAATTCATTAGGATAAGATAGCCCGCATGATGCTAATATTATGAGGGTTGCATAAAGGTCTCTGATTTTGGCTGGTGATTTGCACTGGACAGCTTACTTTATAGTTTTTTCCCAATAATTATCATTCTTTAACAGACCCAGAGTTTCACATGCTTCTCTATATGTTCCGAATCCCTGGCCGTTGAAAATTTCAAGATCACTTTAGATTATAGGACCCTGAACTTGGTGTAGCAGCAAACGTGAACAGAAACATTCAAAATTAGTATCGTGAACGGTGTACACATGACCAAGGGCATCAGATGATTTCACTCCGGGCCAATTTTCAACAGACATTGAAAACGGCGTTCGCAGTCCTTTGTAGATGTGTTTCAGGTATAATAACGGGGGATTTTAGCACAGAAACACGTTTTGGCAAAGGAATCGCCCTGACAAAGATGGAAAAGGGCGGTTTGTTGTTTTGGGCGGTGTAGATACTTTTTCTTGGAAATTGTTCTCGGTAAAATATATGCACTCTCCATTTATATTAAGAAAATTAACGAAAGCAAAATTCTATGAACAAATCGAAATTGTTACAGCTGAAAAATGCCCTCACGTGTCTGCATGTTCGGGTAGCAATATAGCGACATTTCCCCCACTACGTCGCACTGCGCCAACGCAGATTTTTTTTGAACTACCCTGGAAACTTCCTATATGATTAATCATGGTTATTTAATTCTTATTAAGTGCCTAAATACAAAGTTTTAAGGCGTCATCTTCTATTATACATAATGACGAACTTCCATACAAACTTTCATCCCCTATTAAACCCCCCTAAGCTTTTTTTCGAAATAAAAAATAGCCTATGTCCTTTCCCAAGCTCTAGTTCATCTCTGTACCAAATATCATCAAAATCGGTTAAGTGGTTTAGGCGTGAAAGCGTAACAGCCAGACAGACAGACAGAGTTACTTTCGCATTTATAATATTAGTAAGGATTACCATTCCTTTCCAACGTTTTAAGGTTTTAACAAAATATAATAACAAATTCGTTAAACTTAAAAAATAGGATCAGATACATGCAACGACATCTGTTGACGAACTACATACCTACTTATAAGTCGGTAGGTACTGTAAGTCGTCAATAAGTCGGTACTATAACGGCGGCTTTAAATATCCTATCTTAAAATTTTCTTGTGTCTTAAAATTTTGGCAGATTTTTCTAAGAAAATGTGTCAAAATTTCAAGATAGATACATAAGAAAATTTTATGATAGATAGGATATTGAAAGCCGCCGTAAATCGTCAATAGATGGCGTTGATCTGATCCCATTTGTTAAGTATCTTAAAATTTAGCTACATTTCAAATCTTTCTATCTTTTGATAGAGTGAAGCGATTGCGATGAAACAAAAACTAAATGTTACTCTAAGTTACGCTAAATTTTTATGGATAAAATTTATTTACACTGGTTTTGTAGTTTTCACGTGATGCGTGCACAACTAAACAGACAAACAGACATACAGACAAACAGACAAAAATTCCAAAAATGCTGGAAATGGATTCTGTTAGTAATCCTTTAACACCCAGGCTATTCTTTTTTTAAATATTTTCAATGTACAGAAACGACTCCTCTACAAATTTATTATATGTATAGAATAGATAATAATCATAGTATCCTCTTAATTGTTATTAATTAGCCTAAATGATCATTCTGGTAATTCGTCCTTTATGTAGGCATCACGAATTTTATTATTCTCTACAGGACTACCAGAGAGCGTTTATAACGAAGAGCGGTCTCATATTCAACGCTATGGTGGGAACGTACTTCATCAGCATCATGAATACCATCTGCTTGTGTAAGTACGATAGCTTCATAGTAAAGTCATCACAATCATCATCATCAGCCTTTATCCGTCCACTGCTGAACATAGGCGTCCCTCTATGCACGCCGGTAAAGGGTATTTTTACATAATAAACTTTTTGGTGAAAAATTATGTGACTAAAATATTTTTCTGTTATTACATAGACGAACGCGAACCGTTATGCGTCATGTTTCTAAATGTTTCTTATTTTGTTTTCAATTAAATATACAAAAATCGGATTGTTTTAAAGCCACGAAATTTGTCCCATCTGTGATTGTGAGAACATATTTTTTCTGTTTGCGTTTCATAAGGTTCTATATAAATCTGTATCCTGGGGTAGTTGTGAAGCTGCGCTTAAATTTTACACTCGGTGTCAATAAACCAGTATCTTCGTAATTAAGCCGAGGGGGCTCTTTGTACCCCTCTTATAAGAAGAGGGGGCAAGGGGCGAGGAACTTCGCCTCATTGTACTGTCCCGACGTTGAGAGGTATCGTGCGGAGCGCCCAGTTGCTTGTAGATCCGGGGAACCTCACCAAAGCGACATTGATGGCACTCGCCGGGTTTTGGTGGGTAGAGCTGCGTCCACTAACCAGCTTTCGAGCGCAGCGAGTCCCACATACCCGCCTGGGGAGACCCACTCCCCCACGGGATGCCTAAGCGCATCAAAAGCGCAAAAAAAGGATCTTTCGGAAGTAATTAGAAGATACCGTGGTTGTGATTGTATTTTTTATATTCCACAGACGGTCCGTACAGGACGCGGTACTACCAGGAGGCGCAGGACGGTCTGTACAGCGGCGCCAGTCTCTTGCTCTCGTGGAATCTCGTCTCTCTCCCGTTCTCCTTCATAACGTGCTTCGGTTCTGCCGCCATCATTTATTCGTAAGTATTACTATGATACCAACTGCTAACAACCAATTCAATTACCATGATTTTATCAGGTATCAATCAATCATATTCATATTTCTATACAAATTTTTGAAGATTTTATATTATATTGTATGTGTAATGTATCTATAATAATATGTAATCTAATATATAAAATTTCCCTGTCACAATGTTAGTTACCGTACTCCTCCGAAACGGCTTGACCGATCTTTATGAAATTTTATATGCATATTCAGTAGGTCTGAGAATCGGCCAACATCTATTTTTCATACCCCTAAGTGATAGGGGTTGTTCACCCTTAAATTTTTTTTGTTAATTTTTGGACGAAATTTTTTGTTTTTATTTTTTTATAATGTGGCATTGAAAAATACATACAACCCTAAATTTTGACCCCTCTACGATCAACCCCTATTTTGTAATTGCAATTTTAATATTGGCAGAACGAAGTCTGTCGGGACAGCTAGTGTATTTAGAAATATAGATAAGTATGTATCAATTTTCTGGTTGCCATAATACAGGTTATGACTAGTTTGAGATAGAATGGCCGTGTCAGTTGATTTATTTTAAGGGCCTGTTTCACAATCTCCAGTTAAGTTCCCAATAGGCTATCGGCAACATATTTGACAGATAGAGTATGGAGTATCTGTCAAATATGTTGCCGATAGCCTATTCGGCACTTAACTGGAGATTGTGAAACAGGCCCTAAGACCGATCATTTATTTTAAGGCACTGTTTCTTTTTTTACTTACAGAATGACACTATCAATCCAATAGAATTATAATCTTTTTTTTCTTTTCGTTCATTTATTTTCTACAACTATTTTATTCAGGAAGGTATTTTAAATAGCTTTCTAGATGCTCAATTTAATTCAGCTAAAGCATTCAATCAGTAGTGTAGCCCGTCTTAGCCATGGGTGCCGTAAAATGACAGGCACTTTTAAATGGAATTCTAGTTTTTTTCTTTGCTCAAACTGACTACGGACTGATATATATATATATATATATAGTTAATTTGCACCGTATCATTGATAGGAGTAACATTGTAATAGCTATTCTCTGACTGGAACATAAAAACTTGATTATCCATGACTTCTTGATTTTTTTCAGAATTTTAGGTGACATTACAGAGAACATAGACTTTTTGTACTTCGCTTTAGTGATATGGTCGTGCTACATATACGCCGAGCAGCAGGCCATCGCAGTCATGGTGGTAGTCAAGAACGGGCTTGTCGCGGGAATAGTCAACATCTACCTCACCTGCATCTATGTCATGCTGGCCAGCGGAGTTTTGAGGTAATTATGCTAGTACAGGGAACTATTGTGTTGGAACGTTTCAGACTTAATAGCAACCATATTTACGAGTCTTCCCACAAAACACATAATAAAACGTTTTTTTTTTTACTGATTTTATCGTGGCTTTTTAATTTAAGGTTATACAAATTCTAAAACGGAAAAGTCTTTATAAACCACTATTGAAATCCGTCCTAAGCTGTTCTGCTAGGCTATAGAAAAGAATTTAGACGTACATAGAAGGACAGTTCTTATGAGCGCTTTCAGGACAAACTCTGCGATGTAAACGTCCGCTTGGCGGCGTGACGATAGGGACACCGCGATGTCCCCAGCGTATGAGCCTACGAGAGCGAGCGAGTGCGAACTAGGGACTTGTCCCCAATAAAGTCGGCACAAAAAATCCTAAAAATTGTGCTTTTATGTACGTCTGAATTCTTTGGCTATAGGCTATTAGGATATTCACCTTTTAAACATAAAAGCAAAGCAGTCACAAAATGAAACTCAAGAATACAATTGCCAAAAACCTATCAACCCTTAATTTTATTTACTAATCAATGATATGATAATGAATAGTGATAATTTTGAAAAAGCGATAGTAAGAACGATAAATCAAATGTTGCTTTTAGTACAACAAAAGATTGAACACAAAATCCAGATAATATACATTAGTTTCATTTGTCATATTTGCAATATTATGTGATTTATGCCCGAATGCATGCATTTTGATAACATATGGATTTAAGGCGTGCTTAGTTTGAGGAGCCCCCAAATATTTAAATGGCGTTTAAGAAATCGGAGGCCAAGACTCACTGTGGGTTGAGAATTCGGGCGTCATACTCATAATCTATATGTTTCAGATCATACAAGGGCTACGAGGAGTGGCTGTACTACCTAACCTACATCACACACACGCGATACGCCTCCATATTCCTGCACAGGAACGTCTTCAAACAGCCAAGCTTCAATGTTCTACCATTCAGCGACGAAGAGAATTGCACCTCCATAACAAACCTCATACAAACATCCTCTAACATCAATAGCAACTCAAACGCCAATTGCAGGTATCCCAGTGGCAAAGCCTTCTTAACAGAGCGGTTTGCTGCTAAAGGATTCACTGGCGACATCTACCAAACCGGTGATTTTAATATTGACTTCAATTTAGGCATCTCATTCGCTTTCTCACTCGGTATTATTATATTCAATAAGTTCTTGTACTTAATACCCTTACCCGGCTATGTTGTAGATAAGTTTTGTGAATAGTTAAGCAACCAAATTCGTTATCGGTTCAAAAGAGTAAATAGGCTTAGGATCAAGATTCAAGACGCACAGACAGATTGATCTGCAATCTTCCGTGTTCTTCCTTTTTCTCATATCCTCTTGATGCTTCTCAATATGTTATTCATATTCATAATTAGATTATGGCTGATCTATTCATCTGTTCAGATTAGCTAGATATTACCGTCACAATTGGAGATTTATACGTATTTGAGTTAGTGACTTAGAAATCTAAACTAAATACTATATTAGCACAAAATGGTAGGTATGTAAATACCAAATTGAGGCAGGAAATATTCTAGCATGAGAGAACCATCTAGAAGAGATGGTTGTTTTAAATATGTTATGCTGGTATTGTTAAAGAAGTTACAAGTTATCTCTAACCTAACAAAGTTGATCAAGTCCTAAAATGCTTCAATATTTTCTTTCTTTCTTTCTTTCTTTCTCAATACAAATGTTATTTAATGCAAGTTGATTTGCTCCTAGAAGATATATTAAAAGTATATCTCCAATTTCAAATGTTTTTGGATTCATATTTGATGGAAACTTTAAAATATTATTTTACTAATAAATCAATTATTGTCCAATTTATTTGTAAGGAAACATTGTATGTCATGTTAATAAAAGTATTTATGATATGTTTAATATTTAATTTTATATCCTAGTTTTATCTTACATTCCTATCATAATAAACCTTATTCAATATGTCTTGATTTTTATTTAAGTGTGAAATTTATTGAATAGTATTTCAACAATTATATTTAAGTTTGAAATCGACAGTGTGTACATTTGCCTAAATTAAGTTGAATTGAATTTTCACACATCTTGATTTAATAAAAGTTGACCATGATACTATCCTTTGTATAAAAAGTTTTGTAACTTATTTCACATAATTTCAACAATTTCTTGTTTTTGCAATCACAAAATTCTATGATATTGTAAAATCACCAATAACTTTAGGGTAATTATATATAACAGTCTCCGTTTGGGTTTCATTGTCATTTTCACTTGGCACTACTACTATAGATTCCTCTGCAATGAAAAAAACATATTTTATAATATTGCTATGAAATAAAAGAATAAAAAATAGATAAGTAATGATATACAAACCATATAAAACCTTATTCAATTTGTTGACTGTAACCTGCAAAAAGATATAAAGGTATTTAAAATCTCAACAACAGTTGCTATCCTCAGGTTAATAAATGAAAGGTGTAAATTGTCAAATTATAATTTATGTGCATGTGATTGGCAAATTCACTGGTATCATCAAAGCACAAAGTTAAATGTCTGAAACTGACACTAAAATGATAGGCTTTTTGTATCTGGTGTAGGCATAGCCTGGTTCAACCTGAATAAAATGGTTAGCTCTGCAATGTCCATAACTTAAATAATTTATTTTCAAAAACATCCCGTCTACTAATGAAAGCAAAACTGTTTTTGGGTAAATATTTCTATTATTTAACACGGCAAATAATAATTACTTCAATGTTGGGATTTATTTACAGAGAATGCAATTTAAAATATTAATGTAAAAAGCAGATTCTCGAATCAACAAGGCAAAAGATAAACTGATGAATATTTCCCCATCAGGAAAACCAAGCCACACATCTATATAATAAGTCATAATTTATAATAATGAATATATGAAGATATATTTACAGGTGACAAAACAATTTCTCTGTATTTCTTCAAATATATTTTCAATGGATCAACATAATTTTCAAAGCCCAGGGCATTCATCGCAAAGAGAACATCTTCACCGTTAATAGTTTTCCGTTTTTCCATTTGACAACGATCACTTGCTTCACTTGTTATAAATGATATAAATTCCGATATACATTCCTGAACACACTCTCTAGCATCTTTGGCGATCTGAAAATAATACATAGCTACTATAGTTTGAAAACTTACCAGTTTGTAATAAAATTGAAAAACCTTATAATCTTATTGATAATTTTAAGTACATATGAAAATGTATCAATTGTTCAGAAAAATACATGGCCTTAAGGTATATGAAATCTCTAGTATTTAAGAATCTTGTTAAACCACAAAAACTCATAAAACTAAACATGTATTATAATAAATTTTGATTCATGGTACCTTTCCTTTCTCAGGTATAGCTCTCTTCATAATTTTAGCTATATTTGCAATAGGTAGAAAACGATCTTGCTCTCTAAGAGGCACATTTTTACCACCACTATTAGAGTCAGAATTATTTTCTTCTTGTTCTGTAAAAGCAAAAAAAAAGAAACATGTCAAATCTTTATTATATGTAAATAATAAACAGTAAACAGGGAACTTTATTAAAGAACAGGTTACCTAAAATATCATCACTATTCACAACATAGGTTTCTTCATCAACTAAAAATCCATTTTCTAATCTTACTAAATCACTTCCAAGTTCATCACCTTCCATTGTTGATTTTCACTTTATTTATTTTTTTAAGGATTTTGTATTCAATGGATTTATTTTACATAAACAAAAGTAGTAACCCCTTGAATTCTTGATAAGAAAATAAATTGCTATTATAATTTGATATGACGCGACGACAAGACAGAAATCAAAATTGAAAAATTCACAAATCAAATTCAGAATGCGTGACATATATATATTTTTTTCTTAGTCACTACTCACTAGTCAGTGGCCAGTGCCAATTGCCAACTCACAAGAGCATGCTGTCATATTAACAATAATATATTAAATTAAATATTAATTGAATCCTTTCTTCAAAAATTATTTGCTTATGTAATCAAATGGTAAAATTGTAACAAATGTTTATTTAATTAAATAATTGAATACTAACAAATATTTAGATATTGAAAGTAGGCGTAGGAAAGTGACGACCCCACCACGAGACCCCACTACCCGCTCCGCCGCAGTCAGTCACGGCTGTTAATCTTCATAGCAATTGTTTGGGCCCTAAGAGTAAATACCTACAGAGGTCGTCCTATTTTAAACGTCACGAGTTAGAGTGAGACTACAAGTTATAATTTTAGTGTAAGAAACAGAGACAGAAGATTTTTCTTTTGTCCCTGTCACCGTGACTAAATATTTTGTTTGGCAAACTGTGTATTCTTGCCAAACAAATACGTACGTATTTGTTTTTCGGAGATTTTAATAGTTTTACACAACTTGAAACAGTGATTTATTGCGATTTATTTGAATTGAGTTAATGCGCAGTGGTGAGTTGCAAAATTTTAGGGTGTAAAAGCCGCAGTGAACAAAAATTGATGGATTAACATTGCACTCGTAAGTTGTTTAATGATGTGAAAATATATTATGAATGTAGTAATAAATTGATTATAATGTCGTGTTTTAATTTAAATTCAACTTGTTGTAACTCATTAAATATCGATTACATGTAGAATTTCAACAATTAATTAAAACATAACCTTTAATTGTTCGAGGTGTAGTGTTGCCATGATGTGATTTTTTTTTACCTTACGGTTACGGATTTTCTTTTGTCCTTGTTAAAAAAACAGGTTGTTCAGTTGTGAGATGGAGATAAAAACAAATATTTATAATGCTAACAATATCTTGGTGTGTCAAAACACATAATTTAATTTATATCTCCTTACGTCTTAAATTTCCTTTACTTATTTACAGTAACAGAAATTGCCACTTTTATTATTTTTTAAGTTTAATTCAATGTATTGACTTACTTGATACTGGTAAAATGTTATAAAATACATTAAATAAAACATTTCATACCAAAAAAATAGAAGCAGTAAAGTAAATAAAATAGCAATAAAGTGTAAGGAATGTCTATCCGCGATTGCCGATTGTTTCTCATAAATTAGAATAAATTATAGAAGTTTTATTCAAAAAAGAGATTTTAGTGGATTGCTTTATCCATCTCAAGATGTAATAATAATAATATCTATGGACGCTTTTTACACCACGTCAATCTGGTCCCGTGGTAAGTACTCGAAGAGACTTGTGTTACGGGTACCAGACAACGGAAAATACATATATTTAATATTTTTTGTATTAATTCTTAAATTTAAGATTTTTTTTATACAATACACATCCATGACCCAGGAACACAGAAAACTTTTTTGTTCCCTGGCGGGATTCGAACCCGCAACCTCCGGCTTGAGCGCCAACGCGCTAACCATTGAGCCACAGAGGTCATCAAAGTAAAAAGTAATAAAAGTTTGCCTACTGCATGTAGGTAAGGTAGGAATTCTAGAAAAATCTCTGAGACATATTTTAATCACTGGTGGTAATGCTTATTTTAATAATAAAAATGGCCTGCCAAAGTTGATACACAATGTTTTTAAAAAATTAGTTGATTCTAATGTATTTGCGAAATTAAGGAATCACGTATTGGAACAAAGTCCACTCGACAATCATCTGTCGTTGGTAATTAAGGCAAGTGTTCTTAGATATCTTGAGGTGAGAATTCATTTTATTATGAAAAAAACATCTCAAAGCGAAGAGAGAATTGCATACCAAATTAGTTTTATTTAAAGGCCAGTATATCATACAAATTATTTTAAAAAATGTATTTTATTTTTATTGCAAATAAATCTTATCTTATACCTTTAAACGAGCAATTCTTGTATATATATATAGAATCGGGATCTCGGAAACGGCTCCAACGATTTTCATGAAATTTTGTATACATGGGTTAAAAATTGTGTTAAATCGATCTAACTAGGATAAATTTTTAGAAAACTTTTTTTTATCCGTGTTTTGAGGCATCTATAAAATATGATTAGAACACGAACGTAAATTTCGATGTTAAATACGAGTAATATGTCATGGTAGCTTAGTGGTGAATTTAGGCAGTTAAATCCGAACGAGCCTGGTTCGAATCTCCATTCATCATTCATATTTTTTTTCATTGAATCATTTTTTTTCTGGAAGAAAAACTTTATCATATTTTATCACTAAGGGTACCGAGCAAATGCTCGGTCAACCAGGTACTTATACTATAATGTGCACACGGTTACAGATCAGGATATAAATTTACAGTTTAACCTGACCTTACTCACTTACATGTAAAACCTTGTACTGAGAAAAACCATCTCTATTACCGAAAAAGAACCCTCTAGCGTAGCATAAACATTTCAGATAAAAAGTAAGAGTGTCCGAATTTATAAATAGTATTATTGATATCGCAAGTCGCAAGTATTCATTTCCCTAGTCTAGTGACATAGCATACCACCAGGTGATCTGACTGGTCGTTTGCCTAATATGTAATAAAAACATACAGACACACAAAACTTACCGTACCTATGTAGAGGTTGCAACAAGTATTGTAGTAAAATTATTGAAACTATATAATATGATACCTAATAAATATTAAAAATTAAATTTATATTTAATAGTAAAAAGTCCAAAGTGGTCAACTCGGGCTGTTGTCGTACGTACATTTACATAAACTCCCCTAATTACCTACCATATAGGGAAAATCCCCTATATGGTCACACTGAAAAAAAATATTGCTGTTTCTTGTGCGGTCACGCTATGACGATCTCTATAGGTACTTACTCTTAGTTTGGGCCTTATGTCTATGGTATTGTCGATGGGTCTAGTTTAGAATCTGACTTGTTTTTTTTTAAAATTCAAAATGGCCGTCTCTCCCGTCAAAATTTGACACATCTGTGCTGTTTGAAGATACCCACACTATTTACTAACTTGTTTACGTTGATCGAGTGAAGTTACGTTGATTTTTATCCGAGCTTGTCCTCTCAGCTAAACCAGTAATTGTGATATTTATCACCATGTAAAACAAGTGTTGCATTGAAAACTGTGCAAGTAAACGACAGGACGTTAAAATGCATCAGTTTCCCAAATCTGAGATAGGACTCCAAAAGTGGTTACAGTGCATTGGTAATGTTCACCTTCGTAGCTGTAGTTCGCAGAGCCTTCGTAAGGTGTTTGTGTGTCACGAGCATTTTGAAACGAGAATCATCAAAACCACTTCTCGTTTGCGTTATAGTGCATAGCCAACACTATTTTCGGAAAATGAGATAGAAAGCGGCGTCCCAGCAGTAGTTCCCGCGACCAAAAGTAAGTAAATATTAAAATCCTATAATTTTTCTTCCAAGAAAACAAGTAACGATTATTTTTATACAATTATTTATTTAATTAGCCTGGTATAGATATTTTATAATTTTGTTTTGATTAAACCAATACCAAAACGATATCTGTGTAATACCTTTTAACTACTTCATCTGGTCAGTAATTAATTAGTAGAGACCGGATTATATGCCATATAAAAATCTAGAAATATGCATGAAAATCTGATATAATGTGATGAATATGCATGAAAAATGTCAAAATATGTAACACTGAAATAAAAATTATCTAGTTTTAATTCATTTTAAATGGGCCAACCTGTATAATATAATCTGATAAGATACAAAAATAAATGTATTTGTGTCTAAAGTAGACAACATAATTATAAATACCAAAGTTGAAAATTCCGCACCAATGCGTATATAATATATTTGCATTATATAAAAACACTTTTTTACAACCCCAAGTACACATATCCAGTGAAAAAGTTACAAATTTTCCCGCCAATAAATTAAAAACTGTAAAAAGTTTGAATTTCGCGCCTAGAGTGTTGCCGTTCGCCTTTCAGTCATCACAATAATTATTATTATTATTCTTACAGGTGCAGAATTGTACGAGAATACTCAGCAAAACTGTGTCAGCAAATACAAGAAGAAATTAAAAATAATAAAAAGATAAAATAATGAATGTTTGTTTTATTTAAAATTTTATTTAATGAATAAACTAGGTGTATGCCAAGTATTCCTACCAATTAATAGGAATACTGGGAATAAACCATAAAACTATACTGATAGGCTAAGGTGCTTCGTACAAATTGGCTGTTAAACACTGCGTCTTTGCCTGTATATGCCATAAGTAATTAAAAAAAAAAAGAACTGTCAGACTCTAAACTCGAGATTCCTTATTGGCTAGTTTGAATGTAGGGAAGTGGGTCGTCTGATACGGTAATGGACGTAATAATATATAACAGGACCGAGCACTCGTAACAGAAAAACGAGCCGACAGAGATAGCCAGTGTTAAGGAGTGTGTCCCTTTCTTATAAGGTGACAATAAGATTTTGACAGGTGGGACAAATGTCTTTCAAAAATTCAAATGTCAGGAAATGGGTATTGAAAATTTTTATTTAATTTTAAATTTTTTTATTGGTTTTTTTTTGTAAGGTTTATATCCTACTAGTACATACTTGATGTATGCAGTTTTAAGCGCTGCATGAGTTTACCACGTCTGCCATAATATTATAAATCTCGAGTTTTTAAGTTCTTCAAAAGGCGCGTTTAGCCCCGGCAGATATCGCAAGCTAGCTTGAATGCATTTAAGGTGCTTGAAAAATCTGACACAAGTATTATACTTATAAACGAAAATACCAACATTAGCAATGGTTAAAATCTGAAGAATAGTAGATGGATTACGAAATACATAATACAAATACTTCCATACTACAGACTTGACAGGAATCCGTCATCAGGTGGTCGAGTTATCATTATCATCCCAAAATATTAACTGCAAATCTTAGGTTTACTCTCATTATAACGCATTCTTGAATTAAGATTACAAAACAATTAAAGATGCCATGGATTCAAACTGATTAAAATAATTAGGAACGTGGGAAGTTTAGTACGGAGTCACTCTGTCTCACGTTCTGACCATTACTTTTCGCATTGCTATTATTCCCCTCCAAGCCTGCCGTAAGGAACTTCGTTTCAAAAAATCATGGTCACCATAGTAGTTTGATTTACTAATTATGTTATTTAAGTAACCATAGCAACCATTACAATACAAAATGTCAAGATGACACTTAACTGGGCTACCATAAGAAATAAAAGAAATAAGCAAAATAATAATTTATGTTTTCTTTTTGAATTGGAAATATATTAAAATAAATAAATTCAATTACAATTTCTTGACATACAATTGTCAAAATAATATTAAAAAGACATTTTTTTTCGATGAAATTTTTGATCAGCCCAAATTTTTAATAAAATACATTTTTAAGCTGGCAAGATAAAAGAACGAGACACACTTCTAACATATTGCTATCCCGCTCGGCTCGGATCAGCATCTGTGTAATGCCCATTAGAATATAATGCTTAATGCGTTGAGTTAGTGTTCACTTTCGTAAATACATTTTTTCCGAGTAAGCCATCCTGTTATTATACTACATCCATGGATACGGTAGTATCCCTTAGTAGTTTGTGCAGTCAGTCAACCGAATAAATGGCTGTCAAACCATTCAATGGGGCAGAGGAAAATATCTGACAAAGGATGGGCAGCAGAATCCTGATGTCGAACCTCTTCCCTACTGCGATCGCCAATCCTCTTGCCCAGAGTGGTGATTGAGGGTAATTCCTCTCATTGAGCAATACACTATAGCCTGCCAGGTGTGGAAATCGATAAGGAAAGACGACAGGTGTTTTCACAACAGCTTGAAAGAAGCCATCTAACTAAACTCAAAACATCTGAAGGCTTAGTCGTCACGTCCAAGTCCGAAATTCTTTTTGTTGTTAAGCTGCCAGCTTAACAACACACGCTTGGCAAGCCTCGGATACCCTCACAAATTCAAACGTGTGGAAACAGAGTTTGACTTGGCTTGCGTAGGCTTACAAGGGTTTATATCCGATCCGACAAGTGTCGGTATCGTGCACAAATCAAAGGGAATTTGCCGCAAGCGCTTGCGACGCGTACACATGTTTGTGTCTTGTAGAGGTTTGAAGTTTGCGGCAAACTCCAAACGTGTGGATCCAGATAAAACGTTGTCCGATCGTATCGTCCTCTAAGCTATGTTTAATGTTTGTCTGTTGTGGTCTGTTGTCAAGATTTGCAAAAACTAAAAACTAGATAAGATAATTTTGTTTAATAATATTAAATTACTATTTAGTTTTTATGAATGTAGCATAATTAAATTAATTCTTGTGATATTTTTTTAATTAAGCAAGTATTTTTTATTGATATTTCAAACAAACAGAAACCTTTACGACACATTTGACGTCGATCTAGGTTATAGGTACATATTACAAAAGGAAAATAATATTGAATAGTTTCATAAATGATATTGATAATAAATTAAACAAAAAAGCATTTAAGATGGGAGTCCCGAAGTTCTTTAGATATACAAGTGAGAGGTATCCGTGCCTAAACGAACTCGTAAAGCAACATCAGGTATTTTTTTTTCAAAATATACAAATACTACCGTCTTCAGTTCTACACATATTTTTTGTTATAATAACTAATTGAATTCTTCTAGATACCCGAGTTCGACAACATGTATTTAGATATGAATGGTATAATCCACAACTGCTCACATCCTGATGATTCTGATCCTCATTTCCGTATAACTGAGGAGAAAAT
Organism: Lycaena phlaeas; assembly: GCA_905333005.2. NCBI lineage: Eukaryota > Metazoa > Arthropoda > Insecta > Lepidoptera > Lycaenidae > Lycaena > Lycaena phlaeas. The sequence goes on from HG995173.1 coordinate 14,647,625, forward strand.
CTTTCAAGATATTTTTCACTATTTGAGTATATTATTTCAAATCATCAAGCCTAAGAAACTATTTTTCATGGCTATTGATGGAGTTGCTCCAAGAGCAAAAATGAACCAGCAAAGAGGAAGAAGGTACTTTATGCTTAATATTATAAACATGCCTATTAAATTGTGTTAGCTGTTTAGTTTCAGTAAGCAATGAATATGCAGACAAATCAACTTATTCTTTAATCAAGAAATAAGTGTCATATAGCATATTTCTTGGTTTTGGGATGTAAAAATATTACAGCTATTGTTACAATATTATGAAAGGATAAAATATACTTTAATAGGTATAGACACAACAAGCATTACTGTAATAAGTTGCTAGTATGTATGTTGTATAGAATAAAAAGAAAATAATAAAAAATATTAATGAATTAATATTAACTTAGAACAAGTATATTTTACTAAATTAAAAAATATGATGCAATATTAAAGACTGTCAACTTTTGTATATCTCTTTTCAACAAAACAATTGATAAAAATTAACTTAAGATAAATTTTTCTTAATTTTCTTGTCATAGGTTTAGATCAGCAAAAGAAGCAGAAAGATTAGAAGAATTGGCAAAAGCAAAAGGTTTGTCTTATGCTATACAAAAACCAACAATACCTATGAATTTATAGTAGTTGGAACAGAATATACAAATGATCCCTTTTTTTATAGGAGAGGTATTGCCGACTGAAAAAAGATTTGATAGCAATTGTATCACTCCGGGGACAGTGTTCATGGCCCGTTTGCATGAACAGCTAAAATATTTCATTAAACAAAAAATATCTCAAGATCCCTTGTGGTCTAATGTTAAAGTTGTTTTATCTGGTCATGAGGTAAGTGAATATATTTTATTAGTAATATTCCACCATTTATATCCATTTCCAGAGATTTTTCGCATAATCATTTTTTGCCAATGTAGCAATTGTAATTATTTGTAGACTCCTGGAGAGGGTGAACACAAAATCATGGACTATATCCGATGGATGCGGTGTCAACCCGATTACGACCCTAACACCCGCCACTGTCTTTATGGCTTGGATGCTGACCTAATAATGTTGGGGGTGTGCACACATGAACCTCATTTTGCATTATTGAGAGAAGAGGTATACTGTACATATTTTTTTTAGTTTAAAAAAAAAGTAAAGTATCAACCCTTTATGTCCCACCGCTGGGCACGGGTCTCCTCTTCAAAATCAGGCGAGGAGGGTAATAGGCCAATAGTTCACCGCGCTGGTCCAGTGCGGGTTGTTCAATTTCACATACCTTCAAAGACTATCAATCTTATCAGGCATGCAGGTTTCCTCACGATGTTTTCCTTCACCGGTGAGCGAGCGATGGTCTCATGTTTGGGGTGCACTTAGAAATTAGAAATTTCAAGGCACACTCGGGGGGTCAGGATCGAACCCGGACTTCTCGCATAAGAGGCCAACTCCATCCACCACTGGACCATCGTCACTCTTTTTTTTAGTTTACTTTACTAACTTAAGTGTGTTTGTTTTTTACTAACATAATTTATGCTTATTTCAGGTTAAATTTGGGAAAAATACAAAGCGGGTAGTTGCTCCTGAAGAAACTAATTTCTACCTTTTACATTTATCCCTTTTAAGGGAATATTTGGAGCAAGAATTTATAGAAATCAAAGATAAATTACCTTTCAAATTTGACATTGAGAAGATTTTGGATGACTGGGTCCTAATGGGATTTCTTGTGGGCAATGACTTTATACCAAATTTGCCCAACATGCACATTAGTAATGATATGTTGCCCCATTTATATAAAACTTACATGACAGTGTTGCCTACATTGGAAGGTAAAACAAGATAAACTATTTTGAATTTTGACATATTTTCTTTATCAATTTCAATATCAACTATTATTATTTATAACATTCTATAATATACCACTTTAGTAATCATCATTATCACTATAAACTTTATCAGTTTGCTGATGGATATACACAATCAAAAGAGTAAAGTATTCTATAAACCCTTATGTTCAGTCCACGGTTCAGTTTATAAAATCAGACTGCTGGGTACTGCTATTTACGAAATTGTCGCCCAATAACCTCCCTTAAGTTGTTGGGCCTTAATTGACTGATGTGCTGGTCCAATGCATGTTGGTGAACTTCACTTTTAATCACATCAGGTGTACCGGTCATTAGTTATACTCACTATGTTTTCCGTCATAGGTGATCAAGCAATAGTCTTGTGTTCATGTGCACTGAGAAGTTATTTTTAGGAGAACACATTTGAAGTATACTGACAATAGTTAAACATCAAAAATCGTTCTGTGTTGTGTTGGGTTGGGATCAAACAAGGACATCTTAGGAGGTTGAGCCCATACATACTAGACCATTGTCATGCTTAACATAACTCATTTTATTTGTCTTTGGTTTGAAACCAGTAGCATATAATATAATAACATAGCCCACTTGTAATTGTTCCCAGGATACATAAATGAAGCAGGTAATTTGAATCTGGAGAGATTTGAGGTGTTCATGCAGGAACTGGCCAAAATTGATAAGGAGAAATTCTCAGACATATATGCCGATCTTAAATACTTTGAAGGCAAGACTGGGAGACGGCCAAACGCTAATGAGAGAAGAGAGGTAATCATAAAATTTTAATAGTACTTGAAAATTATATTATTATGAGAATTATTTTCATTTTTAGATGTTCTTATTATTACGTAAAAAAGAAATGTATAAACATTATAATATTAGTTATAAAAGTTTTAAATTATCCATTGCTTTAATATCACATAAACAACATTTAATTAAATGTCAGGACAATTGATCTCTGGCCAGTGGCATTGAACTGCAACAAGTGAAGTACATAAAAAAATATGGTATAAAATTGCTATACATTGTAGTTATCTTTAAACTGTACTCATTAAAAAATAATTCTCAGTAATAAACAAATGCTGACATTGATAAAATAATACCTCCTGATGATGCCTTGTAACATTATACTTTTGTTTTCAGTATAAACCCAACAATGATGAGACGTTCAATGTAAACATTGATGACATCAAATCAAACAAGCCCGATGATGAATTGCAAGCGCTTATCAATGCTACTAAAGAAATGGTAATTAGTTATAGCATGCTATGAAATATATTGCTTTCATTTTATAAACATATAATATACTCAACAACACCACATTATGTGAATCCTTAAAAAGTGTACATCAGGACCAGTAGGGCTGAGCTCTGCAGCTGAAAGTGAGCTCTATTACTCATGTGAAGCTCGATATCAAAATGGTTTTTACAAAATAGCCCTACATCACCAAACTATCATGATACAAATGCTGGAAAAATGACCAGCTTCATAGCCTTTAAAATTTAATACACAATTGTTGGATACGTTTTTGTACATTATAATTTATAGTGTGATACATTGAGATTCAATTGATATTATTTACAGTTTATGGAGGATATGGAGGATGATGATGATGACGATGATGAATATGAGGACACTAGCGACGGTAATCACCAATTGATTAATTAGTCAAAATATAAAATGCCAAAAAAATCTACGCCAATGTTAATAAAAAAAAAAATGGACAAGTATCAGATTTTTTTTATAGTCTAAAATTTATATTTTTATTAATTGTAATAACTAATCACTTTGTTACAGAGGAAGCGAATATGGAGATGGAATTTATTTTACACAAGAAAGACTATTACATGAACAAGTTGGATTATTCAAAAGTCACAGAGTAAGTTTATTAGTAAGAAATTCAGGACAGAAGTAATATATCTTTTTTTTTTTAAGCGTCCATAGATATATAAAAAAATGTTTCATATAATTTTTGCAAAGTCATTTACTTTAATAAAATATTTATTTTTCTGGAATAAACCATGCTTATGTCCTGAAATAACTTATTATTTTCAATATTTTTTTTGTAATGACCAACTACTACTACTACTAAAATGTTTTAGTGTTGTAGTGTACATTTTATTTGTAAATGTGAATATGAATTAGTCCTAAGTATTATGCATACATAAACTATTTTATATACTGAGTTAAGCTAAGCTAACATGTGAAAAGCAAACATTAAATGATCTTGTTTGAAATTATGGAAAGCACTATTTTACACAGAGCTTAAAAGGCCGGCACGACTGGGTCGGTACATCTAAGTGAGACAGCCAACAATATAAGCATGACAAGACATAAAAAAAATATATATCAATCATATTTATTTGACATTGTTGTTTAGTGTTGTTCACATATTACATTTCAACTATGGAGGGTAGAGGTAAGGAGAACCATCTTATATGGGGAAATAGTATAAAAAGTGTCCAGCTGTATGCTATAAATAACAGCTCAAAAACCGTCCGCAATGGCGCTGGTGTAGTAAAAGGGTATAGTATTCGTATACATATTTCTGTGTGTGCGTGATTTCTTGGCGCGCACACACGTTTAAAAGTTTACCCTTTTGCGACTGTGGCGCCACCCTTATTTAACGCTTTTCGACGGACTCTTCATACACAGAGATGTTACTCCTTACCCTCCATAATTTTAACGCAAATCCAACTCGTTATCGCCTTCAGTAGTTTGACCACTCCCCCAGTACTAAATAGGTCTGACGGATATTCCCAGGGAGGTGCTAGCGGACCAGGCGACGTGCTACGTGCGCGCCATACAGTGGAACCTGCACTACTACTACCGCGGCTGCCCGTCGTGGTGCTGGTACTATCCGCACCACTACGCACCCTACATCTCCGACATCAAGGGCTTCAAGGACCTCAAGATCGAGTTCGAGATGGGAGAGCCGTTCAAGCCCTTTGAACAGGTTTTTATTTTTTTATATGAGCGATGGCTTTCTCGTTGGGTAGGGATCATGTGAGGCTTAAGTCTCTTCTTCTGAGCAGTTATAAGAAATTTGTTTTTGAATTTTATAGTGTAGTGCAGTGAAGAAGCATATTGTACGTGTATATTGTCGCTTCTTCACTGATGATTAAAAACATGTGTTGTCCTGTGTGTCGTAAAGACGATAAAAGTGTTTGAACATTTAGATTGTCCCATAGAAGCCCAGCGAATATGCCTTTGCCTGTCTCGATTAAATCATAATTGAATTAGAAATTAAATTTTTTATAAATGTTATCCACATAAAGTGTAGACAGAAGTAAAAAATAAAAATCTTTACTACTATGTACGTAATACATATTTTTTTAATATTAATTAATTTGTAGTTATTGGCTGTTTTACCGGCCGCCAGTAAGAACTTGCTGCCAACTCCATTCCATGATCTCATGACCGATGAGGACTCCCCAATAGTCCACTACTACCCGGGGCATTTTGAAACCGATCTCAACGGGAAAAAGAACGACTGGGAGGCTGTTGTGCTCATACCCTTCATTGATGAGGTAAGGAATTACGTATAATTCGACTGAATAGTATTTTTAAAGTATGCTCTTAAACCTCTATATATTAAACCCCAAAGTCTAGGTGGATTGCTGAATGTGTCTGTTTATCGCACCATGTGGCCATTTCAATGATTTCGGCCACTTCAGAAGGTCCATTTCATTGATTTTTAGAGGCCACAAACGGCCACTTCAGAAGGTGATTAGTTTCTATATAAGTATGTACATATTAAATCTATGTATAATTTTCAGACTAACCTGCTGTCGGCAATGACACCGTGCTATCAGCGACTCACTGAAGAAGAGTTAAGGAGAAACTCCCATGGACCAATGCTTGAATATGAAAGGACTGAAGAGAATCTAGGTATTTTACCTATATATATATATATATATATATATATATATATATATATATATATATATATATATATATATATATATATATAGTAGCCGAACTGGCTCCGCTGCTGGAACGTCTGGAAGTGCGGGTATCCAGTCTGTATATGAATATCTTCTGTACGCGTTTGTGCCCATACTCCTAAGCGATATGATCGTTTTGTTTTAATTTTGTGTTTATATTTGAGTTGGATCCCGGAGTTTTCCGTAAATACAATTAGACACAGTGGATGGCATCTTCGTGTTTGTCATGTCATGAAAAATCTATTTGTGTAACCACCGTGCTTTGGGGAAATATAATAACATAAATATATTTTTTAACTTTATTAATAAATCGATTTCTTACTTAACAACCGAACAACGAATCAAACGATGTACGTAATATGTGTTAATACTAATCGGTATGCCCCAGGGCCGGCGGTAGCGCCCGACTACTTCCCGGCGGTGGCGCAGTGCTTCGCCCGCGAGACAGCCGTGTGGCGCACCGAGCTGACCGTGCCCCCCGAACGCCTGGTGTGCGGCCTGCTGCCCAACGCTGACCCCTCGCTGCTGTTCCCCGGCTTCCCCACCATGAGACACCTTAAGTACAAGGTAAGCTGTTCCCCATCTTACAGTGAAACTCCTAAAGTACATAGTGACCTGTTCCCCACCTTACCATGAAACTCCTCAAGTACAAGGTGAGCTGTTCCTCAACTTGAAACTCTTCAAGGACAAAGTGAATGTTACCTATTTCCCACCACTAAGCACCGCAACTATAAGGAACATATTATGTTCTATATATGTCCACAATTTGTATATTTTGTTTATAAAATAACTTAAATGATAGGATACCCTTACACCGTGTATTGGTTACAGTCGAGCATCCGCAAGTGCAAGGTGAAGGTGTTCGACCAGCCGTCTCGCAACGACAGTATGATCATCGAGGTGTTGTCGGACGCGGAGCCGCCGCTGCAGCGCGTCGCCGAGCAGCTGCTGGGCAAGGTCGTGTGGGTCAGCTGGCCGCATCTCACCCGGGCAAAGTGAGACAATTTAATCAATTTTTTTCTGTCCTCCATATTCCCTCACTCCGAAACGCCCTAGAGCTGTTTCAAGGGAGAAGCAATCAGGACTATGATCTCAAGAAGAGGGGAGCGCAGCACAGTTGCCGCATGCCGCAACATAATAATTCTTTATAATGAAACAACTTTTACGGATTTTATCGCGGTTTATTTAGTTTTTCATATGCCCGACGTTTCGGATACTTTACAGCAACCATGGTCACGGGAGGACTGAGGTGTCAGACGTCCTACTGTTACAAAGTTATTCGATACTACCCTATACAACAATATATTATTTAGTCCTATCTATGCAGAATGTGCTAACTGAGTCTAGTCTGTGACATATTATGGTTGGATTTAAAATCTTGTAAAGTATCCGAAACGTCGGGCTCATAAAAAACGGAATAAACCACGATAAAATCCCTAAAAGTTGTTTCATTATAATGAGACAATTTAATCAATTTTTTTCTTTCTTCCCTATTCCCCCACTCCAAAACGCCCTAGAGCTGTTTCAAGGAAGAAGCAATAAAGACTATGGTCTCAAGAAAACGGGAGTACAGCACAGCTGTCGCTTTAGACTCCTTTATTTGTGTGCAGTTAACTGTGATACCACATTGGACAATGTTTGTCGTATTCTGTATATGAAATTTTGTTTCAGAGTGATATCTGTTTCAAATGAAAAGATGCGGCTTCACCACATCGACAAACATAACAACAATATTAACGGACTGCAGTTCTCAACGGAACATAATATTGGCAACTTGCACAAGCAGTGGATAATGGAGCGCTCTACAGTCATCGAACAGTGAGTGTTTGTTTTATCTTTTTTTTTGAATGAGAGTAGGGACCACAAGATAAGCAAGTAAAAGTCAGTAAACATAATGTAGAATTTTAAATATTATAGTATAAAAATACTTTAATTATCATGAGTCTTTATTCATTTCTTAAGGGTTTTTTGTTTGAGGTACATAATTATAACTTTATAAAGTACCTACCAAGTAGAATATTAGTCGGTTTTAATTAATACAGTAGTTATATCACGAGAATAAAGTTTTTGAAATAAACACTTCTTTACATTCGCCTAGCTTGAAGAGTAAGCTGGAGAATTACTATTATGTAAGTGTTACAGAAGTTGAGAAGCAGATATGAGTTAGTGATAATAGAAAGACAGAGATAGAGTGATAGACGTTTCGTAACCAGGCTAAATTTCGTTGTGAGGGTAAATTCAGGTATAGCTCGGTTCCCTAAAGTTGACCACAAATGGCGGCTGTCTGCGCAGGTACACACATGAAGAAAAAACTTACGACACAAAAAATATATTATTAACTTAATACTGTAAATGATGGTTTTTAAAATAAATCAAACGTAGGTAGGTATTTTTTTAATTAAAATTAATTTTCTATATACATATTATATTAAAAAAAAAGAGTCCTTAATTTTAATTAATTTTCTTGTTAGTTGTGTTGCTAGTATAGAAGAGGGTTCCTATGAAAGCAAATAATAGGGAAATTGAGCACCAAATTAAAAAAAAAAAAATTGTAATTAAAAACTTTTCCAATGTCGTTAAAAATTAAATTATATGAATATAGGGACTCATTTTTTATAATAAAATATAGAAGACAACAAATTAAAACTAATCTTTAAATAACATAACAAAAATAATATGAAACAACGAAAACATTTTTTCTGCCGAACTGTACTAGAGAGTAGAGGGGGTACATCAACGACGCGATAGACAAATAGCGACAGAGACAGAATATCACGTGACGCGAGCCCGCCAATGGTGTCGCTCCGGGCTTGACGTATTCCGCTATCCCTTCACCCCATACCTCAAAGGAGACCTAAAAATGCGTTCTTGCGCAGTGGTCATCTTTCGTGAACTGAAATATACCCAGTTTCACTTTGTTGTCAAATATTAATAGTAAGTGCGTTCAGAAATGTCAAAAAAAAATCCCTTTAGTTAGACTAACTTTTAGTTTTAATTGGTTTTAATGAAAGGTTACATTTCAATTTTAAAATATTCCATGTTATAGGTATATACTTCTAATAATGCTATTCTTTTTTTTACAGTAACATGAACCGGCTTGGTATAGACTTGGGTCCGGTGACAGTTATTGTTCATGCTGTAACACTCAGCGGTAAGTATTTATGTAGTGTAACCAACCAAGGGGGTTCTGGAGTAGAGGCCGCGTTTAAGTAGACGAAGTGTTGGTCGGCCATTAACCAGGTGGGAAGACGATCTCCGTGCAGTGGCCGGTCGTCTTGGCGTTCACAGGGAGAGGCCAATGTTCAGCAGTAGACAGATAATAGCTGATGATGATGAAGCAACCAACTTGAACATTTTTACTAAATGGAAGCCATACTTGCAGCAATCATAAGGTATTGAATTTAAATCACTTAAATAGCTGCATGAGGGTAACAGTTAATGCTGAATTGTTATATCGCAGGCTACAAGTACATGGTGTCGGACGGCGTGATGGTATTAGCGGAGCAGTTTTGCGGCGCGCCTTGTGGGTACGCGGCGCAGGCGGTCGTGCGCAGCGTGCGCGCCGCGCCCCGCCCCCCGCCGCGCTACCACCAGCCCGCGCAGGCCTACCCGCCCGGTGACACGTGCTTCCTGCTCACTATCTCCAACTACTACGGCTGTCGGGCCACAGTAAGTAACCAAAGAAATGCATGAAATTCTCTCATGAAATGATTGAACTACTGTACATTGGCAGTAGTCAATCGCTAGTCGTTATTACCTTAGTACATCGTTACAAGCAGCAACTTTACTGATGTAATATGTATGAACTATTATTATTATTATTATTTAATAATGTTTTTATTATTATTTAATGATGTTTAATATTGCATGTTTGTCAAGAAATATCAGCATTCCTCGTAGTTCTGGAATGGTCGATAAGACTTGGTCAGTGTTTGTAAAAAATAATATTTATATGAAATGGCGAAATTTGTCATGTATTGAATAGGGATGTTGACACATGTTACAAATTCATGTAAAGTTATGTTTTACATATTAAAGACAGTAATTGAAAACCTAAAATAACATTTTAAATGTCTACTTATTTGTCTTAAAATTAAGAATATTAATTTTAAAATGCGTTAATTATCATACATTATCACGTGACTGCAAAGGTCAATAAAAGGCGATGACGTCACTGCCCATTGAATCAATTGACAACATTTCATATTTTTAAGCTGCATATATTTTAACGTTATATGATAGTAAATACAAAACTAAGGCACACGTATTTTTCCGTTTTTAGAAATTATGAACTTTTCTTTCATAATTTTAACTCTGAAATTCGGTGTATTCTAAAAAGACGTAAGCGCCAAATGACGTCACACTTATGGTGAAATTGCAATAATGCTTTTGATTTCCTGTAACCCGTCAAAAAACTGTCATAAATCTCGAGTTGTCATTATTTGTCAGCTTATCAAACTTGTTTGATTTCAATTAAATTCGTGAATTTTCTTATTTTCGAGTGTTATTAATCTCATTCTGTTTTTATTAAGTAAATATTAAATTTTCGAAAGTATTTCTAGTTGCGGATAGCTAAAATTTGTCGAAAATAAACAAGACTTTGACAATTGACATGTCTTGTTTGACATTAATCTTTTCGTGTAAAATACTGGAACGCCAAGGCAAAGGTAACTACCTCATTCTACAACAAAAGTGACGTCATCACATGTTTTTTGGTTTTTATTTTTTTTTCTCAGAAATGAAGAACTTTAAAAATATATTTGAACTCAGGATACAAAAATTAAGAACTGGTATTTTTATTTTAAGTTCATGTCAATTTTGAAATGTTGTCAATTACAAACTGTCATAAGCCATAACATGTCGCGAGCTCTGTACATGGGTGTGTGACGTAAACAACCGCACATGACAGCTTGGAGCGTTTTAGTGGCGATTTTAAAAACTATTTTTCTTTACATAATTTTTTGTTAAAATTGGACATATTTCTTAACAAAAGTGTTTTTTTTTTCATGTTTACCTATGGTACATATATCAAATAAAATTAATTAAAAAAAATAGACAACGTCCCTATTGAGAGATTGTAAACCTAAATGTTTCAATGCAGGTGGTGAACACGGACGCCATACGCAGCGGACGGATCAAAGTGCGTGTTTGTGAGCAGGCGGAGCCCATACCGCACCCGCCCCCCGCCGACAGCGGTTCTGCGTACCGCACCGCCAACCACGCCGCTGCCGCATGCGGTACATTATTTACTGACTTTAGAATACGAACAGTCATACAGTGAAAAAATGAGCGCATTAAATCATTACATTACTTAAATAGACTGACGCTTATTATATTGAAATATAGGAATAAACCATCGACCACACAACCTATAGACTCCTAATGTTTGATTTTTCGTATTAAATGCATTCTGGTAACTAGCTGAGGTGAGACGAAAGGGGTTGCAATGCTGTAATTAGCTAATTCAATGTCATTACCAATCACGGAACGTTAAAAAGAAATGGATATATTTCGCAACGGGAAAGAATGAGACGACACGATAGTTTGAGTACATTGTTTACGGCTTACATCGGAACTATAACTCAGATGTGTCGCCAGAACCCGTTCCCCTGTTATGAGGAGTCTATGGGTTATATGGTCGATGGAATAAACAAATAAACAAATCTGTCCCGAAAGTTATTATAATTAGCCAAATAAACTTCCATTATCAATAATGGACTCGGGCTCTTGAGTGAAAGATCCTCTCCACCATGGTGTCTTCAAATAGGTTTTTATAAACTTTAATGTGCCAATGTGTAATAAAGCACATGCCTGATTAAATGTCTTGGAAGGTATGTGAAGTTTACCAACACGCATTGGGCTAACGGATTAGTGAACCATGGCCAAAACCCACCTGGTTTCTTTGAGGAAACCTGTACTCAACAATGGGACATGTAAGGACTGATATTATTATTGTATATCCTTCCTAATGGTCTATTAAATATATTTAATTCATAAACTTGATTATACATATTAGTATTATTATATTACAATACCCATATATTTTGCAGGTATATCGGCACAGATGCTATCCCGCCTGACGGGCACCGTGTTCGTGATCCTGGGCGAGAGAAACGACATGCCCACCGACACACAGAGCAAGATCAACATCGGACTCAACCTAAAGTTCAACAAAAGGGTCAGTCCATACATTACAACAATTCATATAGCATAAGCGGACCGTGTTGCACTTTCCCTTCCTCTATAGTCGCGGCACGATATGATGGCCGTTTTGACATATTACAATAGTGATGTGAATGCAAATTATTCTCGAAAAAAAACGTAATTAAATCTGTAAGTTTTTATTGCAAGTAGTACCTGGTTATACAGATTAAATAAAACTATATCACAATCGCAGAGCGCTCACAGTTTGTACTTTTCGATGCAACGTCAGGTCTAAACTGCTTTGTTTTGCATTGAACATTGACGCAAGTTTGCCGAAGATAGTAGTTGTGTTAATTCTTCTATGTGACGATCGTTTTAAATTTCATTTAAAAAAAATCGAAAGAGAAATGCCGAGTTGTGTGTCAAACAAGTACAACAAGTATATTCTTATAAAAATGAAAAAATAAATGTTTGCCTAATAAATAATATAGTTTATATGAGAAATTAAATAAATAAATTTTGTTTAAATTATACATTCGATAAATTTTATGATTAACTGCACATCACTATTGACAATAAAGAACAGCAATTTTCTCCTTCAAATTTGATTATTAAAAATTACAAAACTTCATGAGCGGACAAACGTCAAAACGGCCTTCCTATCGTGCCGCGACTATAGTGAGGTGATGCTACATGGAATAAAATAAATAAATCTGTGTCATATCGTTGGCCATCACGACATTCATGTCGATTTTATCATGCTTGCGTGCAGAACCAGGAGGTGTGCGGGTATACGCGGCGGTGTAACGTGTCGGGGGCGTGGCTGTACTCGGCGAGGTGCGTGACGCTGGTGCAGGCGTACGCGCGCCAATGGCCCGACCTCTTCGACTGCCTCTCCTCGCACCAAGGCAACGATGTCTTCTTCGAGAGTGACCTGTGGCCCGGTGCCGTCGGGTACGTACACGCACGCTTATATCAGTTAGACGCTCGCATGTACGTATACGCCCATAACTTGAATGACCTAGTTTTTCGTAAAAATAATAATTGTATCGCGTTTTATCAAAAGTTATATTTCTATTTACTAATGCTTCTGATGAGGTAACAGGAAAATTGAAAAGTAAAACGTCCTAATTTCACAAAGTAATCGTCCTCATAATATAATTATTACTTTTTTTAGTCATACCTACAAAGAAATTATCAAATTTTTTTCTGCATCTCTTTTTAATTACCATATATTTGATTAGGCAGGAGAAGCCACAGGAGATAGCCAAGTGGCTGAAGACGCAGCCGCATTACAACGCGCCGCGAAGAGAATGCGGCTCGGAGGTATTAGAGCCGGAGGACATGAAGTACGTACTGGAGGATGTAAAGAGACAGCTCGAGGAGTTGCGCGGCACGGAGAAGACTGTGACGCTGCATGTCAAGTGGAACTTGCTGTATAAAGTGAGTATTCATTGTATGGGTTTGGGAAAATAATAATGAATTAAAGGCCTAAAAATTTAAATTCTTGTTTAGATTATAATATTGATACTTTTAATATTACAAGTATTTGTTTAAAATTACATTAGAATTATATTATACAATTGACAACATTTCAAAATTGACATGACCTTAAAATAAAAATACCATTTCTTAATTTTTGTATCCTGAGTTCAAATATATTTTTTTTGTTCTTCATTTCTGAGAAAAAATATAAAAACCAAAAAACATGTGATGACGTCACTTTTGTGGTAGAATGAGGTTGTTACCTTTGCCTTAGCGTTCCAGTATTTTAGATGAAAACATTAATGTCAAACAAGACATGTCAATTGTCAAAGTCTTGTTTATTTCCGACAAATTTTTGCTATCCGCAACTAGAATTACTTTCGAAAATTTAATATTTACTTAATAAAAACAGAATGAGATTAATAACACTGGAAAATAAGAAAATTCACGAATTTAATTGAAATCAAACAAGTTTGACAAGCTGACACATAATGACAACTCGAGATTGATGACAGTTTTTTGACGGGTTACAGGAAATCAAAAGCATTATTGCAATTTCACCATAAGTGTGACGTCATTTGGCGCTTACGTCTTTTTAGAATACACCGAATTTCAGAGTTAAAATTATTATGAATGAAAAGTTCATAATATCTAAAAATGGAAAAATACGTGTGCCCTAGTTTTGTATTTACTTCCATATAACGTTAAAATATATGCAGCTTAAAAATATGAAATGTTGTCAATTAGAAGAATATATATTACCATTACTGGCCACTCTCCACTGCATGTGACTCCACTCAATAATGATTAATCATTTTATGGACATGCGCTGGTAACAATTTAATATTAATTTATTTCTTGTAGGCGGAGCTCCAGGAGGGCTCGTCGCCGCCGGACGTCAGCGCCGACTACGCGTTACTGGACCGCGTGGTGTTGGTGCGGGGTGCGGGCGCGGGCGCTCGCGGCACCGTGGTGGGCGTGTACCGCGGCTCCGCCCCCGCCGCCGTGCGTCTGGCCGACCGGCTGAACGCCGCGCCCGCGTACCTTGTCATGTTCGACGAGCCGGTGGACGGCGCGCTCGCCGACCCGCTGGGGGAGGAGCCCCGGTTCCTCAGGTGAGTTGTTCGCGCTTGAGTGCGTGTGCGTCTGTATGTGTGAGAGAAGGCTTACGTGCGTGTTGTATTTGTTAATGTATAATAAATATGATGATATGAAATTGATGTATAAAAAATATGACTGAACATCTTCTATGAGATGAGGATGGGAGCCTATCCTCATCGTACTGTCCAGACGTTGGGAGTGATTGTTCTGTGGTGCGGGCCAACCGCTCTGTGGAGGTCGGCGTCGGTCCCCTGAGGGATTGACTAGCCGTCGAGGTGCCCTGTTGCTTGTAGATCCGGGGCACCTCACCAATGGCGGCATCGGTGGCACTCGCCTGGTTTTTATGGGTAGAGCTGCGTCCACTTACCATATTTCGGGCGCAGCGAGTCCCACATACCCGCCTGGGGAGACCCACTCCCTAGCGGGATGTGTCAGTGCATTTCCCGGCGTGAAATAAAAAAAGGGTGTATTTGAAATGTTTTAGATTTATAATTCATTTTCACTACAAAATTACTCATATCTGTGTAACATAATTAGCGTGTAGACGTGAGTTTACATGTGACGTTTCTATTGCTGCAGGCTCCAGGGCTCGTCTCTGATGAACATCTCCTACGGACGCGGGCTGCGGCGCGGCGGGGCGGATTACTCGCCTTTCGCCCCTCCCTTGCACAACGCCAACCCGCTGCGCTCGCGGACCGATGCTCGCTCAGCCTTTGCTGCGTATAGGTAATGCCCACACATTTAAATTATCATGAAACTCTAAGCTTAATTGTATAATATACACCACTATTTTTTAATTACCAAAAAAAAATTGGGTAAATCAGTCGTCGCTACTGAACACATTACATTATTAAAAAAAACAAAAATCGTTGTTAAAAAAAATCCCACATTATACCCTAATTGTTGGACGAATGCAATAAAATATTTGTGTACGTACGCGCTCCCAACACGTAGTGATAACATTCATTGAGAATTTGTAGCTCAAAACTAAATAAATAAGAAACGAGTTGGCGGGGTATGAGGCGAACGGTCGGGCGGCAGGGTTATGATGTTTATGATTAGTAAATTGTGGGTAGTCTACATACTAATCGCCGAGCGCCAACGGTATGAAAAGGAGCGCAATAGCTTACTTCTCGCTTGGTTTTCATTAATTAAATTACATATTGTATTTTTCGTTGTAGAATTCTTGTGTCCATGATTTCTCATTGAATATGGGAAAACTTTAACATTTTATAACTTCGTCATTGTTGAGTAAAAAAAAATTATGACTACATATTATATATATACGATTACGTATGTCTTATATACTACCCATTTTTTTTTTTGGTGGTTATAAAATAGTGGTGTATGTGTTTCATGAGATATAATGACGCGTGCTGTTCTGGGATATAAAAGTATCATCTACATTTATATAACCGACTGCTTGGCACTAGTATCCTCTACGAAATCAGGCGAGGATGGTATTTGGTAACCAAAGTGTCCGGCACTTGCAAGGTTGTGTCGACTTACGCACTACAGGGTTAATGCGGGTTGGTGAACTTCCTGAAACTTTCAAAGACTTAATGTCATCAGGCATGCAGGTTTCCGCACACAGGGGGCTTTAGTCTACTATGTACGTGATCATGTGTACATCAACATTAGCTTATAAAATAACTATCCATTATGATTACATATTGAATATTTTTACAGTCCGCCAAGAGAGATTTTATCAAGACCGGAAAGAAATAACGTGACTCCTAAAGAAGTCAAGGAACATCCGCGACAGGTAAACTTGTTTATATAACTTTGAACCGTACTTTTAAAGATTACTTTAAACTACGTTACTCTTTTCTAGCGTCATTGATCTAGGTCCAAGCTAAATTCTGAAAATCACAACGGTGCTAAAGAAGTTTTAGTTCAATAATCTTTCTTATGAGTTGTTTGTAAAAGATACAATAATTATGTATTGTCCTCTAATAAAAGTTTATTTACAGGAGAATGCAACGAATCTACTCAAGAATTTATTAAAGATAAGCGAAGGGCCAACCGACAACAAACATAATAATAAGGTATGTCTGTCCGTGTACCTAATACAAACTTTTAATATTAACGATTAGACTAACAAAGTGGCTAATAAGAACAACACCGACTATGACGAACTTATCAAGCAAGTGCAAATACATACATAGCAAATAAGGCATATTACTTATTACTAACTTGATCCTGTCCGGCTCGAAGGACCAAAAAAAATCTCTTGTTTACAGTTGTTATATTGCCCCTCTAGTAAAGTGGATTTATTGTAGAATAGGCTAGTAATATCGTATGTATGACATTATATTCGTTGAATCAAATTGTCTGTCGAAAGCAAAAGCAAATTCGACCTTACATTGCTTGTATTACCGTCGTGATAGTTTATTAGTGAATATATCTACAGGTATCCGGGGAGCAATCGTGGCGCGCCAAGAACTCACCTCGCGCGCCCTCGCCTGACAAGTAAGTAATGTATTTACAATCCAACGGAACTCTACACAAGTACATATCTCTTAAACACTAATGACAACCTAAAATTTTCAAGGTTGTATTACTGTGGCACTAAAACATAGACAGGCGCTAAGGGTTACGAAAGGCGTGTTTTTTTTTTTGTAATACATATATTCGGATTTTATCCTTTTCTTATATTGTGAGCTTTCTTATATTGCTATCAAATTTCATGACTCTATGCCTACATATCGCAGGTAGGTATCACAAGATACTTATAGATCTTTGTTTTAAATATATTTTTTTTATTTGGATTTAACAGATAACTGAGTAATCCTATTAAGTTTGTCAGTAACAGAAACGTAACACTTTAAAACAATAAGAAGACGACAAAAAAGTTAAGGGAACTTACTCATGGGTAGAGAGTATATCTTATATGGATCATTTTGTGTGTGACAACTATAATATCAACTTTTTAAAATTTATTTTAAACGTAGACCTAGATTTAAATATATGCAAACAAAAAAATATATATAAATAATTGTTTTCAAGCAGCTCAGTACATCCATTCTGGAATATATTTGTTGGGTAAGATTTTATATTCCGAGATTTAAACATCAATAACAGGTAAACCTAAGTTTATACAGAAGGAGAAAAATACGAAGTTAAGGTAAATACGCTGAAATGGAAGTGGGCCGTTCTCTTGCGTCAAAACAATGGCCGAAGAGCTAATAGAGTTCTTGGGTTAAGACGAAGGGTATAAGGAGGATGCGTCTACCGACTAAACACGACGACGTCCGACCACCATCGGGCCTGCTCGGGGGCCGTGATCGCTCTCATATAAAGCGCTGATGGGCTAAAATAGTTGTGTAAAGCCACATTCGGGAAGGGGTATCTTCCAATCATGGGTGTAACTGTAATAGTCCTGATGATGGCTTGAACATAGGTCTGTCAACTGCGGTACTGGTTAATAGCTCTAAAGGTGTAAAACAATGCTCTGTAATAAACGATGTACGCAGGTTCCCGCCGCAACAGAACTGGCGCAAAGAGAACCATTACAAGAAGCCACCGCCGCCGCATCCCAGCGAGTGGAACAGCAACGCCTTCAACGTTAGTACCTTTTATAATAAATCGTAATTGGCTAGCGATGATAAGAGGACGGCGTCACCCAACAACACAATCGAGTGCATCTAGGTAGTCCTGCCGGCCTAAGATGCGCGCCACGACAAAAAGACATATCTCTTCCGAAGAGAAACTCGTCGAAATTTTTACTTAAATCTTTAAAACTACGCAACGGATTTTGATTTGGTTTTTTTTAATAGATAGGACAGTTCAAGAGGAAGGTTTATGTATATAATTTATTAAGTTTTTATATACATTAGCTAAGATATAACAATAATTGTTGGAGGTGTCGGAAAAAAAAATCCCGCCTGGGAGTTTTCAACGAAAACGCTGCCTAAACCCTTTGAGATATAACAAAATAATGTATGGTGGAATTGTATATCTTAAATAGGTCTACAAAAAAGTCCGCGATGGCATATGTCTATCTATTAGGGATATCATACTATATCCATTTAATACTTTAAAAAATTAGCAATTATAACGCGATAATTTGAAAGTTATTTACACAAATACTGTATGAACCCTTATCATTTTAAATCAGTTAATTAGCTTCAGCACTTCATGAAGATTAATCTTCCCCTTTACATCATGCAAATTAAATGAATACTTTAGGAGATATAGCAAAATCAAAATAATACGCAAGAAAATAAATCGTGTTGCCGTGATTTGAATGGGTAGTGTAATAAGAGAAACCTAAATCTACACTAATATTATAAAGAGGAAAATTTTGTTTTTTTGTTTGGTTGTAATGAATAGGCTCAAAAAGTACGGTGCCGATTTCAAAATTTCTTTCGACATTCGAAAGCTACATTTTCAACGAATAACATAGGCTAAATTATATTCTGAAAAAAAAAGGGTTACGTAAGATATTTGGGTTTATAATTTTTCTCGTCCCTTCTCGTCCATATGTATTGACATCGAGAAATTTCTCTTACTTGAACGACAAAATTCGAGAGAATTACGATGTCATGTTGCGTCCGTAGATATTAGTACATTATGTCTTCGATGTAGACATTATGTCTTCGATGTAGACATTATGTCTCTCTCTCGTGAAGAGAGCGCGGGATTTTTTTTTCCGACACCTCCAACAATTATTGTTATATCTTAGCTAATGTATATAAAAACTTAATAAATTATATACATAAACCTTCCTCTTGAATTGTCCTATCTATTAAAAACAACCAAATCAAAATCCGTTGCGTAGTTTTAAAGATTTAAGTAAAAATTTCGACGAGTTTCTCTTCGGAAGAGATATGTCTTTTTGTCGTGGCGCGCATCTTAGGCCGGCTGGGTAGGCCTAGACAACTCATGCAAGTGTTGCCTATTCTGCGACGTAAGATTTATTACCGCGTGAAAGAGTAACATACATTCACATACATACATTCTTATATATATTATATCTAGTATATCATGCATATTTCCACAGTATTATGTCTTACGGCATTCTACTGTGGGGGAATGCCGCGGATATTAATACGATCTTCTTGTTGCAGAAGCGAGCTATTCGAGCCATATATTGTTTAGGCCCCCGTGTATCATTGAGAGATAAATTTAAAGAAATTGCCATCTTGACTGTCGCTTCTCAATACATATTTGCTAATGTGATGTATGTCCGTAAAAATATTAATGAATTTGTAAAAAAATGCGACAACCACAATATAAATACCAGAAACAAAAATAAATTAAATGTTCCATTCTTTAGACTGAATAAAGTTAGTACTTCGTTTATGGGACAATGTATACGTTTTTACAATAGGATCCCAGAAAACGTTCAAAATCTTTCCATTAATAAATTTAAGAAAATTGTTAAGGAACGTTTGTGTGGTAAAGCCTATTACGAAATAAAAGATTTTATTGAAGATACCACACCTTGGGAATAAGACACTCACTCTTAAGATATGATGTTACATATGTTGTATTTATAAAATATTATGTACTCATTTTATTGACAAAAGAGCAACCCCTAAGTTTTTTTCTCGTTTTTCTTAGGGGATCCTGCATCTCAAACGAGTTTTTTTTTTTTTTTTTTTTTTTTTTTTATATACTATTACTACTTATTGACTACTTATGTTTTGACTTATTTCAAGTGTACAAGTTGTACCTACGTAATAAAGATATTTTTGATTTGATTTGATTTGATTTTACAAACTTTCGCATTTATAATACCTATTAGTTTTTGAATGATACTAGCTGCCCCGACAGACTTCGTTCTGTCGAAAGAAAAAAAAAACTAATACCGCTGTTAAAAAACAGCGGGTGATCGTAGAAAGCTGAAAATTAAGGGTAGTGTGTATTTTTAATACCACATCATAGAAAAATAAAAAAGGTTTTTTTTTCAATAAAATAAAATAAATATATTTTGGAGTAGTCCCACACATCACACCCTTATCATTTAGGGGGATGAAAAGTAGATGTTGGCCGATTCTCAGACATACCCGTAATACACACAAAATGTTACAAAAGTCGAGCAATTTCGGAGGAATGGGTACGAACATTGTGACACGGGAATTTTATATTATAAGCTTGTCGCTTTTTTTCTCAGAACCAACCACCGATGCCGCCCTACCCGACCTTCGGGCAGCCCTTCACCGTCCCCGGGCCGTCCCAGATCCCGTTCCCGCACTTCCAGACGTTCCAGCAGCGGAGCCAGTTCGGCTACTCTGCCAACCACGAGAACCGCGCGCAGCCGCCCGCCCAGCCCGCCAGGAACCAGGGCTTCCCCAAGCACCTGCCCACCGTCAACGCGGCCGCGTCTCTGACGCCGGCGTGGGCTGACACTCAGGTACACCAAGGACCTAGGGCTCAAGCCACCGTACTGACTATCAGCACGTGACCTTCAACATGATTAGAGCACACCATAGCCAGTGATAGACGTGATGCTATTTATGATCATTATCAAATCAACGGTGATAATTATGCCTCATGATACTTTTTAGTTCATATACTACGGTGTGATCAATAATGATATTGATGGGCTATGACGTTGGGTTAACGGGTTACTCCACCCTCCACCACAGTACACAATTTTTATCTGCCCCAAAAATCCCAAAAAAAATAAAAAAAAATACCATATGTATAACTTCTTTTCTTCTTGAACAATGAAGTTGCACATTCATCATCATCAGCCTTCATCCGTCCACCGCTAAACATAGGCCTCCCTCAATGAATGTCCCCCCAAGTCGCAAATTACGAAAATTAAATTAAAATCCAACTGATGCTCACTGATAAGTGTGAAGCATATACAAATCTTAATGAATCCATCTAAAAGTTGTTTTATTAATAGCTATATAAATTATTATGGAATATATAAAATATGGAAACCGTACTATCAGCTTAATAAACTGATGCATGATGATAAATAATTTGATAACATCTAGTTTGTCCAGTCTATTCTTTAAAAAGTTTAAATGTAGGTGCCGTGGTCAATTTTCATATGTAATTATATTATTATCACTGACTTTACTTACAGAGCGTGAAACCCCCGGAGACGAACGCGACGAGTGCGGGCGCGGACAAAACAGTCACTCCGTTCGTACCGCTGCAGGTGCAGACCAGTCGCAGGTATAACACCTTTACTGATTGAAACAGACAAAACCGGCTGTACAGCTGATAGTCAACGGCGCCTAACAGTTTTACATACAGGCTGCACAGCTTGTACAGGCAAACGGACAAACCAGTTTGTGGGCTATAAATCGATCTAGCTAGGATTCATTTTTAGAAAATGCCGTTTTATTCCTGTTTTTAATAGTCAACTTTACCGAGCAAAGCTCAGTCATCCGGGTACTAAATGCTTATTCTATTTTATTCTAAATATAAATATTACTAGGTAAAATAATTAGTTGCACATATTTAACAAACTGGTAAACAACGACTCACCTCAACGTTATCTATTAAAAGTACTCCACACGAGAGCACAAACACTCGCATCAGTTCTTCCTGCATATGTATAAGTGGCCAGGGAAATTTCCCCTTGGATATTATGACGCGACACAAGAGGCGCATCACGATACTTATCTAATCGTTTCGAGTGTAAAACAACATTATACATCGCAACGAACAGTACTAATGAATGTTGTTGGGGAAGGCTGTGATGTCGAGTGATAAATGCTCGTAGCAACTATGAAACGAATCCTACTAATATTATGAATGCGAAAGTTTGTGAAGATGTTTGTTACTCTTTCACGCAAAACTACTGAATGGATTTTGTTGAAACTTCACAATAATATAGCTTATACATCAGAATAACACATAGGCTATAATTTGTCCCCGTACTCCCACGGGAACGGGAATCACGCGGGTGAAACCGCGGGGCGCTCCTAGTGGTAAATAAATGGTATTTATCGTATCTGAGAAATGAGCATACGCTCTCTAATGTGACGGATATCTATGGGTGGCGATTATTACGTAACACCATTTGAGCCGACGAGCGACTGTCCGTTGGTCCTCTATAATATTTTAATGTACGCTCATAAGAACATGTTTTTTTTCGAAAGGTCTAGACTTTTAGGCCTCATGGTCGTTAAGCTCAATCGGTTTGTAGGTATGAACATGTATCAGGCAAGGGCATTTAAGAAAAATCAAAGCTCATCATATTTTTTTACCACGAGGAGAATCCGTACTTAATTTTGTGTATGTGTGTATCCGTATTTAAAGCGAAAGTTTGCAAGAATTAATGTATCTTTGTTATTCTTTCACGCAATAACTACTGAATGGATTTTAATGAAACTTTACAATAATATATCTTACACGTCAGAATAAGACATAGACTGTAATCTGTCGCTGTACTCCTGCGAAGCGCTGTTTGTGGATAATATGATTATGTAGCGGTCCAGTAATGGCGCTACATTTTTTCCATTTTTACTTTAACTTGATCGAAACTAGCTTACAAAGTTTCATTTAAATTTGGTCTATCGTTTTTTCAAAGAATTAAGACTGAAGCCTGATGTTTTAATGTGTGTGAGATATTAAAAATAAATGTGCTATGTGTTTGTTTAAGACGAGTACAAAACGGTCCAAACATACGGAAGGGCATGGAAGACCAGCCCGCTCAAGCAGCGCAACCAACGCTCCCGGCCGCGCAGGCGGTGGACACGCAGGTAAACACTTTATATTTGTTGGTAGCCGAGCGTGGTGGTGGTAAAAATAGTCAGAGTCGCCATTGAACACAGCTAACCTGAAAACAGCCCAGGCTACTCTACTGACATATTTCTTATCCTGAGACAGGTGAGATTAATTGGGTTTTAGAAAAGAAGACCAAAATAGATTTTTTTAAATGTGTTAAAAAATAAGCAATGTAGTAGATTCCATTTTTTAACTTTAATATAATTAAACGCGCAGCGATTGGCTGTCGTTTGTGACGTCATAATGTTATCAGGTCTGTTAAATCTCAGCGTGTTTTTTGTATTGAGCTGAAAAAAATATGTTTAATTGAATATAACTTTATGATTGGAATGAAAAAAAAATCAAAGCGTTAAATTTTATAGAAGGCAAAAAAATCTAAAACCCAATTACACACTGTCGCCCTGCTATTCTATCCGAAACTTAGGAAAGCGGCATACGGTATCCAATCAATATATAATAATGTTAATGGTATCAATAAAAAAATGTTTAGTACCGAACTTTATCCGTCGGGTCCCCTAGTCTAGCAGCTTATCCCGAACCCCAATACAGCAATATATTTTTATCTTGAAGGTTCAACAACAGCCCAAATCCCAGCGGCCCAAGAAGAGGAAACCGAGGATAGCTGCCAACCTGCCCTTCCAGATAGACTAAAGATTAGACTACCTAGACACGGTGTACATATTTATACAAACCTAGCTAGACAAATGACTGTGTTTAATATCGGACAGAATACGGTATGTTCAAATTTTCTTGATTACATGAATTCAGCTGCAGCCGCTGTAACTAAATTTAGCCTAAAAAGAGATCATTACGTCATATGTTGCAATGTTCATGTAGTCAACGTTTGACTGACCTGCACATTTTATTATACAAGTGACTGAAGATAAATCAAAAAATAAATAAATATACAAATACTATTTTTTAAAGTGCATAATATATTATATATAACATGCATTGTTTCTTAAAGAGAAGTACTTAATTTCAGAGTTGTTTCAATTTAAAAGGTTATGTTGTGTATATTTTGTATATAATTGCAATTGCATTTACTTTTGCAATAGATGGCGCTGTATGTCTTGTTTGTTAAAAAGCTTGTATTTAACTTATAAAAAAAACTTTTGGTGTTAAAACTTCTTTTCTGACACTGGCCAACTAAACACGGTAAAAACTCTTTGCCATAAATCAAGAAAAAAAGTTCTTTTCTTGGACGTAGGCAATTTTACACTTTATGATTGATTATTGAGATTCATTTTACGAAATGCCTGTGCTTGTGACTGGATTATGTGACAAAAAAACTGTCAAATGTCAGTTGGCATTTTTTTTTTAATAAATTACGAAGTCAAATCAAATTGATCATAATCAAAATGAAATAGACTTTTGAATTACATATTTTGTTTGCTAGAGTTTATGATTTTTTTTTTTGTCTAAAACATGCCAAAAATACATTTCTTTAAAAAAAATACAAGTACAATGAACATTTTCCACTTGGAGAATCATAATAATTTTTATTAAAATCTAGTGACAAATATATTTTTATAGGATACAAATTTTTATTAATTATTTGTAAATAATTCTATTTAATTATTTTATTCTTATAGAAATAAGTGTCCTGATATGTTCGTATTAGGTGTATTATTAAGTGTTTTAGAAACAGAAAATATTTCATAACATTAAACTAAATTGAAATGGAAACTTACTACTATTCACGATGTTTCGCATAATTATAAAATACATGAGAATTAACCATACTTTTGGAAAGAACACCTGTGTTCTTTTGAAGTAAATTTTAGTTCCAGTAGTTCTTCGGTTATTTTTTTCCTTTATAAAGTTTTTTAAATATATTTTTTTACTGCTAAGGAACAACCAATAGTGTGTCCCAAAAAATTATATAACGATAAAAAATATTCTTAATTCGTGATAGTACCGAAGTATATTGTTCATTCAGAGTTATATGTCAGTTGTTTTGGCGTTCATTGAGGGAGCCCGATGTTCTGCGGTGGACGGATGAAGGCTGATGATGATAACGATACTGTGGATGGACGGCTTTAGGTGATTGAGATTCTAAAAAAAATAGGAGTTCATTTTGAAAAAATGTAGTAAGCTTCCATACAAAAATAGTACATATTAGTAGTTAAGTTGAATAATGTAACAAAAATGTCATATTCACCTATTTTTAATCTGTTTCTGTTGAATTAAAATGGAACGTGATAGATTGAAATGTATACAACTAACTTGAGTTGGTCTTTCCATTGATAGTGACTTGACGAGAATCCAGACTTTTCATTTAAGTAAGATTAAATACATTCATCAAAATATGCGACATCGACACCCATAAGCATTAAGCATTAAAAAGGCATCTGGAAAAAGTGATCTGAGAATAGAATCATACAAATAATGATATTACAAGGAACTGAATTTTAGCTAAAAGCGTAAATTAGTCTCTGAACCTTGTGAAAAAATACAGACGTACATAGGAGGACAGTTCTTGATGATTTTTTGTGCTGACATTTTCGGGGACCTCAGTTCGCACTCGCTCACTCTCGTAGGCACATGCGCTGGGGAAATCGCGGTGTTCCTCTCGTCACCCCGCCAAGGGGACGTTTGCATCGCAGAGTTTGTCCTCAAAGCGCTCATAAGAACTGGCCTTCTATGTACGTCTGTATTCTTTGACCTTGTTCACCAGAGTTTGTGTATTTGGCCTGAGGCTACGACGTTTGTGGTTGGTCGATTATTAGTGTATGACGTCATCAAACATTTTTAATGTTTTGAAATGAAACTTTAAATGAAACCTTAACATGTATTCTTGCCTTGCCTATACTTACATTGATAATCTCATATCCTGATTTTAACATAATTGTGACCAAATTAAAAGATTCAATTGTTTATAAACGCATTTATTTAATCAATAGCGGACATAGACTTTGTATTGAATAGTTTCTTCAGTAGCACCTAGTGTTCCTATTAAGTGTAAGAAACATATTAAATACATGTTAGTTTTAGATTTACATTGAATTTAATGCAGTACGTATTGATTACTATGACTGAAGTGTAGGTAGCTAAATGTCTATGGTCAAGCTATATTATTCGTATTGTATTGATACAAGGTCATACTTTGTGGACCCCTATCTCTGTTGACGACTGAAAATTACTATTTTTAGTGATCTTATTTCCATATAGAGAGCCTTGGATAAGGTCTGTGTTTCCTACCTTGACGTTAAATAAGATTAGTTCATGGGGCTTAGAGAAAGTAACATTAAAAAGACGATAACGAATTTCGAAAAGAATAAAATGTACGGAACTGACTTAAGTCGCGCTAAATCACGTGAATAGACTACATTATCGTAACAAAATCACAAATTGTCTCTTGATTATCGACCGTTACTGTCAATATATTGGCTAGGAAATTGTCATTGATAGTTCAGAGACGATGACGAATTTCGGTATCTTTCCGCTACGACACGATGTTACTTCCTCTAAGCTCTGTATAGAAATGTTACTGTATGACCAGACTTTGTTTAAGCGGTCTAAATCTTGTCAAATACAAACTTAGTATCGAGTCATAAGAAGCGTGTGCGATAGATTACCCCATATTATATCTACTGTTCTAAAGTAAATTCTTAATAAAAAAATATGTTAAAAATATTGAATGTTAAAATATGTAATCTTTTCAATTTTTTCAACAATCGCGAGCCAGGCTCGTTTGCTGATTGATCTCGAGAGTGATTTTTTTTTTAAATATAAAATAACAATAAATTGACAGTCATCGGTTGTTATACTTACTTTACTCAAATAATTTTGCTTCTTACCAAACATCATGATTCTATGTCAGTGGGAAGTACCCCATAGCTTTAAGTTCGAAAAATCAACAGACAGACAGATAGCCATTAAAAAGTCTGCTATGTTTGAAGAGTTAGAAATAATAACCAAAATAATGACCATCATAAGATCATACCAACAAACGTACGCGCCGCACACAACAGTTTAGTACGCAAGAATACGGCACCATAGCTTTGGCCAATCACGTCATCTCGATTCCATAGTATAATATTTCAATGTCTAATTTATAAAACAAGTTTCCGTGTGTAATTAAATAACAATGTCAATGTATACCAATAAGAGCCACTTGAGATAAGTGCAGTAGTCAGTAAGTGATCCTTTATTTTGTAATTTTGTTGATGTGACTTTATTTGAATTGAACATAAAATGTAAATGTCTTAAGTTTTGTTTCAATTACTTTTCAACTATGTATGATATACCGGGTAAAAAAGGCGTTAAAAATAATAGGACATAATGAACTAGCTGCTAAGAGATTTCGGAACCGACACGACTTAGGGACCTTCAAGCATGCTTATATTTGAAAGAGTCCGACTTTGAAAACAGATGAAAAATTTTAGAGTGAGATAGCATTGATCAAATATACCCTAGATACACTATTACCCACAAATCCAAATCGAAAACGTGTCCCATGCTACGTCATTGCTAAGTTGCAAGTCAAGAAGTAAAAGTAAAATTCTTTTTCTTTTATTTGCGTCCCTATTCCTTAACAATAACGTTTTATTTTCAATACTGAGGTTTCGCACTTATGGAATTACAGAATGCGCTCATCGCGGAAGTCGTAAAAATGTATTACCAGAGACCATACAATTATTGTGCTTAAAGCACAATTGGATCGAGACACTTTTTTAGCGTTCGTGCGGTATCCTGGGTATATTTGATCAATTTGAGATAGGGTCAATCTGTGGCTAGTGGTGATGACAGACAATTGAATACTTCACACTGCTCTGCCACTCGTCTGCTTGGCCTTGCACTTACAGTACGATCCTGATATTAGAAATCTTATGTTTAAAAAGTTGTAATAGATTTGGTCCGGTTTACTGGGAGTACGACTTTGAAAACATAAAAACACTTCCTACCTGTATCTTTTTGTATTCTACGCAATAATTAACTGCTAATGATTCATTTATCTATTATAAAAAAAATTCAAAATGACGACCTTCATTTACGATACATACCTATTAGACATCTTCGAAAAAAATGTTTGTTAACTGTCTAAATGCCATTGTGTTATCTTTTACTCTCCTCTCACTTCATTAATTTTTTTTTTCGCAAATTTTCCGAATTTCTTGCTTCTTTTACATATACGATTTCTGTTTAATAATCCCATACATAAAAGTCGACACCTACCTACATAATTTGATTCTATTTGGTTTATTTGTAAATGATATTATGTGTTAGGTACATTTTTTTGCATCTCAAATTTCACACAGTCTACTCTGCTAAATTTAATTTGCACTTCTTTGTTAAGATATTTGAAGCCAGGGATATGACTTTCAACTTTTAACTAATCCACAAAACCACAAAATAGTTCTCATAAGCTAAATATTAGATCCTTTGTGTTGTATCGTTTAGAACCAAAGGTTTAGCAAAAGTACAAAAACCAATTGGTTGTCTATAAAGTCGGTTCACGGACGGTAGTTAGACGTGACAACGTCAAACATTAGATGCAGCACGAACCGAACTGCCCCTCCAGATAAGTGGCAAACGCTTTGTTTGTAAAACGTATGTACTTATAAACGCTAAGCGAGTAAAATAGAATAGAATACTTATTGTATGGGAATGACACTAGCTTACGACATTTAAAACAATTCAAGAAATATTATAATAATAATATTCCTTTCAAACAAAGTACAGACGTGGTTAAACGTTTTTACAAACAAAAACAAACGTTCTTCAAAAACTTTGCAGCAACCTTATGGAGTTAGCGTGAAACGGAACTGCATAGAATCGGAGTGTTTGCCACTTGTCTAGAGGGGCTGATCCGATCGCTAGAGCCGATCATGCCGCGCTCTCGCTTTCGGAACGCTACATGACGTCATCTTTTTCGTGCATGCTGCCCGTTATTAGACGTTGTCACAAGCATTCATCTGAAATCGAAGTTATGATCATAAATAGCGCTAAATTAGAAAAACATTGAAGAACGTCCTAGTCTGGACTACCACTTCACACTCTTTTCTGCGGGGTGTCCCTGGAAATGAATGAAAATTAGAGAAATGTACATTGTAAAAGTTACATTATTAGTACCAAGTATGTTTATTAGTATGTTTTATTCTTATTGTCTATAAAACTTATAATTGCTTCCGCCTACTTTAAAATTTACCTACTTGTTCAATGCCGCTTCAGTTATTTAACGCGTTGCGGCTGAACCTTCTCGTACGGACAATTATTATCTCTAAATAGTCTATTATCATTTTAATATTTTTTCAGTTCATTTACAATAATACCTTGAGAAATATAATCAGTAAACGTTATTTAGAACCATGAATGTATCTATACCTTCATGTTTAGAAAATTGAAAAAATAATTAAAAATAAAAATTGCTATCTGGTATGCGTTTCGACTGAAAATCTGACAGATTCGCAAGGAAATATTATTATACCCTTTCAATATAAAAAAAATAGTCATCATTATTATCTATAATTTGTACGTACCCAAGTGTTTACTTGTGTCACCCGGCTGTTATGAGAAATAATCGCACCCATTGACTTTGATTAGCCACTTGATTATCAACGGAATGCATCTACGAGGGTATTAAAGTTAGTAACCGCGAGATCTGGTTGCACTATCGTTTCAACCGCGGAAGCGAAACTGAAGCGCATTTTCTAGTAAAGCTATAGAGTTTGTGATGCGTCTTGCGGTCGTCCTATTGATGGTGGCGGCTGCCTCCGCGGCGGACATGGAGTGGTGGAAGACGGCGCTGGTGTACCAGATCTACCCGCGGTCGTACATGGACAGCAACGGAGACGGCATTGGAGATCTCAATGGTATGTTTTATGACTGTTACGTCGATATGTAGTTTCACGTTAAACAATAAAAGTAATAAAAATCAACCTTGCATTAAAATATTATGTTACGTGTATAATATATACGTTCATTTATTGTGGAAATATCAAATCATGTCCAGCACAGTTCACTCCATTTCTTTAAAAGTAAGTATTAACCCAGGTGCCAACTAATAACTAATAGGCTGGAAAACTTAGTTTGTGTTTACAATTATTACTCTAATGTTTTCGTTAATTTGTCAGTGTTTTTTTTTTGGTGCGCTTTGCGTTAAAAAACACATTCAAACATTAAGTACTAATGTATACTTAATATTATTTACGTATTAGTTCCAAAACTATGTTTTTTTTTAAATAAAACAGACATGACTTTAAAAAGGATATAAAGTTTGTATAAAGATTATATTATTAAATAAGTCACACATTTAAAGGTACAAAGTGTGAACTTAGTATTTCAGTCAGAACATGAATCTGCTCTACAGCATTAATTTGCTAGTGTTGTAAATATATTTTGCCGCGCATTTTTCATCTACAATACAACAAAACCATTTACTCTAGCATTGTAAAGTAATGCACGTTATTATGTCATGATTACATCGTCTCATTTCTTGGCTTAACTAAGCTTGTAATTGAGGCATAAGCGTCAAGTGGAAGATGCCATTCATACCATTTCCTTGTTCTAACCGTTTCAAATGACTAAGACATGAATTGCGATCAAACAGTATATAATTTTTATTTAGTTATTATTAATGAATTTTTATTCATGCATAGTAGGAATATTTCATACTATTACAACCTGTGTACCTAACTTAAAAGACCAAGGCGGGTAAAAGTTTTCTTTAGGTATAAGTTAAGCGTTCAGTTTGAAGGGAGAGAGACTCAAGGCAAGAAAGTTCGAGCGTGAAAATTTGTTTAAAAAAGCTACTACGTCTAGACTCTAGAGGCTAAATAAACATTTCCGGATTCGAGCTTGGTCCTAGACTCGTTGTAATTTGTTATCGTTGTAACTGTTATGAAGGTATAACGGAGAAGCTACCGTATCTGAAGAAGACCGGCGTGGACGCGATATGGCTCTCCCCGATCTATCTGTCGCCGATGTACGACTTCGGCTACGACATCACGGACTACAGAGAGATTGCTCCAGAGTACGGCACAATGGCCGATTTCAAAAATCTCATGGCCCGAGCTAAGGAACTCGGTGAGTTTCTCATTTGTTTCATATCTTTGTCGACAAGACTATCTCACGCTCTAACATTGCATATTTGCGTACGATAAAGTAATAGATCCTACACACAATAACTCATACTTAACATACACATATATGTTGATCTTACTAAGCAGATATTTGTAGACATAAGATCATACATAAGACAATATTCCAGCGCATTGCAGCTAGGATTCACTAGCTGCTGTCTGTTTTTGACTTGTGTAAGATTTTTCTTTGCCATATTGCACTGGGATGCAGTGCACTTTGATTAGGAAAGAAAACTGGAATATATTTTAGTCCCTAATTTTTCTAATTATTAGGTACATTCATTGTCGATCTATAGTCAGTTAAACGTATAACTAATTTTTGAAAATTCCTATCGTCGATTCTGGCTACATAAAGAAGTAGCCCATATAATACCGTCTTCACCATAAGGGCACACGGGGCCCGTGCCCGGGGCCCCCTGGAACGGGGGCCCCGAGGACCTACAAATTCTTTCACACATTTACTCTCAAAACATTTTTGTCGGGCACATTACACTTTTTTACAAATCAGTAGGTAATCTTATCAGAAGGTCTTTACAACTAAGAAGGTATTTACTTTACCATAAGATATAAAGCAGAAGAGTTTGTTTGTTCGAATCGAATCATAAAAAATATTGGTCAGGTTTAAATCTTAGTTAACGCAGGCGAACTATTGATGTTATTATAATTAGTTTTTTTTAGTTTCCAAAAGGGGCCCACAATCTAGTGTGCCCAAGGGCCCCAGCCTAGTTTAAGACGGCCTTGCATATAAAAGATCCTAAAATGTCTAATAGTTATCAATTTCAGATCTGCGGATTCTTCTGGACTTTGTGCCCAATCACACGAGTAACGAGAGTGACTGGTTCAACCGATCCATCAGACGAGAGCCCGGCTACGAAGACTATTACGTGTGGAGCGACGGCATCGCGGACCCTAACGACACGACGAAGACACTCCCACCAAGCAATTGGGTTCGTTTACAATCTTGGAACTTTTTTTACGCCGGGAAATGGCGCATCTCGCTGGGGAGTGGGTCTCCCCAGGCGGGTATGTGGGACTCGCTGCGCCCGAAAGATAGTAAGTGGACGCAGCTCTACCCACTAAAACCCGGCGAGTGCCACCATTGCCTAGTTTAACCTTTAAGTAACACCGTCAAAAGCCTAGGCGTCCATTTAGAGTCTACTTGAATCGGTGCAGAATTCACAAACAATTAATATATTTAAAAAGCGTCTTAAAGAGCACTATCTTGCCTTATCCGCAATGTGACACGCTGTTGTCCTCGTTATATTTCACTGTTTTATCGTGTAATTTATTACTATAGTTAATTAATTATATGTTAATTTATTATAATATATGTAAGTACTTTTTATATTACATAATTACTCTTATTATAAATATCATTATTAGTATTTATTTATTATAAGTATATATTAATACATTTATCTACTACTAATACTGAATTAAATTATATATTTTTATTATTGTTATTTTATTTAAGAAAAATGCTTGTACCGACTTCTACCTTCTTCACACTGTAACTTAATAATATATTTCTTTATTACCTATGGTTGTCTGGCAGACACCGCTTCAAGCGGTAAGACCGCCATTTTTGTCATTTTTTATGGTACAAAATAAAGCATCTTATTATTATCATTATTATTATTGCCGCCTTTGGTAAGGCGACCCGGATCTGCAAGCAACAGGGCACCTCGACGGCTAGTCAGTCCCTCAGGGGACCGACGCCACAGAGCGGTTGTTCCGCACCACAGAACAACCACTCCCAACATCGGGACAGTACGATGAGGTAAGGTTCCCATCCTCACCCCTTGCTCGCTGCTCTTTTGTCCCCACTTCTTATAAGAGGGATTCCAAGAGCCCCCTTGGCTCAATTTGCTTCGCCCAAGGTGTTTTGGTCACCCTGGGCTACTGAGCCCCACCGCCACGACAAGGCCTGAACCATGGTGGGGACAATCTTCAAACTAGAAACTCTTAAGTAATAATAAAATAAAGAAAAAACATAAAAAAAAATAACGAAGTAGGTCGAGTAACAACGTACAGGATTTAAAATATTAAGTAAACCAATTTGTTTCTTTTTTTTATTTTAATCCCAGCTACTTTTATACTTATAATTTTAGGTGAGCAATTTCCGCAAGAGCGCATGGGAATGGAACAGCGCGCGAGGACAGTATTACCTGCATCAATTCGTCATTGGCCAGCCAGACATTAACTACCGAAGTGAAAAACTTCAACAAGAAATGAAGGTACATCTTTATTCAATTGTCTTCCATAGCAATCTTTAGCATCGGCTTGATCTCTCTAAATATATAAAGAATTTGATTAAAAATATTAATTAATCACTTTCCTCATTACCAAATTCGGACTTTTATTCTAACAATCCTAGAGACTTCTAAATTTTTTAACACATCTAGATAATGCAGTTAACTAAATTCATCATCTTCCTAGCCATTATTATTCCCATTCATTTGGGATCGGCTTCATATGTCTCGTGCCTCCACTCTGGCCTCATACTCGTCAGTTCCCGCGTCACTCCACACTCCTCCATATCTCTCCTTATCCCGTTCAGCCATCTCTTCTTCGGTCTTTCTCTTTCCCTATACCCTTCCACCCGCATGTCCATTACCCTAAAAATCACGTAACACATCACGTGATCGATTTTTTGTCTACAAACATGTCCAAACCATGTCAGTCGGTGACTTCTTATCTTCTCCGGCACCGGTTCTACTTTAAGACTACCTCGTATGTATTCCTGATTTTATCCATCCTGGTCACTCAAATTATATTATGCTATTTTAATGTGTGGAACCTCTATTGGTGCTGCCATGTCGTGCCCTCTCTTAACTCTACTCTGCCGCTCTACTCCTCAAACGACTCCTTCATGTGCGCGATTGTGAAATTTATGTTTGATTAATGATAATTAAGGATTATAAAATTAAACGTTACGGTCCGGGCACCTCCTGACGACCATCTTTGTTATTTTTTTTATTACAATCTTATTTATTTTAGGATGTATTACGCTTTTGGCTCGACCAAGGTGTCTCTGGTTTCCGCGTTGACGCCGTCAACCGTCTTTATGAAGCTGACCCCGCTCAGTACGGAGGACGGTACCCCGACGAACCATTATCAGGTAATCTACGAAATTTTTGAAATAAATATTAGGAGAGCAATACTGTGTGTAGTGTGATTTTGGAAATTCTCAAGATTATTATAATAAAATATTTGACATGCAATAGGTATAAATTTAGACAAATAAATAATCGAAACACTATCCTCACTGAAGAAATGGCCAACATATTTATAACCCGTTGAAACCCTATACTTTCTATAAATTAACTGGAAATAAAGAATAAATTATAAAATCACGAAGAAGAAAAAATCCACCGTAGGTCCTCTATTTACTT
Source organism: Lycaena phlaeas (assembly GCA_905333005.2). NCBI lineage: Eukaryota > Metazoa > Arthropoda > Insecta > Lepidoptera > Lycaenidae > Lycaena > Lycaena phlaeas. Next base: position 14,682,349 of record HG995173.1, read on the forward strand.
GCCTCCAAATTGCCAAGAAAAAGGAATTAGTTGCCAATTGTAAAGACGATCTGAATCTATTGAATCTTTGTGCCTTTATATTTTGAAATTTTCAGGGCTCCCTGGCTACGGACCAGACGACTACGAATACTACGAACACATATACACCGCTGACTTGGATGAAACCTACAACGTGGTATACGATTGGAGGGACCTACTGGACGAGTACATCGAGAAGCATGGCGAATACAAGATGATGATGACCGAGGCATACGCGGAACTGACAAACATGATCCGGTACTATGGAACCGAAACCAGAAACGGCTCTATTCCGTTCAACTTCAGTTTCCTTGGTGAAATCACGAAAGACTCCAACGCTTGGGACATCAAGACCTCTATCGACAAATGGATGACGTACATGCCTACCGGTCGAACCGCTAACTGGGTGGTAAGCGTTTAAAGTTTTATTATATACAGTGTATATTTTTTGAAGAACGGACATATTCAAGTAGCGTATAGAGCTAACGATCCTCATTCCAATTTTATATGACAAGTGGGGTCTTAATTTTTTTCAAAATTATCCCTCATAATTGAATTAAAATAGACACAGTATTCATTGAGGGCAATAAATATAGGTATTCGCAGGTCCGCGTTGGATGCTAGTAGCAAGGGATCGGTCGTCTTGGCGTTCACTGAGGGAGGCCTATGTTCAGCAGTGGACGGATAAAGGCTGATGATGATGATGAGACACAGTATTATGATATACGTAAAATACGATGCATCAAATACGCCGATGTTCCAACGCGAGCCATACCTAAGGCCCCGTTCGTACGATTATTTTATACCACACATAGTTAATAAACTTGTGTCTAAATTTAGCGCGCAAAGTGCACGTGATAATATAATAGGGTGACCATATTCTAAGTTCAACAATGCATTACTTGCATTTGTCTAGATTTTGTTATTTATGTGGTTTTTTTTTTTGGCGAATATAAACTTTGATTGGTGAAACCAAGTGCTATCACGTCCCTGATTATGATCGTTCTTAAAAAAAAACATCCTATAGATAGGATAGGATAGGATAGAGATATCTTCCTCATGAACGTAATACAGAATTCAATTTTAAATGTTACAGAATGGCAACCACGACAACAGTAGGATGGCAAGCCGAGACGGCGAGGACCGAGTTGATGCCATGAACCTTCTGGCGCTGATCTTACCTGGAGTGGCCATCACATATCAGGTATATTATTTATCCTCTAGGGGCTAGTTCAATAGACAAACGCATGTCTGCGCTATCGGGTATAGACACTAGACTTCAACTTCGGTCGCATTAATTTGAAGCATGCAACGAATCAATTTGTTAATCTTTATTCTGTTTTGATGGCAAGCAATGAGAAATTTATTTATAATCATTATTAAAAAAAATAGCAGTTTTATCGTAGAAGCGTCTAGAATGTTTAATAAAGACAACGTTGAAGCTTTGGGATATAATCGTCATTAGTAAAATACAAAAATTAGTTCATCAATTTTAAATTTCCGACATAGGCTGAAGATAATTTAAATTCAAAACAATATTACTTAATATCTACAATAGTAAAAATGATGCAATAACTTTATTTTTGTAGGGCGAAGAAATCGGTATGACTGATGGTGAAATTAGCTGGGAGGAAACTGTGGACCCTCAGGCCTGCAACACCGATGATCCCATCAATTACTGGAAGAAATCCCGGGACCCCTGCCGCACACCGTTCCACTGGGATGGCACTACCAATGCCGGCTTCTCCACCACCAACGGAAAAACGTGGCTTCCAGTTGCTGACAACTATCGGGAAGTAAACGTTGAAAACCAGATGCTGGCAAATAAGAGTCACTATAAGGTACATGATCATCATAAGATAATTTATAATGGGTGTTATTTAAACGACTAGCATAATATTCGTATTTTTGGCAGCAGAAAAATATAATCTGGTAGCAGAAATAGCTAATTGAGCGGCAATTTATGTTCAGCAAACATTTTAAAATCAAGCAGCAATTTTTGTCATTTTTTATGGCTGTAATTATTTTTGAAAGGCATATTAATTAAAAGAGGGGCAATGTGCTGCTCCTGTTTAATAAAATTTTGGTAAGCACTCGGAGGGTAAGCAAAAAATAATAATTTTGTGCTGCTTATATAAGTAGCATGAATATAACTTCAACTTTCTTTTTCATTAAATTCTGCATTATATCCCAGTCCACAGGATTTGATGACGTCATGATTTGAATTAATTCTCTGGTCCTTTATTAAGAATGATAATATAATTTATTAATTTCTTATTCAATTTTTTTACAAAATTTTAGTTTGTAAATCGTATTTATAATTATTGTAATATCAAAAAATATTATTTAAAAATGTATAAACAAACAAAAGAAGAAATTCATAGATAATGCATACCATTATGCATACGAGGATTTGAACTCACGAACGACAGCGTACAGCCTAAGCGCGCGCGGACGGTGTTAACCGTAGAGCTGTACGTCTTGTTACAAATAAGTATAAAATTGTGGATCCATTCCTGCGTATTGAATGTTTTAATTTGATTTGATTTTTGTAGGTAATGATTGAATTGAATATTGCAAGTTTTTGAACTGCTTGTTTATTTTACACACCACCTACTATTTTTAATACCTGCATAATCTATCTACTATCTACATAAATCTACGAAACTGAAACAAAATAAAATCTTGAAGAAAAAAATTTCATCATCATATTATCAGCCTTTAGTGGACGGACCACTGCTGAACACAGGATTTGACGACGTCATGACCTGAATTAATTCACTAGTCTTTTATTAAGAATGATAATATAGTTTATTAATTTCTTCTTCAATTTTTATAATTTTGTTCAATAACATACTTACAACACCATCTAGCGGTAAACAGCGCAAACCTACACCTACACAGGACATAAAATGTAATGCAAAGAAATGTGCCGCTCAAGTAATTATTTTGCCCGATGAATATTTATTATGCGAGGTCATAATATTGTAAGCTGCTTATTTATGATTTAATTTTCGACCATTATCAAAATTATTTGCGGAACAAGAATTGCTACCAGCTTTATTTTATTGCGTACAAAATCTTTGTATGCCAACCAAATTATTTAAATGCCGATTTTTTTTTGCCCCTCCAAAATTTATAATGCCGTTCATTTAATTACTTCCCATTTATAATTGATTTCACTGTCATATTAGGAATATACTTCGAGTGTAATAACTAAAAACATGAAAATTTTAAAGGACTTAAAATTAAACTCATAACTTTGGGGTTCCTCAGGGTTCTCAGTTAGGACCTTCTTTCTTCTATTTATTCCAAATGTTAAATTCTTTCATTATATCAAACATTTTATTTTACCGCTGACCTTATATTCTCAAATTGTAAGAGATTATTTCAATTTTTGCTACAAAAATGAAATAGATTACATAATAAGCAATTTTCCCAAGGCATTTACTGATACAAAGGTTATACCAAAAATTAATTTTAGTACAGATCACCGTATGGTCAGAAGTACAATTCTGCTAGTACCACCAAAAAAGACCAGAAAGAACATTACCACTCACATACCAGCCAAAATCGCCGCTGAGAGCTGTAAAGAAATTGGAAAGTCGTTAATGGCAAAACTACAAGAAATAACATACCAAAAGGAAAACAATATCAAAGCTATCTATGAAGATTTGGAAAAACTACTTACTCCAACTAGCAATACTAATAAAATCAAAACCAAATTTCTATTCAGTGATGAGACTGTCCAACTCATAGATCGCAGAAAATCTATAATGACACAGGGGATAAGCAAAGAATATATAAAAGTAATTGCAGAAATCAGCAAACAAATAAGAACACTAATGAGAAGAGACCGCAAAAACAATATACGAGAAGTGCTAGAGAGACAAATACTTAGAACAGGCGGTGTAAGGAAAGCTCTGAAAGACATCAAAGAAACAGGAAAAGAGTGGATACCGAAACTAAGAAAAAACGGAAAGGAAAGCACCATCACAAACAGAGAAAAAATACAAGAACTAGCCACGGAATTCTACAAAAACCTATATTCAAACAATGACAGAGAAAGACCACCAATTGCACAACCATCAAAGGATAAGACATTAGACTACCAGCCAGAGTGGGAACCTGATATTTTGCAAAGTGAAGTGGAAAAAGCTATTATAAGCCAAAAAATAGAGAAGGCACCTGAACCAGACAAAATCCCAAACGAGATGTTGAAGGCAGTTATGGATGAATTAGTACCAATACTTACTAAGATATTTAACATAATTCTGAGAAGTGGATATGTACCAGTGCAATGGGAAACTTCATATATAACTTTACTACATAAAAAAGGCGCTAAGGATGACATCGAAAACTACCGGCCAATAAGCCTACTGTCAAATATTTATAAAACATTTGCAAAAATAATTTTGGGTAGGATGACAACAAAACTAGACGAAAGCCAACCAATGGAACAGGCGGGTTTCAGACAAAATTTTTCAACGATAGACCAAATCCACACACTTAAACAGATAATTGAGAAGTATAATGAGTTTAATAAAACACTTTATATAGCCTTTATAGACTATAAAAAATCGTTTGACTGCATTAGCCATAAAGCAATATGGGAAAGTCTAGAAAGGCAAGGCATATCAGAAACATATATTAATATCATCAAAACTATATATGCAAACAGTAAAGCTAAAATTAAACTTGAAAATCTAGACAAAGAATTCCGCATTGAGAGAGGAGTTAGACAAGGAGACCCACTGTCCCCGAGGCTATTCTCAGCAGTGCTAGAAAATATTTTTCAGAATCTTGATTGGGAACACCTAGGACTCAACATAGATGGAAGAAAATTAAACCACCTCAGATTTGCGGACGACCTTGTTTTACTAGAAGAATGCCCAAAGAAGCTTGAGAAGATGATACAAACTCTAAATAAAGAAAGCGCAAAAGAGGGCCTGGAAATGAACATAACAAAGACAAAGTTAATGACAAACTCTAAAATGGAACCCATAAAAATTGACAAACAACAACTAGAATATGTAGAAGAGTATTGCTACTTAGGTCAAATCATCTCCCCCAAAGATCAAACAACGAAAGAAATAAATAAAAGAATCGCGAATGGGTGGAAAAGATATTGGTCCCCAAAGGAAATTTTCAAATCTAAAGTCCATACAATGCCAACCAAAAGAAAAGTTTTTAACATGTGTGTCCTTCCATGCATTTCCTACGGCTGCGAAACATGGTCCCTTACAAAATACCATAGAGACAAATTACAAAAGTGCCAGAGAGCTATGGAACTAAGCATGACAGGAGCAAAAAGGCAAGACAGAATCAGCAATATCCAGTTAAGATCCAAAACTAACCTAACTGATACTCTGCAAAGAATAGATCTCCAAAAATGGAGATGGACCGGCCATATGTTGAGATCTGGACAGGAAAAGTGGAGCCAAATCAACACACACTGGTACCCTAGAGACGGCAAAAGACGTAAAGGACGACAACAAATGCGCTGGGAGGATGAGCTTAAACTTACGGCAGGATCCAAATGGAGAAGAGTTGCACAAGACCGCAAACAATGGAAGCTACTGGAGGAGGCTTTTGCCAATAGGCACACTGAGCTGAGAGACATATTATAAGATATTTCAGAGATCAGATCACTTACTCAGTTTAAGAGGCTAAATAAATAAATAAAGAGATTATTTCATTGCAGCTGAATTGCGCCGGTACGACCGGGGACATCTCGTTCACATGATGCCGGCTTAAATTCACAGCTGTCGCATATCATGCGGTTTCTGAGATTCTGGTGGCCTATTGTTGGCTGTATGACCTCTGGTTGTACGGATGTGAATTCTTTTGATTAAAACTGCCTTGAGACCCCAAGGCAGAATTAACATATCCCAGAGTATCCGGGCTCCTGAGTATCAGTATCGAAGCTCGTTAATGAAGATAATTTCATACTACATATTTAGATTATTTATTAACCTACTTAAATTTTAGTTCTACAGAGACGTTGCTTTTGCTAGACGTAAACCGGCTGTGAAGTACGGAGATCTCGATACGAAAGCTTTATCAGAATCAGTCTTGGTAGTTACAAGGTAATGTAATATAATAAACTTATTCCTGTCTTTGTACATTCAATCTATAATTTTATCACCAGTTTTAATGCATTCAATTTTATCTGTACCATATTACAGGTTACTCCCCGGTTCTCCTGGTGTGGTTGCCATCGTCAACTTATCTGACGAAGATGAACTCGTGGATTTGTCCTCGCTACATCTATTGCCATCTCACTTATCGGTTATAGCATCGGGTGTAGATTGTAGCATCGATAAAGGGTAATGTATTTATTATACATATTTGTTATTTATTTGATACTAAATTTTTTTGTTTATTTATTTTATAATGTTAACTATTATTTATTTCAATTCTTTATTGCTCTTTCTAAATTAACACAGGAAAGCTCCGGGGACTAGCTAGTAATAATAAGAATAACTAATAACGTAACTGTTACGTAACAATAGTTCCTCGAAGCTATCATATGATCGATAATTTCAACCTTCTTGTATCGTCGTCGCTGGTCCAGTGGTCCGACGCACGCCCGTAGGTTCTGAGTTCGATCCTCAGCCTGTGGAAGTTTTGTTGGTGGCATGAAGCGTAGAGGGCTAATATATATAGTTAGTTCATCTGCAACTACATGCCAGAGTCACAGTGAGTAATATTTACTTGGCCAGATATGATTTCGGTCAAAACGTGCCTGCTCACAACAGTTTTTGGCTCTTTTATTGATGATTCATACTACTCTTTGCGCGATTTCTTTTATATACTTATGAACTACTTCATGTTTTGATAGTATTATTTTCCAATTTCCAGAGCTCTTTTGACGAAGCAACTTGTCCCGGTGTCCGGACACTGCGCCATACTTCTACTAACAAGAGAAAGATGCTGTTGATTTATAGTCAATGTTCATAACTATTTTTGACCGTAGCTTAATTATATTATTATCGGTTGTATAGAACAAAATTTAAAATAATAAAAAATGTAATAATTCCTTGAATTTTATTCATAACATATCCCCAGCAAACACAGCAAACAAATGTGTCATCGATACATATAACCGAAATAGAGCGGTAATGCTGCCTTTTGTATGAAAATGAGTCCCCGCACACGCCAGCGCGCCTATCCAAGGTCCTGGTATGGTCCGAAAAGGATTTTAATAAGAAAAAAATTGGTTGTCTGAAAAGTCGGTTTACGGACGGTAATTTGACGTGATAACGAACATTACATGCAGCACGAACCGAACTGAGCCGTTCATCCCTCTTTTCCGTAGTATCACTTTACTCTATAATGCCTCTCTCTCGTTCGCGACGCGCTCTTGCCTCTCGCCGCAACATGTGGACTTATCCTCTCTTCGTCTTATGCCATCTGACTTTTCAGTTATAGCATCAGGGGTAGCTTGCACTATTGATAAGCGGTAATGTATTTAAACTAAGGTGTATAGAAAATTCCTAGCTTGACATAAGTTGAATAATTTAATAACATAAATCAAGCTGTTCTCAATGACACAGGGTTCTTTTGTAAAAATAAACTATGAACAGGATTGTGTAGTAACATTTATATTGTGTTCTACACAAAGATTTAAATCATTAGATATGCCCTCGCCGTCAAAAAGTGTGGACATTGTTATTGGTTAAGAGCCGGTATTAAGACAATGGTGTCGACTCTGTTCATTAGACAAATTGTGAATAGTACTTTCTCTGTAGCACTAATTGCAAATGAGTGAGCTCATTCATTTGAGGTTGGACACATTTTGGAGAGGTCCTAATATGGCAAAGGCGTATCTACCGATTTAAATCTTTGGTTCTACAAGCCACTTTACACTTAGCTTCCAGATAAAGTACCATTGGTCAGTAATAATTAATACCATTATACCAGCAATTGTTGATATCTAATTTACTTATATTTCAGAGCCCAACCCACAAAGCAACACATCCATATGTCAGGAAACTGTGCCATACCTTTGTAAGCAAGAGAGATGTTGCTGATTTATATTTATGCTCTATTGTTTTTTATCTACTGTTCATTCTAATCCTCAATACTGGTAATTATCTACTGTGTGTAATGTTTTTTATCTGACTAAATCTAGCTGAAAATATTGTTAATATTTTAATTACATAGTTAAATATAATCTCCAAAAAAATAAATGGTTATCAACATATTTTATACTTCCATCTTATTTCCTCTATTTCAACAGCTGATAAAAGTGAACAGGCCACCTTCAGTTGCACATTTACCAGCAGCTTAAGTAGACTTGAGCCTAGCACAGTAGATTTTTGGGGATGGCAAATTAACTTAGATTGAGATGTAGCCTTAGGGGCACTATAGAACTAGGACTTATTCTGTACTGCTGTGATGATGAAAAAAAAACTATCTAAGTTTTCATAAGAAGAACTTAATAGATGAATATATTTTTAATGAAATCACCAGGAAAAAATAATAATGCAATATATTATATCTTATTATTTCCTCTGTAAGATAAGTATAAAAAAATGCACACATAGCACCCCTATAGGCTTCATCTTATACTAAGTTTCTTGTAATAATATGTCTCACCCAACAGAGCAACTAAAGGCCATTACTTTGTATAACAAATTTATTATCTCTATTTGTTTATTGCTAAAAATCCATGGCTCCTTCTAGGAAACATAGACAGTCTACTTTATTAATAACAACATCGAGGTCCTTTTTAGCAATAGTTTTTCTTTTATGCTGCGATGTGAAGACAAACGTCTCTTTTGCAAGTGTTTCCAGAAACATCTCCTGTAAATTAATAAATCACTTACAGTAGCTATCTCTAGTATGTTTAAATCTCGAATCCACAAACTTAACCTAAAATTGCTACAAATGCTAAAAGACAATAGTTTTATCTAATCAAATATAATTTAAATTTAAAACAGACTTACAGTTGCCTTTGCTACGAGAAAAACAGCTTCAGCACTGATTACATGAACATCAGGATCCATCTTCATAATATTTTTGATTCTTCCAATAGGAAGTTTAGTTGTACGTATAGCTTCGCTTTTATGAGCATTTTGTATCTTTTTTTCTGAATGTTCCTCTGAATTTGCAATTTCTGAATCTTGTATATTGCTTTCTAAGTTATTACCTTCATTTATTGAATAATCATTCTCAAGTGTATTATTTTCAGCGTCTTCTATTATATCCGATACATCTATCTCACTATAATGTTCTTCTTCAGTCATGTTTTTCTTTCAAACATTTATGGGAAAATCAACAACAATAATACATATGACAAAAATATGAGAAAGCCGAAGGAACTTGAAACTTGAAAGATTCGAAAATTGGGAATTGGCCTAAGAGTAAGTACCTATAGAGTTCGTCATAGCGTGACCGCACAAGAAACAGCAATATTTTTTTTCAGTGTGACCATATAGGGAAATTTTCCCTATATGGTGGGTAATTAGGGGAGTTTATGTAAATGTACGTACGACATTATTTACAATTATTACTTTTTACTTTGATGACCTCTGTGGCTCAATGGTTAGCGCGTTGGCGCTCAAGCCGGAGGTTGCGGGTTCGAATCCCGCCAGGGAACAAAAAAGTTGTCTGATTTCCTGGGTCATGGATGTGTATTAAATATGAGTATTATATAAAAAAATCTTAAATTTAAGTATTAATACAAAAAATATTAAATATATTATGTATTTCCCGTTGTCTGGTACCCATAACACAAGTCTCTTCAAGTACTTACCACGGGACCAGATTGACGTGGTGTAAAAAGTGTCCATAGATATTATTATTATTACATCTTGAGATGGATAATGCAATCCACCAAAATATCTTTTTTGAATAAAACTTCTATAATTTATTCTAATTTATGAGAAACAATCGGCAATCGCGGATAGACATTCCTCACACTTTATTGCTATTTTATTTACTTTATTGCTTCAATTTTTTTGGTATGAAATGTTTTATTTAATGTATTTTATAACATTTTACTAGTATCAAGTAAGTCAATACATTGAATTAAACTTAAAAAATAATAAAAGTGGCAATTTGTGTTACTGTAAATAAGTAAAGGTAATTTAAGACGTAAGGAGATATAAATTAAATTATGTGTATTGACATACCAAGATATTGTTAGCATTATAAATATTTGTTTTTTTTTCTCCATCTCACAACTGAACAACCTGTTTTTTTAACAAGGACAAAAGGAAATCCGTAACCGTAAGGTAAAAAAAAATCACATCATGGCAACACTACACCTCGAACAATTAAAGGAGGGCAAAGGACTTGTATCCAGCTCTTAATAAATTAAAAAAAAAAAAAAAAACAATTAAAGGTTATGTTTTAATTAATTGTTGAAATTCTACATGTAATCGATATTTAATGAGTTACAACAAGTTGAATTTAAATTAAAACACGACATTATAATCAATTTATTACTACATTCATAATATATTTTCACATCTTTAAACAACTTACGAGTGCAATGTTAATCCATCAATTTTTGTTCACTGCGGCTTTTACACCCTAAAATTTTGCAACTCACCACTGCGCATTAACTCAATTCAAATAAATCGCAATAAATCACTGTTTCAAGTTGTGTAAAACTATTAAAATCTCCGAAAAACAAATACGTACGTATTTGTTTGGCAAGAATACACAGTTTGCCAAACAAAATATTTAGTCACGGTGACAGGGACAAAAGAAAAATCTTCTGTCTCTGTTTCTTACACTAAAATTATAACTTGTAGTCTCACTCTAACTCGTGACGTTTAAAATAGGACGACCTCTGTAGGTATTTACTCTTAGGAATTGGCGGTATATTTTTTTTTATTCCTGTTTTATCCAGCTACGACCAGAGACCATGCTGCCAAATCTGTCATAAGCAAAGGAGACTGTGCATTTCTGGTCTAGTCTTGTACAGTTACTATAAATGAATAAAAAATAAAAATAAAATAAATTAGTTTATCCTATTAAGTTATGTGCAAAAAATTGAAATCTTAATCAAGTTTTTTAAATATTAGCTATTCCACACAAATATAGCGGCTATTACTTAAACATCATTTCTGACAAATGGCGTCTCTCATTCTAATTTTGTAAATTGTCGTATCTATTTCAAGCTTTGTTGGGAGTTGTTAACTCGTGAATGTGTTTCTTGTATTTTTTTTTTTGATATTTTGACTTCTTTTTATTTAGACATGGATTTATTGCCAAATGCCAAATAAAATATCCATACGCCATTGTTATAATATCACGTAGTGTTGCATATTATCTTGGAAATATTAAATGATACTTTCGCTGAAATTGAAAAGAATTTATAGATTTGAACAAATTAAAACTGTTTGAATATTTTTTTTCCTTCATATCATTATGTGTACAAAAGTAGACCAACGTCCCATACAATTTTGGTCCGTCTCCTTTTGTCTGTTCTTTTATGATGAAACACGCGACTCGCCCTGTGCTCGCCCTGCCACTTGCCAGTCTCTATAATTCAATTATTACCTATTCTACGTCCAGCTCCTATTTCTTATGTTTTTTAATACTTAAAAAATTGTCAGTCAGTTGTTGATGAAAGTTTATTGAAACAATTAATAATTATTTATTCCTTCATGTACTAGGAATCGTCACAATACAACTGCAATTGGGCTATGTTAAACTAAAGAAAAACAGGGCCAAATCAAAATTTAAAATTTGTTACTCTAAAAACTCTAATATAGTCTGCGCCAGCAATGAAAACCTACGGCCAAAACGGAACTAAATCTGGTAAACTGGGAACAACTCATCTATAATTATTGGTCTTGATTTTTGCTCATATGACTTCCGCTATCACAAATCCGTACACAATATCAAAGAAGACAGACGTACATAGAAGGAAATTCTTTGATAATGTCTAGATAGACACAGTTCTGACTGATCAATTTACCATCACTTACTTTACGCAAGTCATAGTCTTTCGTCTAGACCTTAGCCTGAGTCTCCATTGATATGAAAACTATCCGGCGATGGTTGGTATCTGTTTAGCCAGCTGACAAGGCATAATGTCTTTCTTTGGTCTACAGTAGCTACTTCGGTGTTTAGTTGCTTCATATTTATCATTGCTTGTATTTTTATGTATACAAAATTATGCAAACTTACTTTCACTGAATATGCTTTAAATCATGTCATTGTTATTAATCTTTTCCGCAATAAAGTCATGTAGTCAAACTACGATTAATTAGTAAAATTCTCCTATTTTACTCGACAATACCTAACTTATTTTATTAAATTGTGACTAACATGACACAGAATGGGACACAGAAAAAAATGTAATTGGACCGTATAAACAGGAATTCGTATTTATTAGATCGATTTCTTTTTTAAATTAATGTTCCTAATTTAATGTTAAAATTTTAAACAGTAAGTATACTATTTAATTTTATTTATGTTTTTCACCTGGGATTCGGAGAGCTCTCATTATCATGGACATTATCGAAGGACATGATAAATACAGAATGTAATGTTTCTCTGTCGGACACACGAAGAGAATAATAAAAGGCAATTTAAATTGTAATAAAATATAATTATCAGTTCGTGTTGAGTATCAAAACAACATTTACACATGCATTCATATTTACATTTAAAACAAGAACATTATAATATAATATTTAATTCGTAATCCGATTATTATTTTAAATTCATAATTTATTTACACATTTACTACATAACAATAAATCTCGTGATAGGTTTTAGTGATAAACGAAAATATACAAACGCAAAATAATACAGTGGCATTGAAATGACAAGTCAGTACGTGACGAAATCCTGTGCACATTCAAATGAAATGGAGAAACGTGACGTAATTATTATTATCACGAAGTATAGAAATATAATAAAGGGTGCGAACGATATAGGCTTTTTCATAGTATTCATAATATACACAATAGTAAGCTCAAATCTTAGTACTCATTCCTGCCACTGGCTGCGCTAGATTCGAATAGGTACCGATGTTTTTGTAACGGACCAATCAGCGCCACAATACTTCCCGCGTAAAGATTTAAATTTTAAACGAGTACTTCTTAAAAATTACTCTACCGACAAAACGTCTGTCATCTAAATTGCGATTATTCGTTCAACATTACGTTCGGACTCCTTACATCAGCTATACTTCGTGATTACTATAGTGATGTTCTTAAATTATATATATTACACAAAAACTGCTAAAATAAATATAATTAAATTGAATTACTCGAGTATGTTATTTTAAATATAACATTAAAAAATTCGGTTTCAAAATTTGTGACCTACAACTATTATTTTAAATGATGTAAAACTCTCATTAAAACCTTAAATTCATTTAACAAGAAATGCAAAATTTACAACAATGGTAAATACTATAATAGATCATCAATTATCATAAAACCAATACAGAAAGTATGTAATACTAATTAATGTATTATGTGATGTCATAATTTATTATGCAAATACACATAGCCGTGAACCATGTTATATATTATAATATTATATAACACAGTTCTCCGCCTTCTTGCTTTATTTTAAAAATGGCAATCAATCAAAACTATATTTTCAAAATTAAAATTATTTTGAAAACAATTTATTTACCAAGTTTTAAATTTATATTGTTTGATTGGTACATCGTTTACTTCGGTAGTATTTATTTTATTTTATATACGTTTTATTTATAACGATCTGCACAGTCATCACGAATACCAAAAAAGTTAACAGAAATAGTGACACAGTTTAACATAATATATTGTAAGCGGTTCGAGAATTCTACCGATTTAAGGCATTACTACATACTCTTAATAACATAGGTCCACAAAAGCTCTTGATCAATTTCATATTTGTTCAACAAGTAATTTTAACGACGAAAGCAATTATTTGCACACTTTCATTTTATACTTATAAAGTACATAAAGATCAATTTTATTAAAGTTTTCTATGAATAATAATCAGATGAGCACTAATTACGTTTTGCCCATTAAATTGGTATCTATTTAATATATCTATTTTATTCATTTTATCTTCCACACAGGATAAAAGGCACATGCTTACACGTTAAACATTATTCTTAATCATTATTTAACTATGTTTTAACAATCTAGGCTTTGGAAAAAATTATTTGTAAAGTCGAACACTTAATACAAGTCATTGGCACAATAACAATAATTTAAGTCCATTCGAATTTATTTAATAGGGATGTTGACACATGTTACAAATTCATGTAAAGTTATGTTTTACATAATATTAAATACAGTATTTAAAAACCTAAAATAGCATTTTAAAAGTCTACATTGTCTTAAAATTTAGAAAATTATTTAAAATGCTTTATTTATCATGCATTATCACGTGACTGTAAACGCCAATATAAGGCGATGACGTCACTGAACATTGAGTTAAGTACAAACTGTCATAACTCACCTAACATAGCGCGAGCTCTGTATGCGGTGTGTGACGTAATGACGCTTGGAGCGTTTTAACGGCAATTTTAAAAACTATTTTTCTTTTTTTTTATTGGACACATTTCTTTACAAAAGTCTTTTTTTCGTGTTATCTATAGTATATCTATCAAATAAAATCAATTAAAAAAATTAGTCAACATCCCTATTATTGTTGTAGTCAAAAAAGTTTGGAAGACGTTATGCAACATGTATTCAGCGTTGTTGACTGAAAAATTTGTGTTACTTACGAATATTTTGAACTAAGCATATTGTTTTATACCATTGACTTTAATCCTACTTGAAATATGTAGGAATGTACGCCTGTACATAAAAATAATTTTCCCATAAAAAATTTGTCCAATTCGTACTCAGCGTGAATATTAATTAATACATAATAACTTCTTCCAAAGAGGTCTTTTGGCGTGTATAACTGGCAACCCAGCCAAGATGGCTGCGTCAAAAGCGTCCTTCAACTGTTTTCTTGTTTTTGCAGAAGTTTCGACGTACACAGCGTTTATTTTGGTTGCCAAAGCTCGCGCCTCTGCTTCGGTAACTGCATGTTCTCCACGAGCCTGGAATTGATAAAATGATCATAAGTTTCCTGGTAAAGATATGACTTTTTTAATCTTAAGCATAGACACCTGCTTTTTTTTTTCAGGAACACTTGCGGCTAGATCGGTAAAATTTAATACTTAAAAATACGCTAAGTAAAGCTACGGTTTCAATGTACATTTTGTGTGCGTACATGTTGCGGTTTGTCACTAACACAGACTGAGCAACCTAAAAAGTATCCGCCAACGTCTTCGGATGCATCTGTCGAATTCTAAATAAATTATTAGCGTACATTGATATGCGCCTCTGTCCAGTATTGAACGGTAGATAATTAGATATACGACGTGGTAATACTCACTTTTAAGGTATGTATGACTCTACCATCAAGGGCTAAGTCACACTGCGTGCCGACGAGCACTAAGGGCGCGTTAACGCCAGCAACGGCTCGCGTCCACCGCTCAGCGACTGATCTGAAGGTCTCTGGACGTACGATGGAGAAGCACAGCATCAGCACATCAGTGCCGGGGTAGCATAGGGCTCGGAGCTCCGACATGGAGTCCTGAAAACGTAGGAAAATACATATTATTATCATTTTCATTTTCACATATCAGAGCGACAATGGTGCAGTGGGTAAGAACTCGGCCTCTTGTGCGAAGAGGTTCCGAATTCGGTAATGACCCCCCGTGTGCCTTGAAATGGGTTTTTTATAAGTGCACCCTAAACACAATATCATTCGCTCGCTCATCGGTGAAGGAAAATATCGTAGGAAACCTGCATGCCTGATAAGATTGAAAGTCTTTGAAAGTATAGAAGACACAACCCGCATTGGGCCAGCGCATGGGTGAACTATGGCCCATAAACTTCCTCGCCTGATTTAGAGGAGATCCTTACCCAGCAGTGGGACTTAATATTGATACTTTACTTTTTCATTATCGATTTAGAACTCCTTAAATCTCAATCTTCTACAAAATCTCATTACCATTTTGATTTAGTTTTATAACAAAAGGCGAAGGCGCGTGCGCTGCAGATACTCGCACTCCTTTATTATATGAATCAGTTGTACTCTGTTTCGATAGGAAAATATGCAATGTTGGTAGATGGAGTCGAATACTAAAATCTTGCGTCTTTAGATTTACAGTTGTATCCAGATAAAAAATATTGTAGCCTATGAGCGATAACCATAGAAAAATTAAAAACATTATACAAATGTCTGTAGTGATAATATAGCTTTACCTATTTATTTATTTATTTATTGACATACACAAAACACATTATAATCAAAAAAAAAATTGTTACAGAGCTTATTTTGTAGAATTAGATTATAACGTAACACTTGTATAACAAAAGCAATAAACATAAGTGAACGATACAATTTAGAGCAGAAAAAATATTAAAAATTAAACAGTTTGAAGAGACAGAGATGCACTAAACAGAACATTACATATTTGATGGATTAAAATAATTATTAATATCGTCTTAAAACCATCTTAAAACGCTAGCTAACGCATCTTAATCGCCTCGCGCCCTATGAGCCATAAAGGATCTCTTTCAGTTTTTAGATAATTATTTATATTTGTTTCAAAAATGTCGAGATTCCTATTCGCAATTGCCATACATAGATGTACTTATAATGAATACTGATAACAAATTGTTTTAAATCCCAATTCAATAACATCAGTTCTTTATAAGTAATCTGTGTATATTACAATAAAGTCGAGTATGAATAGACGAAGTTGCTTTAAAAATCAAACTGTTGAACCAATCTAGTGTTGCGCTAGATAAGCAATAAATGGACCCAAAGTTTTGAAATCTCGATAACTAGCGCCTTCGCCATTGAACATGCGTTTAACAGATATTTTGGGATGGTGAGCCAATAATTTAGCAATCGTGTTTTGTAAACTAAATTTATCTTAGGGCCTGTTTCACAATCTCCCTTTAAGTTCCCTATAGGCTATTGGCAACATATTTGACAGATGTTTGACAGATAGAGTATGGAGTATCTGTCAAACATCCGTCAAATATGTTGCCAATAGCCTATAGGGAACTTAAAGGGAGATTGTGAAACAGGCCCTTAAGCTAGTAAATATAAGAGGAGAAAAAATATCACAAAGTAAATAAAAGAAAGTAAGTAAAGTAGGTCCGTCTAGCGTCTAGTTTCTAAATAGATAATATTAATGTATTGTTAACTGTGTTGGTCAGCCATTAACTAGATGGGAAGACGAGACTGGCAAGGGATCGGCCGTCTTGACGTTCATCGAAGAGATCTATGTTCAGCAGTAAACGAAAAAATACTGATGATGATAATTAAGTTATTGTTAAGTCACAAACGTTTCTGAAACGTTGATCAAAGTGTATGTCAACTAACATAGCTGTTAATGGCAGTTAAAACAAGATTCTAGAGTGAAATTTGACAACTTTTCATTGTATTTGTTATGTCAACTGACAGGATCAAATTAATTAAATTTAACCATCAATTCAATCATCAAGCAATTAAAGTTTAACCATGCTTTTAGCAACTCATTTAACACTTAAGAAGAGATTTGACAGTCGATTTGTTAATTTTTGCGTTGATCAGCCTTTCGGAAACCGGGCGTTAGAGTCGGAAGATCAAATGTTGAACATATTTTGTTGTGAAAGCAATAATTATATTTCGTAATTCTAAGTCGTGTTTATAGCTGCCACTTATGGGCATGAAGGTAGTAATAGATTTCTAATGATTGATATTTCCCGATGTAATTGGGCTCGTATAAAACGCACCGCCGTGTCCAGCCTCAATCAGATCATCAAACATCGGATATAAATTAACTTTCATGTTAGAATAAATTATTAGACAGCCTGTGGCTGCTCGGCGCGGTTTGAAGCCTCGATATTAAAAAACCACATTCCTACATCAAGTTATAGAACTTAATTATGTGGTTATTAAATTTAAAAAGTTTCTTGAAATAATATATAATTCGAAGATTAACGCGCTCAAACTTATAGATAAACTCTTTGGCTTCAGCTTTTAGTAGGCGCTGATTGTCTGTTTTTTCAACCGAGGGATCAATATCATCTGGCAAATCCTTTTGGGAGCTAAAGCCAAAGAAGAAGAATAAGAAGAAGATGAATATCTTTCGCCATGTATGAAATAAAGATTAACTATTCTATATTCAGGACTAACAACGTGTTAATAATACATATAATATTAAAGTAATATATATACACAAGTAATATTAAAATTATAACTTGTCATAAGTCTTAAAATAAAAAGTAATAATAGACTCGTGACAAGATAATTTCGTAAATTGATAAAAGGAAAACCCTGTTTAAAATAACGTAATATTTAGTTAACAGTAGATAAGCATATCTAACGTCATAGATGATATAACAACACCCTATAGACATAAAACAATAGACAGTAAAACCACAAATTGTTAACACTTTTGCTTATTATTAGAATATGGCTAGACTTTCATAATTCATAGGTTTCATAAATCCAGTCAAAAAGTCACTAATAAAAGGCATGGGTTCTCTTGGAGTTGGTTCTTTAGAGTTAAATATTGAAATACCGCAGAAACACGCCTTTTGTCAATATTTATTAAAAACTTATCTAGGTTTTTGGCGCAAAGCAAATAAAGTGTAATTATACAATGAAAATTAGCATTACACCTGATAACTGCGACTGATAAGGAATACGTAATAATGGAAGCTGGTTTGCTTTGATATTTCATAATAGTTATGTTAAAAAAGATGAAATATACGGGAATTTATGATTTACCTATTACTTTGTTTTTGATCGGGTTTTAACCACGTTAAACTAACATAGTAGTAAGCTCGTAAACTAATGTGCTACGGGTGAGATGAGCCTATTGTAATTACACTATCAGTTGCCCGCAGCTTCAATAAATTTTTAGTTTAAGTTATTTACTTAAGTTATATGTAGGAACTCAGTCTTTACGTAGCATTTTAATGATGAAAAAGTTTTTAAAATCTGTCAGTTAATTCATAACAATCAAACACAAAATCAAACAATTCAGGGGTTTGGTAGATAATAGACTATACGTTATTGGGTCGATTAATATTTGTAGAGACTATTTTTTCTTTGAAAGTAAAGTTAAAGTAAAGTTAACACCGCCGTTTCATTGTAATTCCCGTCTTCGTAGGATTTTTTCAGGATAAAACTATATTGTCTCCTTTTCTGGGTCCTAGCTTTATCCATACCAAATTTCTTTTTAAGATCGGTTCGGTTGTTAGACTGAACATTGAACATTTTGTTCGAATCGTGACATTTTCCTTATTTAGAGAATTTTTATACCCGTAGCACTTCTAAACGAAAAGTCCAATCTGAATAATTAAAAATAATTTGGCACGATCAACCTAATATATCAATTAGTAATTTAAATGGACAAGAAATAATAGCGACCTGTCATATCATGTTTATGAATTATTAGTAGATATTATAAATGATAACTTAAATGGAAACTTAAATAATGAAAAATAAATACATACAATAAGAATAAGTTTTAAATCTACGCGCTTATATGATTTTTTGTGGTGAAAAGCAGATGTTGATATGTCATAGCGTTTGTTACTTTTGTTAGTACAGGCAAGGGAGCCATGGGAAACGATTGTTGTAGGAAATAAAATGTGTATTTGATCAAAGATCAGGTAGCAGATTCGGAGAAGCAAGATGATAGATTCAAGAAGATATTATTATGTGAATTAGATGAAACGTTGAGTTTTTTATGATTTTAAAGCTTCTTTACGATTATGTCTAATTCATATTTTATTATTTTCGGGGTTGGTACCCCTTTTTTATTAGATTGATATAAAAATAAAATATAATTTATAAGTATTATTAACACAAATTACCACTATCAATATATTTAATTAAGTTACAGAAAGTACTTTTTATTATGACGTTTTTTTTGAATTAGCATTAAATAATGCAATTGAGCAATTGACGATATAATAATAATAATTTACGCCTTAAACTCTAATCTTCTGATATGGCGGACTTTCAGAAAGAATCCTTACTGCATACAAAAAGGTAGATTTATTATCACTAATACAAATTGGGTATTTTGTAAAAAAAAAGTCATTCTTTTTATGAACGTGCCGTTTTAACGTGAACGCATCTATTCACACGCTTGCGAACGCAGCCCACAGGTGATACGGGACGACACGTGTACATTTGTTGCCAGTGTTGCCATCTGCTTTGGGAATTTTACACATTTTCTGAGAAGAGTTTTTATACTTTTCCAAACCATTGACCATTCATTCTCACCTGATATTCTTAGCATTTTTATTTCATGTACCTACTTAATATTTTTACGCCACCTGTCTAATATAATATGGCCTCTATAATGTTAAGTGCTTAATTATTTTATTAATATATATTTATTAGGCCACAAACATCATTTATCATTTATGTCGACATGTTGTTAGTTGCATTGGTTTTAAAGTAATTATTTTTATTATGGTAAATTTTGAGGGCTACAAGTATAACAAACGATAGTCTTATATTTTACCGGTCAAAAGGTTCGGCTTGCCGCGCTTGCGGCAGTAGAGGTACCACCACCATGCTTGTATCTCCCGTAAAACAGCTTTGCTGTATTTCAGAGATCAGGAAAAGACAGGCTGTAAGTATTGGCACTGAGATTTAACGTCTTATATTCTAGGATAGGAAACACAAATGAGTTGCCCGGGCTAGTTCCAGGTAAACTCGTTTATTTTCATGGGTGAAGTCGATTACTTATCTTGTCTATTCAACTAACATAAAAGAAGTTTATTTAAACCGCGAAAAAAAAAACAATTATTCTGATTGCTTGATAAACTTTTTTATATATTTACAGAACCGACAGAAGTGTTTTTAAGTTTTATAATTATGAAACTTAAATATAATATTAAATTTAATGATTGCATTAAATGGATACACATGAGGTTTTCTTACCTGTCCCGCAGTATCACAGATTTCGACGCAGACGGGGCGATCGTCAACATCCACCACGACTGGAAAAAAAATTGGAATTCAGTTTTAAGTCAATCATTTTTTGTGTGGAATCAGAGGGAATCATTTATGAGAGAAGAATGAGAAAAGTACACACAAATCTAATTAAATATATGTAATAATATGATATTTGAATGGCATCTTAACGCAATAAATCAAATATTAATCATCATTTACATTCAAATTATAATAAAAACGAAATAGCCATTTTGCAGAAGTTAATTGCAAAAAGATTTATGTCATAATTACAAAGTCAAATTGTCTCACTAATTGAGATCGAATAACCGTCTGAATCGTACGATTGTTTCGTGTTTACCGGCAATTAACGATGGTTACCGGTAATTACCGGTAATTAACGGTAAAGCAAACACTGACCGACTGATAGTTTTTATCAACGCGCCCGCAAGATGAATCGCTCCAATTAGGGAAAAAGGCGCTTTACGATAAACATTCAGTTCTAATGAATGTTTTGGTACTTTTATGATGGGAAATTATAACCTTTTTTGTCACAAATGACTAACCTACTTATGATTAAAGCGAAACGGCAAACTGCGAGTCGGTCGAGGAGGCCTTATATTCTTTTTTACTGTATTAATGCATGAACGTGTTGATTAATGAAAGTATGTAAATAAAACTTCTCATCTCGACGATCTCCGTGCAGTGGCAGGTCCGCGTTGGATGCGAGTAGCAAGGGATCGGTCGTCTTGGCGTGCATTGAAAGAGGCCAATGCTCAGCAGTGGACGGATAAAGGCTGATGATGATGATGAAATAAAACTTAATAAGTGCACATTTCTTGTACCGATAGTGTTATTTTAATTCATGTGAAAGTAGCATGTGAAATTTTTACAAAAATCATTCGAAATTTGTAATTTGGCAAATCATTATTGATATAACCAAAATGTTTTTACTTTACTCTTGGTCCGAACGTAAAGGTTTTATGGCTTAAGAGGCCAGTAGGTACAGCTTTCCTATTTGAATTTTGACTTCAACTAATATCTATAAATTTCGTGTCTAAAATTACTTACACAGTTTGATTTGTAGAAACCCCTTTATTTCTACTTTTGCATATACATAATATGCAATTAATGTTAATTGTAAACTCAACAATATTTGTGGGTTTGATGAAAATTAATCATTTTGTAAGTTCTCGTGCAAAATTCTTTTTTTTCTACAAAATTATATTAATTCGAACCACGATCTGCTCTTGAAAAATGCAAAGATACAATTCTACCTCAGGAGTTTCTGATAACTATGATATAATGCCTTAAGATGAATAGACGTTAAGATGGTGATAGACGTGCCAGTAAATCCGTGGAACAAACTGACCCAAATACCCACTAGCGTGACGCTAAGACTTATGCAAAGTAGACGAATGCAAGACAACGTATCTGATGACAGTACATAAGAAATACTTATTCCATACATACATAGTCTTATATCGCAGAATAAGCACATTGAAGTGGCAATGGGCTGGTCACGCACCTAGGAGAACTGAGGGAACGGATGGACGATCTCAACGGGTCGTCTTGGCGTTTATTGAGGGAGGCCTATGTTCAGCAGTGGACGGATAAAGGCTGATGATGATGATGATATACGTACTAGCCCTAGCGTTTTTTTTCGAAAGGTTTAGACTTAGGCCTGATGGCCTTTAAGGTCAATCGGTAGGTAACGGTAGGCCCTGGCATTGTCCTGTCTTGTATCCTGCATTTTATCTATTCTTTCATTGCATCTTGAATGAATGAAAATATTAGATATTCATAATAGCACACTTATAGGGACCAATACGAATACTGTATAATCCTCTGTTTTCTGTAAAAATCAGTTTAGTGATTTCGAACGTTAGACATTATGACACGAGATGAGTTTTTCAAGATTAGTGGAAATAGGTAAACTCACAATCAGCCTGATGGAAAGTTATTACATCGGCCATTCACATCGGCAAAATATACAGAACGAGTCTCTAAGAGCTACATTTGCAAAGCAGCTGTTAGTAGGAAGAATATATGCGTACAATGCACAAAGCTCTCTATTCTACTAACGAAACAATGAAGAAAAAAAAAACTCGCTGAAAAGAAGATATTTTATCCTGTTTGATAAAATTATTTTAAAATGAAGCCCTTTAAAAACAAGTTCACTGTTATATCATATACCTCGACCTGTTTTCGCTGATGCGTAAAATTAGCACGCAGACATGCATGTACATTACGTACGTGATAATGTAAAGATCCTTTTGTTCGCAAAGTAGCCAGCAATGCATGGTGTTCAAAGCGATATTTTAGTGAATCGTTTGCACGGATGTGCGGGGTAAGATGGTCTAGTGCGAAACCAACATCCGGGGCATTGTTCAAAAAACTTGATTTGTGCATGTTTAACAGGATCCGTGCAAATATTGCCCGAGTATCAAGTTTACAGAGGTAGGTATACAATATACGTAAGTATGTTTAATTTTTTCGATGTTCGACTTCGTAAAAAGGTTTTTAAACAAAGCTCTAGAATCTTTAATTTTACATCTATATTGCTTCTTATATAACATTGTTTCGTGAAATAAATTAAAATTGTTGTTTAGTTTTCCTCTCTCGGATTTTTTTTGGGTCTTTTTTAAATATTTATCAACAGTCTATGATAAATTCCTATCGATCTATTGTTTTTACGACAAATGTTATAAGCAGCTTTATCTACAGCTTTACTGTACTAAAAACTAAAACTGTAGGAAAAATCCAACATCGATCGTGACGTTACATCCAAAGGTTTATATTAATTCGTTCAGTTGAGTCCGTAACGTAACTTACAAACTGCCATTTTCATAAAAATAACAAGTAATAAGATATGTTATCTATAACAGAAAACATTGTTTTCCATTATAGATATAATTTAAGGTAGTCCAATGTCAACGAGCATCGTTATCGCTTAGTAAAGAGATTACATTTCTACGACTTCCTGACGGGAGATATTTTTAGAGTAGCGGTGTTTACGTGCGTTGCGTAATGAGGTTCAGCGTACCGGTTCTAGATATATAAAAATGTACCTAGCAAACGAAAAGACGATTTTCAAATATGTGAGGAGGTAATTAGGGTCTTATCCAAAAATTAGAACATAATTTAATAAACAAAAGTATTTGACGTAGCTGCTAGCATATAATTTGAATTGCGTTTTATCAATTAGAAATATCGTCATTGGCTTCTTCAAATTAGCAAATGTAACTACTATCAACCAAAACAATTATATAGGCGCCTGAACTCCGCTTGAACTCCACCTTCGCCCCGAGCTTATTTATAATATAACTAGCGGACCCGACAGACTTCGTTCTGTCAAAGGTCATGGGGATTTAATAAGCATAAATACAATAATCAACAACTTATTACAACAACACACAAACTCATCTATTCTGGTTATATTCTTGTGATGGCATTGTTTATAATGGGTACATCATCATCATCGGCATATATCCGTCCACTGCTGAACATAGGCCTCCCTCAATGAACGCCAAGATGACCGATCCCGTACCACTCCCCTCGACCTGCCACTGCACGGAGATCGTCTTCCCAGCTGTTTAATGGCCGACCAACACTTCGTCTACCTAAATGCGGCCTCCACATTTGAACCGTATTGACCTATCGGCCATCCGTTCTTCTGAGTGTGTGACCAGCCCAGTGCCACTTCAACGTACACATTTTTCGCATGATATCGGTAATTTTAGTACTCTGGAGGAGGACTTCGTTTCGAATCCTATCTGCCAAAGAAACACCAAGCATAGCACGCTCCAGTCGTAAATTAAGAGTTTGTTTCAGTCCCGTAGGTCAACACGGGGATAACGCATTGGTCTTTAAACTGTACGGTATACGGACGACGTGAAAATATGGCGAAACTTCCTAAATGCTGCCCACCCTAATTGAATCCTCTTATTGGCTTGCCTCTCGAAGTTATGTCGACCTAGCTGCAAGGTATGCCTAAGGTAGAAATACTCTTGCACGGCTTCGAGAGTTATGTCATCGACGTTAACCGGCCTAAGGAGAACGTGTTCGTTGAACATGACTTTCATGTTGTCCAAGTTCACCCTAAGGCCCACACGTCGGGATGATTCGTTTAGACTGTGCAGCATCTTCTGTAAACACTTCAGCGACTCGGCCAGTATAATAAGTAAGTATATCGTCGGCGAAACGAAGGTGTCAGAGATACTCGCCGTAAATGTTTATGCCACATTCTGCCCAATTTAAAGTCTTGAAGATTTCGTCCAAATCATTCGTGAATGGTTTCGGGGAATGAACATCCCCCTGTATATATCCCCCTCCTCGATGCAGTTGGATTGGTCTTATTTGACCTCCCGGAATCAGAATGAACATAAAAGCGGCTTCGTATAATCCTCTCATTACTTTAACGTATCGCCAATCGACATGACATCGCTGCAGAGCTTCCAGAACAGCCCAGGTTTTAAAAGAGTCAAAAGCTTTCTCATAGTCCACAAAAGCAAGGCACGGTGGCTGGTTGTACTCATGGGTCTTCCGTATAACTTGCCTTATAGTATGAATGTGGTCTATGGTGCTAAATCCTCCCCCTTTTAGCTACTTAAGAGCCAAACTAACCTCATCTAATCTGATGTTCAGAAGCTTTCCAGAGAGGTGTCGTGTTAGGCTGGCACGCGGATCATTATTCCGGGTATTAGGTTGAGGAGCATGGGACGCGTACAATTTGCTATAGAAGTCTCCGTTCTCCGATAAGATCTCCGGCCTAAAAGAAACGGTCTCGCCAGAAGTGGTCCTAATCTTCGACAGATGGCTTCATGTGTGTGTACAAACTGTAGTGAAATTATTCATTTTCAAAAGCTTATACCACCCGAACAGATAAGTTTTCGATACTATATAATATATACAAAATACATTTAAAAGTAAATCACACGTGTGTAAAGTTTTCATTTTCCTATATTTATAATTTAATTCGGTGTTCATCCCAATTACATAATAATATTAGAATGTATTTAAATAATTTTGCACAGACAGGGATATTAAATTAATAATTAAAAATAATAAAACACTCTTGGTAACGCGGTTTATGTTTGACTGATGTAATGACGTGGAAACTGATGCATTTTATGTCGCGTGCCTGCCTGAAACTAAAACAAACGAAATAATATCGCGAAACTGACCAAATTGAAAGTCAGTACTAATGATCCATAGCCCGTAAATTGTGTAGCTATGTAATTTGGTCGGGTTCGCGTTATTATCACCTTTTATGAGTTTCCGAACACGACATTAGACCCTCCAACAGCAAACGCACACTGTTTTGATAGAATAAATGAAATTCCGACTTTGCTCGGGTGAAATTTGATTTACAATGCACATAACTAACGATCTAATAATAAGACCGGTAGGGTCCCATTGCATAACCCAACAGTAGGGTTTAAATTTCTTAAAAGCATTTCTATACAACCAACGTTTAATTTAAGGAATGTGTGGTGGTAATCCTGCAATCGTTATATCGAGTTTAGGAATTCTACGGGATAGTCTAAAACATCATTATGATCATCCTCAACTACAGCGTTATAACTCTCTTAAATTTTAAACACACCGGAGGTTTTTTCAACAACTTAGTCGTGCAATTGAAAACGATCTCCGTTTTGAGGAGTGAGTAACGTTTTCATTGAATAATTTTTATTAGGTATCATTTGTGTCAAGCGACACATCAAACATATGGTCTACAATTGAATTATCTACAATGCATCGCTATGGTCAACACCATCCTCATTTGATGATCAATTGCCTGAATCCTTATGACACGTAAGACGTAGAGATCTCATCAGAATTAATTGGAATTTTTAATCTCGAGTGATCTGTTCTACCGCCATCTAAAAATTTGCTGCAATCCCAGTAAATGCTATAGCATTATTTAATTTTTGCCTATAGGCAGGCATATTTTGTTTTCAGATCTTAAAATGTACAATAGTTGTAAATACAAAAGTTTTTCCAGTTCCTTTGGGCCGTCAAGTTGGAACAGAATGTATATCTATAAATTCTTTTGATATAGTACCTATAAATTCTCCTGATCATAATATTTCTTTGTCTAAATAATCCTTTTCATAATACAAATACAATACAAAACAAAACTTGACACTGGCAAATAATAAATAGTTACTCCTTGCCAAAAGCGTATTAAAAAAAGTAAATGTCACCCGTTATCAATGACAGTGATAATATGCAATTATGTCATTGTATTTTAATGGACTGCAATATTTTGTCTGTCAACACTATTAGAATTTAACAAAATACTCAACAATCCAAATTTTGGGGATATTTGTTGTCGACTCGAAATCTTTAATTTTTTATGTTTTATTATTTAGGTAACTTTTAGATTGAGTCTACGACGAAATTATTAATATGATATAGCTTAGACAACAATGAGTGTTTGTAATCTAATATGAGCTTTATATAATAGCGATAAAGTTCAGATTGACTCTACATTTTAGTTAGAAAACGTTTGTATGGGAAAAAGAAAAGGGCTGTTTTTAGGGCTTTCCCGGCAATTATTCGATTTTTTTTGCCGGAACATCCATCCTTGGACTTCCACAAACATTTAAAAAAAAGAATTATCGAAATCGGTTCAGCCGTTCACACGTGATGCCGTGACAACGCGAAACGGGTTTCATTTTTATATATATAGATTTAAAAGTATTTTTGTGACTAACAAATTATGAATTTACAATCTAAAATAAATGTTATGTTTAGTTCGAAATATAGGAAACATACGCTCGGTTTCCGAAAGGTTGATGAACACAAAAATTAACAAATCAACTGTAAAATCTCTTGTTAAGTCAAATGAGCTGCTAGAAGCATGGGTAAATTACTTAATTTGATCAGCCTGTCAATCGACATAGCCACTACAAAGCAAAAGCTGTCAAATTTGACTCTAGAATCCATATTAGTTGACATACAGTTTGACCAACGTTTCAGAAACTGGGCGTTAGGTAAAAAAAAATTAATAAAGTACTTTATAGGAAACTACTTTTCACCACAAAGATATACAGTACACACCTAATCTCATTTTTTAAAACATAACTGTTAATGAGCCTTGACTTTGACCGACAGAACAACCTGTTCATTTTGACAGTAAAGTTTAATTATTCCACGATTAAATTAAAACTGTAACGAAGTCACGACTTTTGCCCATACAGATTAACTTTACGAAGTTTCTTCGAAAATCCTATTACTGTTATTAAATATTTTTGTTTAAATAACAGTAATAGGAAAAAGAATTTATATTGGAATGTGTATTCAACTTATTTAATTTTATACAGAAATCTAGACGTAAATTACTACAAATAAAAAAAATAAAAAAATTTTTTATTAAATTAAAAATTTAAAATTAATTCTGAGATAAATAACAAAACGTTTTGTTACGAAAAGATTATAATAAAAAATGTTTACAAGATGTAAAAGGTTTCAAAGATCTGTGATTTTGTCTCAGTTATTATCCAAAGAATATAATAAAGTTCGTTTCGAAACACATACGCAATGGTTCAGTGACATTGCACTATATAGTATATATATTATACACTATATTATTATTGTGAGTTTTTTTTTTAAGTTGATATTTAGAATTTATTTATTTATTATCTTAAATGCAACACAATGTTTATTTTAAAAACATGTTCTATCCTACATACAGTGTAGTTGTTGACATATTTTTGGTGATTAAGTGGTATGTACCTACAGATACTAAAATTATAAGTGTGAATGTAAATTTGTTTGTTACGCTTTCACATCACGTGATCTTGAAGGATAAATGTTATTGGAGACATAAGAGACATTAGAAGTAACATCGGGCAACAACGAGCATGGTATAGCAATATTATTGTATAAATTATTTGCGACTAAAATATTTATTTCAAAGATGAAAGGTATTACTGTTTTTTTTTGGTTTCCCGATCATTATTGTTATTGTATTTTGATTTTTCGGAACTTTCTACAATGTTTGATTAAAAACTTCATCTCTGTATTATCTGTATATTGTAATTATTTCTTGTTTTATTGAATTAATAAGGTTTTGTGACGTCGCTAAAGAATCCTAAAAACGAAATCGCGTTTTTAAATGATCTCATAAATTACTTTTTCATTAAGATAACATTGATATGTAATTTAAAACTTTCTCTTTGCGAAATCTCATTTTATCTTTTTCTTTTTGTTCGTATTTCGTAAGCGGTGGGTGACGTGTCCCAGGTCTTACTGTCATGAACAAACAATTTCTTATGAGACCTTGACGTAGTCAACTTGGTAGGCAATGCATTCTCTTGGATGTCAACCATAAGGATTTGTTTACTTCAGTATTATTTTAGATTTAGATTCAGATTTGTTTATTTCGTTCTGTCAAAAATACTAATATCGCTGTTGAAAAGCATTGGTTGATCGTAGTAGGATGAAAATTAAATCCATTCAGTAGTTTTTAGTAGTTTCAGGTGAAAGAGTAACAAACATCCATACTTACAAACTTTCGCGTTTGGAATATTAGTTGGAAGTAGGATTGTTATATGTGCGTATATCACAAACGGGCAGACGAGTTATTATTAAGTACAGATTAGTCAGCTTCACCCATCAAAGTATGCTAGTTAATCTGAAACTAGCACAAGTAACTCATTCATAACCAAATCATAAAATATAATCTCTACCGGTATCATCATCATTACTCGTCGAACATAAGTCTCTTTAGATACTCTAACCTACCACTACAGCAACTAGTGATGAGTAAAGCAAGGCCAACAACAAGTCTTGGAACATGGTCTTGCTGACCTAGTCTTGGTCTTGCTGAAGTAGTCTTGTCTCGATCTTGCTGAGCCATTACCAAGACCAATTTTGCTCATCACTAACAGCGCCCTAGTATATCAAATTAATAAGTGAAATCCATACTCATCTTTACCAATTATTAGTAATCGATACTCAATAAATATCTTTAATCTGCTGGTCACGATTTAGACTACAAGTACACGAGACGAGACAGGGAGGGAATGACCTTATATATCTTAACGAATGTTCCAGTAAAATGAACCTTAAGTATAATAAATTCTACTGATGAAGTCCTGTTTTGCATTTATACACACAATGTATGAAAAAATTCCTCGCAAATAAATTTTCGTGTCACAGTTTTCATTGTTTGCTAGCATACTCTGAAACGGCTCGACCGATTTTTATGCAATTTTGTGTGCATATCGGGTAGGACTGAGAATCGGCCAACATCTATTTTTCATCCCTCTAAATGCTGAGGGTGGCCCACCCCTAAATTTTGTTCTTTTACAATTTTTTTTGTTTTTTTTATGAACGAGCATACAAAAATACATACAACCTTAAATTTTCAGCAATCTACGATCAACCCCTATTTTTTAATTGCAATTTTAATTTTGGCAAAACGAAATCA
This sequence comes from Lycaena phlaeas, assembly GCA_905333005.2. Lineage (NCBI taxonomy): Eukaryota > Metazoa > Arthropoda > Insecta > Lepidoptera > Lycaenidae > Lycaena > Lycaena phlaeas. The sequence continues at coordinate 14,712,761 of HG995173.1, forward strand.
GTCGGGACAGCTAGTATGTAAAATATGTATTATTAATATATGACTAAAGACCCTAAATAACAATCATGACGAAATACAAGTATTTTTCACTTACAATATACAACTCTAGTGCCACAAGTCACAAGATACAGCAATTATATCAGTTTAAGCGGAAAATAATTAAACTATCTATTAGACCATTTCAGTGTAAGAATGCAAACTTAAGAACCTGAGTTCAAGTACCAGCTATCACAGGTAACGCCAATTTTAACACACGGTCGATGACCCGATGGACGTACAACTTTATTATGGCTCAACCGCAGATTTAACCATATTGCCACTAAATAGACGTCATAAATTCGCTAAAAAGTCCCAAAGATAGCAAAATGTTTGCATCAAGAGCCAAATTAAAAAAGTTGCGATTCGAATGGCGCGTTACGAACACGTCTCAATAAATACTAAAGCATCCGTGTGGAGATAGCATCGTACTTTATGTCGCAGCTGCCATGTAACCTTTGTATAACCTATAGCCCCTTTATTGCAGTTTTATGAGCTCATTATTAGGTTCGACGAGGAGGCGCCATGTTCGCATTTCCCGAACAAAGAGACGACCTATTGACACGAATCAGTTTAAAAACAGAGCGATTCCCATGAACGGTTGGATGCTAATACTAAAACGTATCATCGTCATTCTATTACCATAGAAATCTAAATAATAAAGTGATAGAAGTACTAAGTGCGCGTGACCTTGTCGCCACCACAGGTGACGCAGATGGCACCAATTTTTGCATCATATTTAATACATTGCTTCTTATGTTCGATGCTAATAGAAGAGCATCGTATCACAAAAAGAAATGTATTACGCAATGAATAATAATTTATTCCTTGTTGTAGCCCCGTCCGCTGGCGACACGCGTTTCGGTAGATCATCCCGCAATATACCATTTCTATTACCTTATTATTTAGATTTCTATGCTATTACCATATTTTATCCTTTTCTGTGCGAAACATTGGCTACATTTAAAGAGCACCAATCCCCGCCACTCGTGTCCTAGAACCGTCGATATCACCGAAAGCCATACTATTCTCACCCGAAACATCCTGCTCAATATTTTTTCCTCCTTAGTATTCCGGAGCTCCATAGTATAGGGGAGCTGATGATGACCTGTACAAGGGATAGGTCGGCTTGGCGTTCAAGGCTGATAATGATGATGAAGTGGGTAACAAATAGCGTTGAAATGATATTTTCTGTTTCGTTTAATTAATTATCTTAGCTTTATAGTTAGCTCTGGACGCTCTGGTACTCTGGATTTTTAAGCGTAAGACACTTTTAGAGTAAAATTAAATAAAAGTGTCTAAAAGTTTAATAATTTAGAGCCTTCGGGCTAAGTAGATAAGAGGTTAACTTCTTAACCTTACAGCTTAAATTCATAATAAGTACCTTTGATAGAACTTTTCAGTTTGTTTAGACTTCAGAATAATTGAAACATATTATTAGTTTTATTAAAAACTCTTAGTAAAATTCATTTAGGTCGATTTTTTTTAAATTATACCAAAAATTTGTATTATAATTTATTAAACTGGGTAGGCACGGAAATTTATAAAGTTAATTTATGAAAATAAAAACATAAACTCAATATCTCTCGCTCTCGTCTCCTTCCGCAAATATAAATGATTGTAATGGTCTATTAATTTCATTATTACCGTTTTTATAATTAATCGAGATGTATGTAGTTGTATTCGTAACAAAAGATATGATTACGGAAAGATAAGATGGCGCCAAAATAATTATATTGTTGAACCATTTTTCCGCGGTAACAAATATGGGCTTTTTAATTTGAGCTTTTTAAAATAAGACAAAGAATACGACTGTTTTTCAACTTTGGCATTTTATACTGCTAAATATAAAAGCATGCAGATTCGCAAAAAAATGAAATATGTTTAATTTAATATAAAAAATGTAGATCGAATATACGTACCTACTTGTATTTTGATTTATCCAAAAATCACTTTTAACTTGGATAGTTTTTTTTAGCAAAGTAATTATAAGACATTTCAGTTTTTAAATACATAATTAAAGCGAAGGATATAAATAAGAAAATTACTACTAATCACCAGATTAATTATTATCTACGCATAGCCTTGCGGGGTTTGAAAATACTCTGGTTTATCACATAGGTCCAGATCGAGGTTGCAATCGGTTTAGTATGTTCATCTAGTGGCTACGATCTGATAATGATCATTATTGATAATAACCAGTATACACAGAATATCATCATTAAATTGTGTTTCGTTGAAAAATACAACTCTCAGAAACCGTATGTATATTACCAGAACAATGATGGGAACATTTCCTTGTCTATATATTTTTTAAAGGTCATCAAAAACAGTTTGTCGTCATTGTAAGATATCATTGTTAAAAACGGTGTTTTGATCCTGGTCGTTATTATGGCCATGTATAAATAATATTTTAAGTTTAAATTAAATATTAACTAACGTATGGATTATAATGAAACAAATTTATGGATTTTATCGCGGTTTATTAAGTTTTTTATAAGTCCGACGTGTCGGATACTTTACAGCAACCATGGTCACGGGAGGACTGCCTCAGATCCTTTAAAAAAAATTTTAGCTTTTTGAAAATTGTTAAAATTTTCTCTAGCTATGAGACAGGATTTGTAAAGATTCACGTTCGTTCACTTCAAAAATTTCCCGGAAAGAATTCTTGATCAGAGATCACACACTCGTAGACGAGTAATTTGCTTAAAAACACATATGACAGACGTTTTGAAGTGGGTAAATACATCTTTCTCTCTCACCTCGTCTTTTCTATACTATGATCAGATGATTTACATAGAATAGAGTTGAATACTGTGATTATGACGACTGCACAGAAATAGCTAAGCAACTATGTAGAATCATGAATTGTGGACATGATTTGTCACATAGACATATTTAAAAATACAGACACAAACCTAGTGGAGCGATTCAGAAGAGAACTTGAAGAACCACTCGCTAGGCTTCCGAGTGCCAGTGAAAAGGTTGAAAACGCCAGAAATAAAGTCCTTGACATACTTTTTGGCTAGATGGTAATATATTTTTTCCATTCTAACTGGAATTGAATTTATACCATTATATTTTGTGTGTGTTTTAATAGCCTTCCAGAATGTTTAACAAAAATAAAAAGGAAAAAATGAACACTTTTTTGAAATGAAAATTTATAGACAAATTTTTTACTAATCGTGTTTCCCTATCTAAAATTTGGGGATGTTGAGCAATGTGGGCCAATATCCTACCTTGAAATCACAATCCCCTATCTTAAAAATACCGAAAACTAAGATAAATTATTATAATGAAACAAATTGAACGAATTTTATCGCGGTTTATTATGATTTTTATATCATCATCATCATCAATATTTATCCGTCCACTGCTAAACATAGGCCTCCCTCAATGAACGCCAAGACGACCGATCCTTCGCTACTCGCATCCAACACGGACCAGCCACTGCACTGAGATAGATTTTTACATGCAATAGAATAAACCAATGATATTTTTTATCTTCCGCCCTACCTGTAACAAATGTCAAAAATTTTAATACAATATGTCAAAAATTTTAATACCTTGTCTGAAACTGAGATTATTTTACAATTTTAAACGTAAACTTTTGTGTTTATTATATTAGAATAAGCCATGGAAATATGTAAATCTATTATTAACTGCACTTAAGGTTCGATGTTACCCTTTGTTCCTCACTCGATATCGATCGGCCGTGTTTACAAACACGTCACTCTACGATCTACGGCTTTGGCGAAGTTTACAATTCACTGATTGACACGTGTTTATACACTATGAGTAAACAATGAACAGATGATTAAAGTTAATTCATATTTCGAGTGGTATCTGTTTATGATCAATATTACTATTAGCCGACTTTGTTGGACCTGGATATCTAGATAAAGTGTAGGTATGACGCCAAATAAATTCGTTTGAAGGATATAAATGTAATGTACCTCATATATGAGCATTTATATGTTTCCTATACCTAGTACATGATTTAAAAATAATAGAACTGGTCTTTAGGTGCTAGAATTTCCTAGAATCACTTATATTAATTAATTTGAACACTAATATTATAAAAAGGAAAACTTTGTTTATTTGTTTGGTTGTAATATATATGCTCAAAAAGTAGTGGACCGATTTCAAAAATTCTTTCACCATTCAAAAGCTACATTATCCACGACTAACATAGGCTAAATTTTATTCTGAAAAAAAAAAATGGGTTCCGTAAGATATTTGGGGTTTTCGGACACAAGGTGTAAAAAATCAACCAGAAAGTTACTTATTTTGCGTAATAAGATTCCGTTGTCTCCCCGATCCCCCGATTGTCATCCCCGAAATCTTAGTTAGCGCAGGCGAAGCAGCGGGCAACAGCTAGTAATATTTTGGGGCACCTTGTTTGTTATGACAATTTTCTACTATTCTTGTACCAAGCCGCTTAACTTTATATGCATCATGTCTAATGTAATTACTAGCCTTTGATTACTGGCATTGATATCTTCTTTACTGGGACCATAAGAAACGCTTTACGTAAACTTATTTCTCTGCAGACTTTAACATGATCTCTCTCTCTCTCTCTCTCTCTCTCTCTCTCTCTCTCTCTCTCTCTGCATGATGTGGATTATACCAAGCGAGATACTGTCTTTATTCGTGTGACAACTCAACTGGTTTATTCCCTTGATGTTAGCCCTACAACCAAATTGCACCACCCCGTGTCCTTATTCCTCACACTTGCTAATTCAATGCACACCTTATATTAAACTAACAGGTGACATAAGCCTGGGTTTGGTCATCCATTGTTCTGATTCGTCGGGGTACTGTGGCAAGGGTCAACCACTCATTAGACCCAATTAGTCACTGTTAGAGGAATTTACTATTTAGATTTTGCACTTTGCACGGTAGATACGTCGATCAAAGTGTCATGATGCATGGGATAATACTTATGTATATTATGATTAATATAAATCATAATGAGATCATGAATCATTCAATCAATAAAAACTTCTGCACGTTTGACAATCATCGAAGAACAACCATCATATTTTTCTCATAAAAATACATTTGTTACTAAAAAGATTCTGGATGGAGGATAAGTTCAGAAAACGACGAACTCAAACTATGTCGTAGCGTTCATTGAAATAGGCCACGCTGGTAATCATGAATTACACCACATCAAAATAGTCCCGTGGTAATCATAAGGCAATCGACGGTAATGACGTTCATTGCATAAGATACATTTTCCATTCATTTCCATTTTAATTTCAACTAAACCGCAATTTATATTGCAATGTTTGAAAAAAAATATTCTTATAAATTACTAAGTAGCTCATTTTACTTTAGCTAAGTATAAAAATGTTTTAATTATAATTGTTCACGACGACATTAGAATGATGTAAATAATATTGATTTTTTAACATAAACACATAACACATTTAATAAGATAAGACTGATTTGAAAAGCAAACACATAAGAATGCATACTTGTGAGACTTATTGTAATTTTCTAACAGTACATTATTTACCTTATAGTTTATTAACTTAATCGCAATTTATATTAAACATGTTGGATAATACTTGGAATATAGTTTATAATTGTTGTTAAATTGAAGAAATATTAAGATAATGTTAAGTTTAAAATATTTAAATATGTAAAGAAACGTATAATGTTTATGAGAAAATTCTCATTACAATCTTATTTTGAAATTCCAATTGGGTTAGTAAAATGTCCGTTACTATAAATCCAATTGGATAAGGGAGACAGCAATAGAAAATGTCAAGCTGGAAGACATTAGACCGAGACATGCTTGTGTGATAGAGAAAGGAAGTGATATGGGTGTACCCGGAAGTATTCCGCGGGGGACGAGGTAGTATAAATATGTGAAATGTAGATTTTTGATCGTCAGTCCCACATGCATGCTCGGATGTTGATGTCTTATAGGTAAAAATGTATAAAAAGTGAATATTGTTGTATTAATGTATACTGTATGTAAATTGTTTATGATTTGAATAAAGATATTGAGTAAAAACCACTTAAGGGGGTGAGGCATGGAACATTCTAGAAGGTTTCATAGAAATGGTATAAAAGGGTGGACAAAATCGTAGAAATTCATTCGATACAAGTCTCCGAAGCAAGAAAGTAAATAGTAAAAGTTATAAAGTGTTAAAGTTAGTCCCTGCCTCATTCCAATAGTACTCTCAATAGTTAATCAGTGTTCAGTATTTCATTTCAAGCCCCTTAGTTCATTTTAATAATCATCAACCCGAAGCCAGTCAACTTAAAAGTTTAGAATCAGTTTAAAGTCAGTTTCATCACCATAATCACCCCGCTGGTGACATAATCTATAGCCGTAGGCAATCTACGCACATACCGTGCACATTTTATGGTCCTTCGACCCGGGATCCACGGAAAAGGATCCGAAGAAAGAAGAAATTAAGAAAAATCCAGTGCCGGCTAAATCATGTCACAGGCAAGATCGAAGCAGGGAAGCATAGCCGATGCTACGGAGACCCAGGCGAATCCTGACCCACGTCTGGCGGGGGTCAGAACGAGAAGCGGTACAAGCTCGGCTAGGTCAGTAATCCAAGAGGCGCCGGAGGAAAATTCGGCGACCTCAGAGGGCACCGCAGTGACGTCCGAAGGCACAACGGCGACGAGTACAGACACGGAGCGCACTACCTATACTTCAGCGACGGAAGAAACTTTGAGGGACGCGGAGGACACGCGCCAGAACAAGCGTGCGTCGCGTCAATCAACGGAAAATAATAATGGAAAAAATACACAGGTATTAAGGCTACAAGCCGCGGAAAAAGTCGCAGAATTGAAGTTATTAGAGGTACGTGCGTCTCTCGCGCTCGCCCAAGCGAAGTTAGCCTCACAACTCGCTGCGGTTGGGGGGGTCGACAATGAAGACCAGCAACCCCCGGCGAAAGAAAATGATGGAGAGCAGACCAGCCCAGTGGAAGAATGGTTAGAACGGCAGGCTCAAGCCGACGAGAAAAAGAGGGAAGAAATACCGCGGCCACAGAACACAGAGGTCACATCCCTGGCCGCGGCCCTCACGCAAGCGGTGAGAATGTCTAGAGATGCCCCGAGATTCCTGCAAGATCTGCCGGTATTCAGCGGGCATTGTTCAGGGTGGCTAGCATATAGAGCTACCTATTACGAGACAGAAGAAATGTTCTCGCATACGGAAAATTTAACCAGGCTTAGAAGAAGCCTGAAAGGTGCGGCCCTTGAAGCGGTCAACAGCCTACTTATTAGCCAGCCGGACCCGCGAGCTGTTATGCAAGCGCTCGAGAGAAGATTTGGTCGTCCGGACACACTGGCGATGAACGAAATACAAAAGATTAAGGCGCTGGGTAAACTAAACGATAACCCACGCGACCTGTGCATATTTGCTAATAAGATAGCGAATATTGTTGCCACTATAGAGGCATTGAAGAAAATTCACTATCTCTTTAATCCTGAGTTAGTGAAGAACATTGTTGAAAAATTAACTCCTATCTTGAAGAATAAATGGTATGACTATGCGGCAACAATGAAAGAAGATACTTCAGACTTGAAGAAAATGACGACATTTTTGAATCTCGAAGCGGATAAATGCGGCGCTTATGCACAACCGGAGGACATAATTGGCGAGTCGCAGCTAGAAAGAGTGCCGAGAAAAAGATTTGAAAGAACATACGCAACAGAGGTCGGAAGAAAGAAAGAATGTCCGATATGCAGACAGGATCACTATCTTCCTGACTGCAAGCGATTCACCAACACTCAAGTAAGTGATCGCTGGGAAATCGCGAAAAAACACCGCCTCTGCTATCAATGTTTAAAAGGCACACATCGCCGCGGCAACTGTAACGCCAAGCGATGCGGACAAGAGGGCTGTAGTATGGCTCACCATCGCCTGTTACACCACAAGAAGCCGCCTATGATGTCTTCGACTGCTGAGCTGCCACGCCAGGCTGATGAAGCGACTGCTACCGTCGAAGTGGTGAATAACGCAAACTGTATGAAGAGTCGACAAGCGTTTTTGAAGATCGCCCCAGTCACGATTACCGGGAAAAATAATACCCGAGTCGACACCTACGCGCTCATGGATGACGGCAGCACCGTCACCTTGATCGACGAGGGGCTCGCCGACATATTGGAGCTTGACGGCCCACAAGATAACATGTGGGTCCAGGGCCTCAATGAAACAACAAAGCATGAAAATAGCAAAAGGGTCGACTTCAAAATCCGAGGGCGTTACGATAAAAAAGATTACACCACTCAAAACGCTCGCACGGTACAAAAGCTCGCGTTTACAAGCCAACGTATAGAAAAGAAAAATCTCCGAGACTGTCCGCATCTAAGGGATATAGAAGACCGCCTAGTCTACCAGAACGCTCGCCCTAAGGTTCTCATCGGACAAGACAATTGGGAACTCTTAGTGGCGATGGAAACGAGAACGGGAAAGAAAAACCAACCTGTCGCATCTCACACGCGACTAGGCTGGGTATTACACGGATACCGGTCTTCATATGACAACCCGGTAGCCTTTTGCGGCCATACGGTCGCGACGAACGAAGAAAATAAGGAAAACTCTATGGAGAAAATGATGAAGAGGTTCTTCGACCTAGAAGCCCTCGGTATAGAAGCGCGGAAACCGAAGAACGACCCGGAAGAGCGAGCCCTCCAAATACTCGAGAAAAATAGCCGGAGAACGCCCGACGGTCGCTTCGAAACCTCGCTATTATGGAAAAATGAAAATGAGGAAATTCCGAATAATTATAACGATGCGATGAAACGCCTGAAGTCACTAGAGAAAAAACTAGATCGTGACTCGGGACTGAAAGAAAAATATAATGAACGAATTGAAGATTTATTGAAGTCGGGCTATGCTATACCGGCGTCTGAGCCACCGGTGCCCGGCCGAACGTGGTACTTACCACACTTCGCTGTCTGCAACCCGTCGAAACCGAAGATTCGTCTGGTACATGACGCGGCGGCGAGATCATACGGCCGCTGCCTGAATGACATGTTACTCTCCGGCCCTGACCTCCTACAGTCGTTGCCGGGAGTAATTATGCGGTTTAGAAAACACCCGGTAGCGGTGACCGCAGATATAAAAGAGATGTTCATGCGCATCAAAATAAGAAAAGAAGACAGAGATGCATTGCGATTCCTGTGGAGGGGCGAGGAAAGAGAAAAAAAGCCCCGGGAATATCAGATGACCTCGGTAATATTCGGAGCCACGTCATCGCCATGTACCGCGCTGTACATCAAAGATAAAAATGCCGCAGATTTCGCGAATGAGTACCCCGAGGCAGTAATCGAGATAAAGAAAAATCATTATATGGACGATTACATCACGAGCTTCGCGGACAAGAAACGGGCGCTCGAGATATCGCGAGAAGTCGATTTTATACACCGCCACGCCGGTTTCGAGCTTCGCGGATGGGTGTCGAATAACGAAGCATTACGACGACACTTCAACGGTAACAACGAGACATCCGTTGTATCAATTGGCGAAAGAAACATAGAGAAAACACTCGGTATGTTATGGGAAGCCCGCGAGGATAAACTCGGCTTCAACCTCAATGAGGGGAAAATGCCTCGGGAAATACTGGAAAACAGACGCATCCCCACCAAGAGAGAGGCTCTGAGCATCATAATGTCGCTGTTCGACCCTCTCGGCCTGTTATCGCCCATCACTATGCCGGCGAAGAGATTCATGCAAGAAACATGGCGTTATGGGACAGGATGGGATGAACCTATCCCCGAACAACTCGCCCCGAGGTGGACATTATGGATGGAAAACCTGCGAGGGGTGAAGGATATAAAAATACCCCGGTGTTATAATCTACACCCGGCGGTTATAAGAAGAGAGATACACACGTTTGTCGACGCCAGCGAAGAAGCATACGCGACCGCCGTATACATAAGAATGACGCATCGAGACGGCGCAATAAGAACGACGCTCATAGCAGCCAAGAGTCGCGTCGCTCCGCTCAAGCCGACGTCTATCCCGCGGTTAGAACTGCAAGCCGCTCTCCTCGGCGCCAGACTTACGAAAAGCGTCGAGCGAGAGCACGAATACGAGTTCGCACAAAAGATATATTGGAGCGACTCGCGAACTGTGCTCGCGTGGATACGAGCGGAGCCGCGGGCTTATAAAACCTTCGTCGCGCATCGCCTCGCCGAAATCGAAGAGACAACAAAAGTTAAAGAATGGCGATGGGTCCCGACGAAGGAAAACGTGGCTGACGACGCGACGAGACAAACCCCGGCGGATTTCGGAGCCACACACAGGTGGTTTCATGGCCCGGAGTTCTTAAGAAAAACCGAAGACTGCTGGCCCACTGAAGAAAAAAGTAATCGCGAAATCCACACGGGGGAAGAAAAATGTAATGCGACGTGCGGCGCGACAAACGAAAGTTATCTCCCAGACATAGAGAGAATAGAAAAATGGCGGACATTAATACGCGCGACGGGTCGAGTATTACAGTTTATCGATCTATGTCGCATTAAACACACCGTCGCGGCGACAAGAAAAAGAACGAAGAAAAACGAGGAAAGCGACGCAACCTGGGGTCCGCGGAAAACGCCAAAAGTAAACAAAGAAAAGCCCCGCGTTAATCCGCGACGAACGAAATTCATAACTCTCGAGGCACAGTATTTAATAAAGGCCGAAGAAATATGGCTAAGAAAAGTTCAAATAGAATGCTATGCCGAAGAAAGAAAAAGATTAATGGAAGGAAAAACTAAGTCCTCAACGGCGGGAGATCGCCTCGCGTCGCTGAGTATATTTATGGAAAATGGCTTAATAAAGCTTAAAGGCCGTATCGGAGCGGCCGCGGATATAAAACAAGAAACGACTAACCCCGTGATACTGGACGGCGGGCACAAGTATACGAGAATGTACATACAACATGTACACGTCGAAATGCATCACGGGGGCGTAGAGCTCACTGTCAATGAGCTTCGGCAGCGGTTTTGGATAACCCGCATTCGACCTACAGTAAAAGGGGTCATAAGAAACTGCCAAGCCTGCCGTATCCGGAAAGCCAAGCCAATGAGTCCGGCCACCGGAGATCTGCCCGCGGCCCGGCTAAGGCATCACGCACGTCCCTTCTCATTCACGGGACTCGACTACTTCGGCCCGATTGAAGTGACAGTGGGACGACACAGAGAAAAGCGATGGGTGGCATTATTCACCTGTCTAACGACGCGAGCCATACATCTCGAAGTCGTCACTTCGCTCAGCGCGGCCTCGGCCATAGCCGCGCTCCGGAGATTCATCGCGAGAAGGGGACAACCGACCGAGCTTTGGAGCGACAACGCGACGTGTTTCAAAGCTGCGGAGAAAGAATTGAAAGAAGCTTGGGAAGAGTACAAAAACGAAGTAAACGCTCGACATATCGTTTGGCGATATATCCCTCCAGGCGCTCCATTCATGGGCGGAGCCTGGGAAAGATTGGTGCGCAGTGTAAAAGAAACACTCCGCGTCACACTGCATGAAAAACACCCGAGCGACGAAACATTCTACACTCTATTGGTAGAAGCCGAGAATATAATAAACTCGAGACCGCTAACCCACGTGACAGTCAATCCGGATGAACCCGAAGCTTTGACCCCGAACCACATACTTCTGGGGTCAAACAGCCACGTGCCTGCGCCAGGAAAATTTGAAGAAAATGCTTCGACGCGCCAACTATGGAAGCGCGCCCAGCACCTAGCCGACGAATTCTGGAGGAGGTGGGTGAAAGAATATCTCCCACTACTTCAACACAGGCGGGAGCCGCATACCACAGGCTCTACCCCGAAGATAGGCGATGTCGTTATAATATGCGACTCGAACCTACCTAGAAACGTCTGGCCCAAAGGAAGAGTTAAGGCGCTGTATCCCGGACATGACAACGTGGTGCGAGTCGTCGATGTGGAAACCAGCAACGGACATGTGCTTCGGCGTCCCTGTAAGAAGATCGTCGTGCTGCCAGGAGTGTCACCTTCGTGACAGGCGGGAGAAATGTTCACGACGACATTAGAATGATGTAAATAATATTGATTTTTTAACATAAACACATAACACATTTAATAAGATAAGACTGATTTGAAAAGCAAACACATAAGAATGCATACTTGTGAGACTTATTGTAATTTTCTAACAGTACATTATTTACCTTATAGTTTATTAACTTAATCGCAATTTATATTAAACATGTTGGATAATACTTGGAATATAGTTTATAATTGTTGTTAAATTGAAGAAATATTAAGATAATGTTAAGTTTAAAATATTTAAATATGTAAAGAAACGTATAATGTTTATGAGAAAATTCTCATTACAATCTTATTTTGAAATTCCAATTGGGTTAGTAAAATGTCCGTTACTATAAATCCAATTGGATAAGGGAGACAGCAATAGAAAATGTCAAGCTGGAAGACATTAGACCGAGACATGCTTGTGTGATAGAGAAAGGAAGTGATATGGGTGTACCCGGAAGTATTCCGCGGGGGACGAGGTAGTATAAATATGTGAAATGTAGATTTTTGATCGTCAGTCCCACATGCATGCTCGGATGTTGATGTCTTATAGGTAAAAATGTATAAAAAGTGAATATTGTTGTATTAATGTATACTGTATGTAAATTGTTTATGATTTGAATAAAGATATTGAGTAAAAACCACTTAAGGGGGTGAGGCATGGAACATTCTAGAAGGTTTCATAGAAATGGTATAAAAGGGTGGACAAAATCGTAGAAATTCATTCGATACAAGTCTCCGAAGCAAGAAAGTAAATAGTAAAAGTTATAAAGTGTTAAAGTTAGTCCCTGCCTCATTCCAATAGTACTCTCAATAGTTAATCAGTGTTCAGTATTTCATTTCAAGCCCCTTAGTTCATTTTAATAATCATCAACCCGAAGCCAGTCAACTTAAAAGTTTAGAATCAGTTTAAAGTCAGTTTCATCACCATAATCACCCCGCTGGTGACATAATCTATAGCCGTAGGCAATCTACGCACATACCGTGCACAATAATTTAGCTTTAAAGCTTCTATAATTTTTATTTTTATAAATTAAGAATGTCGTGTGAGGTGACAAAACAAGGTGGCTCTTCAAGACAATTTCGTTTCTAAGTCAAAGTCCTAATTCCGTTTTGTTTATATTTTACATAAATACGCGTAATGAACTGAATTTTAGTTTTCTTGTTAATTTGTATTGTATTATACAGTTACTAGTAAAATAGCTACGATATTTTCGGCGATTATATTAATCCTGTTATGTAAGATAATAAGTATCGGTTACAGTAAATACAATCAAACGTATTTATCATTCTTTATCCTTATTTACATAGAACATATTATAAAACAAAGTCGCTTTGTATGTATGCTTAAATCTTTAAAAGTTCGCAACGGATTTTGATGCGGTTTTTTTTTATAGATAGAACAATTCAAGAGGAAGGTTTATATGCATAATACATGCACAATACATATCCTGTTTAGATCCCATTCTAAATCTTAGTAAACGCAGGCGAAGCTGCGGGTAATAGCTAGTTATTTTATGAATGGATTTTCGGGTAGATCCTGCCTCTACGAGGGGCGATCAAAAAGTAATGATAATGAATATAATAAAACAACGATTCTAATTTAAATTTAATTTATTTTTCTACGTAGTCTCCTAACAAGTCGATACATTTAGTCCAACGTTTCTCTAAACCTAAAATACCCTTTAAAAAAAAATCTTTATCAGAGCTCTCCCAAAATGCCTCTACAGCAGCCATTACCTCGCTATCATCGTCAAATTTCTTGCCCCTGAGGTGTTCCTTGAGCCGAGGAAACAAATGAAAGTCGCTGGGGGCTAAATCTAGAGAATAGGGCGGGTGTTCGACCAGTTCGAAGCCCACTTCTCGAATGGCAGCCATCGCAACTTCGGCTTTGTGTGCAGGAGCGTTGTCCTGATGAAACAGGACTTTCGCTCGGAGTTTGCCGCGTCTTTTTTCCTTTATGGCTTCTCGTAGTCGTCTTATTTGATCAGCGTAGTAGGAGCCCGTTATAGTAGCTCCTTTTTCCAGGTAATCAACCATTATGATTCCCTCAGCATCCCAGAAAACGGACGCCATAACCTTGCCCGCCGAGCTTGAAACTCTGAACTTCTTCGGCGTCGGTGAGGATGGCCTTTTCCAAGTCATCGATTGTTGTTTGGTCTCAGGATCAAAATGATGAATCCATGTTTCGTTCATGGTCACAAATCGAGACAAAAAATTTTCTTTGTCAGCCTGGAACTTTGCAAGATTGGCTCTTGAAATGTCAACTCGCTTTTGTTCGTCCGTTAACATTCGCGGTACCCAACGAGCGGAGACCTTTTTCATATTCATTTTGCTGGTCAAAATGCTTTGAATGCTGCCATATGAGATCCCTGTGACCTCAGCTAAATGTCTGACGGTTACTCTTCGGTCTGCTAATACGATTTCTTCGACTTTTTTCACGTTTTCCTCAGTGAGGGACGAGGTTGGGCGTCCCTCGCGATGTTCATCTTCTGTGGTCCTTCTACCCAGCTTAAACTCTTTGCACCACCGTGCCACCGTAGAATATGGAGGAGCAGAGTCCCCTAATGTCTCCACCAAATCAGCGTGTATCTCTTTGGTAGACATTTTTTTCAAACAGAGGTACTTGATGACGCATCTCACTTCGTGTTTCTCCATTTTCGTGTTGTCGCTCCGACTGCTGGTATTCAAATGAATGTAGCTCCTGCAAATGACGTCCTATTTATACAATTTTTTAGCTGGGAAGTCATGAGGGACTGAGGAAGTAAAAAACATTTTTTTTGGATTTTTATCTTCTTTAAAAATACCTGTTTATCATTACTTTTTGATCGCCCCTAGTATGTGTACAGTAACCTGTCAATAGCTAAATCTTTGCGGAAGAACTTAATAAATTAAAAGAAACGTTGATTGACGAAGGTCACGATAAACTCAATAACTACTGAACCGAATTAAATTAAACTTTTTTAATTTAATTAATCTAATCTTAGAAACAATTCATCACGCTTTGTTTCTAACTGGTTGAACAGAAAGAAGCCAATGCTTTGGGATAAGGTACATAACATTGTAATACAATGATTTTAATATCTATGTATACTAGAAGTCAGGCGAGCCCTAGTTAACAGATGCGCTGTATCTAAAGAAGATTTTTAATCTCATCAGGCATGTAGGTTTCCTGACGATGTTTTTTTTTCGCCGGTGCAAAAGCGATGGCTTTATATTCAAGTATGTGCATGTAGAAGTTTTGTAGAAACTCATTCAGTTCAGAGTCAAGATCTAACACGGAGCTCTCACTCAAGAGTATATCTTTTGTCTGATATTTCAAAGTGAATGTCAAAAAAGTGAAAACCGACGATTATATCAACGATAATTACACCCGTATTCACAAACAATACTTTGAGGTGTCACATTACTCCCGAACGCTATACTATAAGAGTTTTTTCTTTGAATTTAAATTTCAGGTTATAGAACGTTTTAATTTAAAGTCTTTTTTTTTTTATTTATTAAGAGCTGGATACAAGTCCTTTGCCCTAAACAATGTTAAATAATACATTTACATAATTTAAAAAGTCACGTGATTAGGGTTGCCAGGCGTCCGGTCTCCGGATAAAGCCGGTAGGCTTTTTGATTGTGTGTCCGGCCAAAATAAACGGTGTTCGGCTTTTGTTAGACTTTTTACATTTTGCAAACGAGCGATGCCAAATTAAGGCCAAGACTGCTTTGGCATTCTATTTTATCTATTAGTTTACTAGAATTTAACAAAAAGCATGATACTCATAAAAAAAGCTTGATTTTACATACAATTTCTTGGTGTCCGGTCTTTGTACCCAAATGTCCGGCCAAACTGGCTGGTCTGTCCGGCCTTTAGATTTGGCGACCTGGCAACCCTGCACGTGATTAAGATGACACATGGTAGTCTTGAATAAAATAATTATTTCACCTTAACCACTATAAAGAAGTCTTTCCAAATTGGGTGGAAACAGAAATAGTTTTTCCATACCCAAGAATAGAATTCCTAGTAATAACTCATGAATAAAACCTCCTACGAAGCCTCCTTGTAGGGATAATCTGTGGTAGGTAATAGTATACCGTAATTACATAGATTATATAAATTGTAGACTCCATGCTGTGATTTTTAGTATGGATTTATTATTTACTAGCTATTGCCCGCAACTATCCTCGTGAACTAAGTTTTCCGCAGTAAAAAATGGTAATTTTTTTCACTGTATTCCCATTAGTCATCTCAAAGATTTAGCTCTTCAAATCCGGAGAAAGAGACAGAAAATGTGTAAAATGTAAATAATAAAAATATTATATTATGACCAAATTTATACAGTTCTTCAAAAACAAATATGGCTTTTTTGCTTTTACTGATTTATTATATGGAGACTTTGTCTAGATGATTACATGTTAGGTAAGTCATGTCTTCGTATTTAATTTCGCTTACACCCAGTTAGATCGAGACATTTTATTGGTGATTTCTTTAATCATACTATAATTTAATATAAGTAAAAGTAAGTTTATGTAAAAGTTGAACAAACTACTTACTTTGTTTTATACTTAGATACTATGTGTATGAGATGAAACTCGGTAAGTATAATAAGTAATTTTAAAGCAAAACACAGGACCTTGCGACTTTTATTAAAAAAAACTAATTAATGATGATTGATTTCTTCCAAAATTCCATTTTCCAAAAATCAACTACGCCGAAGTTTTTTGAATTTTTCAATTCAGGTCAATAACCTTCGAATAAAATGACGTAGTGATTAATGACGCGGCAGGTGCAGTGGCAGGTGACCTGCAGTTACAGCTGTTAGCATAGTCATTATCTAGTTAACAAAAACAACGACAGTTGAGGAGCTGTGAAACAAGTAGAACAAGCTAATAGCAGTAAGATCAGGCATCAGTCCTTTAATAGTAAAGCTCTTATACGTGGCAGTATCGGGTAAGTTTACCGAAAGAACACTGATTCGAATCCTATCATGATTTTTATTAAATGCAATCTCTTGCCCGCGGCTTCACCCGCGTTAACTTAGATTTACGGACCTATCCAGTTTCATGATGATTATTTTATAGCCTACTCATTTTTGTAACAGTTACCTGCCAGTAAAAGTCCCGTCAAAATCGGTCCAGCCATTTCAGAAAGCCGGAACAAACAGACAGACAGACAAAAATTGTAAAAAATGTTATTTTGGTATATGTACAGTATATCACCACCGATGCGTTCAGGAGTACTGTGACGAAACGACCTCTAGGCCGTGCAAACCAATTCATAGACAATACTTAAATCAAATCCACTACTGTGCGTCTGTCAAACTCATAAAACCCTACAATGATGAATACAAATATACACTTAAAAATGGTGTATTTAAAAAATATGATGCAAGGTTAGACCAGGTGCCAAGTCAGAAACTAGTTCTAGGTAACAAAATATGTATGTAACTCATACTGGTTTATACACCTGTTGTGCGTAACGGAATATCTTTCTTTATATTTGAGACTCATTTTCATGCAAATGGAATCCAGAGTTGAAGATTACAAATATATGTATTTATTTATATGTGTTTCAAACCTAACAAGATATTTGGACAAGCTTGATACTTCATAATTATATTAGACTAAAATATATAATTGGAGTTTTTTTTTATTTTATTTAAGCGGACTAGCTATCATCGCTATTGGCAATTCGGCAAAAACGTTGGTAGACTGATAAACATTATTATTATATTTTTTAACATGTGTACATATTGATTAAAACCTATACTTTTAAACATATTATTGACGCAAACCGAGCGAACTCCGTTTAATGATATTGAATTAGGCTGTGATTAGTCGAAATTATTTCTAGAATTATCAAAATTTTAAATGTCGCCGAAGCGCCAATGTTCGCCTACTTTTGGCGCCATTCAGCCTTCGAAGCCATCTCGATTGTTTACCGCCATGTTTTAACCTAGTTGGCAAATAGGTTGGCATGCTCTACAGCATCTATATGTTGGCAAATTATTTGTGAATTGTTATGTACAAAATCCTTTATAGGACTATTTGTCAAAGTGCTTATAAATAATTACAGTAATATTTATTACATAGATAAAGATACATTAAAAAAAATAACACCCACATCTTAATAAGATTGTTTAAATCTTTATTATGGGAGGTTAAACAGACTAGTTACCTAAGCCCCCGTTCTTAAGAGCGCTTAAAAAGCGTCGTGGTAAAACACGATGTTGGCTAGACTGGCTAGTTTTCTTAAATTCGGTTTAGCATCAAACAACGTCGAAATCCAACAGTGCTCGATAAAAAAAAGCTTGCGCTTTAAAAACGCAATCTTGTGAACAGATACAAGGCTATTTGTCTCGTTCAAACGCTTCTTAACGCTCGGTCAAAAAGCGCTCGAGCGAACGGGGTCTAATACTTTACGGCTTCTTTAAATCTCACGCATACAACAGCGGTTGGCAGGCTCCTATCTCAGGCAAACTTTTAATTAGTTTTTTTTTAGGTTTATTATTATTAATAATAGTGACTATTAATTTAGGTTCTTATTTTATTTCCTTTCCTCACATATTGATAATATGTACATAGAATTTAAGTAATAACCAAAGCTTATCTCGAGTTCCGAGACGTGGTCGTTTTTTTTTATGAAAGGAAAACCAAAGTTGGCCACAGCGTTCTGCTAAAACAGCCTCATTTTTTGAATATTACAAAAGCCTTTGACAATTTGTTTTCTCATCAAGAATGGCTTCTTTATGAAAAAGTGGGTTGTACGTTGTACCTACACGTTTTACCTTCCTTAATTGAGCCTTACTCCGATGACCTACAATGGAAACCTAAAATTGTAGATCCTTATAGTAATCGAAATAATAGCTCTGTAAATATTATACAGCCATATCATATTATATGCCTTTTCTACATTTCGCAAGTAGAAAATTCACAATTGAAATAGTGAAATATTTTAAAGTTTAAAAAATACACTTGTCACTCATTTAGAGCTCATATGCATATACTAATACATATTTTTTATATAAATAATAGCTTTAAAGTAATAAAGCTAATAATGCGGGTAACAATAAATACCTCTAATGAATCTGTGTAAATTAATGCGAGATGAATTAAAAATTAACGAACGCGCGGGAAGCTCAGTTGATTAAAACCAAAATGGCGACTGCCAGCTAATTTGTATTCTAATTATAATCAAATTATACAAAAGATAATTCAAGTCATAGTCATACAAGTCTTACTGTTTTTTTTTGCAAATTTTACCCCATAAACACTCAGCGTGGTAAATTTTGCAGGACCTTATTCCAGAATTAGCCAATAATTTAAATTTTCTCAAATAGAAGTCAATATTTTGTACGTCTACCGGTGTTACTTGAGGGCACAAGAATATTCTGGACATAAACCAAATGTGTAGTCTGAATGACGTGTACACACTCATAGGTAAAAATTGCAAAAGATTCTTTTACCCCTTTTACCTTTAGGGTATTGGTAGATTTTGCAAAGATTGTCTAAAACAAAAGTTAGGTACTTATTAGCTGTGAAATCCTAGTTGCTATCGATTTGCCCAGTGACACGCTTGCATGTCAGGACGGGTGTCACAGCGTGACACAGATGTGTTATATATAACGTACGTTAATGTCAGGCCACGTGATGTTAGAAATAGGACAACTGTCCCCTCAGGACTCCCAAATTGATAATCGTGAAGGGATTGGCGCACTTCGTGTTCAACCACATTATGTAGCGAGTCCAGAAGAGACGATTTGTGTCCTTTCGAAAAAATAACATCGTAAAACTAATCAGAATTCCAAACATTTTTTGTCTAGCGGTTCAGCGATTTAATTGTTTTTATATTATACTAATATATAAAGCTGAAGAGTTTGTTTGTGAACTCGCGAATATCAGGACCTATTTGGTCGGATTTGAATGATTCTTACAATATAGCTCATGTGTCGAGTAAGGCAATAGGCTATATAATATCATACCGCTAAAATGCCGTTGTAAATCTTAGCTAACGCAGGCGAAACTGCGGGCAACAGCTAGCTAATTATAAAGGGAAGACACACATACCACGGACACTGGGACCGGCTACTCACTACTGCACGGAATTCCGTGAATGTGAGTGCGGCCCGTGTGTGAATGCGAGTGGTAAAAAATCTTAAATCAAAGGTGGATAGATAAAGGCTGATGATGATGATGATATAGGATTAAATAACAAACGTCTGCCCCATCACGTCTTTATTTGTCTGTGACCTATAATTATTATAATACATCATCCCAAAGAGGTAAAAGATCTTGGCGCCTTTTATAGACACCACAGACACCGGGCACAATTATTGACATCCACATAATTGTAGCGTGGGCGAAACTGGATAATAACTATATGTAATAGTTTAAGATGTTTTATAGATATTACAATAGAAGTGAAACACTTTTTGGACAAATTAAGGAAATAATGATAAAGATTATGCTTAATGTCCCGGATAAAAGACAGGACAAAGCAGAAGAGCAAATGGTCAAGTCATAGTATCTAATCCTCTCAAATCCGTTTTGCCTACATCCTACTAAGTACTAATAATATTACAATCGCGAAAGTTTGAAAGTATGGATGGATGTTTGTTACTCTTTACGTAAAAAACTACTGAATGGATGGATGAAACTTTACAACCCTATATAACCTTTAAAAAATATGTCCTACTGCTTGGCACAGAAATAAGGAAAAAAGGAGAGAGGCCGGGCCATAGTTCACCGATGCGCTAAACGGTTTGGGTTAATCAAATCTTCAAAGACTTTCAATCTCATCAGGCATGCAGATCTTCACGATGTTTTACTTCACCGGTGAGCGAGCGGAGGCGCACTTAGAAATTTAGAAAAAACCCATCTCAAGGCACCATAGATGTCAGGATTGAACCCAGACTTCAGAAGGCCGAGCTCAGACCCAGTAGACCATCGCTCTGCTCGGACCTTTGGGTTGTATATTGTGTTACTAGCAAAAGTACAAGTATGGAATGTTCATCGGTCTGTGCAAGAGGGTGATAATCATCGCGGGCGCAGTCGCGGGCAACAGTTAGTGTTGAATGAACAATGTTAGTGCATTATCAGTAACCTTGTGTGATAAGATACTGTCTTAGTCATGTTACCAGAACTATCAATAATCTATCAACGGTATATTTCTAGGCCGGTATATCATCGCACAAAAATGTATTGCGTTCGAGAGGAAAATTATTATAAGTATTAATCATAGATACAATGCAGTGTTCTGATCTCACACTCAGGAGAATGGATAGTCGATGGGTTAATAAGGTTCAAGAGCTCCACTCTTGAACCTTATTAACCCATCGACTATCCATCCGCGTTTAGGTGGACGAAGTGTTAGTTGGCTGTTAACCAGGTGGAAAGACGATCTCCGTGCAGTGGCCGGTCCGTGTTGGATGCGAGTGGCAACGCATAATTTGTCTTCCCGTTCATTAAAAGAGGCATATGTTCAACAGTGGACGGATAAAGGCTGATGATGAACACCATCAATGTCGACCAGTCCAGCTCGAACGAGCATCATAGGTTCATAAGCAAGTATTCACCGTGGAATGTATGCCCTTGTATAGCTAATGGTTACTACTTACCACTCTACTTGGTTCCTCCGTGAAGCCTTGTTGAGACAAGGCAGGTTGAGAGGATAGGACAGGCCGTGAAACACTGTCGGTACCAACCACCAATACGAAATTACCGATAGAGATACGGTTGGTCTCACGTTGGATAGACAAAGAAGAAAAGAAATGGAGAAGTCGCCTCGTCGTCGTGGTTATATAATAGTATTTTATATTAACATGGTTATTTTTACTACTATTACTATTTACTTTTTTACTTTATTTCGCGGAGCTCGATATTTTGACATTGTCTACGAATGTCTATTTCATGAGATCTGCGAAAAAAGTTAAAAAACATGGTGTTCCGTTTTTAAATAGTTCTCGTGTTTATGTTCATAATATGAATATTTACACCTAGGTTTTGATAGAGATTGGTCTCTATACAAGAATCACAAACAAAAACCGCAATTAAACGAGTCCTGTGAATATGTTGACAATGTTACCCAATTAACTCTTTTAAATATAAAACATAGTTTTTTTGAACCATGATGTCAGCATCACGCGAATTATCTTGGGACGAAATCGAGGTATCTCTATGTATTTATAATATTTACATTAGATTTGGTTCTAAGGCAACGAAACTGGAATACACTTTCATAGAAAAGAATTACCTTTCGTTTACGTAGATGTAAATGATGATGATGATGATGATGATAATGGTGATATGATGATGATAATGATGATGATGATGATGATGATGATGATGATGATGATTTGATACAAAGATAAGAAAACACTGATGATGTCAATGATAAGAACGCATTTGATGATAATACCATCCTTTTGAGGTATGAGTAAACATTGTTACAGAACAGTTGTTAATGTGTTTATTGCTTATTTATATTACCTACATCTTATATTAAAGGTACATACGCTAGCAAAACTTTGTAAGCATTCTACTCTTGCAAGATGAATTATCGGATCATAATAATATTATACGTAATATTATATTTAAAGTTAAGCAACAGAGTATAAAAAGATTTTGAAGACACTGAAAGGATAACGAAAGCAATGGCTTACTGAACTAGCTTCTTTTCCATGAGCCCTAGGACACCTAGCAATTCAGCGGCTTGTTTTAAAATTTAGGGACTTGTTATTATGATAAAAATATCATTTAGATAACAGTTTTTTTTAATAAACTAATATTTTCTTTGCTTATCGAAACATTTAACGTTGTGTTGCAAGACTGTATGAATAATGATCACATCATAGTTATACATTATCCTTAAAAAATTGAAAATTCTAAATATAGTCGTTAACCCATTGATGATTCAGATGTCTTCTCTCACACAATGTTTGTTCTGCACAATTTGCGGTTTTATTATTTATGAACTGAGAAGTGAGAACTGATTTTATAATTCCGATGAATACGAGCTATTTTGAAACATGCCGCGATTGTATGTCCTTATTATTATGAGAAATATATATTTTACAAGAAATGTATTTGTAATAAGTACTACGCTTTTTTCCTAAGGCTAAGGAAAAACCAGGTAGTGTTAAGAACTTGGTGTTGGCGTTATGAAAATCATTTGAAGTTAGATTAATTATTATCTAGTAGTAAATGGTAAATCTTAATAGAGATTGCTTTTCTAAATTCTGGTAACACTACACATTCAAATGGCTGTATGTTCGAATGGCAACATCAAATCCCTTTTCAAGTAGAGCACTTTTGTTTTTTTATGTAATTCTTCTTTTCTTAAATATGGACTCCCATAGGAATTGCCAATGTCAAAATGACTCAATGACTGCTGAAGACTCTGCTCATTACATTAGCATTGTAGCCCTACAAGGTTTTTGTACGGTTTACTGCAGACTGTTTATTCGTCTAAAAAGACAAACACAAAACAAATGTTAGTATGTTATTTTTTATGTTAGATTGGTATACTGGAAGACATGCCACCTGATGGTAAGTTGTCGAGGTTGCTCATGAACATTGTTCATATAAACCAGGTTCCTATTAAACCGGGCAACTTATTTATGTGCTGTCTATCCTGAGACATAAGACAGCAAAGCTGTTTTACGGTAGAAACAAGCAAGATGGTACCCATGCAGTCGGGAGCAGGGCACAGCGCATCCCACCCACCGGTAAAGCGGCTGCTTCTGCTAGATCCATCTTATTGGCTTATCTCAGGATTGGCTGTCGTATTAAATTTCTACGAAATATATCAATAGCAAATCGCACTTTATCGTTGATATGACGTCACACGTCCAAAAGTAACCAATCACAAAGGCGATGCAGTGGCGTGATATTTCAACAATGCGATCATTTTAAACGATTGAGCTCATATATTCATTCCTTGTCACCTTTGTTTTACTCCACTGACAAAGATAATACCTAATATTAATTATTGTTTGCGTTTACAAGATCTCTTTATATGTTAGAACATAATATCAATAATATCATGTTTAGGTAACATACGATCAAATTTTAAAACGTGTATCCATATAGGATTTTCAATTAAAATGGTTATTTTTTTTTTGGGGTTATTTTATGGTTATTTTTATTATAAAAAACTAAAAGGGTGTCCTATAAAATTTGTATAAAAATCAAAGGCCAGGATATGAATATTATCATAATCGGATATGACCCCGCGACCACTTCGATATACTGCAGTAGTCGTCAATTTAATCATAGGCCGATCCCTTTCCACTGACATCAAACACGGACCGGCCACTGCACGGAGATTGTCTTCTCACCTGGTTTGTGATCAACCAACACTTCGTCTACCCAAACGAGGCCTCCACTCTTGAACCTTATTAGCCCATCGGCCCATTTAACATCCTGGTCATTAATCAGAAATTAATTCTATTGGCTTCGTAGGGCTATAACCAAAAATAGTGCTAATCCCTTAGTTAATCCTTCATTCAAAACGCATTTAAGGTCCTCCTCATTATGAATTCCCCTCGCGGCTGACGATATCGCCAGACTCCTTAAACGCCCTCCGTATACTCTTTGTATGCTGATCGAAGGGAAACGCCTTTGACTATTCAATATTTTTATCGGTGCAATATTTTTATTACTAGCGATAAACATTCCTACTTGAATTGTTCTGATTAAATTAATTGTAATGTGGTAGTTTTTAACGTATCCCTTAGACTCTGTAAGATAGTACCAGAGGGTCATTTGATAGTTACCTCTGAAATAGTAGCGGTGAGAACAAGTGATGGGCCAAAGTAAAAAGCATTTGGGTAAATAGTGAACATCAGTTTTCGCGTTAACTAAAAGACAAATTAGAGTCAACATTTTCATTTCTAAGGCGTGCAATTTTACCCATACTGTTCTGACAAATAATGATAGTTCTCTTCTCTAATCTGTTTTTGTTCATCAGTAGCATTGAAATTGAGCAACTGCTTGCAACTGATATTGAGCGTATGCGTACTATAGCCTCCCTGTAACAAACTCCGAGGCCCTGCATGCAAGATCGTCCATACATCTTATAAACAGTTATAACCCAAATACATCGGCATTCGGCACACATTGCTGAGGTGAAAAATATTTCAAAAAGCTAAGTACGAGTTGAAGTTCAGAATTTATTTGACATTTATATTCCAATAAATTAATGTTCTTCTTTGTTATGGATGACTAACTTTTGTCCGCGACTTCGTCCGCATGTACTTTAATAATAATGAGGGCATAAATTATGTTTTAACCCCCTTTATAATGTTCTTCTTTCTTTATCTTTGCCTACGCAAACAGTTTTTTTTGTAATCAATATATTATTATTTACTGATTATAAATACATATAATATTAAATATTCTAATTTTCACACTACTAACTCCAATAATGAAAAAAAATCCATTCAAATTTTCCTCCCCGTATATATATATACAGTAGTTTCGGCTTTGCGTTGATATAGGCAATATTATGTCTAGCCTTTTATATGTGTAGATGAATGTTTATAATTGCAATGAATGATTCTTGTTTAGGTCTCACATAAATACTTCGGGTACAGAATTTTCTGGGTATAAAATAAGGCAAGCAACTTATTCTGGTCTTTAACAGTCTGTACACTCTTTGGGTACGGAACTTACCTACATGCACCAATGTCATATAATTCGTGTTATGCAACGTCAAATGAGGACCGGAATCGAATAGGTGACAGACCTCACGTGACCCAAAAAATGGGACGTGTTTGTGAGAGTGGTAGCTGAATGAAAAGATTACGTAAATACGCTTGTGTGCATAAATACTGTATTATGTGTATGGACGGAATACAATTTATACCATGTGTGCGCGTGTGTGCGTTAAAATGCACGTGTATGAGTAAATAAATATAATGTGAAAATATTTTAAGGAAAAAGTTTATTACTTTTCACATATTATTTTAAAATATGTATATGAATAATAATTACAAAAGAGTGTCCATGATCATAAAGTGATCACGGATGCTGTAAATTATGCGAAACGATATAAAACTATAAACGTTGTGTATATCGTAAACATAAGTTTATTAAGATAAACCGCGATAAAATCTGTAAGACTTTATTTCATTTTATTGAGAGAAATACGATTTAACAAACAAGATTAAAAACAAGATAAAAGTAAAAAGATAGAAGTAAAATAAAGTTTCAAAGAAATATATTCTTGGGATAAATATTAGAAGGCGAACAGCCGTACTCGTGTCCTGTAGACGGACGGAAAGTAAAGGAATTTTGTACGTATCTTAAGATATTTTCTTTCTATTAGATTCTATCCTAAACATTATGATTATGCATACCTTTATATTATCTTATGCAAACCTTTATCATTCATTAAAGTTGATCTCTGTAGCACTTACTAGGTGAGCCATCTGCTCACCTACCTACCGATTGAGCTTAAAGGCCATCTGGCCTAAAAGTCTAGACCTTTCGAAAAAAAAAAAACTGTAGCACCATGATAAAGGGTCTGGGGGGTATAAAGCCATTTCCATGATAAAATACAGACCATCCGACATTAATAATGATCGACCTAACGGTGTCGGAGTTTATCCATCTGTCGATCTCGATTACCGTGATTGCCTCTGACATATGCATATAAACGCCCATCAATGTATAGATAGATACACATCTTTATGTAAGTAAATCTAAACGGGAGCTTATCACGTAAGGTTTTAAATTCATATTATTATTAATATTATAAATGTCTACATTCTCACGCATAAGCCAATGATTAGATTTCGATAAAACTTTTCAATGTGGAGGAATTGGAGAAAAATGCTTTCATAAGTTTCAGCCCGGACAAAACTGTAAAATCTTTATGAAAAAAATATAGCTAGTTCCAGATATTTTAAAAGATTATTGAACATTGATTAAAATTTGATTTCTGTACTTGCTTATTTATACAAAGGACAATGTTCGGATTTTCATTCTTTCCTTCATTCATCTTTTTAAATTCATTATTAAAAACATATCGTCGGCTCTCTTGAGTTTGCAACAAGTAATAATCGTTGTGTTATAAGAACCAACAGTAAATACAAAATTTCAGATCAATAATTGGTCTGGTAAGAGGAAGGCGGTAATTTTTTTTACTGAACTTAAAACTAAATAAAACCGTCCATAAACATGAGAACATGAAACTGGCATCAATGATATAACCTTATAAATAATAACGCCAATATAGCTTTACTTTTTTCTAGTTGTACCTTGGCCAGTCGACCTCATACACCAAGTAAAGTCGAACAACATAACACCAACGTCAAAGCTAGTAAACCCTGGCAAAGGCTGAACTACAAGGTCACTCAACATTATGAAATATGACATTAAGGTATACCTACAATACTACATAATTGGCCCAGAGAATTTAATGTTTAAACCAAAAAAATGTACCAAAAACAAAAAACACGGGCCTGCCACACGCTTTGCGTTTTTAGTATTATTAACTTCTGTGATTGAATTAAGAACTGAAGAAGTTTATGTGGGAAATATAATATGAATAATATAGATAAGCAATTAGAAGATAGTCTAGTCGTGGATGGACTCGGCCTCTTACGCGAGAGATTCCGGGTTCGATCCTGACTCTCCGTATGTGCCTTGAAGTGGGTTTTTCTAAAATTTCTAAGTGCACCCCAAACACGAGACCATCGCTCGCTCACCGGTAAAGAAATCATCGTGAGGAAACCTGCATGCTTGACTAGATTGGAAGTCTTTGAAGGTATGTGTAGTTCACCAATCCGCACTGGGCCAGCGTTGTGAACTATGGCCCATTACCCTCCTCGCCTGATTTCGAGGAGGAGACCCGTGCCCAGCAGTGGGACATAAAGGGTTGATACTTTACTTTTTATAGATAAGTATTTTATTTTAAGTTTTTTCGTAATAATAAATACAGTAACTAAAATATCATGCGTAAAGGAAACTTGATTATCGCTACTCGTTTGTTTAAGGATTAAAATCATACTAAAGTGTATTAATTTCCTTTATTTGAGTCTTTAGAAACTTTTTAACGCGAAACCGGTAAGAGAGATCGGTTGGATACAAATTTCCATTTTTATGGACTTAGCAAACTTACGCATTATTGAATAAATAAAGGTTCAAGGATTCATTTTAATATTGATTAACTTTGTGATAGCGATTACTTGATATAATAACTTATTATATTACTAAGATGAGCTACAAGAGTTTATGAGAAATGGTGCCAAAACTGCATTGCAGCCGAATTGAGCCGGTCCGACCGTGGTCTTTTTTCGAAAGGTCTAGACTTTTAGGCCTGATGGCCTTCAAGCTCAATCGGTAGGTAATCGGACCGTGGTCGTACCACTCGATCATAGAATCCCAGCGCAAAGTGACAACTATGCTGTCGCGTTCCGTGCGGTTTGTGACCTTCCGGTGGATCATTAGCATAGGGAAAAGGAGAGCAACGCATTTGCATTACCTTTCGTTGTGCAGATATCTGTGGGTCCATGGTTCAGGCTTTGTCGTGGCGGTGGGGCTCAGTAGCCCAGGGTGAGCCCAACACTTTGGGCGAAGCGAATTGAGCCGAGGGGGCTCTTTGTACCCCTCTTATAAGAGGGAGCAAAAGAGCAAGGGGCAAGGGGTGAGGACGGGTACCTCACCTCATTGTACTGTCCCGACGTTGGGAGGGGTTGTTCTGTGGTGCGGGACAGCCCCTCTGTAGAGGTGGCGTCGGTCCCCTGAGGGAATGATTAGCCGTCGATGTGCTCTGTTGCTGACAGAACCGGGCCACCTCACTAAAGGCGTGTTTAGTGGCACTCACCGGGTCTTAGTGGGTAGAGCTGCGTCCACTTACCATCTTTCGGGCAGCGAGTCCCACATACCCGCCTGTGGAGACGCACTCC
Organism: Lycaena phlaeas; assembly: GCA_905333005.2. Classification (NCBI taxonomy): domain Eukaryota; kingdom Metazoa; phylum Arthropoda; class Insecta; order Lepidoptera; family Lycaenidae; genus Lycaena; species Lycaena phlaeas. The sequence goes on from HG995173.1 coordinate 14,741,725, forward strand.
CCAGCGGAATGCCTCAGTGCATTTCCCGGCATTAAAGAAAAAAAAAGATATCTGTGTGTGTCGGTAGTCGCAACAAGGCTTCGACTGCTAGTTTTCCTCCTTATGCCATAAAAAGGGCTCTTCTTTGATAATCATGAATTCAAAGATGATTATGAGTTCAGAGATAATATGACGAGAGACTAGATTATTATTTGTTACATATGAAGGGCATATCACAAGTGTTATCTGTTATCGGTGTGCGACCTTGTTGATTGCGATCATGTGCAATATACTGAATTATGTTTTTATATTATCAGCTTTTTATATATGTCAAAAATCTACCGTGCGTGTCACTGAACTCTTCTTAAGACTGAAACGATTATGATGAATTTATTTGTGTGTTTATATATTGTAATCTAGAATAGTTGGGATTCACAATTGGGTCCGGCATTACTATTAATTTTTACGGTATACATTTTGAGGCTAACTGATTTATAACGACTTGCAGGACTTATGAAACACACATTAATGTTATGAGTTTAAAATGTTTAACGTTACATTGAATATTTACTAACACAAAAGCATCATAAAGAGTACATGGAAAAGACATTCCATATTAATAAACATAAGGGTTTTCGCCCGCCTTCTATGTTAAAGCAAAAATAAGTTATGTGGATCTATCAGTTCATGTTTATTGATTTATTCAGTGTTGCCCGTATACAGAGGTTTTAATAAATGAGGCATGTGTTGTACCCATATTTATCATTTTAATTATATAACATGATATTATGTTTGAGTGTTAAAAAAAATTTGATGATTTAATATCACAACGTTTATTTACGAAAACGCACTGTAAATACACCTTTTGGGATAATACTGTACCTAAGTCTCAATTTATGCCATTTTGACCCTAATATTATAAATGTCGAAAAATCATGTTTATTAATATAAATAAAGTATTTTTTAATGTTGATAACAGGTTTCTTTGAGATTATTTACAATCTGGAAGATTGTAATACAATCGTTGCATCTCTTATAAGGTTGTTTGTGAACTCTACAGTCTACACTAAAATCTTACAATCACACATAGTTCACATAATTTTTTCATGCCATAAATAACCTTCATGTTTCCAAAACACGCTCCAAGTATACAATCAATGTATCGATACAGAGATGAAAACATCGATTTTATTTGCCCATCACTCGTCTTAAAAAGTTACAAGTCCTTTGAAACATACATTGTAGTGTCGTAAAATGGTATGTAGATGTTTACGATGTGCTTATAAATGTGAGAAATATTTCGCAGCGTCAGTAATTGCAGCTTTATAGTTTAGAGTAAACGGTAAATATTAGGCAATGGCAAAAGGCGGTTGTTGGAAGGAATACTGTTGCGAAACTGCAAAAAATTTAAACGCGGTTTTTTGAAAAAAATACATTAGCAATAATTCGTGTGGGAATCAAGATTATTTCCGTCCCCAAGCTAATATGAGAAGTAAAAATCGTTTGCAACATCCTTACGGCTATTATATAATTACTATCAAATACTCAGTTATCCTACTTGCAGTTGCCTGCGGCTTTTCCTGCATTAACATAGGTAATTTGTTTCATATTATGTAACATATCATTTGCTCAATAAGTTCTTATTAAACCCCGAATTTTAAGAACAACATTAAAATCGTTTCTGTTGAACATAGACCTCTCTCAATGAACGTCTAGACGACCGAACCCTAATAAATTATACATAATATCATATCCTTATGTACTTAATACACATAAAATCAAATCAAAATTTTTTATTTCATAGCTTGTACGCTTGAAATATGTCAAAAAAGAAGTCGACCAAAAGTTGGTAAATAAAAAAATACGTTTAAAATGCAAGCCTGCAGAAAACGAGCAAAAAAATTAGAGATGCTGCTAAAACACAAGCGAAATACCCTAAAAATGAGTGAATGTCTTATAACCTAATGTGTTTGTTATCTTCAATAAAATATTTAATTTCATAATAGGCTTTATGAGTTATGACACAAACGTTCCTTAACAGTTTTTTTAACAGAAGTAAGTTTTAGAACCTTAATTTTAAAAGATCATGTACATTAGGATAATATTATGTTGTCAGTTGTATTGGTTTTATAGCTACTTAGGTAAAATTTAAGGACCGCATTCCGCAAGTGTAAAAAATTATAGTCTATTTTTTTAGGTGATGATACACTGCCTTTTTCACTTTACAAGCTCGATGATTACGGTGACACATTTCTTGTTATGTCCGGAGAACGTCAAACCTGATTTTACACCGAAGCGCATTCCAACATGGAGAATATGGAGTTACACGCAGAGCCTCATCATCGTTATGGTCCTCTTCAAAATCAAGAAGTCCCTCGAAACATCCAACTAAGTAATATTTAATAGTTTCGTCGTAAATTTACTTTTTTTTTGTTACTTTTTGCTTTTTCTTTTTCTGTCACTTTGGGCAGGACATTGAGTAGAATGTTGGATATATTATATAGGGTCAAAATTTACTTATGACGTCAACACCGCCTCCGCATCAATTTATGAAAATGTCAAAACGACTATTTAACAACTTGTAGTCATCTAGAAACTTGAAGAAATCGATAAGTTATTTTAAAAAAGTTTAAAAAAACTTCTTTACGTCTTCATTTTGCATTTCATTGTTATTTATATGCACTCGTATTTACCACGCTGCGTTGTTGCATTTTCTCAAGGCTGACTATTACTGAAAGGTCGTAGATAATTCAAATTGTCTTCGTTTATTCGCAATGCGTTTTATTTCGCTATATATGTGAAGTGCCATGTTAGGTTTACGCTATCGTTATGAATTGTGTCGGGTGCTAGTTATCAGCTGACTCAATCGCGCTATAAAACCAAATCGATAACGCGCAGATAAGTTTTTAATGTTCTTTTCCAGAAATATTTCCAAATAAATTTTGAAATGTACCGTAATTATATATTCTTTTAATGTTTCGTTTTATGATTGGCAATATTGCTACTTGAGAACCTTATTTAATCGATAATGAAATTATGGCAATAAAATATTACATTGTTTAAAAGTTGCACCGAAATACGGCACAGATAATTTATGGAAGTAAATATAATGGTAATCGTGAAATTGACCCGAAATCGCAATGGCCGCCAAAACGTTAGTCACCATTTGAGCGGCAAAACTGACATCTATCTCGAACTAAACTGAGAACAAGCGCGAACAATCGATTGACATTACAAGAGTGACGAATACTCGTCCCAAGTGAAGAGAAATTTATATTTCTGCACAACAATTTAATGTGTTACGATTGTTTAAAGGAATTTCGCGCATTTGGTTCCTAAACGAACACGGTTGGCGCCATAAGTTTTTGATTATTTTTATACTTAAATTGGCAACATGTTGGTACGTAATGAGTAATAACTGCAACAAAGACATCAGGATAGTGTGGCTAAAATAAACACGAGTTAATTTTACTTTAACGAGTGTATGCTGTACGTAAGTTGAAAACTCACTGAATAAACTACTGATATTGTTTATTAATTTTTACTGGATGAAATTAAATTATAGTTTGAAAGATCTTAATTAAGACGACATTAAAAACAATCAAATGAAAATCAAATCAAAAATATCTCTATTACGTAGGTAACAACTTATACACTTGAAATAAGTAAAAAAAAGTAGTCAGTAAAAAGTAATAAAAAAAGAAAAACTCGATGCAGGATGCCCTAAGAAAAAGGAGAGAAAAAAACTTAGGGATTACTAATGTCTGTTTAACTGTTATTATTGCGAGACACAATGTTCAATATTATATATGTGATATGTCACTACAGGTGGTAAATAGTAAAATACAGCAAAAGGTATAAAATTATATCCTGCATAATAATATCGTATATGAAATTTAGTGTGTCGTGATGTTAGTCAGCTAAAAAACGGCTGCAGTTTAAAGATAGAAAGAATATTTGGGAACAATAGATTTTCTGTTGTCTATGGTATGACGTCTTGGTGTATAGTGTATGCATGTGCACGTATACAATCCTTTGCATGCATGCGAGTATTTTCTTTACATTTCTTTTAGCTAGGAGTTCTTAACATCCTGCGTTTGTGTTCTTATGTTACGAGACTCGGCTAAAGCATGTTAAAGAATTATGAATACATTTTCTTCATTATTCCTTAATTGATAGATTTAATAAATTAGACAATACTAAAGTATTTTTACATTAGACTCATAATAGCAAAAATATAATGCAAAAATATTTGTATAGAAAAGATTGTGTACATTTATATAAAAGAAATCATTATATTAAATTTGTAAGTATAAATATAGTTCCAATAATCATCAGCCCGCTCGTCTCACGCGGCCACCCACGACTGCACATACTGCATACAAACACAGTATAATAAATAATAATTAATACAGTATATTATAATAAAAAAATAATTTAAATATCTGTATATCATTGCTGGGTGACTGCTTCCAACAGGTGTGTTTTTTATTTTATGTATCGTTATGTTATATGCTTCTCACTTCTCAGCCTGTTAGGCAGTGACGGATTTAGGCTTGATGCCGCCCTAAGCCCTGTTTATGGCGCCGCCCTTAATGATAGAATATCATTCGGTAAAGGATATAATTAATCTTTAAAAAAAAACTTATTCATAGACCGAAAGGTAAATAAAAAACTTGAATTATTATAAATATTCTATGGAAAATTCTTTACAAAAATTAATCAAAACTCATTTTCAAAGGAGACGGTCTTTCCTTTTATCGCCTCTGAAATTTTTGAATTTCAAAAATCTTGCCGCCCCTCAAATCATGCCGCCCTAGGCCCGGGCCTCATGGGCCTAGGCGTAAATCTAGCACTGCTGTTAGGTATACAATATTCATAGTTATAATATCCACTATCTGTTTGCAATTGTTTCATTAGATTTTTATTTGTACCTATAAATTAAAACTTATAATATTTATGTGCATGAGTCGATACAAACTCTAAGTTATACATACTAAATGAGATTCATGCATCTTCCGGATTTTGTGTTTCAAGCTAATATTAGACTTTAAGGTCTTTAATAAAGTAAATTGATTTCTGGTTTCCGAAAGGCTTATCAACGCGAAAATTAACAAGTCAACTGTCAAATATCTTGTTAAGTGTCAAATGACATAAATTATATTAATGTGATCGGCCTGTCAGTTGACATAGCCAGTACAATGAAAAGCTGACAAATTTGACTCTAGAATCGTATGTTAGCCGCCATTAACAGCCATGTTAGTTGACATACACTTTGACCAACGTTTCAGAAACCGGGCGTTAGTCAAGGCTTCTTATATTATACATCACACGAAGGTCCAAACGCATCAGTTGAACTCGTCGGTGGTAGGTGGCACAGGAATGCACGGTGCAGCCATGCGCCTCCATAATACCAACCCGTCACGCTATACTCACCGTTACATTTACGTGCAGACAGAAACGCACCCAATTAAATAGATATAAGATTTGATATCGATCGACATGATAAATTAGAGCCATTGCATACATCAGCATAATTGAGATCGTTTCATCTTTATTATCTGTGATAGCATATGTATACTCGTACATGGCGTATACAGTCAAAGTAGAACCTGTTTAACTTTTTAATTATAAAACTGTTCCCCGAGGTTTTAGCCGGCAAAAATAAAATACTTTTAAATAAACAAACAGATGCATTAGTTAATAATTGATTGGCTTATCAAATCTAAACGATTCTGAAATTTGACTAGTAGTAGCCAGTAGGTACTTCAGCAGATCATCCATCAAATAACAAATACTTTAACTTTTTTGTAAATGTATTTAAAGTATAGTACGTTAGTTATAAAGTCTAAATACTGACCTAAATAGATAAGTACCTACCAAGTGTTACAATAACTGTCTAACATAAATATGCATTTAAATATACAATTTGAAAAAAGAAGAGGAATCGTGTAGTTTACAACCAAAAAATATTTTTTTAGTATTATACATATTTTTATACAGAATACCAACATTTAAACCAAGTATCCTTCCGTAAGCAACACTATTCTTTATCATGATTATTACATAAGTTATTCATAAATAAAATATTAAAATAATTTTTTGAACAAACCATAATGCATAAAACTGTAATAAAATCACATAATAATTAATTAAATAAAACTATTACATTATTACACATACAAAAATTAGATCAACCGGTAAATATTCACTTTTATATTAATAGGAAGTTGTATAAGTATTACAACACTTATCTTACGTATTTTTATCTACTTTCCTCGGTTACTAGCGTAGGCCTGACCCCGACACCCCGCATTAAGAAATTTAACCCATTAAACTATATCTGTAATTTAATGATATTTGTATGTACGACCCCATTCAAGATTCATACGATTTTTAGGGTTCCGTTCATTAAAATGACAAAACTGAACTCTTATACCACTCTGTATGTCTGTCTATCAAAACGCAATTTTCCTTTGAAGTCATGAAACTTGACAAGAAGGTATATCTCGGATTCTCGGAGTATAAATCAACCATTATGGAAACTACTAATAAACGCTCGAGAAGGCACAGACAGCACTCAGGCATAAGTAAACGATAGAATCATAAACTTAATATTTTTTTATATTACAAACACGTCTTACGATAACCCCGTGAGTATTGCCTTCCGAAAATTCTTCCCTACTCTTCTTCTTAATTCTTCTGATTAATTTTGTGGCTCGTTGAGATCGTATGACAATGTCTTTTGATGGTAGTCGCTGTTGACCCATCGTCTATACTCTATACTAATATTATAAAGAGGAAAACTTTGTTTGTTTGTTTGTTTGGTTGTAATAAATACACTCAAAAAGTACTAGACCGATTTCAAAAATTTGAATTCATTTTCAAATTTCGAAAGCTACATTATACACGAGTAACATAGGCTAAATTTTATTCTGAAAATATATATAGGGTATATAGGGTAGGGTATAGGGTTCCGTAAGATATTTGTGTTTTTCGGTCACGAGGTGTAAAAAATCAACCAGAAAAGTTACTTATTTTGCATACTAAGATCCCATTATAAAAAGCTGCGGGCAACAGCTAGTTGTATGTAAATTACATAACTTGTATATTAAAATTATTATCTTCCGAAATTTAAAATTTCTTCACTAACATTAATAATATTAAGCATATTGAGAAATGAACTACAAATAGGTTAAGTAATATTTATAAATAGTCTGTAATTCTTTTACAGTGTGATTAAAAGATATTACGTCTTTACACTGTACCTACATAATCTCTCTTACTGTAAAAGTCAGTAGTAAACATTTCAACAGCACAGCATTAACGTACCGATAAGAATAGATTAGTCGATTTAACTTTACCAGCTATTACGTAAGATGCTGAGGATACAGTCCAAACAGTAATTGGTGTAGGTACTTGAAGATCATCTAAGTACCTATATGTATGTATATATTTTACTGTTACCAAAACATAAAATTTTCAAGAAGAAAGTATATTATGTAGATTTTTTTACAAAATGACGTCACACAACTGAACGCGACCTATCACAAAGGGATTCTAAATTCGAACGAGTGACGTATTCCTCAGTGACAATTTTGCATTTTACGTTAGTCCCTCTCAAAGAGTATGCAAGCTAACTAAGCGAAGCTGGTCTTTCCGTTAGCCACCCGCAATAATTCATCATTTTTAACACTAGAATGACAGTGAAAATATCTTATGAAATTAAATATATGCAATATACATCTACACTAATATTATAATCTACATCTACACTAATATTATAAAGAGGAAAACTTTGTTTGTATGTTTGGTTGTAATAAATAGGCTCAAAAAGTACTGGATCGATTTAAAAAAATATTACACCATTCGAAAGCTACATTATATTATACGAGTAAAATAGGCCAAATTTTATTCTGAAAACAAAAAATAGGGTTCCGTAAGATATTTGTATTTTTCGGACAAGGTGTAAAAAATCTACCAGATAAGTTACTTATTCTGCGTATTAAGATCCTGTTGTAAATCTTAGTTAACGCAGACGAAGCTGCTGGCAACAGCTAGTATTTGATAAATAATAAGCGAATATCAGCTCCTATGTCACATCATCGGGATTATTCGTAAATGGAATTATTGTTATATGAACTATATATTTGGAATGCATACAATGTAACATGATGTATGTAACCTATCTACATGAAAAGTATAAATGCAATGCCAGAAACCGATTGTTACAAAATAAGGTTTCAAATATTACTTATTGACATATTAATAGAGAAGATTGAAGAATTAATTTTTTCATTACCACGCCGGGCTTTGATGAGATTGACGGTGATGTTATATAATTTATGAAACATGTTATGTTACAAAACGTAACAAATCTCACAGCATGTGAATCAAAGCTTCGTATATAAATGCAATAACACGGCAGTCACGACCCCATCCCATCGAGCACGTGCACCGAACTGGTTTGTCCGGACTCCGGCTGTATGGCGTTCTTCAACGTTCGACTCTTGGATTAAAAAAGAAATTGAATCCGTTCCATTTCGTCTAGTCCGTTTATATCGATATCGGTTTTAAATAAGGTTAAAATACTTTTATTTAAAAGAAGCTAGTAAAAGTTTTTATTAAAATAAATTTCGCAATTAAGTATTTTTCAAAAGGCTTTTCGCCTTTGTACAACCTATTATTCAGATAAAGCTAAAGACCGAAAGGCCTTAGGCATAATGTCAAATTGAAAGAAAAACTAATTGTTCATTTTAAAACAAACTCTTAAAGAATGCTTTCCAAAAGTAATCCCAAAATTATCTTGAATCTATATTTGAGATATTTACGCGTATTTGGATAAAGCAGATAAAGGCCCCTATTTTGTCTATGTGCCTTATATAACTTTCTTTACAAAGTAGATTTATAAAATAAAACCACTTTGATAAGTAAACGTTAAAGATATTACCATAGTCAAACATTTTACTTTAATCTAGAGATAAAGGACCAAGGTTTTAGACCCATGTCATTTGATAAATACAAGTTACGATGTGTTCAATACACATACGTGATACGACTATAAGGCTCATGAAATATTCAATACTGCCTTTCAGTTGCAATTATAGACTTATACTATAATTTTTTCATATTATTATGGTTTTTGTTATTATAACTAATATAATTATTATTAATTATATTAGTTAACACTATCGCAATAAGACTTTTGAGCTCTCTATTTATTTATCAATTGGTAGCATTTATCGGACGTTTCTTCAGCTCTTGCGGATCAGTGATGATCCGCGGACCACTGGTTTCGAACCCTTGACCTTTTTTTTTATAATTAAACAAAATATTCACCTGGGATTTGCTCGTATTGTGGTAGGTCGAGGCATCTAGGGGCTAGTAACAAAGAGAAAGAAGATAGGAATAAGATGGTGCTACCTATGCTTATGGGCGCGGCATTGCATCCCAATGGTATCTTATTTACATCAAAATAGGCATAACTTACGAACGTGTCACAGACATTTAATTTGAATGTATGGGTAACGGTACACAGACAACGTTATTACGCAATCCCAGTATGAAATAAATGACGGACAAATAAAGGGCCGTGAGAATCGTATTCAGGTTTTATCTAATCACATGTCAATAATTTAGATTATAATATTAATGACTTGCTCGAAAGACAAAACATGTTTTTATTGCATATTTATAAACAATCACATTATAATGTCCCATAAAGTTATAACATCATTTTTTTGTCTTTTGAATAAGGATTTAGAAGTTCGACAAAATAAAATGTAAAACACGAATAATTCACCTTTTTGAATAGTTTCGAATTTCAATTAGCCGTATTCATTCTTAAATATAATATGCTGAAAGTAAGGATACGAACCTGCGGCTAATAATAACAACACAGGCCGTCGAAAATATCATATTGTAAGTCGTAAGTAACAGATTAATTAAATAATAATTTATATTATTAATTTGTGGTAAATGAATTAGGTAAATGAAAAAAAAAACATTCTTTTATTATTACTTATTTTACCTAACTGTTTGGTATCCTTAATAAATAATGACATATTCATAAGAGCCCTCAATTTCTATTGTAAATTTGTTATAATGTCTGTAGCCGAAGTAAAATACATGAAAATTTGTAATTACAGCGCAGGAAATCTCGGACAAAATTTGAATTTTTATTTATTTTTTCTAATTTCATATTCACTTTCTAAAACATTTCAGACCGTATTTTATATTTTGGTGTCATTAAGTAATTGGGTAGATACTTATAATATTTTTAATTTTTATACATACAAGTATTTCAGTCTCCTGTACGTGTGCTGACTGTGAACTCCTAAACAGCTGGACCGATTTGAGTGAATTTTTTTTGTGTGTTCAAGTGGATTCGAGCATTGTTTAGATTCACAAATAACCCGGCAGATGGCGCTGCAGTCGATATCTAGGTTATTTATCAATACTGCAACTCAACGGTTGGATCAATTTTAATCTAAAGGACGGCTGTTAGGTTTTCTAGTCTACTGTACCTATAAATATAAAGGCGTGAAAAGATAGGAAATATACGAAGCTACTTCACATAAGTTAGTTAATTAATTTTACTTTTTTTATCTACTGCTGAAATGTTAAGTAGGTTACATAATATAGATTACGCACTAATTGGATGATATGTGCTAGATTTTGAGTAACACTAAGTATTGTTGTTTATATATATTAGTTTTTTCGATTTGATTATTTTTTTTTTTTTTTTTTTTTATTATTACAAGCTGTTGCACGCAGCTTCGCCTGCGTCAACTAAGTTTATTGGAATCGGGTTCAAAACTTTTTTGAAAATTTAATATAGCCTTTGTTCACCGGGGATCGTGTAGCTTCCCAGCAGTGAAAGAATTTTTCAAATCGGTCAAGGAGTTTCGGAGCCTATTTAGCATATTTATACAAACAAACAATCAAATCTTTCTTCTTTATAATATTAGTATAGATAATGAGACCTAGGTTACAACTTAATGGCGCCCACATTTTTTCCAAACTTAATTCCAAAATTAATAAATATTAAAAAAAAAACTCTTAGAATCCTTTTATTTGAAATCAAAACAAACAATATCGTTCTATAAACAGAAAATCGTACAATGTTCTATACCAGCGCTCGGTTCAAACCAATTAACGTTCCACGGTTATTTTTTGTTTTTTTTTTATTCAAACGTGCCGGTTATAATGACCACCTCAGAAAAAAGTAGATCCCGAAGGCGAAGGTTTTCTAAAAGGTAATCGTTTTTTTTCCTACACAAAGAGGTGAGGCAGCTGTCGGGTACAGCTGGTTCTGTGGACGAAAATGTCGCGGGTGGTAAAATATGTAAAGTCACCTTGTGTCGTGTCGAAAATAATTTTATAATATTAATAATTGTTAGCAACCGTAGCGCCATCTGGTGGCTATAAGTCGGAAACGGGGAACAGGTTCCAGTTTACTTGCGTGTGGCGTCACGTAGTTATTGTCAAAGTGTGGGTAGGACGGCCGAGCGTTATGAAGGTCATTAAGTTTGCCTTTAAATAGCGGGGTATAATTGTTAGAGGGGTCATTCGCGTCTGTGAGTTTGAGGAGGACGAAGCTCTGCCCGAATTGTATTGTAAGGTCACGTAAGCCATTGTTTATTTTAATGTGTAAAGGTAATATGGCGATAGTGTGTGTAAATGTATGGGCAGTGTGAGTAAGAATGTATCTTAAAATGTGTACCTGTGAACCTTATATATTGATATTTTTATGGATAATATAATAAATGTTTATATTTAAAACGCATTTTCACTTCTGATGTTTAAATCAGAAGTGGGATGGCTAACTCATTGCCCCACAATTTTACTGACGTTAGTGTGAATTGTTTAATAAGCGCATTAGCGCGCCAGGCTTTAGTTTATTTTTACAGACGGTGGTAAATCCTCACGACACTGTGTGGCTATAGTGTGGTTACTAAAATAATAGCTTGGATGCTGTATTATGCTGGGAGTAGCCATATACAGCGTGAACACAGCGGAAGGAGAGAGTAGATGGTCAAGACGACTCAATGCGATACAGTGCGAATGTGGTCTTGTGAATGGTTGAGTAATGGATCAAACACAGCTGGTATGTTAATCTTGTCTGATATAGCTGTTGCCACAAAGTGTGAAAGTGATTCAATTTTTTTTTTTTAAATGTTATTAAGTGATTTGTGATATTTAGTAGACAGTCGCGTATTTTACTTGGCCGAATAATTTTAGATATATTATTGCGTGCGTATTGCTGGAGTAATAAAACCATGTGTTAACTTAGTTTAGTGTAACTTTGTACAATGTGGTAAAGATTTAGTTTTGGATAATATTGGATTAAAAGCAAACAAGTGATCGACAGAATTTAAAGCACCTTTTAGCAGTGTTAAATGTATATTCGTGGATAGTGAAATGAGCCGAGGATATGGTAGAATATAAAACGCAGACATATTGTATAAGTGATAGTGAAAGAGGAAGGAGGAAAATTGTTGTATGGAAAGTGGAACTAGAGACATTTGAAGTGTGTGATGAAATGTTCTTTAGATGGGATTGATTACTAGATGATGGAAGACTAATTTGGTACGCTGAGTATGATAAAAGGTTCTTCAAAAGGAATTGATCACTAGACAAGGTTAAGATGAGCTTGGTACGTTCAGTGTGATGAAAGGTTCTTCAAAAGGTATTGATCACTTGACGAGGTTAAGCCGAACTTGGTACGTTCAGTGTGATGACAGATTATTTAAAAGGAAGTGATGACTAGACGAGGTAAAAGATGAATTTATGATTAGTATGATGAAGTTTTGTTAAATGAAAGTGATGTTCTAGTGTTATTGAATGTCCTTATATTTATATGAAAATGATCACCAGGTGAATAAAATAAGATTGTGGTACGTTCAACTGTGACGAAATGTCCTTTAAATGAAAGATTTATGTGTGGTTAAAGGAATAGGAATGTAAAAGCAGTGAGGTAACGAGTCGTGTGATCAGAATAGAGGGTTCAATTATGTTGTTTAAGAGTTGAGACATTGCAGATTTGTAATTTGATGATTGACGATAGGAACGCCGATGTGTTGGGTAGCTAAAGTTTGCAAGGCGCGAGGTGCGTTATGTTGCTAATAAAGGGAGTTACTGTGTCCAGTTGCGTGTCTTCACAAGTCAAGAGTCACAACTGAAAATGTTTTATTTAAATGCCAACACTAATGATTATAGGCTTCGGGCCTACCTGAAAACGTTTTAGATAATATTAAAATAAATTGGGTTAGACTTATAGAACATCAAATCTAAGAGGCAGTGAGATACTTATTCCCATAATGTTCAGGTAATGTTAAATGGGAATGGGAAAGTCAGTATTGTGTGGTAGATAGGCAAATGAATTGTTCAAAGTGTCATTATGTTAAAGTTACCTTTTTCTTTATTTTGTTATATTTTTCTTTATCTTATTGGCCTAATAGAAACAAACTACTAGACGTCACCTAAGACTAAAGGGACGGTGCTAAAAGTTTAGTTGGTTTTGCCTAAGCATAAAGGTGAACCGTGGCCATGTAGATAAAGAATAGACTAGGGTCATGGTGGTGCTGCTTTCTTTCGTACGTTTATTGGAACCTAAGACTAAAGGTACAATAAGGTTACGCGTACGAACGAAACTAGCACCAGCCTAATAATAGTAATGACAATCGAGACAGTTTATGAGCAACCAAGTTATTTGTGTTTCTATACTAATATATTTCTTGTGTGACTAGATGTGTGGAAATGTCGTGCCTGAGGGCATGCACGATGCAGGATGGCCGTGTTAGCAACCGTAGCGCCATCTGGTGGCTATAAGTCGGAAACGGGGAACAGGTTCCAGTTTACTTGCGTGTGGCGTCACGTAGTTATTGTCAAAGTGTGGGTAGGACGGCCGAGCGTTATGAAGGTCATTAAGTTTGCCTTTAAATAGCGGGGTATAATTGTTAGAGGGGTCATTCGCGTCTGTGAGTTTGAGGAGGACGAAGCTCTGCCCGAATTGTATTGTAAGGTCGCGTAAGCCATTGTTTATTTTAATGTGTAAAGGTAATATGGCGATAGTGTGTGTAAATGTATGGGCAGTGTGAGTAAGAATGTATCTTAAAATGTGTACCTGTGAACCTTATATATTGATATTTTTATGGATAATATAATAAATGTTTATATTTAAAACGCATTTTCACTTCTGATGTTTAAATAATATAATGTTATATTATATTAAAATCACTAGTTATTACAATTTATAGTTTTTCATTGTAGATAATGATATTATGGATATTCTATGTATATTTTTTTTACAGATCTTATTATATTTAAATAAATAAAAGAATGTACGTAATTTTTTAAACGAGGATTTTAATAATGGAGTGTGAGTGCTGCGCCGCGTCGTGATATCGGCTGCATGGGTATCTTGCTTATTTCTCTTGTGAAACAAACAGCTGTTCTGTATTTCAGAGATAAGAGCAATATAGACAGTGTTATTGCTGACAACGAGACTTACGCCCGGTTTCCGAAAGGCTGCTCAACACAAAAATTAACAAATCAACTGTCAAATCTCTTAAGTGTCAAAAATGGACGTAATAATATATAACAGGACCGAGCACTCGTAACAGAAAAACGAGCCGACAGAGATAGCCAGTGTTAAGGAGTGTGTCCCTTTCTTATAAGGTGACAATAAGATTTTGACAGGTGGGACAAATGTCTTTCAAAAATTCAAACTGTCAGGAAATGGGTATTGAAATTTTTTATTTAATTTTAATTTTTTTTATTGGTTTTTTTGTAAGGTTTATATCCTACTAGTACATACTTGATGTATGCAGTTTTAAGCGCTGCATGAGTTTACCACGTCTGCCATAATATTATAAATCTCGAGTTTTTAAGTTCTTCAAAAGGCGCGTTTAGCCCCGGCAGATATCGCAAGCTAGCTTGAATGCATTTAGGGTGCTTGAAAAATCTGACACAAGTATTATACTTATAAACGAAAATACCAACATTAGCAATGGTTAAAATCTGAAGAATAGTAGATAGATTACGAAATACATAATACAAATACTTCCATACTACAGACTTGACAGGAATCCGTCATCAGGTGGTCGAGTTATCATTATCATCCCAAAATATTAACTGCAAATCTTAGGTTTACTCTCATTATAACGCATTCTTGAATTAAGATTACAAAACAATTAAAGATGCCATGGATTCAAACTGATTAAAATAATTAGGAACGTGGGAAGTTTAGTACGGAGTCACTCTGTCTCACGTTCTGACCATTGCTTTTCGCATTGCTATTATTCCCCTAGTCACCATAGTAGTTTGATTTACTAATTATGTTATTTAAGTAACCATAGCAACCATTACAATACAAAATGTCAAGATGACACTTAACTGGGCTACCATAAGAATGGACGTAATAATATATAACAGGACCGAGCACTCGTAACAGAAAAACGAGCCGACAGAGATAGCCAGTGTTAAGGAGTGTGTCCCTTTCTTATAAGGTGACAATAAGATTTTGACAGGTGGGACAAATGTCTTTCAAAAATTCAAACTGTCAGGAAATGGGTATTGAAAATTTTTATTTAATTTTAATTTTTTTTATTGGTTTTTTTTTTGTAAGGTTTATATCCTACTAGCACATACTTGATGTATGCAGTTTTAAGCGCTGCATGAGTTTACCACGTCTGCCATAATATTATAAATCTCGAGTTTTTAAGTTCTTCAAAAGGCGCGTTTAGCCCCGGCAGATATCGCAAGCTAGCTTGAATGCATTTAGGGTGCTTGAAAAATCTGACACAAGTATTATACTTATAAACGAAAATACCAACATTAGCAATGGTTAAAATCTGAAGAATAGTAGATGGATTACGAAATACATAATACAAATACTTCCATACTACAGACTTGACAGGAATCCATCATCAGGTGGTCGAGTTATCATTATCATCCCAAAATATTAACTGCAAATCTTAGGTTTACTCTCATTATAACGCATTCTTGAATTAAGATTACAAAACAATTAAAGATGCCATGGATTCAAACTGATTAAAATAATTAGGAACGTGGGAAGTTTAGTACGGAGTCACTCTGTCTCACGTTCTGACCATTGCTTTTCGCATTGCTATTATTCCCCTCCAAGCCTGCCGTAAGGAACTTCGTTTCAAAAAATCATGGTCACCATAGTAGTTTGATTGACTAATTATGTTATTTAAGTAACCATAGCAACCATTACAATACAAAATGTCAAGATGACACTTAACTGGGCTACCATAAGAAATAAAAGAAATAAGCAAAATAATAATTTATGTTTTCTTTTTGAATTGGAAATATATTTAAATAAATAAATTCAATTACAATTTCTTGACATACAATTGTCAAAATAATATTAAAAAAACATTTTTTTTCGATGAAATTTTTGATCAGCCCAAATTTTTAATAAAATACATTTTTAAGCTGGCAAGATAAAAGAACGAGACACACTTCTTACATATTGCTATCCCGCTCGGCTCGGATCAGCATCTGTGTAATGCCCATTAGAATATAATACTTAATGCGTTGAGTTAGTGTTCACTTTCGTAAATACATTTTTTTCGAGTAAGCCATCCTGTTATTATACTACATCCATGACCATAAGAAATAAAAGAAATAAGCAAAATAATAATTTATGTTTTCTTTTTGAATTGGAAATATATTTAAATAAATAAATTCAATTACAATTTCTTGACATACAATTGTCAAAATAATATTAAAAAGACATTTTTTTTCGATGAAATTTTTGATCAGCCCAAATTTTTAATAAAATACATTTTTAAGCTGGCAAGATAAAAGAACGAGACACACTTCTAACATATTGCTATCCCGCTCGGCTCGGATCAGCATCTGTGTAATGCCCATTAGAATATAATACTTAATGCGTTGAGTTAGTGTTCACTTTCGTAAATACATTTTTTCCGAGTAAGCCATCCTGTTATTATACTACATCCATGGTGTCAAATGAGTTGCTAAAAGATGTTTAAATTACTTAATTTGAGCAGCCTGTCAGTTGACATAGCCACTACAATGGCTGTCAAATTTGACTCTAGAATCGTATGTAAACGACCATTAACATCCATGTTAGTTGACATACACTTTGACCAACGTTTCAGAAACCGGATGTTAACATCTTAAAGTCGTACTCATATGAGTTATTGGCTAGTTCCTAACTAATATTAAAAGAGGAACGTCTGTTTCAATTTTGGCTAATCTGCTATAAAAATGCTATGTTATCAGTTTGTTATCAGTCAATGACATAGGCTCTAAAAATAATCATCGTCAGGCCGAATGCAGTTAAAAGTATCAACCCTTATATTATGTCCTACAGCTGGGCTATGGCCGATGCGGCCCAGTGCGGGTTGGTGAACTTCACATACCTTCAAATACTTTCAATCTTATCGGGCATGCAGGTTTCCTCACGATGTTTTCCTTCACCGGTGAGCGTGTATATATGATAGTCTCGACTCTCGTGTTTGGGGTGCACTTAGAAATTTAGAAAAACCCATTTCAAGGCACACACGGACGGGTCAGGATCTAACCCGGAACCTTTCGCATAAGAGGCCGAGTCCACTCACCACTGGACCATCGTCTAAAATGCAGTTAAGCTAAGTTATTACGAGGATGCCTGCTTATTATTAGCGTAAATGCTTAAATTACGTGAAAACGTAATCCTACATATCCGCACTCTACGGAAACGTCCGGTCAAGGCTTGCATTGTAGTGCGCTTTCTCGGCCACACATTGTCTCGAGCTAGGCTAATTTATGAAATGGCACGCGTGAACTGGAACACTGTTTATTCTTATACTAATTCAAGTTTGCCTGTAAAGTCTGTTTACTGACGATAGTTGAACGTGACAATGTCGTAAGAAAATACTAATGGGCCGATTGCGCCTCTTTGTCGCTCGTTCCGCGCTCTCGCTTGCACTTCAAGCCTTAAATGGAACGCCTCAGAGCGAGGTAACGCCGCATGAATCATGATTTTTCACTGACGTAATAACAATTCAATCAACGAGTGATCTGTGTCCCATCAACGAAAAGGTGCGTAGATACTTTCTGTAAACAATAATATCGGAAGATTTTGTATGCATGCATCTATCAAATGTTACATTTGTGCGTAAAATACTTAAAAGGTTTTTTGTAAACGTTATATAACAATTTCAGTTTTCATCTGTGGAATATTTTCACTATGACTATAAATAAATATATTTACCGCCATTCCTATTCACTTCGTATAGGTGCAATAAAAATGCGTTACTCATTTTTTTAATCACCTTACCGAGGTTATGACTAAGTCACTCCCATCCCATTAGGACTTATCTAGTTACGGCACACAACTTGCCAAGATCATCTTCCATATACCACAGTCCACAACCACTCTTATCGACATACACACAAGAACTACAATCCACAAGCAAAAGTCAAACGGTATAAAATGATACCCAATGTCACGTCTGCCAGGGTTACCAACCTTTTATTATTGGTCTGGAACCTATTGGTACTTATTAGTTATATGCCACAATCAGAATACAATATGTCTGGTACAGAATTACGATTATATCTTAATATATATATTTCTTGTGTGCGTGTGTATGTGACTGAACTCCTCCTAAACGGCTGGACCGATTTGAGTGATTTTCTTTGTGTGTGTTCAAGTAGATTCGAGGATGGTTTAGATTCACAAATCAGACCGGCAGATGGCGCTGCAGTCGGTATCTAGGTTATTGATCTGTACTGCCACTATCGATTCGTATCTAAAGGACAACGTCTGTGGGGTCCGCTAGTATCATATATATCATAGTTTTGTCTTTAAATGTCTGTCTGCATTGCTATTTCCTAGTCATGTGCAATAACAGTAAGAATGAGGGTCCATGGTTTGTTTGGTAGTGGGTAGGTATATTTTATGCACCAAAAATGTAATCATTACATACAAGACTACCTAAACTCTAATACTACGTATTAAAAAAACTCGGTTGTCGGTAAAGTTTGTTACTGATGATAGTTGAACGTGGCAACGTCATAAGAAAATACTGATGGGCACATTGTGCATCTTTGTCGCTCGTTCCGCGCTCTCGCTTGCACATCAAGACTTAAATGAACGCATCAGAGCGAGGTAACGCTGCATGAGACATGTTTTTTCGTGCGTGCAGCCGACTCCATCGTATTATAAGATGTTGTCACGTCAAAAAACACAGTGGCTAAATAGTTTATCTATGGTGCTTGAGACCACAAGGGCGTCACTCCAACGCGGAGCATGGAGAGGGACCACGGATGCATTTTCGTAAGGAGTCGCTTTTAAATGTATATGTGATTGTTTCTACTGCAACCAATGGACACATTACCCATTGATTGACATTTTCTTACAATTATTGATCTTTCGACACACATGCGTAGCCTCTGCGTGCGTCGCGGTGGAGCCTAGCCGCTGCCATATAAGCGTCGCATATGTAGATATTTTACTTACATAGAAACTTATTGAACGTTCTATATGTGGGGAACTATTATTAGCTGTATGTTTCTATGTTAATTGTGTATTTGTAAGTGTTTAAGCTGTTGTTCCTCCTAAAGATTAAATAAATAAATAAATATTATGAAGCAGTCGACCACCAGACGATCTCTACGGCTCAGTGGTTAGCGCGTTGGCACTCCAACCGGAGGTAGCGGGTACGAATCCCGCCAGGGAACAAAAAAAATATTTACCACGGGACACGGGGATTGACGTGGTGTAAAAGCGCATTTAGAACATCGTGCCACAGGAATATAATATTATATTCTGTTGTTGGCACCCCTACAAGTGCTCCCAGGCCAATCGTCCGGCACGTAGCGTTCAAAAGGATAAAATTTGCAATTGCCGTCTTTTCATGAGAAGGAAGTATGAATTGCCATATTATTTGCATGCAACAGCGAAAGTACATTGTTCAGGGCTTTCACATTGCATATATTTTCGTTTCACATTATTAGTTTGTACGGGGCCGGTGGTTTCTAGGAAATAGTCGGTTATAAACACTGACAGCTATTATGAAACGGTTTTATGCATCTATTGTTATTTCTCTAGGCTTTTTCGTACTTTTACATCGCTTCCTAGTTGTATAATACGTGTGTCGTCGTGTGGGTCACATTCAAGTATTGGAATACTCCAATGATTTCTTAATATCACAGCTGATGTCCAATCGCAGTTAAGTATATTGAACTTTTAAAATCTGTCAAATTGACCATTATAATGAAATATTATGTACTATAATTACGCTTAGCTATGTAACACTTCTCTTTCAGAAGCTTAGAGTGTATAGTTACTATCCAATTGAATTCTGGTAGTAATAATAAAATAATAAACTAATGATTGAATATCTAAGTCTTTTCTAATTCTTAAATCTAGATTTATGATTTACTAGATCCTGAGCTAGTTAATAGTCATAAAGCTAGCCCTGAATTGCCAGTTTTCACTGTCAAAAATAAAATACATTATTCGACAAACCCAGAAGTTCTAACAATGATTGTTTTATAAAATGCGAGGTACCTGCGTGTAATCCTCGAATTACTTTCGGTCTACGAAACACAGTGATAATAGAATATTTAATGTTCTCTGTACCTCGCCTATTGTAAAGGAATACGGCGCCAGGTTTACTCGGCTACCTGTAAAAACCTTTTTCAAATATTTCGCTTGTTTATGTCAATTGAAATCGATAACTGATTTTAAGAATTCATAATCTTTTCGACTTTTCCCATAGGGAGTTGGTAGTTCCCATGGAGAGTTTGGAAAGGACCTACCTACCTTTCGAAATACCTGAGTTTACTGATCGGCATATTTTACGTAAAATTTTGGAGAATAGTTTGACCTTGATAGTGAATATGATGCCTATTTACCAGGGTCTGGTCTGTCTGGTCTACTTTGAAAAAAAAATGAGGTATGGTATACGGTAAAGCACAAAATTCAATTGAATAGTTTCTAAACTACGAAAGGTGATTGGGCAGTGAACTGCTCTGCATGGGTATAGATTACTGATGTGATCATGATGAGGATTCCAACAATTGCTATTTGTACTCGTGTTGCCGTCGCACATCCTGCCGTATCATTCATGACAGTCGCCATTCACCAGACAGAAACATTAATTGACCACGAGCACAATAGATCCATACTAAACAGGCAACATCGGCACAGCCTACGTGCAGTAACGTATTTATTTTCCAAAAACTGTTATTCAAACGTGTAATACAAGTAGAGAATAATTTTATTAGAATCGATTCTCGAAAGTTATTTTTAGTATCGGTAGGTACGTCACGTGCATGTATGGAAATAGTTATAAAGATTTCGAATCCAATTATAATAAATAGTGTACATATTAGGCAAATAATGTTATAATAATATTTTTTCAGTTATGTCTCAGCTATGTTCTAGAAAAACAAGTAAGAAAGGAATGGACGAAAAGAAGAAAGTGCAATATGTTTATTCTAAAACTAACTGTGGACTCTTCCACTTACTTAAAGACTCTTGGAGTACTTAACAGTGGTGTTATTTTTTTTTTTGTTTTAGCTAAAAAAATAGCGGCTCTAATTCCCGTGGTAACTTTAGAATAATAATATGAAACAAAAAGAAATTTAATAATTATAAAATATTTAAGAAAAACCTTTTTCTGACATAATAGTAATATAATAATTACCTTTTTTGAATTATATATAATAATTAACCACTATTTTTATACATTAGCGGTCATTTTATAATTCCTAATTCCTACATATACATAGTTAGTTATGCAATAGTAATTAGTAATTACTCCACTAACATGTAATTTAGTAACTGATGTACTTAGTAAACAGATGCATAAATATTATTGACTTAGGTAATATATTAATGATTCATTGAAGTTAAGTGACCCATTTAGTGACTCATGTCACGGCCTCAGAACATTCTTATCGTTAAAATATGAAGGGACAACACACGATATTTCTTATTGTTTAGTTACAAAAAACAACTTAAAACAAGGGATCAGATTCAAGAAGGGATTTAAGGTTAAAAAAAATGATACCGCCTGATTGTAGGATAATTAGCATTTAAAAATCTTAAATCCATTTTTATGCTTATGATATTTTCTTCATTTTCACGATAACGCTTAAAGGTATTTCGAAATTAGTTTTGTGCCAATGTACCTATTTAGAACAGGAAGTTTCAGAACTGCTAATAAACTAATATAGAACAAGAAAAATATAGAACATTTTCCGCCAGAAGTAGAAAAAAAATACATCTTAACCGAGTATAATTTTAATTTTGAACATCAGCGAATAGCTGATGTAGTAACGGTATTAAAATTTAAAACCGGCAGTTCTTCACAGAATCCATAAAATATCATTTAACGATCTTCTTAGACATAAACACCAGAAACTAAAAACACAGAAACAGTTAGCTGGTCCTTAATAAAACAATATCGTATGCCTGTCTACTTAGTTTTTTTTTTTCATTTTTATTAGGATTTGTTTTCGTATTAGCTGTTGTCCGCGGCTTCGCCCGCTTTAACTTAAATGTACGGATATATTCGGACTGATGATTATCATTTCTATAGCCTAAGTTACTCCTTGTTATATTAGCTATCTGCCAATGAAATTCTCATCAGAATCGGTCCAGCGATTTCAGAGATTAGCCATTACAGACAGACAAAAACTGTAAATATTATGGTGTAAGTAATAAGTATGTATCTTATGTATCTTTTATGTATCTTTTTCCCGTTGAAAATTAGTTAGAATACATGAAAACTTTTATTTTAACTTACCTCTATAAGAGACGAGAAATTAAGTTTTTTTTTGTTTTACTGTTTCTAGTTTCAACTGATGGCATAGACAAGTGATATCGTTTTATCTCGTAAACCACGGAAGGGGGAACTTGGAAGTATTGATATTGCGCTGCAATAATCTTATTGCTTTTGTCATTTGCTATAACATTCTTCACAAAGATCAAAGTACATTATTTTATAATTTATATAAATAGCTAAACAATCGAGTCATCGGTTACAAGTTTGATACAAATATTGATGTTGAATCCTAAGTCAAATTGTGTTTTTTTTTAACAAATTGTTAATAAGGTGGGCAACATTTAACAAACAATGAAAGCGAATAACTTACTTCCCAGTTTTAATTATTTAATTTTATAGTTGCCTTTTTAATACTTAATATATGTAAAATCTATGGTTATAATAATAATTGTATTAATATACTAGCAGCACCTCACGGCTTCTCCCGCGTACTTCCCATTGCTGTCGAAGTATGGGGATAAATTTTAACCTGTATGTTATTCTGATGTGCAATCTATATTACAGTAAAGTTACATAAAAAACCATCCAGTAGTTTGAATTAATTAGGTTTTCCAACAAAACGGATTGTTTATGGCGCCAGAAGATAATTTTGCTGTCGGTAATGATTTTATCGTTTGGAAAACAATTATTACAGTCCATTGATCGCATTTATTATCACTTCAAATCAGGACATTAGTGATAACATGTCTTGCTTTTATTTGGCACAAGTATAATTGCTTATTCGAATTGTAATTTAAATATGTAATCATGAACTCTTTTTTTTGGTCATGAGAACAAAGAAAACGGAGAATTTAATGAATTAGCAAGAGCAAAAAATAATATCTCCATCTAGATCAACATTTTTTTCAACATCAACTTTTACGGATTTTAGAGCGGTTTATTAAGTTTTTTTATATGCCAGACGTTTTCGATACTTAACAGCAACCGTGGTCACGGGAAGACCGTGGTTTTTTAATATGCAAAGATGTATGAAAAGCAAAGTTAAAGCGACAAAAAGTATTTTTGGACATTACTAAGGTTGATCTGAATAGAACGCTTTATGGAATGTTTTTTTTCATTTTTGATTCGATTTTTAACAAACATGTTGTAAATTATATATAATTTTAAAAACTCACCGTTGAATGTGTCGTATGCCGTAGGCTGGTACTCTTCCCGGAATGTGTCCTGCGCGTACGCAGCAATCAGGGAGCTTTTCCCCACCGCCCCATCACCGACCAACACACACTTAATTTTCTCCTTCTTCCCACCTTTCACTTTCCTTCTATCTTTTATTTGAAACATTCGATTTAAAGTTCTCTTACTCTTTTTATCTCTCACTGTCCACTCATTCACTTTATCACAGCAATTTAAGTCTTCCGACTCGTCATCTCTTATTACAGGACGGCCGTTCTCCTCGGCCACCTCTGAATAGTCATAGTCGTCGTCATCCCGACGTTGAATGGGAAACTGGCTGGGACTGTGTACTCCGAACACAAAGGGCCCGTCTTTCTCCGGTAGACGGTTAGCAAACCCGTTTACCGGTGTCGGGGGTTTCGCATACTGAACGGTAGGGGTTTGATACTGACTCGATAAATAGTCGACGGACGTGTGAGGGTCGAATCTGAACACTAACTCCGCTTCCCTACGATCCAAATTCAATTCCGGAGGCACTACTTTGTCTTGAAAGTAGCCGATTTTTTCACGGGCTCTCGTTTCTTGGAGTCTCCTTTCGATTTCGACATTCGAGGGTTTCCAGTCTGTTCGATATTGATAGTCGTTCGGTGGGTTCCTCGGCGCTGGTAGAGGTCGTTTCGGGCCGAAATCACGCGGGGGTACCCTAGGTGGAACGACTACAGGCTTTTGTGGTTCCGCTAATAGAGGTCGACGCGCTGACAGGTTCGCGTTCCTGTTAAACATGATCCCTTCGAGGCTGGGAGACATTGGCACTGTCACGAACGACTAGCTTTAGAATTAATGAAGCGTGTGTTCGCGCACATAACTCGGAAACGCGATTGTATCGCTCGCGTGAAAGTTTCGCTGGCAAATGGCGCGCGGAGTGACATGCGACCACCGCGAGGAACGAAACGCGACTGAGTTCGGAAATTGTAATTTGTACCGTGTACGCAGTACGCTACGGTCGCTACGGCCTCGGGCCTACGATACGAGTCATCGCGAGGCGCGCGCCGTTGCGTTCGGAATATAGCCGACACACCGTGCAGAGCGCCCCTCTGCCTTGGGAAGGAAAATGACCTGTTGCTTTACCTGTTCAGGTACAACGGCCGATCTGCCATACAAACGCAGCTGCTCCTATTAACAAAGCATGTCATATGGCGATGTCAGACGCTTTGTGATTAGATTCATTGAACGAACGCGAAATAATCAATGAAAGCCAGTGTTGTTTGTTTATAGTTGAATTAAAAAGCTAGTAAGTAGGTAAGTAGTAGTAACCGATTAGATGAATCTCTAATGAGATTACATATGAGTACTGAGCAGTCAATAAATAATAAATAAGTTTAAGTTTAAAATGCAATAAAAAAGAAAAGTCACTTTACGCCGGTATTATGTGAGCGAGAGGTACCACTCCGGTTGTGCCGGCCTAATTCGGCTGCAAAGCAGCATGGCACTACCTCTTTACAAAATTTTATGAATTGACCCCAATTATCGCGGTAGGTTTCACTTTTTTAAGTATCAGGTCTGCTGGAAGAGATTCCTTTATGGAATAAGCTGTAACTTTGTACCCACCCCTTAACTTTAATTTCACAGGTATTACAAACTTCTTTTTTCATTTCCGTTAAATAAATAAATAAAATGATAGCAGATTTACGTAAAAAAAGTCTATGTCTGAAATACCGAACATGAAATGTGTTGACATAATATTTATAATAACACCATCCTTATCGGAGTAGTGACTAGAACAAGCAGCAAAAAGTCATAGTTACTCGTGAATCATGACACGTAGTAGGTGGGCATATTTCTCAAACGTTGTTCGTGACGTAGTGAGATTCCGCGATTTAAAAAATCTTTTTTTAACTTTTTTAGTGTTAATGGCAGTATAAATCTGAAATCACAATTTTTATTACTTTTTGTGTAAATTTTACTCAAAGATGTACTAGGTCAATGAAGAGTTCGATTACGTCACAAAATTAAGTTCTTGTCAAATAAAAATTAGCTAGAATTATTTTTTGAAAATTTTATTAATTGAACACAGACAACAATCAGTTTTATATTATGTAATCACTTTACGATAAATCCACTCAGTTTCGTATAATTTGATCCTTAAATAACTTTACGTCACTTTTAGGTACTTATCGCTTTACAAAAGTATCTTTTTCTTGAAAAATTCGTATAGCACGTTGATACATTTAGGATATTTATAAATATAAATATCCTGTTTTTTATTAAATATAAATTTCCTTTAATTGAATAAAAAACTGTAGGATTTATTCAAGAAAAATAGCACAACAATAAAATAATTTTTAACAAAAAAAGAAACGACTTCAAACAGTAAACTAAAAACCAAAAAATAAATTTACTTTGGACAAAGTTAAATCAAAATGAATAAATAATTAATTATTTTGTAATTCTGCAGTCGGTGCCAAGTAAAACAATAACTATGTATAGATATTATCAATCTTTCTAACAACTTTTGTGATTCAATTATAAATATTAATTTTAATACGTTCGTGCTATTATAAGAATTTGTGAAACTTACATATTTTTCTTATACCGTTTATGTATATACTACATACTTAGTAATTTAATATTGTAGTTAGGTTGTTGTAGCATTTACTTGGCACTGACGTCAAAATTAGAAAATAATTAATTATTTATTCATTTTGATTTAACTTTGTCCAAAGTAAATTTATTTTTTGGTTTTTAGTTTACTGTTTGAAGTAGTTTCCGTTTTTGTTAAAAAAATTTTTTTTTACACTTTTAAGTGATGGCTAGTCCGACAAATAATGTGGGTGCACATTTCTCATCAATATAAATGAATTAAGTCCAAACACGAAATAGCTACTACAAACCGTTGAGGAGTTCCCTGAATTGTCCTTCGTCTTTATCATCAGACCTAATGACAGTCACAACCCATCTAGGTGCAAAGTTCTTATCAATGCAAATTAATCAAGCTGAAACACAAGGTAGCTGCTGTAAATCCTTCAGGAGTTCCCTCAACTGTCTCTCGGCTCCATCATAACATCAGACCTGCATTATAACCTATATGGGTGCAAAGTTCTAATCAATATAAATGAATTAAGTCCAAGCACAAGATAGCTACTCCAAACTATTAAGGACTTCCCTGCATTGTCCTTCTTCTTCATCATCAGATCCCTAATGACAGTCACAACCCCTCTAGGTACAAAGTTCTTATCAATGCTAATTAATCAAGCTCAAACACAAGGTAGCTGCCGTAATTCGTTGAGGAGTTCCCTCGACTGTCTCTCAGTTCCATCATCAGATCATCTCGAAATCTTTATGAAATTGTAGTACTTTGAAATACTCAATGAAAAAACTTAGAAATGCACTAGTCACCCCTACGATTTTTGAAAGTTCCCCTCGATTTCTCTGGTCTGCCATCATCAGATCCTGATTTCCTTAACAGGGGACCACTTTGGAAATATCTACTTTCCAACAAAAAAAGAATCATCAAAATCGGTTCATAAAAAAAGACGATTAGCCTTGAACAAACATAAAAAAAAACGCATATATACCTACGGTCGAATTGAGAAACGTCTCCGTCCTTGAAGTCGTTAAAAAAAAGGGACACGTGAAAAGGAAACTATAAGGCTTCAGTCTTCATGATATGATAAAATAATATTTAATTCATGCATTTGACAAGTATGTTTTTGCAATAGGTTGCCTGAACCTTCTTTTAAGCATAGGAATACTAAATTAAGAAATACAATATGAATTTTATAAGTATCACTAGGACAGTACTACAGTAACAATGGTAGTAGTTCAATTTGATTGGTAAAAATAGTAACTTCTTGCGTTCGTCGTTTATATCATGTTCTATATTCCACTTTTTTTCCTTATACGCCAACTATTAGTAACGATTATAAGAATAAGGACTTTTAATATAATTTTTCTATGAAGTTTTACTTTCATGACGTGTAAACCATTTCCTAAAGGAAGCGTGGGGTGCATGGTGTCAATATAGTTATAAATATTTTATTGACAGATATGAGTAGAGTGATTATCATTTTGATAATATCTTAAAAAGCACCCCACGCTTTTTTTAAAATAAAATAATGTTTTTTTATTTACACTATCATTAATTTATAGTTATTGAAATTTTTAACACTATTCTTAATTTAAATTTATTAAAATTTATTTTCTATTTTTTAGTTTGGGTTTCTATAAAAAGCGTGTTTTTAGTTTTTTTAAACTATTATTTTTAATGTTTTAAACCTTTAAATCCAAAAATAAGTTTTAATATTACAATTTAAACATAATAAGCTTTTCAAAAAATAATCAAGCCGATACCAATCAGAGAGATCTTGGAAATTATTTGGAATTGAAATATTGAAAAGGCCGTGGGACACATGGATTTTTCACCTTTTTAAACTTTTTTTTCGTCATAACTCTTATAAAATTATAATAATTACTAACGTATAAGAACATTTTAATGAAAGTAATGTATAATTAACCGATTTCTGTAAAAATGTATGTGTTTTAAAGTATATTCAATGGGTAAACTGGGTTAGAAGTCGTGGGACACAGTCATTTTAAGCGAACAACGTCTGAGAAATACGCCCAGCGGTCAGTTACATTTCACTTTCATGGAGCACCACTAAATAGGCATATACCTTTACATAAGTCCTACCTATAGCCCAAACTCTCAACTTATTTTATATCAATTGGGGATTTCAGACTATAGTTACAACTAAATAATGTAAATAAGGTGGACGACTTGGATCTAACAAAGGTCGCGGGAAGCCGCTGGATGCGGACAGCGCAGGACCGATCGTTGTGGAGATCCTAGGGGGAGGCCTATACCCAACAGTGGGCGTCGATCGGCTGACATGATGATGATGAATGTAAATATGGCTAAAATGGAAAGATGCGACATCTATTACATTGTAATACTCGGCTTTATAACCTTACCGTTTTATGAAACACCGTTTATTTAAAATATTTAAAATAAATTTTTCCAGATTCTGAAATCGAGTCTCCATGAGGCATATGCACAGACCATTGTCCTATGTTACATCTTGAATTGTTAAGGGACCTCTTAGCATAACATGATAAAAATCTAATTGATATAATATACAAACTAGTACAAACAAGATGGATACAAGAAGTGTGTTTTTATAGTATTTGCTTTTCAGCTTTCCATTTTTCAAAGATTAAAAATATAAAATAAAAATATTACCTATATCATATCAGATTGGAGTCGATTCTAAATCAAGATAACATTAAATGAATTATACAAATATAAAGCTAAAGACTAGCTGACATATAATTTTGCTTTACTATTCCAAGAGGTAGAGAAAATAGAATTTTTTCATACTGATATTTTAGGAAGTAATCTTTGAAACTACTACACCGGTTTTAAAAATTTCTCTAAGATTATTTCGGTATGATATTGACTTAAATAACTAAACTTTGTAAAGAGGTCCATGTCCAGGTTTGCCATGCAGCGCAGCTGAATTGGGCGGGCACCGCTCGCTTACATGATACTGGCGTAAAGTGGCAGTTATGCTGTCGCGCTTCGTGCGGCTTATGAGCGGTGTTTCCGGTGGCCCATTGTGAAGAATAGGGAAAAGGAAGGCAACGTATCTGCATTACCTCTGGTTGTGTGAGTGTTCATGGGCATCGATAGTCGCCAAAAGGCTTCCACTGTTCATTTGCCCTACTATGCTATAGAAGAAAGAAAGAAAGAAATTCTCTTTCTCCTTTCTTTATTTACTATGCTATAAAAAAACTATCATCAGTCCATAGTTTTGGTAGTAAAAATTAAAAAACAGACAAATTTGGTAAAAACTGGCAACAGCTAGGTTATAAATATTATCAAAAATCTATGTTATCTAACTTTATTCTCTACTTATATTTTGATAAACTACCGCGTCCTTAGGTCTCCAGTGATGTAAGTAACATTTTAATAATTATTTATTTATCGTTACATAACCATCTATTTCCGATTTCTAGGAATTGAAAAATAATTAGAAAAGAGGATTGAAACAAGAGTATTTATGCTATTTCGATTCTTAAAATGTAAAGCGAAACCCATATAGAATATCATAATCAGTCTGTAAATTGACCAAAACCTACTTGCCATTGATACGGAATCTGAAATTAAAAATTAAAATAAACAACAAAAACACGTTTTTCGTAACCCACAGCGTGCAATCCAGTCTTGTCGCCTTCTAATTTCAGTATAACTTTATTTAAAATTGTAGTGATATTACTGAGAACAATTATTCATCTCAAAATTATAACTCAGATCCTTATTTGTTTATCGTACCATGTGTTATTTACTTTGGATGATTGTATAGGGTTTTTTTTTAGCTGAAAGACGTTGAAAGAGAATAAACATATCGCTTAATAATTAATATGTGGCCGGGATAGTATAAATAGGCTAGTGTTTTTTTTAACGTGACAATGTCTTATAATTCGATGGAGCCGGCTGCACGCACAAAAAAACATGACTCATGTGGCGTTTGGTGACCTCGCTTTGAGGCGTTTCATTTAAAACTTAAAGTGAAATCTTAACAATCGGCCCATTCTAAGGGCCCATCAGTATTTTCTTATGACATTGCGACGTTCAACTATCGTCAGTAACCCGATTTTACAGACAACCGATTTAAATGATAAAAAGGTCTTAATACATCCCCGTGTTTTGTATTGGTGTGAGTAATCGTTTTATATGTGCAAAGCTGCTACGCTTTGTGAGGAAGAATGTAAAGACCAAAAAATAATGAAGATTCATATTATTGTATAAACAAATAAGTTTTCTCTTTGTATCGCCTGTAAAACATAGTTAAATATTGACGTTTAACCTCACACAAAAATTTTACATTAAACGAATATTTTAATTGCTACATGGCTGATAGTCTAGAAACTAATGCTTTAAATAAAACAAAAAAAGAAAACACCAAAAATGTCAGATTGTCATTTGTCAGTCAATTGTCAAATCACATGTGATTTGTCGGGTCTGAGAAAAATATAAATAGATGGAAGCCGGACATTAAAAAATATTAAATAATAGCAATAGTTAACATTGATATATAAATATAAGCCTGTAAAGCGATTATTATAGTCTTCACATTTATTAACAGTAAAGTAACACTAAATAATGGCTAAGTTTAAGCTAAGTAAGTATAAGTTTTTATTTTCATAAATATACTTCGTTCTTTGTATTTATAAATTTATTCATGTGTTATATTCCACATTTAGAAATGTTTAGTATTTCAGTTTTTATTTTTATCACTTGTGTAGCAGTATCCGATTATACAACAAAACAAGAGCATGTGGTGAAAGTTAGGTTATATTGATGTATTTTGAAAATCAAATGAATATGTGTAATTTAATCTGTTACATAAAACAGAAAAACCATCAAAAAGGCAGCCAGCAAGGCTTCGGTACAAAATAGAAAAAAAAGTAAGAGATCACAATAAAAAGAAGAAGAAGGAAGCTAAAAAGAATCCCAAATCAAAGAAAACCAAACCAATCCAGGTCCCCAACATATGCCCATTTAAAGAAGAGATTTTGAAGGAAGTTGAGGCTGTCAAAAAGCATAAAGAGGAGGAACGCCAAAAAAGACGGGAGCAAGCAAAACTAGAAAAACAAAAAAAGATGGAAGAAAAGAAGAACCCAACTGCTATAGGAATGGACACCTTAGTAAGAAACTTTTTAAACAAATTCTAACATAATATTAGCACAATAGCATAACGTCTCTTGAAATTATCCGTAATCATTC
The DNA here is from genome assembly GCA_905333005.2 of Lycaena phlaeas. Classification (NCBI taxonomy): domain Eukaryota; kingdom Metazoa; phylum Arthropoda; class Insecta; order Lepidoptera; family Lycaenidae; genus Lycaena; species Lycaena phlaeas. Next base: position 14,773,444 of record HG995173.1, read on the forward strand.
ATCATTATAGAAGTCATCTTTAATTCATCATTGATTATTTAATAACTTCGACTGAAATAATCTTGGTAAGGTAGGAGGAGTTCTAACATGCTTTTATATTACTTGAAGAGTGCTAGATAGCTATTCCTGTGCCTCCTGACCACTGACTGACTAACATTATAATAATAATAAAAAAGCCTTTATTTCCCGAAACTTTTTGCTAGTTTTAACAAAGTGTTTACAAGAGTAAAAATGAAATGACACAACACAAAAAAAAAAAACTTTTAGAACTACACTTAAAAAATAATTAATCACAAAATGTCTCTTAGTTCGGTGTGCTTTCCAGCAAAGGCCTCCTCCAACTCCTTCCACTGCTCTTGTTACTTTACGACCTCGACTCCTGACACTATCCCTTGGGTACCAAACTGTCACCTGTTTGCTCCATTTCTCCTTTTTGCACTGACTGACTGACTACCATTAGTACTCACAAATATACTTTTTTTTTATTTAGCTTGTGAAATCTGTATCTTTGAATGCTGTAACATAAAAAAAAATATAAAGTTTAATCTAAGAAATAAAGAAAAAATAAATGTGAAACCACCCTTAACACTAAGGAGTATAAAAATTTGTTATAAACTTATTTGTAGTCCTACTGAATATACATATAAAATTTCATCAAAATAAGTCAAACCTTTAGGAGTATAAAACTATGACACAAGATTTTTATAAATTAGACAGTTCGACACTATAGATTTTTGTAAATTAAATAAATGTCTATAAAGATGGGTCTGTACGAAAAATAATTTTATCCATAATTTATTAATAATGATTTGGAAACTTGAATTTTGGAAACTGATAAGAAATGATACTATAACTAATAAATTAGTTTAGGTATTTAAAATCAAATGAAATGCTGAAAAATTCTATTATTATATTTTTGTATTGTGTGCTATTTATGAATTCTTGGTAGTCATGTCAATTACATACAAAGAAACTAAAATCTATATCTTTACTTAAGATCTATAATATATATGTATATTATATATATATATATATATATATATATATATATATATATATATATATATATATATATATTAATTTATATTTAAATATATATATATATATATATATATATTAATTTATATTTAAATGTATGTTTTATTTCTAGGTAGCTAATGCTGAAGCCAGAGGTAAAGTCCATGATGCCTTTAAAATAAATGAAAATGATGAAGATGAATACGGCAAGGATAGACAGAAAGAAAACTCTCTGAAAACTTACTACAGGGAATTTAAAAAAGTGATATCTGAAGCTGAAGTGGTGCTTGAGGTAGTTGATGCGAGAGATCCATTAGGTAGGTTCTTAAACATGTTACTTCATTTTTCATGTTTCATCATAATGATCAAGAGTTTCCTGAGAAAATGCTACTGTGAGCCAACTACACTGTGCTAGCCAGATCCTTGCAGATCCTAGTCAGAATGTAATTTTTTTTTCAAACCTTTATGGTACAAGGTCAGAAAGGTCGTTTTTATAATTGAAAAGAATCTTTTGAAAATTTTTAGGTACAAGATGTGAGCAAGTAGAAGAAGCAGTGCGGGAATCTGGCAAACGTCTAGTTTTAGTCCTCAATAAAGCTGATTTAGTTCCTCGGAGTAATCTCACCACCTGGCTAAAATACTTGCGTCGATTTGCTCCAGCTATCCCATTTAAAGCTTCCACACAGGATCAACAGCATAATCTAGGAAGAAGGAAAATGAAGCATATAGTCAAAGAAAAGGAAATGAAAGGTACTTACGTAAAATAATTTTTGACTCATCACAGTTGTGGCTTTTGTATTCAAAACAACACGAACATTCCTCTCTATTGTAATTTATTTGTTTAACAATAAAAACATACACAAAAGAGATAAAAGCCACCTTATTTAGGATGATGTATGCCTTGGTAATGTGGTACTGCTACTTTACTGGTGGCTGGGATGCACGGTGCTGTGGCTCTTGTGTGCTCTTGACTGTGGCTCAGCCTACTTCAACTCTGCTGTTTCAGAGGGAAGGGCAGGACAGGTCGTGTAAATACTTTCACCAAGGCAACACATAAATGACTAGTCCCACATAAACTAGTATTTGTTTGTGGGTGATGTCAACCAATTACCATGAGGGAGCACATCTGCTAGTTTGCCTATGCAACTTTTTTTTAAAAAGTTACCTACTTTGAATGTAAGACTCAATTTGATAATTGTTAGCTGTGCTTTTAGTTACACTTAGCCAAAATTACTGCCCCTTTTTTAACACAAAACTGTTTCGGTGAATTATAGTGATATGTATATTGATGGGCCTGGACATGAAACCTATGTCCATTAGTTTGTCCACAGGCAAATTGGACTCTATATTTATAATAACTATTTATATTTCCAGGATCAGCGTGTGTAGGAGCAGAATTATTAACAAGTTTACTAGGAAACTACTGTAGAAATAAGGGAATCAAAACATCCATTACAGTGGGTGTTGTGGGCTTACCTAATGTGGGGAAGAGTTCCATTATAAACAGTTTAAACAGGTCCAAAGCATGCAATGTTGGCAGTACACCAGGTGTTACTAAGTAAGTTATGTGGTGTTTTTATTTGTATAAATATTATTTGTACTACTTTTATGAGTAGATAGGAAATCATACAGCTTACTAGCTTAAATATTACACTGAAGCTATAGAGAAGTCTCATCCCTTACTATAATTGCATAACCATTTTCTTTTCATTCACAATAAACAATTTAAGTGTAGGATAAAATCTTTTTTGCAGAATGAAATATAAAAGCCTCATGCTTTCTTTTATTCTGCGTGATGTAAAATTTTATATGAAATGGATTTTTGTACTTTTTTAAATTAATGTGAGTTATGTATGACAATAATATAAGGATATTATATTAGTATGATCTAGAATTTAATACTGGCATAGGATCGTTATTAATAATTCACGTTTCCAGGCAAATGCAGACTGTCCAACTGGACTCCAAGATCAAGATCCTGGACAGTCCGGGGATCGTGTTCCAGGCGGGCCCCGCGGGCGATGCGTCCGTGGCGCTGAAGAACGCGGTGCGCGTGGGCAGCCTGCGCGACCCGCTCGTGCCCGCCGCCGCCATACTGCAGCGCGCGCACACGCACACGCTCGTCAACCTATACAGCATACCAGAGTTCAGCACGCCGCAGGTATACTAGAATATTCTGTTTCTCTTTTCACTGCTCTGGTTTTTTATCTCTCTGTTGTTTGTTGAGTTTATTCATGGTTGTACCAAAGAATTCAGACGTATATATAGAAGAACAGCTCTTAAGGATTTTTTGTACCGACTTTATTGGGGACATGTCCTTAGCGGGCTTAGTTCAAACTCGCTCGCTGTCGCACGGTGTCCTTCTCGTGACGCCGCCAAGAGACATTTGCGTCTCGAGAGTTTGTCCTCAAAGCGTCCAACGCAGACCACTGTGGGTGCCCCACGCAACTCTCCCACATCTGCACACTCAAAATCGTTCATGTCTTCCGTTAAACTGTAATCTAGTGCAACCAAAAAAATAGATAAACTTTTTGGTTCTTTAATAATAGTATAAGTATCTTTTGAAATTTACCATTAAAAATATCTTTCATTGGATTCCAACAAGGAGTTGCACTACTACTAACTTATAATAAAATTCATAGTTCTTAGTAGGCTCAGGGGTTAATGTTCACAAAACATCTATATAATCGAAGATCATTCAAATTAAGTTTCTAAGTTTCTTTCGAACTTTACAGGAATTCTTCGCTAGCTTAGCGTCGAGAATGGGCAGGTTTAAGAAAGGCGGAGTCCCTGACCAAGAGGCGGCAGCGAGAATACTTCTGAATGACTGGAATACGGGCAAAGTATGTTTTTTTTTTAAGAATATGTGTGCAATTCGTGACATTTTTCACTTCCCAACATTATCTTCCCAAGAGTATCTTAAATGTGTTAGGTAAATTAAAGTATATTAAAGTTTCAAAATTGTAAATAATCTATAAATATGTTACATTGCAACTTGTTAAATATTGTTAATAGAAAAGCAGGATAAGTAATAGGGATGTTGACACAGGTTACAAATTCATGTAAAGTTATGTTTTACATATTAAATACAGTATTTGAAAACCTAAAATAACATTTTAAAAGTCTACTTATTTGTCTTAAAATTTGGAAAATTTATTTAAAATGCGTTATTTATCATGCATTATCACGTGACCGCAAACGCCAATAAGGCGATGACGTCACTGAACATTGAGCTAAGTACAAACTCACCTAACATAGCGCAAGCTCTGAATGCGGTGTGTGACGTAATGACGCTTGGAGCGTTTCAAGGGCAATTTTAAAAACTATTTTTCTTTATTAAATTTTTTGTTAAAATTGGACATATTTCTTTACAAAAATCGTTTTTTCGTGTTTACCTATAGTATATCTATCAAATAAAATCAATTAAAAAAAATAGTCAACATCCCTATTATAAAGTTACGAATAATTCTTTAAGCCAAAGTTAATTAAATGTTATAATTTAAGATTTGTAAAATTTTATTAAACAGGTGCGATACTTCACTGAGCCGCCGGAAACTCCCGAGACCGAGGTACACGTAGACGCTAAGATCGTATCGTCGATTGGCCAAGAGTTCGATCTCAACAAGTTCGAAGCGATGGAAGCGCAGGCCATAGACGCGTTGGGAGATTGCAACACTGATGACGCTATTAAGGTATTTTAATTGTTATACGTTGTTATAATATGTAAATATTTTTTATTCATGTATTTAGGCATGTACATGCCCTAATTATTGTTACAAAGAAAACATATTTTTTTATATTGCTCGTAACATTTATTACTATAAAGGTGTGTTATTGACATACATTAATAAAAATAAAAAAAACATATAGAATTTATAAAGCTGGAAAATGGAGACCACGTGGGATAATGTGGTCTCCATTGGCTGCAATACAATACTTTGAATGTTAAAGCCAGTTATCTATAAAAGCATGCACTCTTTCCATGGTATAATTGTTCACTATTGATTGTACGGAGTTTTTAGGAGCTCCAAATTATCATTGCATTTTAAGAAAGCCATACTCTCTTACTTCGTATTCATCAACATCATCGTCTGTCATTATCCGTCCACTGTTGAACATAGAGTCCGCGCCACTTATAAAGTCCTGCGACTAATGCCCGAACTAAATTTGACAAGATTGACATCTTGACATCTGTCTGGAGTAAGAAGTTGTGATGTTTTAGATTGTTTTACGTGAAATATGGAGCATATAATATAAAGTGAGGTGTAAAAAGTGAAGGCCGTATAATGATCTAATTTATGATATTTTCTAATTCACAAAATTATTTCACTTTAATAGTGAAATAATTTTGTGAATTAGAAAGTAAAAATAAACAACAATTAACCCCGTTGAATAATAGGTTTATAAATGTCACTGCCATGACAGGTAAATTTTAGAGGTGCCAGAGTCACTCATTTTTGCCTAATTTATGGTTAAAATATTATCATTAACTCTATACCTACATTTATCTTATGATATTTTATATGGATATAAATACAAGGTAAAAGAATTAAAACCTTGCTCAGATAAATTATATTTTCAGTTGTTTCTGTAAAAAAGGTCGAATAACAAAAGAAGTAACAATGGCAGCAATTACTTCTAAGAAAATCGTCACCCCTAGCAAAAGCCGAACACACCCGAAGAAGCTTGTTTTAGATGAATTCTACTAATCGGTTATACGTAAAAAATACAAATGAAATATTTAAAAAAAATGTTTTATTTTACTAAAACCTGGTCATCATCAGTCTTTATCAATCCACTTCTGACCATAGCCCCTATAATTATTTAAATTTTTTATTGTACTAGACTTTATTTAAACTATTTAAAACGGGATAATTACCATGTTTTATATCATTGTTTCGCGGAACTCGATATTTCGACATTGTCTACGAATGTCCCGTTTTAAATAGTTTAAATAATGAAAATAACCATGTTAATTTAAAATCCTGTACTAGACTTGGTGGAAAATCATTACACTAGAAATTGGCAACATTGAGTTATGAGACCGCAGCGCCGCGTCTATCAGACTTCATAAGTGGCGCGGACTCTAGCCAGTCAGTTGACAGATAGCTCCGATGAAATCCGAAACCTTGGTTTTCGGACTTCTTCGGAGCTTTGTTGGGAAGGCTACAAGTCCTAAGACATATTTTAAAATAAGCGCCATATTTCCAGGTGCTATCTTTATCTCCCGAAATATTTTTTTTGCTTTCGGACAGGATTTCTCCAAATTCTTTTCCTTACTGCTTTGATCACCTTTTTCGTACGATCTACGTGGACGTACTGACGTCAGATGTTTTCCCGTCACAAAGAGTGGAGTTTCTTGTACCTATCAATTTCCCGGTTCATAAATATTTGTCTAATATTTTGTGTGAATGGAGAGTTAAAAAATATTGTATGGAGTGTTTTAAAACTTGTATTTGGCTCCATAACTACCTTGTACATACCCAACTCCATTTTAATATCACAAATTGGCCAGACTATGTATTTTGTTTGATATGATTTTTTAAATTGATATAGCTTAAAATAAGGGTATTTGTGAACGTCAATTCGATCTACCACCGGCTTTAAAGCGAGCCCACTGAGAAAAACCGACAGAACAAAGTCAGTTGCATATTTTATTTTTATATATTCTATTGAATTTGCAGATAACAAGCACCGGTCCCGTTAAAGCGGCAAATGATGAAATGCAAGTTGATGGCGAGGATACAAGTTTACTTTCAACGGCTGTAAACATTAGATCAAAATTAAATAAAAGCGGCAAAACTAACGAGCGTACCAAAAGTGACCCAGAAATGCTTATAGAGGGCAACACTAAACAAAATAAATTAAGGAAAATGCAATTCAAAAAGGATAAGAAGAAGAAGGCGAAGACTGAAAAGCAAGCTGTCAGTTTGGCGGGAGTTCTAGAAAATGTAACATTGACTACATACAAGAAGAATGACGATTATGATTTCAAAGAAGATTTCAAATAAATTCCAACTGAATTGTTCTTCGATCCTTAACTGATTATAGTTATATTTATATTACAAAATATACCGTTAAGATTGTATTTTTTTCTTTTTTGCCAATAATATTGCCAAAATAATTTCCATCTTGAAAACTTAGATCAATAATATGTCTAGATAGAGTGTCGCGCGGAAAACACGTCCAAAAAAATAGCTCTAAATGCTTTCTCCGTTTAGTATCCGTCCCGCTGTCATAGAATACGCATGAATTGTTACGAATTATTGTTTTTATTTATAATGATGGTTTGTGTTGAAGTGTAACGAGATTAAAAAGGATGATTATGGGAGAACTGTAGTAGCTGGTATCACTATTCACGAACACATGTTTGAAAATGTTGGCCAGTTCTTTTTGTTTTGATTGTAGGGCGACACTCCATCTAGAGAAGACATATTAATGATCTAAGCTTGAAAATATTTCTGCTAATCGATTTTAGAATGAATAAAATTATTAAAAATTTTACAAACAAACCAATCACTAGTGATAAGTTATTAGTTAATGTTAACGTCGTCCATAAATATAATCGAGATCCCCCGGGACTTTAATTTCATAATATCTGCTGCCTTTTTTTTTCTTTTATGCCGGGAAATGCACTGACGCATCCCGCAGGGGAGTGGGTCTCCCCAGCCGGCCTAAGATGCGCGCCACGACAAAAAGACATATCTCTTCCGAAGAGAAACTCGTCGAAATTTTTACTTAAATCTTTAAAACTACGCAACGGATTTTGATTTGGTTTTTTTTAATAGATAGGACAGTTCAAGAGGAAGGTTTATGTATATAATTTATTAAGTTTTTATATACATTAGCTAAGATATAACAATAATTGTTGGAGGTGTCGGAAAAAAAAATCCCGCCTGGGAGTTTTCAACGAAAACGCTGCCTAAACCCTTTGAGATATAACAAAATAATGTATGGTGGAATTGTATATCTTAAATAGGTCTACAAAAAAGTCCGCGATGGCATATGTCTATCTATTAGGGATATCATACTATATCCATTTAATACTTTAAAAAATTAGCAATTATAACGCGATAATTTGAAAGTTATTTACACAAATACTGTATGAATCCTTATCATTTTAAATCAGTTAATTAGCTTCAGCACTTCATGAAGATTAATCTTCCCCTTTACATCATGCAAATTAAATGAATACTTTAGGAGATATAGCAAAATCAAAATAATACGCAAGAAAATAAATCGTGTTGCCGTGATTTGAATGGGTAGTGTAATAAGAGAAACCTAAATCTACACTAATATTATAAAGAGGAAAACTTTGTTTTTTTGTTTGGTTGTAATGAATAGGCTCAAAAAGTACGGTGCCGATTTCAAAATTTCTTTCGACATTCGAAAGCTACATTTTCAACGAATAACATAGGCTAAATTATATTCTGAAAAAAAAAGGGTTACGTAAGATATTTGGGTTTATAATTTTTCTCGTCCCTTCTCGTCCATATGTATTGACATCGAGAAATTTCTCTTACTTGAACGACAAAATTCGAGAGAATTACGATGTCATGTTGCGTCCGTAGATATTAGTACATTATGTCTTCGATGTAGACATTATGTCTCTCTCTCGTGAAGAGAGCGCGGGATTTTTTTTTCCGACACCTCCAACAATTATTGTTATATCTTAGCTAATGTATATAAAAACTTAATAAATTATATACATAAACCTTCCTCTTGAATTGTCCTATCTATTAAGAAAAACCAAATCAAAATCCGTTGCGTAGTTTTAAAGATTTAAGTAAAAATTTCGACGAGTTTCTCTTCGGAAGAGATATGTCTTTTTGTCGTGGCGCGCATCTTAGGCCGGCAGGCGGGTATGTGGGACTCGCTGCGCCCGAAAAATGGTAAGTGGACGCAGCTCTACCCACCAAAACCCGGCAGTAGCACTAGTAAACCGGTAGTAGCACTACTACTGCCGCCTTTGGTGAGGTGCCCCGGGTCTACAAGCAACAGGGCACCTCGACGGCTAGTCAGTCCCTCAGGGGACCGACGCCACCTCCACAGAGCGGTTGTTCCGCACCACAGAACAACCACTCTCAACGTCGGGACAGTACGATGAGGTGACGTTCCTATCCTCACCCCTTGCCCCCTGCTCTTTTGTCCCCTCTTCTTATAAGAGGGATACAAAGAACCCCCTCGGCTCAATTCGCTTCGCCCAAGGTGTTGGGGACACTCTGGGCTACTGATCCCCACCGCCACGTCAAGGCCTGCGCCATGGTGGGGAAATATCTGCTGCCTATCCTACTCTACTTTCGACTAAGTAAAGCAGTGTTTTTAATGGATTGTACTTAGTGCATTGACTGCATTGCCAAAGTCAAGTCCGTCGTAATCTATCGCCGCTCCCTCTCCAAGCGAAGCTTCATCGTAGAAACAATCGGAATGCACCCTAGTACGTAGTAGTGTATAGAACGCGGTACAAGCGTTAGCGAGATCATATCACTGATATAATTTATTTTTCAGTTCGGTCTAATTCTAAAGACAAAATTGTTCCGGAATGCATTTTTCTTATTTCGCCATGACTGGATCAAGCTAGTTATTATTTACAAGAATATTCTTATAGGTTTAATGTTTTGGTAACTCGCTTTACCAAGTTGTAAATATAGCTGCACATATCTAATTTTTACATACATTACAAGCTACGACATGCTGATAAAATATTATGTTATTGACTTTTTATCTTGGTATTTATGTTACTATACTTATATATTAATACCTACTACATACGAGTATTCCTTGGCTGTATAGATAATGATTAAGTCACTATAATAACAATGGTTTTAAAAAGTATAGATAAAGTACCTATTAATATAATCTACTACCCCAGTCTTCAGTCTCGACTCGTTTTAACCGACTTAAAAAAAGAGGAGGTTATCAATTTGATTGCTGTTTAATTATATTTTTTATCTACTTATGTTGATCAATTGCGCTGAGATTTATGATCAGATTTACGTGATTCTTTTTCAGTTTGATGTGATACAGATGTCATTTGGCCTCACAAAGATTTAACATAAGTTGGTCCGGTAGTTTTTTTGTGGATTCTCATTTTTAATAGAAGAGGTAGCGGGTCGTCGTTTTACTTATTGGTAGTGTGAAGTTACAATTTACATCCATAGACATCTGAACCAATAAAGTTGACTTGATTTTGATCTTATTTGAATAAAGTTAATCATTGGATAGCGTGTCAGTTTTAAGTATAAACTGCAGGCAGAAAGTTATGTACATCCTCAAACAGTTATGGGGTCATGTAAAGGCTAGGTTGGTTCTAGATTTTTTTAAATATCATAAGGAGGCAACAAGGAGTCGGAACTCGGAGTCTTAAGATGTCTACCTTGCCCCCCTGCGTTGTCTCCCTTTTAGGTCGTCTGAATAACTTAGAGTTCTAGTAAACCTATTTTTTTAAACTAAATTTAGGTGTATAACATCAACCCATGGCATGAAAAGTGGATCTGTCATCTGTTCTTCAGTTGATATCCCTTATAGGTAGGAAAGTTGACGCCGAAATCTAGAGCTTAATTGGTAAGTTTAAAATTTAAATGTCTATAATTTAAATGTTTCAATTGCCAGTTAAACAAGTACGTACGTTAGGTGGGTATTTACTAATAACAAAAAGTATTTGTAACACTCATTTATAAAATAATATGTACTTAAGTACTTATGAATTATGATCTACCGTTTTCATTATGATATTTATAGGAAATGTTGTGTACTATAATAAAAATAATTTAATTAGTCTGAGAGGATTAATAAACAGCAGCTCTATGTTTACATTTAATTTGGTTTTTTTAATTCTGAGTTCTCATTAGCGACCACATATTCATCACTTTCCGTCTTTATCTACCTTACGAAATATCTAAATGCGTGTCTCTTTCTGATGCCTTGTTCAAATCCGATTGGTGAAAACCTTAATTTGATTTTTATTACTGTAATATCGTTGCTAAATGCTAATGTAAATTATTGTCTAGATCATTTATAAATAATATATTTCCTTACATTTGAAAACTACGGAAAAATTTATAATTTACACAACTCATAACATAATATCAATACTTAATTAATTAGCATCAGGGAGTAAATAATCAAAGGCATCAGGTGTCGGTTTATCGGATTACTTATCAGTTATCACTTTTTGGTCCAATGCCTACTATGATATATGAATAAAATGAGAAAAAAAAGACACACGTTTAGTTCATTGCTCTCACAGTGAGTTTATTAATTATTAGTGGCTGGGCATTCTAGACTATCTTCATCACAATAATTATTATTGTAGCTTCTGTGGCACGCTCTCTATCTTCTATAATAAATGCTAAGGCAATAAATTTCCCCTCTACTGGCAAATAACTACAATCGCTAGGAGTTCGAAGATCGTTTTCTCATCCAGTATAACTAGTTAAAGGTCGACAGACTCTCCGTCGGTTAATCTACAAAATATATTAAGTACAAAAATTAGGAATAAAGTTAGATTTCTTTTTTTTATGTCCACCATATGCTGTTTTATGTATTAGTATCTTTTTACATAATCTATAGAATATTATAACAGATACAATACTAATTATATAATATGGGAAAAGTATTATTTTTATAAGATTTTTATATTTACCGCCAATTTACTCTTTTGTATTTCTACGGTGTGTTCAAACTCTATTTGCTTACGTTGGCCAATAAGATTTTTCCATCTGTCTGCGTCATTATACGAAAGTCTTTATTTTGCATCTCTGTTTCTCTCACGCACTTTCGGGCTCACTTCCTTCTCTTTCTTTTCGCAATGGTCGTGTAATAATGTTTTCTCTCTTTCTAGTCTTATGCCTCTTACGCACGAGCAAAAGAGAAAGAATTGTCGACGTAACATACCGGTAAAAATTGTATAATATAGACTTCGCCTATTTGGTAAAGTTATTCGTGGCTAGTCTATCGGATAAGAGGGTGCGTGTATAGGATCTTAAAATGAAGTCGTTAGTTATATTTTTTGCCAGTTTACTGGCCATCTATTCTGTAAATTGTGAAGTGTTCTTTGAAGAAAAATTCCCAGACGGTAAGTTATATATTGTCATAAATATTACTAACGTAAAGCGTGAATATCGATTTGTGCAATGCCGGGCACGTTTATAGATAATTAAAACGGTTCTAACTTGATAAATTCGCTTGCAGATTCATGGGAATCAAACTGGATCTACAGTGAACACCCCGGCAAGGAATTTGGCAAGTTTAAGCTGACTGCTGGAAAGTTCTACAACGACCCGGAGGAAGATAAAGGTAATTGAACTCTTGTACATAATTGAGTAGTCATCTTAAAAAAAACGTAAGAAATTTGTTTAATTGATAAAGCATTCGTAATAAGTTTTTTATTTTCCTTGCTTCAGGTCTCCAAACATCTGAAGATGCCAGGTTTTACGCCCTGTCCCGCAAATTCAAACCTTTCTCCAACGAGGGAAAACCTCTTGTTGTCCAGTTCTCCGTTAAACACGAGCAAGATATTGACTGTGGAGGTGGTTACTTGAAGGTGTTCGACTGCAAGTTGGACCAGAAGGATATGCATGGCGAATCTCCATATGAAATTATGTTTGGTCCTGACATTTGCGGCCCTGGCACAAAGAAGGTAAGGAACTCATAAAAACCACTTGTGAATAGTATTTAAAAAGCGAGCCTTTCCCTCCCTCCCTGGAACCAACATACCGATTAAAATATAGTGTTTCAATCAAATAATCTGATAAGCTTACACATGGCAATTATACTAATATAAACATTACGATTTTTTTAAATGTTTTAACAGCTTTGTTTTAAATTGGACATAATTATTATTAGGCACTCGCACTTATAAAAAGATCGAAGTTGCAACCAAACTTCTGTACTATGATTTTGATTTCTTTTCGGTTCGTGTTATCCTCCTTCATCAAAAAAACTTTGAAATAATCCTACTAATATTATAAACACGTAAGAATGTATTATTAATTAGTGTTTGTTACTCTTTGATGCAGAAACTACTGAATGGATATTGATAAAACCTTCCAGTAATATAGCTTTCTTATCAGGATAATACATAAATATGAGTGAAACCGCAGGGTGCTGCTAGTCATGCTTGTAGTCGTGTTATATTGCTATTCAAAATTGTATTTACTGTTACTATTAGTATGATTCATAATGGACATAATGACCATTGCATGATAGAATTCTTGTCATATAGTCATATCTAACAGTTAGTATTGATTTGATACTGGTACCTGTCCATACAAATTATAATATATGGCCTTGCTGTTTTATTCTATATTTGTCCTGATTCTATTGTATTTAACTGAAAATTACATATCAGCTTTTACAATGAAAGCTATAAACTCTCTTTTTATTTACACTGACAATTGTCTATTAAAATTTTTATTTTACAGACGTGTACAAGATTTTAATTATGAATGTCTTATTTAAAACTTGACCTAAATTGATAAAAAATGATAATTACACACTTCTCTGTATTGTATTGTACCTTTCATAAAGATAAAAGCAGAGGAATGTGAACATGAAAAACCGCACATATCTTTATTGATTAATTCAGTTATAAATTTATATTCTAGATATTCTTTCCAATATCAATATTGATAAAGATATGAATGTATTCAAGGTTTACTAACAAAGTAATTTTTGTTAAAGGTTCATGTCATCTTCAGCTACAAAGGCAAAAACCACTTGATCAAGAAGGACATCCGTTGCAAGGATGACGTTTACACCCATCTGTACACTTTGGTTGTGAAACCCGACAATACTTATGAAGTTCTTATTGACAACGAGAAGGTTGAGTCTGGTGATCTTGAAGCCGACTGGGACTTCCTCCCACCCAAGAAAATTAAGGTATGTATATTAATAATTAAGGTATAATTAACAGATCCTATTTGAAGGATCAATGTTTTTAACATTTTAATGTAAAATAAGAAACATAATTATAAATGAAAAATTTTTAGGATCCTGAAGCTAAGAAACCAGAAGACTGGGACGACAAGCCCACCATCCCTGACCCCGATGACACCAAACCTGAAGATTGGGACAAACCTGAGCATATCCCTGACCCTGATGCTGCCAAACCTGAGGACTGGGATGATGAGATGGATGGAGAATGGGAGCCACCTATGATTGACAACCCTGAATACAAGGGTGTATGGGCACCAAAACAGGTAATAAATAATATTGCAATTATCAATTACAGTCAGTAAGTAGAGTTTTTTTTACAATAGGTACACTATTTGTTGTATTTTTTGCATTCTTAAATATGAGTAAATACGTAAATAACATTGTCAAGAATCAAGTTTGAGAAATTTAATTGTCATTTTGTATTTTTATTTAGCTTCATGAATCAAGCAATGTTTGAGATATTAAAATATTTTAGTAATTTTTTTAGTAGTCGTTACGCGAATTTCAGTCAATGTAATATTAAAAACGTATTATTATGTGTAACTTACACATCAAATATGTGAATTGACCAAATGGCACTCATGTTGGCCGACTTAATACTTTTTCTCATAATATATGCAGACGAAATAACTTTCATTAAAACGTCTGATTGTATTCATAGTTCATTGACCTGAAATGCCGTTACGCGTTACTGCAATATCCACCGGCATGCTAACTAGTGTGTCAACACCAAATTTGTGTGCTGTTATTTACTTAACTATGAGTAAACGCATTTACAGTTTTTGAACCACGTGGTTTCTTACGTCATTAAGTGTGTATGTGTAGTAGATATCTTCAACATATTGCTTATCTTAAATCCATTATTAGTTATTACCATGTGGACTTTTTAAATACCAATTTCCATTTCCGTCATAAACACATACTGCATTTTTACATTGAGTAAAGTTTTTCTTTTCTTACTTCTCAGATTGACAACCCTGCATACAAAGGTCCATGGGTCCATCCTGAAATCGACAACCCTGAATACACCCCAGATGACCAACTTTACAAACGCAATGAGCTCTGCGCTGTTGGTCTCGACCTTTGGCAAGTGAAATCTGGCACCATCTTTGACAACTTCCTCATCACCGATGATTTGGAGGCCGCCAAAGAGAGAGGAGAGGCCCTCAAGAAGACCCTTGAAGGTGAAAAGAAGATGAAGAGTGAACAGGATGAGGCTGAGAGAGAAAAGGAGAAGGCAGAGAAGCCTGATGATGAGGATGATGATGAAGATTTAGATGATGAGGCTGGTGAACCTCCAGTACCTGCGGTAAGTCTTATTTTTTATTTTAAAATAGTTTTCTCCACATAAATTTGTTCTTTCTTTCATCATAACCTCAAATATCTATCTATATATGGAATTCCTAATGTTTCAAAAAATGCACTTAATTGACAATTTCTTCAACAATCGTTTAATATCCATTTCATGGCATGTACTTTAGGATTTTATTAGGATTTTTCTTACACTTTTGGATATTACTTGTATTTTAGGTCTCTAAGATTATTCAATTACAATCTTTGTTAAATTCAATAGATTAACTTTGTTACAAATCACAATTCTTACGATCTCACTTGATTAATTTACTAAATTGAATTTATTGTTTCAGGATGATCACGATGAGCTGTAAATACATGTGATATAAGACTGAGTGCGTGCGTGAGTGAGTGTGTAGGGAACACGGGTTGTTCCGGCGAGGACTTAAGTGTTTTGTCTCCATTTATGTAGCACTGTGTGACTCGAATTTTATACTTGGACATTTTGTATTGCGATCGTAATGTGTTGTATATATGGTAGAGCTCATCCTTATTTATACACGACACTGTGTGTCGGCGAGTGGTAGCGGCGCGATGCGTTCACGTGCACGCACTTGCGTACACGGGGACGCACCGCGCGTTAATACAACATGGCGGAACTTAAGTTACACCTGTTGTGAATCAGTATACATTGTGAAATGAGTCTGATTAAATTAATTAATATAATTTTGTCGTTTTATTTATGGTGAAATTTATTTGTAATTCCTGATAAATGGTGAACATGACACCTTTGATCATTACCATTGATCACCTATTTATCAGCATGTTTGAGAATGAGTAGAGCCTTCTGATAAAATTTGTGACCCAACTAAAATTAGTGTAGCTAAATAAAAGTACATACGACGAAAGTGGAAGGATCTACTTTAAATCTTAGGCCGGTTGAAACCAAAGTAGATACTCATTGGATACTAAATAAACATGGTTATGATATCGACGATACTGCTTCTATATTTAGATAACAGTAGTGCCTGTTCCAATACAAACATTCTACAAATATGACGTCGGTAAGGTTATAAGTTCATGTGGAATAAAATAACCGATTTGTGAATCATTTAATCAACATAATATTTTGTAACAAAAAACGTAGAATTTTAGAATTTTTATACGTAGAGGAAGATACTTTTCATCAGTTGTATATAACCAGTGAAAAAATCCTCCACCAGTCCCCTTGACTTCGGTAAGTTTG
Organism: Lycaena phlaeas; assembly: GCA_905333005.2. Classification (NCBI taxonomy): domain Eukaryota; kingdom Metazoa; phylum Arthropoda; class Insecta; order Lepidoptera; family Lycaenidae; genus Lycaena; species Lycaena phlaeas. The sequence goes on from HG995173.1 coordinate 14,789,939, forward strand.
TTGTTGTATGCGGCCGCTCGGTCGACCACCAGGGAGCTAAGACAAATGGTAGACCGTTAGTGACTTACCACATGTTATTTACACGTGGTGTACTATTGGAGATTCACGTAGCAGTCTGGGCACCATTGATTATAAAAATATATGTCACAATATAATGAATTATAATGCAACCATTATAGATTATAGTAGCACCTCAATTAGGATTAATGATATGAAGTAGATAGTTTGTTAGAATGTATAGTCTATAGACTTGGTACATAGAATGTTGGTTGCTGACACACAACGCCCCTATATTATAGCTAATATAGCACCAATTGGGTTTTTCGACGGGCACTTGAAATTTTAGGTACTCTTTAGCTCATATTTCTATAATTACTGAAAGGCATATAGAGCATAATTTTACTTCTCTGTCTTCAAATTATCAGACATACAAATCATTTCGATTCAACTATTACGAAAAAAACATATCAGTGTATTGAATTTGTATGTAATTTTGAAAATATTAAAAATAAAAAAAATATCTGATATTCAAACGAAATCCTATCGGTCGCAAAGCACTTAAATTAATCAAATTAAAAGGCGACAACCCCGACTGACGCGTCCCAAGCGAGTGTATGGCAGCTTTATTGGGCTCGCTACCGCGCCTCTCTCACCCCGCACGATTGCTCTGTCTAGACGTGTTCGTTGGACCACTGTATGAATTTATTTACACTGTGATATTATGATAATAAGCGTTAATGCAAATTATGCTAAATAATTAGCACTAAGTACTAATAATTACTCAATCATAATAAAATATGTCAAGCCGCTTTTTGATTACGATGAAAACGATACTATTATTTCTAGGGTTCTTATTCCTAGTTTCTGGATGATATTTGACTTTCATAGCTTATAACGGTTAAGTTAAGATCTAGGTCTTATTAATTATTAGTAGGATTATTAGTAATAAAAGAAAAAAATTAAAATACTTTTTAATTTTTATTTGATTATCTTTTTAAATGCCTAATACTTTTATGAAACTAATATATGCTTACATTATTTTCTTGTCCTTAATTGTTTGAAATTTTATTTCTCTTCAACTGAAAAACATGCCGTTGAAATATAAAATTAGGTACATAATATATTTAAGCTGTAGAGTTGTCTATTAAATATTACATTAAATAAATTAAATAAAAATAGTAAATATAGAATTGGTTTATAACAAAGTTGAACTTGAAAGTTGAAAGCCAGAAACTAGACCAAATGTGAGAAAATATGTTTCAATATAACATCAATATGACGAAACTATCAACTTTATGTTGGCAGTAAGCACTGAAGTGAGAAATCTTTAAGCCCAACATGCATTGTGCACATATTCTCTGAAGAGTGGTATTAAGTGCTTGCTCATGTGTATGAGTGAGCTAAGAGTTAACATGCATTCCTACTATATCTGTAAGAGAGCGTGAAGTTACCAACCTCATTTCGTCAGAACAACTCGTCTGATTTTGAGAAGATATATATCATGGGGCATAATATTAAGATTCGCATATATTCTAATTTAATTTTACTTGTGAAATAATCTAGTCTAATCAAAGCTTTTCATCATCATCATTATCAGCCTTTATCCGTCCACTGCTGAACATAGGCCTCCCTCAATGAACGCCAAGACGACCGATCTAAGCTTTTACTTTATTGAAATTACTGAAAATCAGAAAATATTATGTTGGTCAAAAGAAGGGTTCGTTGTCGTACTAATTAATGAACTTGCACACAAAGTGCCGGTCTTCGATGGATTTGCATGAGACTATTATGGTGGTTTGCTTATTTTAAATTTAAAAAAAGTTTTATTTACTTACACAATTCTTTCAACACTGAAACAAAAAAATATATTATTAAGGTAACAGAATAACAACAATAAATATCATAATTGTTGATGGTCGGCAAATCTGTTATAATTATGAGCAATTAAAACACGATATAAAAATTATCAGCAGTCAAATATGGGTTTGCTTTTGTCCAATCGTAATACATAGTTTAAGAAGGACTGAAATAGTTAGAGGTATATTAATAGGTAGAGTTTTTTGTATTAGGTATATTTTGTATATGAACTTTTTGTAGAATCTTATTTCCTAAATCTTAAGTGAGTAAGAAAAAGATACGTACATTCTTCTATCTTCTCCATTTTCTTCTTTTTATCCTGTTCTTTCGACTTATCATCGTCGTCGCTATCTTCCCTGTCTTTTCTTCTATGTTTGTTTGGTTTACGTTGTAGTGGAGGGAAGACCAAATCTCCACATGGTGCTGGCGCTGCATTCACTAAAAACAGTACGGTAGTTGGAGATTATAGGGGAGTCGTTTCTGTACATTAAAAATATTTAAAAAGTCAGGTTAAAAGGATAATTATATAGTATTAACCCATTCCATTGAGCCACCTGCTCATCTACTTTTCCGATGAAGCTTTAAGGCCTTAACGCCAACAGCATAGGTCCTTTCGAAAAAGAAAGTATCAACCCATGTATGTCCCATTGCTGGGCACAGGTCTCCTCCTCGAAATCAGGGTAATGGGCCATAGTTTAGCAATGCGTTGGGTCACTACGGGCTGGTGAACTTTGCACACCTTCAAAGACTTTCAATCTCATCAGTTATGCAGATCTCATGATGTTTTCCTTCACCTGTAAGCGGTAGCAATTCTTCCTGTCATCTGGGTTGTGGAGGTCAGATAAGCAGTCGCTCTATTTAAAATACTGGCTAAGCTGAATCCGATTAGACTGGAAGCCGACCCCAGAATATAGTTATGAACAAGCTAGGAGATGCTGATATATCATACTATATAATATTATGATCATAATAGTTGGACGTATCATCCTTCTTATATATACAAAAGTACTCTGTGGTATCATCCTGCAATGTGTCGTGAGGCCGCGAAGTTGCCATTGTTAACTGGTAGGATATTGGCCGGTACTGCTATTCTCTTTGCTCATTATTACGCGTAAGTTTTGACGGTAATGATGTTTAGATTTTATTGGAGTTACCTTCATTTTCTTCAATTAGTATAAGTACCTGAAAAGAAATCATTAATGATAAGTTTAAAGGGCATTCTGTGTCTAGCTTATTGAGTTAACTAGCTTTGGATGCGAGCTGAACTATGATGCCCGTTTCGCTAGATCTCCGACCCCTTATTTTGTATATGTATGAAACGACTTTTATTATAAACTCGCTGTTACCCACATCGTCTCCTGCGTTAACTAAGATTAACAACGGGATCTTAGCGGGATGATATAGCCTATGAACTGTCTGGATAAATAGACTACCTAACTCTGATTTTTTTTAATCCGACCAATAGTTCCCCAGACTAGCGCATTCAAAAAAACTCTTCGGCTTTATATATTAGTATAAGATATTTTATAAGTAGATATTATGAAATATTCAAAATTAAATCTGAAAAGTAAGCTTAGTCGTAACTTTGTTTTTTTCTTCCATCGGAGCTCTAGCTGAGCACAATATGAAGTTTGCCAAGCCGCATGTGTTGGAAGTTAGACCGCAGTCAATAAGAAGAGCTTAACTAAGATTATGGCTTAAGGCTATTTGAATAGACTGTTATCCGGGTTACAGACAGTTGGGGTTACTACTGTAATGTTATGTATGGCAATATTTATCAAATAAGAGCTTGTGCGATTGCAAACAATAAATTAAAAATATTTGTATACCAAGGAACAAAAACACGTAGATATAATAAAATATGTATTTAAATCTCACCAGTGCTTATTAAAACTATATTATATGGGTATTTACCATTATTAACTTTATTTCATAGACAATGTCGATATAATATCGAGCTCCGGAAAATAAAAACACGGTAAATATCCTGTTTTATATAGTTTTAATAATGAAAATAACAATTTTAATTGATAATCTTACCAGTACTGTCACAAATAGCACACAAGCTAACTTCGATCCCAGCATTTTCTTGCTTTACTAGTCAATAACAGAGGCATTAGTTTATATAGAGACACCTTGCCATGGTTATTATACGGTTGTTACACCATATTGTATATTAACATAGAGTTGACGTACCAACTCTTGAATTCAAAAGATACTTAATTGTATTTTGCACGGGCAAATTCGTATTTCCAATATATGAAGTTATTTTCAATATTGTCATTGTACATTTCGTTCCGAGAATAAAATTAAGAACTTATTGCGCATAGTTACGGTGTTTCAATTTTACAAAATTGTACTCTTTATTTAGTTGGACTGAGCACGCTGAATTAATAAAGATAAATTAAACATATCGTTTAATTGAGTATATAAACTATGTACCTAGTTTATTCACGAGTTTCATTAGAAAATATAATGATGACTTGTTAAATGTTTTTCAGTTTCCATTTGGATAAACAATTTTTTTTTATTTATTGCGTTATTAATTTAATTAAATAAATTAACGAATCAAGCTTTTTTCTTTTATTACTTGGTTGACATGTAAGTAGAGTTGCAGCAAAATGTTGAGTTTAAATTTGTTCCGTAAGACGGTTTTTATATTATTTATCTGAGAAAATTGTTCACAAGCTGTATTTAGACGGAGGACGGATTAATCAATGATTAAAAATCAGGCAAAACTGTGGCCGATCGGTTAGAATCTGAAGGAACTTTTGGTTTCTCGCTTATGAGTTTGAACACAGAAATGTTTTGTGCCATATTTCAAAACTTATGAAGGCAGATAGAGCAAAAAGAATTCGCACTTGGTTCATTTAGTAACGGCCATAATCATTTTAGCTGTCTAATTATCTAATATACTTGTCAGCGCCTATACAAAAACTTAACATTGTTTTGAGAAAGGTCTTAAAAACACACTTTCAGGAAAATTACTCAAATTAAACACAGTGGTCAAATCCTGCTACAGCCTACAGTTATACGGAGGTTTTAAATGATTCCGCGAAAAAAGTCCTCATATTTTTCAGATCTACGACACAATCTGCTGAATCTGAAAATTGGGATTGATTTTTGTTAGAACCGCAGAACTCTCATATATCTGGCCACTTTTGCTCATTCGCGAAAGACGCGTACGCGGCCGTACGGGAATATCAATTAGAATTAAATCATACTTATCTTAAAAAGTAGTAGACCCCATAAGATTTATGGTATACGGAGAATTACGGAGATAACTTGGTGATATTTTCAAATATTGACCAATATTTAGCATATTGATATGCCATATAAGCCTTGCTTAGCTTTCCAGCCTTTCCCTGAAGTGATGTTCATGTCACAGAGGAACTGAGTTAATTATATTTTTAATCAAAAATGCTTATGTAATATTTACTTACCAAGTGTAACAAGTATAATACTGCGACAGCCATAATCGAGTAATCGATTCATAAAACTGAAATGGCGGGTACACCACCCCCACCAACCTCTACTACCCTTCGTACTAGAGGCTGGTTACTTGATATAAAAGTCGACTCCGCATTAGAACGAGGCTTTTTCTGTTTTCATTATAAGATTGTGAGAGTGATTGTTATTATTTTTATAAGTACGTGAAAAGTGAAATAAAGGTGAATTGGAAAAATATGAAGAGCGTGTTTTAATTTAATAATGACGATGTAACACAAGATTAGCGTTCTATACAAAATATACGAGAATGAAATCATTACAATTCATATACTGTGTAGTGTGTACAGGAATAAGACAAACCCGACGCCATGAACATGGCGGGGGGAAACCCCCCAAATTATAACGTCATAGGATGATCTAACCGGATCATCCCATTTCCGATGACGCATAATGGTCACTAGGACCATTAGCATAGATCCAACCGAAAAAAAAAAAAAAAAGGAATAAGACAAATATCATGCCTTTAAGAGGTGTATAGCAGCGAGTGTTCTGCTGTTGTAATATTGCTTTTCAAAAATGTTAGGGTTGCAGATTTAATTGCTCTTTTTAGGGTCCCGCTTTTACTCTTTGGGTACGGACCCTACTAATACTTCGCTGTCCATCCGTCCGTCTGTCACCAGGCTGCATCTCAATTCAATAACAATATTCATTTGAGATGCGGTACTATGAGGTCAAAAAATTCAAATTCTTATCGTGCTGAGTGAAGATGTGTCATATAACAGCATCATCATCATGATCATCACCATTATAATCATCATCATCATCAGCAGAACAACAGAACAAAACAGAACTTTATCCGTCTACTGCTGAACATAACATAACATATAATAGCATATTAATTAAGTGTACAAACGATATATAATATAAACAAATAAACAAAATAAACCGATTTAACGAGCTCAACCAGAACATAGAATATACAAAGAAGTAGGTCACTAATAACTTATGTTTACTTATAAAGTAGGTTGCAGATGTAAGGCTTCTAAGTAAGAGTAAACGGAAGAGACCAAAATAAAAAAATACTCCAATTTATTATCCCGCCTTATAGAAAACAAATGCGTACAAAGTTTTTTTTAAGTAACCATTACCTGTCGTGAGTGCGTCATAATAAAAATTGCTTTCTAAAATACACAAAACCTCACAACATTGTAAAACCACAGATCTACTAAAAATTGTATTAATATTGCTTTGGTCGCGTTAGGTCGAAATCAACCGCAATAAAAAACATGTATCAATTTCACATTTTGGTTTTTTAAAGTATCATAAAATCTGCAATATTTTATTCTAATGAAACAACTTTTACGGATTTTATTAAGTTTTTTACATGATGTCACGGGTGGCGTCGGTTGCTGTAAAGTATCTGAAAGGCCGCGCATTTAAAAGTCATAATAAACCGCGATAAAACCCGTAAAATTGGTTTTATTATAATGAGTGAAATTCGCGTACATATTAGAAAACAATCTATGATATTTCACATATTGTAATGCACTAGCTAAGAACTAAAGTTACCGATATCACGCGAAGAATATTCACGTTGAAGTGGCAATGGGCTAGTCACACACTCAGAAGAACGGATGGCCGATGGGCCAATAAAGTTCAAGAGTGGAGGCCGCGTTTAGGTAGACGAAGTGTTGGTCGGCCATTAACCAGGTGGGAAGACGATCTCCGTGCAATGGTAGGTCCGTGTTGGATGCGTATGTCAGGGGATCGGTCGTCTTGGCGTTCATTGAGGGTGGCCCATGTTCAGCAGTGGACGGATAAAGGCTGATGATGGTGATGATGATGATGAATGTACTAGCACTCGCAGCTACGTCCGCAGCTTTAATGATTATTTATAGACCGCAGTGACGATTTTTAATATATTTCTAGCTCATATTATTAAAGTCACTCATTAGACTAGTGAAAGTCAACGTCCAAGTCAAAATTTTTTATTCAAAGTAGTACCATCAAAGTATCTTTTTGAACGTCAATTGAGTCTACCACCGGTTCCAAAGCAACCCCACCGAGAAGAACCAGCGAAACAAACTTAGTGGAACTAATGTTTTCAAATATTCTATTACATAAAATGAAATACATACTGTGTGCTGCGGTGAAATAACTTTTTAAATCGGATGAATGATATTGAATATTACATTATACATTTTAGGTTATAACCAAGCAACTGAAAAACATTTACAAATACAATTTTATGGCAAATAAAAACAAATAAATTTTTTACGTGCTTTCTACGCAATGATGAGTTGATATTTTATTTTTAAATAAGAAATATACTGTATTTTTATCGAAAACTATTAAAACAGTGTTAGTACATTCGAGGGCGGCAGCCACTTCCCTCATCACCCGTGAAGATTCTTGTCAAGATGCACTCCTCTGCCTTGGATAGGAGGCCTCTCGTTAAGAGCCTTAAGGTGTACGGGATCCTGCCGGTTTTTCGACTAGGGCAATAGGTACTGATACGGAAGTGGAAGCGAATCTGATGCGGCAGTCGTACGGCAAAAGCTAGACGGCTACTCAGCGTCCGGTCCTCGAGCAGTTCCCCCTGGGTATGGTTGCTTTGGTGAGTATGTGTGCCGGTCGACCCTCAGGGAGCCGGGGACAGAGTGTTACGATGACCCTGGCCAGCGCACCCTCGATAATAAGTATCCGTGATGGGCGGCGCTGCGTCACGATCAGATTAATAATGTAAGGGAGCTTAATTATTTAATTAATTGTCAATCATATCCTGGCTCATTATTAAGTAGTACCTGGTTGACCGAGCATTTGCTCGGTACCCTAAGTGATAAAATACGATATAATTTTTCTTCAAAAAAAAAAAATGATCTTAAAAAAAAAGGAAAATAAATTCGGACTGGAGATTCGAACCAGGCTCGTTCGAACTTAACTGCCTAATCTTACCACTAAGCTACCATGACATATTATTTGATAGCGAAATTTACGTTCGTATTCTAATCATATTTTATCGATGCCTCAAAACACGGATAAAAAAAGTTTTCTAAGAATGTATCCTAGCTAGATCGATTTATCGCCGTTTTTAACACATGTATACAAAATTTCATGAAAATCGTTGGAGCCGTTTCCGAGATCCCGATTCTATATATATATATATATATATATATATATATACAAGAATTGCTCGTTTAAAGGTATAAGATTATATTGAAATGCATAGAACATTACCATAGTATATGTAACTATCTGTTGCCCGCAGCTTCGCCTGCGTTAACTAAGATGTACAACTGAATCTTGGTACGCAAAATAAGTAACTTATCTGATTGATTTTTACACCTTGTGTCCGAAAGACCCCAATGTCTTAGGGAACGGAATTTTTTCAAAAAAAAAATTAGCCCTATGTTACTCGTGTATAATGTAATTTCGAATGGTGAAAGAATTTTTGGAATCGGTCCAGTACTTTTTGAGCCTATTCATTGCAACCAAACAAACAAACAAAGTTTTCCTCTTTATAATAATATAATATAGTGTAGATATGTATTTTTACATATGTAAGACTAAATAATGACTAGACTAAAAAGAATACTAATGTTATATATGGGTCAATCAACTATTCTTTGTAAAAACCTTGTCCCTACCCATAATATATTTATATGACTCACAAAACAAATCATTTACCAAATTTCATATCATAAACAGTTTTTAGAATACACAGTGTTGATATTAAACGCAATTTCATTATCAAGATTCAATTACTTTTAATTATTTTAATGGTAACTTAGTTGACAAAATCTCCTTCCCATACAAATAATTGCTGTCCTCATGACTAGTTCAATTATTCATTGACACATTATTTTAAAATATTGTATGAAAACGCATTAATTTCCATTTTTTATTACAATCTATAATACTTTCTTAACCTGTTTACATGCTTTCCAAATTTTTAATGTTTAATTTTACTATTTAAAAAAAAATAACAAACTGTGTCCCTAAATTTCTTTCAAAACTGCTGTCCACTAAGTTGTAGCCTTTGAAAGTTCTGAAATAAAAACATGGTTGGCCATAGTAATCCTAAACGTATCAATGAACGTCAGAGGATGATGCAATAGCATTTCACCATTTTGTTTGCGCGGTTACCTCGCGTTAGAACCACTCAAGTCGTTCAAGGAAGAAGGTGTGTTAATTAAGTGTCTCCTAAGTTCTCATTCAAAAAGTGGTTAATATACATTATTTTTATTTGTAAATACTTGCATATTGTTTTGATTATGTCTTATTTACAATACTAGAAAGCATTTTCGTGTTTATTGAACAAGACAGTGAGTACGCTGGTATAACCTATAAAATGTCTCTTAAGTTACCGGTCACTTACGTTACTTTGATGGTAACATAAGAGACATCGTGATAACTTAAGAGACTTTTTAGAGGAGTTAGAAAAATTATTAATGTTTTTGACATGCTGGTGAATGTCCGGTATTTATTTTTATCATACAATTTCGGTCATATATTAGTTAATGACGACGTGTGAATATGGCGAAGCTTCCTAAATGCTGCCCATCCTAATTGAATCCTCCTATCGGCTCCCCTCTCGAAGTTATGTCGACCTAGCTAAAAGTATGCCCAAGGTAGACATACTCTTGCACGACTTCGAGAGTTTTGCCATCGACGTTAACTGGCCTAGCGAGAACGTGCTCATTCAACATTACTTTCGTCTTGTCCATCCTAATTCATTATAAATTTCATCCTAAGGCCCACCCGTCGGGAGAATTCATTTAGACTATGCAGCATCTCCTGCAAACCCTCTAGCGACTCGGCCAATATAACGATATCCTCGGCGAAACGAAGGTGTAAGAGATACTCGCCAATAATATTTATGCAACATTCTGCTCAGTTTAAAGTCTTGAAGACGTCCTCCAAAGCATTTGTGAACAGTTTCGGGGAAAGAACATCCCCCTGTCGCACTCCTCGATGCAGTTGGATTGGTCTTGTTTGACTTCCCGGAATCAGAACTGACATAAAAGCGGCTTCGTATAATCCTCTCATCACTTCGAGTATCGCCAATCGACCTGACATCGCTGCAGAGCTTCCAGAACAGCCCAGGTTTCAACATAGTCAAAAGCTTTCTTATTGTCCACAAAGGCAAGGCACAGTGGCTGGTTGTACTCGTGGGTCTTCTGTACAACTTGCCTTATGGTGTGAATGTGGTCTATGGTGCTAAATCCTCTTCGAAACCCAGCCTGCTCCGGTGGCTGGAATCCATCGAGCTTTTTAGTGAGGCGGTTCGTCATGACCTTCAAAAACAGCTTGTATATATGGCTTAGAAATGAAAACATATAAATAATAAAAATGGCTTCTTAAAAAACAGAACGACCTCGCTTCCCTGCTACTCCTTGAGGGAAATGCCCCGATAAACCACGAAATCAAAAATCTTTAGCAACTCTCTTAAAACAGGTTCGCCATCTGCTTTAAGAAGTTCAGTCGTAATTCCGTCCTTCCTCGGTGCTCTTCCCCCTTTCAGCTGCTTAAGAGCCAGACTAACCTCATCCAAGCTGATGTTCGGAAGCTCGCCGGGGAGGTGTCGTGTTAGGCTGGCACGCGGATCGTTATTCCGGGGATCGGGTTGAGGAGCGTGAGACGCATACAATTTGCCATATAAATCTTCGATCTCCGATAAAATCTCAGGCTTTGAAGAAATGAAAAGTGGTAAAGTCTATCTCATTCCTCGTCACAGCGCTGGGGCTTTGCCAGGTCCACTTTCCATGGGGTTTCTTTTTAAAATACGAATTCATTAAAAAGAGCCCCTATTTCTCGAGAAAGTTGACTAGCATTTGCCCCCTGTGGTTACGACTGCCGACACCATGTGGCCCTAAAAACGATTCGATACCTAATCGTACTCCTACTTTGGCATTGAAGTCCCCCATAACAACATTGAAGTGGGCCTTGGAGGTGTTGTGTAAGGCCCTGGAGACATCCTCGTAAGTTGCCTCTACTTCGTCGTCAGAGTGTGTCGAGGTTGGTGCATATACTTGTATCACCTTGAGGCTGTATCTCTTGGTAAGTTTGATTACGAGATATGCAACCCTACTCGACACACTTGAGACTTCGACAATGTTGTTGACAAGGGACTAGTGGACGAGGAATCCCATTTCACATTCAAGCATTTTTTACTTGTGAAGGTTCACGCTGGTAAAAATAAAACGTATACTTACGCAAGTCAAGCCTTAGGTGATATTGAAGATGATGGCGAGTTTCAAGTTATGTTTCTTCGGGCTGAAAGTCTAAGTCGAAATTTCGATTAGACTAAAAGATGTAGCGTATAATGAATTTCATGATATTATAAAGATTCTTTCTGAACCTAAAATACTTAATGATAAGGACCGAGTTTATTATGAGTTTGAAGACCCCTTAGATATTTTTGAAAAGTGATTGTGTTGGTCTCATTATTAAACATTATTTTTAAATTAGTTAATGTTATTTAGTTCCTAGTTTTAGATAGTTTCTATTTTTAGTGAGTTTATTTCATAAAGAATCTTAGAGAAACAGATAAGCTTCTTTAACGTTATGGTTCTCACTTTTGTATGTAAAAGCATTTAATTTCAAATATTCTGATAGTTAAACTCAAGAAATATTATAATTTTGTTAAAATTTATATTAATAAATATTTTTTATTTTCTTTATAATTATTGTAATTTACCTGAACCGTTGTATTCAATATGTTGAAGTACCAAAGTAACTATTCCAGATAGTAACCTAAGAGAAATCTGTCTTTTATGTTACCCTGTTGTCCCTAAATATTGATTTCTAATATTACAAATAACTCAGATACTTTAATTCATGTGTTAGAAATTAAGGATGAATAACTCTTTCTATGCAGTAACAAGTAGATTATAGGCAACGCCGATCTTATAATTTCACCGGATTATTGATTTATTAAAAAAAATATTATGTAAAATAAGAATGAGTAACATAGGAGACACAATAGAGTGCTTTATTGTTCAGCATTTTCTTTTTGGGCCTTATTATTTATATACATATGACAAGTTCTAGCGTAAATCTTTCTAACAAAGTCGTTTTATAAGATGTTTATAATATAATTTGAGTCTGCAAAAATATTTCTTTTCGGTAACATAGTGGACCAGATTTATGACATCAAGAGATAAAAACCTACATATAAGGCAGACAAATTATAAAACTGCACTGCCAACGACTGAATGACATGGATTAGTAAATATTCTAATAAAGTGGAAAGAAAACGTAAAAGAAATTCGCCTTTTTTTTTAAATTATCTTTTTTAAAAATCCTGACAAAATGTACAAAGAATAGTTGATTGACCCATATATTCAGTTTTACATCACCTATTACGATGACTGTAAGTTATTAATTTTCTTTTAACTATAAGCTCCTATGGTCGTTTATACACTGCAAGACGTTTCAAACACATAAAACCTAAGCAGCAGCAGTAAGCAGTATTCACCGTGGCCTGGCGGTCACACTGTTTTATATAAGTACATAATATATTAATAATTTTAGCTATAAACAAAAACCAAACTTACAAACCCGACGCCATGAACATGGCGGGGGGCAACCCCCCAAATTTTTAACGTCATAGGATGATCCAACCGGATCACCCCATTTCCGATGACGCATAACGGTCACTAGGACCATTAGCATAGATCCAACCGAAAAAAAAAAAAAAAAAAAAAAAAAAAGCTATAAACAAATCCGCATAAAATCTAAGTTATCGTCAATTACGCTTAATACCTCTTCCCTACCTGCGGCGCGAGGGGCGCGTGGCGACCTCGCATCTCGGTCCTCACAGCTCACTCCTCAGTCCTCACTTCCTCAGCACTCCTCAGTCCTCCCACGATTCCTCACTAGAGAGGACGCATCGACGCGATCCGTGCGCGATTAAAAAAAAGGTTGTAATTCTGTATTAAAACGTGTTGTGTGTGTAAGATTTTAGTGACGTTTGGATTTGTGGTGAATGTAAGTATATTATATTATGTGTATATTATCATAAACTTACATTTGTGGCAAAAGGTCAAAGCTCCGGAGGCTTTTTTAATCTGTTTAGAGATTGTATCGGTATATGTTACACAAATAAAACATATTACTTTAGAATAAGTATTATCAATTTTTTTTTTAGTAAATATTAAGTATTTTAAGTATAATGAATGTACTTTTACTTTGTGTCTCTAGAATGCGCAATCTTTGTATTACCTATAGCAACAATAATAAGGATACCTACTTCTATGATTTGAAATCATACAGTGTTCTACGATCATTATTCTATATTTTATTTAAAAAAATGTGGGTAATTTAAATTAGAAATTCTTTAAATGGCATAATTTTATGGAAATTTATGAATGTCGAATAATTTTATTTTGATAATATTCAAAAAGCTTCTAGATTAAAAAAAAAAACTTTAACTACATCCTGGATAATATTCCGGTCGATTCTCATCAGACTAAGACATCTAGAGATTGGTCTAGAAATGGTATATTTCTTATAATCTGAAAGTCAGCCATACCTACTACCTGTTACTATCATAATAGTATCGCTTGAAGTTCGTTTATGTCTCTCGGGATTTGGGTGTATTTGAAGAACAACATGTTAAGTAAACATAATATAAATGTGAAGTTTGTTTGTTTAGATGTGTGTGACTAAACACGAATGGAAGCTTAACAGATTTAATTGAATGTAGATTTTGTTGTGGAAATAATAATAATATTTAGATTTTTTAAAAAATTAAATATAAAAATAAATATTATAATGAAACTTTTACCGATTTTATCGCGGTTTATTGAGTTTTTTTAGGTAAGTAGCTTAATAAAAGCTTAATAATTTACAATCATGTCGAAAATACATAATACATAAGTAGGTACTAGAATTACCAACTGTTATTAAATTAAGGCCTTTTTATTGATAATTTAAATTTTTTAACTGTAGTGATATGGATAATAAGTACCTATATTGTTTTCTTATGTTTACGCGAATTTTACTAATTATAATGAAACAACTTTTACGGATTTTATCGCGGTTTATACAGTTTTTTATGAGCCCGACGTTTCGGATACTTTACAGCAACCATGGATATTTTATTACATCTTAAAATGCACATACACATTTCTAAAGGATCTTTTACATCTATAAACGCTGTTTGAAGGTTTCGGATTTGGGGAAAATCTTAGATAAGGGATAAGGGGAGCTATCGGTATATTAAAGATTGGGGTTCGAATTCCCCTGTATACATTTAAATATACTATACATATAATATACATTGATCGGGTATGACTGCAGCAACATTTACAGCTAAATAAAAAATGTAACATACGAGTAGAGCTGAAGTCTATTTTTCTTAGAGCAAAGTTTTTTTTTTTCATAACACAGACGAAGTCGCTGAACAAAAGTTTACTTAGTCGTCAGTAATCATCATAATATTTAATACACATAATATAACAAAGCCTCTATAATAAGGCTTTATGTGTAATAAGCTACAATAATCGGAGGTCAGGGTTGAGTGGTCACTCTTTATTGTCCAAGAGTGCCTTTCCATGCGGATGTAATGTACGATGGATTATGGAGGGAGAAGGTCGGGATTTTTGGATTAAGTAGTTTACATTCGGGAGCCTCTAGTGAGGCTTTATGAACTGAACAAAAATAATATTTTGTGATTCCATTTTTAAATTATGTTGTTGTGTTATTATTTTTATTTGTTGCCAAGCAGCTGTGTGCTGTTTTTTCTTGTTTCATGTTCAAGCAGAAAAGTAAAACACAAAAACTTAGATCTAGCCGGACCTTGGTTAATATAATTCGGGGATTTTTGTTATTTTTTATCCTTATTCTTATATCCTTGTTGCATAATGCCGTATTCAAAGTGTTTAATAGATGTATATTTCGTGTTTACGTATAGCTGGCGTTAATAGTACAGTCAGTTAGTATGGCATTCCGGAAATACCAGTGTCAATTAATAAAGTCATGTCCTTGGACACTTATCAAAGGAGTTAAATGATTATTTGTAGGAATCCGGCCAAGTGCGAGTCGTTATGCTGACTGGAATATTTATAACTAGCCGTTGCCCGCAGTTTCGCCTGCGTTAACTAAGATTTACAACAACATTTATATATGGTAGAGCAGTGCCCCGCGTTCCCGTGGGAATACGGGGATATCTATATAATCTGATGTATTAGCTAAAATATTATGAAGTTTCATCAAAATCCATTCAGTAGTTTTTGCGTGAAAGAGTAACAAACATCCTCACAAACTTTCGAATTTATAATATTAGTAGGATGAGTGAGAACCCCGCTAACATAGAAAACACTACGAAATGTTTGAATTTGTAAGCATTTACTTTAGCGATTCTATTTGCAAATTTACGGCTACAGAAATAATTATTATGACCATTTTTTGATATTGAATAAAAAAATATTCTCTTAGAAATTGGCAAAATATCAACGTAATTTAAATTAACCATGCCCAGAAAAAAACCTGATGCCATGACAGAGGTCATCTTGAGTCTACTGCTAATAATTTAGTCTACTTCTACAAAATTGACTACAACAATACATTTAGTGTAAAGCATATTGCAATCACAAAGTTTAAAATTAGTAGTTAAAACTGATAACACGAAAAGTGATTACTTATAGCTATAACTTACAACTATTTTATATTTTGAAATCTAAAAAACGTAGTTTGAATAAATATTATTTATAACTATTATCATAATATACTAACAATCATGGACATTCTAAAATAATTTTTAGTATGCACGCTTGCTTTTGGAAATAATTCTGTCGATAAATATATTTCCTAAAATATACTTTCAATCTATGACGTAGTTTACACATTTTTAAGAAACTATACACCGTGAGCGACTAAGGTTCAGTGGCGGGTAGACTCGGCTTCTTATGCGAGAGGTTCTGGGTTCGATCCTGACCACCCATGTGTGCCTTGACCCTTGCCACCTAAGCAGAATACCATCGCTCCCTTACCGATGAAGGAAAACATCGTGAGGAAGCCTGCATGCCTGATGAGATTGAAAGTTTTTGAAGGTACCCAATGCGGGCGTGCCAGCACGTCAGTGAACTATGGCCCATTAGTCTCCTCGCCTGATTTCGAGGAGGAGACCCGGTTGATACTTTAATTTTTTGATACACCGGGTCCAACGTGTTGAATCGTTTTGGTAGACTATCAACGGAAGTTGACACAAGTAAATTACCGATTCTAACAAACGATAGTCCCTTTAACACTCAGAGGATATTCTCCTAAACAAACAACAGCGGTAACATGGGGTTGTGTTATCTGCATATTAAGGGACTGTCATAATTTATTCCACATTTATTTCCAATTCTACTAATGATTAACCCATTTATCTTTGTTTTATCTTCAAGGTTGATTTTTTGTTTCGTTTCGGGTTTCATAGATTTATGTTAAACTGGTTATCGCCTTTATTCGTTTATGTTTAGATTCGTATTCAGACGGGCTATGATTATTTTCATAACCATTGCTCGTATTATGATTAACTTCTTGTCAAACCTTATTAATAACATACATGCTTCTACACCTAAGTGCACTCAGAATCTTCTATTTGACGTGCCAATATTTACAAAAAAAAAATGTTAAATCATATTAATATACAATATTTTAAAAATCTGTGGGGCAACTAATAAGGTAATCTTATATCATCCAAATGTTAGGAATCAAAATTTTGTATGTACTTTTAATTAGTAATGTATTTGTAAACATTTGCTGTTTTGTCATTTACTTCAGATTCTCTTCTTTATTTGTTAATTTTGCTGATATTTGTTTTTTGCAAAACGTAGCTGCCTTTTTATTTGCAAAATATGGAAACCTAATTTGCTAAAGAAATAGTAAAGTTTGTGATAAAATTAAGGCTCTATAGAACTTTTTATTTCCTTCATAAAAAATAAAATGATCAATATATCTAATGTTTACACCTTCATCATCATCATCATCATCATCATCATCATCATCATCATCATCAGCCTTTATCCGTCCACTTCTGAACATAATATGTTCATTACATCTTAATCAATATTGAAAAATAATGTTAAATTATGATTAAGTTTTACATAGCGTTAATTAGCCTAATTTAGAGCATAAAATGAACCCAGTAAGTACCAAATGACACCAGTGTCTTTGAATCAGTTCGTTGACACCTCGGTGACGTAGGACGTGGTGGAACATGTGCTAAAGTCTGCGAATGGCAATCAGCACGAGCACAGAATACTTAATAATTAACCAGCTTAATTGAAATTCCTAGATCATCACTAGATATCACACAATCAACAAAGACAAATTTTATCTTTTTAATTTCACACACGGCAATTCAATTGGCGTTACGACTTTCGCGTGTGGTAGACAAAATAGTTTTGTGTGGCTTACATAATTTTATAATTAGACATCCCAGTAGGCACATAAGTTTATGGTATACCAAAAATATTTGCGAATAAAACGTAGACGCAATTTTTAAATACTTTCTACTTTCAAAAAAGTACTTTGATAATGATTTAACGAAGTAAAACGTTGAGGTGACATTGCACTTGTGTCTCGTACACGTCACTTGAAATACATTCTCCCGCGTAAATGATTCTTACTTTGGAGATATTTTCATCTTTAAATGGGCATGATGATTTCTAGAAATTTTTTAATTAATATATACGCGGCGAATAGATAACTTAAAAATTTATTCGAGGCGGTGAAGGAAATGAAATACGAGATAATTACCTCAAGTTTACTATACGTAGAAATGAAAGAAATACGAAAATACAACGAACAAACGATGATACGCTATTTCGTATTAATCTTTAAAATATATTATTTATTATTTTATACAAATACCTTATTTCAATGAATAAATAAAAACAACAGGTCCCTTTTTATTATTTCACTAGCTGTTGCCCGCGCGACGTACGTACGCGAAATAACATTTTTTACACCTTGTGTCCGAAAAACCAAAATTTCTTACGGAACCCTATTTTTATCAGAATAAGATTTAGCCTATGTTACTCGTGGATAATGTAGCTTCCGAATGGTGAAAGAATTTTTGAAATCGGTCCAGTACTTTTTGAGCCTATTCATTACAAACATACAAACATACAAAAATAGGTACAAATCTTTCCTCTTTATAATATTAGTATAGATTATTGCTGTAATTAATTTGATTAAAACTTGTGTGTAAACAATACAGAAATAATTTATTGAATGTAAATCCATAAATATGATACATGTATTCCCACATTTCCCTATAAAACTATTTTGATTATGCACAGCGTCTCAATAATCATAATATATTTTACCTTTGCATATAAAGCTTAACGGTTACCATTTTCGTGGTAAGCTAGTCGCAAGTCAACTGAGGCAAAGGAAATAAAAGTGCCTCATTTCGTGAACCAAACTGCTTCCGTTAAGTTCTGATTTGCTGTGGATCTTATCGTCATAATGGAATTATAATCGGCATAGCCTTATTTTTGCAAGTATAATTTTTTATGACATATGATGATGTTCATTTAGGGATTCTTCAGGTTTATTACGTATACTAAGGAGTAATTTAATATACTTAAAACATAAAAAAAAACAATGGATAGCGAAGTAGACATGGTGAAATAGAAAAGAACAGATAAATGAAAAATTTTCAGTTCGAATAGTAGTATTATTTTCATAGTTTTAAATAACCATGACGTTCTAGTTTTCTTATCTTTGTAATATACTGCGATAAACTCATTTGCAAGACATTTAAAAGGCTAGTAAAAACGTATACATTTTCATCATTTATAGAGGTTCTTACGAGGTTGGAATGGAGTACCAAAAATTGGATGTACTACACCGCCCACCCTTTTTTTTAACGCCGGGAAATGCACTGAGGCATTGCGCTGGAGAGTGGGTCTCACCAGGCGGGTATGTGGGACTCGCTGCGCCCGAAAGCTGGTAAGTGGATGCAGCCGTACTAACTAAAACCCGGCGAGTGCCATCAACGCCGCCTTTGGTGGGGTGCCCCGGATCTGTTAGCAACAGGGCACCTCGACGGCTAATTAGTAACTAAGGGGACCGACGACACCTCCACAGAGGTCGTCCTATACCACAAAACAACCGCTCCCAACGAACGGACTGTACGCTGCGGTGAGGTTCACGTCCTCACCCCTTGCCCCCTGCTCCTTTGTCCCCTCGCCTTATAAGTGGGGTACAAAGAAAATCACCATCGCTGCCTAAGATAACCCCTCTTCATATGCCTTGCTTTAGTGATTATTAGAGATGGGTATATTTTTCGAATACAGAAGATAGGTCTATCGGAAAGTCGTTTCATCTGATGGTATGCGATATACGCCATCCATAGACAATCCCTACACCAGAGGAGTAGCACACACCTGGCGTTTCCAGCATAGAAATATAAAGAACAGTATATCTGTGGTTTCCGGCCTCTCAGATAGGAGCATGTTGAGCTTTCAATGAAACTTGCATCCAGTACTACTGCCTTTACTAAATCAATATTAGCCCTTGCTATCTCGTCAAAAAATATCAATTAAACCAATGCTTCTTCTGTGATATATACATTAAAAAACTCTTGAAAAGTCTTTAATAATTACAAAACAGGCTTTATCTTTTCTGAATATACGAATTAAAACGTTCTCGCCACTAAAAACATTACATTTCCACTTAAAAGCCATTAGCAAAAGTCCAAAAACAAAGAGAGAACTTGTTTTGCGTATTTCTTAAGGCTTTAAACCTAAACACGACTAACCAATATAACGTGAACTTTATTATATATTGTGGTCAAACCGGTCCCAGTATTGTTGCTAGCAGCTTTTGGTGCGACAACACCGACCAGAACAAATTGAGCTTCAGGACTTTGTGTTACAGAGATTGTATCATCATCATCATCATCAGCCTTTATCCATCCACTGAAGAACATAGGCCTCCTTCAATGAACGCCAATACGACCGATTTTACCACTCGCATCGAACACGAACCGGCAACTGCACGAAGATTTATATGATGTTACGTATTTAAGTCCAAATTATTATGCCCTTTTTACGGATAAGTGTCACTGTATATTTAAAAACTGACAAGGTATTCATAATAAAATAAGAATACCGATTTCTTTTTGCTAGCGACGATGGTCCAGTGGTGGAAGGACTCGGTCTCTATGCGAGAGGTTCCGGTTTCGATCCTGCCCCGCCCGTGAATGGGTTTTTCTAAAATTTCTAAGTGCACCCCAAACACGAGACCATCGCTCGCTCACCGGTGAAGGAAAACATCGTGAGGAAACCTGCATGCCTGATGAGATTGAAAGTCTTTGAAGATATGTGAAGTTCACCAATCCGCACTGGGCCAGCGTGGTGAACTACGGCCCATTACCCTCCTCGCCTGATTTCGAGGAGGAGACTCGTGCCCGGCAGTGGGACATAAAGGGTTGATACTTTACTTTTATTGCTTTCAAAAGAAGGCTCCAAAGGGACAAATCTTCATTCATTCTATGACTTAAATAGACCGCCAGAGCGTCATAGATTCTACTTAAAGCTTATCAAGTTGGTCAAAATATTGGTGCGTCCATTGCATGTCGATGAAAGGGTCGCGCGGTGGTCAGTAGTCACTGGTCGCCGGTCGGTGACTCACCGCGTTGGTCAACAATCAACATAGATACATAGATATGAGTTATATGACGCATGCGCTGTGACCTGCACAATGAATCACATGGGATTTATAAATTAAATTAAGAAAAAAATACTTATATAAATTAAATAAAAAATATTATTAATATTTTTTTGTTTTTTATTTAAAGGGGCATTTTAGTGCGTGTGTGTATGCATGAGTCATAAATTGTGTTTAAGTTTTAAGCCAGGTGGATTTAAAGAGGTAGATCGAGAAAAAGAAAGGGAATATTGCAAATTTAAAAGTCACATGATTTATTTTTGTAGCCGTATTTTATTTAGGGGTTTTTGCCGTCAGCTACGTTTCAGCCAATCCTAAATAGAATATGTTGCTCACTAATCTGATCCAATTTTTGTTAAAAACGTACACTGGTCAAATACTGAAAATTCTGCAGCTCAGCCAATTTCAATTTCTGCTGGAGTTTTTTTTTTCACAAAATGACAATTTCTGCTTTTGTGGCAAGCGTAGAATTAAAAGTACAGATAGGATTAATCGACGCACCTAAACACATTCCATTTTCCTGCTTCGGGTGTATCAAAGCTCGTTCCATAAGATAAGAAAACTATCAAAGTGTGCAACTGTTAAAGCAGGTTATATTTGAATCCATTAATTCGCATTATTAACATAATGATTTCTCAGTACAATCACAAGATGTCTGGACTCGCTGTTTTTGTTCAACCAGAATGCAAATTGCTCTGCGGTAGACATTTTTACCCCAAGGAAAAGTATTATTAATAATTGTACTATTGTATGTACCTAGTTGACAATAATAGAACTTAAAGAACTGTAAAGTGTCCACTTTCACCATTACCATCAGTGTAAGGTGTGATAGGTTTACATGGTAGTTGTAATAATAATAATATTGCGAGTTAGTGATAATAATGGTAGTTGCCTGTAATTTTTTAAGCTATCCAAATTCTTGCAAGAAAATTTGTCGATATTTGGGAAAAAATAAATAAAAGTAGTGTACTTTTTTTTCTTTTTGCTAGGCTTACAATATTTTTTGACATAATATCTAGCGTATACCTTGTTAAAATTAACATCTTGTTAACATCGTTAATATTTATAAAATACAAAATTTTACCACTCAGGCTGTTTACTCAGTAAAATATTATTTTATTGCGTAATGCAATCGCGGATTACGGGCATATTTTTTTTTTACTTGCAATACAGGTTGAGATCAAACTGGTTCGATCCGAAATGCTTTTAAAAAGTAGCCTGCACCTGTCGGCCGTCTTGTTCTGGCGTATACTGAGGTAATATGTCTCGCTAATTAATAAAATAAAAAGAAAGTAATGAATCTATACTAATATTATAAAGAGGTAAAGTTTGTGAGGTTGTGGCGAACCAATTTTAAAAATCCTTTTATTAATAAAAGGCTACGTTAATTGTGAGTGGTATATGTTATAATTTATCCCCGTACTCCCACGGGATTATGAAATAAGTGGGTGAAACCGCAGGGCGCTTTTAGTATAAAATAAAAAGACAATATTATTATATAAAAATATACCTACTAGTACTCTAATAATAGAAAATACTCAGTAGGAAAAATATGTCTCGTAAAATGAATGCTGATTTACGCGGCGTCATGATAAGATGATAATGACACTGATGATATTAACACTTATATTATGTCCCACTGTTGCCACGACAGTCTGTTACTCGAAATCAGGCGAGGAGGTTGTTGGGCCACAGATCACCGATGCGCTGGCCTAATGCGGGTTTATGAACTTTACACACTTGTAAAAACTTTTAATCTCATCTGGCATGCAGGCTTCCTCACGATGTTTTCCTTCACCTGAGAAGTTCAGATGAGCTGAGAAATTTAGAAAAAAACCATTTCACGGCACCGATCCTCGCTCAAGGGACGGTCCCTCCAGGGATGGATCCACTAGATATGCATGACTAAAAGATAAGCTCTAGCTTATAAAGCCGGGATCGCACGCTTGCCGAGGCTTGGCAAGCCTTCACAAATTGAAACGTGTGGATACAGAGTTTGTCTTGGCTTGCGTAGGTTTGCAAGGGTTTGTGGCCGACGACGAGTGTCGGTATTGTGCACAAGCCAAAGGGGTCGAAAGAGAATTTGCCGCATGCGCTTGCGAGGCGTCCACATGCTTGTGACTTGTGGAGGCTTGGAGCTTGAGGCAAACCACAAACGTCGGCCTTAAGCAAAAACTTGTTCATCACATATCTAGCTTTAATAGAAGTAATCCGTTCATATTTTCCATTTCACAAATTATCCTGTCAGGTTTTTTATAGTTACCTATTAATTTGACACAGGAAGTGACTGGAATTCGACGATAAGTAAACGAGTGATAAAACAACTATGCTGATAAAAAAGGACAGATTAAACAAAGAAGACGAGCTTTCGCAAGAACAGAGATATTATTAGAACATTTACATAGTCCGTGCGTTCCTGCACTTCCAGACAGACTCGGTCTAAGTTTGAACAATAATCTAGATTGTTAACATGTTTTAGAACGTTCAAATTGTTTTATAACTTGGAACGTGATTCTTCGAACTTAGCGACGAAATTTATGGCATTTTTTATGCGATTTTGAATAGAACACATTTTACGGCGATTAAGGCCGTACAAATGAGGTCACTCGGGATTACCCTAACCTTTGCTTGCAAATTGCAATGCTTGTTCTTTTGAGTTCACTCCTGGCTAAAATACAGCAATGCTGTTTTTACGAAAGAAATTAATAATGTGGGAGGTAAGTAAATTTTGCCTCCTTATAACTCACGAAACCTGTTTGTTGTTCGTTCCCGTGTAGTTTATGGCGAAGTTCGGCTTCCATGAGGTAATTTCTTCTGATTAAAAAGACTCATTAACGTAATAAGTGTTTTTTGAACTTATAAAGCCTGTAATAATAATGTGGAAAACGTGTTTTCTGAAAATACAATGAACTCGTCTTGATGTGAGAAAGCTATCTTGCACTTTAAAGTTACGTTAGATTTTTTTAAATTAAAAGAGGCATTTTAATAATGTTCGACCTAACTATATGTGTAGTATGCGATTTAAAAAAATAAATAAAATCAATAAAGTAGTCATAAAAGAAAAACGGACATAATTTATTTACAAAAAAGAACCATAATATAAATCCTTGTCCGTGAGCGACGGTGGTCCAGTGGTGGACGGACTCGGCCTCTTATGCGAGGGGTTCCGGGTTCGATCCTGACCCGTCCGTGTGTGCCTTGAAATGGGTTTTTGTAAATTTCTAAGTGCACACGAGACCGTCGTTCGCTCACCGGTGAAGGAAAACATCGTGAGGAAACCTGCATGCCTGATGAGATTGAAAGTCTCTGAAGGTATGTGAAGTTCACCAACCCCCACTGGGCCAGCGCGGTGGATTATTGGCCCATTACCCTCCTCGCCTGATTTCGAGGAGGAGACTCGTGCCCAGCAGTGGGACATATAAGGGTTGATACTTTACTTTTTTTTTTAATCCTTGTCCGTTCTATGTTTGTGGGGTAAAAAAAAACATTGCGCCGCCATTTTTTCAAAATGTCCTCTCACAAACGTACAACAACAAAATGGAAATTTGATAGAGGTTAGGTCATGAAGGGGGACCGTCACGTGGCACGCGTCATTCTTGATTTTAATTTAAAATTGCTTCCCCTCTTCACAACGAGAACATTTCAAGGACAACAGAGATACTTAATTTAAGAGTGATATCACGGTGTTGCTAGGGTTGTATAAGAAGAAGTAGAAGTATTTATAGTATTTTTATTTATTAGAAGCAATGAAATAAAAATACAATTTTGTCTCATTTTACAGTAAAGATGAATCGCATTAAAATACGAGATTTAATTGTTTTGTAATTGGTTTAAAAGGACCTTGTAATTTTTAGTACTTTTGTAAAACCTATTCGCGGTAACAGTGTTCCGTCAGTAAATATAATTCCACATAATGATTAATGAAACACAGATAAAACCACCCAACTAAATTAATTACTATTTCATTGTCAGCAAGATTTAAATCTATATTTGATGCGCGATTATTTTGCATATAACATTTTCCTATTAGATATTCTATATTAGTTTACTATTTTATTGATGTATCAATATTTATTATAATATTGAACTTTCGCATGGATAAACTTACACGTACGTTGATATAATGATGTGGAGATCTTGCTTTACCCAAAAGTTTGTATGCATAAGTAGTTTACAATTTATTTGTTACGATATAACAAAAGCACTGACATAGATTTAACTCTATAATAAATACGTAAAATATTAGTATCTCCTGTAACAATGAAGAAACCACATTGGGTCCCTTTACTTACTTACTTCCACATTATGGAGGGTATTTATTGACGACGGTCCCTACACTTGACCCACTTTAATATTCGATTATCAACAAAGGTAAATATAGATAAGGCATGGATTACGTTTTCTCTCGAATACGATAACAGATAACTCGAACGTGATAAGACACATAATTAACTATCTTAAACATTTCTACGGTATGTCTGATAATACGCACTAGTATTTACTTTTGTATACTCTGCAAAAGAAGGAAAATTTAATTATAATAAATCTTTACTACATAAAAACGAAAATTATACAAAAAAAAACTATGCAGCTTTAGTATTATAAGTTTCTGTTGTAGGTATAAATAAATATGATACCTACAACAGAAATATAGAAGCTAACGTCATCATATCTTAATTATAGAGTAAAAATGTAGAGTAGTAAGCTTCTTAACCACTCTGACAAAGAGGCAGTAAAGTAAATACCCCATCAAAGGAATGTTCAAAATAACTCTTTTTTGTAAAAATATTATTTGCTATAACTGCTTTTTATATATTATTAAGTTCGTATATAAAACTGTTTAAAAAATGCAGAAGATTTGGAAATGATATTACTTTAAATTTTTATTCTCAAATCTTAGAGTGCTTTCAACTTCCAAAATAGGGAGTGTAGAAGTTTACTTTACTTGAAAATGGACTTGGACCAAACTCAAGTTACTTTTCTGTTGCCCTCATAGTTTTGCCATTAATAAGCCCTATAGCTTTAGTGTATTGTTCATGTGTCTTATTACTAATAATGTAAAAATAAAACAAGCAAGAAGTATCCATGCAGCCGGAAGCGGAGAGAAATGTGAAAATTAAGTAATATGTATTAATGTTATGTATGTTATCAAAATGTTTTAAACACCAGTAATCAATACTTAATTTTAAAATAATCTTTTTTTTTCAATAACCTTTAGCAATCGTCAAATAAAATAGGCATTAATTGGCTAGAGTTCATCGTACCGTGCCTAAATTGCTTAACGGTGAGTATCATTAGGGTATAGGTTGGTTCGAAGCCTAATAAGTACGCATAGTACAAGATTGAAAAAAATATTTTATTTACAAATTGACAATCAATGATTTTGTGCACAATAGAACTAAACTCCGGGTTCGATCCTGACCATCCGTGTGTGCCTTGAAATGGGTTTTTCTAAATATATAAGTGCACCCCAAACATGATACCATCGCTCGCTCACCGGTGAAGGAAAACATCGTGAGGGAACCTGCATGCCTGATGAGATTGAAAGTCTTTGAAGGTATGTAAAGTTCACCAACTGCATACAACGAAGTGAGTGAAGCTGTGTCTATTTTTTTGGCAAATCCATCAGAATGCGATAGCACAAGAAGGAGAACTGATTTTGAATACAATAAATAAAATATTGTGCGCAACAATAAATGAGTTTAATATAACAGGGCGTATTTCGCGTACACGTTGAAATGCCAATGCTACGACCCGATTTCTACAACATTTGATATAGCTATCAGGTGACACTGTAACATTTCTTACTCTTATTACGTTTTCTATTCACTTTTTGTTTCATTCTAGAAAATTCCATTAAATTTATATTCGTTATTTCTTCTGTATTGTCTATGGTAGTGAGATTAATGGATTACAGCTTATGATTAATGAGTGGGAAAAATCGATTGTTGCATTTCTTTCTTAAATTGTTTATAAAGAAAGCACTTACATGGTAAGTGTCTTGATTGTTTTGGATCCTAATTAATAATAAATTAATTTATTTTATCTGTTACTGTTTTATGATATTAATCTAAACTGAAATAAATTCTATTTTAATACTAACATTTATTTGATTCTACAACTATCTACTAACATTTCGTAAAAGTGGACTTATATTCTATGAAAACTTAAATATAATATTTTAGCCAGTAAGTCGAACTTTGTAAGAAGTGGTGCCATTTTTGCATTACAGCCGAAGTGGGCTATCACGACGGAGGTGCCTCTTGCTCAAATGACAGTTCTCTTGAAAGTGACAGTTATGCTGTCGCGTTTCGTGCCGTTTGTAAGGGGGTAGGGAAAAGGAGAGGTTACCATAAGGCTCCTCCGACTGCTCGTTTGTCTCCCTTTGGCATTATTGTCCCATGTGGGTTGATATTCTACTTTTAAGATTTGATTTGTTGATATGTAGGTTGTTAATTTAGATACAATTACTTGCTTACGTGAAGTCCGTGTGTGCAGGTATGAAATGTGATAGCCGAAGTTTTGTGCCAAAATTCACTGAGCCATTTCGGAGCATAGATTGATTTCCGTCAGGATGCTTGAATAAACATCTAGAATAATCTAAATACGTATATAAATTTGTGCATATGTATCTAATACACACCTAGGTGTTCTCTGGGATTTCGTCTACCACGTTTATATTAAGAAATCTCTAAAGTAGATTGTCTTTTTTTTTCGAATGGACCTCTGCTGTTGGCCTGAAAGCCAAAGCTTCATCGGAAAAGTAGATGAGCAAATGGCTCACCAAAACATACAGTTTTTTTTCATTTGTTATTATTTTTTGGAAATTAAGTAGTATTTTCTTATTTAAAAGACAAATATTTATTTTATTTTCTATGCCAAATGTTATAGGTTAGGTAAAACGTATTGAAATTCTATGTCAGAAAACATTTAAATTCAAAGTACGGTCTAAAATCCAAATGAATTAATATACCATTAATAAGTTTATATAGGTAATTCCAAAACTAATATTGATCATTTCTATGATATATTTATTACTTATAATATAATCCAGCATGTAATAGATATTTTAGACATCTATCAAAATACGAAAATTTAAATTTTCGTTCCTAAATTACGGCAAAACGACTGAACGGATTGTGATGAAACTTGGTACCGGATGTCAATTGTTTTTATTGTTTATCGAATGTGTTTCAGATAGTGAATGGCAGTAGTTTAAGATTGAACTAGGCAATTTTAGATTTTAATGATGGTTAATAAGCCCATGGATTCCAGCTTTTTTTTTTTTTTTTTTTTTTTTTCGAAAGGTCTAGACTTTTAGGCCTGATGGCCTTTAAGCTCAATCGGTAGGTAGGTGAGCAGATGGCTCACCTAGTAAAATTCGAAAGGGGGGCGCCCCCCTCCGTGCCCAGCAGGGGGCGCGGTATATCGCGCGCGCTACTCTGGAGAGTAGGTGTTTGGCTAGTCAAATCCAATACGGTCGACGAGTCATTAGCGGATGAAGTTAAACTATTAGTCGGAGGGCCGGCCCTCCCCTCCCCCTCTGACGGGGGAGGTGGGTCGTGCGCGGAACCCGTCCAATCGACCGATAGCAAAGTGCTAACGGTGTTTTCACGGTTTTGATTAGTGTAGACTCGTATCGGATTCGAACCTAATCTTACCCGATCGATCCGGATCGATGTATTTACCATGTGTAGGGATCGACGTCGCTCACGACCCCGAGGCCCAAGCGGTGTGACTGAGTACCTAACCCCGGATGTTGTATTGTTATGTGTGTGTATTCTATCTTGAATTTCGCGTCGCGCTTTTGCGTCGCGCATTAATAGCTGAGATATTTCGTCAGCCGGATCGGTAGTAACGTGTTTAGGTAACCTAAAACTCTTTGAGACTGAGCTATCAGGGACATAGTCTGCCGCGCTCACTATGAGCGGGTTTGGGTGATGGAGTGCCTTTTCAAAGTGACGTACTGACATCTCTTTGAAGTGGCCCCTAATCGAATCTAACTTGAGGTCCCTATGTAGGTCGATGTTTCTTATGTACCATGGGCAACCGGTTGCTATGCGTAAGAATTTGTTTTGCAATATCTGCAAAGGTTTGAGTCGACTCTGTGGCACGTGCGCGAACGCAACACAGGCGTACGATATAATCGGTCTTATACACGCTTTGTATAAGGTAAGTTTATGCCTGAGGGGCATCTTACTTTTCTTGTTTATCAAGAAGTATAATCGACTTAAAACGAATTTGGCCTTTTTTATTATGTTATTTATGTGCGGCCTGAATGACATCGACCTGTCTAGCGTGACCCCCAGGTATTTCACCTGCCCTACTCTAGGGATTATGGTGCCGTTTAGTTTGATCGGCATCATTTGTCGACGACTCTGATCGAGCGTGCCCCTTCTCTTTGTAAATTGGATTGATTGACTTTTGTCTGGGTTAATCTCTATTCTCCATTTAGCGAACCACTCACCTAGTTTGGTGACGGCTTTCTGAAGGGAGCGAGATGCTGTCCTTGCTGACGTATGGGTCACATATAGTGCAGTGTCGTCGGCAAAGAGTGCTAGTTTTAACGCAGGGTTTCTGGGTATATCGGACGTGTACAGATTGTACAAAGTCGGGGACAGCACGGAGCCCTGAGGGACTCCGGCCCTCAGAGGTCTCAGGGAAGACAGAGTGCCTTCCACTCTATACCTAAAATGCCGGCCAGACAGGTAGTCGCGGATGATGATGACCAGCCTGTCCGGTATTTCTAACTTGTAAAGTTTATAGATTAGGCCTTCGTGCCAAATCTTATCAAATGCCTTAGCAATGTCGAAAAATACGGCGCACGTGTCGCGCGGGTTTCTTTTTTTATGAAAACCTCTGAGGATGTCTTCGGTTATACGATGCACCTGTCTAGGACAACAGTGATTTTCGCGGAAGGCGAATTGCTCGTCTATGAACAGTTTCTTTTCGCTTATGACGGTTTTCAACCGTCTAAGCAGAATCCGTTCATAGATTTTACCTAGTGAGCTTATCAAGCTTATGGGGCGATAGCTAGACGGTTCCGTGCCCGGCTTTCCGGGTTTGGGGATACCTATAACCGTAGCTTCTTTCCATATATCGGGGAATTTACAGCCCTTTAGGAGGGCGTTCATAATGTTTACTAGGAGGATAATTAGGGCGGGCGGTAGTATTTTTAGTACCTTGTTCGAAATCCCGTCCGGCCCGGGGGCCTTCTTGGAGTGCAGGTGTTTAATAATGTCTTGGACCTCTTCAACATCCGTCGGAGGGATTGGATCTCCCTCAGGCGGAGCCGAGGCCCTCCTCGCAACCTCCCGATTTACCTCCTCTATGTGGGGCCTTTGGGGGGAGACGTTGTCCGGTTGGTTTGGGGTGCATTGTTGTTCTAGCGTATCGGCTAGAACTTCCGCTTTGTCGGCGTCCTCTAGTGCAGGTTCGCGGTTTGGTCTATTCAAGGGGGGCATAGATGGCTCCCTTTTGTTTTTTAAAGATCTCGCGAGTGGCCAGTATGCCACATGTGAAGGTGAAATTTCACTAAGGAATCGATCCCACCGTTCCGCTTTGTTTTCAATGATGCGAGCTTTAACCTCTCTCTCAAGATTTCTGAGGGCGCGACGACACTCGTCTGTCCGGTAGCGCGAGTACGTGCGTCTAGCTGCGTTTTTTACGCGAATAAGGTCTTTAATGTCATCCGGGAGTTCCCACCTGCCATGTTGCGACGGTGTGATTTCCCTGGATGACTTCTCAATAGTCGCTACCAGATGGTTAGTGAGGTCGGAGCATGCTGATACAGCATCGTGAGGACTATCTATTATGTCGGGGATTTTATCGAGGTGACTCGATTTCAATGTTTTTAAATTTTCGCTTAGTAATTTATAATCTATGACCTTCTGTTTGTTGTTATTTGTATTGTTCAGAGGGTCTCCGAGTTGTATTAGAACCGGTCTGTGGTCCGAGTTAAGCTCGTGGATAGTTTCAATGGAATATACCTGAAGGGAGATATTCCGAAGAATCACTATGTCTAATATAGATGGCTGCTCGTACCGCTCACTGTTTGCGTGGCTGTAGCGAGTTGGCTCATCTGGGGCGATGACTACACTATTGAGATCATCGACTGCTCTGCGGAGAATTATTCCGTTTTTATTGTTTTCTCGGCAGCCCCATGCTTGATTTTTGCTATTTAGGTCGCCGGCTAATAAGACGGCGTTGCCTAATTCGGATAGCGTTTTTAAATCGCTGTAAAGCAGTTGCTTGTTACAGGATTGATATACCGAGGCGAGTACGATCGACTGATGGCCGGTCATACTCACCTGGCAGACGGAGGCCTCGAGAGATTCTAAAGCTGGCGGATCCATCGCTATGCAATGGAGGGGGCTCTTGTAGTAGATGAGCGTGCCCCCAAGCTGGGATCGTGTCCTGTCGTTCCTGACTATTTTATAATTGGGGAGTCTCGGATTTGACATGCTAGGTTTTAAGAACGTTTCCTGCACAAGGAGGACGTCAACGTCGTATTTCTTGACGAATATTTGCAATTCGTCAATGTTTGCTCTAATGCCGTTCGCGTTGAAAGACACTATTCGTAGTGAGTGGGGTTTAACTCTAGCCGTGGTAGCCATTTAAACGTTTGAGTTAAAGGCTTCGATCTGTTGGATCAAAGGGAGGTGATCGATTACCGCTTGTAACAGACCGATGCCTGAGCGGATTTTATCCGCTAGGGTCCTGAGCTCTTTTCGGTCAATAGACCTGAGGAAACTTGACACGATTGTCAAGTCGTCCCCTAAACTATCTGTAGTGGGTTGGGGGCGGGGGGCAGGGCGGGAGACTGCGTGCATCGAAATGCTAGCAGGGGGTCCCGTTGGTCTGCTTACAGCCGCTGTCGGGGGGGTTTGTACGGGTGGCGTGGTTTGGGCCGGGAATGTTACCGGCTTGTCCCACGCGTTTATTTGGGGAGGGGGGGCGGGGATGAATTCTTCATCCCTAGGCGCCTTGAAACGCGGGGTGGCTTTTTGCGAAGCCGTTTTCTTCGCGGCGGGCTTGGAGTAGCCCGCTGTTTTTACGACCCTACGCTTTACGGTCGGGGGGGCCTTTGGACATCCCCGATAGTTTGCCGGGTGGCCTTCGTTCCCGCATAGCACGCAGCTAGGCGGTTCGACGGCCGTGGCTCTGTCTCGAGAGCAGTCCGAGGTGCCGTGGTCTCCCAGGCATTTCACACACCTGGGGTGAGCGCAGCAGTTACGGGCGGAGTGCCCATAGAGCTGGCAACGATGACATTGCCCGATTATTCCCCTTTTACGTGGGGGTTCTACCCTCATACCTGTCATATTGCAGACGGCTTTTAGGTTGTAAATGGCTTTACCAGCCGGGGTCAAGGGGAGGATGACTAAAACCATGTTGTAAACATAGTTTGTCCTAGGGTGGTGCATTCTGTGCACCTCCTCAACTGGGAAGCCCTGATGGACCAGGTCTTCCTTGATATCGACCGTGTCCATCTTCTTGGGCACGCCTGCTATTACGACCCGGAGTACACGTTCTTCCTCCAGGGCGTATGTGTGGTAACCTATATTGTGCTCCTTAAGGAAGGCTGTAAGCCGCCTATGGTCGGCGGGAGTACTGACTTGTACGCGGATACCGTCTGCGCACGTGCGGGCCGATTTATGATAAATCTTTTTATCATATATCGCTTTTGAAATTTGGTTCCATGACTGCGTGTCTTGGACTATCACAGGTGGGGGGGTTTTAACGTATGGCTGGTCGGTGTCCATGCCCTCGTTTGGGGTGGACGATGAGCCAGCTGCAGGCGACGTGAGTTGTTCGCGCCTAGTTACATGTTGCACAGATGGTGCCTCTAATTGGGTAAGGTTCTCCGTAGAACCTTTTTTGTTGCCCTGAGGGGGCTTGGCGGCTGCTACCTTGGGAGCCTTGGGTGGGGGGGATGGCGCAGAAGAGGTCGTGGACTCTGGGTCCGGGCGACGCCTCTTCTTTTTGTTGCGGACTTCGGTGAAGCCGCAATCGTCCTCCTCAGAGGAGGTGCCTGCGATGGACATCTCCTCCTCAGTAGGAGTCGCGCTTGATGAGCACGTTGATAATGACGACTTTGTCGTCGAAATGCCGATGTTTGACGACTGAGATGCAGGAGAATCGCTGAGGGTGATCTTCGGCTTGATGAGCTCTAATTTTTCATCTAAGTCCGGGTATTGACTAGCTAGTTGCCTTAGTAAGTCCTCTGGGGACACATTTTTAAAATGATGATACACCGCCATGTTTTATTGTTAAAATTTTCTTTTGTTTAAAAAAGTAATGGGAATGGAATGTCTATTGTTTAAACTAATTCCATTGTGTACTTTATCCCAGCCGCCTGTGCGGTGGGTGTGTATTGTTCGATCGACTACCTGAGGTAGATGTGTGTATGATATCGGGTAACTTACGTGAAATATGTTTGCAAAGTGCGATCCCACTTTGCACTATTCGCACGAATACGAAAACGGCACACCGCGCCTAACAACACCGCGAGTGGTACCGGCACACCACGAAATCACAAACGGACGTCCTATACGAGCGCAGAAAACCTATATGAGGTTTCCGCGCTAAACGCGCTGAGCCCGGCGGAGCTCTTCACTAAAAACACTTGTACTAACGTAGCCGTGTGTAAACATGGGAAGCTTGAGCGTCTAACCAGCAACAACACAGGACGTTTTGGCTTTATACCCCTTCTTGCTTTCGCAATAGACGAGTTACCAAAACGAACGGATCACTGGGTTTACGGTCACTCACTAACGATCAAAACAATGAACTCAGCGTAAACAAAGCTCACTGATCTAACCTATCGGACGGACGACTGTACGCGCTGGCGGACGCGCACCGAATGGATTCCAGCGACCGGATCATTGTGTTTATGAAATTGAGAAAGATGTGTCGGTCACGTTTTATTTTATTAAGCTCGTGATAGATGACTGAGAGCGTAAGAGATAATCGGACTTATTGTGAGAATAACCTACAAGTTACAACTCTTGTATCTCTTTGCATGTATTCCAGACCTTTCTACAGATATGAAGGCTTGTTAACCATTTATTTTATTATTATGTTAATAGAAATAGGATAGATATATATCCGGTGTGGTAAACGTCGGGTTCCGCGCACGATCCACCTCCCCCGTCAGAGGGGAGGGGAGGGCCGGCCCTCCGACTAATAGTTTAACTTCATCCGCTAATGACTCGTCAACCGTATTGGATTTGACTAGATAAACACCTACTCTCCAGAGTAGCGCGCGATATACCGCGCCAGCGCCTCCTGCGGGGCACGGAGGATGGCGCCCCCTTTCGCATTTTTCTAGGTCAGCCATCTGCTCACCTACCTACCCATTGAGCTTAAAGGCCATCAGGCCTAAAAGTCTAGATCTTTCGAAAAAATGGTAAACGTCGTCTATGATAAATTCATCCGGGGCCCACTAGCCCGGGTAAGATGCGTTGCCTATGCATTACTCTGTCTGTTTTGTCCTTTATTCTAGAAACACGAAAAAGTTGTGCTTTTAAATCTTTTTGTTGGTACTAACAGCGTTCCACGGCTTTACCCGCGTATTTTTTATTCCCGTGGCAGTACAGGGATAAATTATAAACTATGTGTTATCCTGATGTGTAAGATATATTTTTGGAAAGTTTCATCGAAATACATTCTGTAGTTTTGGTGTGAAAGAGTAAGAAACATTCCATACAACCATAATCCATATATTATTACGAACTTGCGCATTTCAAAGATTAGTAGGATACAATAAAATAACATTTTATGGACATAATATTCACCAGGTACTAATAAACCACCAGGTACGAATAGTGAATTCCGATATATGTATGTGTAACAACCTAAAATATTACATAACTACCGGTTCTTTAATATGTAACTGTTACGTACACGTTTTTGCCAATTTTGAAAATTTCAATTACGTATCAAGAAATCGATGTGTGAGATAAATTTATATTTTTTTCATCCGACATAAGTTTTATAGCAATAAAATTAAGCGTTCGCTTGAGCGTGTAACCAGCCTGACTATCTGTCAAGGAAACACCCCTCATGGCATGCTCCATAGCACGTTGAGCTATGGCAAATTTTTGGACCAGTCGCAAATTTAAAGGCCACGGATAAAGGGCAAATAAGTTTCAAGGGTGGAGAAGGTAGAAATATGGAAAGATCGGCCATTTACCGAGAGAGAAGACGATCTCCATGCAGTGATCGGTTAGTGTTTAAAACCTATGTTTAGCAGTGGACCGATAAAGGTAGATAAAGATGTTGATGATGATGTAAAATAAGCGTAAAGAAAATTAGTGTAAAGAGTAAATAGTGTACTAGGAAGTAGGTATAGAGAATAGCGCTTTCCTTCTTATAAGTCTTAATTCGAACATCTGTATTATGATCATAACTTACTCATATACATAATATTATAGGTGTTTTATTAGCTATCGTAATATCTTATCTTCAAATTTTTTAATATCTAAATAAAGTGGTAACGAGTCCCGTATCGAGGTGTCTTAAATCTGAGTTGTAAAATAGAAATCCAATTTAATGGAAGGACACGAAGTTTTTTCTTAGCTATAAATATAACCTTAAACATTAATTTGATGCCATCATCATCATCTTGTCCACTACTGGACATGACTGCACAATTGATGGTCTGCAAAAAAGAAATACACATAACATCTTGGAAATCCAAATATTTATAGTGATGATACTCAAATTGCGCTTGTATTTACATAATATATTTTTTTAGTTATAACCTTTGGTGAGCTATAGCCATATACAAACCTGTATTTTATTACACTTTACCATTAAATTAAGGAAATAACTACACGTAAGTGCTTTGATTTGATTTGTACAAATATTTTTTTATTTTTTAAAGCCGCCTACCCGGAACTCACTTAGGCAGTGCATATCCGAAGTAAAATCACTGCAAGCGCCTTTAGCTGCTTTTTGAATGTCCCTGAGCTCTAGGCAATAGGATCACCTCAGCTTAGCACCTTGATAGTATTAGATAGCCATCTCATTTGTTTATAATTATACCCAAATAATCAACAAAATTGAGCTTGAGCTAAGCAATCACATTTTTTGTATGTTTTGCCCTTTGAAAAAGTTGTTTTTAGAATCGTTTTTAACACGGAAAATATCTTGCTGCAGCCACAAACCTGTTTCCATGTCGAGGCAGCCGATTTAGGCTGTAAGGTAATTTAAAAGCAATTCGTTTGTATTATAATACGGGCGGATATATGCGACGTATACGGCCACAAATGCCGCATATCCATTTCTGGCGGTGATTTGTGGACGGCCGCACGGAATTATAAATACATATAATAATAAAATACATATAAGTGTATTAAAGGAAAAGTAATTTGACAAAGAAAATGATCTTACAAGCTTTTATTTATTTCATCATAAGGAACCAAAGACAGATCGTCGGCTGCTTATATTCGAAACCAAGTTCTCTTCGTCCACTCAATTAAAAACCCACTTTATTGAAATTGGACCAGACTTTAAAACTGCGATGACTCTATATTACTAACAGTTTATTGTTATATAATGTTACTCTAAAACCGAAATAACATGTGTTATAGAAGTTACAATTATTGATCTTACTGAAAACGAACGACACGACTAGGAGTTATAACAATGGTCTACGGGATCTTTAAAAAACTTACAACCAAAGTCACCGTTAGTAATTATTATTTGTTCTCCTACAAGAGTAGTTATGTGCAAAAGATGCGTCGTACAAAAAGCGATTCATTAGCCAAGTTCTGGTCGTCAATGAATTATTTCTTGAAATTTATTTTAGGGGGATAGCAATCTTGTGATTAATAGGACATTGTTAATATTTTGAACTATGAAGCAGAAGGATCTGGTATGAATAGCCGCCTCTTCCGTCGAGTAGTATCGCGGGCCATTGTTGCCGCAACCTTCACGCCTTTCACTTCGGTTGGGAAATTGAATTATAATTGTAACATTCGCGAACGTTTACCGAGACTTACCATCAGCTTACAGTCGTAGATATTGATTTATGTAAAAACATTAGGTGCCAAATGAATCTAAACAATGGGGAAGAAGTTAAAGATTTGCTTACCCAAAGGCTCCTGGAATATGTTAATACATACATGCCTTTAGGTACGTAAGGTGGGAGAGAAGCAACTAGACGAATTAAAGATTACATCCAGGCTGAGAATCATGTCTGTGCCTGGCGCAAATAGGGCTTTAGAGGAACCATCGACCACATAACCCTGCTCGATGAGAGGAACCAAAACATGCTTATGTGCGAAGATATCACTTATTTTAGCTAATATAATGAATTGGTACTTTTTAAACAAGGTATCTTGTGTTGTAGGTACATTTCTTATGGAAGTTAAATTAAGGTTTAATATCTATTACTCTAGGTTATACATTTATCCCCACCGTCGTTCAGGCCTTGTCGTGGCGGTGGGGCTCAGTAGCCCAGAGTGACCCCTACACCTTGGACGAAGCGAGTTGAGCCGAGGGGGCTCTTTGTATTCCTCTTATAAGAGGGGGGGGGGGATAGAAGAGCAGAGGCCAAGGCGTGAGGTCGTCTCGTCGGGACTGTTGTTGCTGTTGCTTGCAGATCCGGGCACCTCACCAAAGGCGGCACTCGCCGAGTTTTAGTGGG
Source organism: Lycaena phlaeas (assembly GCA_905333005.2). Lineage (NCBI taxonomy): Eukaryota > Metazoa > Arthropoda > Insecta > Lepidoptera > Lycaenidae > Lycaena > Lycaena phlaeas. The sequence goes on from HG995173.1 coordinate 14,827,575, forward strand.
AAGAGCTGCGTCCACTTACGTAGGTAAGTGGACGCAGCTCTGTGCAGCGAGTCCCACATATCCGCCTGGGGAGACCTACTGCCCAGCGGGATGCGTCAGTGCATTCTCCGCCGTAAAAGAAAAAAAAAAGGTTATACATTTATGAATGTGCATTCGTAAATAGTTGCGACTCCCACTTACAGTAAGTAAGCCATTTACGCGTAAAGCGTCAGTGACAATTACGACGTGTTATAGAGCTTGTGTAATACTTCATCTCTTATCTACATGATCTTCTAATGGTAAAGAAGGACGCATTGTTTCAACAACAAAATTGACCTCCACGAAAATCCTTGCTACGTTTAATGTTCATCGCAATTCTCCAGCGAAGGTCAGGTTATGTCAGCATCAAACGCCTTTCCAGATCGACAAACTTGTTTTAAAAACCAGCCTTACACGCAAGGACTCGTTTCGCGCACCGTTCGCTTCGTTCTCACCACTTTTTGGAGTAATGTTGCCAATCATAAACCCTATCTGCATTTTTTTAGTTTCGCAACAAGAAACATTTTTGATTTAATTGAATACTTACTTAGTGCTGTATTAATGTTAAGTAATCTATGTTATGCGATTTAAATGTCCAATAAAATAAGAAGATATCTTGCCCGTGTCGGGACGGGTAGCATTATTTTTCTAAGAGTTTCTATTAATGGATAGTTTTTGTTATGCAATTTAAGATTTATCATCAATCGATTTCTCTAACGCGTACTTTTTATTTATTTCAACTAAAATATAGTTAATAATTAGGTTTTAGTCTGCAAAAAAAAATCTAAATATTACGGCTAATTACATACCGCGTACAAAAACAAGGCAGTCGGAACACTTTATGGGCTCAATCGTTCTTTCTCTAATAACAGTTTGTTTTTCATAAGAGACATCTTTAATATTATTTCTCGAGAAATTTTACCAAAACATAACCCTAATTTGTGTCTCTTGACATTAAGGGAAATTAGTCTGAAAGTACTACCGAGATTAATTTATTGACTATGCCCTTCAAGCAACACGGTCTTCCTTACGGAACCTTAAGGAGAAAGACGAGGGACCTCCCCGTTGCTCTGTGACTATGCCCATTAAAAATATGAACTTCACCGTCAACAAAGTTGCTAATGAACACTCAAGTGGTCAATCAGGACGAACTAATGAATTATTCATATAATCCGGGGCTTTGCTCTTTAAATAATATTTATTGCTTTATATTTTAAGCTAGGTTTTACTGGCTAAAGGGCGAATCTTTACCCGCTAGGTTGACATTCGTATCTAGACTAATTATTATTATTTCGATAGCATTTACGTCATAATTTTCTATTAGGTGACCACTGCTCCTCTATTCAAATCAGATTTTATATGTTAATCCGCGAAGCCTTTCTACTCTACTCATAAGCTAAATAAAGCTCTACCTGTGAAAATTTACGCAAAGCTGCGCTGTTTCGGAGACTGCAAGAAACAGTAAAGTAAACAATATTTATTTCTCAGGTACCGTACTAATTTTATTTGCGTTAAAAATAATTTAATCAATGTAGGAGCAGCGTTGACGTACACTGGTTAAATAAAATAATAATTATACGTAAGTAGATTGTGGAGGGTGTGATTTGAGCGCGAATTTTCTTCATAAGAAGAAATACAACCTGCATAAAAATATAATTAAAATTTAAGGCCATAAGAAGTGATTAACGCCGATATGCAAATAAAACCTGACTTTGGAAATTATTATCAACAAAATAAATTAAATCATAAATTACTTTCAATTAAACCGCTGATATATTTCAACGGTGTTTTATTGTTCCATAAATCTTGAAGAGAAGTACAACCACCTGAAGTTTAAACAATATTTTTGTAATGAGCCTTTTTATTATGTCTATGCTCTTCGCCGAATGGCCTTTAATCCTACTGGGAACAGCTGATGGCTCAACTAGCTCGTAGCCCTGCAATTGGCACAGTAACCTTTTGAAAGGAAATTTGGTAATTTATATATTCCGTCTTTATTGCAATATTCTCGTATTAGTGACTCATCTTAGCATGATTTTCTTAATTAGCTTATGCAGATGAATGTCCGGTCCGGTCGCCGTACTCCAGTTCAGTACCCCTGGTGTAAGATTTTTCTAGATAATCTATAAAGACATAAACAGCGCCATCTAATATTTGTAGGAAGTACAGACAGGTATAATTTAACTTGACCGGTCTGAAGTTAGCTAAAAGTCACGTCACTATTTTTTCATACAAAATGTGCATCGCAGATGCCTAAAACTCTAATTTATTGGCCCTCTAAAAGAGTGCAGGCTACCCCTAACACGATTGTGAACTTTATGTCAAAGGCATCTTAGCTATGCATGTTTGCTCACGACGTTTCCCTCATCACTGTATCGTGGTGAAGGTGAAGGAAATGCCGCTACATCGAGGAAAAGCACGTGATTGAAATACATGAGTCCATATTACTACTTACACTGATGAAGCTTAAAGGCCTTAAGGCCAACAGGATAAGTTCATTCGCAAAAAAAAATCACTGTTAGAAAGTTAGAGGTCCTGTTTTCACAGACCATTTTAATAATTCATATTTTGCGGCAGTAGCTAGGAACATAAACTTTAAAATTACGTTAAGATCGTTCATTTTGATTAAGAAAAAGATTTGGCGTTGCTACCACAAAATCGCTTCGATAATTAATTAGTATACTAGCTGTTGCCCGCAGCTTCGCCTGCGTTAACTAAGATTTACAACGGGATCTTAGCGGGATGATATATCTTTACCGAAAAATGGGCTATCGAACACTGAAATGTTTTATTAAAATCCGACCGATAGTTCCTGAGATTAGCGCGTTCAAATAAACAAACTCTTTAGCTTCATATCTTAAGGATTAAAAGCATGAGTAAGAATGTAATCCATAAAAATCAAAATTTCTGAATAAAATATGATTGTTGTGCCTCACTCGACATAGATAGGTATAGTGTGTCGTGGACTTTTTTGTAGATATTTATAAGATCTACAATTAATTAGAACATTTTTTGGTTCTATCTTTTATAGTTTAGGCAGCGTACGCAAAATAAATAACTTTTCTGGTTGATTTTTTACACCTTGTGTCCGAAAAACCCAAATATCTTACGGAACCCTATTTTTATCAGAATAAAATGTAGCCTTTGTTACTCGTGGATAATGTAGCTTTCGAATGGTGAAAGAATTTTTGAAATCGGTCCAGTACTTTTTGAGCCTATTCGTTACAACCAAACAAACAAACAAAGTTTTCCTCTTTATAATATTAGTGTAGATGCTCTTCAAAGATCTTATACTTACAATCATCAACAAATATATTTCGAAGAAGATTATTACAGGACTTTATGTTGATAAAAAACTCTATGGCCCATAACTCATTAATAGGTACATACCAACTCTTAACATCTTACACACGTGATAACTTTTAAACGAAATATCCGATTAAGATGAAACAAAAAGTATTTTACTTCTACATAAATACTCTTGATAACATAAGGCTTAATTTCGATAAATAATAACATAATAAAGATTAATATTACGATACATATTTAACGTAGTTTTTTTCTTTAGACGATTTAATAATTACTTTGAACACAAAATGGGTTATTGTGATTAAACCATGATAGCTAGATATATATTCTTGTGGACTTTTTTGTAAGTCTTAATGGGGTCTACAAACCCGTAGTACATCATTTTGTTCTATTGTCAATAGTTTTTGCAGCGCACCCAAAAATAGGTTTTCGATTTTACACCTTGTGTTACAAAATAGCAATTTTATGACGGATCCCTAATTTTGAAAAAAAAACATAGCCTATAGCCTTCCTCGATAAATGGACTACCCAACACTGAAAGAATCATTTAAATCGGACCAGTAGTTCCAGAGATTAGCGCGATCAAACAAACAAACAAACAAACTCTGCAGCTTTATAATATTAGTAAGTATAGATTGTAAAGTTTTTTGTTGAAATTAAGTTATGTCAAAGACAATTTTATTCACAATGAAGTACTCTTAACCAGCAACATATTTATTTGAATAAAGATTAATATTATTATGTTGATACAACTTAAACAAATTATTTCGACCAAATTAGGTACCATAAAAACGGTTTTTGTGAGTTAATCTTAAAAGATAGACATATACTATCGCGGACTGTTTTTTAGATCATTAAAAGAGCTATTATTCTTTAACTAGCTGTTGCCCGCAGCTTCGCCTGCGTTAACTAAGATTTACAACGGGATCTTAGCGGGATGATATATCTTTACCGAAAAATGGGCTATCGAACACTGAAATGTTTTATTAAAATCCGACCGATAGTTCCTGAGATTAGCGCGTTCAAATAAACAAACTCTTTAGCTTCATATCTTAAGGATTAAAAGCATGAGTAAGAATGTAATCCATAAAAATCAAAATTTCTGAATAAAATATGATTGTTGTGCCTCACTCGACATAGATAGGTATAGTGTGTCGTGGACTTTTTTGTAGATATTTATAAGATCTACAATTAATTAGAACATTTTTTGGTTCTATCTTTTATAGTTTAGGCAGCGTACGCAAAATAAATAACTTTTCTGGTTGATTTTTTACACCTTGTGTCCGAAAAACCCAAATATCTTACGGAACCCTATTTTTATCAGAATAAAATGTAGCCTATGTTACTCGTGGATAATGTAGCTTTCGAATGGTGAAAGAATTTTTGAAATCGGTCCAGTACTTTTTGAGCCTATTCGTTACAACCAAACAAACAAACAAAGTTTTCCTCTTTATAATATTAGTGTAGATGCTCTTCAAAGATCTTATACTTACAATCATCAACAAATATATTTCGAAGAAGATTATTACAGGACTTTATGTTGATAAAAAACTCTATGGCCCATAACTCATTAATAGGTACATACCAACTCTTAACATCTTACACACGTGATAACTTTTAAACGAAATATCCGATTAAGATGAAACAAAAAGTATTTTACTTCTACATAAATACTCTTGATAACATAAGGCTTAATTTCGATAAATAATAACATAATAAAGATTAATATTACGATACATATTTAACGTAGTTTTTTTCTTTAGACGATTTAATAATTACTTTGAACACAAAATGGGTTATTGTGATTAAACCATGATAGCTAGATATATATTCTTGTGGACTTTTTTGTAAGTCTTAATGGGGTCTACAAACCCGTAGTACATCATTTTGTTCTATTGTCAATAGTTTTTGCAGCGCACCCAAAAATAGGTTTTCGATTTTACACCTTGTGTTACAAAATAGCAATTTTATGACGGATCCCTAATTTTGAAAAAAAACATAGCCTATAGCCTTCCTCGATAAATGGACTACCCAACACTGAAAGAATCATTTAAATCGGACCAGTAGTTCCAGAGATTAGCGCGATCAAACAAACAAACAAACAAACTCTGCAGCTTTATAATATTAGTAAGTATAGATTGTAAAGTTTTTTGTTGAAATTAAGTTATGTCAAAGACAATTTTATTCACAATGAAGTACTCTTAACCAGCAACATATTTATTTGAATAAAGATTAATATTATTATGTTGATACAACTTAAACAAATTATTTCGACCAAATTAGGTACCATAAAAACGGTTTTTGTGAGTTAATCTTAAAAGATAGACATATACTATCGCGGACTGTTTTTTAGATCATTAAAAGAGCTATTATTCTTTAATACATATTTTTTGTGTATCTTGAACCGTTTTCACGGCGCACGCAACGGAAGGCTTCAAAGATGAAATAATTTCTCCCGTTTTTTACACATTTACCACTATATCTTTGCTCCTATTGGTCGTAGCGTGATGTTATATAGCCTATAGCCTTCCTCGATAACTGGACTATCTAACACAAAAAGAATTATTCAATTCGAACCAGTAGTTTCGGAGATTAGCGCGTTCAAACAAACAAACAAACAAACAAACAAACAAACTCTTCAGCTTTATAATCTAAGTATAGATACATATTTTTTGTGTATCTTGAACCGTTTTCACGGCGCACGCAACGGAAGGCTTCAAAGATGAAATAATTTCTCCCGTTTTTTACACATTTACCACTATATCTTTGCTCCTATTGGTCGTAGCGTGATGTTATATAGCCTATAGCCTTCCTCGATAACTGGACTATCTAACACAAAAAGAATTATTCAATTCGAACCAGTAGTTTCGGAGATTAGCGCGTTCAAACAAACAAACAAACAAACAAACAAACAAACTCTTCAGCTTTATAATATTAGTATAGATTTACGGTACTAGATAGAACTAGAACGATACTACTACTACGATAATAGGTTTCTTGCTTAGTATAAATATAAAATACGCCATGTAAGTTCCACAAGTAGATCTTGTTCGTGGAATTAGCTGCCTCTGGTATTTCCGACGTAGAATCTTCAAGAAAAGAGCTCATTAATTGCTCAAAGGCCGTCACCGTCTCTAGACGCCATTTGGAACTGTCTGTTGATGTCTGTTATCACTTAACATTAATGATTCTGAATCCTCACTTAATTTTATAAATGTGAAAGTAGAGATGTTTGTTACGCTTTCACGCGAAAAATACTCAACCGATCATGAAACTTTAAACACATATTCTCGGATCATATTAGAAAATAACATAGGATACATAAAAAAAAGGATTTTTTTTTGCTAACACGGCCGTAGCTGCAGGCAGACGCCACGGCAGAACTTCGCCAAAGCGTGCTAATAGATGTTTCAAGCAATTTGACTAATATTAAGGTTATTATAACGTTATAAATCTGAAGTGCGTACGCGTGTTGATGATGATACGGAAGAAGCTTACCACCGACATTGTTCATGTTATACCCAACGAGGAAACGTTTTTCTCTAACGTTAACATGACTATCTCATTTAGTTTCGGTTAAATCTGAATTTTAAATGGTGCTTTTTTTTTTCAGGAAGCATCCAGCAGCCTCAAGGATATCTTACGCCGTATGATCACAGTGAGTAATGAAAATATATTGTCTTAAGTTTTTGTTAATTCCAAATTTAACTTAAACAAGTTTAAAATAATTGTGCGTTTTTTTTTACTTATTAGGGAAAAATAACAATCGCACATTAAAATAATACAATTACGTATAGCTACTTACAATTTATAAAATTTTCCAGACAAGTTGCCTGGGCTAGTTCCATGCCTAAAATAATGCAGAGACATCTAAAATCTAGAAAGTTCTTTACATACTATTGATTGTGATATTATGCGATATACTTAGAACAGAATTAAGAGTACAAAATTCGGACATAATTTTTGTCAACTGTTACGGTCACTACTACTACTACTACTGTTGCAATATAATTTTACATAGAGCCCTGATGTATGGCCATTAGGCCATACGTCAGGGATAGTAAAAATATTAGAGATGGCAATCTACCATCTTTTTCCCAAATACTTATTAAGGTTTAGATGGATTTAGGCAACAACTGTCAAAATAGGTACCTGTAGTTTATAATATTGTATACTTTAATTTAAATATATAAACACTTGTCTGTTTATTGATGCTGAAATAAATCTAATGGCGGATTGAAACCGGTTCCAAAAAGGTCGTGCACCGACTCCTGATAGTTGTTAAGATAACACATGATCAAGAAAAAAAAAATGTTCGTATTTTAAATTCGCCAATCGTCATTAAAAATGGCGCGTATTTTTGTCCCTTTTAGAAGATTTAGAAGATATTCAAGTTTTATATTGGTTTGTATGACCCTGCGTTAGGGAGTACTGTGACAACTCATAGTATTGCTTGTGAATAGGAGTGTTAATATCCTTGGTTATACTTTCCTATGCAATGTTTCCTTGTCATTTTTACCAAAGTATTACATAAAGTGCAATATTCTTAAAAATTAATAAATGTTGCGTGTCATTTTAACAATTTGGCTAGTACTTGTTTGTTCGTTAGAATTTTTACTAAGCAGTAAATAAGTTCCAAGTCATTATAATAATTACCTCATAATTATGTCTAGCAAAAAGGTCAAGCTTATTACAAGGATTGTAATAATAATGCCACGTGAAATGACTTCTAGAACATCCATATAATTCTTACTACCATACTGTATTATACATTGATATTACAAATGAACTATCTATCCTGACAGACTCGGTTCTGCCAAACTACTAATAATAAACAAGTTAAAAAACTGTGGCTACAGTATTACGGCTATAATGAACACATATACTCACCAAGCCGTACGAGACACATAAACCATGCAAACCATGTAAAACCACACCAAAAATTATGTCGTATACGGAGTGGACTTATAGCTGTCATTGATGGCAATTTTGCTGGCCATAATATTCCACCCACACATTTCAGTCAAGAAGCCCGTTTAGAGCACCATTCTATTCTATAAACGTAAAAGTCACTTGGATAAAGGAGCACTACGATAAACGCAGAGCTAGAATGGAGAATGAGAAGGACATAGGCCTTATAAGTATGTAATCATTATCCATCAGCAGTACTTTAAATGAATTAGGGCCTGTTTCACAATCTCCAGTTAAGTTCCCAATAGGCTATCGGCAACATATTTGACAGATACTCCATTCTCTATCTGTCAAATATGTTGCCGATAGCCTATTGGGAACTTAGCTGGAGACTGTGAAACAGGTCATAAGTGTAGACAAAGCGGAGGGCGCTGCCCGCATATTCGGATTACCCACCGATTAGTACGAGTTAAGAACCGCTAATTTGAACGAGATCAAAACAAAGGACGGTCACGTGTATTAACAATAGCCTCCGTCCCTGAATCGCTAACAAAATACATAATTGCCGACCGTCGGGACATCACCAAAAGTGGACAATATTGTGACTGCCGTCCAACCCACGCATTACATTTAACAAGTAATTCAAGGCCAAAACGCTGTTATAAAAGGTTGTTATATGCTTCTGGGAAATACACATTAAATCAATTGTAGCATTTTAAAAGTGTAAAAGAGATAAACCTTTTAAATATAGTCCGCTAAGAAGGACTGGCGAACCTCAGATTCAGATCCTCCAAGAGACTATACGCAATATTGTTCTAGCAGGAAAAAATTTAACACTGCAATACACACATATATAGGTCTACCAGGATCTGATGGAAAAAAATGAAAAAAGAAATTGCGATCGAAGAGGTTTCTTCGACATTCTTCTTCATCACAACTTTTTAAAGGAAGTTTGAAGACAAACAAAAACCAATTCCTCGAAATTTCAGTTCACACATGAATTTTTTTTCGATTTCTTATAAAAATCGCTCTTTTTGAAACAATTTTTTGCCATTAGATCCTGGTAAAAGCGAGTGACCACTAAACACGCCATTTGTAAGATAGTAGCAACAGGAATATGAGACAAAATCTAAAATATAAATTAATAATTATATAAGTACTCTAGTCTGTCATTTACTGGAGGAAGGAAATTTATAGCTCCAACATATTCAATGTAAGGTGCCAGCTAATCAATGAACTGGTGTTGGTGATGTTTATTATAATGCGATATGCATCTACGACCCTTAATACTTTGTAAACATTATGTCAGTATGTCTTAATATATACATTACGTAGGCAGTGTTTTTTTATTCATAGCGTTTCAGGTAGGTACATTTAGCTTTTTTATGCGACGGGCAGAAGAGCCAAAGAACATATGCATTTAGCCTATACCGCCAAATTTACTTTTAATGTTAAGCTAAGTTAAGGTGTTTAAAATTTAAATCACAAGGAAAATCAATTACTTTTGTAAATAATCGCATTAAAATTACTTCACTACTTTTAGAGACGAGATCTTCTGATTTATTAGTTCTTTATTTGTTGCAAGTAATTACGTATATAAAGAAATAAAAGTTTTGCAAAAAACAGAAAAAATCAACCGAGTTTATTCACTACACCCGCTGAGAGCAGGTTTTCGTATATAAATAAAAGTCGAGCCAAGTACGAATAGTAACGCGTTCAATAATGGATTCCGTATATAAAAATGTCCTTATGCGATGTATAATTAATAATATATAATATATAATCTGAAATAAGTACCGTTAGAGATCTGCAGGGTAACAAATTAAAGTTATGATCTTTTAATATATCTATCTATTAAGGATATAACTCATCTTTCTTATTACCACGATAAGGCACAGAGAACTACATGCTAATAATAATTACTCTCTACCTGCTCTATTTTCCACAACCTTGCAAAAGCTACTTTGCAGAAAAAAGCTAGAATAAATAAAGCGCGATCTTTTTTACTATTAAATTCATCACCAATCTTAAACCGTACCAAATCTGTTTTACATAACAAATTAACTGTTGGAATAGGAGTTAAAATGATATTAAAACCTTCGATCAATAATATATCTAGATAGTAATAGAAACACGTCCAAAAAAATAGCGTCCAACAGTTGGCCTCTAAATGCTTTCTCCGTGTTTAGTATCCGTCCCGCTGTCATAGAATACGCATGAATTGTTACGCATTATTGTTAGTTGAAGTGTAACGAGATTAAAAAGGATGATTATGGGAGAACTATACTAGCTGGTATCACGATTCACGAACACATGTTTGAAAATGTTGGCCAGTTCTTTTTGTTTTAATTGTATGGCGATTCTCCATCTAGACATATTAATGATCTAAGATTAAAACTATTATTTATGGCTACGACATAACCCTAAAAACCAGCAATCGAACTGTATCGTCGATTATCAAGATATTTGCAGGGAGATTTTTGACATTATATCACATGCTCCTCGACTGGTTTTTATTTAGCATATTCATTTTAAATGTCTTCCATTAAAAGAGATTGGCAAATACAATCAGCTTTATATTACGGTTTTTATATTCATTCGTGTTATACGTGTTATATTTTTCGAAGTTTGTCGATGGTCAAAATTGCAAAAATCCCAAAACAAATACAACCTTCGCTCAAATCCGTAAGACCCTCCGCTTTGTTATTGTAAGGACTAGCGACAATTTTTGCTGCTTATTGTAAGTACGTACACGTATTCAAACTTCGAAAATTTCACAAAATATAGTAATGTTACTTATCTAGCGAATTGGGTTAAATCATGTTATTCACATGTGTAGTTTATTTTATCGGATTTATTTTATACTTTATGCGCTTATGCCGCATACGCGTTTGTTTTCATTGGTCTTTTTTCTCTTTTGTTTGCGCGTAGAAGTATATCAAGCTATATCACCGAAACTTATGAAATGGGTAGAGCGAGCGTAGAAATTGTTTTCGGGTGCCTCGTCTTAAGGTCAGGGTAACGCTGACCAACTTTATCGAATGTTCTTCATGTTTGTCTATCCAAAAATGTGTATATCGCCTGTTTATTTTGTCCAGATTTAATCTCAATCGTATTCCTTTAAGAGCGGGTTGCATCGACCGATTTTAACGAATATGTAATCGTCAAAGATGGCGGCAGCGAACGTTAGTGACCAAAGAGCCTTGTTTTTAACAGACGTTAAAATTTAACGAAGTCTCGAAGACCCTAAGTCTTGTACAAATCACCACCCACCGTCCTCACAGGACATTTGAAGTATAAATCGTAGCATGAATCATGGTTCACGACTGTAAGCGCACGCCTTGCATTTATATTTCAGTTCTCACGGTTTTTATGTAATGAGAAAGTTTTTGCACGTTTTATGAAACCACAGGTTATTTAACAATATTTTTTTAACGTCATTAAGATTGATTTACCAAATAATTAAAGGAGTCGTATCCTGGTTTCCTACAACTAAATAAGGATTAGTGTTTGTTAGTTTTGCGGTCTAGGTAGGCAAGAAGTAGAAAAGAAGAACACACTAATTTGAATCTCTACTATCTTGGCGTCTATCTATGAATAAAAATGAATCGGATAAATTAATGTACGCACATAACTTCAGAAACAATGCACCAAATTAGATAATTCCTTTTTATTGAGTTGGTTATTTTCTGGACAAGGTTTGTATATAAAAATTTTAGCATTTTTTAAGGGTAGAACAACTATAATAGTTGCCGTAAGATCCTTGTTTATTAATATGTCACTTTTTTCCGCGGTTGCATCCGTCTTAAATAGAGAAATAACTCACCTCCAAAATATATAACCCATAGTCTATAATAATGGACTATCGAATGCATTTTTTTTATATCGACTTGTGATACCAGATAATTAATTATTATTAACGTGTTCGAACAAACAATATCTTCAATTTTATGCAATTTATCATTTTATTTATATTTTTTATAGATTAAATAGAATAAAAAAATAATCTGTTTATAAATACTTATATCAAATATATTATATTATTACAGAGCTAATATCATTACGTATCTCCTTGGGTGCTTCCTTATTAGTCGACATTGCTAGCATAATATTATGAATAACATACAGAAAAATGAAATGGAAAATGTAGAGGACACTGTAGATCCAACATATTATATTCATAAGATTATTCCAACCCAAAGTCTGGCTATTTATTTTATACAAACAGGCTCATGAATAAGAAATAATAATAAGAATAAAAAATAACAACATCACAAGGCGTCGACATAAATTTACATAATTATTATGATCCCGTTATCGTCCTCGGCTGATATCGAACTATAAATCTGTAAATTATTGTTATTGATTCAGATATAATTATAACGGGAATATGCAGGTCGCATGGCCATCATGTCTGGTGGCATGGATAAAATGGTCTGACACAAACCAAGACATTGTCAACATTGACAGCTCGGTTGGGCAGTAAGCCAGAAAACTCTGCCTCAATGAGCATAAGAGGTGCATTGCAGGCTGTAGGGATAGAACCTTATCAACACCATGTCTACGAATAGATACGAGTACATATTATTATCGACGAAAAGACGAAAGGTCAATCAAGGTTAAAGAGCTTGTAGGTTTGTTTAAACGCACTAATTTAATTAATGAACAATAATAATTCTAAATCACGAAAAAATAGAATAAATTATTTTTAATAAAAAGTTTTATTATAGTTAGTCTTAATCATTTTAGTTTTTCTATTCCCAAATCTTATTTTATAAATTGAACATCAGTTTGTCACTTAAATTTTGCTACTTCATCCTAATTTGTTTCTGTAAAAAAGTGAAAAAAAAAGAATGACTAAAATTGCATAGCTTTCAAGTATCAGTTAATTAATGTAAAAGTATTTGATCGAGATTTTGTAGGCTACATAGGTACATTTACGAAAAGCCTACCCAGCTTGTGAATAATTTCGGTTAGTACAGTTGGCTGCTATCCAAGGCAATTTCTTTAAAATTTAACACAAACTGCGGTTGCATGGTACCTATACATACAACTATACAATTCATTTACCCAGTGGTGTGTAGTCTATAGAGTATAGAGGCTATAGTATACACTATAGAGCGCTCAAAAGGTCTACAATACGGTGCTGGTGACCCAGTGATGTGATTGAATAGAGAATGGGGGCAGATTGTGTGGCTGCCTGCCTCTATAACTTTATTGTTTCATTATTAAATTTAAAAGGACGTATAATATATTTACTGCATTTTAGGTACAAAGCTGTGGAAAAAGGAATTTGGTCGCTGACTAGTGTAGTAGTTTTAGGCGGATTATGAATGCCTTTACCGCAGTTATGATTGGTCTTATAAATATTATATCTTTTGAAATAAATATTGAACTTCTTAGGCCACAATTAAACGTAATGTTTATGCTGAGAGTCCATTTCCATCCTTAAACCTTCTGTACTATACTTAATTTCCATATTTAGTGACACTTTTCTTGTACTGGGCGTCTCTAGTCGAAGTACATCTAAAGCTACGTGCTTAGAGACTGTAATACTAACTTATACTGTAAAACTAATTCGGCGCTTGCTTGCTCGCCAACTTATGATATAAAAACTATGTGCCAAAACACCGGTTATGACATATTGCAATAAATAACAACCTTGTGTGTTACGGTGAGATCATGACCTTGGCTAGCATTAAGTTTGCTTTGTACTTAAATATTTATGTATTTTAATAATATTTATAAATTTATCACAATGCAATTATTTTATAAAAGTATTATATTTAATAATCAATAAAATGTCACGTGTACATATTCGTTTAAATTTAAAATAAAATTAAAATTTTGCAGCTGTTCTAAATTCAATATTATTTAAATTTTAAATGTCAAGATCGCGTTAAAATGGCGCCACATCGAATTTCCGAATAGCACGTGTCTCGTAGTTTCATAACTTTTATTGTTCGGTTTTATGTTAGCGCGACTTTATTTGGGGATCGTAAACTAAATAGATGAATGTTTATTTTATTGTCAATACGGATGTCAACGACTTCATTAATCAGGATGTAAGCGACGACGTGCAGTAATAGTTCCTGTTTTAAAAAACGTAAAACGTCTCTAAAGTCCAAACTCTCTCTTTGTACTTAATTGCATAATATAATGTTAGATGCATTAGATATATATTAAGATTTTAACTTAATAATATTATCATAATTATTATAAAAATGTGTGTTAAAATTTTATGTATTTACTTATAATAGTCTAAGGAAAGTTTATTTTTAACTAGCAGCGCCCCGCGGTTTCACCCGCGTACTTCCCATTCCCGTGGGAGTACGGTGATAAATTATAGCCTAGATGTGCTATTCCGATGTATAAGCTATATTATTGTCAGGTTTTATAAAAATCCATTCAGTGGTTTTTACTTAAACGAGTAACAATTATAATATTAGTAGGATCTGCTTAAATTTTCTTTTATGTAATAAACAAAACAAATATGTGAAATAGTCACCTATCTATTACTACAAATTAGTAATAAACAATTTGCAAAAAATGAAATTCTAATCAGATCTTTGTTAATTCTTAATAGTATACTTCTATTTGTGTTACAATAACTCTAAATTGGCTCCTAATTAACGTTGCAATAGATATAAATATTTACGTGTACTATCTATAAAAACAAAAGTACTAATTACTGCAATCAGCGAATTTCGCCAGTGTTGCCACTGCTCCAGTTTCACAATAATACCGCATCATGGACTGACATTGTACATGTACATTTAGATCCAAATTTAAAGCATAGTAATCGCTGTTACCTGATTAAAAATTAAATAAATCTGTTAATACTATATATTTCATTATTGGGAATATTTACTTTGCGGTGAAATAATTATTGCTGGTAACAATTAACATTATGACATTACCGTATCTAAAGTAACATTTACCATAAATTAATTATAACAAGGTTGCGAGTATTTCAACTTAAGTTGCAGAATCAAATTGATCTATAGTTAACAAAATCGTTGCACAAAAGAACAAAAATATACCACAACAAACCAAGGCATTTTAATATATTACAGAAATAATTGCTGCAAAATAAACGAAACATTAAATCAATTCACACTCCAAGAAGCATTTGCATCACATCGGCAAAATAAATCTAGACTCAAATTGCATCACGGTAAACACTTTTATCCTATACAGTTCATCGTGACTTTGAAAGAAAAGCAATGAAAGACAGCTTTGTGTTTCTTCGAGTTGAGAAATGGATGGGAAGTCGGCTAGTTTTTAGTTCGGTGACAACACCGAAGTGCAATCGAGTAATGAAATACTCGGAATCGTTACTCGTGTGAAACTCGCCTCATTGATTCTTTACTATTATAAAGTCATATCATACTACTTCGATTTGACCTTGTTGTTTAACGCTAACGGAAAACCGCGAATATTTTAATGCGGTATTTTTTAATATAGGTAACTATATTTTTTTTAACAAAAAAAGGCTGCACAGCGCGGCGGTCTAATATAGATTTAGAATTATAAATCTATTTTGGATACTTTAATGCGGCTGTTCTACGGTTTAAGTTAATTTTAAGGGTCCTTATTTAATTTATTTTTAATATCAAGATGATTTTTTGTTTTAGCTTTAATGTGTACTGATTAGTCTTCTAAGTTCGCTGCTACTGACGCAATAATTGTTTTACTATCCCTTGAATTCAGCAACCAATACTCCTTTTTTTCTTATCTGACTTTTATGTTTTACTAGCTGTCCCGACAGACTTCGTTCTGCCAATATTAAAATTGCAATTACAAAATAGGGGTTGATCGTAGAAGGGTGAAAATTTAGGGTTGTATGTATTTTTGTATGCTGTATCATAAAAAAATAAAAACAAAAAATTTCGTCCAAAACTTAACAAAAAAATTTTAAGGGTGAACAACCCCTATCACTTAGGGGTATGAAAAATAGATGTTGGTCGATTCTCAGACCTACTGAAAATGCATATAAAATTTCATAAAGATCGGTCAAGCCGTTTCGGAGGAGTACGGTAACTAACATTGTGACAGGGAAATTTTATATATTAGACTAGCGGACCCGGCAGACTTCGTTCTGCCACACAGATCTGGTATGTGGCAGTTTTTTGTTCCTACCTATTGAAGAATAAAATAAAAGACTATTTTTTTATTTTCGGTTGGAGCTATGCTAATGGCCCTAGTAGCCGTAATGCTTCATCGGGTGTGAGATGAGCCAGTTGGCTTCACCTTGTGATGCGAAAAAATGGGGTGGGGACCTCCGCCAGCCGTGGAGTGTGACTTCCTCGGCTTCATGGCGTCGGATTCGTTCCTGTGGCGAGGCATGCCTGCATTCCACCATCGTCGGATCTCCTATAGTCGGCGCGAAAAGTTTTTCTGAACAAAACTGTCACCCTGGTGATAGGGTAGTGTGGGGTTTAGCTCGGGTGGGCAAAGGATCTTGGCTTCCACGAACTTTGGCCTCTTCCCTTCTGGGATCCACTTAAAACCCCGACTGAGATGTTTGCCATAGGGCTTTAGACTAAGAGGCGAACTTTGTGTTCGTGGTGAACCTTAAGGTGACAAATATTTAAAAAGCGGGTGCCTCGCTCATATAGTGGAGATTATGATCTGGATAGGAAGTCATGGGGATTTAATTAGCATACCTACAATAATCAACAACTTAATACAACACACAAACTCATCTATTTTGGTACATCATCATCATCAGCATTTATCCATCCACTGCTGAACATTGGCCTCCCTCAATGAACGCCAAGATGACCGATCCGGTACCACTCGCATGCAACGCGGACCTGCCACTGAACGGAGATCGTCTTACCACCTGGTTAATGGCCGACCAACACTTAGTCTATCTAAACGCGGCCTCCCCTCTTTAACCTTATTGACCCATCGGCCATCCGTTCTTCTGAGTGTGTGACTAGCCCATATTTGCCACTGGATATTCTTCGCATAATATGGGTAACTTTAGCAATCTGGAGGAGGACTTCGTTTCGAATCCTATCTGCCAAAGAAACACCCAGCATTGTACGCTCCATAGCACGTTGAGCTATGGAAAACTTACGGACCAGTCGTAAATTAAGAGGACACGTTTCGGCCCCGTAGGTCATCACGTAGAGAACGCATTGGTTGAAGGCTTTCGTCTTCAAACTCTACGGTATAGATGACGTGAGAATATGGCGAAGCTTCCTATATGCTGCCCATCCTAATTGAATCCTCCTATCGGCTTGCCTCTCGAAGTTACGTCGACCTAGCTGCAAGGTATAACCTTGGTAGACATACTCTTGCACGGCTTCGAGAGTATGCCATCGACGTTAATCGACCTAAGGAGAACGTGTTCGTTGAACATGACTTTCGTGTTGTCCAAGTTCATCCTAAGGCCCACACGTCGGAAGGATTCGCTTAGACTGTGCAGCATCTCCTGCAAACCCTCCAGTGACTCGGACAATATAAGTATATCGCTGGCGAAACGAAGGTGTGAGAGATACTCGCCGTTAATGTTTTCTGCACATTCTGCCCAATTTAAAGTCTTGAAGACGTCCTCCAAAGCATTCGTGTTTCGGGGAATGAACATCCCCCTGTCGCACTCCTCGGTGCAATTGGATTGGTCTTATTTGACCTCCCGGAATCAGAACTGACATAAAAGCGGCTTCGTACAATCCTCTCATCACTTTGACGTATCGCCAATCGACCTGACATCGCTGCAGAGCTTCCAAAACAGCCCAGGTTTCAATAGAGTCAAAAACTTTCTCATAGTCCACAAAAGCAAGGCACGGTGGCTGGTTGTACTCATGGGTCTTCTGTACAACTTGCCTTATAGTGTGGATGTGGTCTATGGTGCTAAATCCTTCCCTTTTAGCTGCTTAAGAGCCAGACTCACCACGTCTAATCTGATGTTCGGAAGCTCGCCAGAGAGGTGTCGCGTTAGGCTGGCACGCAGATCGTTGTTCCGGGTATCAGGTTGAGGAGCATGGGACGCGTACAATTTTCTATAGAAGTCTTCGATCTCCGATAAGATCTCCGGCCTAGAAGAAACGGTCGCGCCAGAAGCGGTCCTAATCTTCGACAGATGGCTTCATGTGTATGCACAAACTGTAGTGAAATTATTCATTTTCAATAGCTTATAGCACAATCCACCCGAACAGATAAGTTTTCGATACTATATAATATATACAAAATACATTTAAAAGTAAATGATCACATGTGTGTAAAGTTTTCATTTTCCTATATTTATTATTTAAATCGGTGTTCATCCTAATTACATAATAATATTAGTATATATTTAAATAATTTTGCACAGACAGGGATATTAAATTCATAATTAAAAATAATAAAACACTCTTGGTAACGCGGTTTATGTTTGACTGATGTAATGACGTGGTAACTGATGCATTTTATGTCATGTGCCGAAACTAAAACAAACGAAATAATATCGCGAAACCGAGCAAATTGAAAATCAGTACTAATGATCTATAGCCCGTAAATTTTGTGGCTATGTAATTTGGTCGGATTCGCGATATTATCACCTTTTTTTTAGATTCGGGACACGACATTAGACCCTCCAACAGCAACTGTTTTGATAGAATAAATGAAATTCCGACTTTGCTCGGGTGAAATTTGATTTACAACGCACATAACTAACGATCCAATAATAAGACCGGTAGGGTCCCATTGCACAACCCAACAGTAGGGTTTAAATTTCTTAAAAGCATTTCTATACAACTAACTTTTAATTTAAGGAATGTGTGGTGGTAGTCCTGTAATCGTTATATCGAGTTTAGGAATTCTACGGGATAGTTTAAAACATCATTATGATCGTCCTTAACTACAGCGTAATAACTCTCTTAAATTTTAAACCCACCGGAGGTTTTTTCAACAACTTAGTCGTGCAATTGAAAACAATCTCTGTTTTGAGGAGTAAGTAACGTTATTCATTGAATAATTTTTATTATCATTTGTGTCAAGAGACACATCAAACATATGGTCTACAATTGAATTATCTACAATGCATCGCTATGGTCAGCACCGTCCTCATTTGATGATCCATTGCCTGAATCCTTATGACAATATGTAAGACGTAGAGACTTCATCAGAATTAAATGGAATTTTAAATCTCAAGTGATCTATTCTACTTACAGTAAATGCTATAGGCAGGCATATTTTGTTTTCAGATCTTAAAATGTATAATAGTTGTAAATACAAAAGTTTTTCCTGTTCCTCTTGGGCTGTCAAGGTGGAACAGAATGAATACCTATAAATTCTCCTGATATAGTACCATATTTCTTTGTCTAAATAATCCTTTTCGTAATACAAATGCAATACAAAACAAAACTTGATACTGGCAAATAGTATATACTCCATGCCATAAATGAAGGAAAAAAGCGTATTAAAAAAATTTAGATGTCACCCGTTATCAATGACAGTGATAATCTGCAATAATTATGTCATTGTATTGTAATGGACTGCAATATTTTGTCTGTCAACACCTTTAGAATTTAACAAAATATTCGACAATCCAAATTTTGGGGATATATGTTGTCGACTCGAAACCTTTAATTTTTTATGTTTTATTATTTAGGTAACTTTTAGATTGAGTCTACGACGAAATTATTAATATGATATAGCTTAGACAACAATGAGTGTTTGTAATCTAATATGAGCTTTATATGATAGCGATAAAGTTCAGATTGACTCTACATTTTAGTTAGAAAACGTTTGTATGGGAAAAAGAAAAGGGCTGTTTTTAGGGCTTTCCCGGCAATTATTCGATTTTTTTTCGCCGGAACATCCATCCTTGGACTTCAGCGATTATTTTAAAAAAAGAATTGGCCAAATTGGTTCAGGCGTTGTTGAGTTATCCGCTTACCAACACATTTTGCGATTCATTTTTATATATAAGATTATGCTATAAACGTGGATTTCATATGTTTTTTCATCACATTTAGTAATTATATTTTATAAAATGTAAATAATGTGTACTTGGGGTTTACAAAACACACAATCTCTGGAAAGATCGAAGATCCGGACTATCGGTCGATTTTGAATCCCGTCGAATTAAAAAATATTTTATAGTTAATCTAACTTTAATTTGCCTTCGAATACTGTACAGATCAACATTATATTCGGACTTGTATTTTATGCATATTTAATAATCATGTTTAAAACAATGACATTTTGAAGAATCCATGAAAAGATTGTGAAATAAACGAGACAAGGTTTATTTATTTATTACTTAAAGGAAAAAGTATGTTTATTTAAATTTTTAAATTAAAAAATAAATTTCATTTTATTTTCAATAAATTGATAAAATTATCATCCACCAGTGCTGCGCTTTCACTGAAAGCTTTTTTTTTGTCCCTCGGCTCATGCTACAGTTACTTGTTCTATGATCGCAGATAGTGTTTATCTGTTTTCTAGCAATTACTTGTCAATGATAATAAAGCAGAGCGCATACTTGTATCGATTTTTTTATGCTACCGCTGCTTCTTGCTACGCATAACTGCATGGGTTCCACCATTCTGCTCATTCATTCCATGAAACCTGTGCTGTATTTTAAAAAGAATTGCATCCATTTATGTTAAATAATAAGCCTTAAACTGTGCTCTAGAATTCTAGATGGACCGGATTTTATGTATACCGGTGGGCTGTAGGAGGGATGATTCGCTTTTGCGCCCCCGGGTTCATGGGTACCGTCTTTCTCCCGTGAAACAGCTTTGCTGTGTTTGAAGAGAAGGGCAAGACAGGCGTGTAATATTGGCATCTAATTACTTCTTAGGATAGGCAACACATAAATGAGTTGGGCTAGTTCCATGTAAATTGGCTTTTGTTCGGGCGACGACGACCACCTCAAGCCTGCCAATTTGCCTATCAAAGGCAGGCACTTAGCATTAAAAAAAAAAACATTATTAGCACCCATTCCTTCGAGACGCTCATCTTAAAATACACGACTCCTGTACGAGTAGGTAACTAAATATCGGATTAAAAAAAAGATTTTTGACATGTCATTTATAAAATATGTATTTAGTAATCGAATATTTTTAAAAATATACTTATCGTATAAGTGAGGTTGATAACCGAGTTCAAGGAAATTCATATATATTTAAAAATCTCATATTATGATAAACAAATTATCATATGATATTTTTTTATCAACAATAGTCCAACAATGTAACATGATTTTTCTACAAACATCAAACAAATCATTACGTTAGAAGTTACGAATACTTATATAATAATTTGTTAGGCGCTATCTCCTCCTTCCTTCAATCTTCTTATACTTACTAATACTGTATTCAACCGTAATTAATGGTAAAATAAGTAAGTACATACATAAAAACAGGATAAGAGACTAGAGACGGTCTTATAACCTAGAAAGAAGGATTTCATATGGATATAGTCAATATTATACTCGTATACATTCACGAAACATACAACATATAAGAAACATTTGCGATTCTTTTCTTTTCCCCTTGAAGCTTTTTTATGTTGGAGAAAAATTTCAGACGTGACAGCTGATGGCAAGTCCTCGACGTTGCCCAAGAACATAAACTAGTTTACCAGAAACTAGCCCAGACCCCAGATAACTGGTTTTTGTTTTGCTATCCTGGTTCACTGCCAGTAATTACCTACACTGCTTGTCTTTCGTTCTTAAACACAGCAATCTATTTCATTGAAGAAAATAGCAAGACTGATGCAGCGAGCGCGCCACAGCGGAACCCTGCTAGCGGTATACGTTTTTTTTGTACAATCTAACCTGCATGAAGTTCGTCAAAAACCATGAACAATAGTGATTGATGGAAGTAGCAACACGCTTCAACTTCAACCTGTTGACCGCTAACAACGTTATGCGCGCGCAACTACAGCTCAAAAGAATCACAACTTTACAATCTGTCGTGACATTGTCCTTAGTGAATCATATATCTAGACTTAGGGATAAGCCTCCCCAGCACTCAGTCTCAATGGCCCAGTGTACGTCGGCGTTAACAGCTTTTTTTCATTGTCACGGATTTCGTGTTTCCTTTCTCTTTCCGTGCAGTGTTTTTGCCTGAAACGACAATATTTTCAACGATAATAATTCCTTTGTTTAGAAATACAATACTGCATTGTATGGACTCATGTCTTGCCTTAAAATCAAATATGTATTTGTTGTTTGCTACGAGAATGTAAAATATCATTAAAATACATTCCAATAGTGTATTGAAATGAGACTTACGGATGGGATGCGTTATGTACGCAATTAAAATTCATGACAATCAATACTTTATTTAAGTATTGTAAATAATTTCTTGAAAGGTGACCCTGTCAATTTTTTTATGTAATGAAAACATTTCATAACTTAATTAAATTCAACTTTGAAAACGTAATCCTTGAATGAAAATGAACATTATTTCAAACAATTGTATGGTACAACCAATTTAAAATACTTACTAACAAGGTCCACTGAATTTTAATAATGGTAAGTAATAATAATATTTCAGGGTTTCGCACCTCAAATGACAAAAGGTCTGCTGTTTGGTAAACTCGAAATCAAGCAACTCAAGGATGGTCCAGACTCCAGTGGATATGAGCTCGGCCTCTTGTGCGAGAGGGCCCCGGTTCGACCCTCGTGGTGCCTTCAGATGGGCTAAATTTCTCAGTGCTCCCTAGACACGTGACCATCGCTCGCTCACCGTTGAAGGAACAAAAAAACGTGAGGAAAGGAAGGTGTGTAGAGTGTCAACCAACCGACCCGATTGGGAAATCGGTGAACTCAGCTCGACCCAACTGTTGGACATTTGCCACCAATGCCGCCTTTGATGAGGTGCCCCGAATCTACAAGGAACAGGGCGCCTCGACGGCTAGTCAGTCACCAACGCCACATCCACAAAGGAGTTGCCCCGCACCAAAGGACAACCCCTCCGAATGTCGGGACACAATACGGAATACAATGAGGCGAGGTTCCCGTCCTCGCCCCTTGCCCCCTGCTCTTTTGCCCCTTCTTATAAGAGTACCCCTCTTATAAGAAGGGTTCCCAAAGTCTTCAAAGAGTTCCCTCGGCTCAATTCGCTTTGTCCAAGCTGTTGGGCTCACCCTGGGCTACTGAGCCCCACCGCCACGACAAGGCCTGAACCGTGGTGGGCAGAACATAGGCCTCCCTTAATGAATGCCAATAAGACCGGTCCCTTGCTACTCGCATCCATCGCGGACCGGCTACTGCAAGGAGATCGTCTAACGTCTTCCCACCTGGTAAATGGCCGTGCAATATTATAGGTGAACTCATGTATTGGTATAAATTACGTTATATTAGTGAATACACAAATGTATTTTGTTTAGTCATACGTTTTGTCTCATGTCCACAATGGTTAATATAGAAATTGCCTGAGATATGTAAGTTTTTGTGAAACGTTAATTTTTAATTTACTTACACGATACTGTTTATTAGAAGACGCCATTTTGAGCGTTAAATAATACCATATCCGTGTACGCGTCTAGTTTTTTTGCTTATCATTATAAATAATCACTTCTTATTGGTATTGCCAAGGAATAATATTATTGTATATATTATGACCATTTACATCGTTGCAAAAACCGATGGATGGGTACACTGAACTAATGAATATGGAAGAGAATCTCTTTGGTACGAGTATGCTCTTTTTAAATATTGTAACATAGCTTTTTAAAAACATGCGCATAACATATTATTTATCGCTTTATGGCGAAGTTTGAAAGCCACGTTAATAAAAAAAAGACTATATCTATTCTTCACGGATATATAATTTTTATTTTAAAATTATAAATAAATTCTTCTCTTTTCTATCTTTATTAACGCTATAACTACAGTCATCTCCTCTAAATTTCATTTATATGCTGATGATTTGCAAATTTACCGGCACTTTACCATCCCTGAGGCTAATATAACTATTAGTAAAATTAATGATGATTTGAACCGCATTAATGAATGGGCTAAGACTTTTGGCCTACATGTTAATCCAGCTAAATCTAAAGCGCTAATTATAGGAAGCAAACGCCTTCGGCCTCTCCTGGACTTGTCTAAACTTCCTTCTATCACATTAGATGGTGAACTGATTGAGTACACTGACTTGGCGAAGAATTTAGGTGTCATTTTTGACTCTAATCTTTCATGGAACGCTTATGTCAGCGCCATCAGTCGCAAAGTGCACTACTCAATGCATTCTTTAAGATGTCTGCAATATTTTTTACCTTTTTCTTGTAAAATTACACTAGCTCAAACTCTTATACAGCCGATACTCGATTATGCAGACGTGTGTTGTTTAGATGTTAGTGAGGAAAATTTAAACAAATTGGAGCGCTTACAGAATCTCTGCCTTCGCTTCATTTTTGGATTGAGAAAATATGATCATGTGTCTCATGTACGTAGGAAGTTGCAGTGGCTTCCTGTACGCCTTCGCAGAAACTATAGAATTCTTTGTTTCCTTTTTAATATTCTCTTTAATCCTTCATCTCCTTCCTATCTACGAGATCGCTTCTCATTTTCCCACCTTGACGATTCATCATGCAGATCTCATAGACGTACCTTGCTCCACATACCATCCCATAAATCTGATTTCTATTCTTACTCCTTCACTGTACTTTCAGCCAAACTCTGGAATGCCTTGCCCCACGAGATCCGTGATTGCAGAACACTTGGACTATTTAAAAAGAGAGTGAGAGAGCATTTTTTAAATCAAGTTTAGTTATTATTATTTTTTTCGCATTAATTAAATCACTAAATATGCAAGCACCTTTATTTATATATGTATATATTATATTATTATTAATTTATTCTATTTTATATATTATGTGTATTGTGTATGTATGTTTATGTATGTATATATTTGTATTATATATAAAATTTTTTTTTGGAAATCTGTTTTCGTATTGTTTGTTAGTGTTTTTGTAATTTTATTTTTAATTAATGTACACCCTTATATTATATTATTGTTCTTCTTCTCCTCTATTAGGTCAGCTGGAAGAAATTTCATTATGGAATAAGCTGTACCTTTGTACTGTTTTCTTTTAATTTAATAGTTTTGTGTTAAAATCTCTTGTGTACATAAATAATTAAATAAATAAATAAATAAATAAATATTTCGTTATAATTTAAGTTCTAAACCTAATACGTAGTATCAGTTTAACTTTAACGTACGTTTACTGAAACTGTGAAACTAAGTAATTTATAAAGTGCTAAAGGCTGAATCGCGTAGTATATGTTATCTGTGATTTATAATGATAATTAAGAGCAGGCCGTATCGTTGTCATTCTGGATTCTCGAGCGGCCTATCACGTTCCACCTGTAAGCTGAGCGGACGTCGGAACAAGCAATCCTATACGTGGCCAGCAATGACAATCATTTCCGGATTCATCATCTCCATTGGCACTCGTTCTGTCGTGTCTTTGTTTGCTTTTCTATAATATTATACAAACTCGATGAGGTCACAAAGGTCTTTACAATACCTAAGTATCATCCTACTATCCTACTAGTCCTACTTATTTTATAAACGCGAAAGTTTGTTAGTATGGACTTTTGTTACACTTGCACGTAAAAACTACTGAACGGATTTCGATGAAACTTTACAATAATATAGCTTATATATCAGAATAGCACATAAGTTATAATTTATCTCCGTACTCCCACGGGAATGGTTAGTACGCGGGTGAAACCGCAGGGCGCAACTAGTGGTCAATAAAGTTTTAACCGTGTCTTTTATCTTATGTAAGATGAGCAGACATTCACAGATAATACTGACATATCCGTAACGTAAAACGGAAACTTAGTAAATATCCTGTTTTAATTAGTTTTAATAGTCAAAATAATCATGTATCTTGAAGTTTTATCATCATTATCACCATCAACCTTTCTCCGTCCTATGCTGAACAAAGGCCGCAAGTGAACGCTTAGACGGCAGATTCCTGATAAAATTAAAAAAAATGTCGCCGAAGCCGCGGGAAACACCTAGTAAATAATAGATTAACGCCCGGTTTCTAAAATGTTTGTCAAAATGCATGTTAACTAACATGGCTGTTAACGGCGGTTAACATACTATTCGAGAGTCAAATTTGACAGCTTTTCATTGTAGTAGCAAATGTACGGCTATTTCAACTGACAAGCTGATCAAATTAAGTAATTTAATCATGCTTCTAGCTCATTTGACAAGAAATTTAGCAGTTGATTTGTTCATTTTTGCATTGATCAGCTTTCAGAAACCGGGCGTAAAAGTCAAAAATAATTTCAAAGCAAAGTTTTTCAAATATCTTCGATCCTTAATAAACCACTCGTCAAATAAGAAGACTTAATTGTAGTTTAGAGCTCATGCTGGCAATGATTTATGACGTGACTTCAATCTAATAAAACGTCCTATAGGAAATACATAATGTGCGTATTTAATAGCGACAGCTAATGGGAGAAAGTGGAGTAATAAGAATTGATTGCTTTATTCAGCTGAGAAACTAGAAGTGTAAGGACAAATAGAGATTCGAGAATAATTTAGAAATGCTTGTATCTTGTGGGAATTATAAATATGAACCGTATAGCTAAGTGGTTACGTTAGAGGCTCTGAATAGCTTTAGTCTAATCGTAAACAGTGCACAACTGAAAAGTTTCTCAACCTATATTGCAACGTCGGAAAACCGAAATGAATAAAGTTATCTTATTATATTGTATAATTTTGGTACCTAACAATGTTTATCTACACTAATATTATAAAGAGGAAAACTTTGTTGGTTTGTTTGTTTGGTTGTAATGAATAGGCTCAAAAAGTACTGGACCGATTTCAAAAATTCTTTCACCGTTCGAAAGCTACATTATACACGAGTAACATAGGCTACATTTTATTCTGGAAAAATCTGGAAATAATATAAATAATATATTTATCGATAAAGATATATCACCCGGCTAAGATCCCGTTGTAAATCTTAGTTAACGCAGGCGAAGCTGCGGGCATCAGCTAGTTAGGTATGTTTATATATTTAATATATATAAGCCCTTAACTTTTTTATCTCATAAACCATCATTAGCTAACAGCGTCTCCTTACCATTTTTAATCATTATTATAAGCAATAAGTATTTAAAATACAAAATACTTACCTAGGCAAGAAAAATGTGTCACGCTTACCTACTCTTATTATATAGGTAGGTACTCAATGATAGTCCAATCTAACGAAAATCTAGACTCGATTTCAAAAGGCTTTTCAATTGAGATAGCTGAAGATCATAAATAAGTAGCAGGAGGAGATTTGATCTGAGCTGTTTCTCCAGAACCTATATTGCAACATTCGAAAGATCCTTTATCCCTTTGGTGTAAGCTAAACCAAAATCCTGAGGTCGGCTTCCGACCCGTGTAAATTGTGCATTTAGTCTGGTATGTCATGCACCGGGAGAAGATGGCGTCGATTTATATCCTCGGTAAATCTTCACGCTGCGCAAATTTGTTTTTGTCATGGTGTCTACGCAGAAAGTTTGTATTTAGGGATTCGTTTTTTAAAAGCTAAACGGATTTAAAAACAAATATTATCCTTAAGTATCTTCTCTTTCCATAAATTACCAGTGGAGACCTCTATCAAGAAGCATATATACGTACAACTTAGATTACATTTATTTTGGGTACTGATGATAAATCTATTTGGCCATGCCAACTTGTCAAGTGACAAAATAAAATTCTTCGTTGTTTTATACTATCCTTTTATAAAGGGGTAATCGTACTGATGTTCAGCAGTGGACGGATAAAGGCTGATGATGATGATGATGAATCGTACTGATTACACGTGTACTGCCCACCGTCTATCGTTCAATAATGAATGGACATAACAGCCTCCGTGTCTCTCATACGTCACGATAATGTATTTCCTTTCTATTTCCCCTGCGAATCGGAAGCAATGTATAAATAGATACTAATAAATAATTTAGACCAATCACCGTCTAGGATCAAGTTGTGTGTTTGTAGTATTCATCATCATCATCATCATCAGCCTTTATCCGTCCACTGCTACATATAGGCCTCCAATGAGCGGCAAAACGACCATTCACTCGCATTGATGGTAGTATTCATATTTTAAATACATATTAATTAGCGTCTTAATTTTTCTCATGGTAGAGCTATGTGTGAGGCGTGAGTACGCTTGCGTGCGTACAATTTTCCTGCTTATAAAGAAGGGCAGGAAGGGTTGTCACTGATCCAGATTATAAAGGGGTAGCAACGGTGGAATTTAATGGTTAGCCTAGCCTGAATATAAAATATTCATAAACGTATATTAAAATCACGTGACTAAGTTCCTTCCCGCTAATTTCTGAAACTTCTTAACCGACTTTAATGACAACAATCGCCTGAATCATCACGAAAAAAAATCAGTACTTCAAATATGCAAACTTTCCTCATTTGATTGATTTTGATGCAATGTGATTCCTAATTTAAAGGCACCATCAACAAGGCTGCCAACTCTAAAGTAATCTATTGTCGCAAGCCGATTTAATTTTCCTAAAAATGCTAAACCCTAAATCCCCTTTTTGCACGGCAAGCTTTTTTATTTTGCATTGCATTTTAAATAAAGAGCGATACGAACCGTTTTGCCATTTATTTTTATACCACAAAATAATAAAATTACACCTCTGATTTTAAATCTAGCCGTGACAGAATTTAAAAGACAAATCGATTAGATTTGCTACATTCACAACATCATTTTAATTTTTCACCATAGTACAACAAAAAAATTATTAATTCAATGTTTAATTAATTGAATTATTTAATGAACATTGTGCATTGTCTACTTACTTCACCTTAGCCTAGATTTTTTTACAAAAAGAAACCAACTATTTGTCAAGGAAAAGCTGAGCTCTTATAATGTGTATGTACGTTTGTGTGATAATTATGTCATTATTAAAACCGGGTAGGTATACAATGAATGCCTTGAAATAATTCACAGCCTTAATCTTTAATACTAATTAATAAGCATTTGGTTCTCGTATACCTCATTATTAAATAATTCACCTACCAAATATATAATTATATAAACAATAAATAATGCATTAGAATTACCCACCGATTTCTATGATAATTCATAAAACTAAAAAAAAATCATTTGAAAATTAGGTGTAATTAATAAAAGTGAGTTTTTCTGTTTTTTTTTGCAAAATCAAGTAAGCGTAAGATCAGTAACATAGAATGTGACTAAAAATCGGTGTTGGGGTTTTCCGACATAATATCTGAGTTCAGTGCTCCCTAGTCCCTACATTGCACTGCCTTGTTGATGATAATATCATTGCTTTTTATATATTTTGATTTTTGTATGTAATTGTCTGTTTTTTTTTCTTTTGTGTCAGATTTTTTTCTTTATCACTATTGTACGTATTACGATTAATAATAATTATTGAATAAAGTTTTCTGCTATATTCTATTGTAAGGGAACAATAAATCAAAGTAATGAACGGCTTAGATTTTTCTCTCTTTTTTTTATGCATTCGTCGCTTTGCCATGAGCCTCTACCGATGTACGCAGACAAGGATTTTATATGTCACGATACAAAGCCCGAGATTTATAAGGAAGTCACATATGTTGCTTTTTAATATTAAATAAAAACAAAGGGTGCCATTTGTGAGTTACGATCCTTCATAAATAAAATTTTATTGTTTTTAAATAAAACAATAGAAAACAATATCCTTAAGCATTTTTTTCTCTGGAATAAACAGATTGTTTATTTATTTCTTTAAATAAATTTTCACAGAAATTTGAATGCCATGTTTCATATTTCTAAATCTTGACATATTTATAACCTTAATGAGAACTGGAGTTTAAATAGAGATCCCTCAATGCTACTTGTAATTTGAAAATATGATTAGGCGTGGATAAAGAGAAGGGAATTCAATAATGTTAATTGTATTTTCGAATTTCGTAATTTTGTATGATGTATTTATTTTTACATAACTGGTGTTTTCATTGTTAACAGTAAACTCTCACAAGCAGAGTGTTTCTTCACAATTAGGAAGCACAACGATCTGATGTCTCGGTCGGTGGACGTTCCACTTGCGTCTTCCTTCACGGTGCCTTCATATTCTGATAATCATATAGGCCTGCGTGTGCTCATCTAGAATCTTCGAGAACGGCTAAGAGTTATATTACGGCTATACATAAAAATGATATTACAATATTAAACTATTTAAAACGGAATATTTTCCATGTTTTTTAAACAGAGCCGTAATTAGGGCGGTGCCGCCGGTGCCCAGGCACAGGGCGTAGACTCTGGGGGGCGCAAGAATGGCCAGACCAGGCTGGACTATTATTTTTTTCGGTTTGCTAAGGGCGCAGTTATAGAAGCTCGCACAGGGCGCAAAAAAGGCTATTTACGACTCATTTTTATAAATAGTTTAAATAATGAAAATAACCATGTCAATTTTAAATATGTTATGTTATAATACTATGTTACATAGCATATATTGCCTTTAAGTTTTGTTATAGTCATGTCTGAAATCGAGGAGTACAGAAAAAGATACATTCACCGGCTATCCCTACACCAAAATCCGCTTGTTGCAGAATTGTTGGACCAGACTGCGGTGGTTAAGAGGCTTAAACGGAACCACCTTCTTTAACTGGTAGGGGCAGCACTGGCTACCCCACCAGAAAAATCATACCTCACTTAACAAATTCGCTTATGGTCCACCGACCGATTGCAAATATTTCAATCCTTAAAAAAAAATTAAAAAAAAAGTTTTGTTATATCTGAAACTGATATCGCAGTAAAAGCTAATGTGTTTTTTTTTACATTTAGTATATAGTAATTAATAGAAACAATGTTCATATCTGGTATCCTAAGGTAATTAAAATCAAACTATAATACCCAGATAAAAAATTGTATTAGTTAGAAGTTACACAATCCAGTCTAGATCTTAGATCTCCTAGATAGGTAACGTTGGTCTTCACCTCTGACACACGAATTCGGCGCATTGTGGGTCTGGTCGCACGAAGGCGAACCTTGGTTAGGCTTACGCAACTAATCGGTGAAGTAACCATTATCCAACTAGACTCGTGGGAAGCTCACTCATGTCGGTATCAAAAAAATCTCATCGATATTATGAATCGGGTGTTTTAAAAACGCTTGTTTTCTTTGTCAAAATATTTAAATTTTTTGACAATAACGCCCGTTGGAAACGCTGGTCAAAGTGTATGTCAATTGTCAACTAACATGGCTGTTAATGGCGGCCAACATACGATTCTAGAGTCGAGAGCTTTTCATTGTTGTGATGACAACTGACAGGCTGATTTAATTAATTTAACCATGCTTCTAGCCACTCATTTGACATTTAACAAGATACTTAACAGTTGATTAGTTAATTTTTGCGTTGATCAGCCTTTCGGAAACCGGGCGTTAGAGGACTTAAAAGAAAAATAATGTGTCCGCCATTTTGTTTAAGAATTTCACTAACGTTTCTGTTAGCTATTTATATGTCGTTTTTATAAGGGAAGATATCGAATTAAAGAAAAATAAGCTATTTTTTGTTTCGGTAAAGTGTTGATCGGCTATAAACCAGGTCGGAAGACGATCTCCAAGCAGTGCCCAGTCCGTGTTGGATGCGAGTGGTAAGGGATCGGACGTCTTGGCTCATTGAACATAGGCCATGTTCAGCAATGGACTGATAAAGGCTGATGATGATGATAATAATGAAGTTATTATAAGAACACTCTAAAGCATGTGCTTTAGTGGATGTCCACTGTTTTACATGATTATTAAGATATTTAAATATAAAGACTTAAATACAAACACAATTTCCTAATCAAACAGGACAGGTCCAGTCAAATGTTGGAAAGGTCAATTGAAACTGGTTGTTTTTGCACGTGCCTCTTGTACTGTGCAATGTTTAGAAAATGTTCAGTTTGCGGTAACTTCCACCAAAAAAAGTCTTCCGACTACTTTTGTTCAGATTTAGTCACTGTCGCAAGGCATATTTCGCTATATAGTCCACCTTAAATTTGAATCAGCACAACACACACGAAAACGTATTTAAGCTATCTTTAAGATAATGAATGAACTAAAATTTTAAGAATAAACTATAATATATCTAATAAATAAAGATAAACTTAATTTTAACGCGCTGATTTAAAACTATTGAAAAATAGCTGTAAAAACTAAAAAGTAAAGTATCAACCCTTTATGTCCCACTCTGGGCACGGGTCTCATCCTCGAAATCAGGCGAGGAGGGTTTTTTTTTATTGAAAAATAGCTGTATATTTAATAAAAATCTAGAATGCATTATCTATTTAAAATAAATATCCTAACTCCTAAGTATTTCTTATTATTTTGGAATCTTATCTCATATTCAATTCAGTAAAGGGAGCTTTTATCGAACTACTTCTCTGCTTCGTCTAATTAGTGTAGAGTCTAAACTATAGATTATAAGAATCTTGCACTGCATTTCGTGATTACTTTCTGTCAAATGCCATCTGTTACAAAATTGCAGTGCTTGGTCTGATACGCGGAGATAAGCCGAGCCCATCCATCAAGCCAGGGTCAGGCCTCCCCTCGACAGTTGCTGACTCATGCTCGGCCATATTAATTACTAAATTAATTTACAAATGTAATTAACACGGAATAAAACATAGAATGTTTCGATGTTATATTTGAAACATATGGCTATTTTATAATTATTTTTGCTTTGCGTTTTCGATGTGGAAGTTGTGATTAGTAAATAACCCACGGATTCGACAGACGTTGTGCTGCAAAACATCTTGTTGACTAAACTGCCAAGTGGATTTAAGAATGGTTTCGATTCAACGTCTTTTCAAGTGAACACACACAAAATATTTATCAAAAGCGGTCCAGCCGCTTAGAAAGTTCCATACCCACGACCCTGCCACACTTTGCTGTGTTTGATGACGATGGTCGGGCATATGACGTGACTGATGAAAAAAATTAGAAGATAGGCAATTTTTGTGATGAATTTTCATTGTTGGCAGGATAGATACAGATTATACAGAAAGCTGGAATGGTCTCCAAAATCGTCTTATCTATTCCTGGTGTTATATTTACATATACGTATGAAGTATAAAGATTTAGTATAGGCTTTTGTGAAAATAGAGTCCTCGTTCTCGAATATAGCAACAAGTGAAAAACGATTATTAATTCATATTGGTACATTAAAAACAGCTTCAGAGATTAGCGCAATCAATCAAATTTCTTCTGTTTTAGTATATTGGTAGAGATTCAGTAATCATCAATTTACTTCTCCGTTTTGTTTATCGTAATGATAATTATTATAAAAACATGTTTTTACCACATAGCATATGTAACTTTGCGTTTATGTGAGATTCTCATTTCCCTTACTTTTCAAACCTATTGTATTCAAATCCTCAAGAATCATTTCCTCTATGAAAGACATCGGATATCGTAGGTATTGTATTGTGCAGTTAAGAGATATTACTTATTACCTACCACTTTGTCTACAGTCCATCATCATTATCATCATATATTAAATTCTCGTGTCAAAGTGTTAGTTATATTCCTCCGAAACAGCTCGATCGATTTTTATGAAATTTTTTATGCATATTGAGTAGATCTGAGAATCAGCCAACATCTATTTTTCACCCCCCTTAATGATAAGGGTGACCCCAAATTATGTTTGACGTAACAACGTCCTATAATTCGATGGAGCCGGCTGCACGCACGAAAAAACATGACTCATGCGGCGTTATCTCGCTCTTGTATTATAATTAACACAATTCTCCGTAGAATACTCCGTAGTGATCGTGTGGTATACGAGAGACAAGGGATCGGTCATTTTGGCGTTCATTGTAGAAGGCCTATATTCCCCAGTGGACAGATGATATTGATGATGATAGTGATGATAATAATATATGTATGTTGAATTTAATTTTAATTCTACTTACAACATCTAGATCCGCGGGAGCGCGGCAAGCCAAGTTTAATTAGTTTACTTTGATTGATTAGATTATACTCTCCCGTTTGTGAAATAAATGCATTAGTTTGTTACTACGTAGTAGTATGTGTCCAGCTGTGAGTGAACTAACATTAATTGAGATCAATAATACAAGTACACGACAACTAACATAACTAATGTCACTCTCATCGTTAAGGATGACTGGTAAATAGCAGTGAATAGCAATTCGACGGATAAGCAAACAATTAACAAGAGTCAAAAACTTAAAAACCGCATACGTTGTTTTATTGCAATGAGCGAAACTCGCGTAAACTTAGAAAACGTCTAACCTTACAGAAATCAAACAGCAAACTTAGATTGACTACCACTACGCTCTCCTATGTCGTTGGAACTTGGAAGAGTACCAATGCTTTACCTCCTTAAATCTAGAGCTGCGTCAGCCCGCTTACCAATCGTATCTTACCAGCTTACCATTTTATTTGTTATTAAAACTAATTTTTTTATTGAATTTAATGCATGTAGCTGAACGTCAATTGTATCAACATTCCAAATCGCGTGATAGTAACCGCTATCGCATGTAATAAATTCATGTTTGTCAGGGGACTCGTAATAGGCTATTTAGAGTTTACATTACTTTAATATCGTCTGATGACCTCCGATAGCCTTGGGCTGGTCAAGGTGATCAAACCCCGTGTGACTGACGTGCCAAATGCCAATACTATGCCAATGCTACTAGAAAGAGGCAACTTTTAAAGGTATAAAAAAAACTTCGTATACTTATTATGAGAGTACGTTTTTAGAATTATGGGCAATATATAGGCCTATAAGCTCCACAGGGTTAGAATATTTTAAGGTCTTCAGAAAATTTTAAAAATTTAAGTGTTTTTAACAATTTGGACAATAAATTACGTTAATGAGCTTTTTCAGTCGGGTGGTTTTTAAACAAGGTACAAATAGTCAAATGAATGTTTGTTTACCAATTCATAAATAAATCATATTATATTCTGTGTCTAGAACTTATTACAAAGAACTAACATTTGATGTAATACATAAGTACTTATAGAAAACAAAAGTTAAAAGATCGTAAATACCATCTTTATCACATTAGTATAATACCGACTAAGATTAGACCAATTAAAAAGTCTCATAATGAGATATGTAAGAGTGAAAACAAAAATTCCATATTCAAACAATGCATACCGATACAGTTAAACTATGAGTGGACGTAACATCCGGTGCGCGCGCGCAACTCACACGCCGCGCCGCGCCGACAGGCTGCAGCACGCGCGTCGCGACGTCAAGCGGACAGCAATATTATGTTTACACGAAAAAGTAAAATGTGTTTAGTTAAATTCAATAATAATAATAACTTTTTATTTGCAAGACCAACAATTAATCATAAAACACTTATGTAAACAATTTTATATTGAGAACATTGCAAACCCGGTCTCAAGCTCGGCATTTGCTGGAATTGCTGTCAGCACCGATCTAAGGGTAAAATATTTGTAAATTACAGCGTAGCGAGGTTGACGATTAACACAAAAATGAATATCAGAATCTGTAATGTTGCGCGTGTTTTGATAAAGTTATTGACGATTAAAAAACACATGCTGGCACATTCACCAGTCCTAGAATATTTATATGAACAACAAAAAGTATTCAACAAAAGGTATTTCTCGATTTCACACAATTAAGTAAAATAGGCTTGCAGGTAGCCTCAAATTAACAAGGGATGTTGTAATTTACATCCATGGGTCTTATTGGACTAACCTATTTATTGTACGGCTAGTAATTGAGAATCTATGGCCTAATACAAAAAAAAAAAAAAAAAAAAAAAACAAAGAAAAAAATTGAAAATTTGACAAAAAACTAGGTTCGGCGTTCAGCGACAGTATAAGTAGCTGCTGCAAGATGAAGGGAATACAGATTATCTAGTATTTTTCGAGTTATAACTATCCATTTTTGTATTCTTATACTGAATTCAATTTTTTTTAATATTCGGTAAAAATGAATAAATGAATTTTAAAAATGATTTGTTATGGAGTCTAGGCTCCAGCGTTCTTCTCCTTTTTTTGTACAAGAGGCATAGAGCACATGAGGTTATAATTTTCAATTGCGTTTTCAGAGTCAAGAAGCGTAAATATCATT
The DNA here is from genome assembly GCA_905333005.2 of Lycaena phlaeas. Classification (NCBI taxonomy): domain Eukaryota; kingdom Metazoa; phylum Arthropoda; class Insecta; order Lepidoptera; family Lycaenidae; genus Lycaena; species Lycaena phlaeas. The sequence continues at coordinate 14,863,864 of HG995173.1, forward strand.
GCCACATTGCTCTCGTATTAAGAAACATGGCAATAAATTAAGCCCGTATGTGAAGTAGGTGCGCGTATATTGTGATATTAACAAACAATTTTCGTTGCTGCTCCGCTCGCAATGACTATCAGGGCGCGACATGGCAATACAGACAGACACTATTAACATAAAACATACTAATATAGGCCCTCCGACTTTATCCCTATAAAATATTTAGCAATAACTTCGTACTCATAAAATATTTAACCATAGACATCTAAATAATAAGGTAACTTATTATTTAGATTTCCATGTATTTATCCATTTATTGAATACATGTGTGTGTACCAAAATAAGTATTACCTAAATAATACACGTGTGTGTACTTATAGCTGCCTAAAGCCGCTGCGTGAGCCTTCAGCCGTTATCTGAGGGACCCGGATCTGCAAGCGACGGTAAACCCTCAGCGACAGACTGGTCCCGGCAAGACTAGATTCTCCACAATAGGGGGACTGCCCGGCTGTACTTATAGCTGCCTTTATGCGATGACCAATAATAAAAGTTCTGTAAATCCTGCCTGTTATCTCTGATTAGCTCTAGAATGCTAGGTTATAATTACGGAGATCTCGTGATAAACCAAACCAACTATATTATGTCATCAAATCTTACCAATTCTTTAGCATCGAAATATAAATTTAAAAAGTATATTTTTATTATGTAGTCAGAGGTCAGGAAATATTATTCAAAAATATGCACAATCCTTATTATTTATTCTTATTCAACAAAATAATAATTAAAAAAAGAATAAATTTAAATAGAACACTGCAGAATAATTAATAAAATTCAATATTAGTATTTTTTTAATTCTTATAATTAAATGAGAATGTATTACCATACAATAATAGAGAATATTAATTAATAAAATAGGAATAAATAAGAGTAATAGTATTCTATTATTCTAATAATAATAATTAAATAAGAATAAATTTGTAATTATGTTGTAAAGGAATATATAAATATGAAAAAATAAAACAAAATATCACTCGTTTTAATGTTAATTTCTGACCTGAACTAGTATCCGACAGTGGTTGATGATTACAGATAAAAATCTAGACTTCATTGAGAGTGTACTTGAGCGGAGGTACTGAGGCCGTCTTCGCAGTCGTGACCATCATGGCCGTGATCAGACAAGAGCCGATTGTAATAGCGATCACAAAAAACTGGCATTATAATTATATAAAAGTCTCATTAATTATGATTATTATTATGCCAAGAAGGCTTCTCTTTGTGCCGCGCAGCTGTCTGTATAGACATCAACTTGCTCATTTTCGGGTAGTCCTTTTGCTGTGTTTTTGGACAGTGCTGCAAGATACAGTTAACAGTCACTGCCTATAGTATACCTACTTACTGTTTGATGAGTGAGTCGCTTGTGCTACCACCACATTACCTTATGAGGTTTGTCTGTTGATTTACTTATCCTAATATCATAAAAAAGGGCATAGATATAGAGAACTACTATCTCGGGTACTAGATCAGATATCTAGATGAGTTGCCTCAGTTCGGTAGAAAGAAGGCCAGAAAATATATTTCGACTTTAACATAGTTTACAGTTTCAAAGAGTTGATATTATAGCGTTAATGGAATGAAATATAAAAAAAAATCGATTTTTAAATTCCTCTACCGCAAAATGTTGCGTAGATTTTCAGATTAGATCTCATAAATTAATATACTCGTATAAATTATGTTATAGGGTCGGTCTCTGGCGTAGTAAGCTGAATCTACAGTCCACATTAATTCCACTGAACGATCATTGCGTGAACCATAGTGATTTGAAAAGTCTATACATCTGTTACAAACATAATAATAAAGTAGCCTTATTATTTAGATTCCTATGGTTACAAACATACACGCATACGTTTTCCATGTTTGACCAATTTTCGGCTTTGTTCTTCATTCGCGGTTTTTAAATATATTTTAGAAATATAGATAGCTGTCTTAGATGTCGGCCAACAACATAAAAAACCATATTTTTAAAATAAATAGTCTCAACAGCTATGGCATATTAATACAATTAATAAATAGTTATCCCATAAATTAAATGACATTAAATATAAAAGATTTTTCCAAATTCTACTGATATGTCTACTGAAAAATCAAATAAAGTTTTTCACATATTACACTGTGCCTGTGAATTGTTATAGAAACATATTCTGACCGGTGGTATCTCACGTGAAACAGCTTTGCTGTGTTTTGGAGACAGGTGTAGAGGCCGTGTAATCACTGGAACATAGACTTACATATGTTATAGAATAGGAAACACATGTGTTGCTTGGGTTAGTCTCCGGCTAACTTGTATATGTCAATGGGCGAAGCTGACCACTTACCATCACATAAGGCTGTCCGTTTGTCTATCCAACTATCATAAAAAAAATTGTTTGGAAATGACGCGAAGAAGTACTTACAATGTAAGATTTTAGTGCCTACGTAAAGTTTGCGTGTTTTATAATTAAATTATGTTATTATTTATTATTATTATTTGATGACTAGCGTATGTAAGTAGGGCGCGGCACGTGGATCATGGCTGACGTGGTATGGCTCTCCTAGTCAGCAATCGGTGTCGCAATACATCTAGTCACTAGTGCAAACTCAATCTATTGATGATAATGCGAAAGTTTGTTTGTTATTTGGCCAATAGATTTTTATGAGTATCGATGATTTTTTTCTATTAATGACCAATAATCATATAAGGTTATATAGGAGGATTCAATTAGGATGGGATGGGCATATATTATAGGATGGGCTCCGCGATATTCTCACGTCGTGCGTTTGGTTAGACGAAGTGTTGGTCGGCCATTAACCAGGTGGGAAGACGATCTCCGTGCAGTGGCAGGTACGTGTTAGATGCGAGTGGCAGGGGATCGGTTGTCTTGGCGTTCATTGAGGGAGGCCTACGTTCAGCAGTGGACGGATAAAGGCTGATGATGATGATGAATCATTCATGATTCGCATGAAGCTATGCATAAATATGGTAGTCATCAGGAGTTTAAGCGGTGTCGGGGTCGTCTCTGACTACGTAGACGTCCGTTTCTTCGTTGTCCGTCACAATTTGGGGTAGTTTTGGATCGTCTTTCTACGCGCTATAAAGAAGTAGGTTCCGCTCTGGTACGAATACGTACTCATGATGATGAATATCAAATCCAGGACTGGGAACATCAGAATATTTATAAATAGACGTTTATTTTTATTGCCTCTGAAATTGGCAAGTAATCTAAACATGGCGCAATCCTCCTACATGTATTTCATTGTTATGGCGAACTACTCTGAATGTCTCAATAACCACTCTTACATTATCGATTGTAAAAGTACAAGCGAAGCCACAGGCAATAGCTAGCTGCAATGTTTACCGTTACAAATGGTTTGCAATATCATTTATTTATTTGAGGTTTACAACATACTGCATTTCATATATAAATAATTGTAGTTATCGTTGTGCAAAAACTTACAAATTATTATGGATGTGTATTTTATTATCTAGCTTAATTTTCATTTCACATGTGTAAAAATTAACATAGTTTCTTATTATTTCTATAATTAGTTTTATGTTTATTTTACTCGATAAATATTTTTAACTCTGTCGCCCATATAAAGTCTTTTAGGAGCCCTTTTGTTATATTCTTTAAAATGCATTTAATGCTCATACATACAAAACAAAAGTCATACAGCTGTCAAACTATTCTAAGTCCGCCATGGAACATTCGAGAAACTTATTATGTGCCCATCATTAAAAACATATACATATATAACTACCTAATAATTATAAAAAATAATTACAAAAAATCTAAAGTTCCTGTTCCTAAGATATCCTAAATAACAAGCTGTAGGAATAGCAAAGTCTTATAGCAAATATACGACAAACAGAACAGACCGACAGATGAGACACTAATGAACCAGTGACCAAAAAAGGGTCCTTTTTGTCGACACACGGAACCCTGAAAGTGTACCAATTTTGTTTGCAAGCCTCACCGCAATCCGCATATTTTATTCAGATTCCAATTAAGAATTTTAATTAAATCGGACCATAATTAAAATGAAAGCAATTAAATGGTTTATTGGACGTTTACTTTGGAAATCTGTTCGGTGTTGTTTATTGGAAAATTCGTTACGCTGAGTAAAAAGTACTAATTTTTGAACGGACAAATGTAACTGGTCCAATATCGCTGTAGCCTGAAATGTATAGGGGTCCAATATCACTGTTATAGTGCACATATCAAATTGACTAAAAGCATAAAATTATAATAATAATTATTATAATATCTATGGACGCTTTTACACCACATCAATCTGGTCCCGTGATAAGTTTCTGAAAAACTTGTGTTACGGGTACCAGACAACGGAAATTCTTTTTTTTAATTTTAATACAAATATTTATACTTTGTGACATGGTGACGTATTGCACCTCAATATTGCAAAGACCATGGTCTCCCCATCAAAATCAGGTATATAATGGTCACAGGCCACAGCGGATGACTCAACCGAGATATGGGGGACGCTAACTTAATCTTATCTAATCATGTTTCCTCACGACGTTTTCGTTCGCTGGTGAACGAGCCATACTGACATGGTGCCACTGGTAAGCTGCCCTAAGACCTCTCGTTTCCCTCGCCTTTACAAACTTGTTTGGGAGGTTCATAATTACCTCCCAAGTCTCTTTATTTTGGAGTTCAAGAACAGCACATAAGATACTCTGCCGTACATCTTTCAACGAAAAGCCATTGTCATTGAGTAGTAAAATCATACCCAATCTCATAGAATAAGCGTACATATAAGTAACAAATTGTAGATCACCAATAAAAATAGATTTTAAAACGTGTTTGTCTAGTTTTTTGCTAAAACTTTTTTTTTCAAAAAGTTTCCACAGCCCGCGCTAATCACATAGTATTTGGTATTTTGGTATAATCATAAATATCATCAGCCTTTATTCATCCGCTGTTGAAGCTAGGCCCCTTTTAATAACACCAAGACGGCCGATCATTTGCTACTAACATCAAACACGGACAAGCCAATGCACGGAGATCGTCTTTTGTTATAACCCTGAGTAAATTGTAAAAAACAGAATAAATTATAACTTATAATATTATATAGATGTGGTATGTATGTATTTCTATTCGTTCTTAACTCTGTTTTTTTTTTAAATTTAATGTACTAAAAGCCAAAACCGTAAACGTTAAGTTTTTGTGATTGGTAAGTGTCAGTGTTAGATCGTAAACCGATGACTGTTTGTCAACAGCCGAGCCAGCTGACTCGCATTGACCGGGGTCAATACACCGCTCTTCACGGGGTCACGTGACGTCACACATTTCTTTTTCTATTTGGCGGCCATCTTGTTTATAATGGGTAAATAAGAAAATTGAAATGGTGTGAGAAGAATGTTGACAAATCATAAGAATTTCGTTCTATGTTGTCTGTTATGACGGGACGTAAAACCTTTACCAAGAAATAGTTAGTTTGAGTAGTAAGCTTGTTTGAAACTTGCGTGTTCTAAAATACAAAACTTTTCAACTTTTTGTTTACTTATATTATATCTAAATAGTACAAATAAAAGCGGAATATATAACGTGATTTCTGTTAAAAACTAGTTTTCAAAATATATTTGCATACGTAAATTTGTAGATTAAGTATACCTACTTATACAATTTTTTGCTAGAATTCTCTTAACCATGATCTTCTTTTAAAGTAGTCTTGACATTTGAAGAGAGATAGGTACCTACTAATATTTTCCATATAACGGGCATGGGAAGTTTATAAGTACCTACTTACTTATACATATTAAATAAACTGGTGAATAATTCTTTATTTTTAAGTGGCTATAAGTGAATATTGGCTCAAATATAATCTGCGATACTTGGTCCAAGTTATCTCCTGTCCTCTGGACAAGACCTCGGTAAGCTTTTGAGATATACCCACCAGTGGTGTTGCTCTATCCTCCGTGTATACTTTCACCGTATGCTACTGATACGGTACGATACACACGCGATCAAACCAGTTATCCTGCCCTTCACTGCACTATTACTCCATAAGCCATTACGGAATGCGCCAGCTTCATACCTTTCCACTGTTTGATAAAAGATATATATGTAGATCTAACTGACGACCAATGACTACATATAAATATCTCCCATTTTGTTATACCTGTCCCAAAAATTAAACTATAAAAAAACTACCAAAATAGCCTATATTTTATCTTAATACTAAGGCAATTAAGAAATTGTTTTGGATGCTTTGAAAGTAAAAAGCCAAAACCAGTAGTAATAATCGATAAATAATAAGCTATTCATCATAGAAATTGTCTACCCAGGCAGGTTTCAGTCCAGCTACTCTGTCTCTTCAAGATCATACTAAACTAAAATCACTTTATCAGATAATTACATTGTTAGTAGCGCCATCTAGTCTGCCGCGGCGTAACTAAGAACTGAATTACTTAAATCTCAAATTATTTTCATTTGGTAAGATAAGAAAGCGTTTAATTTCACAGACCATTTATCATCATTCTGTAAATACAAATGTTTGAGATGTTTCGTGTGATGTGAAGGCAGTAAGGTCGGAAATGCTCTAGCATTGAGATGAGGTTGAGTGAGACCGGTGAGAGGAGATTGGGCAGTGAAGCGCGCTTTATTATATTTCGTAGTTCGTACAATAAGACGTACAGTCGACGAGAATGCTCTATTTATATATTTCATTAATAATTAAAACATGAATTATACTTTTGTGCACAGGATCTAAGCTCTCTTTTTTGAGGCAATCGTTGACATGTTAGCGGTTATTCGTGTTTGGTAAACTTACCCAATGATAAAATTTGATACGTTATCATTTTGAACCTGACTCATTTCTAGATTTAGGCTCAGTGAGGCATAATCTTTAATGATTAACATAAAAAAGGCAACATTTAAGAGATAATTATACAAAACGCTCTACTTCTCGAATCTAGTTTATCTTGTACCAAATTCTCTGTAGATACAATATTTATATAAGTGAAATGAATCACCGAAATATAAACGTACATAAATGACCACTGCTCCAAATTATATATTTCCTTTCTTTCTATGGCCATCAGGGCCTTTTGCCCTTAGGTGAAAAGATTATGTTGCCTGCGGATCTGGGTCCCTCACCTCGGGTTTTAGTGGGGTAGTGCATCACAATGCGAGTCCCGATACACGTCAGTGAGCCTACCCGAGGACCTGGTGTGGTGCGAAAGCATTTTCACTGCGACATTAAAAAAAGAGTGCAAAAGCTCAGGGTATATATTTAAAGTGTAAGAATATGATGATGGCGCCCGGATGGGGGCAGGGCAATGTTTGTCGGGTTCAAGTTGCTATTAATAATGAGCAAGTTATGGACGCGCCTGTACCGCGTCGTTATTTCAGTCAGTGGCGAGGTTATGCTATAGAACCTCTATTACTTAAACACCTCTATTGTCCGTCTAGCTACGTTTGTGTTTATTGTTAGGAAAAATACAACAACTAATTAACATCTATTATATTACATTCTAAATATAAAGTAACAATCCACTCAAACAGATTTCATGAAGATTAAACGCCATGTCTAGGACGGTAACATGCTATGTCGGGACATATATAAAGCGGCCATGGTTTTTTTTAAAGTTTTGTATAATCTGTATAAGTTTTTGGGGCCCTTAAGAACTTAAAAAGGTCACATCCATACATAGGTACTATTAGCTTTTACGTTATTTTCAAGTTAATTGGATATACAAACTGACAGACGTGCTACCTGATGGTAAGTGGTCGACGTCACCCATCAGTATAATCTAGTGTATCTGGAACTAGCACTGGCAACTCATTTACGTGTTGCCTATCCTGAGGCAGACAGACGTTAAGTCGCGATGCCAGTAATGACACTGCCTGTAACACTGTACTTCTCACCGAAACACAGCAAAGCTGTTACACATGAAGCCGGGAGCACGGCACAGCCATCCGTCCCAGCTACAGTATGTACTAAAGTTCACCCGAAAGAGCATTTTATTTGTGCCAGGAATAAAAAATGCTGTTTCTTAAAATCATATGCAAGGCAATACTGTTTATAATATTATAAAAAATATTTTTAATTATTCTTTGCATAGTTAATTAATTACGTACTATATTACTCAAATTTGTTGGCCCATAACTAGGGTTCCAGGCGTCCGGATAAAGCCTGGACGTCTAATAGGTAGGCTTTTTGATTGCGTGTCCGGCCAAAATTAACGGTGTCCGGCTTTTGTTAAACTTTTTACATTTTGCAAACGAGCGATGCTGAATAAGTCTTAGGCTAAGACTGTCTTGGCATTCGATTTTATCTATTAGTTCACTTGAATTTAACAAAATGTATGATACTCATTAAAAAAGCTGATTTCACATATAATTTCTTTGTCGTACCTATAAATACTTACTTAGACTAAATCCTCAATAATGTTGGGTTTCCGGTCTTTCTACCCAAATGTCCGGTCAAGCTGGCTGATCTGTCCGGCTATAATAGGTTTGGTAACCTGTCAATCCTACCCATAACCGTGTTTATTACAGTATTTATGATTTTAAATATTAATATGATATTTGTCTCAATTCCAGGTGGCATGATGAGGAGTCTCTGATAGCCATCATCGGGCGTGAGCGACGCCAACTGGAACAAGCGTTCTGAAGCTGACAAAATGACGTCGGAGCGAGCCATCCCCCACCTCCGGGACATCTTCGGTCTCAACCAGCAGTACGAGGCCAAGACCTACGAGGACAATGAGGACAAAACCAAAAAGTCTACCAAAAAGAAAAAGGACGACTACCGCACGTACGCCAACGGGGACGTGAAAACCCTGGAGCGACATCTCAGTATGAAAAAGACGATACGCAAGAAGATCATGCGCGACCTGCAGCAGGCCTTCGTGGAGGACCCTAACGAGTTTAAGGTCGAGAACACGAGCCCAGAGAAACTAAAGGCGGAATTGAGCGCTGAGGCTGTGAAAATTGAGAAAAACGTGCGCAAAAACGATCCAACTTTCTTGGACATGCTGCGCGGTGAGACCAGGAGCGAGGAGACGAGGGAAGAACAGCCGCCGGCAGAGAAGACTAGCTTCTGGCGGCGTCTCACCTTGAAAAACAAAAATAAAAGATAATTTGCAATAAGCCGATTGCTAGTATGTACTCCGTTTTTCCACGTTAACGTATTGTTGGGACAGTCTTCGATTTTGGGACTCCTTTGATATTCTTATTGGAGCATTTACTAATAGCTTATTAATTAATATATCAAAAAATGAATTGTGATTTTCTCCGAAACTCTGTTCGGAGTAAATCAAAATTCGTATATCTTTAAAGCATTTGATACTCGCAAATGGCAAACTCTGACTCTACCAGTGACCAAACCTTTATTCCTAACGAAAATCATGTAAAATTTGTGTCTGTCAAATTTATATATTATTGGACAACAAGATAAGAGATCTCAGCACTTATATAGCAATATAACCGTTATCATTTCGGATCATCTTTCCAATGAAATTATTATTTGCCAAAGTGGTTTATAGAACTAGGGTAAGTCTACGTAAGATGGTAAGGTATAGGAGAGATTGCCAACACAAAAAACTATCGTCTTAGAGAAACAATGTTATTTATTACTGTTCTTTTTTTGAAATCACGTACTACCATCAAATGACCGAGTCGAGCAAGACAAAATGTCATTGCTGAATTCTATTCCCTGTGTGTTGGGCGTTGGCCATCTCTCCTACCGTCATCGTCTCTAGACTTACCCTATATGGGTAGAGAATCGGAGACTGCCGAAACCTTAGACTAAATATCAGGTGAAAGATATGATAGTAAGTTAAAAATATTAAAATGTTTAATTTAAAGGACTGAAGGTAGCTAGTATAATTGAAAATATGTAGGAGTGTGAAGTAATCTCATAATTTAAGGTAGCTACAAAATAATAGCAGCTTTCTTGTGGTAATCTCCCTAGCGTGAACCTTAAATCCAATGAGATTGTTTTATTTCGTAATTTACGTCAAGGTTTAGACATGATAATGTTTAAAGTTATTTTGTCACTAATATGTGTTATTTTTTGTCATCGATTTTAACGGGTCTTCCGTCTTTGAACATGTTTTTTAGTTTTTACCTTTATTTTAACATTATCTCGAAATGCCTTGTTAACAAATTTCGCGAAATAAAACCGAAAATCATGGTAAATAGCCACATTAAACAGTTTATTGTTTTAAACAGAAAATAATCATGTCAGTTTGCAGTCTTTTTACAATATGTTTAATTTATTTGAATTGCCACAAAAGTGTATATTTATATCGTTTAGGAATATAATATGAATATTGTTTTTGTAAAAAATATTACAGATTTCGAAGATTGGACCATAAAGCTTGATACCTATATCAGCTTTATAGATTGAACTGGTGAACTCTTAACCGATGTGTGCTTAAGATGACTCTTTGCTGTAAAAACTCTTTGCTATTGTTATTTCAAAGCTTTTTGGTATTCTCAATATATATTGAGGCAATACGAGAGGTCATATCAAGTCCTAGTAAACGTGGAGTACTTGTGTCGCTTGTCCACAGCTCCTTCTAAACTTCAGAAAAGATCTTTTGTAATAAAGATCTTTTCTATATTAAGAAAATATAACTATAATCATGAAAAAAGATATTGTTTTTCACTTTTTGGATATATTTTATTGACGTATATTTTAATTTTATTACACACATTAAAATTATATAATGTATCGAAATTTGATACATTTTTGGTATAATGTTTTGTATGTATGTAATATCAAATATCTTAAATTGTGAATTTTACTATTGCGGTTTATAATAAATATTAATTATTTAATAAAATACAACTGTAGGTTATTCTAAAGTCTAAACAGTGTCACTGCCACTCAGACGGATGTTGTGTTTATAACATCTTATGAATTTTAAGCATCTCTTTATCAAGATGTTACGTTTACTTAAAAACTTATGGCATTTTTACAATTTTACTATTCACTATACGCCTTTGAAGGTCTAAGATCTATATTAAAAAACTTGAATTTATGAAATAACCACTTTACTGTACTTGGATGATATTAACTATATAAACGAATACGCAAACAATAAAAAGCTATCTCTTTATTATATTTATTTATTTTTTAAATTTTGTGCTCGCTCATAAGTAGCGTTTTTGTCAATATACTAACTATATTATATTTTTTGTGCTTTGAATTTATGTTGTCTTGATGATAACTGTTTTAATGCAATAAGAGAAGGAAGTAAGATTTTTTTAATGTTTCTGCCTTTTAAAATACATTTTGAATCCAAGATTCAGTTTATATCTACTTTGTGAAGTAATTTCAACTTACCTAGCCCGTATGTAAAAAGTTTTATCAAATTTTATTTTTAAGCTTTTTGTGGGACTTAATTAGAACTTTTTGTTGTGCAGAATAGAAAAATGAATTGCTGCTATTTATAGAGTAAAAATATGATTTCACTCCTATACTGATGTTCAACTTAGTTTGGTTTATTAATAGAAAAAAAAAAGTGATAGCAAGCTTGATGAGACAAGAACTGACAACATACCGACAGCTTATGAAAAGTAGAAAATATATAAATATTAGGGTTTCGCATTTTATATTTATTAAATCATTCAAAATTTTAGACTTGTGTTTTTTAATATACATAATGTGATGTAAGATTTTGTAAAGGTAAAGTTTCGTTATGGAAACGGAGTAAGTGACGAAATTCGGCCATTGTTACTTATAAAAAGATATCTCATTCTACATGTGATGTAATGATAAGACTAGCGTAGAGTATTTTAAGAATTACATAATTGTGTAATATAGGCTCGTGGTAATTCCTTGTTGTGACAATTTATTATAATACCGACTATATAAAATTAAACTTTTTGTTTTCTTTATTACCCCGCTCCATTTCAACATTACAAACATGGAATAATAACTTATAGAACGATAGTCAACAGCTTACTAAATATTAGTAATATTATAAACGTGAAAGTTTGTGAGTATGGATGTTTGTTACTCTTTCACGTTTCACGTAAAAACTACTGAATGGATTTTAATGAAACTTTACAATAATATAGCTTATACATCATAGGCTATAAATTATCCCTGTACCTACTTCCACGGGAATTGGAAGAACGCGGGTGAAACCGCGGGGCGCTTCTAGTACTGCATATCGAATCACACAAGATGCTAGTAAAATTGCAGTTTTCCTAAAAGCGGGAAATGATTCGCTCGCTGATAACCATTTAGTACCTATTAAGTAGTAGAAATAATATATAAATAGCTATTATATGTGATAAATTATGTTTTATTGTTGTGAGGTATATTAGAATCATGAATGATAATTTATTTGAACAAAAAAAAATTAATCAGTAGCAACTGTTTTAAAATTAATCGGTGGGGACATAATATAAAGTCGATGAAAATATTTTCATAATCAGGCAACACTGAGAATTTACACATACATAATTTTGGGCAAAGGACTTGTATCCAGCTCTTAATAAATTATTTAAAAATAACACATAATGTTCACCTAGTAGATTTTAAAAATTAAAGAAAATGTTTCATATTTTACCACAATTAACTACAAAATATTGTGAAATATTGAAAGCTTACGTGTGAAAAGTGATGCTATTAGACTCATTTTGTTTTTCAGGAGTGCTGCGACAAAATTCTATTGTACAAATCGTCATAGTTACATTTTATTCATGATACACTTTTCTTTTGTTGGCTATGTATTTCACGGAGTATAGATATAGGGTGTCCAAACGTTATGTTGAACGAGTGGTCGCAATTTACATGACAGAAATTTTGCCGGTAGAACACGCCTTTTTTAGTACTCTTTTAAATCTTTGCGCGGGAAATACTGTGGCGCAGGTTGGTCAGATACCATAGAATCAGTACACATTCGATTCTAGCGCAGCCAGTGGCAGAAAAAAGAACTAAGATCTGGCTTTGTTATTGTGTATGAGAGTACTACGGAAAGGCCCATATCGTTCGGATTCCTCATATCAATACTTCGTTATGTATTTGAAGAATACGACACTTATTCTGCAGTGGTATGACTTAAATGCCGTTATCTACCAAATCATAGTTTTGAGTAAACGCGAAAAAACTATGATTTGTAATAGTACATAATGTATGCCGTTAACGGCAATCTTTTAATTTTTATTTTTAAAACTAACGAAGATATCAAAAAACTGAAAATACAGATCGATAGAGAATTTTTTTCTCTATTCTTTAGACACTAAAGAATAGAGAAAAAAAAACGAAAATCGCCCAGATGTTGGATAACGGCATTTTAGTCATACCACGGCAGTATTGGATACTAAATACAATGTTGCCTCATAAAACTTAGGTACATGTACCTTCCTACCTACACTAGTATACAGTTTATGATCGGGTAGTCATATACGTGGTGACACAGTGGTTTCTACCGTGTATTTCCCATTCCCGTGGGAGTATAGAGATAAAATATTATCATAGCCTTATATTCTTATGTGCAAGCTAACATTGTAAGGTTTCATCTATAGGTATCCATTCAGTAGTTTTTGTGTGAATTAGTAGTTAGGGAACATTAATTATCATCATATAATATTCTATATAATATGCTATATTAATATTACCATCGCGCTCATTTTTATTTTTATTTAAGTAACTACTTATTTAAGTTAATAAAAGAATAAGTAAATTAACACCGCCATCAATTAAAGCCCCATTCCACGAGCGCTTTTTTACCGAGCGGTAACGGTACCCAATATCCATGTATATTCTGTTCATAAGGCGTTTTTAAAGCGCAACGCTTTTTTATCGAGCACTGTTGGATTTCGACGTTGAGTGTTTGACGATCGACTGAGTTCCATGTCGTAAAGGAGAAAAATTGAAAAGGGTGCTACTTATGTATGAATAGGTTGGTAATAGCAGTTTTAGAATAGTTTTTGTGTACCTATATAAATACCTATAGATTTATTTGTTCATTATAGGAGGCCTATGTCCAGCAGTGGACGGATAAAAGCTGGTGATGATAATAAATTCGTAGGTACCTAGCTAGGGTACCGAAGAGCTACAATGGTGTGTTGACTCGGCCCCTTGACTCTCGAGGTGTAGTTTCGATCCCGAGTCTGGATCCCGAGGCAAAAGGGCACCTAAACATGAGACCATAGCTTGCTCATCGGTAAAGGAAAACATCGTGAGAAAAACAGTCTTTGAAGGTGTGAGAAGTTCAGTAGGGCTATTCTGTAAGGTTGTTTTCGAATCTCGAAAGCCGAATCCGCCATAATATGACGAATTTGTATTCTTTAAAACTCGACTCTCTACCCATATTAATAAAGATCATTTTCGAAGTGACGTAATGTGAGCTCTATCACTTAGATGAAGCTCGATATTGAAAGTTTCTTACAGAATAGCCCTACTGCAATCCGATTTATGCCAGCAGTCAGCACATCGGCGAACTATCGGTCAGATTCCTACTCTGTCCCATTTCGGGAGACCAAGGTCCGTACTCAGTGGTAGTCTACACTAATATTATAAAGAGGAAATCTTTGTTTGTTTGTTTGTTTGGTTGTAATGAATAGGCTCAAAAAGTACTGGACCGATTTCAAAAATTCTTTCACCATTCGAAAGCTACATTATCCACGAGTAACATAGGCTAATTTTTATTCTGAAAAAACATAGGGTTCCGTATGATATTTGGGGTTTTCGGACACAAGGTGTAAAAAATCAAACAGAAAAGTTACATATTTTGCGTACGCTGCCTAAACTATAACAGATAGAACCATACAATGTTCTAATTAATTGAAGACCTTATAATTATCTAAAAAAAAGTCCGCGACACATTAAACCTATCTAAGTCGAGTGAGTCACAATAACAATTTTTTTATTTAGAAATTTTGAATTTTTTTGGACTACATTTAAACGCGTTTATTTTACTCATGCTTTGGATCCTTATCAAAATAAATTATTTAATCACTATATAAGTACAGTTTATGTAGATAATATTTCGACTCAGAATTTTTAAAATTGGATGTTCGGTTTTGAATTTATGACGAAATCTATCTAAATCTACACTAATATTATAAAGAGGAAAACTTTGTTTGTTTGTTTGGTTGTAATGAATAGGCTCAAAAAGTACTGGACCGATTTCAAAAATTCTTTCACCATTCGAAAGCTACATTATACACGAGTAACATAGGCTAAATTTTATAGGTACTGGAGAAAATAGGGTTCCGTAAGATATTTGGGTTTTTCGGACATACGGTGTAAAAAATCAACCAGAAAAGTTACCTATTTTGAGTACGCTGCCTAAACTACAAAAGATAGAACCATAGAATGTTCTAATTAATTGTAGATATTATAAATATTTACAAAAAAGTCCGCAACACACTATACCTATCTATGTCGAGTGAGGCACAACGACCATTTTTTTATTTAGAAATTTTGAATTTTTTTGGACTTACATACGCGTTTATTTTACTCATATTTTTAGTCCCTAAGATATAAAGCTAAAGAGTTATTTGAACGCGCTAATCTCAGGAACTATCGGTCGGATTTGAATGAAACATTTCAGTGCTGTAACTGTATGCCTGGTGTACTTTGACTTCAGAGATCCTGTAGATGTGTGTATTGACTTGTATTACGTAGGTAGGTAGGTAGGTATCACCTAATGTATTAAGTCTCCATTAGCCCAGGAGCTAATTCTGGAGTCTGAAGATGATCTCCGTGCAATGGACAGAGGTTCATTGAAAGAAAGAGCCCAACAGCGATCAAAGACCACATAGCTTGACAGCACCAGTGCAGCAGTACCACCACTACATTATAGCTAAGCTTACATCTAAAGGTAGGAAATAAAACGATTGAAATGTTTAAAGAACTCGTTTATTTGTACTTTTCATAGTTATTTTTTAAATTTATTTGAACACTAAGCAAGGCTGCTTTATTGTTTGTTGTGTGTAGCAAGCCTTGCTTTTACATTTTCATCAATTCAAACTACCACCGTTTCGGAATGTGTCCATCCGTGGAGAAGAAACGGCGAAAGAAACTCCACAGGCATCACTTTTTTGCATCATTTTATATTTACATAATATACATAAATAATAAATACAAATTCATATAAAATACATATTAAGATATTTTGTGGATCCTAGTGTCATCGCCCGGTTTATGGTATGTAAGTCTAAACGAACCTAAGCATCTCGAAAACTCTGAAACTAAAATTATTATAACCTGAAACAAAAGTTAATCTCCGGTTGTTCTAATGACTGGCGCATTATATTTCCTGGTGATAAATACAAACGATCTACATTTTTCAGGTCATTAAGGTTACCTATACATACGAACAATTTGTCCTCTGATCTGTAAAATAAAAAATAACAAGTTTTCCGAAGCGAGGAGTCTTAGCTCCTAATGATTTCGCATTATAAAAAAAACGAGTTACATACAAAATATTCTAGTACTTAACGTATATATTGCTTTATTATCATTTTAAGATGCAACTTTACACAGCATAGAAGCCAATTGTAGATGTACATACCTATTTATTACATAATATATCTTAGATTTAATTATTTTTTACGAATACATTTACCGATAGTTCACGCGTGTTTCTCGTTTATTTCCGATGTTTCAATGAATTGGCGTTGGCCTGTGTTGAATCGCCTTGTACCTAGCATACGTCTGCAAAAATAAAGATGCAATTTTTTGATTCAGGAGTCCTCCGAACTCCTGAATATATACGGCATAATATTTCATATAAAATGTTAAAATTTTACTAATCCGATGGGTACTGCATAAAATAACGCCCGACTTATATCCCTCGTTCTTTGGTTGTTAAACCTTTGGTAATCCGTTTTACATTCCTTATTGTTACATTCAATTTACGCGACCTCAATCTTTATTCAAAACCGATGAACCTAGGTCTGGAAAAGAAAAAAAAACAAGATTTCGTGGCCAAGGCATCCGAAGACGCCTAGCAAATTAAGAGCCTAAATTTATTTATATAATTATTTTAGAAATAACCTAAATTTAACTTAAACCAATTTTATTGTAATATTTTAAAGATATTTTAAAAATAAATAAATGACACGTTTATAATGTTAACCGATACTATAACTAACCTTACGTTTTTATTTTCTCGTCTGCTATACGTCGAAGTACAATCAGCTATTGACTGCATTATATTTAAGTATAACGTGGTATAACTTACTGCGTATATAAAAATATTTACAATTTCGGTAACAATAATTTCACCTCCGTAACATAACGGAGGGTACCGGATGCGTTATTCTGCAGAAATTATATGGCTAGACACAATATTTCGCGATTGGATTACCGGAGAACAAACATTGTTCAATCATCGACAGACTGGAGCTTTCACTACCTAGTTCTGTAAAAGAAAGAATAACAAGATTTCGGGGCCAAGGCATCCGAGGAAGCCTTGGAAATAACATGAATTTGTTTTATACATTAGATTCTGTGATACATGAACTAACCTCACTGTTTAATTCGTCGTCTAGGCCGACAGTACAGCCGTAACATTACGATGGTTGATTCCTAGAATAGAAATTTGTTACAAACAACAGAAGATATTCCGCAGATTTTCAACGATACAATTACCGACAGTTTGTTCTACTGTTGATAATGCTGCCTTTATTACTTGGATTTAAATTTGAGTCGTTTTTTTAAATAATTTCCCAGCAGGAATACTTCGCGGTATTGTGAAGAATGTTGAGTTAGGTACCTATATCTCTGAAAAATAAGAAACGAGATTTCGGGGCAAGGAATCCAGAGAAACCTTGAAATTTTTGTAAAATCTAATACTATTTTAAAGGTAATAAAACAATTAAAATTTATTATAAAGAGAGAATTTATATAATTTTAGGTTTTAAAACTATAATAAATTTATTCGGAACTGACCTTACTTTTTATTCGTGATCCGACTATATACTATATTAGGTATCTAAGAATTAATACAAATTAAGTAAAATATATAGAATATAATACTGATAGTAATTATAATTTATCAGTAGCGTTAGTAAAGACGTATTTTACCTTTCTTATTATTATAAGTGACGTTTACCGAGCGCTTCATTTCGAAATGAACTATCGTTTCTCTTACGCTACCCTAGGCTAGGCTCTGAAAAAGAAAAAAAGAGCAAGATTTTGGAAGCAAGGAGTCCTTGGACTCCTTGTTAATTTAGATCTACTTATCTTTACTTTAAAATAAAACTTAATAATACAATAATAATATTTACATACCTAGTAGCAGATTGCAATCTGTGCATGTTTACATGTGAAATTAGTTGATATTCCCGTGATATTATTATACAAGTTTAAATAATCAAAATTATTACAATAATTAAATAATAATGCACACTATATATAAAGATTATTTATATAAGGTATTAGAGACCAAGTCGAGCCTTTTGCTGTAAATAGATAGAGAACGCACAATATTACAAGCTTTGAAAGATTCTAATTTTTAACGTAATCAAAACACCAAACAAAAACTATTGACTCTTATTCACTACAAATATAATTTAGTTACTGTATAGCCTGCAAAGAAACTTATTAACCACGAAACTATCAAGCACTCACTTACACCCTCACGGTACACAGATTTCACAAAAGAAACTGTAGCAATAACATTAAAATTAAATGCCAATTTTATCTTTACACGTGCAAAATATCTCACTATAATAGCACTCTTGTATGAACTCTTTGCTCCCTTACTCTTAATTTCTTGATATTCACTAAAGCGGTGCAAAATATATTATTCTCCAATACAATTCCATATAAATCAAGCGATTATGCTGTATGAGGTATGCTCTAGTTTCGTTAGGACCCCGCGCTGCCTAGATCCACGTTAGCCACATCGGTATCAAGGACACGTCACAACTCACAACACAATAGCGCAATTATAAGCAGAAAATTAAAACAACTCCCGTAAACTCACAATCACTGATTTTAATTATCATACACCAGGAGAATTATTTGTGACATGGATGATATTTTAATAAATGCATTACAGAGTGATTAAAATAAATTAGACAATATTATCGGATAAATTAAAATATACGATTTGACAAGCAATTCAAAGAAATCAGCACTGCATAATGAAGAAGTTTTGGATCAAGAATGGTTAAGGTATTCTAAAAGGAACGACAAATCACATAAATTTGTTGTGCATTGCATTACACTTACGCCGACGACGAGTCGAAAGCTTGCTGAACCGCCTCGTTTGAGTAATAGATGGAAAATTAGTACCAGCAAATGCTGCAACAGATCTACAAAACACACCTAGAGGCCAACCTCACTAGCTTCATGCCAAATTACAAATGCACTATATAAAGTTAGCCACGGTAGGTGCAATTCAACGGATGATGATACATTATAAACCCCAATATGATTGGCGTAAGTGAATATAAGAACCACTATCAGAAGCATATTTTATTTCACCACTATTAAGCTGTGCGTTTCAGGTAAGATTCAAATTGTTATTATTAAACATTACCACATTACCATCGGGAACAAACATAATAGCGGTACATGCCATTGGGTATTTCCTTTATGAATGATATAGCAGCAAAAGATTCAATCATCTTTGTAATAGCATTTGCGATCAAAGCAATATTTCTCAAACTATATTATCCTCAATCTACTGGGTACTCATCCAAGTATATTTCTATCCGTTTAAGAGATATGTAGCGAAGAGAGATCACGAACTTGACAGCTAGCTTTCAATTGTGTTGACTGCTGCTCTTTTCGCTAAAATCCTTAAATTTTCAAAACCTCTACTTTGTTTCTCTAATTTTATGCAGGTATAATATATATGTGAGCAAATTTTGTTTGACGCTCCAAGGTGAATTCAATATACATAGGTCAATGTAATTCTAAAACCTGTGCTGAAAAGAAAAAAAAACGAAACATCCTATTCCTTCACCTACACTGTATGTATTTATAAATGTGTAGTATGTCTGAGTGCCAGTTAAAATTTAACGAGTAATTTACATATATTTAAGTAATGCAAAAGGCATGCTGATCATGTATTAGAGCTAATTTAGATCAACAAACAAACAGCATACCGTGGACTGTGTATTTGTTATTGTCAAGCATATGTCTGAAGTAGCTATTTTCCAGTGCGATACAATAACTAAAAACCAAATCACCAATATCTTCTAAACATTTAGTAGTTGAACCAAATCACAATCTTCTAAACAATGAATAGTAAAGGAAAGCTAAAACCAACCTGTCCGTTTCCGTGTTCCACAAACCGTAGGCCAAGTGTTATTGGAAAAGCCCTCAAAAAACTTCGAAACCATGCATATATTTGGGTACATACATTGAGATCAACACTCTACAGCCTAGAGAATATATTCAAAACTTACTGCTTGACAACGAAATGGGTGGGAAATAGTTTGTGAGACCATGTTTGCAATGTCTACAGCCTGTAATGTATGCGTGTGCCAATGTGTTAATCACAAATACTGTGAGGGCTCATTTATTTGTGCAAAGCTATGTCAATAAAAAATAACTTTCTTCGAAAAAAAAAACGAATCGCTGTTGAAATTGCTCTAGCGCGCTATTTTCGATATAAGCGATATCTGCAATAATTTTCTAAATGGTCGTAGCTAATTCATGAAGTTCCTTTATGTCAGTCGCGACTAGCATATATTTAACGTGGTACGACAGACCATCTTGAAGGTCATCTCTTTCATTGTTTAGGACGCTGTTATCGTAATACTTCAAATTAATATAGTATCAAAAAACTGCTTCTGCTTATACATCGTATTTCATTCGATTTCTTTTTATTAATGGGCTTTCAGTCGCTATAATAATACCGTCTTCCCGACAACCTTCTAAAATTCCATTTCAATTTGTACCCCTTTTTCAATAAACTTAGTTAATGTTTTATAACAAAATATGCAAGCATAGAGCGACTTAATAGGACTGCTTTACGATCGTCAAATTAAGCTCATTAACTACTTTTTGCTATTATCCTCGATTCCTATAATATCTTTCGATAGGAATTAGTTTATTTCTGAAAAATAAGCATTTTAGTCCTGATGCTTCCAATTTTTTGGTTTAAAAGTTAATTACTTTTTTACTAGTTGAATTTCCGTTGCGCCTGGCGCCAATAAATTTTTCCTACGCAATTCCTTAGTTTTTCTCCTCTTGACTTTTCTTTTGATTTCATAAGTAACTTTTTCGTATATTTTGACTTATAGCAACTAAACAACTAAGCCTTTTGATCTTTTAATAACATTTTGTCAACAAGATCAGGCTTATCAATATAAGTTGTAATCAGTCATCGATGTTTATGTATATTGTGTTAAAAATAATACATTTCCGTTTTGATCATTTTTCCTTTTCTTTTATTCATTTATAATGCTGCGAGTTCTCAACTTCCCATGTAAATTACTACTATTCTTGCTATACAAAAACGACGTAGTTTTAATCTTATAGAAACTACTAATAGCAATGCATTTATTACAATTGGATATCAACCGCTAGAATATTGTGCGAACATTCTAAACACCTTCGTCAAACCGACTATAGATGGGACCCATACTTTAAGGGATTCGTTTTTAAAATCGGACATAGTGACGTGTCAACCAAGTTCTGATTGCACTACAAAGGACACTTCTCAATTGCTAAATAGCAATATCAAATTTTAAATTCAAATTATTCGAGTTATCTTGTCGATTGAAATAGGTGAAAATATTGACCATGTCTGGCTAGAAAGAAGAGAAATACCTATTAATTATTATATAGTGCCTTGTTGCGATCCTATTTGCAAATAATGTGGAGATTCTATTAAAGATTATTAACGCTTTATTCTTTCCTAAGGATCTTTATATACAAATATGGATTATAGTAATTACAAACTTCGTAAAAGAACTGAACTTTCGAAACTGAATAAAAATTTTAATTGAATTGATTTTATTACTTTTTACTGCCAATAGTTGCAATAATAAGTTACACTACATGTTAACAAACATGGAAAATTGTAGAAACAGCAAATTGTAATAATCTATCCGAAAATATTTGTACTTAAAACTATATATTTAATTCATTTTTTTTTAATAAAACTTAACAATATCTTTATATTTATTTATTTAAATAAATTTGAATTACATTAAAAATATTTACTTACAAATAAAAAACAACTTACATGATTCTCGTATTGAAACGACTACTATTTAGAGTTAAGTGAAAATATATCGGGCTATTTTCTGTATGGGATCCGTAGATATCTAACATCGCGGAAAATAGGAAACGCGCCTGCCTGTCTGGTTACAACACCGACTAATAAATATCTGAAAATTAATTTATTGTACTTGTTATTTTACTATTAAATAATATGATTTAATATTAGTTAAAAATGGACATTTTCATGAAATTTTAGATTCAACCTTTACATGCAGTTTCAATGTTTGAAATAAGTTTTCGTAATCTCTAATATATAATTAATGTAAAATGCTTGAAAAAAAATTTTTATTGTACCTGCACTCAATAATTTATTAAATCCCTATTTAGGGGTCGTAGAGCTGTTGACTGCTTTAATTCACTCCGTATAAAGGGACCCTGCACTAAAATGCGGCCGCCTAGTGTGAACTACGCCTATATAGGAAGTAGCGACTATCTGCCGACATGTGCGTGGACGCCTTAAATGTCTGTAGAACAAGCTGTGACAAAAATAATTATAATCTTAACTTAAAATTCTAATTATTTTAATATTCGTTCTCATATTATGCAAAAATATTTGCGTTGTTAAAAAAAAAAAATATTAAAAATATGCAATTAGCGTTCGTGGAATATCCGTCGAGACTAGCATTTAAAGATTTTGCACTTCACTACCATAGTCTCCTACGAGTGCATTTCTTGTTTACTATAATATAGCTTTGTTTTATTGCATTAACTTTGATAGCAGTGTAACCTCTTTTTCATTTATAATTTAATACGTTTTGTAGCATATGTTATAGGTTAATTATTTTTTTATCGAATGCTAATTGGCAATTTTAATGTTTAATTTAAATGAACTTTATATGTAGTAACTTAAGTTTCATATTATATATACCTGATGATTCAAAATGGACTAACAGGAATCTCTTAACGATCGTCCGATTTTGTGTATCGCAGCTCTTATACTCGTTTAAAGGGCAGCCTATACTGATCTATACTATTGTCTGGCTTACCAGACAAAGTCTCTTAAGACATCGGTCAGTCAATCGATGAAATAACCAAAAAAATCCTGGAAATATTGATTAGACAAATAAAAAATGCAACTATATAATTGATTATTTTTGTTAATTAGCGTACAGAAAAAAGTATAGGTATATGCTAAAAGTATGTCTAATATGATTTTATTACTATATCGCCTATTTTAAAATATTAAATCATGACATAGTCCCTATTATAGGCAGATTATTAATAGCTTCCGATCATTTATTGTAAACTTTGTTAATGTTCGCACTAATTTTATACGATAAAATGTTTTACGAGAAAAAACGGATTTTTCTTGTAAAATCGTCAACTAAATATACTAATGGAAAAGTATAATAAGTATATGAAAAAAAACGTGTCAACGTCTCATTGTAAGTACCTGCGTAGTTAAAATCGAAAAGTCCCTATGGGGGAAATTTCTAATCTGGAAACTGGTGCATATTCTCTCTGCGTCATAGACGCTGACCGACCGTATCGTCTGCTCCTAGCTGCCCTACGCATCGGTCGAAATCGACCTGCCGCGAGTTCTGCGCCCTTACGAATTCTGTAGAAAAATTATTCATATATTAATTATAATTTATATACGTGAAACAAAATCCTGGAAGAGAAGTTCGTTAGCGTTATCTTAACGTATTCTTACATTACAGTTCTTAAAATTAAAAAATATTCTAGACTACAATTCTTAAAAATAAAATATTCATCGCAATTTTTTTAGATATTGCATATTAAGACTTTTGATTCTTTTTAACCTCGTTTAGCTGCATTTTTGCCTGGTACTATATGTTAATATACGTGGAGCGCATAACTTTTTCTGTACGTTTACAAATATTATCTGCGTAGGTACATCGATTCTTTCGGAATCCAACAAGCCTCTTATTTTTCCTGTTTTTCGCAATGTCCTATGCTGTGGCTCAAAGGTCTTAGAGCAAGCAGAAAACCTCTTTCAATGAATCCAAACAGTTTTATAATAATCAGTTTCTATTTACGTACCATCTAAGTTTTTTTCATCTTTTTTATACGAACGAGCGTCTATTGTAGTCAGCAGGCATTTACTAAACCGATTAGTTCGAAACCACCTAAGTTAAAGATATTAGCGACAATTATCTTTTTTATTTATGAGTAAGAGATTAGCTTCCTAATAATTTTGTTCTAGTTGTCTATAAGCCTGTGATTTGGCTGTCTGTGCGTCATTCCACTAGCTATAGCATTTGTTCATTAGCATCCTATTTTGATATACATTTTATTATTTTCACCAATACATTTAATTATCCTTCGATATGATTACGCTTACAATATTAATTAGATATTAAATAATACCAAACCTCTTAGCAAATTGTTTTCTAATATTTACGTGAATTTGAGTCATAATGGAACCACGGGTTTTTAAATTGGCCACAAGGACCAAGGGGTCTAATAAAATATACCATTTCCTATCTTCAAAAAACTAACCTATCTATTTTCTCCCAAATAATTCATTATAGTGAACATATTATTTACGAACTATCCTAAAACTCACTTTATTAATTATTCAATCTTCTAAAATCTACATCTAATATTCCTATATAACTCACTCCTACGAGGGGCGTTCAATGTATTCTCGGTATCGGGGTGATTTGCTAATAATATGGGTAATCTAATTATCTCATTTACTAATGACACTATCTGAGGGTATAAATATAAAATTTCACTAATTTACGTCCATTAGTTTTCTAATTATCTGCAGTGAAAGACGATCAGAATGACTGACGCCACAATGATTAAGAAAATCGAGCATCGCGCTGTTATAAAGTTCCTCACTAAGCAGGGAAAAAGTCAAAAAACCATTCACGAAGAGATGGTTGCTGTTTACCAAGACTCTGCCCCGTCGTTATCCACCGTTCAAAAGTGGTCAAGTGAATTTAAAAGAGGCAGAGAAAGCATTGAAGACGACCCTCGCTCGGGTGGACCTGTAAGCGCCCTCACTGAAGAAAATATTAAAAAAGTGGAGAAATTGGTACTTGAAGATACCAGAATAAAAATCGAGATGTTAGCAGAGATGATCAACCTATCTGTGGGTACCATACATGCAATCCTTCATGACCATCTTAATCTCTCAAAGGTCAGTGCAAGATGGGTGCCGAGAATGCTTACCGCGCCTCAGAAACAAGTGCGATTCGAGTGCTGTAAGGAGTTTTTAGAGCTCTGTGGAGAAGATCCATCGAGTATTTTCGACCGACTGGTTACTGGAAATGAGACGTGGGTTCATCACTATGACCCTGAAAGTAAACAGGAGTCCATGCAGTGGGTTAAAAAGGGTGCACAGCCTCCGAAGAAGTTCAAAGTCACCCCGTCCGCCGGAAAAATAATGGCCTCAGTCTTTTGGGATTCTAAAGGTATTTTATTAATAGAATACACTAAAAAAGGCGAAAGCATCACAGCAGCATCATACGCAACCACTTTGCTTAATTTAAGGGAAGCAATTAAAGAAAAGAGGCGAGGAAAACTCACAGCGGGGGTGTTGCTGCTTCACGACAACGCGCCGGTTCACACGGCCCGCATGGCGAAGGCTGCTGTGCGGAACTGTGGCTTCGAAGAAATTAATCATCCTCCGTACAGTCCAGACTTGGCCCCTAGTGATTACTTCCTATTCCCGAATTTGAAGAAAGATCTTCGTGGAAAGCGATTTTCCGACGATGATGAACTGAAGGCAGCAATTAATACCCGTTTTGAGGAGAAGCCAGAAGAATATTTTTTACAAGGTTTAGAAAAGCTAATTCTTCGATCTAACAAATGTATTGAGGGTCTAGGGGACTACATTGAAAAATAGAATTTTTCCAAATTTTTCCGAGTTTTCTTTCGTGCCTATACCGAGAATACATTGAAAGCCCCTCGTAAGTCCTATCAACTCAAACCTACCTAAATTATTCCATTTTTTAAGACTCCTTTCACTTGTATTTGATAAGCTACTAATACTTGAATTTCTACCTTCTGGAACTTAGTTCGCCCTTTATTAAATCTCATTTTCTGATATTCCGCATTGGCTTTAATATTTTTATTCACTTTTTTACGCAATTTTTAAACATCTATCACTTTTTCAGTATCCAGCATCTAAATCTAGTGTTGTCTGTACCTCGGTATATAGGTAAGTTTCTTCCCAAATTACGTCCATAAACAGGCTTACTCCTCGATTTACCTCACGTAACATTATTGAACACATAGGTCGTAGGTATATACACGTACTTAAACTTTAATTCTTACCACTTTCTACACAGATACTTCGGGATACGTATTTTCGAAATGTATTCCCACTCCTAAAACATGTCTTTTAAACTCGGGCCATGAATATTTCCATAATTTTTTTATATTTGTTTGTGAATACTTTAAATCTGCCTATCCTACTCCTGTATTATTGCTCAACCCTAGTTACACCACTCAACGTCTTTCTACGATACATTTATAATTTTTCAAAAAACGAACCAATTTTAACATCGACATTCATAATATTATCTACTAAAAACCACTTCTCTAGAACTTGGAAAACCTTACTTATACCTAAGTACAAGAATCTACCTACCTCTCATAACTTTGTTCTAAGACCTACTTCTACCCCTATACTCAGTTTCAATCTTTTCGAAATACTATAAAAAAATCGTCATTTAATTCATATCTTTATAAGCCAACTTACACATCGTTCGAAAATATGTTTATGAAATAAGTTACTCCTATGTACTAAAACCTACTTAGTACATACTACTTACTACACTACACTTACCTACCTTTTGACTTAAATCTACCGCAATTCTCTCGATTAACACCTGCATAACTTACGTAAATCTCACCTTACGACAAAAACCTAACCACCTGACTTACTCCTCTCGGTTAACTAGGTGTTAACTTACTTCCCACTAAAAAAACCTTCGTAACTTATTCATAAATCCTTTCGACTAAAACATACCCAAACTTTTTTAAATCGGACTAAATCTACTAACTTATGGAAAATAGTCTAAAACCTATCCAACTTATTCCTATCGTCTAAAACCTACCTAACTTTTTAAATCTATTAACTTATTTCTATTGACTACAGTCTAAAATAAACCTAACTTATTCCCATCGTCTAAACCCTACCTTACTCATTCCTACCATCTAAATCTTACCTAACTTATTCCTATCACCTTAAACCTATGTAACGTATTCCTATCATCTAAAACCTATGTAACTTATTCCGATCATCTAAAACCTATCCAATTTATTCCTATCTTCTAAAACCTATCCACTTTATTCCAATTGTCTAAAACCTATCCACTTTATGCCTATTGTTAAAAATCTACTTATTTATTCCTATCCTCTTAAACCTATCGAACTAATTCCTTTCAAACTAATACATGTCGTCTAAAACCTGTTCAACTTATTTCTATCGTCTAAAACCTATTCAACTAATTCCTATTGTCTAAAGCCTATCCACTTTATTCCTATTGATAAAAATCAACCTAACTTATTCTTTTCGTCTAAAACCTACTAACTTATTCGTATCGTCTAAAACCTATCCGATTTATTTCGATCTTCTAAGCCCTATCTACTTTTTTCTTATCGTCTAAAACCCATCCACTTTATTCCTATTGTTAAAAATCTACCTAACTTGTTCATTTCATCTAATACATACTAACTTATTCGTATCGTCTAAAACCTATCCGATTTATTACTATCTTCTAAAACCTATCTCCTTTTTTCCTATCGTCTAAAGCCTATCTACTTCATTCCTATTGTTAAAAATCTAACTTATTCCTTTCGTCTAATACCTACTAACTTATTCGTATCGTCTAAAATCTATCAGATTTATTCCTATCTTCTAAAACATATCTTCTTTTTTCCTATCATCTAAAACCTATCCACTTTATTCCTATTGTTAAAAATCTACCTAACTTATACCTTTCGTCTAATACCTACTAACTTATTCGTACTTTTTTTCCTATCGTTTAAAACCTATCCACTTTATTCCTATTGTTAAAAATCTACCTAACTTATTCCTTTTGTCTAATACCTACTAAATTATTCCTATCCCCTAAAACCTATCCGATTTATTCCTATCCCCTAAAACCTATCCGATTTATTCCTACCGTCTAAAATCTATCCAATTTATTCCTATCATCTAAATCTTATCCAATTTTTTCCCATTGTCTAAAACCTATCCGATTTATTCCTATCATCTAAAACTTATCCAATTTTTTCCCATCGTCTAAAACCAATCCAATTTTTTCAAATCGTCTAAAACTTATCCGATTTTTTCACATCGCCCAAAACCTATCCGATTTTTCCTATCATCAAAAAATTAACCGATTTATTCCTATCATCTAAAACTTATCCGATTTTTTCACATCGTCTAAAGCCTATCCGATTTATTCGTATCGTCTAAAACCTATGCGATTTATTCCTATCCCCTAAAACCTATCCGATTTATTCCTATCGTCTAAAACCTATCCAATTTATTCCTATCATCTAAATCTTATCCAATTTTTTCCCATCGTCTAAAACTTATCCGATTTTTCACATCGCCCAAAACCTATCCGATTTTTTCACATCGTCTAAAACCTATCCGATTTATTCCTATCATCTAAAACTTATCCAATTTTTTTCCATCGTCTAAAACCATTCCATTTTTTTCAAATCGTCTAAAACTTATCCGATTATTTCACATCGCCCAAAACCTATCCGATTTTTCCTATCATCCAAAAATTAACCGATTTATTCCTATCATCTAAAACTTATCCGATTTTTTCACATCGTCTAAAGCCTATCCGATTTATTCGTATCGTCTAAAACCTATCCGATTTATTCGTATCGTCTAAAACCTATCCGATTTATTCCTATCTTCTAAAAACTATCTACTTTATTCCTATTGTTAAAAATCTACCCAAATTATTATTTTCGTCTAATACCTACTAACTTATTCCTATCCCCTAAAACCTATCCGATTTATTCCTATCATCTAAAACTACCTAAGTCATTCCCAACGTCAGTAAAACCTACCTTACTCACTCCTGCCGTCTAAATCTTACCTACTTTATTCCTATTGTCTAAAACCTACCTAGCTCATTCTTCTCATCTTAAACCTAGGTAATTTATTCCGATCATCTAAAACTACCTAACTCATTCCTAACGTCAGTAAAACCTACCTTACTCACTCCTGCCGTCTAAAGCTTACCTACTTTATTCCTATCGTCTAAAACCTACCTAGCTCATTCTTATCATCTTAAACCTAATTTATTCCGATCATCTAAAACCTATCTAATTTGTTCCTATCGTCTAAAACCTACCTAGCTCATTCCTTTCGTTTAAAACCTACCCAGCTCATTCTTATCATCTTAAACCTAAGTAACTTATTCCGATCATCTAAAACCTATCCAATTTGTTGCTATCGTCAGTAAAACCTACCTTACTCATTCTTGCCGTCTCAAGCTTACTTACTTTATTCTTATCGTCTAAAAACTACCTAGTTCTTTCTTGTCATCTTAACCTAAGTAACTTATTCAGATAATCCAAAACCTATCCAATTTGTTCCTACCGTCTAAAACCATCTACCCCATTCCTTCCGTTTAAAATCTACCTAGGTCATTCTTATCATCTTAAACCTATCCAATTTGTTCCTATCGTCTAAATTCTACCTAGCTCATTCCTTTCGTTTAAAACCTACCTACCTTATTCCTATCATTTAAAACCTACCTACCTTATTCCTATCGTTTAAAACCTATCGAACTTATTCCTTTTCTCTAAAACGTACTTATTCGTATCAACTTAAACATATCCGATTTATTCTTATCGTCTAAAACCTACTTAACCTAAACTATTTCAAACTTCTCAAACCCATTTTACTTACTTTCATTTACTCGAAATCAACCTAACAATAGTTCTACCTTCTACAGTCTACACACATGCTTCTATTTCCTAATACAAAACTAAGAAATCTTTTTAATATATTGATACTTTAATTGATACGTTCTAAAAACCAACTTATAATTTAATTTCTTTATTCTTCTCATTAGTATCTACTAAAATCTATCAATCTATACACTGCATCTTCCCCAAAATACATTAATACATTAATTCCGATCTACAAAAAACCAAGCTACTAATACATAAGCAAAATCTACCTATCCTACCTGTATACCTTATTCCTGCCTACTAAAGACCTAACCTTGACTAAAGCCTATCGAACTTGTTTCTATCGACCAAACCTACTTTACTCCTATTTTCTTAAGCACACTACACACACACAACTTACTAAAGCTCGCTTCCTATTTATAAATTGATATTCAGAAGTTTCTTCCCAAAATAGATTATTTAGCCGACGCTACTAGAAGTTAAAACCTTTTCATCTTGGTATTGTCTGCTTAACCTAGGTAATTAATTCCTGCCTACTAAAACCTAGGCAACTTATACCTATCGACTAAACCTATCTAACTTATTCCTATCGACTAAAGCTTACGCGACTACTATGCGTCTAACTTACTTTATCTCCTCAAACCCACTATGTACGCAATCCAAAATACATTTCCCATTCATACATCGATATAAGTTTTTTTTTCAAAATAGATGTTCATCTTATCTGTTAAGCCTAGGTAATTAATTGCTGTCTACTAAAACCTAGGCAAGTTATTTTTATCGACTTAACCTATTTAACTTATTCCTATCGACTAAACCTATGTAACTTATTGCTATCGACTGAACCTTACGCGACTTCTATGCGCTTAACCCACCTCTAACTTACTTTATCTCCTCACACCCACTACGTACCTAATCCAAAATACTTTTTCGCAAAATTGGTGTTCATTTTATTCCCGTCTGCTAAACCTAGGTAATTAATTCCTGTCTACTAAAACCTAGGCAACTAATTTCTATCGACTAAACCTTACACGACTTCTACGCGCTAAAACCCACCTCTAACTTACTTTATCTCCTCAAATCTAATGGACGTAATCGAAAATACATTTCTCATTCATACATCGATATGATTATTTTTTTCTTAAAATACATGTATTATCTAACTGTAAACTGAAACACCTAACCATCTTATTTCTATCTGCTAAAACCTACCTAAGTTATTCTTTCGACTAAAGCTAAAGGTAAACTAACCTAACCTAACTTTTATTTATAAAAAAATGCGTAACTCGTTTCTATCTACTGTTACTGAAGTTGGACGATTTCCTGGCATCAAATGAGCTTCTTATGTATTTCTTTATTTGTGACTGTTTAACTATAATAGATATTCTTTAGAAGTAGAGTATTATAAATTTATTAAGTATTCTATAAAATTGATAATCAAACATTTTTTCGTTTACCAATTCACCAAAGCTTGCTTGCCATATAGGCTTAGAAAAGATTACGATCGTAAAACACTAGTTTGTATAAATATTAAACACTAACAAATACTAAGAATAATTCAATACTTTTTTGTTCATGGCGTTCACAATAATTGTGTCATGTCCTATTCGATCCTACGTTCTGTTTTACGATATTTAACAAAGTGAAGTATTAAAATATTTGTCGATAGACAGGAAGAAGTTAATCCAGCTTCTTAGCGTTTTATTACGATCTCAAAACACCCTTATTTTTGTGTTTCGAAACATGTAAATACTACTTCTAAACATATTCATCGTTTGTCGCCTTAAGAAGTAATGCTTCTATAATGTGTATTGTGTAAGATCTAAATCTTCTCAGCTTATATACTAATAATACGTATATATTTCGAGAGATGTTATATTTCTGGATCTCCGTAAATTAATTAATTTGTGATAATCATAGTACGAACGATTTTCTATGCATTTTTATCCAAAATTAAATAAATAAAAAATAAATGTAATGGATTTCTTTCCTTCACCGTCACTTTATAAATTATTGAGATTTAATTATTTTTTATTCTTTAATTTTATTTTATTTTCTTAACGTTATTTACTGTGTCTAAAATCACATCTTTATAAATACGCCAAATTTATAATTTCGAATTGAATTTTCCATATATACTGACTTAATTTGCTATTTATTATAGTATTACTCATAACATAACATAACTCAAAAATATATTACGTGATATTGCGTTATTTTACAGTGTTACAAAAGGTTTTTATAATCCTTGTCTAATATTTAGTGAAGTTAAGTTATTACTTAAATCTATTATAAACTAAATTGGCATTTCACGTTTATTTAAAGTCCATTTTTCTAGAATTATAATTCCTCATCAATCGTATCTTCCTTTTTATACTCTAGCTTTGCATGTGACCTACCGATTGAGCTTGAAGATCATCAGACCTAAAAATCTAGCCTTTCGAAAAAAAAGTATGAAATGTATGAAATGGAATCACTGAACGCTTTTTTCTACTCCCACTTCAAAACGGCTTTTAGTTTGGCCTTATTGATGTTATTATAACATTTGTTTCGCCGTGGAATCTTAAATTATTTTAATCTTAATCATAAAGTAACAACACCTTTCTATTACAGCTGAAATGTGTTTTCTTTTTATGTTATGTTCCATCTCTTAAGTTCTATCTTGTGTCATAGATTATAGTAATGTACATATTTTTTGTAAAAGTATCTTTTTATCCTACAATTCCATTTCTGTTATAATAACAAATATTAAACTAATTTAAGGTTAAAAATCCTACAATTAGATTCCTGTAATAATAAAAAGTATGTAATGTAGATCTATATTAAAAAATCCTAAACATCTAACTCACGGTTTTAACTTCTTTTCAGCCATTAACACGTTTAAGAAAAAATAATGCTTCCCTTAGTATTCAAATGAATTTTGTTACAGACATGTCTGTGGGGTACATTTAAGCGCATTAAGGCTTTATTGCTTGACAAATTATTTACTAATTATTATGCCACCTAAATCTAAAGTTACGTTTAAGCTATCTAATTGTTCCTATCGAGTTTTGTCTATAAATTTCATGAATATCAAACTTTTAGGTTATTTAAAACATTTTGTTTAAATGACCTACAAATGTACTTCTTTATCAGCTTAATCAATAAGCCACATAATTAATATCCTTACCCCGATGCTTTTATATGCATTTTAATAACATACAGAAATTATAATAAGTATTCAACAACATTATTTGACAAAAAACGTAATATTTTATTTTATTCCTTCTTTCATTCATATTCAGGCTTTGATCTTCTACAACTTCGTCTACTACCTACTTATTAATATTAATTACGTCGGATTAAATTAAAGTTAATTATATTTTTATATTCGTCTGAAGCACTTTCATATTATTTTCAGCTGATGCAGCTACAACATATACGGCGAATACCAATGATGCAATAGCTGATCATCCTATAGACTGAATTAAAATTATATCTTAGTTTTAATAATACTTGATTCATACTTGGATACATTTGATAACATTAAACTTGAGGATTACTAACTTATTCAAACGAAAGACAATTTATCTCCACTTTTCATAATTTCCTCTTACTCATTACAGCTTCATTACAACCTAGTAGATTATTAATCAACTATTTTTTTTTATTCTACGATATTATCGAAAAATTCAATTATTTTGAAAATTAAATATTTAACCCGACCTCTAAAGCTGCTTATCTGCAACTGTAAATATCTCATCTAATCGTATCAAAAAGAAATCGTATCAAAACATCGTCCCAGTTCTGAAGGAGTGGGTGAAAAGGAAGAGCGGCACGCTCTCTTTCCGCCTCACACAGGTACTGACGGGGCACGGTTGCTTTGGGCAGTACCTGTGTGAGATTGCACAAAGAGAACAAACGACGCGTTGCCACCATTGCGACGAGGTCAGGGACACGGCCGAACATACCATCACGGCGTGTCCCTCTTGGACAGGACAACGTGCGGCCCTAACGGCTGTTATCGGACAGGACCTCTCACTGCCAGCCATCATCTGCGCTATGTTGAGCAGTGAGACATCGTGGTTCGCGGTGGAGACATTTGCGCAGGAAGTTGTCTCCAGCAAAGAAGAGGCCGAGCGTCGGAGGGAGATAGAGGCGCTCGATCCCAGAAGAAGGCCGAGACGAAGACGTCGTGCGGTCAATCACGACGACCGCAACGTCCCGCCTTAGGGGGTGATCTCGGGGCGGCGATGTGGGGACGCCGTCGCCCGCTTGATTCAGTTCCCGAGCGGACCGAGATGCGCAAAGTACTCCTGCGCATCGCGGCAACAGAGAGGAAACGAGAGGGGCATACTTAAAACCCGCAGAAGAAGGGTCTGTACCATCCGGCAGACAGCCGTCAGCAGAGTCGCGGAGTACGCCAACGCCATCCCGCGGCTCAGCAGTACGACGGAGAGAAGGAGTACCGCCGGGTTTTAGTGGGTAGAGGTTGCGTCCACCCAACACCTTTCGGGCGCAGCGAGTCCCACATACCCGCCTGGGGAGTTCCCCCGCGGGATGCGTAAGAGCATTTCCCGGCGTAAAAAAAAAAAAAAAAAAAAAAAAAAAAAAAAAAAAAAAAACATCGTAAAAAATCCTTATCTATTCTAATCTACAAATTATTATGTAGAATTTATTTTTGTCGAGCAAACAGACGATGCATAGTTTTACTTAATTTCTGGTTATTTCTAACCTAAGTTAGCAATATCTCTTCTAATCATACAATATTATACTATACAGTATACACCTATCTGCAATTCCTAATACTTTTTTGGACTGATGCCAGGTTACTGATTAGTTTTGTTAAGACGTACAGTTACACAAATTTTAATAAAAATAATAGCAACTATTATCATTATTTCATACTGGTTCTATATTCTCGCCTACCTATAGTTTTCGAAATTGATCGGAGAAATAAATTGGGACATGTAATCTATAATAATTAATGGATTAATATAATCATTAACGTAACCATTTATCATGTTATTCAGTAATACCTAGTTTAAAAAATTAATGGACCATTTACTAATAAGCAGTAATTTAGTAATAATTCTGAATAATGCCATGCCAATCATAAATATTTTGCAATGTTTGCGGGAAAACCTGTAAGGGTTATGTTATCTACAGTAGTAGGTATACTACGTACCTATATTATTTTCTAAGCCTACTTTTTATACGTAATTATATTGAGAAAATAAGTAAACCTAACAACTTACAGTACTTTAGATAATTCATCAACAATTTTGCTACCTCCAATCGTATTTACAGTTTTAATCCTATGTATTATATATGTAAAAATTCTGTATTGCTCGGTAGGTAATGACCATGTTTTATCTACCTATTATTAATAATAACGTGTTCTATTCATAATTCAAAACATGTTATGCATTTCCTTGTACCTTAATACGAGCCCAATTTAAATCTACTGAGTCTATATCGTATCGTTTTTTAGGAAAAATGTCGTAATTGTGCCGAGAAAATAGATAAGCAACCTACAGTAGTCAATGGATCAAGAATTAAACTACTTTCAACTGTAGCTAATAGTAATTAGGTTTTGTTTTGATTAAAGAAAATAAATCTGGATCATTTTATCTTATCTACATTATTGGATTGTTATTAAGCATGTACCAATAGTTACATTTATAGATTAAACATATTCTATATTCTTATAACCTATCGATTATATATTTTTCTTGTGAAAATGAATTGGGCTATGTAATCTACTGTAGACTATTTTTATCAACAACGTATGTATTCAATTTATCCTGTACCTAAACTTAAATTTTACTCATTAAATGGGTTGTTCGGGTTTTTTTTAAAGTTAAGTACCTAAATTCCTCATATACCATGACTATGCTAATCTACCAATTAAAGCCAATCATTGAAGGCCAAGACATAAAAGAGCTTTAAAAAAAAATACTGACTATGCCACCTACAGATTACAGTTATATTACACCTACTGACAATTTAATTATACCGTTAAACAGTTTAATTATACTTTTCTCTATCTTAAGTTATCCTATCCACCTACCTATTGATTCTCTAATTTATTCGGGAATATTTTATTGTATAATAAAATATTGTATTATTAATATTTAGTCATCAATTTATCAAAAACTTAATCCTTCGAATATAAAATTCACGTCACTAACTATTATATTTTTTTAATTCTACACAAGAATTATTACAATCTTTTATAATCATAAATACAGTATAGCCAATAATAAAAAAAAACGAATTAATAATTATTTAGACAATGACCCATAGTGTCACAAAATTTATTTAAAATACTTTTATTCTGTACATGTGCTGTAGATTAATTATTTAAGATTTTTGTTATATTATGATAAACATTTATTAGACATCTATGACCCAGGAACACATAACTTTGTTCCCTGACGGGATTCGAACCCGTTACCTCCAGCTTGAGCACTAACCATTACAGAGGTTCAATTTGTTATTAACGATTAACCTAAATATGAGCAGTTTCCCATTTTTCAAGAAATAGGTATAATTGGACCATTCTCTACACACTATACTGTGTTAAAATTAACCTACATTCCAACATGTCTCGAATATTTGTTATATTATCTGCAGTTAATGTAATAAAATAACCCTACATTCCTTTACTTGTTTAATCAGTTCAGAGTCTATAGTTTTTTGTTATTTTTTTAATTACCTAAAGATTAAATTTATAAAACTAACCCTTCTTAAACGAATATACTGTAAGTGTTTTATTACCTTTGGGTAATCCGAGAAAATATTTTACTAAGAAACTATCTACAATACTTGCCTAATTTTTAACATTCAACAACCTTTCTGTGAATTCTTTACAAATAAAGATAGATAAATTCCTACAAACTCAATTGTTACATACCTAAACTTGGATGCAGACTATTTATTAGCAATTCTGTTACCTACAATACAACAGCTGTATTCGCGTCCTCTTGTTGTTCTATACTTTACGTACCCTATGGATCATGTACAAATACATATTTGTAAAGAAAACGTGATGTATCTACGCTATTCTAGTAAAGATTTGAACATGTTTACGATTACCTACACTATTCTATTCACCTCTTTACTTGCAACTTACAAATATTCCTCTTACAAATATTCCTATTTATTACATAGCCAAGTTCCTACCACGAATATATTCTATTGATTCTATGGAACTCGTTTCACCTAGGTAACCTTCGTGAAATAAGATACGTTATTACATATGGGAGATAGCCACATCAGTAGATAATTGTCCTACAAGTATACTAAAAATATCCATAAATAAATAGTAAGTACTCTTTCTTAAACATATACTTTTGCCAGCAAAATTAGTTACAGAATCGCCCGACTAACTATACCTATATCCGACTAACCCGAATATTCCTATATGCGACATAGACTAGCATTAGAATATAGACTAGACTTCGTACGCCTAACTAATTTCTGGTTATTACCTAGAAATGTGTGCGAGGGTTCACTATATTATATATCTATATAAAACACTTTTCACCTGCCCATATGGAATTTTTTAGTTATTCAATAACCTAAGTCTAATCTGGACAGTAACAAAATATATATTCGTCCTATGTCCTATTTATACTGGCTAATTCTGGTTCTTACTGTGATAAATTAATGTTATATAATTTATTAATCCCAAAAAATCTTTCTTTGCATCTACCCTATATTCTGTTAACTGTGCTAATCATACAAAATCTAGGTATGTACTGGCCATAAATACGTAAGTACCAACTAATGTTTAACAAGCAAAAATTTTGAAACCATTTTCTGGATATGCTATACTGTTAGCTGTTAAAACACCTAAAAATTTACCTACCTATAAACAAGAGTAATTTTTAACAAAATTGTCGCAATGAAAAATCACAAAAAAATGGGCTATGTTTATATCCTGTTTTTATTATTCCAGCAATTCGTTTTTAATAAAAGCAAATAAACTACAATGAGTAATCATTTTTAATTCTTTGACTTCCAATCATTTCTGAATATACAAGTAATGAACATACCTACCTACTTTTATACAAAAAACTACCTACCCAATCTTTGATCCCTTCATGTCTTATAATCTGCGATCTTACTTATAATCCTTTATAATTACAAATATTATAAATCATAAACTAGATTAGATTGAATAAATGTCATTTATTGTATGTTTACAAAAACCTAGAAAAATATTAAGGACTATATAGTATATACCCATAGGCCCATATTTCAGGGCTCTTCCGACTTGGCGTTGCTTTGTTTACTCGTTTTTATTAGAAGTCGTTGTCGATAATAATTTTATGTACTGTTTATATTTCGCATTAAGTCGAAAAATTTTGTTTAGGCACGAGGGCAGAGGATAGACGACTTTATATGTATCTAAAGCGGTTAAAATTAAGTCACTATCTCGCTACGTAGAAATAAATAATACTGAAAGGCATAAAGACGCTGCGTTGCCATGTAGAAATTAAAGATTGAAAGAGAAGCGAAATGACGCCGCAATGGTACCTACTACCGTCTACCTAGTACCTACTACTACTGCCCACAATGTTTCGTTCGAATCTAAGTAAATATTATTTCTTCAAATATCTTCTATCTATCTTTCTAGAAATATTTCAATCGATATATCACTTTGCGTTCATTAAGGCCATGATCAGCAGTGAACGGCTAAAGGCTGATAATGAATATGATGATGACATCACTAGTGAATTCATTCGTCATTTGTTTACAAATCATACAGATACAATTGATTGAATGTAAATTTTAATGAATATTGATTGATAACATTTTTTCGATGCCCTCCAATCTGTTTTTATGCTTATTTTGGCTATGCAGAGCGCCTTTATTCAACGGCAGACAATCTACGAGTCTTTTTTAAACCCTTATGATCTTATCATAATCACCCTTTTGTGCAACGACCCTCATCTACAATTCTAAAGACCGGTGTGAACTCGGGCAAAATAACGACATGTAACACCTGGTTATTTCTATTATAAATAATATTCTATTCTTCGAGTTCCCCTTCATTTTTATATTCGTATTCGGATATTTATTATTCCGAAAGCTTTTAAATACAAGTTCTTAGCATCGGCTAATGTGGATCAATATGATTTAATACCTTGGAAGTACCTTGATGGCAAGCAATTTATGTGAACTGTCAGTTTGAAAGCAAATTATTTTCGTTTCTTTTTTTTATTATTGATTTTGATTTGCATATACGTTTATTATAGTGTATGTCGTAATATAAAATCAAAGTTTATTTCCCTCAAGAACCATTTATCCATTTTATCTTCCCGCATAGTCCACATCATAAACCTCGAAGCTTCTCGAATATCGAAGATTCTCTAATAATATTTTAGTTATATTCATGTGTATTCGCTATTCACTATTGTCGCCTAATATTATAAAAATGCATTTCAAAAACTATATATTTATAAATCTGTGTCAAAAACTATCAATAACAATCTTTTTATCTTTGTCAAATTGACAATTTTATTACAATGCTCTATAAAACTAACTTCAATGTAGCAAAATTATATTGCTTTTAGATTATCTAATGCATAAATAACAAAATTATATTGCTTTTAGATTACCTAATGCATAAATAACAAAATTATATTGCTTTTAGATTACCTAATGCATAAATAACAAAATTATATTTCTTTTAGATTACCTAGTGCATAAATAACCATTCTTTAGCCCTATGATCATCTAATCGGTCATGTACTTCGGAACATGTGTATCGCATTACATAGTTTAAGACCTGTCTACTAACTTTAGCCTTTAGATTCACATCTCATGACGAATAATGAAATCCATTACATTTATTTAAACCCAACCATAACCATTACTTATATATAATATACCTTGGTTAACGATTAAGTATATATATTATACTTGGTTAGCGATTATATTACATATAATACTAATTAATAAATTTTATTCCGATTATTTTTTATTTCGAAAATTAATGTAATGTCATCTCATTCGTGTAACTTTCAGACAATGTAAACAGTTGGCTTGAGCGGCCATTTTGGTTTAACCAAGGTCAAAATTGTCTACGACGCAATATTTTAAATTTAGCAGCTACTTATAGATGATTAATTATCAAATGATATTACCTGAACGTTAATAATAAAAATGTTTCTAACAAGTAATATAGTCTATTTAAATCAAATTTACCCACCTTAAATAGCTAATCCGAATTCGTCGTCTGGCACTGTATCTATTATCAACCGGGCGATGACTCTGCCATGATTATTTATAGTTGGCCCATTTTCAATTCAAGTCACGACCATATTGCTACTGATTTTTAAACCTTTTTGGATATGTGGTAGGGCTCCTACTTCAACCATATTAAATCCTTATCTCCTTAAATTTAATAATTTACTACGAAATATACGTCCGCTATGCAGTCTAAGGGGAATCGTAATGTAGCTCGGATAGGTGGATCCTCGCTTATATAGGTACCGAACGACCGCAATCAATTTATTATACTGCTTATTTAAAGAGTAACGTTCCTTATGGGTACTACGTGTATTGTACTATTTCTGAAGCTTGTAGCATAATCATTCTAGAATGTTCCACATCTGCACTAGAATGAGAGGCAAACTGTACACAATAGAGACAGAATGATATTTCTGGAATATTCCACGTATCAATAGTCTAAGAGGATGTAAATTTCTGACCAATTCAAACTACATTTAATTATTTTTTTGATTATTTTGTTATTCAATTTAATAAAATCACACTATTGCGCTAGTCATATTATAGCTATAGAATAAACACGTTTTGAAGTATTTTACTAGCATTTACTTACTACTTATATCAATAATTTAAGTATTTAAGATAATAGAAGACGAACGAACGAAGAAGACATTCTACATCTTGTATTATTCTTAATCATAATTATACACTTAACCTATATATTTTATAGCCACTGTCAGAAATGTACTTTTATAAACAATTCCAGATAGCAGCAGCAGCAGCAGCAAAAGCACATAAAACTTTGAGGCATATTAAATATTGGTTTTATTATTGCTTTGTATCCAAAAATGTATATAAAAATACATAGTATGTTCAAAATAGGTCTTGGTCTAAAAAAAAACTCCTGATTCAACACCTTAAATTAACAAAATAAATGTTATGTATAAATAAACCACTATAACATATATAATACAATTTATGGTGTTTTCGATTTTAAATTTAATTTAATTAAACCACGCCAATAAATTTGGTGTACTTAATAAATGTGACTATTTTTAAGTGTGGCTTTGTAGAAAAAAATATATATCGATACTTATATCCAATATTATACAGCTCATCATAAGCTATATGAAGCTTATAAATCATGCTCTTCAATAAAAACTTAAAAGGTTAACATGTGCAATGCAATTTAAAATTAAAATATAAAGGAACAATACACTAATAAAAGCTAAACCTGCTAAAGAAGTTTATGTTCACCGCTTAGACTATAAAAGAAAGAGATAGAAAACCCGATCAATAACGCTCATTTTTCGCGAAGATCCCCGAATATTCGAAAGGCATACCAGCGTTAACGCTTTGTTTGAACTAAATAAATTATGTTATTTTATATAAAACAACAGTTATACAATATATTAAGTATATTCTAATAGATAAATATATATGTTACATTAAAACAACAAATCCTCAGTAAAAACAAACACGCATTCAAGTTTTAAGGCATATTTAATATTAATGAAATATTTTTTAAAATCTATTTATAGATATTTATAATTGAGTTGAACTGGTTACTAAGATTACAACCAGTCTACAAACATGCGAACAAACAAGAAACGCTTTTAACTGAGCTGATGGAATTACGTCTGATATCCATTATTGGTTTGGTTAGGGTTGGTTTTCTTGGACAATAACTCCAAGGATATAGGAATAGTTTACGAATTACTAGTAGGTAAAAAATAAAGATTTACTAAAATGCTATTAACTAAATTTTTTGCAGGGGAATCTATTTAGTTTATCATGAAAGTTATCATTTAATCAACGCAGCTGCGGGAAACAAATGTTATTAAAAATTACTTTAATTTGATATTTATGTTATAATGCTTTGAGCTCCAAAATATGTTCCATAAAATAGTGGTAATACCCTTACGTGGCAACACAAGGCATGACATTTCTATCAATATGCGTAATGTTCTATCCCTTTCTTACTACATAATAATACTTTGAGTGTAATAGTATTGCCGTCTCACTCACACTTTACTCTGCGCGTATTGGTTGATAAGCAGAATTCCAGAAATTGCTACCATTACCGAGGCGTGATTGGTCGTTAGTGGAATTTTCTAGAGTGTTCTTGAATTCTATTCGTCGACACATGACGCATATAAAAGACGCCTGTTAGCGCGGCAAAGCAATCAGTATTTGAAAACGAAACAAACGAAGAAGAAGTGTGAGGGAGAATTTGGTGAAAACTAAACTTTCATCGAAATAATACGCAAGTTATTAAGAACTATAATTGTGAAGAGTATTTTTTGAAGAAATTAAATATAATACAGTAAATATGCCAGCAATTGGAATTGATCTTGGTACAACTTATTCGTGTGTCGGAGTTTGGCAACATGGAAATGTGGAAATTATCGCTAACGACCAGGGCAACCGAACAACACCATCATACGTGGCTTTTACGGATACAGAGAGACTCATTGGGGATGCCGCTAAAAATCAGGTGGCTTTAAATCCTAACAATACAGTCTTCGACGCCAAACGTCTCATCGGAAGGAAGTTTGATGACCCAAAAATACAACAGGACATGCAACACTGGCCCTTCAAAGTTATCAATGATTGTGGCAAGCCGAAGATCCAAATAGAATTTAAGGGCGAAACGAAAAGGTTCGCTCCCGAAGAGATCAGCAGCATGGTCCTGACGAAGATGAAGGAAACTGCAGAAGCATATCTAGGCACAACAGTCCGCGACGCCGTCATCACAGTCCCGGCCTACTTCAACGATTCTCAACGACAAGCTACGAAGGACGCTGGAGCCATCGCCGGTCTAAATGTGCTGCGCATCATCAACGAGCCCACCGCCGCTGCTCTCGCGTACGGTCTGGACAAGAACCTC
This sequence comes from Lycaena phlaeas, assembly GCA_905333005.2. NCBI lineage: Eukaryota > Metazoa > Arthropoda > Insecta > Lepidoptera > Lycaenidae > Lycaena > Lycaena phlaeas. The sequence continues at coordinate 14,907,050 of HG995173.1, forward strand.
AAAGGAGAGCGCAATGTGTTGATTTTCGACCTCGGTGGTGGTACGTTCGACGTCTCCATCCTGACCATCGATGAAGGCTCGCTGTTTGAGGTGAAGGCTACGGCAGGTGACACGCATCTTGGAGGAGAAGATTTCGACAACAGGCTGGTGAACCACCTGGCTGAAGAGTTTAAACGCAAATATAGAAAAGACATCAAGAGCAACTCGCGAGCCCTTCGCCGACTACGAACAGCCGCGGAACGAGCGAAACGCACGCTGTCATCGAGCACGGAAGCTACCATCGAGATCGACGCGCTACACGAAGGCATCGACTTCTACACCCGTGTGTCGCGGGCGAGATTTGAGGAGCTAAATTCTGATCTATTCCGCGGCACTCTGGAGCCAGTTGAGAAGGCACTCAAAGACGCTAAACTGGACAAAAGCTCGATTCATGATGTCGTTCTAGTCGGTGGCTCTACCCGAATTCCAAAGATACAGAACATGCTGCAGAACTTCTTCAACGGCAAGAAGCTAAACCTATCCATCAACCCGGACGAGGCGGTGGCATATGGTGCTGCAGTTCAAGCAGCTATATTGAGTGGAGAACAACACAGCAAGATCCAAGACGTTCTTCTGGTTGACGTAGCGCCATTGTCCCTTGGGATTGAAACAGCTGGTGGTGTGATGACTAAAATTGTCGAGCGAAACGCTAAGATTCCATGCAAACAGTCGCAGACCTTTACTACCTACTCTGACAACCAGCCAGCGGTAACCATTCAAGTATACGAGGGAGAGAGAGCGATGACAAAGGACAACAACCTCCTTGGCCGCTTTGACCTCACTGGAATACCACCGGCTCCGCGGGGAGTACCTAAAATAGACGTCACATTCGACCTCGACGCCAATGGAATCCTGAACGTATCTGCCAAGGAGAACAGCACCGGCCGCAGTAAGAATATTGTGATCAAGAACGACAAAGGTCGGTTATCACAGGCCGAAATAGACCGCATGGTCGCAGACGCAGAGCGCTACAAAGATGAAGATGACCGGCAGCGGGAGAGGGTGTCCGCAAGAAACCAGCTGGAGTCGTACGTGTTCAGCGTAAAGCAGGCCCTCGACGAAGCCGGAGATAAGTTGAGCGAGCAGGACAAGGAGACGACTCGGCGAGAGTGCGAGGAGGCGATCAGATGGCTGGACAACAACACGTTGGCCGACAAAGAGGAGTTCGAGCACAAGCTGAAGGAAGTACAAAGAGTCTGCTCTCCGGTGATGAGCAAGATGCACGGCTCCGGAGCGGGCGGACCCCAGCAGCAGCCGCACTCGAACCACAACACCGGGCCGACGGTGGAGGAAGTAGACTAGTCCCCTTAGATCTGAGATCTCTAGCATTTAGACTGTGATGACTGATTTAATTTATTTTTAGAAGTTAAGTTGTAAATAATAAGTTTTGTAAATATACTTTTACTTTGTTTTGCCAAAAAATGATCTTGTGTAGTCTAAGTTTAATAAATAAATTAATTTATTTTTAAATTGTGTTATTTATTTACTCTTTTGATTATACCTAAGATAGATAAATAGAAAACATTTTATTTACAGTTCCACATGACACATACAAATTAAAAGAGGAAAACAAAAACTAAATATACAAAAACAAAAACTAAAATAAATATTTACAACGTTAATAAGATCACATTAAAATACAGAGTAGGTATGTGTGCTGCAGAATCGCAAAAATGTTAGTAACTCGGTACTAAAAGATCAATCCGAAGAAAGATAGACCTTTTTGATTGTTGTCTTAGTAGAGGTAGGCAAACACTCAAAATTCTAGAATTAAGATGTAAATATTAAGTTATGTAAATGTAATTATTACTTTGTGTTGCCAAAAAATGATCTTCTGTAGTCTAAGTTGGAAAAAATATAAATTTTTATTTTAATTCATGTATTTTATGTTACTCCCCTAATTTTTGCATTTTGCAAATAGTGATAGGCAAACTGGAAAAGTACTAGTGGCCAACGTTATCCATAGACATAAATATATCAAAGATATAGATAAGAGCCTTTAAAATCTATAGTTATTTGTCGTTATTTACACTTTTTAACAACAAGTCTAACATTATTTTCATAATTATCAATAAATGTTTCTGTAATCGCACCACTATTTAAAATAAGAAAACCGAAAAAAAATGGTCTATAATTTAATTTGATATAGTTTTTTCGGGACTATACTATTTAAGAAAAATTAACAAATTGTTTTAAGCCTTTAAAAATATTTTTATAAATAACTTTTACGGATTTTTTGCGGTTTATTGAGTTCTTTTATATTCCCGACGTTTCGGATATTTTACAGCAACAAATCATATAATGGCGACTATTATCTAGACTATGTTCACAGATTGCTCACTTAGTATCAGTATCATCACTAATAAGTGATGACATATCTAACTTAGGGCCTGTTTCACAGACAGACACTCCATACTCTATCTGTCAAATATGTTGTGAATAGCCTATTCGCAACTTATCTGGAGATTGTGAAACAGGCCCTTAGTCAGATATGTCATCACTTAGAGCATAGTCTAGATAATGCTTGCCATTATATCAGATTTTATAAACCACAGATCCTCGCAAAAGAACACCAATTCCAACCAAGGATGATTCGCGAGGCTATTGAAATTAAAAAAAAACCTCATTACAATAGAGAAGATGGCTGGCCACTACCACCTACTTGGGATCCTGTAATAAAAATAATAAAATCACAATCCAAGCAGAATATGTCACATACTAAAGACTCAGCACTTTCTGCGTAGCGGACTAAACCAAATATTGATGTATCATAGGGTAGTTTCGAATAACTTAATAACAGAAGGACGTTTGACACCTCAGTCCTCCCGTGGCCATGGTTGCTGTAAAGTATCCGAAACGTCGGGTATATAAAAAAATCAATAAACCGCGATAAAATCCGTTAAATTTGTTTTCTTATAATGAGTGAAATTCGCGTAAACATAAGAAGACAATATGTTTGAAGCCTGTACACCATTACCAATTATGGTAACCTCACGTGTATAGTCAGTGAACTTGCGCCTACGCATGCCTGTATTTCACGTCTATTTTGTATTGAATGATAAGTTTTTGAGTGTTGTGTACCAACACAAGACATTGAATTGAGTTTACTCCTCCTACCATTCAGATAGTCCCCCGAAAGAAAACTCATCTTATTTTGAGATATTAGCATACAGTATGAAATATAAAATACAGTAGATATTCACAATATTTTTGTGTTGTTAAATAATATTAAAATTATATCTACACTAATATATACAGGAAAACTTTGTTTGTTTGTTTGGTTGTAATGAATAGGCTCAAAAAGTACTGGACCGATTTCAAAAATTCTTTCACCATTTAAAACCTACATTATCCACGAGTAACATAGGCTAAATTTTATTCTGGAAAAAAACAGGGTTCCGTAAGGTATTTGGGTTTTTCGGACACGAGGTGTAAAAAATCAACCAGAAAAGTTACTTATTTTGCGTACGCTGCCTAAACTATAAAAGATAGAACCATAAAATGTTCTAATTAATTGTAGATCTTATATATATCTACAAAAAAGTCCGCGACACGTTATACGTATCTATGTCGAGTGAGGCACAATAACCATTTTTTTATTTAGATATTTTGAATTTTTTTGGGACTACATTTAAACGAGTTTATTTTACTCATGCTTTGAATCCTTAAGATATGAAGCTAAAGAGTTTGTTTATTTGAACGCGCTAATCTCAGGACCTATCGGTCGGATTTTAATGAAACATTTCAGTGTTCGATAGCCCATTTATCGGTAAAGATATATCATCCCGCTAAGATGCCGTTGTAAATATTAGTTAACGCAGGCGAAGCTGCGGGCAACAGCTAGTTGTTTATATATTCGTAAAGCGACACCGGAAGGAGGACCATATTGATTTAAGTACGTATATTTTACATAATAATTATAGAAATGATTTTTTGAGTACCACTTTTTTTTAATAGCATAGGAGTGCAAACAAACAAACGAAGCCTTTGGCGACAACTGACGCCAATAAACATCCACACAACAAGAGGCAGATGATATTTTAAGAAGAATAATATTAAGCAATTTCCTTATAAGTGAAAATAGTGTGTGAAAATTAAAAATATTACTATTTTCTTACATGTCAAAAAATGTTAACAATCTTGACACATCGTTTGTTAAATATTTTTACCCGAATCTAAAAAAAGGAGGTTCTCAATTCGTCTGTATGTTTGTTTTTTCTTGTGTATATTTTGTAACTCGATTACTCAGCCGATTGTAAATGGGTAAAAAACAATGATTTTTATTTCTAAACTTGTACATAAGTACATTTTATTTATATTTAAAATATGTGAAAATTTCATGTTTCTTTCATTTACTTAATTCAATAAAAAAATAGTGCAATATCAAAACGTAGCTTTTATTCTCTCCAATGGCAATTTTTTTTAAAAAAATCCGATTATCCGAATATTTGATTATCCGAATGGGTCCCGGTCCCCATTAATTCGGATAATTGGAGTTCTACTGTACATAATTTATGTATTATTTATTAGCTTGAACAGTCATCGTGACTAGGGATAAGGGATTGATATGGCATCCGAGCATCCGAGCTTAGATATAGTCAGTGGCGTTAGGCGTAACTACAGGGTGGCAAGTCGGCAAAATGCCACGGGCCCCCAGCTGAAAGGGGCCCCCGGTCGGAGGAGAATTCCAACTCCCAACATAAAAAAAATATGTGTCTTTCGGCTTTCCTAGCATCTGATGAATTTGCCAAGGGCCCCGAACGGTATAGTTACGCCACTGGATATAGTATACTTAGTGCAAAACTTTTTTTAATATTATTATCAAAAACTAATTCATAAATTCATTATTGAAATGCATTCAATATTGACTATCTATGTCTATATTATAAATAGTACTTACGTATATATTATACGGACGGAAAATGATGACGGTTATATAATATGTTCACCTTTATTTAAAAAATAGTTTTCTTTCTAGGGCTCACAATATAATAACACTTTATTTAATACAAAGTTTTATTCATCCTGTAACATATTATAATTATTATAAACACTCTACTTACAGTTTTTATAGTTATAAAACAATACTTTATGAACTTGTTAATGAGTATTTACCAAAATAATTGTACGTAACGAAAATGTCGTTACGAAATATTGTTACGAAATAGTTCTGAATTGTAACTAAATAGTAAAACATACAGGACATAAGTCCTGTTTCACAATGGTGAAAAAATATCAATAAAATAATTATTTTAACAATATGCTAAGAAACCCCTTTCTGATCTTTAAAGGATCACCCCTGATCATTAACACATTTTACTAAAAAAAATGGCCAAGTGCGAGTCGGACTCGCGCACGAAGGGTTTTAATTTATTTTATTTTTAGTATGTGTTGTTAACCCTAAAAAATAAGTTATATAACCAAAAAGAATTCGACATGCCCATATTAATATAAATTGTTTAAAAGCAAACAAGCAAACTCTTCAGGTCTATAATATATGTATAGATTTTTTTTGATCGCTTGACAAACTCTAGTTTCGATGACTAAAAGACTATGAAAAGTAACAATAATAAAGCCATAATAGGCTCATAATCATGTGAAGAAGGATGGTATATTATAGTAGTGATGCTGATGATGAATATCATTTGCATACTGCAGCATATGCTTTCCATTCTTAAAATAACGCCGAAACTCTTAAACTTGTTTCTATACAGAATCAGGAGTTCTCCAGGCACCTTCCAAATCATGGTATACCTTGGTGCAAAATCCTACTTGTTGGTAGCATATTACGCTTAGAATACTTCTCACGAAACTGAAGTCACCACGTGTCTCCATATAAATTTTGAGGAGTTCCCTCGATTACTTATTGATCCATCCTTAAGGTAACCACTTTAGTGAATATAGTACTAAATTGGGATACTCTATACACGAAAAGAAAAACTTTGAAAATCGGTTAAAATTTTAGCCTATGTCTCATTCTGATGTATAAGCTATATTATTATTAAGTTTCATTAAAATCCATTCAGTATAGTTTTGCGTGAATGAGTAACAAACATCAATACATACATCTATACATCCTCACATTTTTTGTTTCAACTCATTGTAAACTCATCCTTAGGACCTACTTTTTTGTAACGTAACGAAATAATTATCTAAAATAAGCAAAACAAAGTTCGCAATTGTAAATGGCTTATTATGAACTAGAACAGAGAATACATACGCATTTCATACATTCTTTGCAAATGTAATTAAAAAAGAAACATAGATTTCAACTTGTTGTTTTTCCAAAATAGACTGAAGTATCTTCTGTCTCGAAAAAGTAGTTCCACTATCGAAACACGTCCACATTGATTTTAACATAAAAAGAAACGGCAGAGGCGTCAAACAAACATCCAATAAGCGACAAGTTAGTGATGCCGTTAATAAAATCTTACGGGTGCGTTCTTCACTTTAATCGAATTTAATATAAAACGTAACTAAAGAGTAATAACGAAAATGTTTATGTATCCGACTCACTTTCTTTTTTGCGTTTAATTAGGTTTTTTATTAAGAGAACCCCACATTAAGATGTTTTTAATAAAAACAACATGAAATCATTCTAAATATTACCCACAAATAAATAATTTTAATGGGACAAATTAAATTTTATGAAGTCTTAAAACATAAAATGTGGAGGGTGGCAAAATTTTTTTATATGGAGAGTAAAAATATAGTTTTACTAAAAAACGTTTAATATATTAAATAAAATAAAAATACGATTTTATTTATTTTAATTTTCAAAGAGAAGTAGTTTTCCTTTACATTTATGTTTTTTTTTCTTTGTATTACAGACTAAAACATTCAAAACTATTTGATTGTTTCGAGGCACTTTTTTTTTAGTCAAATGGACAATAATTTTGGTAAATACTCATATCACTTTTAATTAACTTTATTAAACAACACACTATGTTATAATACGCATCTATTAGCTCAATAATTTAAGTTAGACCCTTTTATTTGATGACTATTAAAGTAATCCCGGTATAGTTTTTTCGTCTCTAAAATCACAGATTATCTAAATTACACGAGATTCATAATAAAATGTATTCCTATTAAGTCCTTACTCCAAAACAACAACTCCATTGCCTCTACTGGCCTCTACCCTCCATACTCCTAGAGAATGGAGTATGGAGGGTAGAGGCCAGTAGATAGAAATAGGATTTAGGAAGTCAAATTGTTCCTCGTTACTAAAAATAAAATAAATTTTAAAAACCACGAGCCGGAATCCAAACTTGAGCTATTGAGCTAATTAATACAAAATAAACTAAAGTACAAAGTCAAAAATATTTTATAAAATTTATTTTAAAATATTTTGTAATAAACTGCAAGATATATCTAAAGTATTCTATTACTAATAATAATATTTATAATTAATTCGTAAATAATTTTTATAGAAGATAGTACAACCCATAAGATTGAATAACAAAAAACGACAAAATTAATTATCAAAGACGAATTATTATTTATTAAAACGATGAATAACAAATAAGTCAAATTACAACTCTAGGTTAATAGAAATAGAATCATTTTATCCCACGAACCGGAAATCAAATTGATAAAGTTCAAAGTCAATAATATTTTATAAACTTGTTATACTTAATATTTTATAATAAAATATAAAATATACACCGATTACATAATATTATAAAATGTATATACATAAATAGTTTTAAGTACTTAAAATAATAATCTAAATATTATGTAATTACTTAAGTAAGTAATTAATCTTTGCTATTTTATAAATTTGGAAAATTAAAAGAAATTAAAACAAGGTCTGTAAGAAAAAAAAAATAACATCATAAAATAATTATCAGAAAAATTTAAAAATAATTAATATTAAACTTTTCCCGCCTTTCGCCGACCACTAGTGTACACGCACAGATTAATGTACTAGTGTACGTGTTGACTGTAGACTGTAGAGACTAGAGAATTGAGATTAGAGATGATCATGGATGTAGTTATATATTATTACGTCCATTGAGATGATGTATATAGAGCAGAGAACGAATACAAGAACGAGCACACCGAATGTTGGCGAAATTTCTCGAAAAATCGAATGAGTGATACCAGCTTAAGCAGGAAATATTTAAATTTCCCCGTGTATAATACTCCACATAAAACATTTAACATAATAAATAAATTTGTCCAGGTGTTGTCTTCCCTTGGTCATGCCAATTGAAATATTACCGAAATATTGACACCTGAATCAAACGATAAAGCGGTAGGCATCGAACAAATATTATAATATAATATAAGTGTTTAAATAAAATACATGCATAGTTGAATTTAAAGAAAAACAAGGTGACTTGACTATAATTAAGAATGTAAAGATATTATGTTTTAAAATTAGTTTTATACATATTTTATTAGTTATACATTAGTATTAATATTCGATGAGTATTACTTTAATTTTAATTTATTTTAATTTAATCTTGGACCGGGATTATAAGGATAAAAAGAAAAGACATAATATCTAGCTCTATACAGGCTCTCGAGGCCAATTATTGCTAGTGTTATTTATTTTCTAGAAAGTTTATATTATTATATTCTTCATCCTATAAGGGTTTTTTTTTTTGTCTTTGTCGTATTTATTAATAATTAATGTATGGAACACTAATTTCATGTATTAACAGTGAAATATATATTTTATTTAAAGAAATCAAAAAATTAAAATATTTTAAGTATTGTTATCCCATAAGACAAATTTAACCTAAATTACAGGAGAATTAAAAATAATAATGCTTACAACCCTCGGTAATCTTATCAGTTGAAGGTGGATCTTATTATAATATAGCTATCTCTTTCGTGTAAAGGTATCATGTCGTAAGCTTGAACAACTTTCTCACTCTTATTTTATAGAGCGCTTTCATTGGCCAGTTTTTAATATTCCAGAATATTCTACAATATGATTGGTTGAGTCTCGAAGTTTCCCGAATATTATGGGCTTGCTATTGGCGGGTATAAAAGGCGCCAGCAAGCGCGGCAATGCATTCAATATTTGAAAACGAAACAAGCAAAGAAGAAGTGTGAAGGAGGATTTGGTGAAAACCAAGTATTTATCGAAGCGATACGCATAAAATACGCAAGTTATTAAAGAATATTGTGAAGAGGAATTTTTGGAAAATATTATAGAACAAAATAGTGAAAATGCCAGCAATTGGAATTGATCTTGGTACGACTTATTCGTGTGTTGGAGTTTGGCAACATGGAAACGTGGAAATTATCGCTAACGACCAAGGCAACCGAACAACACCATCATATGTGGCTTTTACGGATACAGAGAGACTCATTGGGGATGCCGCTAAAAATCAGGTGGCTTTAAACCCTAACAATACAGTCTTCGACGCCAAACGTCTCATCGGAAGAAAGTTCGATGACCCAAAAATACAACAGGACATGCAACACTGGCCCTTCAAAGTTATCAATGATTGTGGCAAGCCGAAGATCCAAATAGAATTTAAGGGCGAAACGAAAAAGTTCGCTCCCGAAGAGATCAGCAGCATGGTCCTGACGAAGATGAAGGAAACTGCAGAAGCATATCTGGGCACAACCGTCCGCGACGCCGTCATCACAGTCCCGGCCTATTTCAACGATTCTCAACGACAAGCTACGAAGGACGCTGGAGCCATCGCTGGTCTAAATGTGCTGCGCATCATCAACGAGCCCACCGCCGCTGCTCTCGCGTACGGTCTGGACAAGAACCTCAAAGGAGAGCGCAATGTGTTGATTTTCGACCTCGGTGGTGGTACGTTCGATGTCTCCATCCTGACCATCGATGAAGGCTCGCTGTTTGAGGTGAAGGCTACGGCAGGTGACACGCATCTTGGAGGAGAAGATTTCGACAACAGGCTGGTGAACCACCTGGCTGAAGAGTTTAAACGCAAATACAGGAAAGACATCAAGAGCAACTCGCGAGCCCTTCGCCGACTACGAACAGCCGCGGAACGAGCGAAACGCACGCTGTCATCGAGCACGGAAGCTACCATCGAGATCGACGCGCTACACGAAGGCATCGACTTCTACACCCGTGTGTCGCGGGCGCGATTTGAGGAACTGAATTCTGATCTATTCCGCGGCACTCTGGAGCCAGTTGAGAAGGCACTCAAAGACGCTAAGCTGGACAAAAGCTCGATTCATGATGTCGTTCTAGTCGGTGGCTCTACCCGAATTCCAAAGATACAGAACATGCTGCAGAACTTCTTCAACGGCAAGAAGCTAAACCTATCCATCAACCCGGACGAGGCGGTGGCATATGGTGCTGCAGTTCAAGCAGCTATATTGAGTGGAGAACAACACAGCAAGATCCAAGACGTTCTCCTGGTTGACGTTGCGCCATTGTCCCTTGGCATTGAAACAGCTGGTGGTGTGATGACTAAAATTGTCGAGCGAAATGCTAAGATTCCATGCAAACAGTCGCAGACCTTTACCACCTACTCTGACAACCAGCCCGCGGTAACCATTCAAGTATACGAGGGAGAGAGAGCGATGACAAAGGACAACAACCTCCTTGGCCGCTTTGACCTCACTGGAATACCACCGGCTCCGCGGGGAGTACCGAAAATAGACGTCACATTCGATCTCGACGCTAATGGAATCCTGAACGTATCTGCCAAGGAGAACAGCACCGGCCGCAGTAAGAACATTGTGATCAAGAACGACAAAGGTCGGTTATCACAGGCCGAAATCGACCGCATGGTCGCAGACGCAGAGCGCTACAAAGATGAAGATGACCGGCAGAGGGAGAGGGTGTCCGCAAGAAACCAGCTGGAGTCGTACGTGTTCAACGTGAAGCAGGCCCTCGACGAAGCCGGGGATAAGTTGAGCGAGCAGGACAAGGAGACGACTCGGCGAGAGTGCGAGGAGGCGATCAGATGGCTGGACAACAACACGTTGGCCGACAAAGAGGAGTTCGAGCACAAGCTGAAGGAAGTACAAAGGATCTGCTCTCCGGTGATGAGCAAGATGCACGGCTCCGGAGCGGGCGGACCCCAGCAGCAGCCGCACTCGAACCACCACACCGGGCCGACGGTGGAGGAAGTAGACTAGTCCCCTTAGATCTGAGATCTCTAGCATTTAGACTGTGATGACTGATTTAATTTATTTTTAGAAGTTAAATTGTAAATATTAAGTTTTGTAAATGAAAACGAAACAAGCAAAGAAGAAGTGTGAAGGAGGATTTGGTGAAAACCAAGTATTTATCGAAGCGATACGCATAAAATACGCAAGTTATTAAAGAATATTGTGAAGAGGAATTTTTGGAAAATATTATAGAACAAAATAGTGAAAATGCCAGCAATTGGAATTGATCTTGGTACGACTTATTCGTGTGTTGGAGTTTGGCAACATGGAAACGTGGAAATTATCGCTAACGACCAAGGCAACCGAACAACACCATCATATGTGGCTTTTACGGATACAGAGAGACTCATTGGGGATGCCGCTAAAAATCAGGTGGCTTTAAACCCTAACAATACAGTCTTCGACGCCAAACGTCTCATCGGAAGAAAGTTCGATGACCCAAAAATACAACAGGACATGCAACACTGGCCCTTCAAAGTTATCAATGATTGTGGCAAGCCGAAGATCCAAATAGAATTTAAGGGCGAAACGAAAAAGTTCGCTCCCGAAGAGATCAGCAGCATGGTCCTGACGAAGATGAAGGAAACTGCAGAAGCATATCTGGGCACAACCGTCCGCGACGCCGTCATCACAGTCCCGGCCTATTTCAACGATTCTCAACGACAAGCTACGAAGGACGCTGGAGACATCGCTGGTCTAAATGTGCTGCGCATCATCAACGAGCCCACCGCCGCTGCTCTCGCGTACGGTCTGGACAAGAACCTCAAAGGAGAGCGCAATGTGTTGATTTTCGACCTCGGTGGTGGTACGTTCGATGTCTCCATCCTGACCATCGATGAAGGCTCGCTGTTTGAGGTGAAGGCTACGGCAGGTGACACGCATCTTGGAGGAGAAGATTTCGACAACAGGCTGGTGAACCACCTGGCTGAAGAGTTTAAACGCAAATACAGGAAAGACATCAAGAGCAACTCGCGAGCCCTTCGCCGACTACGAACAGCCGCGGAACGAGCGAAACGCACGCTGTCATCGAGCACGGAAGCTACCATCGAGATCGACGCGCTACACGAAGGCATCGACTTCTACACCCGTGTGTCGCGGGCGCGATTTGAGGAACTGAATTCTGATCTATTCCGCGGCACTCTGGAGCCAGTTGAGAAGGCACTCAAAGACGCTAAGCTGGACAAAAGCTCGATTCATGATGTCGTTCTAGTCGGTGGCTCTACCCGAATTCCAAAGATACAGAACATGCTGCAGAACTTCTTCAACGGCAAGAAGCTAAACCTATCCATCAACCCGGACGAGGCGGTGGCATATGGTGCTGCAGTTCAAGCAGCTATATTGAGTGGAGAACAACACAGCAAGATCCAAGACGTTCTCCTGGTTGACGTTGCGCCATTGTCCCTTGGCATTGAAACAGCTGGTGGTGTGATGACTAAAATTGTCGAGCGAAATGCTAAGATTCCATGCAAACAGTCGCAGACCTTTACCACCTACTCTGACAACCAGCCCGCGGTAACCATTCAAGTATACGAGGGAGAGAGAGCGATGACAAAGGACAACAACCTCCTTGGCCGCTTTGACCTCACTGGAATACCACCGGCTCCGCGGGGAGTACCGAAAATAGACGTCACATTCGATCTCGACGCTAATGGAATCCTGAACGTATCTGCCAAGGAGAACAGCACCGGCCGCAGTAAGAACATTGTGATCAAGAACGACAAAGGTCGGTTATCACAGGCCGAAATCGACCGCATGGTCGCAGACGCAGAGCGCTACAAAGATGAAGATGACCGGCAGAGGGAGAGGGTGTCCGCAAGAAACCAGCTGGAGTCGTACGTGTTCAACGTGAAGCAGGCCCTCGACGAAGCCGGGGATAAGTTGAGCGAGCAGGACAAGGAGACGACTCGGCGAGAGTGCGAGGAGGCGATCAGATGGCTGGACAACAACACGTTGGCCGACAAAGAGGAGTTCGAGCACAAGCTGAAGGAAGTACAAAGGATCTGCTCTCCGGTGATGAGCAAGATGCACGGCTCCGGAGCGGGCGGACCCCAGCAGCAGCCGCACTCGAACCACCACACCGGGCCGACGGTGGAGGAAGTAGACTAGTCCCCTTAGATCTGAGATCTCTAGCATTTAGACTGTGATGACTGATTTAATTTATTTTTAGAAGTTAAATTGTAAATATTAAGTTTTGTAAATATACTATTACTTTGTTTTGCCAAAAAATGATCTTGTGTAGTCTAAGTTTAATAAATAAATTAATTTATTTTTAAATTGTGTTATTTATTTATTCTTTCGATTATATCTTAGATAGATAAAGTTTTTATTTACAGTTCCACATTACGCATACAAATTAAAACAGCAAAACAAAAACTAAACCTAACAAACAAAAAATAAAATAAATATTTACAACGTTAACAAGATCACATTAAAATACAGAGTAGGTATGTGTGCTGCAGAATCGCAAAAAGGTTAGTAACTCAGTACTTTTGTACCGAGTTATTAACTTGTAGTTTCTACTACACCTTCTAGTCGATCTTTCGTTTTTGATCTTTCTATTGATCTTTTAAGATCAATCCAAAGAAAGATCGACCTTGATTCTTGTGTTAGTAGAGATAGGCAAACATTCAAAATTCTAGTTCATGTCTGTTTGTTCCAGCTAATCTCTGTAATGACTGGACTGATTTTGACAGGACTTTCAGTTTTTACTCAAGCAGCTGTTATAATAAGAAGTAACTTTTATTTTTAGAAATTGCATTATCCATTATATGTATATATAATTCCAGTGTCACGATGTTTGTCCGGGATGAACTCCGAAACTACTGAACTTTTTTAATGTTTTTTCATTTAAAATGTGTGCTTTTCTCCAACTTAAAGGATAGGATTAGTTTATTTGACGAATTTGAGATAAAATAGGTAGGAACTAAATCTGCCGTCAATAGAACGAAGTTTGTCGGGACCGCTAGTTGTAATATATATTGTGATTTGTGATGTGAATCCTAGCAAAGTTGCGGGCAACAGCTAGTTATAGTCGCGGCACGATAAGCAGGCCGTTTTGACGTTTGTCCGCTCATGAAGTTTCGTAATTATAATAATCAAATTTGAAGGAGAAAATTGCTGTTCTTTATTGTCAATAGTGACGTACGGCTAATCATAAAATTTATCGAATGTATAATTTTAGGAAACAAAATGTATTTATTTAATTTCTTTATAAACTATATGTATTACGAACATTTATTTTTTTATTTTTATAGGATTATAATTAATGGGCACCTTGTTTACCACAAATATCGGCATTTCTTTTTCGAAAATCAAAATTTTTAAAAATTAAATCTAATCCGATCGTCACATAGAAGAATTAATAGGATCGCTGGCCAACACAACTACTATCTTCGGCAAACTTACGTCAATGTTCAATGCAAAACAAAACAGTTTCGACCTGACGTTGCACATAAAAATACAAACTGTGAGCGCACTGCGATTGTGATATAATTTCTTTAAAACTATTTAACCAGATACTACTTGCAATAAAAATTTACAGATTTGATTTTTTTCGATAATAAATTTACATTTACATCACTATTTTAATGTGTCAAAACGGCCATCATATCGTGCCGCAACTATAGTCACAAATATTTTTTTCTCAGCACAGAACAAGGTAAAAAATGCAGATATATAAATAAAACTACAACTGATTTTGCTTAGTGTTTTTTTTTATTATTATGGCCACGAAGTATAAGATATAAGGAGTCCGAAAGTAATATTGAACGAATGGTCGCAATTTAGGGGACAGATTTTTTCCGGTAGAGCACGCCTTTTTTAAGTACTCGTTTAATTCTTTACGCGGGAATTATTGTGGCGCTGATTGGTCCGCTACAATAGCATAGGTACACATTCGATTCTAGCGCAGCCAGTAGAAGAAACGAGAACTAAGATCTAGGTTTATTATTGTGTATACTGTATACAAATGAAACTCCTATACCGTTCGGACTCCTTAGACATGTATACTTCGTAATTATGGCAAAAAGTGATCGGTGATTGTGACAGGTTCCATCCCGATTCCCGACCGGGTGGCCTAAAAACCTGCTAAACATAGCCATTAGGATTTAGGAACATTACTTGCTCACCACTGAAGGAAAACATCGTGTGAAAGCCCAGAGACGTAAATAGGGCGGTGCCACCGGTGCCCAGGCACAGGGCGTAGACTCTGGGGTTCGCAAGAATGGCCAGACCAGGCAGGAGTATTATTTTTTTCGGTTTGCTAAGGGCGCAGTTGTAGAAGCTCGCACAGGGCACAAAAAAGGCTATTTACGGCTTTAAGCTTTTGAGATTAAAAGTCTTTGAAGTTTACCAACCTGCACTGGGTAAGCGAGTAAGTGAATTATGGCCCAACAACCCCCACGATTTTCATGACTGCCAATGGGAGACTGCCAAACTGAAGATTGCTAGAGGGGTAAACAAGGGTTGTTGATGGCAAAATGTAAGAGTAGTAAAATTAACTTGATAACTTAAATATATTTTTATAATGAAACGACTTTTACGGATTTTATCGCGGTTTATTTAGTTTTTTACAATCCCGACGTTTCGGACACATTATAATGAGTGAAATTCGCGTAAACATAAGAAAACAATATTAAATATATTTTTTTATATAAATCTAGATAAAGAGGGATAAAAGCTGATATATAGGACTCTCTCGATGAACGCCAAGACGACCGATCCCTTGTCGCTCGCATCCAACACGGACCGGCCACTGCACGAAGATCGTCTTCCCACCCGGTTAATGGCCGACAAACACTTGGTCTACCTAAACGTGGCCTCCACTTTTGAACCTTAATCACGTCGACCACGGACCATCCGCTCTCCTGTGTGTAAGCTGCTGCTGCCTACTGCCCTGTTTATCACCGAGTTTTAACGCTAGGCCATGTAGTCTATATTTTATAACAAAACCACGATTTGTAACCGTAGTTGTCTGTAAGTTTAATCAAGCCACAGCGCGCTTATTTTATTAGCTTCATCTGTATACATATCATGTTTGTTTGAATGTTTGTAACCGAAGGGCGCGATTTTAACCCACTTCAAACTGCCATAATAATATTTCGTTCAAACTTTGTTGATCTATCGAGAACCGATAAGAATACACTAATTCGATAAGATTGTTCCATTTTCAATTTGGTGAACAAGATATTTGTTAATGTATATTATATTCATCTATAGTCGATTAGGCACGAAATGATGTTAATATTAATTTCCAACCATTATCTCTAGCCGATTTATCTTAAATAGCAAATAATTCTCGAATACCAAAGAGAATTTTCAATTCAATAAAGCAGAAATTAAAAGGAGACGGTCCAAAATTGTATGGGTCGTTGGTGTACTTTTGTACACGTAATTATAAATATTCAAACAGTTTTGAATATGTTCATATCCATAAATTCTTTTTAATTTTAGCATACGCATAATTTAATATTTCCATGATATGCAACACTATATAACAATGGCGTATGAATATTTTCTTTGGCGTTTATGCCTATAAATCTATGTTTATTGTTTAATTTCACATATAGGATCTTTATAATGATCACTTATGATCGTCTTAACGGCTAAGTTTAAAATGAGGGTTCGCAACGCGCCCATGTCAGAGAAGATACCCACAAGAAACTCTGCTGGGTTCCTATCATTCTTTTAATTATTGTGATCATTATTGAAAACGGAGGCATCTATGCCGCCATTAAAAAGACCTAATCGCGCGCCTGCACTAGAGGACGCCGACAAGGCGGAACTATTAGCCGATACACTAGAGAGCCAGTGTACCCCAAACATCACTACCCCCTCACCCTCCATAGGCTCCCACGTAGAGGAGGTAATTAGGGTAGTAGAGTCGAAGACTTCTGCGCCGCCGGAGGGGGATCCTATCCCTCCGACGGATGTAGAAGAAGTCCAAGACATTATCAAACGGCTTCACTCCAAGAAGGCCCCCGGGCCGGACGGGATTTCAAACAAAGTCATTAAAATACTCCCACCCGCTCTTGTTTACCTCCTGGTTAGCATTTTCAACGCCCTCCTAAAGGGCTGTAGGTTCCCAGACCAATGGAAAGAAGCTACGGTTATCGGCATACCTAAGCCCGGCAAACCGGGCACGGAACCGTCTAGCTATCGGCCCATCAGTCTACTAAGCTCGATTGGCAAAATCTACGAACGGGTTCTGCTTAAGCGGCTCAAAGCCGTTATAGGCGAAAAGAACCTGTTCATAGACGAGCAATTCGCCTTCCGCGAAAACCACTGCTGTCCAAGGCAAGTCCACCGTATGACCGAAGACATACTCAGAGGTTTCAATAAAAAGAACTCCCGCGATACGTGCGCCGTATTTTTCGATGTAGCTAAGGCCTTCGATAGGATATGGCACGAAGGCCTCGTGTACAAACTGTACAAGCTAGGAATACCGGATAGGCTAGTCATCATCATCCGCGACTATCTGTCAAACCGGTCATTTAGGTATAGGGTCGAAGGCACCCTCTCTTCCCTGAGACCTCTGAGGGCCGGAGTCCCCCAGGGCTCCGTGCTGTCCCCAACTCTATACAATCTGTACACATCAGATATCCCCAGACCTCCGGACGTCAAACTGGCTCTCTTCGCTGACGATACAGCTCTATACGTTACCCACCCTAATGCTAATAGAGCATCGCTATTTCTCCAACGTGCCGTCACCGAACTAGGCAACTGGTTCGCAAAATGGAGAATAGCTATTAACCCCGATAAAAGCGCGTCGATTCATTTCTCTCGTAAGAGAAAGACATGCTTACCTAAACGCAGACAAACATGGTTCACGATGAAACCAATCTTACTAAATAACGTCGTTATTCCCAGAGTTAGACAGGTAAAGTACCTGGGGGTCACCCTCGACAGGTCGATGTCGTTTAGACCACACATCGCCGCGATTTCTAAAAAAGCCCGTTTCGTCAGTAGTAGACTGTACTTCCTCATAAACAAAAAGAGCAAAATGCCCCTCAGGCACAAGCTCACCCTCTATAAATCATGTATCCGCCCCATCATGTCATACTCCTGTGTGGCATTCGCGCATGTGCCTCAGCATAGACTCAGAGGCCTCCAAACGATCCAAAATAAATTCTTACGTGTGGCAACCGGTTGCCCGTGGTACGTAAGAAACATCGACCTACACCGTGACCTCAGACTAGATTCGATTAGGGGCCATTTCAAAGCGATGTCAGAACGTCACTTCGAAAAGGCACTTCTCCACCCGAACCCACTCGTCGTGAGTGCGGCAAACTACACCCCCGATAGCTTAGCACCTAATAAGTCTAGGTTACCTAAGAATGTCATAACCGATCCTGTTGATAAAATCACAGAACTGTTAAAGCGCGACGCTGAAGCGCGACGTAAGCTACAACACACACTCAGACATAACACAGCCGGTGTTAGGCACACATTCACACCGCATGGGCCCCGGGGTCGTATGCGACGTCGAACCCCACACTCCGTTGACCAGTTGATCCGGATCAACCGCGACAGCATAGGCTCAGATCAGCTACGAGTCGACACCAATATAGACCGTGTAATCACCGATAGCACTCTGCTATCGGCAGCTTGCTCGGGTCCCGCGCTTGACCCGCCTCCCCCGCTACCGGGGGAGGGGAGGGCCGGCCCTCACGATAGGTTTCTAACGTCACCCGTTCCAAACCAGTCGACCGTAGCTGACCAAGTTAGGTACAAACCCGACGCCATGAACATGGCGGGGGGCAACCCCCCAAATTTTTAACGTCATAGGATGATCCAACCGGATCACCCCATTTCCGATGACGCATAACGGTCACTAGGACCATTAGCATAGATCCAACCGAAAAAAAAAAAAAAAAAATGTGATCATTATTTCACAAAGTCACTTAAATCTAGAGCAATTCATTTCCAAGCGTTTTTATCATTTATATATTCTTTTACATTAAAATAGGGTTTTAATATAAGTTTTTGTTTAATGATACATTTATGTTATTATGTCCAAATAAAAAGTCCAAGTCGCCAAAATATCCACAAAAATGCAAGAAACACATTCACGAGTTAACAACTCCATAACAAAGCTTGAAATAGTTACAAAAGTACCATGAGTGACGCCATTTTTCAATAATGACGTTTATGTAATAGCCGCCATCTTTGTGTGAAATAGCCATGAAATAGCTAATATTTGAAATCTTAATAATTTTTTAATTTTTTTGCACGTAACTTATTACGATAAACTAATTTATTTTATTTTTAATGAAATCTATATATTTTTGTTTATTTATAGTATACTGTACACGACTAGACCAGAAATGGACCGTCTCCTTTACATCTTTTAAGAAAAGAGTTCGCTTTTATAATGACTGGCGATTGGGTTACCGATTAACTTTGCTCTATTAAACAAAATAGTTTAAAAAAAACAAACACACTTTTAAAAATAAACCAAACTAAAAAGCTGAAAACAATTAATAAAAATTAAAAACACGCTTTTGATAGAAAACAGATATTACGAGGCAAAAAGCACCCCACGCTTTAAAAAAAATAATCTAATTTTTGTTATTTAGTTCACAGATTTATAATGATTTAGTTAATGAATTGTAACACTATTCTTAATTTAGATTGATAAAAATTTATTTTTTATTTTAAGGTCGGTTTCCTATAAAAAGGCTGTTTTAAAACAATGCATTAATTTTTATTAGAAACAGTCTACACTAAAAACAGTCATAGAAATACATTGTTGCATAATAATTTCACACAACCCCTCAGTAGCGCAACGCGATCTACAAGCTTTTATTAAAAGTTGTTCTCATGTTCGGGTCAGTTCGGAATGTTTCCGAAGATTCTCGAAAATGAGCCTGTGATACCAGGTTAATCAGAAAATATTTATTTTCCCTAAATATTTTTTTTTTATTTACTACATTAGTTTAGATTTATTAGATTAGATATTAGATACAAGTCCTTTGACTTAAATAAATATAAATTGTTGGTTCCTACAAGATGCAAAAAAAATATGCTGAGTCGGAGTAAATTGCCATCTTGATTCTTGGCCTTCATTGAAAATAGCCTTTTTGTCTCGTATGCTGATAATGTATATTTATAAAAAACAAAATGTAGTTATCTAAACAACACTCGTATTTGACTTTAAATTAAACATAATACATATTAGTTTTATTTAGGGCCGCTCTCTTGTTGTCTGATTCCTAAAGTAGAATGTATGGTTTCTAAAGGTAAATCAAAACATATTCCCTGATAAATAAAGTACATGCAGACGAAATCGCGGCCCAAACTATGTTTAGCATAATACTATTTCTTATAAAGTTGTGAAATATTTTTATTTGCATTCAACGATTATCGTTTAATAACTAATGCACACATTTTACCTTAATCAAAGTAAAACCAAATATGTTAATCCCTGCAACACTAGCTTGTCTCCCTTATTTAAAGACGACATAATCGTATTATATCTATCTCTTTCATGTAAGTGTCTGAACGCATACGCTCGAACCACTATCTCACTCTTATAATATAATACTCTGTTTCTATTGGCCAGATTGAATATTCCAGAATATTCTACAATATGATTGGATGTCTCTAGAAATTTCTGGACTGATAAAGGCTTGCTATTGGTGGGTATAAAAGGCGCCAGCAAGCGCGGCAATACATTCAGTATTTGAAAACGAAACAAGCGAAGAAGAAGTCTGAAGGAGGATTTGGTGAAAACCAAGTATTTATCGAAGCGATACGCATAAAATACGTGAAGAGAAATTTTTAGAAGATATTATATTAATTAGAGAACAAAATAGTGAAAATGCCAGCAATTGGAATTGATCTCGGTACAACTTATTCGTGTGTCGGAGTTTGGCAACATGGAAACGTGGAAATTATCGCTAACGACCAGGGCAACCGAACAACACCATCATACGTGGCTTTTACGGATACAGAAAGACTCATTGGGGATGCCGCTAAAAATCAGGTGGCTTTAAACCCTAACAACACAGTTTTCGACGCCAAACGTCTCATCGGAAGGAAGTTTGATGACCCAAAAATACAACAGGACATGCAACACTGGCCCTTCAAAGTTATCAATGATTGTGGCAAGCCGAAGATCCAAATAGAATTTAAGGGCGAAACGAAAAGGTTCGCTCCCGAAGAGATCAGCAGCATGGTCCTGACGAAGATGAAGGAAACTGCAGAAGCCTATCTGGGCACAACCGTCCGCGACGCCGTCATCACAGTCCCAGCCTACTTCAACGATTCTCAACGACAAGCTACGAAGGACGCTGGAGCCATCGCCGGTCTAAATGTGCTACGCATCATCAACGAGCCCACCGCCGCTGCTCTCGCGTACGGTCTGGACAAGAACCTCAAAGGTGAGCGCAATGTATTGATTTTCGACCTCGGTGGTGGTACGTTCGACGTCTCCATCCTGACCATCGATGAAGGCTCGCTGTTTGAGGTGAAGGCTACGGCAGGTGACACGCATCTTGGAGGAGAAGATTTCGACAACAGACTGGTGAATCACCTGGCTGAAGAGTTTAAACGCAAATATAGAAAAGACATCAAGAGCAACTCGCGAGCCCTTCGCCGACTACGAACAGCCGCGGAACGAGCGAAACGCACGCTGTCATCGAGCACGGAAGCTACCATCGAGATCGACGCGCTACACGAAGGCATCGACTTCTACACTCGTGTGTCGCGGGCGCGATTTGAGGAGCTAAATTCTGATCTATTCCGCGGCACATTGGAGCCAGTTGAGAAGGCACTCAAAGACGCTAAACTGGACAAAAGCTCGATTCATGATGTCGTTCTAGTCGGTGGTTCTACCCGAATTCCAAAGATACAGAACATGCTGCAGAACTTCTTCAACGGCAAGAAGCTAAACCTATCTATCAACCCGGACGAGGCGGTGGCATATGGTGCTGCAGTTCAAGCCGCTATATTGAGTGGAGAACAACACAGCAAGATCCAAGACGTTCTTCTGGTTGACGTGGCGCCATTGTCCCTTGGGATTGAAACAGCTGGTGGTGTGATGACTAAAATTGTCGAGCGAAACGCTAAGATTCCATGCAAACAGTCGCAGACCTTTACTACCTACTCTGACAACCAGCCAGCGGTAACCATTCAAGTATACGAGGGAGAGAGAGCAATGACAAAGGACAACAACCTCCTTGGCCGCTTTGATCTCACTGGAATACCACCGGCTCCGCGGGGAGTACCTAAGATAGACGTCACATTCGATCTCGACGCTAATGGAATCCTGAACGTATCTGCCAAGGAGAACAGCACCGGCCGCAGTAAGAACATTGTGATCAAGAACGACAAAGGTCGGTTATCACAGGCTGAAATCGACCGCATGGTCGCTGACGCAGAGCGCTACAAAGATGAAGATGACCGGCAGAGGGAGAGGGTGTCCGCAAGAAACCAGTTGGAGTCATACGTGTTCAGCGTGAAGCAGGCCCTTGACGAAGCCGGAGATAAGTTGAGCGAGCAAGACAAGGAGACGACTCGGCGAGAGTGCGAGGAGGCGATCAGATGGCTGGACAACAACACGTTGGCCGACAAAGAGGAGTTTGAGCACAAGCTGAAGGAAGTACAAAGGATCTGCTCCCCGGTGATGAGCAAGATGCACGGCTCCGGAGCGGGCGGACCCCAGCAGCAGCCGCACTCGAACCACCACACCGGGCCGACGGTGGAGGAAGTAGACTAGTCCCCTTAGATCTGGAGATCTCTAGCATTTAGACTGTGATGACTGATTCAATTTATTTTTAGAAGTTAAGTTGTAAATATTAAGTTTTGTAAATATACTATTAGGTACTTTGTTTTGCCAAAAAATGATCTTGTGTAATCTAAGTTTAATAAATAAATGTATTGTTTTAATTTAATTTACGTTTTTTTTTTCAATGCCACCATTTACCACATTGGCTCTATAAGTTGATAGAGGTAGGCAAACCGGTAAAGGTTCTTATCATAGGTTCTTAATCATAAAATATATGTTAAATTTACACGAGACTATTCCGGAAGTTACGTGCACTTATAATAAATATCAAAAGGCCGTTTAATGTAACCGCTATACTCAGACGCTATAACTTAAAAATTGAGAGCATATTGTCGTGTAAGTTTTGCTTAGGGACCCTTTGACTGGATTTTACGCTTGTGCCGCATCGCAGCTATGGGGTTCTCTACTAGGTACTCTATAGTCTAACACGATTTTGTGGTACCTATCATAGAAACTCAGGGTGGCTCCTCAATCCTGTATAAATAGATAATTCTTAAAGATATTTTATTATGGATTAAATAGTAAATAATATTTTTTTATCTGAAAAATAATATATGAATGATAGATATTTTTTTTCATTTCATTGAATTCTTATAGAGTCAAATGTAATAAGAGTAATTAAAAAATCCTTGTATATTAGCCAATAAGGTTCAAGAGTGGAGGCCGCGATTAGGTAGACGAAGTGTTGGTCGGTCATTAACGTTCAGCAGTGGACGGATAAAGACTGATGATGATGGTTCAAGATTGTACCGGTGAAAAAAAAATATTTCTACTCTCCTCTAAACCTAATATGGCTAAGACGAGAGCTAAAACTATTTTCGCGGGGAAAATGCGTTTACTTATATTTTAAAAATATTGTGATTAAAAAAATAAAATATCATAGCTTAAAAATATGTGATTAATGAGATATCTATGGTTATTACAAGGTCAGACTCTGGTTGGAATATACCATCGGGCGGCCTTAGTTAATCAATTCGGAATATGAAGGTTTCATCCCTATAGGTACTACTATAAAACTGCAAAAGACTTTACCGCCTATACGGAGGTGACCCGGGACTATCAGCAACTCTTACTAACACAAGAACCCACTACTCTCACTGAAATATTTCTTAGATGACCCATCTGCTCATATACTCTTCCGATTAAGCGTAAAGGCATTAAGGCCACCAGCATAGGTCCATTAAAAAAAAACTCACTGAAATATAGAAACAGACAAGGCGTATGCATAATGTGACCATACATTTATGAACTCTTCTTAATCTCTATTGGTAGGTAGCAGGTAGAGGTACTCAAAAATGTAGTGAGTGACGAGGGGACAACCCAAGACCATCGCTAGCTCATCGGTGAAGAAAAACCTCGTTAGGAAACCTGCAGGCATGATGAGATTAAGTTTTTTAAGGTTTGAGAAGTTCACCAACCCGCATTGGGCCAGTGCAGCGCCTCGGTACTAATGCCTGATAGGTACCCATAACCCACATGTGCCCACCTAGGACATATCACATAATATATGTATGGGTTGCTACTTTACTCAAAAACTGATAACCTTTTTAGTAATCATAAATAACTCAAAATATGTGACAATCCCGTACAAAAAGTTGTCTAGTTAGTGTAGGTATGCTGTATGCAATGCCAAAGAAATTTATATCCAATTAAACTAAATTACACAATAAACAATTTTTAGGATGGAGTCACCGCCGTATAGATCCTGTCATCCTCGAATATAGAACGAGCCAGAGCAAGGATAAAACGTAGCTAAAAATACCTACTTACAATAAGTTAACTAAATAAGTTGAAAAATAGTAATTAAGTATAGGCACATATTTTTGATCTAAATATTCGGTAGACCTACTATTTTTTAACATTTATTATTTTAACAAATAATATATCTTTAAAAAATTATGTTACTAAAATTATGCAAAATATAAGTCTTTTATATTAGTTTAAATAGGTTGCAGAGCTGAAATAACTTTTTTTTTCTAAATACCTATGTTATATTGCAACTGGCTAGATAACATGAAACTAACAAGTAACAGCTATAAAAAAACGTCCATGACACTCTTTCCCCCGCGGGTCCGCCAATCGATTACTAGGGCAACGTCCAACGATGAAGTATGAACGAGCTCACCCGTCACCGAATGCTACCGAAATTTCTCGAAGAGAACAGTGTGTGATACCAGCCTTAGCGGAAAATACATAAATTTCCCAAAAATAAAAATATTCCATACATGTTTATTACTTTAAATTACAAACATAAAATTATTACTTTAAATTTAATTTAAAACAGCTGTGGTGCTTGATTAATTAAAAAAAATGTCGGTAATAAAATTCATTCATTCATCATTATAATGTCGCACGGTTTTTTACACACCTTTTAAAGATTTAATAGGTTATAGGCACGTCATGTCGCAACAGCACCTTTTAAAGAAATAATTATTATCGTAGACGTAATACTTAAAAATAGTACATAATACACACTGTTATTCGTTTCGATGTCGTTACTCGTTGCATTAATTTCATAATTTATTTCTAATGTCCTGCACCGGGATTAATAGCCTAAGGCCAAAATAATATTGTAAGTGATAGCGTGAATAAGTGAAACAATATTTTAATAACTGAATATTATTAATAATGTGCCTTATCTTTGAAGTATCTTTTATCAGATTAATCTTACTATTTTATTTATTTATCTAATGATAGACAGTATATGTTACGAAATCAAAAAAATAGGAAGGTTCATTCTGAGAGTGATAACAGCTCTATATACTAGGGGCTATACCCCTACCCCTGTATTAATATTTTTCTTGTCCAAATAAAATTTACCGATATTACTGGAGAATTAAAAATATTAATGCTTACAACACTCGGTTATCTGTTCAGTTGAAGTGGATCTTATTAAAATATATCTATCTCTTTCGTGTAAATGTTTCATGTCGTAAGCTTGATCAGCTTTCTCGCTCTTATTTTATAGAGCGCTTCCATTGGCCAGTTTGGCTATTCCAGAATATTCTACGATATGATTGGTTGAGTCTCGAAGTTTCCCGAATATTATGGGCCGGCTATTGGCGGGTATAAAAGGCGCCAGCAAGCGCGGCAATGCATTCAGTATTTGAAAACGAAACAAGTAAAGAAAAAGTGTGAAGGAGGATTTGGTGAAAACCAAGCATTTATCGAAGCGATACGGATAAAATACGCAAGTTATTAAAGAATATTGTGAAGAAGAATTTTTGGCAGATATTATAGAACAAAATAGTGAAAATGCCAGCAATTGGAATTGATCTTGGTACAACTTATTCGTGTGTTGGAGTTTGGCAACATGGAAACGTGGAAATTATCGCTAACGACCAGGGCAACCGAACAACACCATCATACGTGGCTTTTACGGATACAGAGAGACTCATTGGGGATGCCGCTAAAAATCAGGTGGCTTTAAACCCTAACAACACAGTTTTCGACGCCAAACGTCTCATCGGAAGGAAGTTCGATGACCCAAAAATACAACAGGACATGCAACACTGGCCCTTCAAAGTTATCAATGATTGTGGCAAGCCGAAGATCCAAATAGAATTTAAGGGAGAAACGAAAAGGTTCGCTCCCGAAGAAATCAGCAGCATGGTCCTGACGAAGATGAAGGAAACTGCAGAAGCCTATCTGGGCACAACCGTCCGCGACGCCGTCATCACAGTCCCAGCCTACTTCAACGATTCTCAACGACAAGCTACGAAGGACGCTGGAGCCATCGCCGGTCTAAATGTGCTACGCATCATCAACGAGCCCACCGCCGCTGCTCTCGCGTACGGTCTGGACAAGAACCTCAAAGGAGAGCGCAATGTATTGATTTTCGACCTCGGTGGTGGTACGTTCGACGTCTCCATCCTGACCATCGATGAAGGCTCGCTGTTTGAGGTGAAGGCTACGGCAGGTGACACGCATCTTGGAGGAGAAGATTTCGACAACAGGCTGGTGAATCACCTGGCTGAAGAGTTTAAACGCAAATATAGAAAAGACATCAAGAGCAACTCGCGAGCCCTTCGCCGACTACGAACAGCCGCGGAACGAGCGAAACGTACGCTGTCATCGAGCACGGAAGCTACCATTGAGATCGACGCGCTACACGAAGGCATCGACTTCTACACCCGTGTGTCGCGGGCGCGATTTGAGGAACTGAATTCTGATCTATTCCGCGGCACTCTGGAGCCAGTTGAGAAGGCACTCAAAGACGCTAAGCTGGACAAAAGCTCGATTCATGATGTCGTTCTAGTCGGTGGCTCTACCCGAATTCCAAAGATACAGAAAATGCTGCAGAACTTCTTCAACGGCAAGAAGCTAAACCTATCTATCAACCCGGACGAGGCGGTGGCATATGGTGCTGCAGTTCAAGCAGCTATATTGAGTGGAGAACAACACAGCAAGATCCAAGACGTTCTTTTGGTTGACGTAGCGCCATTGTCCCTTGGCATTGAAACAGCTGGTGGCGTGATGACTAAAATTGTCGAGCGAAACGCTAAGATTCCATGCAAACAGTCACAGACCTTCACCACCTACTCTGACAATCAGCCAGCGGTAACCATTCAAGTATACGAGGGAGAGAGAGCGATGACAAAGGACAACAACCTCCTTGGCCGCTTTGACCTCACTGGAATACCACCGGCTCCTCGGGGAGTACCGAAAATAGACGTCACATTCGATCTCGACGCTAATGGAATCCTCAACGTATCTGCCAAGGAGAACAGCACCGGCCGCAGTAAGAACATTGTGATCAAGAACGACAAAGGTCGGTTATCACAGGCCGAAATCGACCGCATGGTCGCAGACGCAGAGCGCTACAAAGATGAAGATGACCGGCAGAGGGAGAGGGTGTCCGCAAGAAACCAGCTGGAGTCGTACGTGTTCAGCGTGAAGCAGGCCCTCGACGAAGCCGGAGATAAGCTGAGCGAGCAGGACAAGGAGACGACTCGGCGAGAGTGCGAGGAGGCGATCAGATGGCTGGACAACAACACGTTGGCCGACAAAGAGGAGTTCGAGCACAAGCTGAAGGAAGTGCAAAGGATCTGCTCCCCGGTGATGAGCAAGATGCACGGCTCCGGAGCGGGCGGACCCCAGCAGCAGCCGCACTCGAACCACCACACCGGGCCGACGGTGGAGGAAGTAGACTAGTCCCCTTAGATCTGGAGATCTCTAGCATTTAGACTGTGATGACTGATTTAATTTATTGTTAGTGTTAAGTTGTAAATATTGTTAGGTTTTGTAAATTACTTTATGTCACAAAAAAAGATCCTGTGCAGTTTAAGTTGAAGAAATAAATTATTTGTTTTTATTTAATTTATTTGTTTCATTTTCTTGCGCTTCTTTCATTTTTTCCCCCGTTTATGTTAGTATGAACCGAGCACAGACATAAGTCATAAACTAGTGCCGTGACGAATCCAAAAAAATAGAAATCTGTTCAGCCCTGAGAATAAGTATTCTTAGGTTAATCAGCCAATCTTGAGTTATAATAACTAAGAATAAGAACCAAGTTATAATTATTATTGCCAAACGCCAAGTCTTGTCAAGGAGAGCAGCGGGAAGCGTCGGAGCGCGTGGTTGTTTTTTTCTGTTTCCAGATAATTGATTATCTTGTATTTTGTATATTATGCATTCGGAGTGGGTTTATGTACCTAGTCCAATATTGTGGTAAACTGTTCAGGATGGATGGAGTTGGAAATGGTATTTGATTGATAGGTACGCGAAATCGCGCCCAGGCGTTACTACCCGCCGTTTCTCCAAATGACAGACTTTAGATAGTCAGCGACTTGATACTCGACATTGCGCGTATTCGGCCGATTTAAGTTAAGTACTTACAAAATTTAGTAAGTCACTCACTATGGTTACAAAATTTTCGGCCAGGACACAAAATTAAGGCCCGTATTCTAAAACGTGACTTGAGCGCTGATCGGTGCTTGATACTAGTTTTGGCGGTACCCAAAACTAGTATCAAAAAAGCAAAAAAGATGCCATGTTGATTTTTTATGAGTTTACTGGATACTGGATTACTAAATTTTGTCAGCTGAACAAGCCCATTGGCAATGCACTAAGCGTAGTCCATTTAAAAAAAAATACTCAACTGTCACGTGTTGTCAAGTCATGGTCAAGTCACAAATGTCATTATTTAATGTCATATCGAGCAACTTTGGAAATGGAAAAAAACATCACAGAGTACTTTTTAACATATAGGAATAGAGACCAATCTTCGTACATAAATTGGGTCGTGAAGAAACTAACGCCATCTACACGTTGAAGTAAGAACTAAAATTCCTATCTACATACCTACGATACCGATATTCTTATCCTTTATATAACTATATTTAATTTTCTCTTTAATTTGTTTCATTATAATGAATGAAATTCGCTTACTTATGTTTTTATATAAAAATGTTATTCCTACTTTCCATTTTATTGTAGTTAGTAATTTAGTACAGCAATATAAATTCTGGTATAAATATATTAGACTATATAGATATACTCTAAATAAATATTAAGTTATAATGATTATTTGTATATGCCTATTTTTGGTAATAAAAAGTCAGTAATTATAACAAATGATATTTATTGAAAATACTAATACTAATATAATGAATACATCACGCTGAGAAATCCATTCTTCTTCTTGCGCCCCCCACCCCCTGCGAGCCTCACACTCCTGCAGACAAAAGGTAAATCACCAGAAAGCACTAGAAGTGCTGCTAAGGTACGAGGCTTTCGTAAGTAGGACCAAAACTGGTCTCTGCTGGCTCCGCAGAGCCGCTTTCTGCACGACGTATAGATGAGAGCGTCGGTACCATATGGTTGCAGCGTATGTCAGGTTAGCGACATAGGTCCCGTGATTCAGGAACCCAAGCGCCCGGTACTTCACACCTCAAGAAGAGGTAAAGACTCGTGAGACCTTCCTGAAAGAGTTAGCGGTCTTCTCGCCCATCAAAAGACGCATGCGACGCATAGGACCTCGCATCATCAATGTATACGTCGCGTACTTACTTTAGCAGGGGTGAGGCCCGCAGGGGTAACGCCCGAAGCGGGTGCGCCGTTCAGCTTGACAGGTGTCCAGGTGCGCGTCTAAGTTCGTCTCACGAAATTACGCTCGTTTGGCCTCGCACTTAGTCTAAATATGTCTGTAAACAATATAACAAATATAAATAGGCTACACGATTTCCATGCAGTGAACGGTCTGTGTTGAATGAGAGCGGCAAACGGATCGGTCGTCTTGGCGTTCATTGAGTACCTATATGTTCAACAGTGGGCGGATAATGTGGTAATCATATAATCTTAAAATTACTTCATCTAAAAAGGGATCAGTTTTGGTCATTCCTTTGCGGCGAGCATAACCCAAGTACCAGATTATGCTCATAACATGTGAGCAGCATCCTACAGTTAGAAGACCAACAATGCAATCGCATCGTTCATATTTCGATCTATAACAAAAAAAAATGTTTTACCTGACGAATGACGAGAAATGTTACCTTAGTTCATAAGGTAACATTTAAAATTTCTTTTTAAAACATTTGGTGTGATATTTTTTAGCTTTGATTTGTATTTTATCTTCTTCATCGTCAACTTGTCTTCTCCCAGATAAAATTTTATTTATTAATTTACAATAATTAAAATTCATAAATCTAATCACAGTAATAATTAAATAATCTATCATTTTTCTTTTATGCATATTACATTTTATAAAATCAAAGTTTACTAAAGAATAAATAGAAGTTTTAATGATATCCTTTACATATTGAACTTCTAAGTTTTCCTTAAGAATATGATAAATTATGTCTTGGAAATTGGATATAAGTTTAATTAAATTTTTACTGGGAGTACAAAGCCATCGTCGACCTGCATACTCCCTGTATCTTATGTATTCAATTTCATCTTCGCTTGTGAAATCATTTTTGCAGACAGAGCAGTTTTTAAAAATCTTTGTTTTTGTTTTCTTCAAAAAATATCCACTGACATACTGTAGGGGTGCCAGTATTCGTGGGTCTTTTTCTTTATTTTCTATATGTTCAAAGTTAATTTCTAAAATATTTTCGATTTCAACTGTACAGGTTGATGTTGCTTCAGAGTTTTCATTGAGTACAAAGGTGCATAAAGCGTCGCATAAGTCATTTTCACAATTTTTTCCTTGGGTATGGACGCTGTTTAAATTATTAATTAGGAGAGTAGCAAAAGCAGACTCGAATTGGTCGCATGTCGGGTTAACGTTTCGGCAACCGTGACTTCTAACCGCCCCAAAAAAGTTCTCTAAGGGATCTTGATTAAGGTGCCGCAACCAGACTGACGTTACTCCATATTCAAGTCGTAATTTTTTTAGTAAAACTTGAATCCCCTCTAATGTCCACACCCAATTTTTTAAGGTCGGAACAGTTTCTACCCTACCAGTAGGAGTCACAAACTTCATCGAGTTAAAAACACTCTTTGCTTCTGCCCATGTCTTTATATGGGCAGACTTTAGCGTAGCTGGGCCGAGTAGCGGCTTAGCATTTTTATTTTTAGTGTGACTTCCATTGACAGAGTCGAAGACGTTGTCCATAAATAAGAGCAGATCAGCGGTTTCCTTGCATTCTATGGGTAGAATTCCTTTATCTGAAAAAAAAAATCATATACATATAAACATCTTATTGACTGTAAAACTTTGTATTTGACTGTATTAGGGTTCTGACATGTATTTAGTTTAAGTAAACATTTCGTACAATGATATAGTTGAGAACATAAATTGCGGTACACGTTCTCGCTAAAATTATTGAAGGATAGAAAACACGAGAGATCGGTCTATTCTCTGGGCTGGGCTGGGCATGCATACAACGAGATATCTCTTGACGGGAGAGAGAGATAAAGTCTAAATCAAAGACATAACAGAATATTGTATTTGTCAGTGCTATTTATCTCTACGGGAGCTAGCATGACATCGTAATTCTTTCGAATTTTAACGTTTGAATAAGATAAACTTCTCGCTGTCAAGATGGACGAGATAAATTATTCTTTAAATAGAAAAAAAAACGTGTGGATTGGAACGAAGTTCCTACATCATCATCATCATCAGCCTTTATCAGTTCAGATTTGTTCATCATTTTCAGATTGCAGATTATAGTACTGATATAAAACTCATTTTAAATAATTTTTAAAGATGGTTTAATTGGTATATTACTGTAAGAATCAAATATTTAGTTTTATTGGAAAATTTAAGCCGTTAGAGCTTACTTTGTGTGTCCGTTACCTTTTTTGAGCAGTTGATAAAATGTAAATTTCAAGAAAAATAAAAAATACTAAATATAAATTACCTGCTAGATATCCCATATTGGATGCCACAGTGCGACTAAACACCTGAGATGCAAATTTAACTTTCATTTTGTTCAATTTTTCAGGGTTTAAATGGTATTCTGTTAGCTTTGGTATCAGTCTAATGCCTTTATACCCAGGGTTTTCTTTAAAAAGTTGTAATAAATGAGACCATTTGGCAGTTTTAATCTCGCCATCTTTTTTAAAAGTTAAATTTTTTGTAATTAAATTGTTCCTCATACCCTTGAGAAGGTGTGGGGGGTCATAGAGGGGAATGATTTCTTTATCATTTATTAATATAACATTTTCTTTTGGGGTTTCTCCTCTTCTTAAGTAGATTCCCCTAGTCTCATTTATTAACAAACGTATTGCCTGACGATTATTGGTCCCTTGATCACAGACTGATGCTACCACTATTAATCCTGCTTGTTGCACCTCAGTTATAACATTTTTTATCTGTTAGCCAACTCTGACCCTTTTGTGGCACCGGCTGAAAATGTGTAATAAATAGCTTGCTTGAAGTTTTTTATCAAACCACGCACCATAAAGACTTGGGCATGGTCAGCAAATTCTGGTTGCCTGTGATGGCCATTATCTACTACTCCTGTAATTTTATCTTTTCTTTCATTATATACAATTTGTGCTTTTAATGACACCTCATCAAATAATAATATGCACAATCTTTCAGAAATTGTCATTTTCTCAGCCTTATTTTTTAATTGCAAAAATATATTTTTATTTACCCCAGGTCGAAGATTGCATTTTTGAATAACTTTTGCGAGTGTTTGATTTGCGGGCAATATAAATATTTTTCTTAAAAACCTATATGCTTTTGGACTCTGTTTAAAAATCGACAATGCTGCAATTTTTTCCTGTAGCGAGAATCGTCGTCCTTTACCCTTTTTTTTGTCTTCTCGCAACTGTATCCCCATTAATAGTTTTGCTGTGCTTGAGCAATTTTTAAGTACATCTAGTAGTGTAGGATTGGCAACAATTTTTTTTGCTGCCTTAATTTCAGCTGTCTGCTTTTTAACTTTATTTTTTAATTTATTTATTCTTTTCCTGACAGCTATTATTTCTATCTGTAGATTTTTTTCTGGCCTGGAGAGAATAGGGGTCCGAGCAGATATTTTCCTGCCTGAAACATAGGAATATTGATTTTGTATGATTACAAAGATAAGTCTGTTTTAAATAAGTTTTTCACGAGAATTGGAATAATATATGCACAATATACACAGGTAGTTATTATTTATGTATACAATAAAGAATAAAATGTAAAACAGGAACCATTAACATTTTATAAACCAATCTACATTCTTCTTCACAATATGATCTGACCAAGATTATGTCTGCATAATCTTGGTCAGAGCATATTATGAAGAAGAGAATCTCATCAAAAGATAGTAATCTTTTGAGTTTATTTTAACAATGAAAGAGCACATTAGACATAAAACGCTGACTATTAGTTACCCTATTGCAATAGTGTAACTTTCTATTAGTGAAATATTTTTATTAAAAAAGGATGAGTTTTTTTACATGATCATCAGGAGAGTTGAAACACAAAGGGGGACATCAAACTTATTTTGTGTTACATGATAATAAAACTTACCTAAATTTTGTTCAGTCCTTTTAGGACTAGAATGTATCACTTGCTCACATACTACTCTTTCCGGATCTGAAATATTAATAAATCATTATAACTGATGCCTGGTCAAATGTGTGAAAATTAATCATTAAATAACATTAGTGAAACATTTGTAATATCCAACAGAAGAATTTATTTTGAAATACATATTATGCTGCTCTTGTTAATTCTTAATTAATGGACACAAATGTGTAACCTTGTTTTGCACCAAAAAGGTTTGATTTTTACACGCTTTTTATTAGCTTCACTTGTATGTCAGTTTGTCAGTTTGTCAGTTTGTCAGTTTGTCAGTTTGTCAGTATGTCAGTATGTCAGTATGTCAGTATGTAACTCTCCGTGGGTAATCTGCGCGCCTGCGGCCTTCCTTGGTTCCGGTACCCGTTTCTCAGGCTCCCTCTCCGAAATCGAACTCTGATTCCCCGTATTTATAATATTTATAAATAATTACTAAAAAGTAAAAAATAAATAATAGTTAAAAAAAACTAAAAACACGCTTTTTATAGAAACCCAAACTAAAAAATTTAAAATAAATTTTAATAAATTTAAATTAAGAATAGTGTTAAAAATTTCAATAACTATAAATTAATAATAGTGTAAATAAAAAAAAATATTTTATTTTAAAAAAAGCGTGGGGTGCACCATGCATATAGTTATAAATATTTTATTGACAGATATGAGTAGAGTGATTATCATTTTGATAATATCTTAAAAAGCACCCCATGCTTTTTTTAAAATAAAATATTTTTTTTTACTAAAGTAAGGTAATATTACTTAACCATGGATTTAAATAACACCTGACAGATTTTGTATAATAACCATTAAAAATTAAAATTTATTTACAGGATAAGACTTGGTTTATATTAAGTATAACAGTTATGACAAATTTGAAGTTAGTCATAATGCCAGCTATGATACCATAAAAATATAGACAAAAACAAAATAATTGTATACTATTTTAATTACCCTAAATAGTACTTACCAATAATTTCTTTCTGTATTGAATTTTCTACAATACTTGTAAGAGTTGTAAGAGATTCACGAGCTGAAATAAAATATATATAAACATATTGAAGTACTGTGGTAATATTGACTGTTGGCACCATAGGATTTTAGGCTAGTACTTTTAGGATTCAAATAATGCAGCATATAAATTTAAATTGCATTTCTTAGTTTAGATTTTAGATTAGATTAGATTTAGATTAGATTCTGATACAGAACCCTAGAAGAATAATTTAATAATACCTGTAGAAGTTGATGGAATTGGCTGATTTATAAGTCCTTGTAAAGGTTTTCTTGCAACACATGGTAAATTTGATTTTGTTACTAGATTGAAACCTGAAAATATTATAAGGAATAACCACATTGATAATTTTGCTTCAGATTTTAATTAGTTACAGCAATTTAGTGCAAACATGTTTATAATATAATTTGTTTGTATGGTGACTTGACTAATGCCTGGTTTTTGTAACATGGCTATTAATGGATGTTATCATACAATTCTAGTCTTGAACAGCTTTTCATTGTAGTTTTTGTGTCAACTGACAGTCTGATTAATTTAAGTAACTTAACCATGCTTCTAGCAACTCATTTGACTCTTAACAAGAGACTTAAACATTGATTTATTAATTTTTGCATTGATCAGTATTTTGGAAGCCGGGCATAAGACTAGGAACTACACTAAATATGTTTTTATATTTAGTATTTGTAAATATATTCTTGCAATATATAAGAACTTATTTAATGAACAAACCTGGTAAATGTAATGTTGGAACTGCATTTTTGCTTAGTCTGTTGTTGCGACATAAATATTTGTCTTCAAAGTGAATATGACATACTCGACGATACTTAAATATGTGTGCATTATTAAGTCCCAAGATATTACTTCCAGTAGAATATAACCAAGTATTGAATCGTAATCTATCTTTTTCGGGGTTCGGAAATCTATGAAGAGCTGCATGCATGCCTGAAACTAAGTATGTATGCAATTAATAATTTATATTTCTATCAGTTTTCTTGATTAAGTAATTCAATTAAAACATTGTAATATAAAAAAGTTTGACTGAGATAGAAAAATGGAACATAATATTGTTATTACGACACAATACACATTGAATTTTATATAAGTAGAAAATGTGTGGAAAATATACAAAAACTGAACAAAAACTTAAAAGTGTCAAAAAGTAATTTGAATTGTATTCAATACGAAATTCATTACCTCCACTATCTTTGCACCCAGGAATGCAGCAGTGCTTATCCGATGACATGATTCTTTAAACAAGAGTTTTTTATCTCAAACTTAACACTACACTGGAAACTGAGGTCCTAACTCCTAAGAACTAAGGCTTTGTCACAACCACTTAGAATATTAATTTCTGTTCACACATATGGATTAGTCAACAATAAACGCATATAACATAACACAGAAAGATCACAAAATACAAAATATCGCAAAAACCGGCGCAAGCGTCAGAAATTAGCAGACATTTGTAATTTCTCTATTGTATTTTTAAAAAATAAATATATATATAGTTGTTATGTTGATAACTTGCGATTGTGTTTAGCGCCATCTCTTTTTGTAAGTTGGCATTTTTTACGATTATAATCCAACAAAATTAAACAACAGGTCTAATCTTGTTTCGTACAGGAATTAAATATACTTCATGATTTTATATCATTGTACCCGTTGGTGCCCCCAGTTTTTTGTACTAAGATTAAGCGCCCTGAAAAACATTTACAATACGGTGGTGTCAGTGATAGTACATTTCACAAGAGGTGTAATGTTTTTATTTTTTACAAAAGGCTTTAGCCATAGTGATTTAGTTATTAGGCATTAGTGAAAAATTAGTTCAAAATGGCACCAAATTTAAGTAAATATGCTTCAAGGACTGATGTTAAAATTGCTTTAGCAGCAACCGCAGCTATCAGTGCTTGGATTATAAAGAAATCATTAAAGTCAAGGTGAGAATTCCTAATCACTGCAAATATTTCCACTGTAAATTTAGATTTTAATATACTTTTACTTAAAGACTCATATTTAACAACAAAACTATTTTCACAATATTACCTATGTGGTAATATAATCAAATATATGAATAATACGATTCATACCATATCAAATGAAGATTACGGTCCTTTTAAATAGCTTAGTACTAACATCGATAAGTATATAGTTTACAAGATTTTTAATTCATAAATATATTAAATCACAAAAAAATATCAGAAATTAAAAAAAAAAGATATTTGTATTGTACGTTTTCCTAACAAACACCTTAAAACTTCGACTAGACAGTGTAACATTTATATAGATACAAATTTAATAACCTCCTTTTATGAAATCTGTTATAAAATACTAATGACCACATTTTCTTAATTCCATATAATTTATTATTTGTTCTGAAACCCATGTAATGCAGTGGAGGGTAAAAGATCCATCTCTTTAATAGATTGGTGTTATTTTAAATTAAAACCAATCTATTAAAGTACTTTTTTTTAACTACATAAAAAAAATGTGGAATGGACAATGTATAAATTATTATTTATAAATTTGGAAGATGTATAATTTTTTGTCATATGTCAAGGCTATCTGTAAGTATCACTCATTACATGAATAGAATTTTGCAATGACAATAATTATTTAAATTTTAAAACTCTTTTAGTAGATTAAACATTAAGCATTTAACTTCATATTATGTCTATTATGTTTCTATAAGGAAAATGTAATTTTTTTGTGTTACAGTAAAACACGAAATGACACTTCAAATGAAATGTCTCCACATGAGAGGGTCCAATACATGATTAATACAGATAAGGGAACCAAAACACCAAAAGCTGAAGTTAATGCACAATTCTTAGCGGAATTGAAACTGCTATGGAAAATTATGTTCCCCGGACTTTGGTCCAAGGAAAGTGGCTTCATGATGTTAATAGCTATATCTCTTGTGTCAAGGACCATGTGTGACTTATGGATCATTCAGCATACAACATTAATTGAAGGGTAAGTGTATTTTAAGTCTTTTCATTTATTATTTAACTATTTAAATTTTATAAGCTTATTCTTACCATCCAACCCGCAATAGGTCAGTGCATTGGTAAACTATGGTCTAACACTCTCCTTGCCCAATTTCTTTTTCTTAAATATTGTTTTTCTAGAATCTTAGTTACTGTAATGACCATTTTATTAACTAGTAAAATAATTCTTATAGTTAACCATATTACAATACAAAATTATTATTACTAACCAATATATTTAAACTTATGGCAGACCAAAATATTACAATCCTTAACAAAATTTAAGGCATATTGAGTTTTATGTCCCTAGTTTCATCAACTACAACAAAATCATGTAAACTTTTAATCCTTTAATTAACAATTCAATAGTATGCGATCAAAGTTTAATCAAATCAGTGCTATTGTATGTTAAATATAGAATGTGTGTAGTAACGACCTATCAGCTATGCTTTATATAGAATTTAGTTTTATTGCTTTTCCTACAAATGTGTTTTTAGCTACCATTACAAAGCTACAATGGATGTAATATTTTTTAAATTATATGGTGTATTTATGTAGTAATAATATATTATAGTGATATCTTATGTATAATGTATACACATGTATTAATCTCTTAAATATTTTTTTTTCTTGTAACTGTTGTTGTACTAAAGCTCAAGCAGCTTCAGTTACTGAAGATACAACATCCATAAACTTAATCATATTCATCGGGCAGTTCAAGTATCCTTTTTGTAGTTTTATTAAAGTGTCCTTGAAAACTACATAACAGAGATTTAATAGAATGCCCATGTTCTTTAAAGATTAACTTTATACAATTCAGTATTATCAATGGGTATGAGAGCAACGGCGGATCCACGGGGGGGTCATGGGGGTCATGACCCCCCCCCCCCCCCCCCGGGCTGGTTACAGGACTAAGGTGGACCACTAATTGAACATATAGTCCAGTCAAAAGTCAAGACTTGACCACGATTACGTGACCCCCCCCTGGTACCAAAGCTGGATCCGCCCTTGTATGAGAGCCGTTTCACCAACTGTCATTTTCTGCGTTTTATAAAATTTGTTGTTTTTTTTTAGGTCAATCATTACAATGAACCTTTCCGAGTTCAGACGATTGCTGACACAATTCTTCTGTGCTATGCCCTTGGTATGTTTCTTTTTGTTTTTGAATTTGAACTTTCCTTTAAAGAAACACATGCAATCGTTTTTTTTTTTTAATTATACACATTTTGTAAATGCAAAAGAAATACAATATACGAAAGAAGAAAAGCAAAATAGTGTCACAATATCTCCAATCACTTTATAAGTACAATGTTGTTTATTTTAAAAAATGTGGTTTTTTGTCTTTCCGAAACAATTAAACTTCTGTAACGATGATAATGGTAAGCTTTTCGTTCGATCCAACTTGAAATATACAACTAAAAAGATAGTTTTATTCATGATAGATGGCTCTGTGTGAGACATTATGGCCTGCCCAAACTTCAAAAGTAACATTCTCTGTAAAATACATCTTATAGAACACGGAAATCGTGAGCGTCTTGCGCTGTTACGCAAGAACGAAAATTACGTTACGTGTACTAATAGTAGACTAAAGGAATTTAGCTATGAGCGCATGCTTTCAGGTCACATGCTTTCAGGTCACATTAATGCACCTTCGTTTACGGGTTCGCAAGAAGATAGTTCATTTACCGTGAGTTAAATCAAAGAATTCGTATACGTATACGTAGGTATATAAAAGAACAATTCTGAAGAATTTTTTGTGCCGACTTTATTGGGGACATGTCCCCAGTTAGCACTCGCTCGCTCTCGTAGGCTCATATGCTGAGGACATCGCGGTGTCCCTCTCGTTACGCCGCCAAGCGGACGTTTACATCGCAGAGTTTGTCTTCAAAGCGCTCATAAGAACTGTCCTATGTACGTCTGAATTCTTTGGTTAAATGAACCGTCATACAATTTAAATAGGGTTAAAGTATGAAAACATTACGTTGAAATTATTACATACTCGCATGAGAAATAGACTCCTGATGATGGTTATTTTTTTTTTATCAATTTTAAATATAATTCTAATATTATATAGGATTTTTTGCTATCATCTGGTTTCCAACCGGCATTCTCTAAACAATGTCGGTTTTCTATCTAATATATAAAATTCTCGTGTCACGGTGTTCGAACTTGAACTCCTCCGAAACGGCATGACCGATTCTCATGAAATTTTGTGAGCATATTGAGTAGGTCTGAGAATCGGCCAACATCTTTTTTTCATACCCCTAAGTAATAAGGGTTGTTCACCCTTAAAAATTTTTTTTTAAAGTTTTGGACGAAATTTTTTGTTTTTATTTTTTTATATTGTGGCATTAAAAAATACATACAACTCTAAATTTTCACCTCTCTACGATCAACCCCTATTTTTAAAATGCAATTTTAATTTTGGCAGAACGAAGTCTGTCGGCGCAGCTAGTTACTTATAATATTATCTAATGATACTTTCTATTTTCGATGAATGAATAAAATTAGTAAAGTGTAAAAAATATCTCATCCGTTAACGATTACCTCTTGATAAGTGTTCATTAAAACGTTAATCACGGTGTTGAATAATGCTAATTGCAAAATGTGGGTGAGAAATATTTGATAGGTGAACGAAATACACGTATGATAAAATATACCGGCTATGACCTTGGCAAACCACAATAATAAGGCCTGTATTACGTTAATATCAAATACTAAAAAATAATAAAAAATAAAAAAAAAAAACTTTTATTTCACAAACAGAAACAGTATAGTAGGTAGACAAATTGTTGAGAACAACCTTTTAAGCATAGCACTGCTTGTCCCAGGCTATCCTCTTCTTCCTCAGAGCCGTAAATAGCCTTTTTTGCGCTCTGTGTCAGGTTCTATAACTCCGTCCTTAGCAAACCGAATAAAAAAATCCTGCCTAGTCTGGCCATTCTTGCGCTCCCCAGAGTCTACTCCCTGTGCCTGGGCACCGGTGGCACCGACCTTTTTACGGCTCTGCCCTTCCTTTTAAATTTATTTTAAAGTTAAATCTTAAATGACAAACAAAATAAAACATAAAAATAAAAATTCAAACAAATAAGTACTTTTTTAAAATTAAGATAAGGATAATAATAGTAAAGGATGAATATTCATACGAAGATTGATTATAGTAAATGTTACATGACTCAGCATGCTTTGAAATGTACATTATCATAAAACATTATATAAACAATTGGCCCAAGTGCTGGTATAAACTGGCCAGGCGCGAATATTATTAATAATTAGTAATATTTTCATAATTGTAGTAACAGTACTATTTATATACATAAATAGTATTAATTTTACATACGACATTCATTATTATTAATTATACATTATAACATATAATAATAATAACATATACATTATAGCATTGTGCTCTCTCACCGTAACAGGTAGTGACTGAAAATCAGTCGATCTTACTTCGGATTGATCTTTTAGTACTGAGTTACTTACTTTTTGAGATTCAGTGCAGCACACAATATACTCTGTATTTTAATGTGATCTTATTAACATTGTAAGGATTAATTAATTTTTTTGTTTCTTAGATTCAGTTTTTGTTTTCCTTTTTGTTTAATTTGTATGTGTAATGTGGAATGGTGAATAAAAAATTTATCTATCTATCTATAACACGTCACTATGTCCGTACGAATTGTCTGCTTTTGGTAGGATTCGGAATTCGGACCCACGAATTCTGCCTCTGCGTCAGTCATCTCAGAAATTCCCGGAACACTAAAGAAATTAACGAGATTTTATTGTCATTCGTTGTTCGTTGACAAAAACACAAGAAACAAGTTTTTATACAACGGACTAAAAAACATAATTTTATTCGCGCGAGTAAATTAAATACATACTCGTAATTTACGACTATCAATACATTTACTATATACAACTCTTTATAAATTATCTGATGAATTTAGAAAATTTCTTAAATCTAATTATGTATTTTATTTCCAAAATGTCACAAAATTATTTAAATTTTAAGCCGCAATATAAATTTCTTGACACCTAGTTTAACTGCAATGAATTGAATTTTAGCCAGTGGGTGGTGTTTGGTCCTTGAGGGATAGAAATTTTGAACGCCATTGCCCTGTTGTCTGACAGGACTTCCGGCCACTAGTTGCTTATATTTATTTTATTTATTCATTTTGGGAGGAACAACAGCTGACAAGTAAAATGTATACATTTATATAGAAACTAAGAGCTACCAATAGTTCCCCACTGATAGTAACAAAAATAAGGAAATATAACAAAAGAAAACAAACGCTGCATAAGTAACAAGAACACGTAAAGATTACAAAATTTAGTTAGTGAAATATTAATGATTGTATTGGAAATTGGTATTATTGTAACTTTTTTTTGTAGATTTCCCTCGTCAATAACGTACTGAAGTGGAGTATAGGCGAGACGAAGCTAAGAATACGTACGAATCTCTCATTGCACTTGTACCAGCAGTACTTGAAGTGAGTATCGTTTTATTGACCATAATATCTATGAAATTAATAATAATGGTCACGGGAAGATCCTGACCATGGTTGCTGTAAAGTATCCCAATCCGATCTCGAAAAAACTTAATAAACCGCGATAAAATCCGTAAAATTTGTTTCAATATAATGAGTGAATTTCGGATAAACATTAGAAAACAATACCTAACGCGAAAAAGATTTTTCGAAGTTTTCGATAAATCAGTGTTGTAAAAACCTTACTTATGTATGTAAATACATCATAATAAAAAAATATATTTTCGAGAATAATATTGTTTATTTTTTTTTAGCATTACCACATAATATATTTTTTTTTGTAGAGGGTTCACATATTACAAGGTGACGAACTTAGACAACAGGATATCCAACGCGGACCAGCTGCTCACCAACGACATTGACAAGTTCTGCGAGACCGTGATAGACCTGTACAGCAACATCAGCAAACCACTGCTGGACATCTCACTGTATTTGTACCGACTGACCGTCAACTTGGGACCATCGGTGAGTAGTTCTTTTAAATAACACATATATTTTTTTTACAAATAGTGTCTTGCGATATATAAAAAGACGTATGAGAAACGTCGGAAATACGC
Source organism: Lycaena phlaeas (assembly GCA_905333005.2). Lineage (NCBI taxonomy): Eukaryota > Metazoa > Arthropoda > Insecta > Lepidoptera > Lycaenidae > Lycaena > Lycaena phlaeas. Next base: position 14,950,058 of record HG995173.1, read on the forward strand.
GGGAAAACGCAGGATAAATTGGGTAATATGAGAAAAAAGTTGTCGCGATAATCTGTGGATTTCAAATTTAACACTTACGATAGTAAGTCTCTTCCCCCTTTTTAATGGCGAAGTTTAAACTCTGACATATTTTGTAATACGCTGTTAGTATACTCTACATTAGTTAGTAGTATAATAGATAGTAGACAGACACTACTATAAATTTTAAGCCGTAAGATGAATTTCTTGAGTGACGATGGTCCAGTGGTGGATGGACTCGGCCTCTTATGCGAGAGGTCCGGGTTCGATCCTGACCCCCCCGTGTGTGCCTTGAAATGGGTTTTTCTAATTTCTAAGTGCACTCCAAACACGAGACCATCGCTCGCTCACCGGTGAAGGAAAACATCGTGAGGAAACCTGCATGCCTGATGAGATTGAAAGTCTTTGAAGGTATGTGAAGTTCACCAACTCGCACTGGGCCAGCGCGGTGAACTATTGGCCTATTACCCTCCTCGCCTGATTTCGAGGAGGAGACCCGTGCCCAGCAGTGGGACATAGAGGGTTGATACTTTTATACTCAATAAATAAATCCTCAATACTCCTCTTAATTGGCAAATCCTCGCGGGAGCCGTTATACAAGAAGAAGAAGAAGATATATATTAAAGTGTAGTTAACACTTTAATGTGTCGGATAAGGCGTTAATTTATTTTACTTTAAATTACGAATTGGATAATCGCTACGTCGCCATATTTTAGATTTCGAGTGGCCGAAACGGAGACATAAACTAGCAGTATTGTTATAATTTCCCAAGTAGGTAGGTAGGGGTAGTAGGTACTTAATAATAGGCATGATGACAAATATTGAAAAACTACTCTACGATGTTATTACGTATCTACTTTATCCAAAATTAATATTATGTCTGCAAAAAAATAAAGTTTCAATTAAATTAAAATTAAAGTCCACATGTTTGTGCCTTGTTGAGGTTTGGAGTTGCGGCAAGCCACAAACGTGTGGTAGTGGTATTATAAAATCGTGACATCACGATTTTATGGTTGATGTTTGACCTAATATGGCGGATTGTCATTTTTTATAGTTTTATTTTTATTAAAATAAAAAGAATCACACATGTAAATTAAAAGTAAGTGATTTATTTAGAGTGTCTCTGTCCTATATTTATTTTAAATTATAATTTCAGTGATTCTTAGGTACTGTCATCATGCCTAATAGGCATAATAAGTTAAACCAGCCCTCCCGTTAAAAATTAATAACCGCACATAACATCCGTAAATAATTAAGCTGACTGAAAGATTTTTTTTTTGGCAGACTGGCCTGTTTGTATAGTTTCATATTGTTTGATTGTTTTCCTGCTTATTATAAAATTCACGAAACCAAACACAAAATGTAACAAGTGTATCACACTTGCAACTGAACACTGCTGGCACAAAATCATTATTTAAAGCTGTTTAATTTACATGTACATAATATCTTGACAGGTGCTGAATAATTTCAATGAACTGTGGAATTTTGATATTTTAACTTAGACATCGTCATTATCAGTATTTCCGTCCACGTCATGGCCTCTTTCGATGAACGTCCATACGGGCAACCCCCCCGCCCCCCGCATCGAACCATGACATGCATTAATCGTAAAGCTTCCCAAATCCGAATTGGTCTTCCAATACAAAACATATCTGTCAGCTTATCAGTTATCGAAAGAATGTTGTTCCTAATTGCTGTGGTGAGAATGGCCATGATCACCCATCTCAATAAGCATGAGCATAGCCAGCCTTGGGCTCAGGGTGGGGCAGCAGTCAACCTGCGGTAATTTTTTTTGTAACGTTTGGGCTCTTTTGTTATTTGTTAATCTGTAAATTTAGAGGGATTTCGTGCGCGCTTTCTGTTTTGATCGCACTTTTTTTCATGTCGATTATTTTTTTTTTGTAACTTTCTTACGGATATTATGATTGTCGTTAGTATATAATATATAATGGTTTGACCTTGTACGTCAGAGCCAGGGTGGCTACGCCCATGCCAATAAACGATTTAATACCATACCATACCATTTAATGAGATATCTCCACTACATAACAGTATGTCTATCTCACCACAATTAGATAGACGTGTCATGTTTAAATATGGTCTGTCTCATTTCTGACGTAACGGGGACCGACTGCGTGTTAGCCAAAATAAATAAAAGCTATTATGTAAATTGATAAGATTAAGAAGAATAGCCGACTCACAAGTTGTAAATTTCCTAAGAACGATATTCTTACAATGCGTCGGCTGTATAGGGCTTTAGGCATTGAGGTTTTTTGTGGCTTCGCCCGGGTTGAAGTTATTTTTACAGTTATACATTCAAAGAGCTTAACATAATTAGGTATGTTGGTGATAGCATTCTAAATATTAATACAAAACCATAAATGAGTGTCTCTTTGAGTGACAATCGTCACAAAATATCACATTATTAATTTTGTTTCAATTATGTTTTACAAGACTTCAGGGAAACTGTTGTAGACAAAACAATCGTAGACAATCGAAACAATGTCGAAATACTGAGCAACGCGAAACGAAAGTGAAAAACAAATTCAACATACCGTTTTAAAAGTGAAAATAAGTATGTGAATTTAAAATATTATAATGTAGTAGTAGTGTATTATAAATAAATACTAGCTTTACCCGTGACTACGTCCGGGTACAGTTGTCAGGGGGTTCTATACTTCAGTTGTCAGGGTACGTTTTAATTAAACTCCATTATAATTGTGATATGTGATGTGCTACTTTTTCTTTCTTCGTTTTTTGCCTACGCAGTTCATTATAGTTGTAATCACGGACTTATATACCAATAATGAAATAAAAATTCATATAAAATATACACCTTATTTCACTCCTTTAGTAGCGAATTTTGTCCATTGCGCGTACATAGATTATTTTTAATCAAGTCCTTTTATTCCTATTTTCATACTTCAAGTTCAGAAATAAGAAAGTTCCATTAAAATTAACCCCCCTTTTTTCCAACAACTCCTTTAGGGGTTGAATTTCTAAAAACCTTTCTTACTTACAAGGAACCCCTGTACCAAATTTCAAATTTCTAGATACAGTTGTATTTTGCTATTTTAATCAGTGAGTCTTTGGCTTTCATAATATAATATGTATAGTTTCATATGTTTAATACATATGAAACTACAACTAGTCAACTAGACTATATTATTCTGATGTGATATAATTCGCAATTTAAACATAATTTCAATTCCGAACTGGTTTTATTTTCGCCTTTTTGTGAATACTATTTTTATGTAAAATACCACTTTAGACCTTGTAGAATATGTTTTTGCATAAGAAATTAAAAATTAAATAAATCTCTATTGCCGTATAATGTTCAGTGCATATATTCCAAATATAAAAACTTTAGCACTCTACGGTTTCACCCTCTTAATTCACATTCCCGCGGAAGTACGAACATAAATTATAGTCAATGTCATACAGACAAAAAAGTAGCCTTTCATTAATAAATAATAAAAGAATTTTCAAAATCGGTTCGATGGGTCCAAAGATTACTGCATACATCCTTTACCTGCTTATAATATTAGTATGGATAGTAGAACAAACCGAGCAATCGTCAAAACCATCCCGCGTCATTTTTTATTTTTACTTTTAATCGACCGTAAAAAGGAAGAGATTCTCTATTCAACTGTTTTTTTTCAAAGATGGAGAAGGAAAAGAGGCTTTGGAACTATTTATTATGTATTTTATAAACTGTCTTCACTCGGAGCTTAGGTTGTGTTATTCTCGAATAAAATCATATATTTATGTTCTTACTCGTTAAATAATTTCTTATTTATTATCGCTGTACACATTTACATGCTTGTTTGTTTATTGTTAGATTAATTTAGCTAAAAGATTTTCATGCTAGGATTATAAATTAAAAAAAGCTTAAAATTCAAACATGTCCTTTGTAGCATTGCCCCCGAAGCATATAGTGTGTCCTCTTTCAGTGTCTTTCTGTACTGTAACTCTTAACGGAATGAACAGATTTGGATGTGGTTTATTCCAAAACACATTCTTAGACACGTTTCATTCAAGTCGCTTTATACATAACTAGCTGTTGCCCGCAGCTTCGCCTGCGTTTACCAAGATTGACAACGGGATCTTAGTACGCAAAATAAGAAACTTTTCTGGTTGATTTTTTACACCTTGTGTCCGAAAAACCCAAATATCTTACGCAACCCTATTTTTTCAGAATAAAATTTAGCCTATGTTACTCGTGGATAATGTAGCTTTCAAACGGTGAAAGAATTTTTGAAATCGGTCCAGTAGTTTTTGAGCCTTGTTTCCTTCGTTAATTTTATTTAAATAAAACATTTGAAGAAGAGGAACCATTCAGTTTAATAAGATACAATTTTACAATAAATCTAATTTTACAATAATCTAATTTTACAATAATCTGTTCAAATTCTTAGTCATTCTTATATTATTGTCATATTTTTAATTTTCTTCTTTTTAATACATGTCTTAAAAAAGGTTTTATATAAAGGTTTTAAATAAGTATAAAAATATATTTAATGAAAGCACAATCGCTTGAACATACCGCCCGGCGATGAAAGCTGTAAGCTTTCAACCAAAACCTGTCTTCGCTATCATCATACAGGTAAGGGACAGATCTTGTTGAATGCCCGTCTTATCACACCATTGGCCGTCCTGATGTCCGTGACTCGAGCTATGCCATCAGCACCAGGATATACTGCGACTACTCTGCCGAGCTTCCACTTTAGAGGGGGCAAGTTTTCCTCTTTAACTACAACCAGGGAATCTAGCTTCAAACCATCTTTGCAGAAACGCCATTTGGTACGTTGTTGTAGCTCTGAAACATATTCCTTGCTCCACCTTGTCCAAAAGTGCTGTCGTAGCTGCTCTATGCGTTGATATCTGGTCAAATTGGTAGAACAACGTTGTTGATAGTTAGGTTGCGGTAGCGAGGTGAGCGAGCGCCCGATGAGAAAATGCCCAGGGGTTAGCGGGTTGCAGTCTGTGGCATCTGAAGACAATGGTGTTAGCGGTCTGGAGTTGACGATGGCTTCTATTTGCGATAGAGTGGTGTATAACTCTTCGAACGTTAAGTTACAATTTCCCAGCACTCTCTCTAAATGGTATTTGGTCGACTTAACCCTGCCTCCCAGAGACCGCCAAAATGAGGAGTGTAAGCGGGAATAAAATGAAAATTGATACCGTCACTCGCCAAACCTTCTACTATGGAATTACTATTATTTTTTAGAAACTTAGATAAATCATTGTACGCTCCAACAAATGTAGTTCCATTATCTGAATAAATATCTGTGGGCTTGCCCCTACGTGAGATAAACCGCCGCAATGCCAATAAAAAATAATTGCTTGTTAAATTGCTCACCAAAAGTGCATGGCTTTGGTAGTAAAACATATGAACACTACTATGTACGCCTTTACCAACCTACAACATTTTGCTAAGCGTTTGCTTCCTATAGGCCAATAAGACTCTCTGATTGTACTTAATAAGTGTTGAGACCAGCATGCATTAATTGTTTATGTTCAAATTCAAATAACAGATGTGTAAAGTGATGAGTGGACTGTATTATAGCAGGATGTTTCTTTTCAAATAAGAAATTTGAATTATCTAAGCGACCTCCTACTCTCAAGATCTTATCATCGTCTATGAAAGGGTTAAACTTTAATAATGAACTCTTTTCAGGGAGTGGTTTACCTTTCAACAACAATATGTACTCAGGAAATGATTCCTGTTGTGACAATTTGATAAGCAAATATAAAGCATTATTAAGTTCCTTCCCAGACAGAGTGCTGCTATCAAGGGGTTCTTTTTAGCACATTTTAACAAATCGTAGTACATATGCCGTACTACGTTTAAGTTTCAATAAATTAGAAAAACGGCTGAAATTAATAATTTTGTTAGTGCCAAGGCTTTCTTTATTGGCTAATACAGATGATAACGTGACGTTAGTGTTAGTTTCAGGTAAATCTTCGGCAGGCTTTACATCACCAGGCCAAAGTGAAGAATCATGTTGTAAATATTCTGAACCCGTCCACATCTGCAACGTCTGCATTGATTTAGCTTTTACTCCACGCGATACCAAGTCAGCAGGATTTTTGTCTGTGGGGACGTGTCTCCACGTAAAGTTTCGGCTAATTTCTAATATGCTACCGACACGATTTCGAACAAAGGGCTGTAGTTTACTAGGCGTCATTTTTAACCAACCCAGGACGATCATGAAGTTCGTTAATATTATCATTATTAAAATAATGCTGAGAGAAGTTACATGATGGGATGTGTACACCAATAGTACCTGACACTACCCAGCCTAATCTTGTTTCAAATAAAACAGGTTTATGTTTACCTAGCTTTATTTGTTGTAATCCTAAAAGATCCCAGAACAAATCGGCTCCAATTAAGATATCAATTTGAGATGATTTATAAAAAGTTGGATCAGCCAAACAAATATCAGGAGGGATTTTTAAATCAGAAATGTCTATATCCTTACCTGGCATATTAGTAGTTATCGATGGCAAAACAAAACAGTTAACATCGGCAACAAATTGATTGTTTAATGATTTTAAGTTGACGCGACATGTTTTGCCTATGCGTGAGGTCACATTGTTTATGCCCAGTACAGATTTATTTATCTGTTTTGTGTCTAAATCCAACTTGTTGCATAATTGTTCTGTTATCATACATGATGTGCTTCCACTATCTAGCAAAGCACGAACGATATGCTCGTTGTTAGGTCTGTCAACTATTTTGACTATGGCGGTGGATAACAGAACATCAAGGGACTTAGTCTCACCTGGAACCGATGAAGTGATGTTTGCTGATAATGCTACACTGCTGCTTTCCGGCTGCGGTGTGAGATGATGTGTCTCTGACTTCAGAGTAACATTTTCAAATGCATTATCATTAACACAAACTGTATTGCATAAATTAGCAATAGGTTTCGGTCCAGTCGTAACATGAACCAGAGTGTTATGACGACGTTTGCATATTTTGCACCCTGCTTTATTGCACGTATTGGAGAAGTGACCTGGACAAAAACAATTATAACATATCTTATAAGTTGGCAGCTCTTTTAAACGCCCTTCATTACTTAGTGCTAAGAACTGCGGACAAGTATTTAAATTATGATCTTCCTTACAGCGAGGACAATTCTTTTTACTGGATTCAGTAGCAGTAGAAGAAGATCCACCGCTCACTGCTACCATAGACTTTATCTTTGGAACTGGCTTACTATACGAAGCAGACTGAACACAATTACTGCGTGACATTTCCAAAGTTTCAATCAAATCCGAACGACTTCGTAAAAATTGTAAAAAGCTATCAAATTTTATAGATTTTTCCTTGTCTAAAGTACTATTGAATTCTTCCCATTCCCGGTAGGTTTTCTGATCAAGTTTTTGCGAAGCTATATAAATTAACAACGTGTCCCAGTATTCTACGGGCTCACCTAATGTTTTGAGAGCACGCAGGTTTTTATTTAATTGATCAATCAATCGTTTTAATGAATGGGATGACTCTTTTGTGACAGGATCAAGCTTGAATAGAGATGACACATGTTTTTGTTTGAGAAGGCGCCTATTATCAAATCTCTCACACAAGAGATCCCAAGCTACTGCATAGTTATTTGCTGAAAACTCAATGGACTCTATAGTGACCTTGGCAGACCCTTCCAGGGACCCTCGCAAATAATGGAACTTATTTACGTCATCTATATCCTCATTAGAATGTATGAGGCTAGTAAATGTATCACGAAACTCTAGCCATGTTTCATATAAACCACTAAATTTGGGCAACTGAATGGTGGGCAATTTAACAAGCCTATGGTTAGAATAAGAACCCCTTTTTCCATATGAATCATCATCACTCACGCTATTTAACAATTCTTGAGCATCTGAGAGTGTTTTATAATAACATGACTCAAACTGCTCACGCTCAACAAGCTGCTCTTCAAGACTTTCAGACTGACACTCTATTTGTAACTGCACCTCATCGTATTGATTAAACAATAACTCAACCTTACCTATGCGTAATTGCAATTCCCTTGTATCATTGGTACTTAAAGGCTTGGCGAGTTTTATCAAATAATTTCTAAATGATGTAAGGCGACCTTTAAAGCTACTACGTTTCAGTTTTAAATTCTTGAGAATTTCCTCACTCATTTTGAACAGCTCGGGCTAATAGATATTGTCAATAGCAATAGTACAAATAACTCAACACAATTACAATAATATAATTAAGTTAAAAATAATGCAAGTGTAACAACTTACTGTACTGTATAATAAGCACGTTTTAACTTATAATTGTGAACCTTAACGAGTATTTGACAATTTGCGAATGAATTAATGATACAAAATGGACATAATATAATAGATAGTATTAGACGCTTAAAACAAGAATATGAGTATACTGACCTCAATTATATTGTTATAATACTACCTTAATGAGTGCTGGGTTACTATATTATATTTATATTACGTTAATACACCAACTCTTCTTCAAAATACATCCGGCTACGATCCAGGACCATGTATCCTTCGTTAATTTTATTTAAATAAAACATTTGAAGAAGAGGAACCATTCAGTTTAATAAGATACAATTTTACAATAAATCTAATTTTACAATAATCTAATTTTACAATAATCTGTTCAAATTCTTAGTCATTCTTATATTATTGTCATATTTTTAATTTTCTTCTTTTTAATACATGTCTTAAAAAAGGTTTTATATAAAGGTTTTAAATAAGTATAAAAATATATTTAATGAAAGCACAATCGCTTGAACAAGCCTATTCATTACAACCAAACAAACAAACAAAGTTTTCCTCTTTATAATATTAGTATAGATAAAATAACTATATAATAATGTAGGTTAAGGAATAAAAGAGCTTTCTTTCCATCATAAAATAAACCTTATATGTTATAAATAAAATAACTCCGATACAAGCATGTATGTTAACTCGGTTAGATTAATCATAACATGACTGTGTTTATAATGACGTACGAGGGTTGTTGTGAAAACCAGTTTAACAAGTATATACGTATTGACCTAAACATACCGGGGAAGTTGGCCAAGAGTGCTTCTTTGTTACTGGGGAGAATCTTTATTCTTTGTTATAATTAAAAAATGTAAAGAATTTTAAATTACATAATATAGAACGTTGTCTGCAGTTGATATGTAGGCCTAAGTCATGGGTTCAAATCTCTTACTTACAATAATAATAATAATACTTCTAAATACTTATATACATATTATAGACTAGCTGTTGCCCGCAGCTTCGCCTGCGTTAACTAAGATTTACAACGGGATCTTAGTACGCGAAATAACATTTTTTACACCTTGTGTCCGAAAAACCCAAATATCTTACGGAACCCTATTTTTTTCAGAATAAAATGTAGCCTATGTTACTCGTGGATAATGTAGCTTCCGAATGGTGAAAGAATTTTTGAAATCGATCCAGTACTTTTTGAGCCTATTCATTACAACCAAACAAACAAACAAAGTTTTCCTCTTTGTAATAATAGTGTAGATATAGATAAATTACACCCAGACACAGAACAAATGATCATGCTCATCACACAAACACTTGTCCTGGGTGGGAATCGAACCCAAGACCTTCTGGTTTAGCAGTCGGGGTCACTAACCACTAGACTAACAGGCTAGTCTGGAACTGGAGCGAGATCCTAGAGCTAACCACTAGACCAACAGGCCAGTCAATTTACAGTTTAATCGTAAATTCCGTTTCTAGGAGCTGCTTTACGAATAATACTATAATACTAAACTGATTCGGATAGATATTCTTTATACAAATATTCCTTTACGTCGTTTATTTTTTTATTTTCCTCTATAATGGTGTGACGCAATATACATAATATTGTACATCAATATACATATTGTATCTAATGATTTAAATAAGATCAACCCCTCTAGATAAGTGGCAAACGCTCCAATTCAATGCAGTTGCGTTTTTCCCTAACTCCATAGGGTTGCTGCAAAATTTTTAAAGAACCTTTATTCAGGCACATAAAGTATATAATGGTTTTGTTTGTTTACCAACGTCTGTCAAACTTCTTGTCTATCAACTTCGTTTAAAACGAACATTATTATTATCTTGTTTTTTTTTTAATGTCGTAAGCTAGTGTCATTCCCATACAATAAGCATTCTTATCCATTCGTTTAGCGTTTATGCCACTTGTCTAGGGGGCAGAGATTTAAATCGTTATCGCTATCGCCCTTGCCGTCAAAAAGTGTGGACCTATTTTTGCATGTGTGCGTTTGCAAGACGTTTACGGGGTTCGACCGCTCGCTTCGCACACTAATGCGTTATACGGTCAACAAATTCATTAAATTATGAAATGTAAATAATTTATATTTAGGGCCTGTTTCACAATCTCCAGTTAAGTTCCCAATAGGCTATCGGCAACATATTTGACAGATAGAGTATGGAGTATCTGTCAATTGGCAACATATTTGACAGATACTCCATACTCTATCTGTCAAATATGTTGCCGATAGCCTATTGGGAACTTAACTGGAGATTGTGAAACAGGCCCTTAGTTAGGGCAAAATAAAACACGTTATTAATATTACATAATATTTATTCTTTGTGAAATAGAATCAATTTAGTACTCTTTTGTCTGTTTGTTTTTTTAGCATTTCTATGAATATGATGTAGGCGTGCGTCAGCGTAGAATTTAATAACAGACCTAATTAATAGTAGTCTATGGTTCCAGGTTGCTGGTTGTGCCAGGGAATGGAGGTTTAAATTATTAAAAACATTGGATTGAATAAACAAACTCAGTATTTTTGATTGCAAAGCTATATATTCATGTTCATTATGAAAATAATTATCGCTTTGTTGTTTTTTATGAAATTTGAGAAATGCTTCTGTTTTGATACAAATATCAAATACATCGTGCGAAGATAAAAATAAACCTCCTAGGTTCCTTAGGTTTATCAACTTATGAAAACTTAGTTTCCGATTGCTTATTAAAGCGCTGGAACATTCTTGGCATTGAATTTTTTTAACTATTTTTCTAACGACCCACCCAGATATGTATCCAACAATTTGGTGTAAGACCTCACTTATATATTTTTCTTCGTCTAATAGAGTGGACATAATATCACTATTAATTTGACATTGTTCATCCTCAGCTGATTTCAACCCATTTATTGTTGAACAAGCATCAGTGTAACGAGACCCTGAAGTGGTCGCATTAATTCTTTCAAGAGCTGATGGAGTATTCAATATTGAACAATTATCAATAGACAAGCAATACCCCATAAAACTGCTCCGTAGTTTTAGGTGACAAAGTAATTTTTTATATATAGCACGAAATTGCTCAGTAGTAGGATTATTATTATGCCCACCGTGTTGCCTGATTAGTCCGAAAAAAAGTTCTATATGGTCTTGACTCAATCTGTACGTAGCCAAGTTATTGATTAGTTTATATTTTTGCATCAATTCTATGTATAAATATTTCAAACTCTTAATGTCTACCAAAAAACCAAGAAATCCCATTTTACATTTTGCTTTCGTGACTGGTGTTTTACTGATGGTTAATTTTATTTTCTTCCCTCTAATCCTTTTTACTTTGTTGTGAATTTTTAGCGATTTTATGTAATCTTCTGCTTCATTCAGAAACTTCATTATCTCAATATCGTTTTCTTTACTGATTGGTCGCTTAAACCCTTTTTTATATGTAGTTGAATTGAAGACGTCAAATAAATTATTAAAGGTTTTGATGAATTGTACGGTAGCTTTAACATCTTTGAAACTATTTCCAGTAAGCATGTCTGAACATAAAATAAGTGCCTTTGCAACACTTCGACTAAGTAATTGAGTTGATAAGTTTAATTTCATTATTCTATTTCGGAAAGAAATATGACGCACGGTCAGTTTGTTTGCAAACTTGAAATCCTCTTTTTCTTGAAGTTTTTGCAATTTTACAAGGTATGACCAGGCAATGCGTTCACCGTTACTAAATATAACTTTTTTCGACTCGAATGCATTCCTCACTAGCTTGAGCATATGACTTGCATCAAATAAAATAACAATTTTTTTGTTCCTGCATGCTGGATGAGTAAAAGTGGTTATTAAATTATCTGGGTCTTGAAAATTGCAGCCTAGAATTTCAGCAGTCGCTATATTAGCTGAACAACCATCAAAAGTGAGTGCAACAATATCGACACCCACGTCGTAACACTTTCCTATACACATTTGTATCAGATTGGCACGTTGTTCTGCTCGTAGGCCGTTAATGAAAAAGAAACCTAACGGGATTTTCCAATTTTCAGTAATAGAAACTAGCATAAAAACGTAAACTTGAGTTGCAATTTCATCTTTTGGACCTAAGCCTTCATTTACCAGTCCCATAGTTTTACGGCCATTCCAGGTTGTCCTTTGGCGTATTGCCATTTCATCGACTACCAATGTTGCGATAATCTTATTCTGTGCTGATTTTGTACGGAGTTTTACAAATGCCTGTTGAGTAAATCCAGGGGTAACGTCACTTTTCTCATACCATTTGGCTATAGTTATTGAATGCGGTAGAGTGTTTTTACATTTTTTTCTTAGGTACTTATAGGCAGCCGGTGAATAATAAAATAAGGTTCCGCAGAATTTTTTCACAGACGGCGGAACATTTCTTTTTTTATTGGAAAGTGAAAGTAAAAAATCATTATTAGCTTCCTCAGCCTTCTGTGTTAATTCATTAAAATTTTCTTTATTAAATATTTTTTTGTATTTTAAGGACTTGACTAAGTATTTCAGTGAAGTATTTTTCGATTTTAAATACTTGTTTTGCTTCTTTAGTTTCGGACGTATATTTCTTGGTGTGTCGAACACAGAATCTGTGTCTAACACGTATACATCACAAAGGGGCGGACTTGGTGTAGTTCTTTTATTTAGGTCACTACTTAAATGATGGAAAGTAGGACGAAAAGCTGGTACAGCAAAATTGTTTATTTTTCGTCGTCCCAATGGTGTCAAAAAAAAATCATCTTCATTAAAATGTGCTGAGCAAACTCTGCTAAACTGCGTAGGTAACCACCCCTCATCTCCCTGGTCTTGTTGTATTACCTTTATCCATTTTTCTCTGCATCGTGAGTCTTGTGGAAATCTAAAAAATAAAAACATAATTTAAGAAAAGTACTTACAGTTATCATTTTTTGCCCATTTATAAAATTATAACTTTCCGACAGCGACTTCGCCTCGTAGAATTGAACAAGAGTCCGAGATATAACCAAATTTTATTTTTGCTGTAATAACCGATGTCATCAAATTTGCATTCTAACTATAAAATAATTTTTAAATCGGTCCGGTAGTTTCGGAGTCTAATCAATTCAAACAAAAAAATATCAAACTTTTCTTTATACTACAGCGAAATATGTATAATTCGAATGTCTCATGAGATGTCTCGACGCATTTCCCGGCGTGAAAGAAAAAAGAAAAAAAGCAAGGTCTTCTGAAACTCACAACGGGACCAGGATAACGTGGTGTAAATAGCGTCCATACATTATTATTACATATTATATTCCAAATTCCATTAAAATCGGATAATCCGTTCCGGACTTATTAAGTTAAAAACTGACAACGCCGAATCGTCTCACTAATAATCTTTATGCACGATTTAATTAAAAACCTCATAAAAAAATCTCAGTTACCATTTAGTCGCTTTAAAAGTGGAAACGAACGGAACGGCAGTAAATTTATATAACGGCAACAATTTCAGTTTTCACGAATTCAAAAAATATATATTACTGTGTAATTTAAAACATTCCTTAAAAATATAAAAAATATACTTAAAATAATATGCTGACGCTACCAGCGTTATCGTTTGTTTAAGCAAAGATTTAAATCGATAGATACACCGTTGCCATAGTAGGACCGCTCCAAAATGTGTCCAACCTCAAATGAGTGAGCTCACTCATTTGCAATCAGTGCGACAGACAAAGTAATATTACACAATTTGTGTGATAAACAGAGTCGACACCATTGTCTTAATACCGGCTCTTAACCAATACAATGTCCACACTTTTTGACGGCGAGGGCATAATCTAACGATTTAAATCTTTGTGTATTTTTATAGATCCCATTGTATTTGGTTATGAGTTATTGAGACAATGGTGTCGACTCTGTTTATTACACAAATTGTGTAATGTTACTTTCTCTGTCGCACAAATTCCGCTAGTTCCTTTTTTTAGTATTTTTTTTGACATCAATTGAAAATAAATTCAATATTTAAATAAACATAGATACTTACGAGTGAAATGTTACACCTTGGGCTTTATTTGTGTTTCTTGAGTTGTGATTACACTTTCGAAACGCACACGACGGCATTTTGAGAAACTTATTTGATGTTATATAAACGGGTTAATAATATTGTGCTACGTCTGACCGCCTCCGCGTTCAAGGGAGCACTGATTGCGAATGAGTGAGCTCACTGCCGTCTGCCTCACTCATTTGAATTTTGAACAGGAACATTGCCCATTGGATGCATTTTGGAGCGGTAATGCTATGGCAAGGGAGTATTTAAAGATTTAAATCTTTGGTATAGAATATAGATGGCAAAAAACGCATTCCCTTACTTAATTTAAATGTTTAGTGAATGTATTTAAATTTAAAATTACAAAAATTAGTAAATCTTTATTGAGTTATCAAATGCATAAAAATGTCTAGGATCTGTTTCACCACTTCCTGATAAGTGCCGTATAGGCTATCCACAACATATTTGACAGATACTCCATACTCTATCTGTCAAATCAATTTCGATGCCCAATATTTGATTAAATTTATTTGGTTAGCTCCGCGCTTCAACTATTTTAATAAATCCAATAGTCCAAATAACTTGGTCTGTCACATATTCTTCTTCAGCCAGTTATTTTTTGTTCCTTTTGAAAATCGCTTTTACAAATATATCGTTTAGTTACTTTAGACAAATATATTATCGTTAGATACTATTTTCTTTTAGATATACATAAGTATATAAAATTCTCATGTCGCGGTGTTTGTTACCAAACTCCTACGAAACGGCTGGGTCGATTTTGATGAGCTTTGTGCATAGGTCTGAAAATCGACCAAGATTTATTTATTTCTACCTATTTTATAATGATTTAGCATTGGAAAATAAATATTACTTCATTTTTAACCTTTTACGATCAACCCCCTGTTTTTACCAGCGATATGAATGCCTTTGGCTGAACGAAGCCTGTCTGGGCAGTTTAAATATAAAATTTACATATGTGAAAATCACCCTGCTATCCTACTTTTACATACTTATAAAATTAGTAACACAAAATTAAATGTACGAAAAAATAAGAATTTAATTTTTGAAATGATTTTAAGAAAGATATATTATGTACTTTTAATATAGAAGTATATTTTAAAATAAATAATATTTATGTAAAATACAACATTAGCGTGATGTATTTTTAAATAATAATTAAAAAGAAGAATAAAAATATCCAAAAACATGAATTGATTTCAAGCGCATTTAATATTTTACTGTACTACAGTAGTACAGTAACTGTAGTACAGTATATATAAAGGAAAACGATATTGTATGACTTCTACAGAAATTAATATATAATTATATCTTAAAAGCAGAACGCAGTTATTTTATGTATATATAAATGTCTTTTTTACATCGGTAAACACTGAAGCCATTTTGATGGAAAATTTATTTATGGCGTCTTGCTTTTTTGTTTACTTCCGATCATACGGGCTCTAGTAAGAGGTTACCTCTTCCCGATATAAATGGAAGAAGCTTTTGAAATTGCTAATACTTATAATATTCTACACACAAAAATACTGTTTATAAATACGCTAACAGTAATTCTGCTAATTTTAGAGTACCATTTTGTTAATTTATATACACTCGGTATTTAATTTTTTTTCAACCTCAAAATATTTTCCCCTGATGTAAATTCTACATTACTATTCCTTTTTTAATTATATTCCTAACAATTGGTTAATTTACTAAAGTCTAAGAGTTCCGTTGGCCTTAACCTCGACCGTAATAAACAAATGCATAGGTATTACTACTTAAAACAAAAATGCATGGTAGAGTTTAAAAGAACGAATTAAAATGAAGAAAAAAAAGGTCAATTCATTTTATAATATTTTAAGGAATAATCGCTAACATTTTATTGCATGGCTGAAACTTGACAAACATAGCTCTCGGTTCTCCGTGGTGGAACCGAGCCCTTACATAGGTTCTAGGTACATCGTACATGTTATTATAAGATTTTTTATTAGACGATAATACTTTATTCAAGATAAACAGAAACTATAAATCCTCACTACATTAGAAATACATATGTAGTTGGTGCTAGACAATCCTTCGCGGTCACGTAAATAACCTTTGATATGCAAAAGGGACAGCTGTCTGCTTTCTCCATGAACACGTAACACCCGAGAGAAGTTCTCATTGTCCTAAGCCTCGGTTAAGGCGCTGAACAGGGTCAAATAGGCTTCACCTAAACATATTTTAAGCAAAATTGAGACGGTTTACGGTCGTGATAAAAATATATGTTAAACTTCATCATATTTCTAATTTTACTCAAAAGTCAAAAACACGTTTTATAAAAATTTTCTCGATAAAAAAAAATCGCAATTAAGCAGTGTTTAATGCACTTTTAACGTAAATATCGCCTTTATTTAACAATATATGTTGGTAAAATTTACAACAGTAACAGATAATATTATTATAAATTTTTGTGTAAATTAAATTTTTGATTGCTTATCAGATTTTGATAATATTAATTTATTTCTTATATTAATATCCATGGCCAACGTGCTAAAGATGGCATTATGTTGCTTCTCTTTTACTTCTATGTGATTCGACAGTAAGCGCTGAGGCGCGTTGCTAAGCGGACCTATGTCATTTTTCACAATACAACGCGCCGCTCGCGAATTAATATTTTTGGTATATAAAATTGTATTTAACAAAGATATAATGTAACGTGCATGCGCAACGTAAGTAATTTCGGGATAATTATTAACAATATAACAATAAATATATTAAACTAAATATTACCAATGGCATAAGCGCCATCTATCATTGACCAATGTCAACAATTGACCTTCTATAATCTGATCGCATCACAGGTTCTACAACCCCGAACGCTACAACAAGTTTGTCAATAAAGGTGTAAATAAATAATATACTTTAGTGTGAATAAGAGAGAGAAAAATAATATTAAAAAAATGCGAAACAAAAGAAATAAATGGAGACTAGAAAATAGAAGATTTATTATGAAATAAAAACACATGCTCTCGTGGTGGACGGACTCGGCCTCTAATGCGAGGGTTCCGGGTTCGATCCTGACCCATCCGTGTGTGCCTTGAAATGGGTTTTTCTAAATTTCTAAGTGCACACGAGGCCATCGTTCGCTCACCGGTGAAGGAAAACATCGTAAGGAAACCTGCATGCCTGATGAGATTGAAAGTCTTTGAAGGTATGTGAAGTTCACCAACCCGCACTGGGCCAGCGCGGTGGACTATTGGCCCATTACCCTCCTCGCCTGATTTCGAGGAAGGAGCCCCGTGCCCAGCAGTGGGAAATATAAGGGTTGATACTTTACTTTACTTTTTTTTAAAAACACATGAATGAAGTTGTAAAGTAAGTACCTATCTAATTTACAACATTTATTTATCAAAACACGCAAATAACGCATTTCAATACAATAAGGAATATTTTAGTACAGTCCGTACATACATAACTCTAAATTCGATAATTTACATAATGAACGAATAGCGCAATGGTTAAGTGAACGAATAATGCTCTACGTGTCATGTATAATGCATATGTTCAAACCTCGGTCAGAAGCGACTTTTTTTTTTGGTGATTTTTTTATATAATAATTTTCGCCTTTTCTCATAATTATGTTCTTTTTGGTGTATTTTCTATTTTTTCAGTTTTTCACCTTTCTATTTTTTGGTAGCAAAAGTAACTATTTTTTATTCTCGCTAACAATAAGTACCTACCTAAGTATTTATAACTAATATTACATAATATTGTTTCTGTTATTTTCCTTCTAGTAAAAGAAGACGGTTGACCATTAGTTCAAGTGCAAATGATGTCCCATCAAAGAAATGAGATTGGAAAAAAAACCAAATAAGTAGTGTTTATCCTTACGAATATAAAATATTATAAAACTTTATTGAAAGACTTGTCGCGTTCTACATTCGGCCAGTACCTACCTAGTACCTACATATAAATATTGCTCGTTTGATAAATCGTCGTTTTTAACATTTCAATTGACGTAAATTGTAATTATGAATACTACTAGTAAGGCAAATGTAATTTCCGTAGGAACTTTATTTTTTTCGGGATAAAATAATATAGTCCATGTCCTAATACAAGGTAGGTACATATCATCATTATATTATCACATCGCTATTTCAAATTTCAGCCAAAGAGTTTCAGCAGGTTTTTTTTCAAACTCACTTTCACATTTATAATATTAGTAAAATGATATTAGGTATATGTAAAAAGAGGTAGAGGTACCAAAAATGAAGCACCTAAAAAAAAAACAAACATTCGGTAAGTTTTGCATTCTCGTCTCCATAGATCTATGACAATCTTAGACACGGCATAAATGCAAATCCTGTCGAATCAGTATATTATTATGATAGTACATACATATGATTGTTACATACAAGGTTTTATTCATTTTGTCCTACACGTCTATGGAGCTATTCTACGGTGATAAAAGTTCACAATATTTCTACCTACATTACAATTTACAACATATCGGGTGTATTTGGAACGATTTGAAAAAAATAAGCCTAATAATATACTACGCTTGCGTGCGGGAATAGTAGTCAAGTAAACGGATTTGATACTTTACAAATATTTGTTATTTTGATTATTTATAACACAAAATTATATTTTATTTCTGTTTGTTTTTACTATTTATCTTTTTACTTAGAATTAGTATATTAAATATGTATATATATACATAATAAATAATTATATATTATGTAAGTAAGAGGGGGGGGGGGGCTTATAATTGCCACGCTGAGCAGGCGCATTGGCGATCGCAGATGATGATGAAGTCGCATCGGCAGCACTGCTGCCTGATCCGAGTGGCACGGGATCGATCGTCTTGACGTCTTGAAATTTGATGATGATGACGATGGTGATGTCTATTTGTTTGC
Organism: Lycaena phlaeas; assembly: GCA_905333005.2. Lineage (NCBI taxonomy): Eukaryota > Metazoa > Arthropoda > Insecta > Lepidoptera > Lycaenidae > Lycaena > Lycaena phlaeas. The sequence continues at coordinate 14,969,234 of HG995173.1, forward strand.
GAGTGGCAAGGGATCGGTCGTCTCGGTGTTCATTGAGGGAGGTCTATATTCAGCAGTGGATGGATGAAGTTTGATGATGATGATATCTATTTGTTTGCGAGTGGCAAGGGATCGGTCGTCTTGGTGTTCATTGAGGGAGGCCTATATTCAGCAGTGGATGGATGAAATTTGATGATGATGACGATGATGATGTCTATTTGTTTGCGAGTGGCAAGAGATCGGTCGTCTCGGTGTTCATTGAGGGAGGCCTATATTCAGCAGTGGATGGATGAAGTTTGATGATGATGATATCTATGTTAAAAGATGTTATGGCAAAAGTTATGCAACAAAATGGCACCTTTGCTATGTGTATTTTGCTATTAGTTACATTTCATGAGCAACAAAAAACCTTTTGAATTTTTATATAAAAAGCGAAGAAACTTTTTCCCCAACCTAATATATAGACCTGTAATACCCCTTCTGCAAATCTGCTACTATACCTAAATAAAAAATGATATTTTATTTGTATTGGTTTTTTTAATACCTATTTATCTTCAAAATATTGCACTTATATATCGTGAGACCTGTACGATACTATTTATCTCATATGAGTTGACGCTCTTTTCTTCCGACTTGACACCTCCCGCGCATACCTAACAACGTTGTCGTTCAGGCTATTATAATTTGGATCATCCCAACTAACATGCACGCTACGATAATGATTTCTCAACCCCTGTCCTTGTTTAATGTTTTATCTCTTTTCTTTTTATGTCTACCGTAGCTAACATACCTACCCGTGATACTCTTCTAATGCATATAGTAAAAAGTGGTTATTTTAATATTACAGACAGACGCACAGTGGATCGAAAATCGCCTTTCATGGACATAGGAATTTTTTTTTGAATAGTCGTGTTTTTTTGTTAGAAACGGCTTCTAGTAATCAGTTTTATGCCCAAATATATCATGGGATTTAATTTGGCTGCCAAAATAGCGAGTTATATTTTTTTTAAGAAAAATATGTATGAAAACATTATTAAAAATCCTGATATCTCCGGAAGTGCAAGGATAACCGTAATATCCTCGCATACAGTTATAGTACCAACTATTTATGTATTTTTGGCATACTTCATATAACTCGGTCTGCTGCGAAACTTTGCGAAAAAAATTATTTTCTTTTCGCATTTTTTTTGAGAAACACAACTTCGTTTTTAGCGACAAAACCATCAAGATAAGAAAGAAATATTACCAAATATATAAAATACATTGTCAAATATATAATGAGGTACAAATTGGCGAAAGAAAAATGATGAATAACATGAAAAATCCTGATTTCTCCGGAAGTGCAAGGGTATGTAATCGTTATATCCTTCTATACAGATATAGTACAAACTATAAATGATATTTTGCCATACCTACATCACTTCATATTACTCGAACTATTGCACTTTATTTTTAAAGTCCTTATAGACTTATTGTATGCTACAGAGAGTTACAGACGCGTGTTTTCTTATATTCAACGTTGAAATACTGGAGAAATTAAACTACAACCACCAATAAAACAAAATAAATGTGTATTTGTGATGTTAATTACCTTCCTAATTAGGCAGTTACACATAAGGTACCAGATGTTCAGACTGCTTATTGTTTAAATGTCAAGGAATTAACTAACAATGAGCGGTGATTAACAAAAGGAGGGTATTTCTTTCCAAACATATTTGATATTGTTATGCAGCATAAATCCCATTACGAAATTAGGTGAAGTAGATTAGATAATGACATACGGACTGAATTTAGGAGTTTCCTAATTACATAAACCCACCTAAATTCATAAAAATGCAAAGGAAAATACTTTTCTAACCAAATAAATAAACACAAATCGACTATGACTAAAGTTAATCATAAGTAAAGTACGATAAAATATAGCTGTTAATAAATTTTCCCATTTAGGAAGACACAAAGCTTGTTTAAGCAAGAACAACAAAATAGCAAAGTGCCTTCTGAAGTCTTTTGTGGACCTCTGAAGCTTCTTCTCAGAGGCTTCCAATTGGCACAATTACATTATTGGCAACAATGTCAGCTCCGTGTATGAGAAGCTTCTGTACAGTGGATGACATGTAGAAAGAATTGTACATCTCATCGAACTTTTCAGCTGTTTTAGAGCAAACTCTTTAAATTTGATCTCATCAATCAGTTTCCCTGAAGTTATTGCCTGCAGAACAATAGCAAATCTGCGGACTAACTCTTCGTCCAGCCCAGTAATAGCTGCAGTTTTGTCTGGAAACTCAAAAAATCTTCTTGCCGTGTTCACGTCATTTGTGGTTCTAGATTCCTTGCTTTACAATGTCGACTAAAAGATTGAGTTCGTTTTTTTAATCAGTCTTGGATATGTTTTCTTCTTGTTTCCAACAATTCTTTATGCTCGTTTCCTTTCACAGCCCACTTTTTAAAATCGAGTCGGTATGCCTTCTCCATATTTCAATATGGAGAAGGCATTCCATACAATTGATATTAGCATGTAATGTTGATATCCCCAATTCTAATGCGTCAGAGGATACAGCCCTCAATGTAACTGCATCTAATGTGTTCATGTCAATAGGCTTAGCTAAACACAAATAGCACGAAGCGTTTGATTTTGCTTCGGAAAGATAAGTACTTACGTACTTTTCCATCAATCATCGTCATCATGAGTTTATGACTCACCGAATTTTTATTGCACTCGGTGGAGCTATTATATTATTACACTTAATTTCGTTATCCATTTTCGTTTTCTTTTCGATGACTAATGCTTCACTTTCTGTCACGAAACTAAATTCCACTGGACGATAATATGATGTTGAACAGGGTTTTGTATTCTTCCATATTGTTTCATCGACATCTGTTAGCGTTAGAGGGACTAGAGAGGTCATAAATGCGCTTGAATCTTCTTGTTCACTGTCCAGTTTGGCTTGTACCGGCTTTGGTAAGATGCTAATGCCCACTTCGCTACCAGTGTCAACTGCTTGTCTTGTATATTGTTAGCAAAACTTTCAAGGATTCTCCTTACTGTGATATCCAGTAATCCTTGCAGAGTAATCTTTGCTGATAAATCAGACACAGGCAAGAAATCCCCTTCTTTTGTTAATCACCGCTCATTGTTAGTTAATTCCTTGACATTTAAACAATAAGCAGTCTGAACATCTGGTACCTTATGTGTAACTGCCTAATTAGGAAGGTAATTAACATCACAAATACACATTTATTTTGTTTTATTGGTGGTTGTAGTTTAATTTCTCCAGTATTTCAACGTTGAATATAAGAAAACACGCGTCTGTAACTCTCTGTAGCATACAATAAGCCTATAAGGACTTTAAAAATAAAGTGCAATAGTTCGAGTAATATGAAGTGATGTAGGTATGGCAAAATATCATTTATAGTTTGTACTATATCTGTATAGAAGGATATAACGATTACATACCCTTGCACTTCCGGAGAAATCAGGATTTTTCATGTTATTCATCATTTTTCTTTCGCCAATTTGTACCTCATTATATATTTGACAATGTATTTTATATATTTGGTAATATTTCTTTCTTATCTTGATGGTTTTGTCGCTAAAAACGAAGTTGTGTTTCTCAAAAAAAATGCGAAAAGAAAATAATTTTTTTCGCAAAGTTTCGCAGCAGACCGAGTTATATGAAGTATGCCAAAAATACATAAATAGTTGGTACTATAACTGTATGCGAGGATATTACGGTTATCCTTGCACTTCCGGAGATATCAGGATTTTTAATAATGTTTTCATACATATTTTTCTTAAAAAAAATATAACTCGCTATTTTGGCAGCCAAATTGAATCCCATGATATATTTGGGCATAATACTGATTACTAGAAGCCGTTTCTAACAAAAAAACACGACTATTCAAAAAAAAATTCCTATGTCCATGAAAGGCGATTTTCGATCCACCGTGAGACGCTCCAATTTTATTTATATCTATAGATTAATTTCATGTTCTTAATTCACGGTATAAAAATAATAATAAAAAATATTCGGTAATAGATTTTTATTATGATTTTTAATCCATATAAATTAAAAACTTGAGAGACCAAAATGTGAATACGTATTAAAAAACAACAAACAAAAATGTAGATATTATCTCTCTCTCTACACGACCCCCCTCCCCCCTTCCTATTCCTTTAAGGCTAACAACGCAGATTCTTATGGGCGTTGTTGGTGAGCACTTCCCATCAGGTGCGCCGCATACCCATTTTATCCTCTTCTATAAAAAACCCGCGCATGTATTACATACAAGTAGAGAAATATTATAACTGACAAATTTAACGCAATAAATACTCCTTCAAATGATGTGTTTAAGCATTGAATATAATTTTTAAATTTGTAATAGTAAAAAAATAAAACTAAAAATATCCGACTTTCTTATTGGCCCTATCTATTTAATTGCAACGCTTCTGAAAAATATTATGTATTATTTATTAAAACGCCATCTATTGGTTAACTTACTTTCATTGATCACAGACAATGCTAATATTGCAATATGCAATGCTGTAATAGTTCGATCTTTTACCGCTTTTTTTAAATACAAGCATGGCGCTGTGGCGTCGAAGACATTGTGGGCGTGGTTTAAAAATTGAAATCGCAGATTTGATTAGCTCTATTCAGCGTCTTAATAATCCCAGTTACCCAAACGGGCGTACTAAATATACACCTGCATTTCACTTGCCTTAAACAATAATCCACATTTAAAAAGACGGATTTATTTGTGTCAAGGTGTGCTACACATACGAGTTTTTTGGACTATATGTACAAGAAAAGCCTGATTTGGATTGAAGTTCAGGGGCGGCTGATGAATAAACTCTTTTTCGATGATATTGTAAAACTGACTAAGGGTGAGTTGAACCAACTGACGTTAATGTTACATAACAAATGTCACGTTAACGACATAATATCTTAATAGTTAAGACAAAATGCGTTGCACTATTTGACAATGGTAAAAATGACGTCATAATTTAACGCTGACTATAACTACACAGTACACAGTACACACTTGGTCGGCTAACATTAATGATAATATTAACGTTAACCGTTATTAAGGATAACGTTAAAATAATATTGTATTGTTTTTATTACATAATATGCTTGTATTGGATTTTCTGTTTGTGGAAATTTCTCTGGTTCCACCGAAGAACCAAATGTAGAACTATTATCATGCATTTTTGCGAATAATAGTAGAACTACGAAAACGCAGACTTGAGAATACTGCCATACTTGCCATATTGCCAAATTAAAATGTCTGTGTCATTTATATATTTTTCTTCGGCAATACGTCTGCCGTTTAACCTTATTTTGTATATTTATAGAAGAATGATTTCCCATTCGCCTCTGCTAAAGATTGTCTACCCCGACTCTTGATAACTATAACGTTAACAACTTTTTTATGGTGCAACCGCATTATAGCTAACGTAACCATTACTCGTTATTGTTAAACTTGACAGTAACAGGTAACTAGAGTATTGGTGCAACTCACCTTAAATGAATATATTCACATTCTACTGAAAGTTTTATTGACATGCAGTCTGAAGCTCCGCTCGCTATCAGAGTTTATCAACGTGTTTTTCAAAAATATTTGTTGTAACAATAAAATACGATAAAGAAACATAGCCTTCGTCGTTTTTGACCCATATATTAGTAGGGGTCTACAAATATATTTACGAAAGAGGTCGTGTAAAGAAAAAGGTTGAATGAAGAACGTTGCCCTATATATAAAGCCTTTTTCAAACCGATGATCATCATCATCATCATTTTTTATAGCTTGTGTCACTTGGTGATGACGTAGCTAACGAGTATGATATTGGTGAATTATATTTTTTTAATCTTATTAATAGTCTCAAAGATTACCATAAACATCGTTTACCTACAAACATTACCTCAATATTATATCATTAGTATAATAAGGTTAAATATAATTGGTTGTTTTCAGACTCCCGGAATCGTGATGGCGTATTTGTTCGTTTCTGGAATATTCTTGACGCACCTCAGAAAACCCACAGGTAACAACTAGTTGCATATCATAATCCTTTTCAACATCTGCTTTACGAAAACTCAAATAAAGTAGAAAAATTTTCAAACTTTTCGGTTGTGAAAAAATATTTTAATTAAACTGATGACTGTATCAGAATTTTTACATTATAATGAAACATATTATATTTTCAGATTTCAAGCTTTTAGAATTTTTATGAGACACTACTAAGATAATAATTATGCTTGCACTTTACACAATAAGACAGTAATATTACATAAATTAAACACTAAGCATTATTTTAATATTATAATGTAAAATAAGTATGTGATTAAATATACATTGTATTCGAAGTGCAGCTCGCAACAGTCCGAACAAAACGATCACTAATTAATCTAGTCATAAAGTGGATCATTATAGTGTTGGTCGGCCATTAACCAGGTGGGTAGACACTAGACATCTGTTTGTCACACCGCTGTTTGTATGGTCCAGACACCTAACTACTGCACCAGCTGACCCTCAAAAATAACAACATCTAATAACTAGTTTATTGTTTCTATACACAGTTTCGTTATATTCTGAATAGAAGGACACACACTAGTATAGCTATGGGGTCTGAATACTGGCATAACACGTTGTTTCAACTTCTGCTAGATAGTTCATCTTCGTAAAATGTGATATCGTATAAAGTACATTTATTTATACATTGCAAGTTGCAACCTTCTTTTTTTGGAGGTTTAAAGATGTGTAGGTACATGTTTGTTTGAAATACTGGCTAAAGTATGACGACTATCGCCTCTATTAACATAGAGGCAATAGAATATAATGACTTCCTCATTTCGCTTAAAGTTTACATATAAACGTTGCGATACATCGGAGTTTATAAGCAACATGTACACAGGTTTTCAAACCACACAGCCTTGCAATTTAATACTCTGTGTACTACTATGATCTAAATCTGTCTTAAGAAAAATAGACATTGACTGTTAGACAGACAGTATGTTCCTTTACTTATACATATAGTAGTAAAGGAACATACTTTAACACCCTAAAATTATAATAATAATAATTAAAAGGCAAGAAGAGTCATTATTCAAATAATGACGACTTAGAATGATCTAGAACGCACTTTACACTATGAACTCATATTTCCTTAAACATTTAACCATGCAAATAAATGATAACATCAATATCCACCTATCGGCCATAACAAGCTAGGATTCTTATTTTTAATTTCATATATTCAGTAGAGTTTTTAAAGTATATTATAATATTATGTGAAATAAAAATAAAAAAAAAGAATTATATTATTATTATAATAATAATATTCTTTTTATTTTACTCGATGAGTTATGTAACAGTTTTTTTCTTTATTATAATTATAAATTTAGTAAAATATTTACATAATATGACCGCTAATGGACCTCTAGTTGTTCTCACTGTTCTGTCTCTAAATTAAAAGGTTTGTTGTGGTACATTTTTGATGTAAAATAAACAAACTACTACATAATTTGGTGGTAACAAACTACTAAATAAACGATACGAACGGTGGCGTAACTATCCCGTTCGGGGCCCGTGGCAAATTCATCGGATACTAGGAAAGACACATTTTTTTTTTACTAAATGTGTAATAATAAATGTTGGGAGTTGGAATTCTCCTCCGACGGAGGGCCCCTGCCCTGCCCTTTCAGCTGGGGGCCCGTGGCATTTTACCGACTTGCCACCCTGTAGTTACGCCACTGCTGGGTAGTAACTAGTGCTACTGTCATAATTAAGACAAATCCGACAACTTGCCAAAAAAAAAAAAACATGCACGCACTGCGAATAACTTAACCATCCTGTCTGTAACACTGTCAGAAATCAGTTTCATGTGATTTTTTTTTTAAATCTATCTAGAAGTTCTAGAGATTAATACGTTCAAACATGCAAACAAACATCCAGCATTAGTATATTGGTCTTTTATCTGTTTTCCAGCCCGTATGACTGTCCAGGAGCAAAAATTGGAAGGGGAATTCAGATACGTGAACTCTCGTCTCATCACCAACTCCGAGGAAATTGCCTTCTACCAGGTAAAGTTGTAATATGTTTTTTTTAATGTTTGCGATTTGACTTTTTAGCTGTTTCTAATGAACAAAAACAAGTACATAATATTATGCCCAAGACTACCTTACACTAATAAGTGTATAATAAAATTGCGATAGAACTTATTTATTAGGACTCGCCTACCACATCCACGAAAAACAAAAATATTGGGAAAATAAAATCCCATTTCGCAGTTAATTATTTCGGGTAAATATAAATGTATTAATGTTTTAATAGTGGATGCTCAATGTAATCGAAATCTCAGAGAACTGCGATAAAATCCGTAAAAATCACTCTCCCTTTTGTAATTATAATATAGTATGTTTTATACCGGATCCACACGTTTGTGGCTTGCCGCAAGCTCCAAACCTCCATAAGTCACAAGCATGTGGACGCCTCGCAAGTGCTTGCGGCAAATTCTCTTTTGTTCCTTTTGGCTTGTGCACAATATCGACACTCGTCGGATCGGCCACAAACCCTTGCAAATCTACGCAAGCCATGACAAACTCTGTATCCACACGTTTGAATTTGTGAAGGCTTGCCAAGCCTCGGCAAACGTGCGGTTCCGGTTTAGGGTATGAAATCAAATGTAAATCCTTCCAGGGCAACAAGCGCGAGCAGCTGACGATCCTGGCCAGCTTCTACAAGCTGACGCGCCACCTGCGGAACTTCCTCAACTTCCGCGTGGGCATGGGGTTCATAGACAACATCGTCGCCAAGTGTGAGTACACTCAGCCAAGTGTGAGTACACTCAGCCAAGTGTAAGTACACTCAGCTAAGTGTGAGTACACTCAGCCAAGTGTGAGTACACTCAGCCAACTGTACAACAACCTATGTTACAACCGTGTGTATGATGCACTCCATTCTATTACAAAAGAGGTTTTTATGTGAATCATCTGTTGGAGCGGCGCGCCTTGGTAGTGACGGCAAGCGGCATGACGTTGTTATGTCGTGACTACGCCGCCGTTCTTTACTATAGTCCATTTTTATAGAAGTGACCAAAAGTGTAAACAAATATGGCGTACTTCCAGCCATAGACAAATAGTGTGGCTTAGTGAAGTGACACAAAGAGCAAATTAATGAATAAAAATAATAAGCCATAGACAAAAGTATAATTAATTTTATATTCAAATATATCAACGAAACTATATTGCTAAAATTATTTCAAAAACTTATAATATATTATTATTAAATTATAATATTTTTTAAGTATTAGTAGAAGTACAAAATTATATAATAATAATAGAAATAAGTTGTTCTTCGACTGGAATAGATAAATAAACTATTATAACTGATTTATTTATGAAAATATTAAAGGAAAATACTAGAATACGTAAAACGCCAATAAGGAACTTATTTATTTTATTTTTTATTAAATGCTATTCATACTTATTGATGAATCGGAAGAGTCCCTAGAGACGTAGATATTGAAGCCTGGGGCGTCTGATGCAACATCTATAATTCCGTCAAGCTGCATCATTTTATCTTCTTCTTTTATTACATGTTCAATACTGTTCCTCCATGACACCGCACTTATTCGAGTTAAACTTTCTTAAAAGCTCCTTGACTTTGCCATTTTGAAACTTTTGTTATTTTTGCCTATGTAAGCTTTTACTTGTGCATATATTAATTTTATGGGGTTTAATTGGCAATAGTAGGGCGGAAGACGTAAGACAATTTTATTATTTTGGGCTGCCATTTCGCCAATATATTTTTTTTTGTCATAATCGTGCTTATTAAATTTTGTTAAGAGTTCAGCTTTTATTTCAGTTTCATGGTAACTTATATTATTTTCTAGCAACCACGCTTGTATGTTTGCTTTCCGCCAACTCATGTTAGGCACTTTGACAGAATGTCTTGAGTGGTACGGTGCATTGTCTAAAAATATTACTGACCCAGGCTCCACTTTATTTAAAACAGTATTACACCACTTCTTAAAATAATGAGCATCCATTACACGTGGTAATCCCCATCATGTTTTTTGGCCTCAAAAATCCACTCTGCTCATTCTAAAAATCCATCTGCGCTGCCGATGTGCGTAATTATTAATCTTTTACCTTCTATCTATTAATAAATTGCATTTATGAAATTTTAAAATATGTGTAAAGAACACGGTTTATTTTATTGTTCATTTTGCTCATTCTCAAATACACAATCACCTATAAAAATATAATGATTAACAATAGACAAAAGAAAAAATAATGTTTTTTTAGGAACACGTGCAATTTAAGCCTTTCACAATTTCTATAAGATAAGGAAACAAAAGAGACGCTAGTTATTTTGGATGCTTATATGTAAAATGTCATTATGTGTTACTATTGATATTTGAATACAATAAGGCGACCTGGCTTGGAAAAAAAAGTCAACCCTATTATATTATTTATATTTACTATGGTTAAAAAACCTTGCGCCAGCGGCGCACTGTCTCCAACATCTAAACCAATTAATGTCTGATAACATTGTTTTTCGCATCCTTAGTCTCATCCTAAAGTTACAAAAAAAATCCCTGTGAACTATCGTGAACTTTCATGCTAGGGTTATATTTTTATATTATCTGGGACATTGTTAAGTGTTTAAGGTCAAATTGATATTCAAAAATATTCAATATGAATATTTTTGAATATAAAATAAAACTGAACAATTGCATGTAAAAGATTTACCTTATTTTGTTATATTTTGTAAGCATGTTTTGCTCTAACATAAAAAAAAATTGAACGACTTAGTAACAAATTGCATTATAGTAAAAATATTAAATTGTCTTAAAAACTATCACTAAATTGTAATTAATGGAATTTTAAAATATCTGTACTACAGAACACGGCCTGTTTTATTGTTCATTTTGTTCATTCACTTATACACGATCACCTCTAAAAATGAAATGACCCCATCCCTATTTCTCTTCTAAAAAAAGTAAGATGAAATTTCATATTCAAATTTATTAAATATCTGTGCACGCGATATTCGTATTTTATAAGATTTTAAGAGTTTTAATGCTAGATTGATAGTTGTTTTTAGTGAAATAAGTAGTAAATGGAGTGTTACAAATGTCCATAAGCTAATGTGTTGTGAAAGTGAGTGATAAAAGCCGAAAAATTTTAAATTACGAATCGACAGGGTTTGTTTACTAGTTTGGTCACTTCTATAAAAATGGACTATAGGTACATTGTGAGCGCCCGTATACTACTTTTTTATTCGAACTCTCAATACTTATTCTTATTAAAATAACTAATGATCAATGCTATTTTTAGATGTTTTACATTCGACGGCAGTTCTGTGATGGCCATCGTTTATAACTCAGGTCGTATATATGGCCTTATTGTGCCGAGGCCTGATAACTAATATCAAGGTTGACAACCCTGACATGCAAGATAGTAGAATTCGGTGCAGCTAATAAAAATATGATAAAATAAGATGACGAGATGCAGTGGCCTTCATCATCATCATCAACCCTTATCCGTCCACTGCTCAAAGGTCTCCCTCAATGAACGCCAAGACGGCCTTACCAAGTTTTAATATATACTTGATTGAATCGTATAAGCATAATTTATCTATAATATAAAATAAATTAAAGTTTTAAATTAAATAAATTTTGTTACCTATTATGAAAAAAATGTGGTTCCTTTTATTATTTCCAATAAAACTAATGTGTTTATGTTTAATATTTCAGATATTGCAATAATGGTGGGCTTCTACGCGGTGTCCAGACCGTTCTTTGTGAGAGACCACAACCTTCTCACTACGGGCACGGAACAAGACAGATTCAAGGTATTAACGCTTGGAAAATATAATATCTTAAAAACATGAAAAATACATATAAATAAGTATTATTGAAAATAACTTAAAAACCGCTGGTTAGATGATGATCAAATTAATATGGAACCAAATTGGAAACATAAGCTTTCAAACAAAACAAGAATCATAAAAATCCATTCTCAAGCTGCGGAGTAATCGTGTCACAAACGTAAAAAAAAATATATACAGACGAATTATTGAGAACCTCCTTCTTTTTTTGAAGTCGGTTAAAATATAAAATATGCATTCTTTAAATGAGTATATTCCATACTATAGATCTAATTAAATAAATAATTTTAGAAGCATTGTCCTATAATGTTTATGAAAATATCACTCATAACGAAACAACTCACGGGTCCCGTATGGCATCCGAAACGTCGGGCATGTAATAGTCTTAATAATCCGCGATAAAATCCGAAACGTTTCATTATAAAACTATTATTTGTAAATAATTAATTCCAAGTAAATAATTAATCTCTTTGTTATTCCTTCCCTAGCGTTGTAGGTTATATATAATATGACTGAAGTTGTTTTGAGAGACGTTTTGTATAAAAAATTCTCTTTACGACATCACTCGTGGATAATTAAGAAATGTTATAGCACCCACAGGTTTTATTTAATGCTAATGTATTTAATTTATTAATTTTAATTTGTATGCAGGTTATGCTTATTAAGAAAATAAAAAAAGGCGATGCTTAAAACCTTTTTTAATTTTGTACTAATTGGCTCGGAAAATGTGCATTGTATATTATAATTTGTGTTTACATAAATAACAGCTTCAAAAATGGCAGTACGAAAAGCGTGAGGTTTTCAATTGAAATCAAAAAAGTACAACATTTCGAACAAAAATGATTATATAAATATATAGATAAAAAATAATTTATCTAAGTTTGTTTCGCCGGCTCTTCACGGTAGACTAACTTTGAAATAAAATAATTAATTAGACTTTAATTAGATACGTTTATACTAGAGTGTATTTCCGAATTCTTTTTCCGATACGACTTGGGGGTCTTCAAGAAAATAGTATACGTAGGTACTAGGTAGATAATATTTTCCTGGAGTAATATTTGAAAGGCCGGCAACGCACCTGCTAATCCTGTCGTGTAGCGGGTAAAACTGAACACAATTACCACTAGGTGAACCAACTATCAATTTTCTCCTTCTTCTACTACATAAAATTTAAATAAATAAAAGTCGGTTGTCTGTAAAGTCCGTTTACTGACGATAGTTGAACGTGACAACGTCATTAGAAAATACTGATGGGCTGATTGTGCCTTTTTGTCGTTCCGCGCTCTCGCTTGCACTTCAAGCCTTAAATGAAACGCCTCAGAGCGAGGTAACGCCGCATGAGTCATGTTTTTTCGGGCGTGCAGCCGGCTCACGGTCAAAAACACCTCTTTCTAGTATTAAAGTCTGCACTTTCTCTACAGCACTATTACACTTACGGGCGCATGATAGTGAAGATGGCGGAGGGCATCGGGCGGCTGGTGCTGTCCGGGCGCGAGCTGAGCCGCCTGGCCGGACTCACGTCGCGCGTCACGCAGCTGCGCCTGGTGCTGCAGGACGTCAACGCCGGCAACTACACGCGGACCATGGTCGACAAGCACAACCAGAACGGAGGTACCGTCCGCAAATATGTTGCCTACCCTTTCACCTATTAACTCTACTAACTACTATTAGTACTACTTACTACTAACGATTTCACCTCCACTTAGGCTTATATTCGTACCAGGACTGATAAATAATGATTGATTTGTATGTATATCTTTCTTTTTGATATAAATAACCTTCTTACTAAATATATACGCCAAATCATACATTCTTGCTAAGTGGATACGATGAGATCGTATCCACTTAGCAAGAATGTAAGATCTCTCTAACTAACCTAAGTAACGCGTAAACTGCCTTTGAACAAAATTCGAATTTTCCTGGGTAAAAAGTCATGGGAAGTCGAGTCGTTTTTTAGTTTTTCTCCCCACTGGAAGCTGGTTCTAATGCATAACCGAATACCTTTTATTACAAATATAGCTAAGAATATTTTGAATGATCTCAGGCATGCCGATGCTGATGGCGCCGGGCGCGGGCCGCATCATCTACCAGGACAACGTCATCAAGTTCGACCGCGTGCCGCTCGTCACCCCCAACGGGGACGTGCTCATACCGGAGCTCTCCTTCGAAGTCAGGTTAGACGTTTTAGAGTTATTTTTGATGATGTATTCTTGCGACGCGCCAAGTAATTACGAATCAGGATAGAGAAGCTCAAGATTGAGAAAAGTGACATGCCTTGGGAGAGGCCTATGTCCAACAGTGGATTGCAGCAGGCTGATGATGATAATTATGAAATTAAAAAGTGTAATTGTTTTATATGTATTCGTAATCTCATCTATAGTTGATGTGTTTTAACTTTAAAGATTTGATCCAATCGAAAACAAAGTATTCCATTATATGCATAGATAAGTATAGGTGAAGGTTATGCATATTAAAATTACCATTACTTCACTTCACTTACCCCAAGTGGAAAAAGTGTAAAAAAGTTTCACTGTAGTGGCTATAACATGTATTTCCATCAACATCTGTGATCAGTCCTAAGACTATAAACGTTCATGTGTTCAAAAAGTTCATGCTTTGTATTCACCATTTTGTTTTCCCCCAGGTCGGGCATAAACGTGTTGGTGTGCGGGCCCAACGGCTGCGGCAAGTCGTCGCTGTTCCGCACGCTGGGCGAGCTGTGGCCGGTGTTCGGCGGCGAGCTCACCAAGCCCCCGCGCGGCAAGCTGTTCTACGTGCCGCAACGGCCCTACATGACCCTGGGCACCTTCAGGGATCAGGTCGGTGCAGCTTAGGGCGACAGAACTCAAAACACGACTTTCAGGACCATTAAGGACCAGGCATATAGCAGGCAGGACCAGCCAGAGCGTATAGCAGGGCAGAGTAGTAATAGTGTGAGCCGTAAAAGTCGGATTACTACTACGAAACTGGTCAATGAGTAATCACTGACGTGATATAAATTCAACCACTTGCTGCCCTGTGTGTACGTCTGACAATTTCCTTTAGTCGACAATTTAGACTCCCTTTCCTGACAATTAGATAATATACTGTACACGTTAATGGTAGAAGGAGAATATGAAAAATATACTTTGTTGTGCATAAATGTTATCATAGAGAATAAACTTCGCAGTACAATGTTATGCACAAAATAAGTATCATAAATTCAACTTATTGGAGGTAAATTGACAACATTTCAAAATTAACACGACCTTAAAATAAAAAAATACCATTTGTTTACCTATAAAGAAATTAAAAGCCTTAATCATTCTACCAAAAGTGTGACGTCATTTGGTCCTTCCGTCTTTTTAGAATACACCTAATTTCATAGTCGAAATTATGAATGAAAAGTTCATAATTTCTAAAATCGGAAAAATACGTGCTCCCTAGTTTTGTATTTACTTTTATATAGGTGACGAAATAAATGCATCATCATCATCATCATTATCAGCCTTTATCCGTCCACTGCTAAACATAAAAAAAAAATAGATAGTAATAAATGCAAGCAGGTTAAAAAAGGTGTGTGTGCGATTCACACACGATAGAAGTGAAACACACGTTAAATGCTCAAATACAAGCAAGTATTAAACAGTGTGCAATATACATACACACCGACATTTGCTCTCTCGCTCTTTTGTATTTGTGTCTCTTACCTGTCGTTTTTTCTGTTGCATCCGGTTTTAAATCACAACGATTCTAAAGAAGTTTCACTTCAAAAATATGATATGTTGTCAATTGAACGTACTACGTAAGTAAAAGTACCGGCTGAACAGACTGTGGTACTAATCCGATGCTTTGGCGTCGCCAGGTGATCTACCCGCAGACCCGCGAGGAGATGTCGCGGCGCGGGCGCACGGACGAGCAGCTGGCGCAGTTCCTGCGCGTGGTGCAGCTGGAGCACCTCGCCGCGCGCGACGGCGGCTGGGACGCCGTCGAGGACTGGATGGACGTGCTGTCCGGCGGGGAGAAGCAGCGGATCGCGGTGAGTACCCGGGAACACGCGAGGATCACCTCCTCCTCGGAATAAAGAAGAGAAGGACCTATTTAAAGATGTAGTCACATACTCAAGTCTGCGCTCTCTCATGCCGGTTTCTGTTCGAGTAACCCTGTAAAGACTAGGTAAAATATTTATTATTATAAACTATAAAGTATAGTATAGTACTTATCAATCCTTATATGTCCCACTGCTGGGCACGGGTCTCCTCCTCGAAATCAGGCGAGGAGGGTAATGGGCCATTACATAGTTCACCGATGTACTGGCCCAATGCGGGTCGGTGAATTTCACATACCTTCAAAGATTTTAATCTCATCAGGCATGCAGGTTTCCTCACGATGTTTTTCTTCACCGGTGAGCAAACGATGGTCTCGTATTTGGGGTCTTTTTTTGTGCTGTGAAATTAATATTTTATTTAATTTGAGTAGCAATTGCCTTTTGATGACATTTCTTTGATGTGAACAATCAGATTGTTAATTTTCTCCTCGTTTACATGACCGTTTCCATTGTGTTCCAGATGGCGCGGCTCTTCTACCACGAGCCGCAGTTCGCGATCCTGGACGAGTGCACCAGCGCCGTATCGGTCGACGTCGAGGGTCAGATGTACCGGTACTGCCGAGAGGTAATCACTCAGTAAATACTACCTCTACCTAATCATAGAACACACGCTACAATTTTACCCGACGGTGGTGAGGCAGAGATCCGCCTCAGGTACAAACCCGACGCCATGGAGCCGTGGAAGTCACACTCCACGGCTGGCGGGGGGCAACCCCCCACTTACTATATCACTGGGTGATACCAACTGGCTCACCCCACTTCCGACGAAGCATTAGGGCCATTAGCATAGCTCCATCCAAAAGAAAAAAAAACACTACAGCGGTTAGTGAATGACCTTGACTACTAAACCGATTGTGGTTACTACTACCGAACTGGTTGTGGGTTCGATTTCCACCCGAAACACATGTTACTATGACGAGCATGATCATTTGTTTTGCGTCTGAGCGTTTATCTTTAGAAATGTAAATAATAATAAAATGTTGGCACAAATCACACACGACCATCTGATCCCAAACTAGGCAGTCTGTTCTTATGGTAACCAGACAACTGATACACTACTTAAATATTTCTAAATATATACATATTATAGATAAGTTACGCACAGACAAAGAACCAATGATCATGCTCATCACACAAACACTTGTCCTGGGTGGGAATCGAACCCACAACCTTCTGGTTTAGCAGGCAGGGTCACTAACCACTAGACCAACAGGCCAGTCTGGAACTGGATCGAGATCCTAGAGCTGCCGTGACGTATTTTTTGACGTATGAAATTTGGATGATTAGAGTCGTTTTAGTATGTACTACTCATCGTACACCTGCCCGCTAACCCGGTCCAAACGGCAAATTTCCATGTATCGTGTGATCAGGGACATAATAACATTACTTTGCGTGAATTATAGATTTGATTTGATAATGATTTTCGCGTATGTTTTAGACAATATCGTTTAACATACTTAAAAATCAGCTATGCAAAATTTAAGTGAAGTAAGTAAACCTTTTTTTTTCTTTTACGCCGGGAAATGCACTGACGCATACCGCTGGGGAGTGGGTCTCCCCAGGAGGGTATGTGGGACTCGCTGCGCCCGAAAGCTGGTAAATGGACGCAGCTCTACCCACTAAAACCCGGCGAGTGCCACCAATGCCGCCTTTGGTGAAGTGCCCCGGATCTACAAGCAACAGGGCACCTCGACGGCTAGCTAGTCCCTCGGGGGACCGACGCCACCTCCACAGAGGGGTTGCACCGCACCACAGAACAACCCCTCCCACCGTCGGGACAGTACAATAAGGCGAGGTTCCCATCCTCGCCCCTTGCCACCTGCTCTTGCCCCCTCTTCTTATAAGAGGGGTACAAAGAGCCCCCTTGGCTCAATTAGCTTCGCCCAAGGTGTTGGGCTCACCCTAGGCTACTGAGCCCCACCGCCACGACAAGGCTTGAACCATGGTGGGGGAAGTAAGTAAACCTCTATTGACGCGCGTTGACCATTAAATTGAAACAAACAATATTCAAATAGCATGACCGTCATTTTGTATTGCTATTAATTGAAGTGAAGCGGATGCAACGGAAAAAACGACAGGTAAGAGACACAAATACAAAATAGCGAGAGAGCAAATGTCGGTGTGGATGTATATTGCACACTGCTTAATACTTGCTTGTATTTGAGCATTTAACGTGTGTTTCACTTCTATCGTGTGTGAATCAGACACACACACACCTTTTTTTTAATATTAATATACATATAACGTGTTGTGTTGTCGCAGGTGGGCATATCGCTGTTCACGGTGTCGCACCGCAAGTCCCTGTGGCAGCACCACGACCATTACCTGCGCATGGACGGGCGCGGCGGGTACGAGTTCGGCCGCATCGACCAGGCCACCGAGGAGTTCGGCTCCTGATCCCGCCGCCACCGCCGCCGACGACGGCTCGCGCTCGTCTGACTACTGCGGGGACTGTATAGTATTTATACGCCATAGACTATACAGTCTGAAAAGTATAGGCCATAGAATATACACCCCTATATTTAATACATCAAAGAAACTTAAAGTATATATTATACAAAACTGATCACAAATATCAAAAAAATATAGGAATAGTAAGGAAATAAAAAATTAGACCTAAAATATCCGAATATCCTATATGCAATTTGTTGTGATTTACACAACTAATTGTAATTCTTAAGCAAGCCATTATTATTTTTCCTTAACTTTTTAAATAGTCGATTGTGAAGTATATAGCTAAGTCGAGCTGCAGCGACTCTGCATATTTGAAGGATTGTAATATTGTGACTATTAAATATGGATATTTTCAAAGAATCACTTTGTCCAAAACAAATCATTTTTAAATCTAATTGGGCATTCATTGTGCTAAAAATTGACTTAATTTTCCATAAAAACTCTTTGATAATTTAAATTTAACGGTGTATATTCGTACTTTACACCTAGTGCTAGTGAGACTATGACATACTATCTGAATACTGTACAGATTATATTATAGTTTATGGTAAATATACACAGAAAACTATGAGTATGTAGACTCCATGGCGCATAGACCATAGAGTATGCACCCTAGATCTTGGATGGTATGTAAGTAATAATATTAAGTATTCAGATTAGTATAAGGCGAGATATACGTTGTCAAAATATTCTAATGAATATTGTTAAGGTGTACAGTCGTTCCAGTAGTTTTGATACTACCGTTGGTATTGTAAACATACACTATAATAATATGTAGGTTGGAATTGTAATGATATCATAGCAAATATTAGGATCATGATTCTAGATCATTTCTTTCCAAAAGAGACTCAATTTTTGTTAAAGAAATATGACGGTCCTGGGTACGGTTTTAGTTAATTACCATCAACATCGAAAACCTATTTTTAACAAAGTATAGGATACTTTGTGGGCTTATTCTTTGTATATTAACAAATATACTGTAAATAATAAGACTTAGTAAATACTCCGCTAGTAACAGTATAACTTTAAGTAACTATAAATGGGAATATCTTAGTTATATTGTGTATATTAATATTTTGTATTTTAATAATTATAGTTTTCTAATACTTTTTTTATATTTTTTTTTGTTTGTGTATATTGGGGCAAATTTCCGTGAAACATTTTACTATTCAATTACATATAATTATATTCTAATTTAATGTATGTTCAACTTCAGAAACCTATAATACTATTTAATATTTTTTATATTGTACATAGATATTTTTTTCTCAAATAATTCCAGTGATTTATATATTATGACAAACATGACATGTTATTAGTGAAACTAAATAAAAATTTTATGATTCCTTATAAGGATTATATTGTATTTTTTTTATTATTAATTTGATAATGTTAATCAAATTTATTAGGACTCTTAAGATTTGCCATTCAACTTGATAGTAAACAAAACTGTCCAGATTTTATATTGAAGTTTACTGTAGACAATATACTCACTATTTTTATTCAATTCAACGAAAATATCTTATATAATAATAATAAACTAATCTACAATCATAATCCAACAAGATACTCTAAACTAGTACTATAAAATATATTAGAATAAAACTAGGAAATAAAAGTAAATTTCATGAATATTATGATTTTAAATTGTAATTTATGTTTTATTTCAAGTTTTATTTTAATTTGTTCATCTTATTGGGGTGTCACACCAACTAAAGAAGGACGGAAGAATATTTTTGAATTGCTGTTATGTTAAATATAAACAATATCCCAACTTATTATTATTATTAATTTTGAAAAAAAAAGAGTTATAAAACATGCAATATATATCCAATTTTGAGTTATTATTGAATTGAATAATGAGGGTAAAATAGTATATTCCAGACCTATTTTTATGTGTGTATGACACGCAAACGTAGTCCAATCTATTCTTATTCGTTGTACAAATAAGTGGAGATGCCATATTTATAATATTATATATTTGTTTTACAAATTTATTGTTATTGAACAAATTTTACATTTATTTACGAAATGTTACTCTTTCTCAAAAACTAATTGTAGTTTAATATAAACTTCTGGTTGCTTTAACATTTTTATGAACCTAAAGGTATAAAAAGTTCTGTTACTTGTTGACTTGAAGCTTAAATTTATTGGGAATTAGTATCCTTAGTGTAAAAAAAAGTTTAGTATACACTTCATTCCGTGTCCTTAACTTTTCCCTAGGGTTTTGCTTGAGTGAAACTTATGTACAAATAAAGAGTGATATTTTATCGTAAACTAATTTACTACTGATTGACTGAAATATGACGTGGGCGACATGAAATATTGAAAATTAAATACAAAAAGTCTAAAATCTTCATTTGTACTTATATAAATAAAATTAAAGTGTAAGTTTTGTAATTTCCAATTAACACCTTTTCACTTGATACATATGAAAGTAAAGTAAAAAATAGTTTTTATTTTTTGTCTGTCTGTTTGTTTCGGCTAATATCTGAAACGGCTGAACCGATTTTAACGGGACTGGCAAAAATCTCACGTTATAAGGAATAACTTAGACTACTTTTATTTTAGATAAAATGTAGCTTCACTAAAACAACTTTACTGATTTTTAAGTCTAAGTTGCAACGCATGCAACAGGTAGTTTAATCATTAAAATACTATTATTTTTGTAACAAAAGACATATATTTATATTTTTCAATAATTCACTGTCTCTTATGTTGTTATACTCAACAGTTAAAATGGCTGATGATATTATTGAGTATTTGACTATGCCATAATATTATATGCGTCTATTAAAAGCTATTTTGTAACAATACACATAAGCTAAAATAATATTTAAATATATATTTGTTTATATAAACACTTTAAGCATCTGAACTAATATATATTTTAATATAAATTGTTATCGCGATAGTATGAAACAATAAACTAAGTTATTTTATAAGAATTGAAACACTGGACATGTGATGTGTAGTAAGTTTAATGTTGCTGTGATAATGTTATGATGATACTGCGGGTGTTGGGCTAGTGTTGGTAACGGACTATGAAATAAATATATTTGAAGGTAAAATTGTTTTATTTTATTGAAGTTTTAATTTACGCTAATAATATAAAATATATACGAGTCTCCAAGTAAATTTATGAATCTAATTTTCTATTTAAGAATGTTCTATAGATAAAGATACTAAATACTGATTACTGATATCAATTAGACTCCCGCCAGGTAAACTATTCAGGGTTGTGGATATGTGCATACTTATTTTAGTATTATAAACAGGTGCAAACCTATAGTTATAATAGGTATTCTTCTGTACGTGTGTATGTCACTAAATGGCTGGGCCGATTATGATGAAACCATTGGTGTGTGTTCAAGTGGATCCGAGAATGGTTTAGATTCATAATTCATCCCAACTTCGGACCAATAATAAAACTTCTTTCTAAAATCCAGGTCAAAGGTTTTGCAATTGTTAATGAACGGCACGACTTTTTGTCATTACATACATCTAGGTTAGGTCATTAAACATAAGAAAATATTAAATGTAGCAAAAGATTTAGATAATTACTAAATTGAAATTGCCGCTTCTAGACATGCACCTTGGAGTGATAGCAACACTATCGCATGATTTGTATGTTCCGTTACATGCTTTATATCAAAACAGGAAGTAATCAATATATTCATATAGAAAATTGAGCTTATAAACATTTTAATATAACTGTTTTTTGTAAATTTTATCGTTTTATAATTATAGAACTTTATTGGTGCCATTTTATAAATTTAAATCGAGGATTTATTCGGTTCTTTTACTTTCATTCGGTGAAATGGAACGTTATAGAACATTGCTTCGCATCAGCTGTTATGAAAAAAAAATAACGGGAAATAAGCGATAGAGATTGGTCACACCGACGGCCACATCAAATCTGGGAGCTTAGCGTGTGACCCTTTTATTTCTATCGTGCAATAAAATAGCTGTGTAATCCAAGATAGTTCGAACATTGGTGTACTATTAGTATTATAAAATTCTAGTGTAATTTATGTGTAAAATATGGAACGTGCGACTGGAACAGAGGTATACGGGTGTGGCTCGCCTCAATCTTCGGACATAACGCTGAATATACAAACTACAACGGGTGGCAATTTCTCCATCAGCTTGAACGGTAAAAACACAGTTGAGCATTTGAAGAAGCTCGTTTCGAAGAAATTAAAAGTATCAAAGGATCGAATATGTCTTTTGCATCGCGAAAGGTGAGTACGAAGGCGTCCGACGCCAAGCTTCTATTGTTAAACATAGGTACATCGCGGAAATAAGTTGCGTCGATACGATGACGCATCCGCGTCCTTTGACTTAATTATTGATAAATAATTGTGGTTTTCCAGACAATTGAGGGATGGAACTCTAGTAGAAAATGGCCTGCTAGATGGATCACGAATAATTTTGCTGCCAAGTGTAGAAACAGGCCTTCTGGTAAGCACGTCACATTATTTCGAAACTACTCAACACTCCATTACTGATTATAATGTATTTCACAATATTCAAAGTGATCAATAAAATGTAGCTTAGTAATTGATAAGTAATATTATATTCAATTTATAACTTTCAGAGTCAAAGACCAGAAAACTCAGTTATGCAAGCTTTAGAATCTTTAAATGATACACAAGTAAATGACTTCTTAAGTGGTAAATCACCATTGAATCTAACCATGAGATTAGGGGACCACATGATGTTGATACAGCTGCAGCTGTCTACTCTCAATTCAAGTTCTTCAAGTGGAACCAGAACTCTGCGCACATCAACACCAACAAAAACTTCAATCAGAACAAAATGTGACTCGCGTGATGTGATAAGCCCACATGGCACGGCACAAAAGATTTTGCACTGTGATGAAAGTTATCAAAGTAATGACAAAACTAAACCAAGTCAATTGCATGTATTACAAAAGCAGGACTTGGACATGTTACAGAATGCCATTGACTTGTACCACACAATAGCTGAAGAGAAATACGGAGATAAATCAGAGCTAACAAAGGACAAAGATGAAGCCATGGATAGCTCAAATTGTACATTGTCAGATTTGTCTGACACTTCAATGGACAATGAACAGTCCCCTATAAAATCTTTATCTAATTTAGTTTCAAATCCTATTGACGTTTCATCAGCAGAAACTAGAGAGAATATAGCCAACTCTGTTAAAACTAGTTTGATTGATTTGTTGTCTTGTAGTAAATTAAACACAGAGGCTGTGCCGTCTACTAGTGGGATGTGTGATAAGACACACCCCTCAACCTCTCACACACCTGATAGTTCTCTAAGTGATGATAGTGATAATTTCACTGAACAGAGCTCTTTCCTAGCCGAGAGTACAATAGACGAATATCCAATGGAAAACTTATTTAATAGTGCTGTGGATAAGGGTCTGTTTGAAGAGCAAGATGAATCAATGATGGACAGGGAGATATCAAATTTAGCAACAACAAGTCACGGAAATCAGCCTTCCACATCTAGCACATTACCATCATTCCAAAGCTTAAATGAACCGCTTAAAAATAAACGCTTTCAGTACCTTCTCCACAAAACTTCAAAATTCAAACATCCAATAGGGCAAAACAAACAGAAAGCATTTGTTCAGTCAGTTGTAAATAAACATAAAAAAAGGATACAAATACAAGACACAATTGCTCCACAGCCTTCAACTTCTAGAACAGAACCTTTTGTTTCAAGTATAAAAAAGCCAACACAGTTAAATGTAACAGATGACACAACTACACCCTTGACTTCGAAACAAACCTCCTTTAAAGCCCCAGATGCACCCAAAAAACCACAAAGGTCTTCCCCTACACCGCCAGTAGACACAAAAGCATTAATAGAGGCATCTAAGAATTTAACACAAAAGTTGAAGAAATTATCTAAAGAGGTTTTGACAAACAAGATTGATCTCAGAGCGGCTGAGGAGTCGGTGCGCTCGAAAATAGGTCCCGGAGCTGTGATAGAGTCCATGAAACACCATGGCAAAGGAATTTATTCGGGAACATTTTCGGGAACCTTAAATCCAGCTTTACAGGACAGGTAAATATTTTTTGTGTATTATTTACCTATTTTAACACTTATATATTTTTATACAAAGACCTTTATATTTTTTTTTGTGAATTTCGCCATTCTATTGTGTTTCTATTTTACAGAAACTTATAACTTTTGAATTATATGTCAGCCTTTACAATTAAGATCTGGTAAAAGCAATAAGTAAAGTAAAAGTGGCTATTAGTGATTACATTTGTTACAAGATCAATAATTAATTAGATATTAAAATTAGCTTTGTTGCATTACTCATTATTAGTACAAAACAACCAAGTAATCATTAGCAGTACATACAACAACATACAGCATATGGTTAATTACATTGTACATATTATATTAGTAACTATTTCGTATGTTGACTTTATGGTATTTTCATCAAGTTTAAAATATCCACAACTCTGTTCATAGAGTATATTTCTGAGTGTTTGTAATTATGAATAGTGATATAGCAATGGTAAAATATGTAATTAAATATTGCTACTCTGTGTTTTTAACCAACTATTTCAATTTTATTTTGTATATAGGCTATTGGATTTAGGGTGATTAGATATTTAAAATTAATTGGTATTATATTTTCAGATATGGAAGGCCAAAGAGGGATATATCGACAATAATTCACATACTCAATGACTTGCTTTGTGCGGCACCACCTATCGCTCTATCTCAGGTAATTTATATACATATTATTACACTTTACGATTATATACACTTTCGAATTTGGAAAATTTAATTGGATATTTATTCATTGTCCACAAATACCTTGTTCACTAGACTTATAAAGGTAAAAAAGGATGATATCCAAGATATGTTATGAAACATCATATTATAAACTCTAATTAGTCATTACTCGAAATAAATTTAAACTGACAAGAAAACTTCTCCAATTTTAATAGAGAAAATATTATTTGAGACTATCAATATAATATCAGCATGAGTTAGAGGTGTGGTTTCTTTTTTTTTTAATTTAAAAATTTTATAATTAAAAATTCAGTGCCACTGAAATAAATAAAAATATTTTATATTATTATACTTTTCTTTATTTTACATTTTGTGTGAATATATTATATACTAAAATAAATTAAAGGCAGGCCGTCGTCTCGAAATTGATTTATGTGATAACACATTTTCTAATGCAATTGCTTTGGGTGCGACCAATCCATTCTGTTCTGTACACAGTTGAGCTCTTAATATGGCCAAAGAAACAAAAGGTACCTATAATATATTATGTAATAATAGATACTTACGCTATAATTACATTGTATAAAAGGTGAAAGAAGAATTAAGTCTTGTCGTCCTTTTGTTGTATGTGTATTTCCTTATGTCAGTGTGTAGGAATCAGTTGTAGTAGAGGAGGCCGAGAGAAATTGACCTTCACGCATCCCATAACTAGATGTGACCCGTTTTTAATTAAATACTTTTGAATTATCAAAAAATATCCATTAACACTTTTCGATAGACCAGCAATAAAAGGCGTGTTTATATATATACAATATTTTGTTTTCTTTTGTTTACGCGAATTTCACTGATTATAATAAAACAAATTTTACAGATTTCATCGCGGTTTGTTAAGTTTTTTATGTGCCATATGCATAATAAAATTGAAATCCAAGCATAATATGTCACAGACCAAAGAGTCAGTTAGCGCTTTCTGCATAGATAGGACTAAAAAAAAATATTGATGTATCATAGGGTAGATTCGAATAACTTTGTTACAGTAGGACGTCTGACACCTCAGTCCTCCCGTGACCATGGTTGCTGTAAAGCATCCGAAACGTCGGACATAAAAAACTTAACAAACCGCAATGAAATCCGTAAAAGGTGTTTCAATATAAGATAATTCATAAATGATAATTCATGTTTCATCTGGTTATCAGATGGGTGAGGGTCGATCTCCCACGGGCTCTTAGACTATTGCTTTATACGACGACGAAACGAATTTTAAGCAATCAGGAAATTTTTTATTAATTAAATTATGCATAATATTCTATAAATATATTGTATTCGATGGTGGTGAGGCAGAGACCCGCCACAGGTACAAACTTGACGCCATGAAGCCGTGGAAGTCACACTTCACGGCTGGCGGGGGCAACCCCCCCACTTACTATATCACTGGGTGATACCAACTGGCTCACCCCACTTCCGACGAAGCATTAGGGCCATTAGCATAGCTCCATCCGAGAAAAAAAAATATAAATTCAAGGCTTATAAATTTGAATTTTTTACCACAGCTGTTGTTGATGTTCAATATTGAAAATAAATGAATAATGGTTTAAATGTAAAGTTAGTTTCCCAGTTCTCAACCACAAATATAAACGTCATCCATTCATCGTCTAATTTCGTTCCTCTAGCTAAATCAAGGAATACAATAGGAAAGTAAACTATATAATCAACAAATATTAATATCTACGTAGTAGTTTTAGGTCAAAAAGTTCCTATTTCATTAAATTCACTCCAGGCAAAATTCTTAAAAGGCTCTTTCAATTTTTCCTTTTTCATACATTCAATAAAACTTAAGGACCTGGGAAACTATGATGCAATAAGTAATAATCTAATACGTTTTTGACGGAGTAGGTACTTGTAATTGATTGTTTTTTGACGGAGTACTAAAGTCCCGTGACCATGGTTGCTGTTAAGTATCCGAAACGACGGGAATGCAGATATCGTAACAAAGAGCGACGCAAAACGTAAAAAAGTAGTGTAAAAGACAGAAATCTGAATTAAACCAGGGTTTTAAGGTACCTCTGCTGAATCGGTTCATTTAAGGAATTATACGATATCGTAAACATAAAATAGTACTAGGAATTAAAACTCAAACACCTAATTTTATTATTAAAGCAAAGATTAAAAGAGTTTTTAAAAAACAGATTACAGATTTAAGAAAAGTTATTAAAACACACTGGATACAAGTGCTTTGCCTCAAACACCTAATTACAACAAATGTACATCAATCGACAAAAAATAAAAACTTATATAATAAAAATTTAAAATAAGGACTACCCTCACTCAACATGGGGATTCCCTATTAGGTATATTGATAGAATGACGTAGATTTGAGGAAGCGTCAACATAATAGTACTAGTTACTGTAGCACTGTACGTCTGTTTATCTATTTTTGTACGGTTTACTTAGTACTCGTGAGGAAAGCACGAACAAAACCAACACTCGGGAAATCTTAATTCTTAGTATCAGTCTTTCGTAAATCCCTGTATATGACGGAGAGGTCTGGCACATTCTGTATTGATTTGGCAAAAAAAAAAACGATTTGCATTTGAGATTGCTTTTGGTTTTTTTAACTACCTTTACTTGCAAAAAATTAATATTTCTTTGAAATCGCCTTAATCGTTAAATATTCACGCGATCAAAGTAATAGCAACAATCTTTGTACAGGTTTTTATAGCTCCTAGTAATATCAGCCCCTCTAGACAAGTGGCAAACGCTTGATTCTATTCCTTTGCGTTTACTCACTAACTCCATAGGGTTGCTGCAAAATTTTTGAAAAACTTTTATAAAGACACAAAGTATATGGTTTGGTATGTAAAAACGCATAATAACCTCTGTACTTCGTTTAAAACGAACATTATTATTATAATAAGTATTCTTTTATATTATATTCGTTTAGCGTTTATGCCACTCTTCTAGGGGGGACGAATTACATAAGTTTTAGACGTTTTTACAAACAAAACCATATACTTTGTGTCTTAATAAACGTTCTTCAAAAATTTTATAAATATTTTCTATGGAGTTAGCGAGTAAACGCAAAGGAATAGAATCGAGCGTTTGCCACTTGTCTAGGGGTGCTGAAGCTCTTAATAGGAACCTAACTATTGTATATTCCCATACTTTATACGAATTACGCGTTGTTTAAAAGTTAAACTATCTCTACGTCATATTATCTGAGGATCTCACTGCGTCTGTCCGGGTCCGCGCGATCACCTTATAATTATTGTAGTTATTAAATACAAAGATAGCATCATACAATATTAATGAACAAATATCAAACGACCACATTACAAAAACAATATCTTCATTTATTTTGTACAGGCTGTTGCCCGCAGCTTCGCCTGCGTGAACTAAGATTTACAACGGCAACTATATATAGTATAGCAGCCCCCCGCGTTCCTGTGGGAATACGGAGATGAATTATAGCCTATGTGTCAATCTGATGTATAAGCTACATTATTATGAAGTTTCATCAAAATCCATTCAGTAGTTTTTGCGTGAAAGAGTAACAAACATCCTCACAAACTTTCGCATTTATAATATTAGGTACTAATACTGTTTTATGGTTTGTCAGAAAAACCCAACATACCTAAGCAAAATGTAACAAAGAGGTTTTGATCGCTATGACGACCACCGTCTATACTCCCTGTAAGCAATAATTGACCTGAACCGCGCTCACAAAGTGAGAGAAATGACGAACCCCTTACGTGATGCCGTACGGCATATCATCCAAAGACGCAGCAAGATTTAAAAGATAAACATAGAAAATAATATTGGAAAAGCGTTATACTTGGATATGCGCTAATATCTGAAAAGGCGTTGAACTTTTCTATTCGGAACTCCAATGTCTGTCTTCCCCGTTGTCTACACGAGTAGTACATACCGAAAAGATTCGATGCTGAGTACTCGCAATAAACGATATCTTTGGTGACTCGATTGATCAATAGCGGCGCTGGTAGCTGGGTACGCATGACGCGGACCCGAGACGTAATATGGCTGGTTCATTTTCAATTGTGCTTGTTATTTGACATATACATATAACACACAGTTTCAATTTGATTTCTCAAACTACGTAGGTATAGACACTGTTTACGAAATAGAAAAATGCTCTTTTGTCTAATCTCTAAATTGTGGCAATTATTTTCGAGAACATGAGATAGAAATACAGCCTTCTAAAGGTGTTTTAAAGACATTAAATATTCTGGTAACACTACAAATTTATCTAGTGTACCATGATCATGGCGAATAAAAATGCCTTACTGATATTATTATGTATTTACGTATAGTGTTTAAAAATTGAATAAGTACTAACAAGTATCGATACTTTCATTCGATACTAACTTCGAGCACTTGTATCGAAGGAAGAGTTGCATTGTTTCATCTCGCGTCGGCAGGTGACGTTTAGATCAGCCAGCTCAGGCAGATGTCTGTTAGTTAGTAAGAGGTAGTGCCATGCTGCTTTCCAGCCAAATTGGGCCGACACGACCGGGGAGGTATGTCTCCCTCACATGAAATCGACTTAGTGACAAAGCTGTCGCGTTTCGTGCGGTTTGTGAGTTTCCGGTGGCCCATTGGGGGGATAGGGAAAAAGAGGGCAACGCATCTGCATAACCTCTGGATATGTGGATGTTAATGGGCGTCGATGGTCGCAAGGCTTCGACTGATCGTATGCCCTTCTATGGTATAAAAAAAAAGTTAGACATGATCAACCTCGTTCATTATTGAGTCCACTGGTTTCAGGTCTATGAAATAGCCATAGAGTATATGCCGGAAAAAGATAACTGACACCGATATACCGTCTTTAGAGTGTATGATTTAAAAGTCATTGTAGTTGCTCTACTTTGTATTCTTTTTTCTCGTCCGGTAAAATTCATAGAATTAATATATTAAATTTGGAAAGAATTTCCAGCAACACTATTGGCTCGCTGACTTAATAATTCGATGTAAGATAAAAAGCGGTGGTCTACGGTCGTTCTTTAAGCTCTTAATGGGTTTTTATGAAGTGATAGACGTTATTCGCTCGCGTACCGATGAAGGAAAACATTGTGAGAAAACCTGCATGCCTGATGAAATTGAATGCCTTTGAAGGTGTGTGAAGTTCACCAACACGCGTTGGACCAACCCATCGGTGAATTATGGCCAAATACCCTTTTATTTTACTTATATTTTTACCCTTTACTTTTATTTTTAAGCATTTTAGGGTCTGTTTCACAATATACTAGTAAAGTACCCTATAGCTATATGACACATAAATTAACTGACACATAGATCTTCTAGTTAGTCTTGATTGGGTTTCACCATCATCTTCCCTATAAATTTATTTGGCAGATCCCTATTTGGCACTTACTGGTTAGTAGGCTTGGCAACCTCGCATTTTATCGTTCCATTTTACGATAAATATGTTTTAGAAAAAAATTCCATGTTGTAAATATACATGAAAATATGTTTTTATAATTTAATTGTATGTATCATACCATCTTTATATCTTTTATTTACATAGACCTTGTATATAATGTTATCCCTTAATTATTAAACGATCAAAACACAATTTAAATTATTTTGTATATTATTGTTACCGGAACGTCAAATTGTCAAATGTCGTGAAGCTGTCAACCGCGTATATATCTGTCAACTAATTAATGTGGCAGATAAATTTGCTAATGGCCAGTTGATCCGACCTATAGTTTACAGGGAACTTTATTAGCCAAATATTGCTATATGTCAATTGTGAAACAAAAACGTTGTAGTTATGTGGTAAATATGTTGCAAATAGCTTAAATGGAACTTTATTAGGATATTGTGAAACAAACCCTTAAACTATTTACATACAACAATTCTCTAGTTTTCAAAAATATCTCTTAATTATTACAGAAGGAGCCAAAGCATTCCTGCTCATCGGTGGATGAATCTAGTAAATGCCTCGGCTGCAGCCAGCCGTCGTGCTCGTACGGCCAGTGCGACGGCCACGCCCCCTCCACCTCTAAGAGCTGTCTCTGCGATCACAAAGCCTGTCAGTGTAACCGACTCGACATCACCTGTGCGACCTGCGACACCAAGTCGACCGATATATGTAAAAAATGCGATATGGCGAAAACGTTAGCGATGGAAAACTCAAAAACTAAATGTAAGCTGGAGCAACTCCGGTTGGTGATGCAACAGAAGAAACAGAGGCGGGAGGCGCGGAAACTGAAGACCCTCCCCTACACGCCCCCCAAAACCATGACCGCTCCGGAGCAACCGGCCAAGATGCAGGAAGAAATCGAAACTGTTGCTTAACATAACACTGTTTACTAACATATGTTAACTCCAGCTTAATGTTGCTAGTGCAGTTCACAGATTATCCAATACTAACGAGCAAATGGACGCGGTGCTATAATTTCGACCTTAGGACATGGTTACTAATTTGAACGCCTTTTATAGAAGCAATACCGTACAGATAGCTTAATGAAATATATTAAAGTTAATAGTTTTCGAATTCCTAGGTGGTATTTATTATATTATGCACTGGCAACACTCGTCACTATGCTAGAATGACAACTGGAATATTCTAAATTACTTTGTAAATAAATTTGAATTGTAGATTTAAATTCTAAGTGCTTTATTGCATGTACAAATGGTTAAAAATCAATTAGTTAATAGTGAAGTAGTCAAATAAGGAGTCGCGAAAATGTTGCCTACTGTGACTGGGTTACATTGTTATATTTTTTATTATATTCTATTTTTCTGGGTCAGTTAAATTTTTAACCTTGTATTCTTTACTCTGTCTCCCGAATGATGTCGTTTTAAAAATAGTCAATGTGTTTTACGGTTTACCGCGAAGATTAAAAATGCGACATGTAATTATTATTAGCACTGTTATTTTTATTATTGGCAATGTTATTTTTAACTTTCTTTGTTTTTCTTTTCGTTACTCTTATGTTGTTATAATAAATTTCGTAACTATACTTTCTTTAGTGTTTTTTCTTTTATTGATGCAAAGGTAAATACTAGGTAATTGATACTATTAAAATTAATATTACCCCAAAATATATCTTCTATATCGAGTTGATCATGCCGCGTCAGAATGCTATAGATAGCCGTACAATAGGGGTACATACGGGAGTCCTGACTCCTTGAATATTTACATAAGGCTTGTTAATCGTTACTTTTGAGCACAGAAGGGAGAAATTATCCTGTAAATGTAGATTCGAATTTCGAATGTTAAGCTTGACAAGAAAGTTATGATAAGTAAAGTTGAATTTGATTTTTAAAAAATATTTCGAGATAATTGTTTATTTACATACTTTTTGCCTCAAAAGAAAATTTTACCAAAGCTATTAAGATAACAATACGAATAGTATACTAAATTAGAAATTTTATGTACGTGAAAATTTCTAATGTTTAAACAAATGGACATCCAAACCATGAATTCGTTAATGACTCCAATATCATTATTATAATATATAATTTGCTAAAATAATGTGAATGGCATGTAATATTATTATTTAGGGAATACATGAATTTGAACACATTGTCGAGGGTCGTCCGGTTATCAAGATGTTTGTCTTCCTTTAATTTGCATTTCACTGTGGTGAGGGACCAAGTGAAGGACTCAAAGCAATAATTTCCTCGCCGTGTAAATGAAGTGCCTATCGATGTAGTGTGTACATTAGTGTCGTGCCATAACGTGTATTACCTTACCCCATATATAAGCGGCACTCGTTACCTCCGTTTCGAATCTGATCTCAATAACTGGATAAAATTTATATGACTGCGTTACCATATTTCGTTGCATTGATATTTGGCTGTAAGTCGAGTTGCGAAATATTTTTTTTGGGTCCTTGTATTTTGCATGTTTAGAGAGAAGAATAAAATAAAATATAACTTATCGTATATGTTTGTTTCATTGATAGTTTTGAACACCCACAATTATACAGTAGTATAAGTACTTACGAATATCATGACCATATTGTCTGAACAATAATTACTTATTTATAATGTAAGTAATCAAAAGCCATATATTTTGGGTGCACATGCTTGTAAATGTTAAAGCGTATGTACATGTACATTATTGATATTCTTACGTGTAAGCTATATTATTGTAAAGTTTTATCAAAATCCATTCAGTAATGTTTGCGTAAAAGAGTAATAAACAGATGCTATATCTATGCGTACTAACTTTCGCGCTTATAGTATTACATACGAGTAGGTATTAGCAATGGTTTTACTGGCATTGCGTGAATTTAATTAAATATCTAACAAAATGAAGATTTTTAGTGTCAAAAAAGTACAAACATATCTAAGATCATTATTGTGCAAAACTAAAGGGCCGCATAGATATAAAGTTTAATTCATAAGTGTTCTTATAAATATACACCGAGCCCTCCGACTAATAGTTTAAATTCATCCGCTAATGACTCGTCGACCGTATTGGATTTGACTAGCCAAACACCTACTCTCCAGAGTAGCGCGCGCGATATACCGCGCCCCCTGCGGGGCACGGAGGGGAGCGCCCCCCTTTGTATTTTATTAGGTATACATATTGTACTAGGTGAGCCATCTGCTCACCTACCTACCGATTGAGCTTAAAGGCCATCAGGCCTAAAAGTCTAGACCTTTCAAAAAATTAAAAAAATATATATACACCGCGTATAATCTAATCTAGCCTTTATTCTCTTAAATAAACGGACATAATTAAAAAAAAATCTCTATCTATATAGTATCAACTCGTGTCACAGGCCACCTCAGTTTCCTCACGAAGTTTTGCTTCACCGTTCAGCTAACGATGATCTCGTGTTTTAGAGTACACTAAGAAATTTTAGGTTCCGGATCGAACCCGAAGTCCTACCCCTTACGCTAAAGAGGCCGAGCCCATTACGCACTGGACCATCGTCGCTCATACATTATAATATACAGTCGTTCAAAAACATATGTCGTTCAAAAATATATAAAAAACATAGTCAGGATTTAAGCTCGATTCTTAATAGTTGAACTCTAACTTCTCTTTTTTCGGTGTTTAAATTAGTTAATTGTCAAATATATGTGAAATGGGGACAGTTTTCATCACTGATTTCATTTACGTTATAATAACGTATTGGGTGTACGTTTAAAATACGTTTTGGGTGTACTTGTGCATTTGTAAAGTTAATCATAATCACCAACAAGTCTTCAACGTGTTGAAAATAATAACGAAGAGGCTCGTGAAATACCCAGCATTTAACCAGATTAGCAATTTCATATAGCTGACATCGTATGTAAGAGCTATTTGGCACGATATAGCTATAATTATTATTAAGTTATCGTTTTGTAATTATTAAGTCGATTGTTGTAGCAGCCGTGTTCAAGAAATTTGAGGTCACTACTATTTACCAAGTGTAAAAAATTAAAGCAAGCATGTGTAGGTAAAAATATATTTATTAATTTGTTGATATAACACTGAAACATTTAAACTGACGGTGATGACTAAGGATTAAAACAATTTGAGAGCTTTATTTAAACTAAATTAACTAGTAACGTCTTTTTAATGAATTTATCGTATCATATCGACTAAGCCTTCACTTATACTAATCACACACATTCTACTGTAATATTTATGGCTCTAACATTCAAATATTGCACTATAGAAAATTATGTAGAAATAATATTATGCATTATACTTATATACAAAAACTATATCAAAATATAAATCAGTAAGGTCAAAGTAAAAGTCTGCATTTCTCGATAAATTCTTTTATTATAAAAGTTCATCTCATATAAATAACACATAACCCACACACTAGCGCACACTGTCAGACGGAACCACAGGAGCACATCAGCTCATCACAAATAGACAACATGTTAACCTGCACTGTATTCACCTAGGTAACGTGAAAATAACTCAAAACAAAGACACCTGAGAAAAAAAAGAGTATTAAAATACGCTCAATACTCATACGGTTCTATCTGACGCTAGAACTAAACAACTTAGAATAGGAGTGTGCTCATGCCACCCATCTCCGCCTGTTCTTTGACGAAGATCTCGAAGTACTGGTAGATGATAGTCACGGCCAGCAGGATACCCGTGCCTGAACCGATAGCGCCCAAGAAATCAGCCAACACTGACAGAGCACCGATGCAAAGACCACCGAAAGCAGCTGCAGTGGGAATGTATCGGTTGAGCTCGTGGATCATGGAGTTGTCACGGTGACCACGCATGACCATCTGTTGTTCTTTTAGCTGTTTAGCAACCTGGGAACAAGATTACGACACAGTGAATACATGAAAGTATTTAATTTGATCGAAAAAGGATTATTCTTTTAACAATGCAAATACAGTAAAAATTAATACATACTAACAAACATAATTTTTTTTAACACATTTTAGATATTTCATTTCATTGTTCTTGAAAAATGCTTTATAAATTATTATCTTAACACTACTCATACTCACATCCTTAGCTGAAGATCCGGACACATCAATCCAGGTCTTGGAGAAGAAAGCGCAGGAGCCAAGCATGAAGACAATGTAGAGTAGCGCATGCGCCGGGTCCCGAGCGATGTGAGCCAGTGACTCAGGTGGACTGAAGTAGTAACACAGTCCTCCGACTGGATAGGCGCGAGCTGGGCCGCCACCACCCACGTCTGCCCATACACCGAGCAAGTTCACCAAGAAATTACCGCTAAATTTCACAGCCAACATCTATATGAACAAAAAAAAATGCTAAGTAATTTAAATATTTTTTTGACTTTCGACATGCATAAAATTTTATAAACATTACTTGTATTGTTAATGAAATTATAAATTACCTGAGAAATGACATAGAGATTAGAAACAAGAGCAGACTGAAGAATGATTGGTATATTTGAAGTGTAGAACAATTTGATTGGGTATGATGAATACTGGCCACGGTATCGTGCAGACTTGATCGGTAGGTCCACTCTGAAACCCTGTTGACAAATAATATTGATAAGTTTAATTCAGTAACATCTGTATTACAAACATTACATGTGACAATCAAATAAGGAAATAAGTTTATCTACTGTAATACTTTATATAATAGACTTTTACATAATTTGAGATAAGTGATATTAAATAATTTAAAATTTGAGGATAAAATATAAATAAAATAAGTAAGTAATAACTCATACTCACTTGGAAGTATATGACTATAGCAAATACTAGGATAGTGGCAAGCAAGTTCATCAAATTGGGGAGATTCTGTCTGTAGAAAGCCTCTCTCAGAGCACGAACTTTGTCGGGCCTGGTGGCCAACAGGTGGAACAGAGCAATGACTGCACCTTCGAATTCTGTGCCGCGACCTAGTAAAGATAATTAAATTATAAGTATTTAATGTTGTTTCAAGAAACTGTAATTAAATAGTCTCAATAATGAATATCTGTATTGCTCAACTTCATCCTTCCATGTTATTATATATATTTTTTTAATTTTAAGTCCTTAACGCAACCTAGCCTTCCTGAACGCAACATTTCCTACTACCCTTATCCTAAATCTATTCTATACCAACGAATCTGGGGGTACTGGGAAAAGTGAGTTGACGTTTCGCCGTATCGTGGTCGAGTCGAGCTCTCGCGTGTCTCCTCAAATAAATACCGAAAACCGTCTGGACTCATCATCCCGTCGACGCGTATAGTTTTATTCGCGGTGCGACATCATCACGGGTGTGGAAAACAGTATAAAGAAGACGAGGCGCCTTTAACATCTTGCGCGGGGCAACGGGAACCAGGTTCGTCCCTAATAATTTATACCTTTTCCTAACACCATTTCTGGTCCTTCGAGCCGGATACAAAATCATCCTATAAAATCATCTCAAATCATCCTTTTAAATTCATTAAAATCATCTATTTTTCAAAACTTAAATTTCATATTGTGTCGTTATCATTGCGTTTCATTCATTCATTTTTGCGTCGCCATTTTATTTTCTGTTGCAAATCATATTAATAATTAAACTACCTGCGTGTATCTTATTCGTATGAAAACAACAATTATTACTTTTTGTCAAGTGGTAACACTTCAGTTAAGAAATAATTAATTCTCATTTCTGTCATTCATCTGTCATTCATTTCATCAATCAATCAAAATCTTTACAATCTGTCAGACAAATCTAACAATCTGACAAGTGTCATCTGTCTTATTTTATTTACACTTGTTAATTCCAGTTAATTCATTAAAATACAACAAATAATGGCAGATTTAAAAGTATGCTTGATTAAATTCGACATGTGCATGAAATACATGCTTGGTACGTATGGCATAATACAAGAATTAAGTAAGGAAAACGTAAGTAACTCAGAAATAGCGAATTTCTTAGCGCGATACAAAGATGTGGATAGGTACCGGGCAATGATCGATGATGTTTTTTCTATCATATTAGCAAACAAACAAACACTACGAGAAGAAAAACGATCTTCTAGTGAAATTGAAAAATCATATGAAAGGTTCATGGAAATGTTATACAGTGTTGAGGTTACTTATAGTAATTTAACAAGTAAGCAAGCTTCCGTTGATCCTAACAGCACACAAAACTTAGAAAAAACTCATAATGACGAATTTCACTTACCAAAAATAAATTTAATTAGGTTTACCGGTTCTCATGTAGAATGGCCTAACTTTATTTCTATATTTAACAGTTTAATTCATAACAACACAAAAATCAGTTCAGTGCAAAAAATGCATTATCTATTAAGTATCCTTGACAAAGAACCTTTATCTTTAGTTAAACATTTAATAATTTCAAGTGAGAACTATGTTGTTGCTTATAATTTATTGACAGAGCGGTATGAGAACAAAAGGATCATTGCGGACAAACATGTTGATACAATTCTTACACTTGGCAATTTAACACAAATTAATTGTAAATCACTTAATAAATTTATAAACACAATTAAAGAAAACTCTCATGCTTTAATGGCTTTGAAGTTTGATGTCGAGTCATGGAGTTTTCTACTTCTTCATATAATACTTAGAAAACTACCATTGGATATGCGTAGTAAATTTGAATCCATTATAGACCCTATTACTATTCCTACATTTAATCAACTTCTAAAGTTTCTTGAAGGTCAACTCCGTATAATGGAAAATATTTCTAGTTCTTCCGGTAAAACCACTAGCTCAGTTAATATTGCAAGTACTCAATCAAAGCCGTTAAATGTTTGCCCTTGCTGCAATGACAATCATCCCATATACTATTGTTCTAAATTTAATGCTATGACACCCGAACAAAGAAAGGAATTTACAATTAAAAACAAACTTTGCTTCAACTGTTTAAGAACACATCATGTATCAAAATGTCTATCCCGTAGTGTATGTCAAATATGTCAAAGGCAACATCACACAAAATTACACATTACTGAGGTCTCCCACAAGCCCTCATCTGATGTCAGGGTACCTGAAGTTGCTGTGTCGACCAGCTCCACAGCTCAACTTCATACTATGCATGGTACGGACTGCTCGTCTACCATGTTGCTAGGTACTGCTTGCGTCAAGGTGCAGGATATTCATGGGAATTATCACACTGCTCGCGCGCTCATAGATACTGGTTCTCAGGTTTCGATTATAACGGAATCATTAGCTAGAAAGCTTAAGCTACCACGTTCAGCCTCAGTACCCGTTTTAGGCTTAGGCTCAACCTCAGCTCAGCACACCCAAGGTGTCATTTCTTGTACAATCACTTCTATGCAGGATTCAAATCAAATTTTGACCATTAATTGTCTAATTCTAAAGAGAATTACTGGTAGTTTACCTTCAGTACACGTAGACAAATCAGTTATAGACCAATGTAAACATTTAATCTTAGCCGATAAAAACTTTACTGTTCCTGGACAAATTGAAGTTTTATTAGGCATAGAAGTGTATGACCAGATTCTTGACGGTATAAAATTTAGTTTAGGCTCGGATATGCCGACCGCCTACTCATCCATCTATGGATGGATTATTATGGGCAAAGCTCCCGCAGCATCCCAGCACACCTTTTGTGCTACGGCGATGGCCTGCACTCTTGACCTCGATCTTGCTCTTAGCAGGTTCTGGGAGGTTGAAGAAGCTCCCAGTCAACCAATTCAAGATCCCGAGGACATCTCAGCTGAAAAACATTTTTGTCAAACGCACTCTCGAGACGAGACAGGGCGATTCATTGTTCGTCTACCGTTCAAGGTAGACCGCAAGCCTTTGGGTGATACCTACACTAGCTCCGTGAAGAGATTTTACAATCTAGAGCGTCGTCTACTTAAAGACTCACACCTTCGCGACCTCTACGTTGCATTTATGCGTGACTACTTGGATGCGGATCACATGCGCGAAGTGTGCACTCCTGTTTCAAGTGAACGCTATTATATTCCTCATCACGGCGTGCTGCGTGTTCACAGCAGCACAACGAAGCTCCGAGCAGTTTTCGATGCTTCTGCTGCTAGTTCTACTGGTGTTTCACTCAATCAGGTTCTAATGTCAGGTCCGAAGCTTCAGAAAAACATAGAGGACATCATCTTAAGATTTAGAGTTCATCGAATCGTTTTTACTTGTGATGTCAAACAGATGTATCGGCAGGTTAAGGTAGCAGACGAAGACTGTAAGTATCAAACAATACTCTGGCGCGAGTCTCCCGACGAGCCACTCAAGCAGTACGAACTTACGACAGTCACCTACGGCATTACCAGTTCTGCGTTTCAGGCCATCCGTGTGATTCACGAACTTGCACATCTAAACGCCTCGCAGTTTCCCAACGCTGCACGCGCACTTTTGGAGGACACATTCGTTGACGACGTGTGTAGTGGATCTCAGGACTTGTCTTCGGCTCTTAACTTACAGCGACAGCTGATTTCCATTCTTTCTCAAGGCGGCTTCGTTTTGCGGAAGTGGTCTAGCAATTGTAGAGATTTTGTCGATTCTCAAGTCGCCGACCACTGCGAGCAGCCTTATCGTTTCGAGGAAAGTGGCGACAACATCTATAAGGTCTTGGGCTTAGAGTGGAACGCACAGTCCGACAGCTACGTCTATCATGTCTCCCGTATGAATGACGTCACTACCAAGCGAGGTATTCTTTCCAACATCGCAAGGCTTTACGACCCTTGTGGTTTTCTTACACCGATAACTTTCTTCGCTAAATCTCTCATGCAAACAATCTGGACCTTGAACCTTGACTGGGATGATCCTCTACCTCAGGAAATTATTCAGACCTGGAACAAGTTTAATTCAGAACTCATTCAACTTGACTCTATATCTATTCCTAGGTGGTTGCTCACTGATCAACCGATTGACATTCAGCTTCACGGTTTCAGTGACGCCTCTGAACGCGGGTACGCTGCTTGTGTCTACCTGCGCGTTCAAAACAATTATAGCAGCATTTCTATTCGGCTCTTGTTGGCTAAGTCACGTGTAGCTCCATTAAAACAAAAGCTGACCATTCCAAAGTTAGAGCTGAATGGTGCTCATCTACTCGCACGCTTACTTCATTATGTCCTAGGCATTCTAGGACCAAAAATTTCGATTGGGCGAACAATGGCCTGGAGTGATTCCAGCATTGTGCTTGCCTGGCTTAAATCATCGCCTCACAAGTTACAGACTTATGAGGGAAATCGTGTCTCTCAGATACAAAATTTAGTGCCAGATGCTGTCTGGAAATATGTCCCATCTGCACTAAATCCCGCTGATTCAGCAAGTCGAGGACTTACTCCTTCTGAATTAGTAAACCATTCTTTGTGGTGGGCTCCTTCTTGGCTCGAGGCAGATGCTTCGACTTGGCCTGATAGTGTTCCATTTTTGCATGAAAGTGACCTACCTGGCTTCAAGTCGGCTTCTCCGACTTCAAACGCCGTCTTCTTACCCGCGGAATTACCGGTACTTACAAAGTTTAGTTCGTTTCCCAAGTTACAGTCCGTTGTAGCTTGGTGCAAACGTTTTATATTTAACACCCGTAATCTAAAACAGCGTCGTACTGGTCCGTTAACAGTCTGTGAGCTTAACGATAGTCTCCTTCACATAGTTCGGTTGGTCCAGTCGTCAGAGTTTTCAGAAATTCTTCATAGATTACGTAGATTAATACCGCTCAAAGGGAGCATTCGACGTCTTAGTCCATTTTTAGATTCGCAGGGTTTAATTCGAGTCGGCGGCAGGCTTGTCAAGTCGGATCTGGCCTATGATGCCAAGCATCCTCTTTTACTTCCTAAGTCTCATCATATCACTAGACTTATAGTTGACCATTACCATCGGATTTTTCTTCATCCTGGTCTAATGGCTCTTACTTCATTGCTTCAACAAAAGTTTTGGATTTTATCCGCGCGAAGATTGATTCGTCAGCAAGTGTTTCGCTGCCAACAATGTTATCGTCTTCGACCAAAGTCAATTTCACCTTACATGGGAGAACTTCCTGTTCACCGTGTCACGTCGTGTCGTCCGTTCCAAAAAGTCGGCCTTGATTTTGCTGGTCCGTTTCTTTGTAAAACCTCTCGGATACGTAATGCCAAATCCACCAAGGCATACTTATGTCTTTTCGTGTGCTTTGCAACCAAGTGCGTTCACCTGGAGGCAGTCTCCGAACTATCGACTGAGGCTTTTTTAGCTACTTTCGATCGCTTTGTTGCGCGTAGAGGTATTCCGAGTGACGTATTTAGCGATTGCGGCAAAAATTTTGTTGGCGCTCGTAACTATCTTAAGGATGTTTATCAACATATTAAGGGTGCACACGACAAAATTCAAAATTGTTTGGCTGAGCGGCAAATCATTTGGCATTTTAATCCTCCTTCAAGTCCTCATATGGGTGGTTTGTGGGAGAGCGCTATAAAATCTGCAAAACAAATTATATCACGCATAATCGGCGATCGCTCGCTTACTTTTGAAGAGCTCGCTACAGTTTTTACTAAAGTAGAATCAGCTTTAAATTCACGACCGTTGAGTCCACTTACCAATGATCCTAATGATCTCGAAGTCCTCACGCCAGGACATTTCATCATAGGTCAACCGCTTCAATCTTTGCCGGAACCGAACCTTGAGGAAACTCATATAAGTCCATTGAAGCGATGGCAACTTCTACAACAAATTAATCAGCATTTCTGGAGACGTTGGCATTTGGAATATTTACATACACTTCAACATCGCCCTAAGTGGTTAGCCAAGATACCCAACCTCCAGGTTGGCGATTTAGTTCTTGTCAAGGATTCCAATTTGCCACCGCTTCAGTGGAGAAAGGCTAGAATCACTCGTGTTTTTCCTGATTCTAATAACGTTGTTAGGGTTGTGGAGGTGAAGACTTCCAACGGAATATTGCGAAGGCCGGTTGTAAATCTATCACCGTTATTGCCGTGCCCTTCCAATCTTTAACCCTTTTGTTTTTAAATATCATTTACTTTAAGCTTATTAATCTTTAATACTTATACATCTTAATCTAATCTTAGTTTTTGTATTATGCATACTCAACAATTTCTTCTTTCTTTTTAATTCTTATTCTTACAAATTAAGTAAATCCTTTAAAGAGCTTAGCAGCTCTTTGGGGGGCGGTATGTTTCGTAATAATATAACTTAAATGGCGAACGCATTCATACTTTCCAAACGTAATGAACTTAGCCTTCCTGAACGCAACATTTCCTACTACCCTTATCCTAAATCTATTCTATACCAACGAATCTGGGGGTACTGGGAAAAGTGAGTTGACGTTTCGCCGTATCGTGGTCGAGTCGAGCTCTCGCGTGTCTCCTCAAATAAATACCGAAAACCGTCTGGACTCATCATCCCGTCGACGCGTATAGTTTTATTCGCGGTGCGACATCATCACGGGTGTGGAAAACAGTATAAAGAAGACGAGGCGCCTTTAACATCTTGCGCGGGGCAACGGGAACCAGGTTCGTCCCTAATAATTTATACCTTTTCCTAACAATAGGTATATTCCACAAGCAATAATTATTATACATACCAGTATTGACGGTAGCAGGTGAGAATGCTTTCCAAACAATTGTCTCACAAATATTTGTGGCAATGAAGAGTGAAATACCAGAACCAAGACCATATCCTGAAAAGTAAATTTCATTGTAGAGGAATATATA
Organism: Lycaena phlaeas; assembly: GCA_905333005.2. Taxonomy (NCBI): domain Eukaryota; kingdom Metazoa; phylum Arthropoda; class Insecta; order Lepidoptera; family Lycaenidae; genus Lycaena; species Lycaena phlaeas. The sequence goes on from HG995173.1 coordinate 15,012,449, forward strand.
CTTTTAAAAGTTTATAAAACTTTCTTTTATATATTATAACTAGCTGTCCCGACAGACTTCGTTCTGTTGTAAAATTGCGATTAAAAAATAGGGGTTGATCATAGAGGGGTGAATATTTAAGGTTGTATGTATCTTTTTCATGTATATCATAAAAAAATAACAACGAAAATAGTCATTAAAAAAAAATAATAATTTTGGGGTGCATCACCCTTATCATTTAGACTTTAGATGGATGAAAAATAGATGTTAGCCGATTCTCAGAACTACTGAGTATGCATACAAAATTTCATAAAAATTGGTCTAGCCATATTGGAGTAGTTCAATTATGCACCCCGTGACACGAGAATTTTATATATTAGATAATATTATTGTAATGTATTTTAATATTTACAATTAAGTTGTACTCTTGATACACCCCAATTTTTATAAAATTCATATAATTTTTTTATCCTATAAAGCTGTTTTTATTAAACATGTAATTATTATATAAATGTTATTAAATAAGCATTTCACTCACCCTTTTGTAAAAGCTCATCTAGCAAGAGTACAATAAGACCGGCTACAAACAGTTGAATGATGATAAGGAGACACACTCCGGCACCAATCTCACTTGGCTCTCCGTACATGCCCGTCATTACGTACACAATAGCCTGTCCCACAGTTATTACCATACCAAACACTGCAAATAAATAAAACAATGTTCACTCATGCCCTAGCTCAAAAAATAGCTTTGTCAGATACATCTAGAATAATATTTAATCATGATTTTAAGATTTTACATATCAAAATGTTTAAAAAGTACAAAGACATATTTTTAAATGAGTTTTTATGAAACAGATATCTTTTATATGCAATTTATAAGCACAGAAACTCAAGTATAAAATTCATGATAAACATAGAATAATTGGTACATATATAATTTATTGGTAATTTGCACAAGTATATTATGCTTGTACAAATTACCAATAATTTATATGACAAGGTTCATGTAAATTGCGATAATGTAAAAACAAAACTTACATTTTTGCGCCCCATTGAATAGTGCTCTGTCTTTAGGTGTGTCACCAACTTCAATAATCTTAGCACCAGCCAACAACTGCATGATGAGACCAGATGTTACGATGGGGGATATTCCAAGTTCCATGAGTGTTCCTCTGTTAGACGCCAGGATCACACGGATCCAGTAGAAGGGATCTGCACTGTCCGATGACATTATACCAAATAATGGGATCTAAAAACAAAATATGTATAAGAAGAAAGATAATCTTTTATATTGTAAAGAACATTTTTTTTTTTTTATAAACAATGAAATTTTCATTATAGTAGTGTAGTAAGTAGTCAAGTAGTGAAGTAGTTTTGTTTGAACTGGAAAATGAAAGCATATGGAGTACTCTCCACATAAATAATATTTGACCTGTTTTTGCTTACCTGGCAGCATACTAAGAAAATAAATAATGTGATTGCAGTCCATAGTACTTTTTCTCGAAATTGAATCTGAAATAAAAGAATTAATATAGATTCATAACTTCTATAACATAACTATAGGATTTGCGTCAATATGTACAGTTAGAATTTAGAAAGGATATAGGTTAGAAAGTTAAATAAGTATTTGGAATACGTAGACATATTTATTTACATCACATATTACTTTCTGATTGATAAATTACTATTTTTCTCTTAATATTCTTATTTAAACTAATTTCAGAGGTAAAAAGTAAAATCACTATCGACTCACCTTTCTCTCCGGTTTTGCTATTTCAGGTAATATACTGCAAAACGGCTTTATAACTTCCAGGAATTTAACTGAAATCATTATGAATGGTGTTATTTTAGATTTCTTTCACATTGAAATACAGCGTTTGGCACTAATTTTCACGGCAACTATAAATACATATATTAAACATTTTCTCTTTATTTAATCAAAGATACTCACTCCCCATTTTGATTTACTGAATATTAACTATCCTAACTAAAAAATTAACTGATCACTTTGGTCGAAACCATTCAACTTTTGTTCAATAATAGGGTTCCAACTGGACTTTTACGAAAATGAACCTGCGCAACGCCACCAACAAGCAGTCTTCAAATGACACGTCCACAACGTCATGTCACGTGACCTGTGATGTTGGCGTGCAAAATGTTACCCTATATTTAAAAAAAATCGCATATATTTTTTTAAGTAAAATGTATTTTTTTTAATAATTATAATTATAGTATAAGATAAAATAAAATTATACAATAAAACTAAACAAAAAAGTAAAAACTCTTAAAAATCCATACATAAACTAAAATTACAATGTCGAAGAAAAAAAAATCATCATCAAATCAAATCATCTAAACTATGTAAATTTTTTATGGAACCAAATGGCAACGAGAAAGGGAGAGCAATGCATCTTCGATAATCTTTTGGGTGTTATTCGTTGGTAGTCACAATAAGGCTCCAACTGATCGGTTGTCTCCTTATAAAATTACAAAAAAACAGGACTAAATTTTAATAACACTTCAGTATATTACTGTTAGCCAATCACAATAAAATATGTAAATAAATGCATTAGTAGCTGAAAATTGGGCGCCTATGACCAAATATAACTTTGTTGACCACTAATCCGTAAAAAGGTAAAAATGTCGGCTCATTTAACAAAAGTTAACGTCGTATGAAGAAAATTCAATTCTAGTTAAAAAAAAAAAAAATTCAAGACAGCCTATAAAGTTAATAAAGAGGAGTGTATAATAAATTAATTTCACCATCGATTAAAGTAATAATAATAATAATAAGGGCCTGTTTCACAATCTCCCTTTAAGTTCCCTATAGGCTATTGGCAACATATTTGACAGATGTTTGACTTTACTCTAGAGTATGGAGTATCTGTCAAACATCTGTCAAATATGTTGCCAATAGCCTATAGGGAACTTAAAGGGAGATTGTGAAACAGGCCCTTAGCCTTCATTTCAGACCAAATGGAACATGCTGCTTAATTACATTTTTTTTTTAGTCTGTTTGTCAGTTTTTGGCAAAGGCCTCCTCCATTTCTTTCCACCTAGTACGATCCCCTGCTAGCCTTGTCAAGCTCATCTTCCCAGCGTCTGTATTGCCGTCCTCGATTTCTTTTGCTTGTCCTGGGGTACCAAAACATCAAGACTTTACTCCATTTTTCTTTCCCTCTTATAGTGTGGCCAGACCATCTCCATTTTAATCTTCTAATTTTTTCAATGACATCAGTTAGTTTTGTGGTTTCTCTAATGGTCTGGTTTCTAATGCGATAGGATTTCTTGATATTCAACATACTTCGTTCCATTGCAGTTTGGCACCTGGCTAGTTTTAGTCTCTGTTGTTTTATGAGAGCCCATGTTTGGCAACCGTATCAGAGAATTGGAAGTATGCATGAGTTAAAAAGTTTTCTCTTATAGGTATATGCTGGTGCAATAAAGACTTTGATGTTCCAATCATGCATTATCACAATTTGGCACTATGCGGCACTGAGCGGAGACACGCTATACTATTTATAAAACACATACTATGTAGTTTTAATCTAATAAAATATGAGCTATAGACAGGACCATGACCTGTTGATGTTAGTTTATAATCTAAGTTAATAGTTAGTAATAACAAACGTAATTTTTATTAAAAAAAATATAGCAATATTATACCAGATCCACACGTTTGTGCCGCAACTTCAAGCCTTCACAAATCACAAGCATGTGGACGTCTCGCAAGCGCTTGTGGCAAATTCTCTTTTGTTCCCTTTGGCTTGTGCACAATACTGACACTCGTCGGATCGGCTACAAACCCTTGCAAACATACGCAAGCCAAGACAAACCATGTATCCACACGTTAGAATTAATTGCACGAAGGCTTTTGAAACGTGCGGTTCCGGCTTTACAAAAAAATATTTTTTTGAAAAATAATTAAAAAAAAGCTATAACGTCAATTCTCTTATGCCATTGTCAAGAGTTGTCAAATTCAATTTCCTTTGCCTTTCACGCAGCCGGAATATAGCCATGTGATTTTATTTGTAAATAATAGAAACAAAAGTACATAATAATTTATAATAATGCAGCAGGCGCATAGACCTGGAACATTAAAACAGAGCAATAAGTCGCATAAGTCTCGCCATAGATCCAAGCGAGGTATTTCAGCTGCTGTAAAAGGTTAGTTTATGTCAGTTATAATGGGGCAAACCAAAATTAATTTCACAGCATTATATTTTTATTCCGTTTATATTCTAGGAAAGGTAAATGTGAAAGAGTTTGTTCGTCGTAACCGCCATATTCTTAAAAAAGATGAGCGTCGCCATCAGTCATTGCAGCTTCGTAAAAATAAGCGTGAAGAGGTGCTTAACAAGAAACGTGCCTTGGGTGGTGGTCGCAACCCTCCGTTCTTGGTGTGTGTGGTGCCGCTGAACGCGCAGCTTGATGTCCAATCAGCGCTTGTTATATTGAAAACCTGCTCGGAAGGTGCTATTGTAAACATATCACAAAATGGGATATTACATATTGGGTAAGTTCTTTTAATATTTCTTTCCTTAACTTTATAAAACTAACAGAGTGAAATGTATGTGATTTTTTATATGAAATTAAATAATACTTTTATTTTTTCTTGTAGATTGCCTAATTTCAAGCAGCGTTTCTCTTTTGTTTGTCCAGAAGTTGACAATGAATTTAGTTTATTAGATGCACTCAAAATATCTGACACAGTTTTATTTGTTTGTTCTGCTCTTGATGAACCAGTTGATGAATGGGGTGAGAAAGCTCTTGCTCTAGCGATGGCCCAAGGTATACCAACACCAGTAGTAGTAGCCATGGATATTGAGGGTGTACATCCAAAGAAAAGAACATCAGAAAAACAGAATGTACAAAAACTCATTTCAAAATGGTTACCTGAGGAAAAAATAATGCAGTTAGACAAAAGCTCAGATGGGTTAAATGTATTACGCAGAATAGGAAACCAGAAACGTAACATCATTCACCATAGAGAAAAACGACCCTATATGTTAGCAGAGGAATATGTTTTTATACCTGATGCAGAAGGAGAGGAAGGTACTTTAAAAATAAGTGGATATCTGCGTGGGATGCCTCTTAATGTAAATGGACTACTTCATATAACTGGCCTAGGAGATTTTCAAATGACAAGAATTGATGGCCATGATGACCCATATCCAATAAATGCAGGCAAAGAAAATGTTAAATCAGATGGGATGGATGCTGAGGTTACCAAAGTTACAGTGTTGCAAGTAGCAGATTCCGCTAAACAACAGTCATTGGTATCTGAAAATATTCCTGACCCTATGGAGGCAGAACAAACTTGGCCAACTGATGAAGAAATTAAAGATGCTAATATAGAAACTAAGAAAAAAGTTAAGAAGGTTCCAAAAGGCTGGTCAGATTATCAGGCAGCTTGGATTGTAGAATCAGAGGACGAAAATGGTGAAGAAGATAGTGAGAGTGACAAAGATGATGATGATGAAGACCAGTTTATGTCTTGTGAAGAAGATAATTCTGATGAAGAACAAAATGATCAGGACAATGATTTTGAATCAGTTGCTGATTCTGAAATTGTACCAAATGATGAAAAATATGATGCAACTATTGATGCTATAGAAGAGCATGAAATGCTGCAAAAGCTAGCCGCTGCTAGGGAAGATCAACAGTTTCCAGATGAAGTAGATACTCCTCAAGATATTCCAGCAAGAGAGAGGTTTATGAGATACAGAGGATTGGAATCATTTAGAACATCTCCATGGGATCCTAAAGAAAATTTGCCTACAGATTATGCTAGGATATTCCAATTTGAGAATTACGAAAGGACAAGAAGAAGAGTGTTTAAAGAATTGGAAAATAGTCTTGTTAATATGGTAAGATTATTTAAAATGTCAAGAGTATATTTAAAAAAAATATAATTTCTATGAATGAAACAAAATTTTATCAAATTAAGAGAACTTTAATTCTGTAATATAAAATTTTGGAGTAATTATTATCTTCATCATCATGATCAGTTTTGTCCCCTGTTTAACCTAGGCTTCTCTCAATTAACGCCTTTATAACACCAATATGGCCGATTCCTTGCCATTTGCATCCAACACGGACTGGCAGGCTGAATTACATGCAGATTGTCTTCCTATCTGGTTAGTGGCTGACTAGCTAAAATTACTAATTATTATTTACTAGTTACCATTATTAGTAAGGTATTATTTATTCTGTTATTGTTGTTAATAGTAATTCAATGTCTTGCACTAGCTGCATATACTATTTATTAAAATTCATAACATTTTACATTACAGCATGGTTTCTACATTACAATCCATGTCAAAGTTCGTCAAGATCTTTGGAAAGCTTTCCATGCGTCCAACGAGAATTCACCTTTAGCTGTATTTGGACTTCTTCCTCACGAACATAAGATGTCCTTAATGAATGTGGTGTTGAAACGAACTGGGGCCAGCGATGAGCCTATAAAGAGCAAGGAAAGATTGATCTTCCAAGTTGGCTATAGGAGATTTATAGTGAACCCCATTTTCAGTCAACACACCAATGGCAGTAAGCATAAGGTAATAATGGTATAAATATTAAGAATTCTTGTGGTTCCAGTTTCCTAGGCATAGTCTGTACAAAGGCTGACAATACCCTCATTAAAGATTGGAATACTTATGAAATAAACAAAATATAATATTCCTAAAAATATAAAGCTTTAATGTATGACGTGTCTTTATTTAGTCAAATTGTAGAAACTTATGTAAGTTTTGTTTTCAGTATGAGAGGTTTTTCCAGCCGGCTTCAACCTGTGTAGCAACATTCTTTGCCCCTATACAGTTTAGTCCATCAAGCGTGTTATGTTTTAAGGTAAGCCTTTCTTATAGTATTATGTTTTATGGCATAGAGCAAATGAACAGTCAAAGCCTTTTGACTATTGTTTGTATGTTGGGTTATAGATGCAAGCCCTCCTTTTCCTTATGCTTCAAATGGGTCATGCATGCTCAATTAGCCTGCAAAGAAGCATGGCTTTACCTCTTACAAATGTAATATAACAAAAAAGTTATCATATAGTATTATAATAATCTTAAATTTTAGGAAAAGAAAAACACCAAACTGCAACTGGTGGCATCAGGTGTGCTGCTGTCTTGTAATCCAGATAGGCTGGTCATCAAACGGATTGTCCTGTCCGGTCATCCATACAAGGTAAAACTGTTTTCTATGAATTAGAATTTTCTATTCCTATTGAATTCTGGGTCCTATTATCTGGTACTTTTAATATATCTTGCTGGCTGGGTTCATATCAAAGGTCTTTCTACTGATCTGCTGACTGATACTGCAACTGATTTGAGCTACAGAGGAGCCTATGATAGTAGATATGTATAGTAATAGATATTATGATGTGATTATCAATAAAAAAAATTTTCGCAAATTTTTGCTTACTCAAATGTAAATTAAGTTGCGTATTTTTAGTGCAAGGGAAGTCAATGAAGTATACTGATAATAAAATTATTATAATTGTTTTTAAAAATTTCAGGTGCACACAAAATCGGCAGTAATTCGATTTATGTTCTTCAATCGAGATGACGTTGTTTACTTCAAGCCGTGCAAGCTGAGGACTAAGTACGGACGAACGGGACATATTAAGGAACCATTAGGTAAAAAAGACTTTCTTTCATATAGTTACTGCACCTAAAAATGCATCTCCGACAGCTGCTAGTCATTTCACTCACCATCTGGCGGTATCATTTGTCTTATAAACTGACATGAAAAATCCTATCTTATTATAAGTTTAAACTTACTTTGATCTTTACAAGTAGGATACATATGAAAATCATCTATTCCTAGAACTTGACATTTAATATGATCAATACTTGGAAAGAATTGATCGAAAGATCACCTTTGCCACTCATATCCAACACAGATTGGCCGCTGGAGATCTTCCCAAAGTTAAAGGTCGGCCTTTACGTCAACACGTCTGCTTAAACTACTCTTGAACTTTATTGTGAACATCTATTCTCCTAAGTGAGTAACCAGTAACTCTAAGCCAATGTTTGATTAAAAATGTATTAACCTAGGTACTCACGGCCATATGAAGTGTGTGTTCGACGGTCAGCTGAAGTCCCAGGACACTGTGTTACTGAACCTGTACAAGAGGATGTTCCCCAAGTGGACCTACGAGAACTGCATAGTCACGGACAGAGCGAACAAGAGGGACGACGAGATGTTAGAGTAGGACTCAAATAAATTATACAAAACAATACTGACTTTACTTTTAGACCTATTTTTTGTCAGTGTTAGTTACTAAGACGATTTTGATAGCAGCTAAATATATTCCATTATATAGTGGGTAATGTACTAATCAATAGTATTAATTTTATCTTTGCATGTTTTCTCTCATGTTTTATACATTTTTTCAATAAAAACAAAAAAAAAAGAAAAAAGTTAGCGTACAATTTGTTCCATGTTAATGAAGATTTGTTTATAATTTTCTGGTTTTTTAAACTAAAAGTGAGATAGGAGACAACAGGGACACAGACTTCAAATTTGGATTTTTATGCTGTTTATATATTTTCATAATATGCAGCAGTCCTGTAGTCAACCTGATATTCTCACCACAGTTTAGCCGAGTATCTCAAACACCAACAAAAGGTATAATAAATGAAAGCATATATAGTTTCCACATTTTACTGACACATGAAGCAAACTCCTATGAATAGGTCATTCTAGCCTAATTATAATCTCCGCCTGCAGCCGTAATCTATTTTGTTGGTCGACAACAGAGTGAATGATAATATTGATAAATTGGTATAGATTTTAGTCATTTGACTCCAATCATTACTACATACTTACGGGCAAAACTATACTATTACAACGTGAAGGTATGTTATGAAATGACTAGACTGAAATAAGGACATGATTCTTGAATATAAAAAAAATATAACGGGACACTGAATTCTCATTAATTTGTACTTTAGAAGTGTCCGCATCAGTATAGAGAATAAAAATGATAATCATAACAATTTTTAATACATATATCGAAGTATATCATCCACACTGCGATCGACTAGTCGTTTCTCAGAACACATATTATGATAGTCAAACTCACATATAATCTTCATAAAAATACATTTAAAAAACAAGCGTAAATAATGTTCATTAGGTATTGATACACTAATATACATATGTTTTATATTCAGTAAATTATGATGTTATGTTTTCAAGGCAGCACACTGATAAATGATGACACTGGAGTCTAGAAATCTAACACAAAATAGCAGCCAACAGACATGTTTAGAAATATTTTAATGATTTACTACTACTACATTTATTAAAATGAGTTATTTTAATGAAATCTGGAAGTAAGATACGTCATACATATTGTATTAAATACAATGTGAAAAATATAATAAAGTTCATACATAATATATTATAACACATTTATTGATTTAATATAATTTTAGTCAAAGATAAAAATTAATGATACTATAATATTTCACAAAAAATATTTTTGTCATCAATGGCTCCAGTGTCGATCATTGTTTTACGTTATACTAAATCTGAAATATATTTTTTTCCGGTAAATATAGTATTTATATATAAAGGCAGATATTTCACAGAGAATATTCGGGGCGAGACGACAGGCGAACATGAAATTAGAGATGCCGCGGATATCCGGTCATTTATACGATAACTGGATTGGGAGCGTCCATAAAATACGTGAGATGTTTAAGGAGGGGGCAAATCTCTACTATTCTTATGTTGGAGAGAGGGGGAGAAAAAAAACACCTTACATAATTTATGGACACCCCCATTCTTTGGAACTTTTATTTATGAAGTTAAATAGTCATAAAAATATATATTTTTTACTTGAACAATTTTTATTTTTCATGAAATAAATGAAACAAGCAATTTTTGGCTATCCTGCACAGTGATCTTATATTCATTATCCGGTCAAACCAATATCCGTCGCACCTCTAGTGTAAGGTTCATCTTACTACCGGATATCCGGTCTATCCGTGCGTCTACGTGTGCGTACACGTCTAGGCGCGCTTTTTGTTGCGGCGCTTCTTGTCATCGGCGGGCGCGGGGGCGGGGCGCTGCGGGGACACGCCCCCGCCCACCGACTGGCTGTACAAGTTGTTGAGGAACTCCTCCAGGTTAGGATCGTGACTGGAAATATAATAGCAGTATTAATATTGTTTTTTTTTTTTTGTAAGAGGTAGTGCCATGCTTTGTTTTGCCTTCTTATCTACACTAATATTATAAAGAGGAAAACTTTGTTTGTTTGTTTGGTTGTAATGAATAGGCTCAAAAAGTACTGGACCGATTTCAAAAATTCTTTCACCATTCGAAAGCTACATTATCCACTAGTAACATAGGCTACATTTTATTCCGAAAAAAAAAATAGGGTTCCGTAAGATATTTGGGTTTTTCGGAAACAAGGTGTAAAAAATCAACCAGAAAAGTTACTTATTTTGCGTACTAAGCTCCCGTTGTAATTCTTAGTTAACGCAGGCGAAGCTGCGGGCAACAGCTAGTGATAATATAAAAAAAAGCAAAACAAAAAAAGAAAAAAAAATGGCGCAGGGCTCAGTTAAGAAATTGTCTGTTAGTTTGTGTTTTGATTTTCCATTAGTAGTTGGGCATATTTCCAGTAGTACAAGCTTCATAATGATCAACCTGGTGATTCTGTATAGTAGTTGGCGAACGGACAGACGAGCCATCAGATGGTAGACGGTCAGCGTGGCCCATTCCCATAATATATATACACGGTATTATGCTAATACGAGTCAGTGCCAGTAATCACATCCTGTCTTGTCCTTTTCGAAATAGAATGACTGCTTTTCAGGAGAAATAAACAAGGTGGTACCCAAACATATGGCATCGCCATAACTGCGCATCTCTTCCCACAGGCTGGTAGGAATATATTTAGAAAAATATAAGTGATGATATGAGGGGAGAGTTGAGTAATTGGAATCGCTGCTGCACCATAAAGACAATAAGTGTAGATGTACTAACGGTGCGGGCTGGCGCGGCGCGAGGTCGGCGGCGGCGGCGCGGTTGCCCAGCACGATGCGGTACTGCACCACGTGGCAGTTGGGCCGCAGCTGCTTCAGGTTACGCTTCTACAACAAACATAATAATACGATTAGAACACACAAACACTAGCTGCTCCGACAAATTCCGTTCTGCCGAAAGTACTATATTGCTATTAAAAAATGTCCCAAGGGGAGTGGCGGTTGACCCCGCCTCCTATGACGGCATCACGGATCCACCACAAGACAGCATGCAGGATACGTCGCAGCGAACGCCGATGGAGTGTGCCTCAGATTTGCGCGTGCAGACGTGGCGCCACTCCGACATGTACTGATCCGATGCCAGAAGGCCGAACGGTCATTCTTGATTTCGCGGCTGGCGTGGAAGACTACCCCTCTCATAAAAATTACACCTATACCAATACTTAGGTATGATGAAGGGGTGGCGTTTGTTGGGTGTATAAAGAAGGACAGCTTTGATACTACTTATCCTATTAAAAAATCTTTACTCGGTAAAATTTGTAAAAATTTGAGTTACCCTCTAGTCGCGCCTAAATAAGTTTTAGTTTAAAAACATTTCAAGTATACACCGAATACTACGTCATCACTGATAAGGACAGGCTATAAAAACAATCATCAGTAATACGAGCACAAGTAAGTCGCGAGCAACAGCTAGCGTGCAAGTGTTACCTGGCAGCTGGCCCACTGCGTGATCTGGTAGACGGCGCCGTCCATGCAGGCGTAGTACATCACCAGCAGCCCCCACATACTCGACTCCGCCCAGATGTCGCCCTGCGAACGACCGACAGATGGACAAACACTCGTGACTATGTCGTTGGGGTCATCATTGCCAATGACTTTGAAGAAAAAACGTTGTTCACAATGACAAAACAAAACATATCGTATTATATAGTAGTCGTAATACTGCCAACAATAGGAGCCACTCAGCATTTGCCACACCATAATACCGGATCCACACGTTTGCGGCTTGCCGCAAACTCCAAACCTCTACAAACATATGGACACGTTGCGTCGCAAGCGCTTGCGGCAAATTCCCTTAGATTTGTGCACAAAACCGACACTCAGCGGATCGGCTTTGCCGAGGCTTGCCAACCGTGCGGTTGCTGCTTTACGGCAGTGAGTACTAATTGTGAGACGCTAATTTTCAGTGACAACAAACATTTCTAACACAGATTATTTGATGACTTGGATAGAAAATCTAGGTATAATTTTTTAAATATTATGTATCATATTCCATCTTTTACATGTAATACATTGTACTCTTATCGTTGTTTGAAATTAGCTGTAGCAATATTAACTTGTTGAATCCCGGGGATAATTACAAAAAGTTAGTTTAATACAAGTGTTGTGATGAGTCCATCAAGTAATAACTATAGCGTCAGCCAGCATGCGCGACGTTTACCTCTCTGGCGGAGTGTCGTATCTTGCACTGCGAGCAGTAGCGCGCGGCGTAGCACGGCCGCTCGGTGGGCACGCGCTTGTGCCGCCGCCCGCAGTTAGTGCACCTGGGGTTAACGAGTATTATACAACTACCCGCGTGCTCAACACCACACTGACACGAGTCAAACAATATTTAAAAAGTCTTCATCAGGGGTTAAATCATCACAGTTTACATAGCTGCGGTGGAGATCACGAGTAGATTACATAGTATAATTTATGAACACTCATCGACCACATAACCCATAGACTCCTAATAACAAGGGAACGGGTTCTGGCGACACATCTGACTTATAGTTCCGATGTAAGCCGTAAACAATGTACTCAAACTATTGTGTCGTCTCATTCTTTCCCGTTGCGAAATATATCCATTTCTTTTTAACGTTCCGTGATTGGTAATGTATGACATTGAATTAGCTAATCACAGCATTGCAACCCCTTTCTTCTCACCTCAGCTAGTTGCCAGAATGTATTTAATACGAAAAATCAAACATTAAGAGTCTATAGGTTGTGTGGTCGATGTGAACACTGAACACGTTAGTATTTGGATATTTTCACAAACATGTAATTTTACACACTATGACGTCATAACGAAGTACCTAAATCCGGTACCCATAAAGAAGTGTTGCTAACACATCCCTAAGTCGGCAACGCAAGGCGGTGGGGTCGCGGGTAACTATGGGTGTCGGTGGTCACGTAACCTCTAGTCTTCCCCCAATTTGCTTCCTCTTCCATAAGAAATACCTGATGGTGTTGGCAGCGAACTCCATCTTATCGTGCAGTTGCGTGAGCAGCGTGTTGAGCTCGCTGAGCGTGGACTCCATGTGACGGGATTCCACCGCGCGCCGGTCGTACGCCTCGCGCCGCTCCTGCCACACACACCACCGGTTATCACAGTAACATACACGCAGAAAATTAGATACTTATATGAGCTATCGGCTCACCTAGTATGTCGATGTAGTTTTTAAGGCCGTAATGCAGAAAGATAAATTTTAATAAAATATCAGGCACCCAGCTTTTAAATAGAAGTGTGAATCAACTTATAGTAGAAGATACGAATATGAGAAGATTTGTAACGGGCTGATAATAGAATGACACCTCCTAGATTAAAGTCGCAAGGATAAATTCTTGTAAATACTTGATTTGTGGGAGAAATTCAAACGTAGATTTTTTTTTCTAAATTCATAATTCAAGTTTTTTTTTAAATAGCTAGTATTATTTTAGTAACGAGAAATATAGTATAAAGTTCGTTAGATTTCATTCATTCAAATCGAATATAGCTTCATCATCAGCCTTTATCCGTCCACTGCTGAACATAGCTTATCTTTAATATTATTTATTTGTTACGATATACAATGTATCTACTGAAACAAACTGAAGCAATATATAATAACTCACCGGTTCCCCGATGAGGTCGAAGGCGTGCTGCAGTATCTTGAATGCCTCCTCGGCGCCAGGCTGCTGGTTCTTGTCGGGGTGCACGAGGAAGGCCTGCCGCCGGTAGTACCGCTTGATGTCCTCATCACAGCACGACACGTTCACGCCCAGGATGCTGGCGATCACCGAAACATGGGCTTCACTTTAAAACGACCGTCACGGAGCGACCGGCAGGCGTGAGACATGACGATATTATTCGTACTAACGGAACAGGCGTTTGTCGTCATGCCATACTTATGAGCTGATTTCACTGACTAGGCGACACTATAGATGTTTCACATCAAACATAATAGAGCTGGATGACACTGAAACGCCTAAACAGTGAATTTAAAAAACTAAATGATAATAGTTCATTCGTGAAAATGAGTTTTAAGTTGTTATAACCGTCGTTTGAAAAAAAACGTGTGTGTTCGATTCACACACGATAGAAGTGAAACACATGTTAAATGCTCAAATACAAGCAACTATTAAACAGTGTGCAGTATACATACACGCCGAAATTTGCTCTCTCGCTCTTTTGTATTTGTGTCTCTTGCCTGTCGTTTTTTCCGTTGCATCCGGTTTGAAATCACAACGATTCTAAAGAAGTTTCACTTCAATATTGCTTTATGTTGCCTTTGTCCCCGAGGCCTGCTGATATTCGAATTCCATCCATTTTAACAAAGATGATATTATAGTTTTGTTTAGGTACTTTCGTACGCAAATAAGAGAGACGAGAGACAGTGGCACCGCTAATGAACACAAAGGCGTATGCGACGCTAGGCGTATAACGCGCCTAAATACCCAGTTAGAATATATAATGATGAAAAATAATATACTAATATTTCATTCACGTAGTTAACTCAATTTGTTTATAATATCGAAAGGTACACTGTCTTTCAGATTTCTGGCGCTGTTTATTGAAAATGAGTTTAATTAAACAGTTTTTAGTGAAATGTATGCATGTGATCGCATCGAAGATTTTGTTAATATTGTTCATATTTATTGGAGGTATCCCAAATACACTTAGAAGTTGTTTATTCACAGCGCCTTAAAAACGACAATACTAAACATACGCCTTTCTCCGTCTCTAGAACGAGTGTGACATTGATTCTATCTCCCTGATACATATATGTTAAACATCTTACGAATCAAACACTTGGCAATCGATATTCGATACATCGATCAGCCTAATAAGCATGGCCGATCGATTCGCCAACGTTGTTTCATAAATATGTAGCGTAGAAAATATTTTATTAAAATATTATTCTAAAACTAATATCTAGACATCTACACTATGTAGACAAGGTTGACTTAGACAAGACACAAACATTTTAAGAGAAGTTTGAGGAAGTTTAAGTTATATGTACATATACAAAGCCAGTAAGGAAAATGTAATAAATAATCTAATACGGAAAACCAGTACAAATACATTCAGTTCACGTTTTGGCATTTCTTACAATGTAAGATTGCTTAACGTTGACGATTTCACGTTTTGTATTGTCCATGCATTTGACTATAACTTAAGTGAGATGTATTCAGCTTTACTTTCAAGCAATCTTAATTACCTTAAATTGTTTTATTGGGGAAGAGATTCAATACAGGCCTATGGCACCAAGACTTGCCTGTCGTCTAAGTTTAAGCGAGAATGAGATAACTGGTCTAGCCCTAAGTGTACTTTTTAAGACGCTAACCACTTATCAGTCAGATGGCATATGTACGGGTTTGCCTATGAATATTTAACTAAAAATTACACCTTATACATTTAAAGATAAGGGTCACTCCTAAGCGTTATTTACACCTGCTTATAAGACATTAATTGCAATAGAAATATGTCACACACCTGTACGGGTCTTTCCCTTTGCAAGCCAAAAGTCTCTTCATAGCTTCTTCCCCCGTCGCTGGCAACGGTATGTTTGGGTTTACCTTTGAATCATTTCCGTTCTCTGTGTCTGTTTCTGAAAAGAGTACAATTTTATTCAATCATAAGTTTTAGAACAGATATGGGGTTGTTTTTAAGAGGTAGTGCCATGCTGCTTTTTAGCAGAATTAGGTTGTCACGACCGGGGTGGTACAGCGTCGAGTGACAGCTACGCTGTCGCGTTTCTTGTCTTAATAATCTTTGGTTGTGTGAATGTGTGTGTGCGTCGATAGCCGCATAAAGGCTTCGACTGCTCATTTGCACTCCTATGCTATAAATAATAATTCATACTGTAAATGTCTGCCGCTGGCACCATTCTAATTCGCTTATTTGAAGTTACATTTAATAATTCTCTGTTACGCTGATTTTACATACACGAAGGGATACACATGCACATAATTCTTTGTATATGTATTTGTTTAAAGAGAAAAAATCCCAAGCTTTGATGTATTAAAGTCCTTACCTGCCTCATAGAAGATATTAAGAATATGTGCAACATTATCTATTTAAGTACCTTTTTTAAACCATTTCAATTTTCTCCAAAATGCAAAGTAAGTGTGACCAAACTTTTTGTCAATATAACTCAGGTATTTGTTCTTGCCCACATTAGACAACCAGTCTTTTGTGCTTCGCCATACAGCCTGTGAACTCACATACGTTTGAGTAAATACTGATGTGCACCTGAAAATATCATAACAATTTGTAAATTATGATAAGTATTCGAACCCTACTATATAATATTGCTCATATTGGTTACTGTGTAAGTAAAAAAAAATACAATAGGTAGATAAGATAGCTATTGTGTTACTGATTATTGATCTTAGTGTTTCTTTATAAAGTAACAAATGATTAAGGTCATATAAATGCTAAATAAGAATATTTTCTTTTTGCTGTAATAAATATTTGGGAAGATCATTTAATACAAAATAATTAATACACATATTTTTGTAACAAGACCTAAATATGTACAATTGTACCTAGCCTGTGTAAAATACAATGCAGATATAAAACTGATAAGTTTTATTTTATTACCCAAAAAATACATGTAAAAATTATTAAAACAGGTGTTCATACATGTTCATTACACCTTTTTGATCTTTATATCAGTTTGTTCAAAACATATTTATCTATAAATATTTACAACAGCCTGCTTATCAAATATAATTATGTATTAAGAAGTGTGAAAAACATTAAAACTATGCACAATTACAGTTATATATTTGAATAAGGAATAATAGGCTACTTTAAAAATTATAATTTTTTGTAAATTGAACTAAAAAATAATTTAAATGTTTAAATATGTTATCACTTAAAGCTTTTGTACTGCTCAATACTAATATAATACATAGAAATAATACTGGAAAATATTTACAAGTTGCCAAATAGTGGTTTGAAAAAAAAAAATTTACATACACAATTCTTTTTCTACTAATTCAGGAAAACAAGACATGGAAGAGCTATATTTTTGTAGGTTTTAAGGATGCATAAAATATCTAGTTGATATCAAGATTAGGATGATATAAGGAAATGCATTACTTACAAATCAAATGACAAATGAAAGCTCATGTTACAAACGTCGGACAGCAAATAGAAGAACCACACCAGGGCTTTCCGAGTGGCACCTCCCCAATGTTCAAGATAACTCTGACACAAAGTGGCATACCAAGGTTTACTTTTCCTCTGTTTAGGCTGATTGGTTTTCTTTTTATCCTGTGGTGTCTTTGGAGATTTATAATAAGTACGACCCTCTTTCTTCTTCTTTGATTTATTAATTTCATTTTGTCCCTCTTGGAACACAAACTGTGATTTCTGCTCATCTTTTTCATGCTTAAAATTCTCTTCTAGAGTAATTTTTCCAACATGCTTTTCCTTATCTGATTTTTTCTCTTTCTTAGTTGATTTTTCAGTTGGGTTATTTATTAATAAGAATTGGCTTTCACCATCTTGAACGAAATTACCGTCTTCATTGTTGATATCATCGAGAGATGACCACCTGCGAGACATATTGCCATGTTTGTTTTTAGATTTTTTGTTTACCTTTTGAGGCTTTTCAGCATCATCAGTATTTGTGTCTCCAGATTCGCTACCGGAAAATATTGTGTTATGTTTCTTATCAGATTTACTCTTTGAATCTTCATTCATTTGTTTAGTCACATAGGTAGGTTTATCTGTTTTGGTGTTAAGCTTGTTAGGTATTTTTGTTTCAATGTTGTTTTGAGGCTTAACTTTTTTTGAGGCTTCTGATAAGTTGTTTTTGGTATTTTTAGCGAGAACATCTGAGTAACTTGGCCTCATAGGTTTGACTTCTGCTACTATGCGCTTTTTATTGGTTGTGTCTGGTAAAGGACCATTGTCATTCCTCTTTGGTGAATTATGTGTTATTTTAGATTCCAAAATTGTGTTATTGGAGAGAATTGAAGACACGTCTGGATGGTTTAATGGGTAATTTTGTCCAAAAGGAGAATAGGTACCCGTTGAGTTTGGTTCCCAGTTGCCCAGCACATCTTTTAAGAAATTTGAAGTTGGCGTGTTTGCCATCTGCTGGAAACTTTCCTGAGGGTAGGAGCTACATTGAATTGTAGCGGTTGATGGTTGGACATTTGATGAATTATTATTTTGACATTCTTGATTGAGAGTAAAAACGTGTGATGGTTGTGATTTTTGTAATGGTACGTCACACAATCCTTGATTATGATTAAAAAGTTCATACTGGCCAGACATAGGGAAAATGAGTTGCTGGTTGTTTTCATCATAATACACTCTCATAAGTTGGCCATTACCTAAATTCAGCATGGCATTCCCATAACTCTGTGGATTCACTCGGTTACTATTTGATGTTGTGTTGTAATGTGAGTTTTCATTATTATTTTTAATATCGTTTATTGGCATACTGTATTGTTTAGCCATGTATGCTTCACTGCTGAGATTTGGTGAATTGTAAATATTTTCAGCCATTATATTAGAACTAGGCGACAGGTGGGCTTGCTGCACATCATTTTTGCTACCAGGTGTGCAGTTTTCGCCGGTTTTTGCATGATAATTCCATGTGTTGTCATTAAGCCTTGGATCATCAGTAGGCGACCTTGCCATTATGATGTTTTATTTTTACAATTACAGAAAAACAATGTAGTGTAGATATTCACTCCTTAATTTAACATTTTAGTTTCAGAATGAAAAATAAAATAAGTTTTATATTTGTGGAGAGGACATAAAATAGTACGAAATAACCATTCACATTTTAAATGACATTTATACAAATGTTACTATTATATAAAAATATGAATGTAAAGCCGGAACCACACGCTTGCCTAGGCTTGGCAAGCCTTTACAATTCAAACGTGTGGATACAGAGTTTGTCTTGGCTTGCGTAGGTTTGCGAAGGGATGTGGCCGATCCGACAAGTGTCGGTATTGTGCACAAGCCAAAGGGAACAAAAGAGAATTAGCCGCAAGCACTTGCAGGGCGTCCACATGCTTGTGACTTGTGAAGGCTTAGGGGTTGCGGCAAGCCACAAACATGTGGGGTCCGGTAGATTTTTTTTGTATATTTGTTCCTGTTGCAACCAGCTAAGACCAGAGGCCATGCTGCCATGCTGACGTTAACTACATTGTCTTTGGAGAAATGATCAATCAATTACAACCTCCAAATCCATCCCGAAACAGTCTGCCACAATATTTGCGAACCAATCACATTATAATATATGGATCGAGTTTTTAAGATAAACACTATAGAAAACCACCAGAACAGTCACTATAGAACACCGCGAAAATAGTCCTATACAGAAAACACCCCCAGAACAATAATTTTCTGCAGCTTTCGCGAACCAATATATTTTTTTATTTTTGGGATAAGAAGACAGACATACATCAAATATTAAACAGGCTTGCAGACTTGTGGTGTGCGTTTGTGTATTTCAAAAGCAATTTTGAAATCTATATGTGCATGCCGCATCTATGTTATTATATAAACAAATAATTATTCTTCCAAGCGGATGTTCATTGTACTTAAAGTACACACAAAACTATTATTTAAATTTGTTTAAAATAAAATTTATCATGTGAGCTCTAGCTAAAACACATGAATATTTTGTTTGCAAAGACAACTATATATATAGTTAATAAAATATTATGTGCATTTGAGGTTTTATAGGAGAGGAGAGGTTCTTTTATATTTTATTCAACTGCGGTTACGGCGGATGCCTGTGGTTCTGAGGACACAATATTCTGATGTCTGAATTATATGCTAAAATTACCAACAACAGGCAAAACTGATCAATTTTCAAAACTTTTTGCTACGGTTAGTCACGGTTATGACCAACATGTCAATGCAAGCCTTCATCTCTAGTGACCCTGTTATTAATCAGGATCAATTGTATACAGTGTTTACTACATTAGTAAAAAATAGCTTGTCAAGCAGGTTTTAGTATCTAAATATCATTAATTTCTTCTATTGTTCCACATTGTAACATAATAGTCTATTTATCTATCACGTACTTACTGATAACCGAATTGTTTCATAGTCGCGTTACGTGTGTAAAATTAATTCTGGTTTCGTCTTAGTTAAATGTAAAACTAATTTTTCAAATAGTTCAAAATTAAGAAATAATCAGATGTTCCTTAACATCAAATTGATAAGAACCCATTTGATTTGTTTCAAATTCTTTTTATCAGTCTAGAACTCAAAGTTCAGTGACTTAGATATTGTATTTGAAATTAAGTATGAAATATAGATATTAAGTATGAAATTATAATGTGCATAAATAGAGAAAAAAATACATAAATGCCGAATGTCGATCGAATATAACCCTGGTTTGGATTATTCATGTCTCTTCAATTATTAATGGAAAAATGAATTTCCGATAACCATAGTTTTTCATTATACCTATAAGTTTAATTATTAAAGATAGAGTACGTTATCAATTTTTTAATTGGGTTTGATTGCCTCACTCAACCCATACTCAACCTACACTTATTTTAACGTTCGAAGAAAACGAAGCATGTAAAAACCCTCTCATATACCCCGAAAATAAAATAAGCAAGTGGATCTAAGAAAGGCCGTTATCACGTAAATTATATCTGCTGTAGGTATACATAGATTTTTTGTTTAATTGATAGTTGATACTTATAATTAGTACACGAACCACACGGTATTAGAGTGACGCTGAGTCACCCATGGGCCATGACTTAATAACCATGGTGGGGATAATTAGTTCACCTGGGACAGTAAGTGTCGATGACAGTAATTGGGCTACCTGTTCTGCCTCTCTAACCGAAACACAGCAAATCTGTTTGGCAGAATCGAAGAAGAAATAGGTATCGTTTCCCTTACTCCTGCAGGCTTAAGCGCGGCACAGCGCATGTCTACCACCGGTACAACTTACCACAAACTTAATTAAAAAGAAAGGTACAACAGGTTTCAAAAGATCTCTATGACGCAAATTACAAAACGGAGCTGTAATCAATTATTACTGGTCTAGATTGAATAATGCCCATTAAAGGCGGTGCATAAAATATTTACCGGAGTGCCGCACACTCACTATACATTTCGTCGTCACACCACGCCTTTTGTTCACAAATTAATTTGAATAATTATTTAAATTAAATTTAAATTTTTATTCCAAAAATAAAAAGTCGATTTCATTATTTAACATTTTAAATATCGAATATCCTTATATTTTTTTTAAAGCCTCGTTATGATATACGTGATTTTGTTGTGGATGTTTAGGATAGTATTTGCTTATACCGATTCGGATCCTGCAGGTGATCAGCTATTGTTGTTTAAGGAGAGACATACCGTAAGTATTACTTATAGTTTTATCATTAAAAAAAAAAAACACTAAAGTTTTAAATTATAATTTATTTACGTAACTTGATTTAATCTGTAAATTGCACGCTACTTGGAGGGAGTGTAGCCCTTTTCTTAATACTCTCGATCTTTCGATGGAAATAAATGTCTACATTTTATATAAAACCATATTCTTGACATTAAATTATTGTCAGAGTGTGTTAGCGACAAATCAATGGCTATATAAAGAAAAGGCGAAAGGATTTTTGTACGCAATAACATTAAGGTGTTTATCACATAGTACCAGCGGCCTTGACAAAAATAGGGTTTAAAATTTCTAGCTCGAAATCTAACTAAGGGCAATTTAAAGGAAGACTACTTCTTCGGGAACTAGCAACTCCTCTGTTGCTTTAATAGAAGATGCCAGTTAAAGTTAAAGGTCAGGTATAGATGCGAGCGCTGAGACAAACGAGTGCGTATGCAGGCTGTGGGAACTGTGTTAAACGTTTCCATTTGTATCCACATAAGGAATTACCAAAAAAAAAACTCCGAGCGATCATCTCTTTCCATAATATGTAAATATGCAATAGAATTTGTTCGTTGAACGCTTGGGCGCTCATTTCATCAGTAAAATGATGAAAAAAGTAACCATCCGGAAATAACTACCTTAACGTATATGGGGATAAACACCAGTAATTTTAATCATATAACACGAACCCTTTAGTCTTCTGTAAGCATCAAATCGAACTATTAGACGAAGAGATTTTAATTTAAAGAACACATTTTATCTACTACAGATAATCATGGTTTAAATCCTCCTCGAAAGATTCGAAAAAGTCGACTAAGGAATTGCCAACATTAATGCCATAATATTACCATCTAAATTTCGTTACACCGCTCTTCTGAAGGCTTAGACAAAATAACATCGTTTCGTAGCGGAAAGATACCGAAATTCGTCATCATCTCTGAGTTGTCACTGACAATTTCCTAATCAATAAGATATTGACAATAATGATCGATAACCAATAGACAGTTTGTGATTTTGTTACGATAACAATAATTGACTGCGTTATTTAGTGCGACTTATGTCAAACTCATATTATTCTTTTCGAACTTCGTTATCGTATTTTTAATGTTATTTTGTCTAAGCCCCTTGTTTTTTTTTTCAATTCCTTCTACGCACAGGACTTACTCAACAGACAGGCACATTCTTAATACTCGTGTGTGGTAACTGTATGAATTAAAAAAAAAAAAGAACTTTGTCATTTACGAATCATGAGCGCGTTTTAATATCGCCGTACGCTTTTAAAAAATAGCTTATTTGAAATCCCTTATTACACAATAGTTGGAATAACCATTAAACAAACACAATGAATACAAAGTACATAATATGTTCGGGAATCTTGGAACCTGATATTTCGTATGCAACTTCACACTTCGTATACAACACATTTCGTCTTTTTCGTCAAAGTCAAAGTCAATTTTACACCAGTGCTTCCCAAACTATTTTGTTTCATACCACTTTCAAAGTTTTCCCGCATCAGGTGGACCCCTTGCTAAGCTTTTTTTATAAAGATTTGCTCGTTTAAAGATATTTCTTAAAATTTACAAAAATTAAAATAGTAAAATTCTCTTAACAATATTAATAGTAGAAGTCAAGCCAACATTTTTTTTTTGGTTCTTTACTCGAAACCAAATTAATGTTCATGGACCCCTGCTTACGATTGTGGATCCCCATTTTTTGTTACGCTCATGGTGGACCCCCTTCCAGTCTTCCGCGGACCCCTGGGGGTTCACCTGGACCACTTTGGGAATCACTGCACTACACCTATGTCCACTCACTACACGTTTCTGTAGCCCCGTTGATTGGTTTGGAGATTGGTACAACGACGTGAGAAAAAACATTTCAGGATTATCTGCACTTTCCGGGACTCGAACCTCATACTTGGTGAGGTTTCACCGGCGATTCTGAAATGAATAAGGGTAGGGCCTGTCATCGTGTAACACTTTTGTTGATATTGCGCCGTTGATTCGCTGTTTCACAATATGTTGAAATGTATTTACGTGTAGTGGTGAATGAAACAATGTTGATGCATCCGTAATGAAATATGACTTGAAAGGTGCGCCGGTAAAATACTTTTATTTCCTTGACAGTTGGAGGTTGTCGACTTTCGATATAAATAATAAAATACTATTGAAATAATTGACAGGTTTTACGGATTTTAGTGTTGAGCTGAGTCTAAAGCCGAGTGGTTCAAGGTTAAAGTCAGTTGATCATTGGTCTAAATAAAATATTTTTACGTTTCTGATTTATTATAGGAATTTTTTGAAAGTAGATTAAAATAATTTGTATGCGGCGACTCTTGTAGTTTGTTCTCTAGGTAGAGATACCTACGAAATATCCTATTCGTTATTTTGTGTAGTATTACTAATAATACTGGTGCATCTATTACAACACTATAATTTGTGTTAATAGTTGTAGTGTAATTATAGTTGTTGTTTTGTTAGTCACAATTAAATGTGATGGCCGAGACCTGCCGGTTGCCATCAAGGCAGGCAACGCATGGCCGATTCACATGGCCCCGTTGAGATTTGTGGGCGACGTCTTCAATTATGCGGATTGCATTTGTCAACAAAAACTATAAGATGATCTTTTAATAAATTATACGACACAGTAAATTTAAACAAAATTGGGTTTCTCTCTGTAATAAAAGTATTTTATTTTAATTTCTTGTACATGAATTAATAATAAATAATAAAACAAATAATCACTAACAAAATATTTATTACCTGTAATAAAAGACACGACATTTAATGTTAATAATTTACGATGTCGATTCCTAAATCACGAAATTATATTTTAAAATAATATTATGTTTTAAAACTATTATAACATAATAATAATAATAATTATTTTTATATTGTAATTATTTAAAAAATCATTTTTTTTCATGATAGATACGATGATTCATAACAAAATCATTTTTCTTTAGGTACATAATATTATGTGCTTTTGAACCGTTATGTATGATCTATCTAGTGTTATGATGATATTCAAGTCGGGTCAGTCCGAGATGAATCCCTGAACTGATTTAAATTATATATTTCTATGTTTTATTTGCTTGTTCATCAGTGAATGGAGAGGCTGATGATGATGAAATGAGATTTAGCGCACCATGTGTAGTTTTTACCAATTTTTATGTTAATTGGATAGACTGGCAGATGTACCATAACAGCACCCATGAATATAAACTAGCTTATTTAGGACTAACCCGAGAAACTCATCTGTCTTGGGTATCCTAAGGCATATGTCTTTGAGCCAATAATTATTATAGCTGCCTATACGGACTGTACCATCTCTCTTCAAAATGGAATGATATTTCACTATACCAGAATAGTTACTTCAGGCTTAAGCATGGAACAGTGCATCCACACTCAGATATCTACACAAAAGTAAAATTTTTGTTAGGATGGATTATACACGTTTGCCTATTGCTTATAGCAGGATGACTTGCGCCCGGGCCTTTAGTAATATATTCCTGTGTTTGTTTCAGGGTCCAGTGGGGATTTTAACCAAGGACAATGGTGCTCCAGCAGAGTACACCGACGTCACTAATTCATTAAATATAAGTAGCCTCATAAATAATGACTACTTCATGGATATAATGACGCACCTCAGTAGAGAACGAATCCCAGAACGAGTGGTGCACGCCAAAGGTGCGGGCGCGTTTGGATATTTTGAGGTCACTCATGATATTACAGACATATGTAAAGCAGAATTATTCAATACAACCGGCAAAATAACACCTATCGCGGTTAGATTCTCATCCGTTGCAGCAGATAAAGGTGGCAATGATTTAGTAAGAGACACGAGAGGATTCGCTGTGAAATTTTATACAGAGGAAGGTAATTTTGACATAGTTGGATTAAATACTCCTATATTTGTAATAAAAGATCCATTAGCATTTACAAATTTTGCTCATTGTAAAAAGAGAAACCCCGCGACAAATCTTTTCGACAACAACATGCTTTGGGAGTTTATAACGTTGTATCCAGAGAGTATGTTCCACCATTTATATATATTTGGCGACTATGGAGAGCCATATACCTACCGACATATGCCTGGTTATAGTATTCATACTTATCAATTAGAAAATATCTTAGGAGAGACACACTTTGCCCGGTTTCATTTTATACCTAAGGAAGGAATCAAAAACTTATTATCAGATGACGCCATGGCAATTGGAGGAAATGATGCTGATTATTACGTTCGAGATCTATACAATTCAATAGGGAAGGGGGAATATCCGACTTGGTACGTGAAGCTGCAAGTGTTGACTCTTGATGATGTGAAAAATGCAGATTTTGACGTATTCGATACAACTAGAATTCTACCTGAAGACAAATATCCATTGCGACCTCTTGGAAAATTAGTTTTAGACAAGAACCCTCTAAATTTCTTTGCTGAAGTTGAACAAATAGCCTTTTGTCCTGCAAATGTTGTTAACGGCATACTCGGAGCACCTGACAAAATGTATGAAGCACGTCGTTTAAGTTACAGAGATACTCAGTATTACCGTTTAAGTGCTAACTTCCAAAGACTCCCAGTGAATTGTCCATATCGAAGTAAATACTATACTTACAATCGGGATGGTAGACCAACTTTTGACAGCAATGGAAAGGATGCCCCAAATTACTACCCAAATACATTTTATGGCCCTGTTCCTATTTTGGGTAGTGCTAAAACAAAGCTTATTGAAATAACACAAAGCAAACCCTATAACTTTGATCAGGCATCTGAGTATGCTAAAAGTATGTCGGATGATGAGAAGGAGAGATTAATAGAGAATATAGTTCAAAGTTTAGGAACTGTACTAAGTTTTATACAAGACAGGGCTATTCGATTGATTACTTCTATTGATACAGAAGTTGGTGAAAAAATTGCAACGAGAATTTATGTAAACAGAACATTATCTGTTACACCAGGGGATGTTAAATGATTGAATTCTGTGGGTAAAATTATTTGGCATATACAAATGTTATTTAATATTTATAAAGTCCTTAAACGTAAATTATTATAAAGAAACTGTAAAGTTATACTATTAAAATAAAATAAAATGATACTAATTATTTATATATTATGTATTATGCTTTTTATTATTTATCAATATGTTAAGTACATAGAGCAATTCGGGACCTCCTTCTTCCTTACGGTGTCGTTCCGTAAGGAAGACCGTTTTGCTCTAAGGTTAAGTAAAAACAATGGCGTTTATTGAGGGAGACCTATGCTCAGGAGTAGATTAAATTCAGGAATTCGAATAGAGGCTGACGATGAAGAATAAATAGCAGTTACAGGCCCGCAAAATGATAATTATAATGATCTGTATGTCTGTGATTGAAATGATAAATGAATGATGGTGGAGTAAATACCTTTCGTAGATTTTTTAATTAAAAAATAATCATACAAAATGTTTTTCGGCTTTGCGTAAAACTTTTAGTTTGGGTATGGTCTATCTGAGGAGGGTATGATAAGGGAAAACCACTCTTAGCAGGGAATGGCTCCTAATGCTGGAGATACCCAGGGAGGGAGGGAGGATATATAGGTATTCTATCCTGATAATTCTTGAAACTGTCGTGGAAACGCTGTATCCCGGTATATCTTACTACAATATATTTCTCTATGCATCCTACCTATACATATAGTTCTTGTTCTATTGCTTTTCTTTTAAATTATTCCCTTTTAAATCCTTACAATTCGACTCAATTCAAAGTTGGAAGCGGCTGCAATGACATACCATCCCGTTCGGCGAAACCTAATTTGCTATCATCTAACCAGTTAAAAATAATTACCTTTTAATATTCAAATTAAATTCTTCGTTAATGTAACTAAGTCAAATGGAAAAATATAATGTTATCTACATCCATTAAGTAGGTAAAATAATTATATCAGCCAAAATAAATGAAATATTATTTATCTCTTTTAACACTTGCTATGTTTCTTTAGGTTATTATTACTTTTTTTACTACGGTAATTGACAGCAACAAAAAATAATAATATTTTAATATGGCAACTAAATATACAGGATTGCTAAACATCAATCATAACATAACATCTATAATTAATACTATTGAGAAATAACACACATTTACGTGCACTCACTGATGACATGATAATGAACGCGCATTAGAGCTCGTGACGTCATAGTTTACAATACAAACAATAGTATTCTAGTGTTGTAAGTAAGTAAACTAATTTGTTTTGGTAATTTTCCTGTGATATAATCCTTTCTCATTGGATTTGATTGTAATGAAAAGAAGTTTCATTAATTTTTATTTTGAATACAATTTTACTTCATAAATTTTCACAAATCTATTAGTTTACTAAACAACAAAATGTCTACTCGACGATGCTGCTACACCCACAACTGATTTTCCTACCATATAAAAAAGTAGGTATCTCATGCGCGCCTGTCCAGAACACGTAAATTTAAGATGATATGTTTCGTTGTACTATGGAGTATAATATGCTGGGTGTTTCTTTGGCAGAAACGATCCGAAACAAAGACCTTCGCTAAGAACGAACGTTACCAATATCACGTGAAGAATAAGCTCGTTGAAGTGGTAGTGGGCTGGTCACACTCAGAAGAACGGATGGTCAATGGGCCAATAAGATTCCAGGTGGGAAAACGATCTCCATGCAGCCCTAGCCGCTTCATGTTGGATGCAAGTGGCAAGGAATCGGTCGTTTTGGCGTTTATTGAGAGAGCGATATATTCAAAAGGGTACGGGTAAAGGCTGGTGATGATGATGATGATGATGATGTCTCGGCAATTGTATTGCTTCTGTAGTTTGGTCCCCCGTTTCAAATCACAGTAAAGATGTTCACCGAAGAAATAATGATAGTGATGTATGCAGAAATGCGCAAACCTTTTAACTATAAAAAGTCTTCTACCGTCTATGGCTATTAGTTCATTCATTGTTGCATCTGAACTCAGATTGTAAATTTCTTAATGACCACCCGCCTGTGACGAGGTATATAAGAAAAGTCTGTAGCCGCTTGCGTCACTCCTGATCCAAGTAATAGTAGGTACATTCTTTCGTGCTATTTTGTTACTTATTGTGAGTCCATTAATTGATAATATGTAATCATTACTGTAGTCGTAATTTAGTAAATACTAAAACAGTAAACAGTTAAATTATTTAGTTTAATTTCTATCTGGTAATTTGCAAATTAGCCTCAGCAGATTTAGCTTGAAACATAAGAGATGTGCCCTTTACTAAAAAAAATATTTGTAAGTAATAAAGGAGTCCTTAGGAATTAACATTTTTACAGTGAGGACGACAAAATGCCGTAGTGTTTTTTGACTATCAAAGTAATTAGTTAGATTATTGAACCGTGAACTTTGCTAGGGCTATTTTCTCGGATTGAAAGAAATAAAAAAATACTTAAAGCATCGAACAGATTTGGAAGATTGAAATCTTAAGCAAAGGTGATAAATTTCTTGCGAGTAGTAAAGCAGACTATCGCCAGTACAATTAGGCGCAACGCTTATATTTTAAGCTTATAATGGTGAATATAATAATTATAATGGCTTTCCGTGAAATATAAATAAAACAATGCCAATTTTTCTAACAAATTTAGTAAACCTTACAGGCATTCAAGGGCATGAAAGTGTGAAAAAAAACTTTTGATCGACATTAGAGTATTGAGTAATCGTCGCAGGCTTGATTGGCAATAAGAACCGAGGCCACGTTATTTGGAGCGATATAAAACCAAAGTCTAGACCGTGGAGACTTGTTTGTGAATATGACTGTAAGAGTTTAAGATGTGGGTGTCTGTGATAGTGGTGCTGGTCGCGGCGCGGGCGCTGGCGACGCCTCCAGACCCCTCGGCGCAACAGATTATTATGTTCAAACAGAGGAATTCGGTGAGTTGGAACAGTTGTCTTATGTTCTTCATATACATACCTATAGTTTACGATTTACTAATATGTAAACGACTCGCAGTATCCTGAGGTTTTGACTTGTGTACTTTCCATTCCAGTGGGAGTACGAGGATAAATTTGTAAAAATACAAATCTGTGTGTTATTCAGATGCGTAAGCTTTATTATTGTAAAGTTTTATTAAAATCCCTTTGCATGAAACAGTAAAAATTATACATCATACAATCTACCAAAGTTTCGAGCTTATATTATTAAAATTTTGTATAGGTTTATAGGATTCGGTCTTAGAGCAACAGCCCTCCTTCAGTTTCCGTAAGGAGGACCGTATTGCTCTAAGGATTTGGTAGGTCTCTAAGGCTGAGATCCATAGTCTTGACTTTGACTTTACGCTGATTCAAAGTTGGACTTTTAACTAAAAATGACATTCCTAGTAACATCAAACTCGAGCTTAAATCTGAATAACTACACTTTGCTAAACTATAAAGACGTAGCTAAGAGAATTACTCAAACTAAATTAAAAAACTCGGAGAGTTAAAACAAACTTTGGTATGTAATGAGTACAATAAATATAAGTCAAAACTACCATAATATTATATTCAAATAACGCGAACGTGAAGATTTCTTATCCTGTTTATTCCCGTTTATTAAAGTTTATAAATTGACTTTTTAATTAATTTCAGGAGCCAGTTGGAATTATGACTACCAGTGCTGGAGCACCAATTGAATATTCTGAAGCTAGCAACACTTTAAATAAGAGACTGATTTTTAATGAATACTTCATGGACTCTTTAACTCATCTTGTCCGAGAGCGGATACCAGAACGTCTCGTGCATGCGAAAGCAGGAGGTGCATTTGGTTACTTTGAAGTAACTCACGATATAACAGACATATGCAAAGCAAAGCTGTTTAGTTCAATTGGTAAGAAAACACCAGTTGCCGCTAGATTTTCACCAGTTGTAGTGGAACGTGGTGGCAGCGACACGTCAAGAGATGCCCGGGGTTTTGCAGTGAAATTTTACACAGAAGATGGTAATTTTGACATCGTAGGATTCAACACGCCAATGTACGTGTACAATGATCCGAGGCTCTTCACAACGTTCGTGCGAGCACAAAAGAAAAATCCAGCCACAAACCTCTTTGATGCTAACACGCTATGGGACTTCTTAACTCTGCGTCCTGAAAGTTTGCACATGTTCTTATTAGTGTTTGGGGATAGAGGTATCCCGGATGGGTATAGTCACATGCCTGGATTTGGAATCCACACATATCAAGTAGTAAATAAAGATGGAGATAAGCATTTCATAAGGTTCCACTTTATGCCTGATGCAGGTATTAAAAATTTACGTTCCGAGCAGGCTCGAAAAATTGGTGCTGAAGATCCTGATTATAATACCAGGGAGTTATATAGATCGATAGGAAAAGGAGATTTTCCAAGCTGGACTGTTAGTATACAGGTTTTATCTTATGAAGATGTAAAAAATGCACGATTTAATGTGTTTGATGTGACAAAGGTTTTACCGTTAGATGAATATCCACTAAGGCCAGTGGGTAAATTTGTTTTAAATAAGAACGCTGTTAATTATTTTGCTGAAATCGAACAGTTGGCTTACAGTCCTGCAAATCTTGTCCCAGGAATACTAGGTGGCCCTGATAAAGTATTTGAAGCTCGTCGACTAGTTTATAGAGATGCTCAATATTATCGTCTAGGATCTAACTTTAATAAAATACCAGTCAATTGTCCGATAAGAACTAAGCCTCTCATATACAATCGAGATGGCGTACCACCAGTCAAAGATAATGAGAAAGACATGCCAAATTATTATCCGAATTCATTTAATGGACCAGTACCCTATATCGAAAAGAATAAGGTTGAACTGATAGAAATAATAGAAGAAGAAGCAAATAATTTCGAGCAGGCAAGAGAATTATATATTAATGAAATGACGACGGAAGAGCGTAAGAGATTAGTTGAAAATGTGATTTACAGTTTGGCACCTGCAGCCAATTTTTTGCAAAACAAAGCTGTAAAATTATTCACGATTATACATCCAGATCTAGGGAATAGAATTAGCCAAGGCTTACAGGCTAACAGAACGTCGTATTATTACGATGATGATTACTAATAAATAAGGACTTTAGAGCCTTTTCTGTAAATAAACTTTTAAATTGCATATACTTAGAGGATCAAAGAAGAAAACTATTAGTTACCGTGTGCTTCAAAGAGATCTTTTTCTAACTTGAAAAAGTTAGGTAGTTAGGTACTCGCATTGTTATAAAGTAAAATGTTCCTATTAAACATAGGTGTGTAAATAAGTTTTGTAAAAACTAGTTATAAAATGCTATTAGTTCCTGTTCATGCCAAGCATTTTGATAACTTGTCATGGGAATAAGCCTTAATGATAATAAACAAGTATTTATTTTACGTACTCAGATAAATCAGGAAGCTTCGCCATATTCTCACGTCGTCTATACCGCAGAGTTTGAAGACGAAAGTCTTCAACCAATGCGTTCTCCCCGTGATGACCTACGGGGCCGAAACGTGGCCTCTTAATTTACGACTGGTCCGCAAGTTTGCCGTAGCTCAACGTGCTATGGAGCGTGCTATGCTGGGTGTTTCTTTGGCAGATAGGATTCGAAACGAAGACCTCCGCCAGAGAACTAAAG
Organism: Lycaena phlaeas; assembly: GCA_905333005.2. Lineage (NCBI taxonomy): Eukaryota > Metazoa > Arthropoda > Insecta > Lepidoptera > Lycaenidae > Lycaena > Lycaena phlaeas. The sequence continues at coordinate 15,044,639 of HG995173.1, forward strand.
TTACCGATATCACGCGAAGAATAAGCACGTTGAAGTGGCAATGGGCTGGTCACGCACTCAGAAGAACGGATGGCCGATGGGCCATTAAGGTTCAAGAGTGGAGGCCGCGTTTAGGTAGACGAAGTGTTGGTCGGCCATTAACCAGATGGGAAGACGATCTCCGTGCAGTGGCAGGTCCGTGTTGGATGCGAGTAGCAAGGGATCGGTCGTCTTGGCGTTCATTGAGGGAGGCCTATGTTCAGCAGTGGACGGATAAAGGCTGATGATGACTCAGATAATTTACATTGTGAGACTAGTCTCCAAATATCCTTTCTTTATATCACTTATATACTTATTTAAATTACGTCGTCGATCGCTCGATCGTTCAATCGACGACGTGATTTAGCCAATCACAACTTCGAACGGACGAACGATCGTCGCTGTCGTTTTCGTAATGGCATTTTGGCTAGGCCCCCTGATAGCAAGTGGTCGATGTCGTTCAAAAGTCGTTTGTCGAAGCCACCGTTTTGGTGTTGTCTATCCTAAGAAATAATATTAAGATGTTAAGTCCCTGTTAAGGGCCTGTCTTGCCCTCTCCGAAACACAGCATAGCTGTTTCACGGGAAAAACAAGCAAGATGTATTCAACCCCACCTCTCACCGGTTAAACTGAATAATAGCCTAATTTATATCAGTATAAACTATAAAAATAAATAAATAAATAAATAAATAAATCTTTATTTTCAGATATCATAGATCCATACAATGTAATTATAATTATTATTTATTAATTTAATTATTTATCGGTTATTAAAAAGTTAATATTCTATTCTAAGCAGGGATTCAGTAATGCTTAACATATGTTCGACCAGCGGACAGTTCCCACTGTCGACAATCTCCCTCAGAACGCTGTGGCCGCTGCCGCGGACTCTGTTCAGCAATGACGCGGTCTTTTTGCGCAAGATAGCTTCGAAGCCATCGACATTTGCCAGAGCAAACATCGCAGAAGCGCTACAGAACCGCGGCAGCCGCATCAGCATCCTAAAGGCATTATTATACTGAACACGTAGGGCATTGTAGGCTTTCTTGGTATAGTTGGTCCATAAGCTACAGGTATAGAAGGATGAACAGTATGCTTTAAAAAGAGTAATCTTAACCGTATCCGTGCAGCGACTGAATCTATGTACCAACATGTTCGCCGTAACCGACAATGCCCTACGCGCCCTTTCTAAGTCTTCATCGTCTGTAAGTCCGTCCGTGATTAAGTGTCCGAGATATTTAAATATGTGCACTCTTTGTAGAGGTTCGTTGTTCAGATATATCGGGGGTATAATATTTGGACACTTACGACCGGCCTTAAAGACCATGTAGTAAGACTTCTTGGTATTGTATAGCAAACCATGTGAGAGAGCGAATCTTTCACAAACGCCGAGCAAAGCTCTAAGTGCACAGACAGAGGGCGCCAGCAGTACCATATCATCTGCGTAACTAATATTATTGACACACACGTTGCCAATGTAGCAACCGACACGCATACCGCTGAGCTCCCGTATCAGACCGTCCACGTACAGGTTGAAGATCCTCGGTGAGCTGAGACCCCCCTGTCTCACCCCACACTCCATCCTGTACGGTTCAGAATAATTATTCGCCCATCTCACATAGTTCACCTGATTACAATACCAGTACTTAAGCAGGTCGGTGTGGCCATTGGGCAAACCTAAAGCCTCTAAGTTACGCCACAAGATGTCGTACGAGACAAGATCGAAGGCTTTTCTGAGGTCAAGGAAACAGGCGTAGACAGGTGTACGTCTGTCCGTATAATATTTGACAGTGTGCTTTAAGCTCATTATTGCAGTCTCAGTAGACAGCCCTCGCCTGAAGCCGTGCTGGCCATCGTGGAGACTACAGTGTTTGTCCAGCACAGAATTAAGCACACTGTCAAATATTTTAGCTATTATTGTCGCCAATGATATTGGCCTGTAATTCGATCTATCGGATACGTCACCACAGCGATTTTTTGGTATCGGAACCACAGTAGTTCTGATCAGATCTGCCGGTAAGTAAGAATGTGTAATACAAACATTCATTAATAATGTCAGAACCCTGGGTAAATGTATTCCCGCATACTTGAGGTGCTCAATGCTGAGACCATCGTGACCTGGCGATTTCCCGGTAACCATCTTTTTTATGATTAGCGCGATGGTTTCACTTTTTACAGTTTTAAAATCACGTTTGGTATCAGCATTTGGCACAAAAATTGAGGATGGGCCCAATGGTGAGGAAACTTTAAAGTGCCCCCTAAAGAGGTTAGCGATTTCTCTTCCGTCATTAACTCCATCCACAGATTCAGGGAGACCAGGTTTTGAATTTAACTGGTTTGTTGCCTTCCAGAACTTTTTAAAATTATGTTTTGAATGGTGAGTAGCGAGGATATCCATTTTGATTTGATTTTGATGATTTTGGCACCACTTTAATCTACTTTTGAAAACTCGCCTACTACTCATCATCTCATTGTATACTGAGCCCTCTCTCGGGCGGCCACAATTGACCCATAGTAGAAAATTTGCCCTGGCCTCCCTGTGCGCCTCACCAACGTGCTTATTCCACCCCATAAGAGGTCTTTTTCTGCGCTCTTTATAATTACAGTAGCTATTAATTGCTGCCGACGATAGCACGTTTACTATTTTTTTATATAAATTGTCAATAACATGTTTATGACTTAGGTCATTACAAAAACTATAACTACATTCAATAAACTCTTGTGGAAAATCAATTAATTTTAATTCTTCATTGCATAATTTATTATAATATTTTATTTGTTCATCTGTTCGAACGCCCCAAATTATTTTACTATTTAAATTACATTTAGGTAAAACCTTAGGTATAATACAGTTTAGCTTGCATATAATTAACAATGGGAAATGGTCAGACCAGTACACGTCATACAAAATTTTGACATCGTCTATTATCTTATAAGCCGACTCAGTGGTCACACAATGATCTAACCATCTCGTAGTCCCGTGCGCGTCACTCACATAAGTAAAAGAATTGTAATTTAATCTACTCACGTCAGCAACAATCCATTTTTGATCCGCACAGAAATTTTGAAGCTCACCATAAAACGGTTGACTCGGATGAGCATTATAGTCACCAAGTAGGAACACTGTTTCACATTCACTTTCCTCTATTATAGCGTTAAGGTAACTTAGAGAATCGGTAAACTCAGTCAGGTTTTCAGAACAGTCAACGGGCATGTATACACTGCACACTATAATGGTTTGTTTTTCTCGCGTAATTTTAATCGCACAGATACGCGCACTGGAGCATGGTATAACAGACACACAGGGAAACACACTTTTCCTCCAGAGCAAGGCAACACCACCATAGGGGCGCCCCACCAACAATCCAGCCGCCGTGTCTACTGCAGACGTCCCAGCACTACCAAATTCACTATCGATACTCGAAAGATAGGACAAGTCATGTGGCAGCAGCCATGTTTCTTGAAGCGCTACAATATCTGAAATTTTACATAGCTGCCGGACTCCCTCTACTGATCTTTTGACTGATCTACAGTTAAACGTAATAAGACGACTATATGTCCTGCTATAATTATCATTTTCCATTGTAGTCTATCTTGTTAGCCTCAGATTCAGTTCGAGCATTAAAATTCAAAAAACGCCTAAACATTATTCCTTCCGGCCACAGTTTTTCATCAAGAAAAATATGCAACTTATGCCGAGGAACAAACAGTTTGAACGCATTATAGCCCCTCTCCTTGCGCTGTGATATTTTGATAAGTGATATTTTTTCATTTGTCTGTCCATAAATGTACTGACTTATTGCCTCTGGTTCTGTTTCTTTATGAACATTCGTAATAAATATTGGTATCTTTAAGTCCGCCGACTTAAAATTCGGAACATGAGTCGCGGATCCTATTTGATTCCCAAATTTATTAGAATTTCTCTTATTTTTCCTCTTATTTGTTACCGTTGTCCACTCGGTTTCTTTACGGTTGTCGCGCAAGTTAGGAATGCACTTCAATTTGTTTGTTGCGGGCGCTATCAGCTGTTCAATTACGTCACTCGAACGCCGAGCCGATGCAAGTGCGGGGAATGCTGGCGCTGCGAGGGGCGCGGGCGGTGTGAGGGGCGCAGGCGGCGTGAGAGGCGCGGACGGCGCCGGCGCAACCTCGGTGTTATTCGTTGAGACGGCAACCGTTGAATTTAAAAGTACTTGCGCATCTACCTTCGTTTTGGATTGCACTATTGATTTCTCCTTGTGATAAAACTCTTCGTTTTCTGTAATATGAATGCCCATAGGGCCACTGTCGACCTCCGACTCGCATACTAAATACGCTCCTCTTTTAAAATTTATATTATTATTTACATGCGACTCCATTTTTAGGCCATCTAAATCATTTTTCAATTCAGTAAATTCCTTTCTTGACACACACATATCTTTTAACATTTTCAAATCTTGTTGCAATACAATAATGTCTTTTAAAAGTTTTGATGCGTCCACATAATTGAAGGTGACGGGGGGAAGCTTATTTAGGTCCCTTGCCACAAAGATAGGGGTCACATCAGGATCTGTTTCCTTAAAAAGACATATAATATCCTCGACATCCCTTTGAGTTTTTCCTTCACCTTTTCTGGTTACTCTGCGCACTGATTTTGGAATAGATGAAAATAACAATTTTTTCGCATTAGCCACTTCATCCACCGTAAAGGAGGTACAACAAATATGCTGTATACTCTCCTCGTCCATAATTTGTATTTTATTTTGTATGAAAGCCAAAATCTCTCAAAAAAGCTAGACATTCACATTTGTAACATGAGGGTCCATAATTGTATTAAAGGGTATTTTTAAAATTAAATGTATATATTTCAATAATATAGAGGTTATCATCATCATTATCAGCCTTTATTCATCTAATGCTGAACACAGGCCTTATTAATAATATTTAACTTGGTTATTTACAAATGCTTACATGCCATTCAGGAGAACGGATGACCGATGGACTGAGAAGACCGTTTAAGATTGAAGTCCGCGTTTAGGTTTGGACGAAGTGTTGGTTAGTTGCCTTGACCTTCATTAAAATAGGCCTGACGATGATGATGTACCTATTTGATTTTACGAGGAAGCATTATCAATTATATAATTATGAATGCTACATGGATTGGTTTCATAAGCACTTTATGATTACGCGCAGTGTTGAAAGGTCGAAGTTCTACCGTAATTCATGGAAAGAGAAAAACATTGCTTCCACTTAATAATTACGACAATAGCTATTATAGGAATCCCTTTAGACAGACTAGAAGAGAAATAATATTTTTGTCTATTTTATATTTGTCCTTATTTTATATATTTCTACAACGTGATAATATTATATATTTTTCATAATCAGAACATCAACAAAACAAAAACCCATAACTTATTAGTTATTCTGATATTCAACATATAAATTCATACCAATATTATAGCAACATTTTCATTATTATGGCTATTCGGATTTTTATCAAATTTGGCACCATGTTTTATTTTGCTTTGTTAGCTTTGAAAAGTTTGTCTTATTTATATACAAAAAAAAGATTGCCATGAGAAATGATATTCTAGGAAAGAATGCTATCAAAGTAGTGTTGATATTATGGCTGTTCCGTGTTGGTTGCGAATGTACGGATGAAGGCTGTTGATGATGATTGCAATCCGTTTGGATCTAAATTAACTGAAATTCAAACAAATGACGACGAATCTTAAAATAATACTAATAATAGATTATATTTTGCTGAATGTAATACAATATAATTCTATTTGTATTATCATATTAAGTAATCTTATGAATATGAATGTAAGTTTGTTTGTTGCGCTTTCACGCGAAAACTACTTAAAGGATCATCATGAGTACGTTGTACACCTTTAGAAGTATTAGATGTAACTTAATATATTTTTTTTTAATTAAAAAATGTTTACGTGGGCTGAGTTGAAACAGCTAGTATTAATATAATTGTTGATTTTTAAGTTTATATCATTGTTATTTTTTAAAAGCAAAAACTAGCGGAAAATAATATTCTTACGTAGTGAAAAGCTGCGTAGAGCTGGCATAGTAGTAATGAGAGCGGCGCTTGGAGTTTCGAAGAGCCTTTTGCATCAGCTGGCGTGGGGTGCCCTTTGTTCCTGAAATAAAAATAGGTTGCCAGGACCGGAGCCGGGGATTGGTCTGGCATAACAATGACACACGTTCTGTGTAAAACGGATATGTGAGATACACTCGGAGATGAGAGTATAAAACAATAATAATTATTTTTTGGGTAATTATCATTATATTTATTCACCTTTTTATTTTTTTATGATAATTATAATAATATATACTTACTAGTATTATAAATGCGAAAGCAGGGATGTTTGTTACGCTTTCACGCGAAAACAACTCTAGCGACCATCATTAAACGAGTTACATTTTTTTTTGATGACGCAGTGGAATTCCTTTTCGGACCCTACCAGGGCCTTGGGTAGGCGCGCTGGCGTGTGTGTTGACTCGCATTGGGTGCATTGCCCCACTAAAACCGATGCGTGAGCCTTCAGCCGCTATTTGAGGGACCCGGATCGCAGGCAACGGGAAACCCTCAGTGTCAGACTGGTTCTGGCAAGACCTGATTCTCCATAAAAGGGGGCCCGGCTATCACTTGGTAGTCCCCACGACGTCGTGTCTTCAGCGGTGCTCGGGTTCCCATCCTGAGCCCGACACGAACATGAAACGAGGTACTAGAAGTATCATAGGATACCTAAAAGAAAGGATTTTTTTGTTAACTTGCTTTGATTTAAATGAAATCTTACAAAAATATAGTTTGCAGATGGGAACAACTAATATAATTTATACTCGTACTCCCACGTCCCACGGGAATACGGGAATGGGAATTAAGCGGTTGAAACCGCGGGGCGCTGCTAGTTATAAGTTCTACATGTGTAATCGTTGTGAGAGATGTCGGCAGGCTACGTAGTTTATGAGAATCATCTTTAAGTTTGAGATCATCATCAAGTTTGAATCAAAGTCATTAAAAAAATCTTAAAAAATGTTTTTTTTTTCTTAAACATTGTTGATGTCAAAAGTGTTGACTTCCAATCTAATCGATAATTATTTCTCCGTGATTATTAAAGTGTTTATAATTTTTACTATTAACATTTATAATAGGGAAAAGGAGGGCAACGCATCTGCATAATCTTTGGTTGTGTGGCGTCGATAGTTGCCAAAAGACTGACTGTTTGTTTGCCCATAAAAAATATTTATCCATGATTGTATAACGAATTTACTATGGACTTTTGTTTGTTTACCGTTTATATAAGATTCGATAACTAGCTCTCAATGCCATTAGTATAATACAGATGTTATTTACCATCGGGGACTACACGATCCGAAATGGAAAGCAAGTCGAATGGCTGTCATAAGCTGGACGTACAAATCGTTCACAATGCTCTCGCGAAACTTTGGAAACCCTTTTAGAAGTTTCCCTGCACTCAGCGCAATGTTGAGTCGCTTGTTTGAACTACGTCCAAAGACAAAAACATTACTTATACTTGAGATGATACGTATAATATCCTCAAGTATGGTATTATTTTGAATATACTATGTTGTCTCAGGATAGTGAGTGGGTAGCAAAAACTATTTTTATCATAAAGAGTTGTAGCACATAATTTCAATATAATATACTAGCTGTTGCCCGCAGCTTCGCCTGCGTTAACTAAGATTTACAACGGGATATTAGTAAGCAAAATACGTAACTTTTCTGGTTGATTTTTTACACCTTGTGTCCGAAAATCCCAAATATCTTACGGAACTTTTTTTCAGAATACCTAAAATTTAGCCTATGTTACTCGTGGATAATGTAGCTTTCAAATGGTGAAAGAATTTTTGAAATCGGTCCAGTACTTTTTGAGCCTACTCATTACAACCAAACAAACAAACAAACACAGTTTTCCTCTTTATAATATTAGTGTAGAATACATTTATTTAAATTGGGAATGGGATTCGAACCCTCTAATATTATAAATGTGTGAGCGTGGATGTTTGGTACGATTTCACACAAAAACTTCTAGACGAATCATCATTAATTTTGTACACATATTTTGGGAGGTACTAGAAGTAACATAGGATACTTTTTATTAAAATTTATGTACATTATTATATTATTAGTACCTATAACATAAAATTTAGAATAGTTAAGATATAGGGCAATTACATCAAGTATGTAACCGAATAGAGTACCTATTATTGCGAGCCATAAAAATGCGAAACTGGTGAGTGTTATTTACCACGGACGTAAAAGTAATTCAACCGACTAGCCGTCTGTGTGTAGGTCCAATCGGTCGATGTCAATTGTCATCCATTCATAGCCATCAGCCGGCCAATCAGAGCACAGAAGCGGTGCAGTGACGCAGCACAAATATGGCGGAATTTGCTTTTATACAAAACACATACCATTACCAAAGCTCTGTTTCGGTTATGTGCTTTGTGGCTGTCAATAATAATTATTTATAGTAAATACCCTCAGCGTAGCACAAACCATTTTTGGACTTTTTGAGGGGTAGAAGTTAGAACTCAAAACGTATTAAATTTAAGAGGATTTTTTTTTCAAATACAACAGGCATTTTCAAATACAATTCTAACAAGCAAATTCTTCAACTTAATAAATATATTCAGAAATGGAACACTATAAAACGTTATTTATGTATATAGTATTATGCCGACAATCAGACCGTCTCCGCTCGACATACGATATTGGGCACCGATTCCAACTTTCTCGATCCTACAGCATCTAAAGTTACTAAAGACAAGACTTTTCTTTCTAGAAAACTCGAAAATAGCTATTAATTTGTATTCTTTATATGATAAGCGATCAATTAAGATGTAGTATTTATAATATGGAAGTTATTATTGAAATTAATTAATTTTTAAATATGGTCTTAGTTTCAGGTGCATTAAGGAAATTAGAAAAACCCATTTCAAGGCAGCACGGGGGTCAAGATCGAACCCGGAGCCTCTCGCTCAAGAGGCCGAGCCTATATAAACGACTGGACCTTTTTTTTTTTTTTTTTTTTTTCGGTTGGATCTATGCTAATGGTCTTAGTGACCGTTATGCGTCATCGGAAATGGGATGATCCGGTTGGATCATCCTATGACGTTATAATTTGGGGGGTTTCCCCCCGCCATGTTCATGGCGTCGGGTTTGGGTAAACGACTGGACCATCGTTGTCGTTTATCTATAATTTGTGTTATATTACTACTCTCTCTCTCTCTATCTCTCTCTCTCTCTCTCCCTCTCTCACTCTCTCTCTCACACACACACACACACATTCAGTTTAATAGGTAAGCAAAGAAATTGACTCACAGAAACTACTATAGTCCATTTTTTTAGAAGTGACCAAACTAGTAAACAAACCCTGTTGATGCGTAATTTACGATTTTTCGGCTTTTATCACTCACTTTCACAACAAATTAGCTTACGGACATTTGTAACACTCCATTTACTACTTATTTCACTAAAAACAAATATCAATCTAGCATTAAAACACTTAAAATCTTATAAAATACGAATATCGCGTGCACAGATATTTAATAAATTTGAATGTGACATTTCATCTTACTTTTTTTAGAAGAGAAATAGGGATGGGTCATTTCATTTTTAGAGGTGATCGTGTATAAGTGAATGAACAAAATGAACAATAAAACAGGTCGTGTTCTGTAGTACAGATATTTTAAAATTCCATTAATTACAATTTATTGATAGTTTTTAAGACAATGTTACTATAATGCAATTTGTTACTAAGTCGTTCAATTTTATTTAAATGTTGCGAGCGAAAAATGCTTACAAAATATAACAAAATAAGGTCAATCTTTTACATAAAATTGTTTAGTTTTTATATTTTTATAATATGAATATTTTTGAATATCTCAGCTTAAACATTTAACGATGTTGACAGATAATATAAAAATATAGCACTGGCATGAAAGTTCACGATAGTTCACAGGAATTTTTTTTGTAACTTTAGGATGAGACTAAGGATGCGAAAAACAATGTTAGCAGACATTAATTGGTTTCGATGTTGGAGACAGAGCGCCGCTGGCGCAAGGTTTTTTAACCATAGTAAATACAAATAATATAATAGGGTTGACTTTTTTTTCTAGGCCAGGCCGCCTTATTGTATTCAAATATCAATAGTGAACACATAATGACATTTTACATATAAGCATCCAAAATAACTAGCGTCTCTTTTGTTTCCTTATCTTATAGAAATTGTGAAAGGCTTAAATTGCACGTGTTCCTAAAAAACATTATTCTTTCTTTTGTCTATTGTTAATCATTATATTTTTATAGGTGATTGTGTATTTGAGAGTGAGCAAAATGAACAATTAAATAGGCCGTGTTCTTTACACATATTTTAAAATTTCATAAATGCAATTTATTAATAGATAGAAGGTAAAAGATTAATAATTACGCACATCGGCAGCGCAGATGGATTTTTAGAATGAGCAGAGTGGATTTTTGAGGCCAAAAAACATGATGGGGATTACCACAGTGAAATGGATGTTCATTATTTTGAGAAGTGGTTTAATACTGTTTTAAATAAAGTGGAGCCTGGGTCAGTAATATTTTTAGACAATGCACCGTACCACTCAAGACATTCTGTCAAAGTGCCTAACATGAGTTGGCGGAAAGCAAACATACAAGCGTGGTTGCTAGAAAATAATATAAGTTACCATGAAACTGAAATAAAAGCTGAACTCTTAACAAAATTTAATAAGCACGATTATGACAAAAAAATATTGACGAAATGGCAGCCCAAAATAATAAAATTGTCTTACGTCTTCCGCCCTACTATTGCGAATTAAACGCCATAAAATTAATATAAAGTTTAACTCAAATAAGTGCGGTGTCATGGAGGAACAGTATTGAACATGTAATAAAAGAAGAAGATAAAATGATGCAGCTTGACGGAATTATAGATGCCGCATGAATTATAGATGATGCTGCTTCATAAATAAATCAGTTATAATAGTTTATTTATCTATTCCAGTCGAAGAGCAACTTATTTCTATTATTATTATATAATTTTGTACTTCTACTAATTCTTAAAAAATATTATAAGTTAATAATAATATAATTAAAAATATTATAAGTTAATAATATAGTGTCGTTGAAATATTAGAATATAAAATTAATTATACTTTTGTCTATGGCTTATTATTTTTATTCATTAATTTGCTCTTTGTGTCACTTCACTAAGCTACACTATTACTCTATTTGTCTATGGCCGGAAGTACGCCATATTTGTTTACACTTTTGGTCACTTCTATAAAAATGGACTATAGCTCAGCACATTCGGACAAAACTATGCCTCAATGATTCGCTGTAAAGTGAGAATTGGACTATCGTGTTCTCTAGGAGTATCGCTCGTTTCCCATCGACTTCTCGCGTTACACATATCAAATCTAGCTTTCTAGTGAAAATAGAGCGTTTGCGGTGGCTTGTCCAACGCACCGGAAGACTATCGTACGGATAGCAAAATTTAACAAGCCTCCGTTTCTCTATACTCGTAGTCTACAGAAGGATTTAAAGGCTAATATGTGATTACATGGTTTTTTGTTTGTTTTGGTTTTTTGAGGCTTTGGCTAATAAAAAGTTATATGATAAATATATTTTTTTTAATTTATGTGGTTCTTTTTAACATACTTTTGATTCGTATACTTTACATTAAAACTATATAATTAATGGCCCAAATAAAAAACAAGCCATTAAGGTAAAATTCTGTCTGTCAGCTTCAACGTACGACTGGACGCCTGCCAGATGTGAAACATCGAAATAATGTTGTACAAGTTACTAAAATAACAGATTACAAGAGAAACTTAATACTGCATGATGTACAATTATTACAGTTTTTTCTTTAGAATATAATGTCTGTAATTATTAATTATTATAATCAACGTTGCCACTGTTACAATATTTGACGATGCGTCGCCACGGTATGCGTCGCCACACCAATAATAACAATAGTTTTTAGATGACCTTTCGGGGTCTTAACACTATTCTGCTGACGGTATTCTTAATATGAAGGATTTGACGCCGCCTGTAACACATTCTGACAAATAATTTATGTGAAACGCCACGCCCAGCATTTTGGTGAGTTTATCTGATCACATTGTTGTCCGTGGGTTTTTAGAAAAACCGGCGCACTTTTTAATCGGACTTGATTATAGTATAAGTCATGGTAAGCCGTCATATATCTTAACTGCCTGGTGCCACGTAATGAGCTTATTGAATGGAAATAGTTTCAGTTACCTTAAAATTTAGTTTTGTTGTACCTTACATGTTAGTTTTTTGGAATATCTTGGCATCGTGTAGACAACTATTGAAAAGTTATAGTTTTACAAATAATGGACGAAAGCAGAGACAGTATAGTTTATGTATATATATATATATATATATATATATATATATTATTTATTAGAATTACGGAAAATTGTATGTGTACTTCATTTAAAGAAATTCGTTACATAACTACCGAATTTAGAAGAGCTAGTTTACTTTAGTGATGATGGTAAACGCAACTGTAGTTTTACACTAATATTAAATAAAAAAGATATAATAGTAATGTCTATGTACCTATTCTTTTACACGCCAAACTGGTCACGTGGTAGTTCTCTAAGAACTTGTGCTATCAGACAACGGCAATATACTAAATACTCTAATTAATACCTACTATATTGTATTTATGATGTTTATATAATATATAATAAAAAAAATAGGATTTCGAACCTCTGGCTTGAAGACACAAAGGTTGATATAAAACAATAAATAGTGTTCAAGAAATTATTATACCTAATTCATAAAGTTATGCTAATACTTATTACCTATAAATGAGATAATCTTTATGAGTTTGGTTGTAGGAAATACGTCTTCTTCAAACCTTTTTGATTATTATTCGATTTTTTTTCAATAGTACAGTTCTCGGCGTTATCGGGGTGTAGTACGCTAACAGTTTTAATACAAGACTTTAATATGTGCGCCTGTCCTCAGTTTCGAGCAATGTACATTTATGGGAATGGCTGAAACCATTTTGTGACACACTTATTCTCAGTGTACGGGTAATGGCTGTCCATAGGATTAGTAGAAGCTTACTCGTAGTGGTCAACATAAAATTATTATAACAAACAAAAGACTGAGGCTTTCAATCTAGATATTGGCATCATCATCATCAGTCTTTATCCGCCCGCAGCTGAACATACCTCGACGTGATGACGACTGATCCCCGACCCTCGCATACACCACATAAGATATGTAATGATATATGACTTTCATGGCCTAAAAAGTAAAGTATCAACCCCTTTATGTCCCACTGGGCACGGGCCTCCACCTCGAAATCAGACGAGGAGGGTAATGGGCCACCGCGTTCACCGCTCTGGCCCAGTGCGGGTTGGTGAACTTCACATATCTTCAAAGACTTTTAATCTCATCAGCATGGCCTAAGCATAATATGAATTATAAGTCCTGGGTTTACTCCTTTATGCTTATGAGCATCGTTTATTTATTCCCATTCTCTTGCATTCTCTTTACCCATCAACTAGTTAATAGTGAAAAAGTCTAATATGAACGTATTTAAATTTAGATTTATTGCATTTAAATTTAGAATATTGTTATAACAATTGTAATGTGTGAGGTCTGTTCTAGGAGGAAAGTAGGCTAGACTAGGTACGGGGGTAAAATTACCTGACGCAGTACTAATGGGCTGAGGTAAAGTAGTGAAAGGTCCACCGATTGACCCTAGGTTATTCAACACCATACCTCATGTTTAATAGAAATTACACCATGTACTTACACATTTTGTCGGTTGTGGTTTATTAATTTTATATCATTTCGTTTATGTATTTGCAATTAAAGGGAAAGCAATGGTTTCTGGGATATTTTTGAACGGGCAAATATTTACGAATAGGGCCTTGATTGTTTTTAAGGCTCAGAACAAATCATCTGTGTAACCTAAGTGATATGTTGACAATTCTGATGATGATGATGATTAAGATGTACTCAATTCATATTTTAGAATTGACGAGATGCTAACCAGCGTGCAATATTGCAAACATGGGTGAAAGGTTTAAAGAATACAGACTACAAATCTATTTCATCGAATAAGACACTCATGCATTTGAACGAGCAAAGAAATAAAGATAAGGACAATTCAGTAGGAAAGCTTTTCTTGTTTCTATAATTAAAAAAATACGGGATTTCATGTGCTTGCAGGTCAAGGAGCTTTAAAAAACGAATAAGGCTGTTAAAGGAAATTCGGTTTTAAAATTAATTTACGAACAGTTTAACAGCAGTTTTTAACTCGGTAGTTTCGAGTAACTTTATACTTATTTTAATTATTATGTATGTAGAGCTAAATATTTCATAATAGTTTTAGAGAGGCTTTGCATTGAGATTTTGATGGCCAGAATTAATATATTATCATAGTTTTCAAATTTCCAGTATTAATATGAGCTGATGTTTATAAGTACTTTTTGAGTTAATTCCAATAAAGGTTTGTCAGCCTCCAGGTTTTGAACTTAAAGACTGGAAGTCCAGAAAGAAATTTAGAGTATTTGGTGCACAGGAAAGAAAAGAAAGCTTAAATAGATAAAGGATATATTACACGAGATTCGGATTAATTTAAGACTTACAAAGTGTAATATGGCCAAAAGATTTCTAGGTAATAAATCAAATTGTACTACGCTGTGGAATATTAATATTTAATATTATTATTATTCATTTTATAGGAAGGTGGATCAGCCATCTTCACGATCGTTGAAAGGGTTTATTTCCAGCAGACACTAAGCAGCATAAAAATACATTAAAGTAAATTTTATAGTGACTTATACCCATAAGCTACATACAAATTTACTAAAATTAGACGTCCACTTGGCACTTCGCTGTGTAAAAACACATTTATTTTTAAAACATGAATTAAAGTAAACTGACTCATGGCTGATAGTTTATAACTAATGTGTTAAATTAAACCAAAAAAAAAAATGAATTGAAGCAATGGAATTATTTGAATTGCATAACATAAATGCGGCACGGACCGCGTAGGCAGCGGCCAGCGCTACAATGTAATACGGTTTCAGTACCCATTTGCGCATTACCGCTGATTTTAGTGTTCATTAAAAAGACTTATCGTCCATAATATTATGCCGCATGAGATATTCAAAACATTAAACAGTTTAATACTGCGCTTTGGTCGGATTAAGTTTTATAAAAAGTAAAAAATGACGCAATTATTTTTAGTAAATTCTTTTTGCCCAATGAATGTGCAAAGCTTGTCAAAAGGTATTTAAATAGATAAGATTGCTGAAACTTATCTTTTTTGATTGAAAGATGTTTTTTTGTTGAAAGGATAAGATTCGTTTACTAGATATTACCATTATTTATATTAGGGCCTGTTTCACAATCTCCCGTTAAGTTCCCTATAGGCTATAGGGAACATATTTGACAGATAGAGTATGGAGTATCTGTCAAACATCTGTCAAATATGTTGCCTATAGCCTATAGGGAACTTAACGGGAGATTGTGAAACAGGCCCTTAGTGTTTTACCCCTCCGAAACGGCTTAGCCGATTTTGTTGAAATTTAATATGTATATTCAGTAGGCTTATTAATCGGTTTATAACTAATTTTTATACTCTAAGTGTTTCTTAAGTGGGTGTTAAGCTCATCCCATATTATTTTCATTTTCCGACAAAGTTTTTTTATTCGTACTCTTCTACTATCAACTCCACTTTATAAAAGCGATATTAGTTCTTTGGCAGAACTAAGTCTGTCGGGGCTGCCAGTATTGTTATAAATTTCATAGTTTTATGTAGTTAGACCATGAAGAAGACATTTTTTGTTGGTTAAAATTATGATGGCTATTGTGAAATGACCACATAATCTTCATTTCGTCAAGACAAAATAATCTATGCAAGAGTCATGATCGCAAAGGAGTCAGAGGTCGAAAGCCGACTGTAATTTGTCGAAGTTGAATATAATTTCTCTTTTATAAAATAATAATCATTATCCCTTTTCAATTATAATGTTAATGTATTAGTATCGTGATTAGAAATAAATTGAAATAAGCTCCAGAAAGCTTACGCAAATAATGTTTCGGACTGTACGTTTAATATGCTATAAATGACAACTTATTTTATTAGACTATTTTAGGAGCACTTAAGGCTATTGTTAAAGAATATACAGCTTCATAAATAACATCTAATTGTGCAGTTAAGACACGCAATACGCATGAGACAATCCAAAATGGCGACATATTTAACGTCCAGATTATATTATTTACGTAATTTTATATGCAATTTAGTTTTGAATTTACGCGTTTATATTATTTAGTATATTTACACTCGATTGCTTCCTTAAATATTTTGTGCGTAATAATAGTTTACGGTGGCTTGTTTATGGTGTATAAATAATAAAGGTATGTTTCAATTGTTCTTAGTTTGAAATTAATCTAGGTCATAGTACAATAAAGTCATTAGTCATTTATATAATAATAATATCTATGGACGCTTTTACACCACGTCAATCTGGTCCCGTGGTGAGTTTGCGAAAAACTTGTGTTACGGGTACCAGACAACTGAAATGCATATATATTTAATACTTTTTATATTAATATATAATTATACATATATTTAAGATTATGATACATATTATATTACTAACACAAATTTAATACACATCCATGACCCAGGAACACAGAAAACTTTTTGTTCCCTGGCGAGATTCGAACCCGCTTGAGCGCCAACGCGCTAACCACTGAGCCACAGAGGTCGTCAATATTAATCCGTTGTCTATATATCTAAGCCTATATATTTTAGCCTACAAACTCTGCGATGTAAACGTCCGCTTGGCCGCGTGACGAGAGGGACACCGTGATGTCCCCAGCATATGAGAATACGAGAGCTAGCGAGATGGTAGCGAACTGGGGACACGTCCCCAATAAAGTCGGCACAAAAAATCTTTAAGGACTGTTCTCCTATGTACGTCTGAATTCTTTGTCTCAGGACAGGAAATAAACTAGTTAATGAAACTAGGTAAATTAGTTTATGTCCATATTCAAAAAACTTAATAAGCCGCGATGAAATTTATAAAAGTTGTTTCATTCGCGTAAACATTAGAAAACGTAAAAAAATTGGTTCGGAATTTAAAGATGTATTTTCTATAGGAGGGCGCGTTTCGATGTCGGCACACAAAGATTAATTGAGAGATAGCGCGGTGACACAATAGTGTTTGTTACGTGAAACATATTGTTATTGTATGTATCTGATAGCTGCTACAAATATAATGAACTGTTACGTCACCTTGATAACGATGTAACTGACGCTGTTTCAGTTTCAAAACTACGCCAAGGTATCTACAACTACTACTGCTAACTACAACAACCACTACTTCTGTCTACGAAGTCTTTTGAAGCTCGTTTGTGTTTGGTATTTGGTAAAATTGGCCCAATAACAATAACGAATTACTGTTGCAAAAAGCAAAAAAGTAGCAAATACGCTCGCAGCGCAGAGATTGTGGACTAAATTATAAATTTCTTCTGTACTTATATTAATCAATGCAATTTTATTACTTGAACTTTTTTAAGAATTTCGGGAAATTCTGATGAGGCTAACATGCTATGCTATGCTATTTTATTATGTTTAAATATAAAAATTTGTACCATCATTAGACGTAATTTATTAATGTCTGAAAATGTATTTAAAAATAAATGATTTAACAATAAGAAAATAAAAGTTCTTATTTCTTACATAAAAATATAAGTTCTTCTTATTTTTGAAATTATTAAAAAAAACTTATTTTTTTAATACCAAATACAGCCACGTCTAATGATTTCTTTTGAGTACCTTTTAGGTTCTTTTTTTAGATTACCTATAGTAGTAACTAGTAGTTGATTGACTGTCATGACGTTCGGGGGGCCTGTACGTGTGGACGTGAAGGGCTGATGATGACAGTATGGATAGACACCAGTCGATATGATACTGGTCTATTATGTCAGCGTAGACACGTCCACTTTTCCAGCCCATTGACTCTAATACTAATCTTTCAAAGTGTGGTGTTAAGTTGAACCGGCGAAATTGCTGTTATGAAATGGTAGCTAAATGTCAAATCTAAAGACATGCAACGGAGTGGATGCACAAAGTTCGAATGACCGAATAAAAGTAAGCGCCAACTATTCGAAAGCGTTACATAAGTTTCGCATGAGTCCCATTAAAATGAAATATGCGGCTGTCTCCGCTGATGGCTGTTCTGAACGGCCGCATTAATACACTTCAAATATATTTGTCACTAAACAGGTCGATCATGTTAGTATTTGTTTCAGTCGTGTATTGCTGAGAGTCATTTATCAATCGTCCTTGAATTCTTTTGCAATGTCGTGCTATCATAGAGAGTAGAGACCAAGTAGAGATCAAAAAAGAGTGATGTCATAAATATGTTTGGATTCATTTTGGTCAGAAACCATTACGATGGTATACGTTGAGTAAGTATTTTCGGAATTGTATACATATGTGTAAGTAGCGTTTTGGTCATCCGAATTATTACCTCGTTCTAGCGATTAATAATGTCGCAACTGCCAACTATCTTCAACATCATACTTAAAACCTTATCATCTTAATTAATAACTTGCAACTTTTTACATAGAGCATTGATTACCGATACGGCTTATGAACCATCAAGAAAAGCGCATACTAATATTTGAAAGACAAAGACCTGATAACACTTTGGTGCTACACAAAAGTATCATCAGGTCTTGGGTCCGGTATGGATATCGCTTACACTTATTACCAAGTGACTTTGAATTACAAGTGACATGAATTTAATGTGGGTCGACAGTTTATTGTCTATGTTTGTTTTATAACCATAATTGAAAATAATTATATCTTGAGACGTATCACTTGTTCGGAATTACGTGTGCCGCGGTATGGGAAAGGTAAGGTCAGAATAGGGTTACTAGTTTTTGGAAAAAGTAACGTTTGCAATACTACTTAATAATAAAAATATATAATGTATTTGCAAAATAAATTTTGAATTACTTTTATTGCCTCAAAAAAAAATATTTTTACACGTTTACAATTTTGATTGGATAGGTATAAAAATTTCAAAGCTAAGTTGGGCTGCAAAAATAGTTTTTTTTATAATTTTTTTGTATTTTAGATGGTTCCAAAATTATAACTAGATATTCACTAGGTATTTAGAGAATAGTTACCATGATAAAAATATAGTATCTTGTCTATGGTATTGGAATATCAAACGACACGAGAAATCCGTTTAAAGGACCTAGTATAAAAATATTAGTCAGAACATTTAAATATAATCTTCAGGATGGTGTAGAAAGGCCACAAATCCAAGTTACTTTTCTGTTTTCAATAAAAGTAAGTAAAGTAAGCAATTAACAAAAATTAACCAAGAATTAAGTAAGGTGAGCTGGACTGGTGGCAACCCTGGGTCAGAGGAAGTGCGAATGAAACTCAATCCGCGGCGATATGATCTTCGTTACGTGTCGTTACGTCACGGAATTGGGGCCTAATTGGGTTAGCTAATTAACTTAACATTTGTTATGCTAATCTTATTCTTACCTGAACTGGGTAAGCTCCCACAGCTTAGATCTGTACATCTAAATCGCTTTGGGACTTTTGTTTGTAGCTTACCTAATAGTAATCACGAGGTGGCGAAGCAAAAATAAAATTGTATGTTGACTGCATCAAGACTGACCTTGCTTGCTTCATAATCATCAGCAGCCCTTATCCGTCCACTGCTGAACATCGGCCTCTCTCAATGAACGCCAAAACGATCGATCCCTTGCTACTCGCATCCAACGGGGGCCTGCCACTGCACGGAGATCGTCTTCCTATCTGGTTAATGGTCGACCAACACTTGCTTACTTGCTTAGTAAAATTAAAAAATTATGAATAGTGAAACACAGAGCCCCCTTTTATGAGTCGGCTAAAGATAAGATTTACTATGTAAGACTGGTCACAATCAGAGGAACGGATGTCCGATGGGGCAATTAGGTTCAAGATTGTAGACCGCGCTCAGGTAGGCGAAGTGTTGATCAATCTTCTCCTTTATCTGTTCCAACTTCCATGTAAATTCTCCTCGGTCTACCTCTTCCTCTCTCTTCCTCAATCCTTCCTTCTATGATAATTTTTATAAATGAGTCATGACGTTTCAGGTGACTATATATTGCCTCTTCGGTTTTCTATGGTTTTAATACCGTTCTAAATACAAACTTTAAAAATTACACATATTTGTTGAAATTTAAACGTCGTATCACCCCAAAAGTTCGAGAATTCTTTTGTTGCATCACTTACAAAGGTTGAGCGAATTAAAATCAGTTTAGTGTGACGATGATAAATTAGTACAAATGACTGATATATCATTTTTATTTCATCGTAAGGATATCATTTGGTCTGACAAATGAAACGTATTAAATAACTGTTCAATGAATACAAATTACCTACATTATTACGTAATGTTTTCATTATTTGTATTACAATACTACCTGGTGCTCACGGCTTCGCCTGCTGTAGCTCTTAAAAGTAGCTTATGTTTTGTTGGAATGAGATTTAAATAAAATAATATTAGCCCTTAGAATACCACCACCCCCTTTCCTCTTGTGGGTGTCGTAAAAGCCGACTAAGGGATTACAGCCTTTTAAGAATTGCATCCTCAGTTTCTTGTCAATCGTACTGTCCCTACGGTCCATTGACACGGGGGAACTGAGGACAAGAGAGTGGGCTTGCGTTTGCGCATTCGCTTGTCCACTATAATCAAAATCATGCGCGGATGACCCTTGTTATTGTTATGGATTTCGAACTCAAAAGCCGTGGTGACTGGTGGTGGGATTGGCGGCACGTTGGCGGCCAGACGAAAGTGGTCGCTCTTGGACTCGAATGAGGGGGGAGGCCGAGTTCGGCAGTTATTTGTCGGATACGACTAGGAAGACATTAAAATGCAAAAACTCATAATAATATTGAAATTATAACAAGATATCATCGTAATTATGAATTACTACATAGTAAGGCCGATGTATTCCCGAAGGAACATGAATTTTTGGGGATAAAATGTAGCCTGTGATCAAATCCATCACGGTAAAGCCATCAACATTTCAAATATCAGCCAAATCAATATCACTGTTTTATCGTAAACCGAAAAAATAAGATTAAGATTAAGAAAGAAATTATGAAAGAGCGTGTTATTGATGGCGGCTTTGGTTATTAATTATTGCTTCAAAATCGTAATCAGTTAAAATTGTGTATATTTTCTTTGTCTACATATTATAATAAGTTTAAAAGGGTATAGGTATCAATCCATAATATGTACCACTGCTGGGCATAGGTTTCCTCCCTGAAATCAGGCGAGGAGGATTAATGGGCCATAGTTCACGGGTGCGCTAGCCCAATGCGGTGGTGAACTTCCCATACCCCCCCGGGACCATGTCACTCACATAAGTATATTGTAATACTATGTACTTATAAAATCACGGTGTCTGTGGCTCTACTCATTCAATTTAGTTCAGAGTGCTGAATGTCTATTATCTTAGTCTCTGATGCCTTAAAAGACATGAGACAAAGTTTCAAAAATAAACTCGTAGTTGTATTTGTTATAAACTATATTTCTTGGCAAGCACCAAACCCACGACCTCTCCATATAGTTTAACAATACGCAAGGGTTTTTTCCACGTGTAGGCTTATAAGCTAATATTGCTAAAACAACATGTTGCTGAAATGTGATAATATACGCCTCTACGTTGTTTAATAGAAATTTAGCAATACGCTAAAAGTTTGATGATTAAATTTTTTAAGTGAAGACTCCTTTAGCCGCATTGAGCGCTTTTTGGTAGGTGAAAATCCTAAAAATATACGTCCGCGTCACCGACATGCTAATATGACAGTATAACGTCATGAATTTTAAAATTGTTAGTATTGTCCGCGCCACTTAGGAAGTCCTGCGGCTAATGCCCGAACTAAATTTGACAAGATTGACATCTTGACATCTGTCTGGAGTAAGAAGTTGTGATATTTTAAATTGTTTTACGTGAAATATGGAGCATAAAATATAAAGTAAGGTGTTAAAAGTGAAGGCCGTATAATGATCATTAAAGTGAAATAATTTTGTGAATTAGAAAGTAAAAATAAACAACAATTAACCCCGTTGAATAATATGTTTATAAATGTCACTGCCATGACAGGTAAATTTTAGTCACTCATTTTTGCCTAATTTATGGTTAAAATATTATCATTAACTCTATAGTCTATACCTACATTTATCTTATGATATTTTATATGAATATAAATACAAAGTAAAAGAATTAAAACCTTGCTCAGATGAATTATATTTTCAGGTGTTTCTGTAAAAAAGGTCGAATAACAATGGCAGCAATTACTTCTGAGAAAATTGTCACCCCTGGCAAAAGCCGAACACACCCGAAGAAGCTTGTTTTAGATGAATTCTACTAATTGGTTATACGTAAAAAATACAACGAAATATTTACAAAAATATGTTTTATTTTACTAAACCTGGTAGGGAGATTTTTATTTTGCTGCTATAACTATTTTTGTCATTATTATCATGATCAGCCTTTATCAATCCACTACTGACCATAGGCCCTATAATTTTTTTTTATTATACTAGACTTGGTGGAAAATCACACTAGAAATTGGCAACATTGAGTTATGAGGCCGCAGCGCCGCGTCTATCGGACTTCTTAAGTGGCGCGGACTCTACTAAAATTTCATGTCTCAATTACGAGTATAAGTTATAAGTTTTCATTTCAATTGGCAATGATTCCTATGACTGCCATCTTTTCTTGTGTTTTTCATTCAATTAGCTAATTATTATTATTATTATTAAAAATTTAATTGAGAGCTACAAATACATACGACTTTTATAACAATAAAGATAGTAGACCACATCTGTTATGTTGTATTCAATATGTAATAGTATTTAAAATCTGCAAAGTAGTTTTAATCATGTTCATCATTATCAACGAATTACTGCTAGTGGCCTCATTCAATGTAGTATCTATACAAATTATATAAACAAATTATCCCATCCGGTATTCAAAATATAGATTGAAATGTGATTTTGTTTGACGAGTGGTCCGTATCGTTTTTCTCGTCGATCTCAATCAGGTATCGCCATCCGTCGGATATTGAGTGAAATTAAGGAGCGAGCAATTAGAGAAGAAATCATTACATTATGAGTGGCACTGTAATTATGTTGCTCATAATCAAGCTATATTAAGCGTGAGTTAAAGAAAGTAAAAAAGAGACAAAGTTTTGTTAAACAAATAATAAAATTATAGCATCTATTAAGCAGTTTTTATATGTAAAAAAGATTCACATAAATTGAGGTCCATCTCCCTAAAGTCAGTTAAAGTCAAAGTCAATTTTTTTTATTCAGAATAGTACCATCAAAGTATCTTTTTGAATGTCAATTGAGTCTACTACCGGTTCCAAGCCCATTGAGAAGAACCAGCTAAACAACCTCAGTGGAACTAAGCTTTTCAAATATTATGGGACATACAACTGTTTCTTTGTATTTTTAATGTTTTGATAAGTAGAAGAGCGTAGTCAGAGAGTAAAGACTTAAAACAGATTATATTAATAATTTGTATTAAGTAAAGGAAAAGTGAATGGGTAAAGCTAGTCGATACTAATATTATAAAGAGGTGACTTTGCAACTTTGGATGTATGAAGACTGAGATGAGATGAACTTTGGATGTATAGACATTTCTTATCCAAAAACCCGAAAAATCTTTTTAAATTTCCTACTACATACATACACATTGGCTACAACAATTCATTGTTATCATTCATAATTTTCATAGAAATATTAAGAACTTATTTCATATAATATCTGTGATAATAAATTCCTCACAGGATGTGAATCTAAGGAGTGAACGTGGGTCTCAGAGTGTGCATCCTACTAATATTATAAATGCGACAGTTTGTGAGTATGGATGTTTGTTACTCTTTCACGTAGAAACTACTGAACGGATTTTAATGAAACTTTACAATGACATAGCTTACACATCAGAATAACAGATAGGCTATAAATTATCACCGTACTCCCACGGGAATTGGAAGTACGCGGGTGAAACCGCGGGGCGCTACTAGTAATATAATAATGGCAATTGCAAATGGCAATCTGTTGTCTATGATTCGACGATAATGACCATAGTCCATAGACCAATAATGATGATCACACATGAATGTCGTGTCTGAGTTTAACAAATTCTCCAAATAGTTTAAATATTAACGTATTATATTATAATAGCGACAAATAGGTATAAATAATTTGTAACGGAACGAAACATTTATAAAAATTCACTTCCAAATTATCATAATTTCTTTTAATTTCGTGGGACGGGATATATTAGATGAATTAAAAATCTTCCGCTAGTGACTGTCGTTTACTATTGAGTTCCCACGTAGTATTCTCTAATGACTTATGAAGTTATTGACCACTAGACTGAGAAACGAGTAAGTAAAAGACCTTAACTGTCCACAATCAGTTCAAAATCCGCGTCTAATTCTCTTTTTCTGCCTAGCCTTTTCTCAACTATATGATGATGATACGACTATCAAAAGAACTACGAATTACAGCCGGAACCAACGGCTTAACGAATTTTCCGGGGCACGGAAGGGTTTCGGTATGTAAAGATGGCCGCCTATCTACGGACCAGCCCCGGCAAGACTAAGTTAACCTGATTGATGGATCGACCAGTGCGGCTGAAGAAACATTAAATTTCAAAATAGTACTAACAAAGTAGCTTTCATAACTTCCTTGAATCTACCACCGATTCCAAGGCGAGCCCTTTGTGAATAATCGCGAAAATAATCACTATGTTTGTTCCAACTTCTTCTCTCATAACTGTTATAACTAAGCTTTACCTCACTACAATACGGTTTTTGGAAACAGATGGAATATAATATGAAGGTGTGCGTGTATGGAGGCTTTTGTGGTCGCGTGCGGATACCACTTTACCTGAATACCAGCGAGAAATCAATGAGATCTTCGGCCTCTTGAATCCAGGTTAACATAAGAAAACTATTAAATTGAAGGTGAAAATAAATTGTCTATAACTTTCATGGCTGTGATAGTCGAATGACCGCGTGGTGTGTTAAAATAGCCATTATCGTTTTGTGATCTTCATCATTATCAATCTTCTTCCGTTTGCTGAAGATTTATTTCAATCGCCAATACCTTTACTTTACCATTCGCATTAAATTGGAATAGCTTTTTTTTGAACGCTTACCGTCAGATGAATCGACTGTCCGTTGCCCTCTTTTGTATAAGAAAAAAGTATAAGTATAAGTAATAATATAATAGTTGTCTGCTGATATGAAACGAAAAATTTTTTGAGTTCTATAATTCAGGTAACAAAAATTAAAAAAAAAAGTTCTTTAAAATTAATGTGGCCTGAAGGAGGTCGAAAGCCGTACATGATAAAGACTTTTAGCAAGGACCAACAAGTCTAATGTTCCTATATTCATCGGCAACACATTTTCAAACTAATTTCATACTTTATTATAAAGCCAATAAAAATAATAGCCAAGCCAAATAAAAAAGATGATAATAAAGAAACCTCGTAAGAAAATGTCGACGGACGAGAGATGAAACCGTGCGAAAGCTATGATATGTGGAACTAATTCTCATCTTACCCATCAGCCCATGATAAAAACAGATGAGTTTTATATTCAAATTTAATATATTACTAGTTGTATAATGTTTGATGGGAAATTGTAGGCAATTGTATAACTGCACCGATAAAATTGTATTCATCCTTTCTACTAATACTATAAACGCGAAAAGTTGAAAGTATGGATGTTTGTTACTCTTTCTCGAAAAACTTCTGAATGGATTTTAATGAAACTTTACAATAATATAGCATACAAATCAGA
Organism: Lycaena phlaeas; assembly: GCA_905333005.2. Taxonomy (NCBI): domain Eukaryota; kingdom Metazoa; phylum Arthropoda; class Insecta; order Lepidoptera; family Lycaenidae; genus Lycaena; species Lycaena phlaeas. The sequence continues at coordinate 15,070,594 of HG995173.1, forward strand.
ATAATACTTAGGCTATCATTCATCACCGTACTCCCACGGAAATTGGAAGTACGCGGGTGAAACCGCGGGGCGCTACTACTAATTCATGAAGTTTTATTAGAAGTAGATTAATAAGAAAAAAATAAGTAAGTATTAATAGAACAATTTTCTTTAATTTATTATCGGGAGATGCGGCTGTGAATTTAAGTAAATCAGGCGAACCTGGCTTAGTCAAAACGCCATTACGAAAACGACAGCGACGATCGTTCGTTCGTTCGAAGTTGTGATTGGCTAAATTACGTCGATGATCGCTCGATCATTCAATCGACTTCGCTGTCGTTTTCGTAATGGCGTTTTGATTAAGCCCCCTGAAACAGCATATAATAATGAAAATAATAGTAGGTATTATCAAAGGTATTATAATGAAACAACTTTTGGGGATTTTATTTTTTATTTGCAGTTTATTAAGTTTTTTACATGCCCAACGTTTCGAATACTTTACAGGAATCATTGTCAGGCTGCCCTGACTTAAAACCCTTAAAAGTTATTTTATTATAATGAGTGAAATTCGCGTTGTCGTTGTCGTTTAATGTTTATTATAAAAAATAATTTACTTCACACTGGCGTTCATTGTAAAAGGTCTACGACCAGTTTTGAAAGGCTGCTGATGCTGATGATGATATTTCTCTCTCTCTCTTTATCTCTCTCTCTTTCAATCCTTTCAAATAAAACTGTTAACACCCCCATAATCCATGTTCCCATGTTATAATCAATTATATAATAGTAATTTTTGTCATTATGTAAATTCAATAATGATCATGTAGGAAATGAAATAATTAAAATAGTTAATGAAATATAATTTGAGTAACGAGATCTGTCGTTCGTTAATATAGACCTAGAACGGGTTCAATTAATTTAAACTACACACGGCTGAAGCGGACCAAGAGCAAAGATCGACTCAATGGAATGAATTAAACTACCTAAAAATATTGTTTTAAACTTGTTTTATTATAGAAAAAGAACGTTTATTATAACTGTGGACTAAGATATCCCTTTGATTACTAAATAAATGGGACGACGATATCTGTGCCATCCACACATTAGTCTTAGTTGGGTTAGCGGCCTGCCACTGGTGAAAAATTTACTCAAATCGATCCAGTAGTTTCGAAGTCTAGGCATGGCGGTAGAGTCGTGACGTTTATTGTAGTCTTGACATTGGCATTGCTCAATAAACTAATAATAATGACGACAATACCTAACTAAACATAGGTATTACATCCGCATATGTGGAAGAAGTGTTCGCTGAACTGCCCGTCCGTATGTCCCTGTAGCTTGTGTCTTGCGGCCGCAAATATAAAATCAGACACGCATTTGTCATGTACGCCTTTATCTATGAAAGTGCGATCTTGTCGCATGTAACGCTGCAGTAACATGGCCTATCTCATAATATTTATAATCACGAATGACACAAAGATATAGTTAGGCACATATGTTTGTGACGACCTCTGTGGCTCAATGGTTAGCGCGTTGGCGCTCAAGCCCGAAATACCAGAACGGGTACGAAATACAAGGGAACAAAAAGTTTCTGTGTTCCAGGGTCATGGATGTATATTAAATATGTGTATTGTATAATAAATATCTTAAATATACGTATTAAAAATGTATTTCCATTGTATGGTACCTACCCGTAACACAAGTCTCTTCGGAAACTTACCACGGGACCAGATTGACGTGATGTAAAAGCGTCAATAGATATTATTATAATTATTAGTTCCGTTTGCGATCAATTGAAAACTATGTTTTATGAGCGACGCTGACCATTTATATTGGCCACATACGTCTGCTAGTTTGTTTCATCATCATCATCATCAGCCTTTATCCGTCCGCTGCTGAACATAGGCCTCCCTCAATGAATGTATGAGAGCCGAATATCCCTTGCTACTCGCATCCAATACAAAGTTCTAATTTATTTATACAAATAATATTTAAAAAAAACATTTTCACTTTGATATTAAATCAAAATATGAACTTCTTACTTACTAGCCTTCTTGCCTCTCGTGCCAAGGGTATACGATATTTATAGGTGCATAATATTTCCACTTCGTAACAAGCACTTTGTGCTTGCTAAGAAATATTTATAAAGATGGTTATATAAAAATAAGCTTTCATAAACGTTAATAGGGCGATCGAAGCTAGCTCTTTAGAATATTCTTGTAAATAAAGATTTTATTATTTATTTATTTATAATATTTCACAACCTGCACATTATTGTGGTACATTTTACACAAAAAACCTATTACATCTGAAACTAAGTAGATTTAAAATTAAAGATAATGATTTAGATTCATGTCTAAATCTAGCAATAAAAATATATTTCTTAATAGAAAATTTGAATGAACTCAGGAGTTCATGAAATTTAATATGCTACCGACGTCAAAATACACTATTAACCCCATCTGTGTATCAATTTGTAAAAACAATCAGCGTTACTGACACAAGTGGAAGGAATAAAAATAGAATTTATAAAGAAAACTGAACGGATAAAGGCTGATGATGACTATGATGATGAAATAAAAAAAATTGCCTTAGACTTCTATTATGAATTATGAAATGTAATAAGATTGAAGATGTGCAAAAACACTACACGCATCGTATCTGAATCGCTCGCTGGTAGAGAAAACACAGTCCTTATCAAAATCAAAAAGATTAAAAAAAATGACTATCAAAATACCTCTCACTTTCGTAAACTAGTTAGCTAAATAGTCGTTAAACTCATTGGACCTTTAAGGTAACGTTATTTTTATTATCGTGGGAATCGGCGCTTGCTCATCATTACTTCATGGGTTCTGGTATTCTCTAAGGCAGGGTTTCTCAAAGTACGCGAACCCCGAGGGGTTCGCCAGTCGGCGGCAGGGGATTCGCGACAAGATTTACGTAACGGTGACTTGATAACTGACACTCTCACGCAAAGCGGTTGATACCCAGTCAGAATTAAGGTTATTTTATGTTATAAGGCCATTTGCGACAAGAACCAGCACACCCATCACGTTAATATCAAAAATATATTTCTATTAGCACTTTATTTGTTACCTTACCTTACCTCAATTGGGATTCGGGGCTGTCACCTGAAAATTTTAGTAGGGGTTCGTGGAGTCCAAAGTTTGGAAAACCCTGCTGCCCTGCTTACTTGATGGTAAACTGTTAGTAAGCAAGTCTCCATGGCCACAATAATATTATAAGTCTATTATTTTGAAATAATATGAAATTCATCGGTCATAGCCATTTAGGTAATTTCAAATGCCCTCAAAGACTTCAAACTTTCAGGAATTCGGATTTTTTGAGTTACATTTATTTTCTACCAAAAAAAAGCATTTTCAGTTATGCCGAGTTTAGGATCGAACTCATAAAAATCGATTTCGAGTATGTTAGGAGAGTTCGTAACCGGTTTGCTCTCGTTCCTTGTTATGTATGTTTAATCAAACAAGGTTAACGATGGACAAATTTATTAACGCTGTTTGTGAATGATTGATGAAATTAATATTCACATATCCGACTTAAGTTCGTTATCTGAGAGACGGAAGTTATCTCCACCAATATATTTCACATAATATAACATCTATATGACGTATTATGTGTTGTTAGTAACGGATATTAGGTTAAAGAGGTGACAAAGGTATCGGAAGGATTTGATTAATTAATTAATTTAATCTGTGATGTTTTGTGTCTATAACATCATACAAACTCAATTAATTAAGATATCTAAGGAATACCATATCCATCCAAGAGTAAATTAATGTTTTTAAAATAAAATTCGTTTGTTTGAGTTGTTTTGATTTAAGAGTTTGAAATTCATTTGTATAAAAGATTGAGCGTTTTTTTAAAAACTTTGAAAATTTTAGAAATATACATGTGGATTATTAATTAGAAATTGCATTAAAGATTTTATAAAATAATATTTAAAGAACATGTATCATCATCACTACCATCAGTCTCCCTGCATCCAACGCGGACCGGCCACTGCACGGAGATCGTCTTCCCACCTGGTTAAACACCAACCAACACTTCGTCTATCTAAAAGCGGCCCCCACCTTATTGGCCCATCGGCCATCCGTAGGTACTCCTGAGTGTGTGAGTCCACTACCACTTCGAAGATTCTTCGCGTTATGAAATGAATGTAACGTTAGATATCTGGCGGAGGTCTAATTACAGTATTTGTATTTTTATAATTGATACTATAAAAGCTTGTACCTGCCTTTTCACTTATAATGACGTCGCGTCTAATAACAGTCAAAACGTAACAACACCTAAGCCTATTATAAGAACTTCTATTATATATAATAGGTATTATAAATCAGCACTCATTCGCCAATAAGACTCACTCCTGTAATTATACACCTTGGTAATCCCAGTGCATAATTGGCTATAGTTTCACTGTCCATTATAGAAGTTAATTTTTACAACTTAAAGGATATGATAATGCTATTAGCTCATTATTTTTATGACCGGCGTAGAAAGTGGCTGACAAGCCCCCCTAGACGAGTGGCACACACGCTAAACGAATAGAAATAGAATAGATTACATATTATATGGGAATGACACTAGTATACGACATGTAATTTGAGCAGCTATTGTTATTCCCATACAATAAGTATTCTATTCTATTTCTATTCGTTTAGCGTTTGCCACTTTTCCAGAGGGGAAGGGCAGCTTGTGTATGAATGAGTAATACCTTTTAATATTACTTTTTTAAATTAACCTACCTGATGGTAAGTGGTCGACGTAGCACATGAATATAAACTAGTTTACCAGTGAGTGGAACTAGCCCTGCTAACTTAATCATGTGTTGCTTCTGCGATGTGAGATGTTAACGCCCGGTTTCCGAAAGGTCGATCAACGCAAAAATTAACAAATCAACTGTCAATTCTCTTGTTAAGTGTCAAATAAGTTGCTAGAAGCATGGTTAAATTACTTAACTTAATGAGCCCGTTGTCATAGCCACTACAATGAAAAACATCAAATTTGTCTCTAGAATCGTATGTTAACCGCCATGTTAATTGACAAGTTGACATGCACTTTGACCAACACTTCAGAAACCTTGCGCAAGTCTCTGTACCAGTTATTACCCTGTTTACACAAATACACGGCATCAGTGTTTCATAGGAGAAATGAACAGGACAGTGGTGATAATTTTGTCTGTAAAAAAAGTTTTTATTGATATTTTGTATACGATTTATGTAGGTCCCGATGGTAAACTACATTGAAATAATAAAATTTTCACAAATGGAAATGATTTTCCCCTGTATTAGCTACCTTAATTCTTAAGTACATAATTAATATATTTAAGCTACAAAAAATTTGATAATTGTATCAATATAATTATTTATTATGTGACGAAAGTGGAAATACAAATAAATACATAATTATAATTATGTACTTATTATTTACTTATTTATGTATATATTTACGCCTTTTGCAGTTGAGACCTTGGGGCCTTGGGGTGCGGAAGCCCGTCAGCTGTTTAAGGAGATTTCCGCACGCCTCATTGACGTCTCCGGGGATCCAAGGGCTGGCGCGCATTTCGGACAAAGGTTGAGCCTTGCCATTCAACGGGGAAATGCCGCCAGCCTCTTGGGCACCCTACCCTGCGAGCGTAGCGACTTGGGGTCGATTTTTTATATTATTTAGTTTTATTTTTATTTCTAATTTGATATAGTATATAGTTTATTTTAAGTAGTTTTAGTATATTTTTGTATTATGTTTATTACAATTTTGTAACGAAGTATTTGGAACAACCTTAAAATTACATAATTATGTACTACGAGTATATTTTATTTGTATTTCCACTTTACAACACTTACCCTATGAATCCGTTACTACAAATGTTATATATCTCTAGAAAGTTTATATAACCGTCATCCGGACAAAACGAATTTATTTTTACTTACAATAGTCAAACTTCCTAAACGATTGGCCAATCACACGAGTGCCACACGACCGCCCGCCAAGACATGTCATTAATAGAAAATGGTTTTTATAACCAATAATCAATTATTGGACAAGCGTTATCGATATTAATGTAGTTATTCATAATTATCATTATGTAAGCCGGTGATGTAGTTATTGTACTTGTTTGACTATGTCTAATAGATCAACTTTTGTATAGTTAGTACATTTTATATTAGTTTGTTACGGGAACTGGCGTCTCCTAATGCCATTAAGAAAGCGTTAGCGAAGTTCGAAATGATAAAAATATGTATAGGATGGACCACGTGTTTAAGCACGGCCTTATGTCAAACCCATAAATTTTATCATTTTCAAACTTCGCTAACGCTTTCTTAATGGCATTTTGGCTAGGCCCCTGGTGGTTAGCGTAGCTCATCCACGTTGTACATTAGCGACATGGAGTATAAGAAGTCCGAAGTCCGAATGTAATGTTGAAAGAATGGTCACAATTAAGATGACAGAAGTTTTGTCGGTAGAGCACGCCTTTTATAAGTACTCGTTTAAATCTTTACGCGGGAAGTATTGTGGCGCTGATTGGTCCGCTACAATAGCATATTAGGTACGCATCCGATCGTAGCGCAGAGAACGGCAGAAAAAAGAACTAAAATCTGGGTTTATTACAGTGTATGTGAATACTACGGAAAAGCCCATATCGTTCGGACTCCTTATATCTACACTCCTTGATTTAAAGCGAGTACAAGCCTTGACAAGTCATATATATTACTACTAACCCTGAAACGAAAAACGGTCAGTCCGTGTGAAAGTGATGACATCTGTCCTTCCGAAACACATTAGTGTTGCTTCACCAAAGAAACCTAGGTCTATAGTCTATACTAGCAGTGTCCAATACAAAGAATGTTAGTAAATATTTATGTCTGTTTGTTTTCTCGTTTCATCACTGCCAATTCTATTAAGGTAACCGCACGACTATTAAAAGCCGCTTTAACAAACACCTTGTGTAAAGGCTGTGATCTACGCGCGATAAACCACAGGAAATTACTTCTAACGTATCAAGTGTAAAGTAATTATTTGCTCCTTTGTATATGATGATATGAAGTCTATATGCGAATTTAATATCGCATGAATGGTTTGACCTGGAGGAGATCTGGAGAAGACTTACTCCCTGAGACTAGTATAACTAAAAGCGTTAAAAATATTTGACAAAGGTCTGTGGTAGGTGTGTGGTATGAAAATTATTATAAATACAAAAAAAAAACATACAGACGAATTGATAACCTCCTTCTTTTTTGAAGTCGGTCAAAAAGTATTACGTATTATGAAGTAGGGTGTTGTTGTGTTACTTGTTACTTCAAAGAAACTAATGTCTAATTAGAAAAAAATGTATTTGCCATATTATGCAAAATTCATTTATTACATGATTTTGTTGAGGGTTATTTTTATTAACCGACTTCAAAAAAGAAGGAGGTTATCAATTCGTCTGTATGTTTTTTTTGTATGTTTGTTACACGATTACTCTGCTTTTTGAGAATGGATTTTGGTGATTCTTGTTTTGTTTGAAAGCTTATGTTTCCGAATTGGTCCCATATTAATTTGATCGACATCTTATCAGCGGTTTTTAAGTTATTTTCAATAATGCTTATTTGGTTGGTTGTGTATACCCAGACGACTTGCTCTTTTTATTACTTGTCGATGTAATATGAATAATATGAACGAAAACCACTGAATATGATACTTTAGAAAGTATCAAAGTATTGTGAGGTCATCATCATCAACTTTCATCCGTCCACGGCTGAACATAGGCTGAACGCTAAGGCGACAGGTCCCTTACCATTAGCATCCAACACAGATCGGGAACGCCAAAAATTTTGCAAGAAAAAGTAAAAACTATATTACATATGTATAAACTTAAAACTAAAAAATACTAAATAAAATAAATTTTAAATAAAAAACCAAAAACCGACTTCAAAACTATACCTTAATTTATGTACAACTAAAAAATTTAAAATAATATTGAAATACTTCGAAGTGAAGTAGAAGACGTATACTATTTAAAATCGGGTATTTTTGGAGTCGGTACCAGCCAAAACATGGCTGCCCCTCACAGGCATCTTTTCAATACTTGGTGTATGTGATTGATCATTAAAATATTCTTTTTGAACCTTATTGGTCCATTGGCCATCCATTCCTCCGAGTGTGTGAACAGCCCACTACTACTTCAACGAGGCTATTCTTCGGGTGATATCAGTAACTTTAGTTCTCTGCCGGAGGTCTTCGTTTCGAATGCTGACAATGAAACACCCAACAAAGCATGTTGAGCTAAGTCAAACTTTCGGACTAGACATAACTAAGAGACCACGTTTTGGCCCCGTAGGTTATCACGAGGAGAACGCATTCGAACCAAGACTTATGAGTTATGACTAATAACTAAATGATGCTTAAATCCTTATAAAAAGACGAATAAACGGTACACCTTAGACAAGTTAAAGTGTATACACTCTGAAGTCCAGTATATGAGTTGAGCAGTCTCCATACCAATGCCATTCATCTTTATGGACCAAAAGTAGCACAGCATTATATCAGCGATCTCAAGACTGTTCCCACGAGTGACAATTTCCTTTTAGCGAATTGTCCGTCAAAACATGTTACATAATTAAACTGTTATATTTATACGTTTTCGACTGTCTTCGTCTCAGTATTTACTGATAATACATATAGATTTTGATGCAATAAAATTAAGTTTTAGAGTCTTTTTTTCAATAAAGAAATAAGCTAGAGCAATCTGAGTCAAATCAGATTCAATCAAAACCTAGGTAGACCCTAGCTAACACACCACACACCCTGTAGGTATATCTTTAGATTTGAGACATACAGTAGCCCGGTGTCAATAATTACTATTCTCTTCTTATCTTTTTTTAGAATAAGCAAATCGTCTTATTAATTATCATCATCATCAACCTTTATCCATCCACTGCTGAAAATAGGCCTCCCTCGATGAACACCGAGATGACGATCCCTTGCCACTCGCAACCAACACGGAGTGGCCACTGCACGAAGATCGTCTGCTGGCCTGCCAACTTACACCTATATTGCTACGTTAGTACTCTCTTTTTTATAAATTTAAAATGGGATGCTATAAAGTAAATAGGTAATTTTAATTCAGCATTCACGAACGCTTTAAATATAAAACTAAGCGATTAAAAAGTGGTTCATACAAGTGAGTATAAAATGTTTCTCTTCAATGCTGTTACTACATTTTTTCAACATATTATATATTTAATATATTAGTAGAATTATATAATACTATCTGTTTCCCGCAGCTTCGCCTGCGTTAACTAAGATTTACAGAGGCATCTTAGCGGGATGATATAGTCTATATTATCCCGCGTTCCTGTGGTAATACGGGGATGAATTATATAATATAGCCTATGTGTTCATCTTTTGTATAAAACATATTATTATGAAGTTTCATCAAAATCCATTCAGTAGTTTTTGCGTGAAAGAGAAACAAACACCCTCCTCATCCCATCCTCACAAACTTTCACTTTTATAATATTAGTAGGATATCACATTTTTAATCTATCCCAAATGAGAAGAATCATAAAATGTCCACTGTTCATCTACGATTTCAAAGTTACTACCTTCTGAATTTTCGAAATAAATCGTTTTGAAGGTAACAATACTGTGCCAATAACGGGTTAGATAAATAAGATAAGGATAGGTATCTAAATAATATTTTAAATGCGAAAGTTTCTAAGTTTGGATGTTTGTGGATCTTTCACCTCAAGACGGTTGGCTTTTACCTACCTTGGATAGGAACATAGCCTAAAATTTTATACAATAAATATAATGTTAAAATTGTTGTTGATCTAAAATTATTTTTTTAATAACATACAACAAACGTGGATAAGGTATGTATAAGAAATACGCAGGACCGGATTCAGAAAGAGCCAAGCATGTCGCTCTACATTAGTTTTTCCCGCTTAAATATTAATATATTTTATTGCATTGAGAAGAAACAGAGAAACTAACAGGAAATGAAAGCTTCAAAGAAAATGATGACACTTACAAAGAATTGACTTTCTGAACATTTAGTATATAAACAATTATTGTTAACATTGACTCGACATTTAACTGGTTCCAAGTTAGATGTTTTTAAAAATAATTAAATTATTGGATTCGTTTAATTGTTATATATTTTATTCTGTTTGTTATTTTTATTACCGATACCATGGATTTCAGTAAAAATTGGGACCATAAAAAGGTTCTCTATTTTTTAACGGGAAATAAATTGACAAGTCAGCATACAAGATAAATAAGATATAGGTCATCCTCCGTTTTTGTTAACTGTTGGTTGTAGGCCCAAATCAGGACCACCCTTGCAACATAGTTGTCAGAAATAAATGTAATTAAATAACCATAAATATATAAATTACACAGATAATAACTTTAACACAATTATTACAAAATGTCAATTAATGTCAAATTATATTTTAAGTACAGTTAAGTTATTTTTATTTATCATAATCAAGAAGATAAACACACGTAGGCGTAACAGTGGCATTGAGTGGTGTTGTAACGAATTACAACACGAATGGTGCTGGCGTTTTAGCATCAGCCTGTGAGGATTGCCAGCCTTTGAATGAGGCAAACAATAGCCATAAAGTGGCTGTATAAGCAGGGCGGCAGGCTATTCGAGTGGTCAGGCTACTCGTCGCCGGTTCAAATCCCGCGAATGTTGCATTTATATAAATTTATTTCCGCTAAAAGAAAACTTTTCTTTTAGTGCACTCGAGTAAACATAAGGCAAGTTGTTACTAGCCAGGATCATAATACAAAATACTTAGGGCCTGTTTCACAATCTCCCTTTAAGTTCCCTATAGGCTATTGGCAACATATTTGACAGATGTTTGACAGATAGAGTATGGAGTATCTGTCAAACATCTGTCAAATATGTTGCCAATAGCCTATAGGGAACTTAAAGGGAGATTGTGAAACAGGCCCTAAAGCATTATAAATATAATATGGGCCTATAAAGATGGTATGTTATCGAGTTCACGATTTTTTTGACTTTGATAGACAAATTGGCCGTCCCGTTAAATGATGGTCAGCGATACCAACGAACATGTTTGATTTGATGTCTCTACGACATAAGCAACTTAATCACTCCTTGCTTCTTTTTACGTAGGGTAATGCTAAAGGGTAAGGCTGAAGGATCTCTGCGGGACTTGGGCAGAGTAAAGCCAATAAAGCGTATTTAGCCGCTTATTGAGGGAAATTAGGGTTGCCAAATCAGAATTTCAAAATATCTGGAAAAAAATTTCGAATAGTCGGGATGTGTGAATTGTTGTAGGGAGAAATAAAATATTTATAAGAAAAATTACATTTATTTTTTTAAACTTTCGACATTACACCAAGGCAATAAATAGGCAGGTTTATGGTCTAGTTTGCCACATGTACTTGGTATTAAACTTAACTGGGCGGTAATTATAAATTATTTTTCGAAGGGAACTTTAGAAATATCCGTTTTTATGGAGATTTTGAGATTTGTCTGGAGTCTGGAGATCACTAAAAAGTCGGGAGAGAAAAAAAAGCGAGCAATTAATGCTCGGTCAACCAGGTGCTTAAATTTTATATTATTATATATAATTTTTGGTCATTTATTTTTTATTTATTTTTATAAGTCTGTCGGTGCAGCTAGTTAGATTAAATATTTTATATCTTCTAAGATAGTCGACTACAAAAATATTTATTTATTTAATTTAAAAAAATTTAGTTATTTGTAAGTAAACATATAGTTTATTAGTATGTACATGCTCGTCCAAGATGTCTAATTATCTAAAGAGAAATTGCTCTTGTTCCTTAGTAAACGAGAAAATATTGATTCTTGTGATACTAGTCCAATTATTGTGTATGCAATTATAAATCAAGTTTTATTAAGCTATTGCATAGCTTCTATCGCGGGCCTTGAGCGCGGGGACCGAGTACAGAAATTCCGTAACGAAAATAAAACCTAACGCTCCCCACTCCGACGGGCACGGAGGTGTGGCTTGAAGGCCATGCATCGTCTAACGTCGTTTCTTTTCGGCAGTCTTCGACACGGTGTTTGTGTGCTTGCAACTAGACGTATTGTACGACACTACGAAGCTCGCACGAATAACAATAAAATATAACACATGTATTGTAAAATAATAAAAATATTTTAAACAATATTAGTTAATATTGTTTAAAATATTTATGTTTTTTTATTTATTTAATAAAGGAAAAAAAAATGTTTTCTTATCGGTCACCACGCTCAAAAAGTGTAACTTGAATTAATATCAAAGAAAAAGAAATACTGCATTAATAATTAAAATAAATAAATAATTATAATTGCATAAGTTGATACAAAATGCTATGCAATAGCATTACCGCGGCAGTCCCCGAGTGCCACACGTCTTTTTTTTAATTTCTATATCTGTCATCGAAAGTGTTTCTAATTATACCTCTTACAACTCTATGCATATGATCTATATTGGCTTAAGTCTGATAAGAAACGGTAATGTTTGTAAATCGTCTCATAGAATAGTAACGCTTAAGGTTGTATGTTAAGGTATATAATATTAAGGTGAATGGTTTGGTTCATTAACGTTGGGAGTTGGGACAGGTGGACCAGTTGTCAACTTAACCCACTAAACCTGTTGGACGTGAGTCACGGGGTGACCATCATTTTGGACAGTCTTAAACCATTTCAAAGTTAAAGTCAATGTTTTTAATTTTTTTTGAATTACAATTGAGTCTACTACCGGTTCCAAAGCAAGCCCACTGAGAAGAACGAAACTGAGGAATTATTAGCAAATTAAACAACGACTTCACAATGACACGTTTATTGGAAGACTAACTAGACCGGTGCCAATGCCTTCAAAAAAGGTAAAAAAAGAAAGAAAATCATAGTAGGATGAAACTCATTAGAAAATGACGGGAATGTGATAAAAATGAAAGGAAAAATAAAATACGGGCGATCCGAGTTCGGGAAAAGGGAGGGGGTGGATTTTAAGGGGGGGAAATTGTTTATCTCGATTTCCGGCAAAACTACAAGTCCTATGGAAAAGAGATACATGGCAAAGTTGTAGGTGATAAAAAGATCTACAACTTTTGTTTAAACAATTTTTTTACATAACCTCAAAATTGATGTGTAAAATTCAATAACCAAGTTTTTGGTTTTTTATTTTTATCATTTTCAAAATAAAATATTTTTTATAGGAAATTTGGTAAAAACTTACCTTATTATGTTCTGAATACACTGTAATTTATTAGATTTAAAAGATTTACTTTTTCACCTTATTTCAACCTAATATCTGAAAAGGAAGACTGTTTTTCAATCGAAAATTCTCCTGTCAAAATATTAGCTTTTTTAAAAAAATCGGTGGCCTTTTGGTTCGTTAAAATCTCTTCTTTCTGATGGTGTAAAAAAATATATACATTATTATAGTAAATCTCGAATACTGGCTAACGATTTTTACAGCTGCTACGAAATATCAGCCTATACGGGGATCGCCCGTAATTTATTTTTCCTTTCATTTTTATCACATTCCCGTCATTTTCTAATGAGTTTCATCCTACTATGATTTTATTTTGTTTCAAAAATTATCGACACTGGACTAAACTGGCTAGCAGCGCGCATACATCATTCTATGTTTCTTAATTATTTTTACAGGAACAAATTCAGTGGAACTACATTACAGGAACAAATTCAGTGGAACTAATCCTTATAAATGTTCGATTTACTTTGATCGGGCTTCCAAAAAAATATTATATTTTTTATTTAACACCGATCATAATTTAAATAATATTTACTTCGTTCGTTCTTTGGATAAAGATTTGGTCTGTATAAGTAAAGTCGTTTATTAAAATACCATCTAAGCTTATCTCTTAAATATAGCTCCGTATTTGTATAAACTGAGTATTGACCGAAGATTATTTACAATAGTTTAGTGTTGCCATAAAAAAATAACCAAAATGTTCAAAAATCTAGAGCCCACTGCTTAGTAAATATAAATCTGTGATGGTGTCCTCCAATATTATGTCCGAGTTACATTCCTTTAGTGCTCCTCACATTGCACTGCCTTGCTGATGAAAGTTTGGTTTGTATATGTTGCCTGTTTTTTCTTCTGTATCAGATTATTTTTCATTTCTTTATCAGTATTGTACAGTACATAATATTGTGATTAATGTTTATCTGCACTGCGGTGTCATGTATGGATCATAGAATAAAGTATTAATATTCTATTCTGTCGTTTTAATATATCAGTAATGAAGAAAAAGTATGTAGTATTGTAATAGATTGGGAGAGCTTAATTTTATATTTCCTAAAAAAAATGAAGCATAAGCGTTACTTATAGTTTACTGTATTTTTTAAATAAAAATTTTATGTAATATATGTACAACTGAGCATTAAATTCTTCCAACTGAGACCATCATCGCTTTACTAATCATACATAATAATAAAAATAAATAATAATTAAAAAGTTACATAAAATATTTTTATGTAACTTTTTAATTCTCCACGATATCCGTCCCCTTGTCTCCTAAATTATGGTCACCTCATCAATCATGTGCGGTTCTCCTTGCCCGGATCTCCCTCCCTCCTCCTGCTCTATCGCTGCATCTATCAACCGTCCAATGATCCTGATTGACTCTCTCTACGTCCAAGGTCTTGAACGTGCCAAGTCTTAATTGAGCTTAATTCACTCGGGGGGAATCACCGTAATTTGAAGGCGTGACTGTATTAGTCTAGTCAACAAGTTGAAAATTTATTATATAATTTGTAAGATGTTTATCTGCATCGGGTGTAGATTTTATTAATTTAAACGTGTATTAAATGCTATATTATTATTTTTTGTTCGTTATAATTGTAACACAAACTCTTGTGAATATAACACACGCGGGGGAACGCTGCCAGTTTCTTTTATTATATTTTAGTTATTATAATATATATATATATATATATTAAGGATTTTAGTATTAGATTATTTCTTATTTAATAATTATCAATAATTAAGTAAAAAAATGTTTAGTAATTTTGAAATACAAACAAACATTTCAATTTTGGTCATGGTCCTCCCGTGACCATGGTTGCTGTAAACTATCCGAAACGTCGGGCTTGTAAAAAACTAAATAAACCGCGATAAAATCCGTAAAAGTTGTTTCATTATAATGAGTGAAATTCGCGTAAACATAAGAAAACAAAAGCACATCCTATTAATGATAATATAAGCGCGATAGTTTGTAAATGGAAGTGTTTGTTGCTCTTTACGCCAAAAGTACTGAATGGATTTTGATGAAACCTAACAATAACATAGTTTACACTGACGTGTAAACTATGTTATTGTAAGCCTGTGGGGCTGATGCCCCGCCACGGTTCAGGTCTTGTCGTGGCGGTGGGGCTCAGTAGCCTCGCCTTCTGTGGTGCAGGGCAACCCCTCTGTGGAGGTGGAATTGGTCCCCAGAGAGTCGAGGTGCCCTGTTGCTTGTAGATCCGGGGCACCTTACTAAAGGCGGCATTGGTGGCACTCGTCGGGTTTTAGTGGGTAGAGCTGCGTCCACTTACCAGCTTTCGGGTGCAGTGAGTCCCATATAATCGCCTGGGGAGACCCACTCCCCCGCGGGATGCCTGAGCGTATTTCCCGGCGTTAAAGAAAAAATAAACTTTACACATAGAATAAGACGAACCGAGCCACAGGATAGAAAGTATTTGTGTAAAACCGTGGGCGCTGCTAGTATAAGAATAATAAAATAATATTTTCGCATAAACTTATAAGCCTGTTCTATGCTGTACTGTCTTCTTCGTCAAATCTATAGGGGTCATACAGAAGAGCTTGGTGAAAACATGACATACATTTTTATGAGTAGTTGTCTCCACTCAAAATGTTTGACCTTTACCTCATATAGTGATAAGAGAAACGCAGTCCGACGATAATGTTTTGGTTATCTTGAGATAATGTTTTCGGCCCAAAACTGTTAGTCCTAATGGCGGTACAGCTTCATCGGAATAATGTAGGCGGTAATAAGTATTAAGTTGTATTGTTTGTTGAGTTCAAAGCGTATCACTTGGTTTATAAAATAATACTTATCTTTGTGTTTTTTGATAATCTCCAATGTTCAATTTTCATTAGAAGGTTTTCCCTACAGAATACTTTTATATATAAGTTTAAGTTTAAATACTCAACAATTTTTTACGTTGTAGTTTTGTTGGTCTGTGACTTTTAAGAGAATAGATGAGGGAGGGGGGCTCTCTTAAATACCACTTAATATACAATTTAGAACGGTGTTTAGCACATGTTAGGTTCATTCATAATTCTCATTGGTAGCTATACAGAAGTATTTTTGTTCCAGCATTACTTTTCGACCTTATTTGTTTTTTTTAATGTTTATATCTTTCATTTATTGGCTGTATTCCGCAAAAGAAAGACACGTCAGGTCAATGCTTGGACAAGAATTTTGATCAAGATTTTTGTGCTTTTTTTGCATTGCAAAAAGTGTGAGTAATATGTAAATTATAACAGGCCAGCTCCATTTTATTAACCTTTTTATTATAAGCCGAATCCCATAAAAGGTCGTGTGTGGGCCCCATCACCTATAGGTACATGTCACAATGTAACAACGACATCGATATGTTTTAGCACTTTCCATTTGTATCCGTGTTCGGACGCTGCGTCGGCGGGGACTATTATTCTTAAGTTTCATAGTTTTAAATTACCGTACAGTTTGACTCTCACTCTCGATGATTTTAATGAAATTTCCAGGAATTTCCATTGCGCGGAAAGTTTTTTACTCCTAGCGAAACGGATCTGAAGAAAGTTTAGTAGGAATAGAACCTTAGATATAGGGTATATTTAAGGCGCTGTGCGTAATCAAAATAGATTACCTAAACTAGTGTTTTGTGTAATTAATAAATCAATATTTAAATTATTGATGATATTTATAATTGATATATAAAAAAAGAGTATCAACCCACTGCTAAGCACATATTATCTCCTCCTCGAAATCAATCGAGGGGGTTATTGGGCCATAGTTCAATCAAAGACTTTTATTTTTTACCTTTACCGGTGAGTGAGCGATAGTGCACCCTAATGCACTCACAAATTTTAGTTTTTTTTAGGGGTCAGGATCGAACCCGTACGTACCCCTTTTGAGTAAAGCCCGAGCAAATACCCGCTGGACCATCGTCTTTCGTTTGCTTAATAAATATCTTTTTTTACAAAAATCCAAGGAATTTTTCTGTCAAACTTCGGCACATTATTACGTTGAACATCTCAATTCTCTCGTGCCCATAGTTAGTAAAAAGTTCTAAAATCAACATCGTAAATTAAACTTTAACGAAATGTAAACCTTCATGAAATCTGTAGAAGGTTGTTTCATTTTATATTTTATTGTTAAATTTATCTCATAGATATCTCATACATTTTACGGATTTATCCACCATTTTGAGGTCAACTATATCAGGTCTAGAATGACGTATCTGGGATTATAAATAATGAAAATCAATGTTTATTGCCGGCCCGATATGCTGAGAGATATGTTTCTGAGATCACCACTGACATACTGACCGGTAGCACGTCACAACTACAATAGATATGGCCATGACTAATAACTTAAAGTCGCAAGAGACTTTGCATCTGGCAATATGACTTTTTTTCAAAAAAATAACATGAAAAATATCTACTGCTTTAAAAATGTACATACATGACATACATCGTGACCTCAATAATATTGAAATGAAAAATTATCGTATGCGTTACAAAAGCTTCAAAAATAAATAGGTCACTAAATACATTCTTCAAAAATAAAATCTGATTATCAGATTAGCACGTTCAAACAAACAAAAAAAAATCTAGAAAAAAATAATACAATAGAACCTCAATAAGTTAAAGTCCAAGGGAAACACAAAATATTTTAAGTTATATTTAAGGTTTTGAGTTATCATGGGTCATATTAGTGATAGGTTGACGCAAGGGAACATATTATTTTTTGAAGTTATAGAGGTTTTTAAGTTATCGAGGTGGAGTTATCGAGGTTCTACTGTAATATAAAAACCTAATGTTTTAGAAAAAAATGTAAATCTTAGCTTAAAATATGTCTTAACAAACCAGGACAAAATCCGTTAAAATTGTTTCGTTATATAGTATATCTTTAAAATGTTAGCTAAACAATCACCTTATAGTCTATTATAGTTTTAGTAGAGCTAATAATAAAACTTAATAAAACCCATTATATTGTGTATATTAAGTTTAAATATTACAGTTATCGTTCCTAGTCGTATACCTCTCAATAGCTGGGAGGCTTGTTTACGCTGGATGACCATTGAGACTAAATCTTCAGATAACTTGAAGTCTAGTATATCATCACTCACATCAGCACAGCTTAGTATTTCTTGCTACATCAAAGAATAGGGATGTTGACACATGTTACAAATTCATGTAAAGTTATGTTTTACATATTAAATACAGTATTTGAAAACCTAAAATAACATTTAAAAAGTCTAATTATTTGTCTTAAAATTTAGAAAATTAATTTAAAATGCGTCAATTACCATGCATTATCACGTGACTGCAAACGCCAATAAGGCGATGACGTCACTGAACATTGAGCTAAGTACAAACTCACCTAACATAGCGCGAGTTCTGAATGCGGTGTGTGACGTAATGACGCTTGGAGCGTTTTAATGGCAATTTTAAAAACTATTTTTCTTTATTTAATTTTTTGTTAAAATTGGACATATTTCTTTACAAAAATCGTTATTTCGTGTTTACCTATAGTATATCTATCAAATAAAATCAATTAAAAAAAATAGTCAACATCCCTATTACATTTTATTGCTTAGTAGATTTAAATATTGCTTCATTTTTAATTCTTGTACATATTAAAACAACCTTAAACTTTAAGGTTTGAAAATTATGTTATATATAAAGAATTGCTGCTTGGATTTTATTTCATCGCTGAGTGTGGGCGTAATTATTGTACTTAGGAATTTCCAATTATTGTCAATCTGTTAATCACCCTTTTATACATAAATAGCCTTTGATAAGCGGCTCTTTTGAATTCGTTTGTAGAGTTTTCTGTTCCAGATACAGTTTATATGAAAAAATATTTTTTTTTTGTTTCGGAAAAATAAAACCAATTTTTCGGTATCAATGAGATTAAACAAAATATAGAATTCCGTTCAATCTATATTCTATACATAAATAGACAAAGATAATATAATATATACGGTTAGTGTATTTTATATCCGCTTATCAAAAGATTCCTTTGTGTTTTTTTTTGTAAATATAACTTTATTGATATTTATAATAATATAACAATTTGGTCGAATTTCAACCTTTGTGCATAGATAATTGCATGCACTAAATACCTAGGTGTCCTACATCCGGCTCCACTCTCGGCGTGATATCTGCTGGTGCCAGTTGACAAAGGTCAGGCCTCGGTCACGAGTTTAACCCGGCCGATACTCATGGGAACCTGGTACTATTGAAATATTTCACTATTATCATACGTCAGTACTACGAATTCCTCTACTGCTACTGCTACTGCTACTGCTACTGCTACTGCTACTGCTACTGCTACTGCTACTACTACTACTACTACTATAACTTACATCTCTTATCGGAGGGTAGCTTACGAGCTTGAACCATATGGGATCTCCGTGCCTCACTCTGATTGGATGCAAGTGGCAGCCGATCTTCGCGTTCAATGATAACAAGCCTTTGTCATCGTGGACGGAAAAAGGATGACACGAAAGAGGTAAAAGTGATACACTTTCTTGTGGGAATTTGGCCAGTAAGCCACGGAGACAATGGAGATAGTAAGATATTGTTTAAACAATGTTTAAAAAATGTATTTTTGGGTAATTAATATGCTTTTAAATGCATGAGAATTTCTATAGTTTTTAGGTAAATAAGTCGTCTACGTATTTACGTATACATATACATTTATATGAATGTATTATGTATCTATAAACATATAACAAGTTTTTTAGTTTTTTAGATGTCGAAAGTTTTCTTTAAAGCTCTTTTATTATTGTTTTTTCTTTTAAGTTCTTTTAGTATTGTATACTTTTGTTTTTGGAAAAATTGACTTGTATTGAAGGCCACTTTATACCTCAATTCAATCATTTGTTATGTCCAGTTACCGTATTGCAGTTAGCACACTTAAATTACACAAATAAGTTTCTTTATTGGTGATGTGTTAACTGTTAGAATAACTACAACTGTGTTATTTCTTCCTTGATTTGTTGATTTCTTGTGTGTTTGTCATAATAAGTTATCGTGTTTCTCACTACTATTAAATCTGTTTCAAATGGTCTAAGTTATTATTAGAGTTACATATGTTTATGTTACTTACTGGATAATGATTGTATTAAAAATCCTTTGTCGACGAATGAATTCACGAGAAGAAATCTCATTTGAAATATTTGAATTGTCAAATTGTGTTGATAGTCCATACTAAATACGTTTCGATTGAGACTCGACATATCACGACAAGTAGGTAAAGACGAAGAGAAAGAAACAAAAATACGTTTCGATTGAGACGCGACATACAATGTGGAGACGATCATATGACATTAAATCAAAATAGCAGGTATACTAGTCCATACTAGTATTTAGATTCTATCAGAAATATCCTGACGTGGATAAAAAAAAAGATTTTTTTCAGACAAAGCAAATAGTACGAATATGGAAATAGAATAAAACAAATTGGCTCACTAACCAATAAGAGAATTTTATTTATACACTCTTATCTAATTGCTTGACATCATCATCATCATCAGCCTTTATCCGTCCACTGCTGAACATTGGCCTCCCTCAATGAACGCCAAGACGACCGATGCCTTGCTACTCGCATCCAACACGGACCTGCCACTGCACGGAAGTAAAGTTGAAGTTTTTTTTTAAGTTCAAGTTGCTTGACATACGCAGTTTAATCTAGTTATATCTTCGTCTCCACCCTGTATACACGACTAGTAGGTAAAGAGTTAAGACGAAGAGAAAGAAATAAAAATAGGTTTCGATTGAGACGCGACATATACACGACTAGCAGGTAAAGACCGCCACAGGCGCGGCGAGCTGTTAATGTCCTAGATCGTAACTTTGAGTTATGACGCTGATATCGTTTTGAGGGAAACGGAGATATTCAGCGAAAGTACCTATTGTTTTTGTTTTGTATCTAAATGGAGCATCTCATGAGTGGCGTTACAATGGACCAGTTAGGTTCGTTAGCTCATCTGGGTTCAACGTGGAAAGTTTAAAGTTGACCTATTAGTAGTCACTATGAAAGGTAACAGTTGTCTATTATAAAATGCCGGAACCCTCGCGGAGCTGAATAAGACATTCGCAATGTCGGTATATCGAGTAATAGTTAAAACGTAAAATAAATATGTTCGGACAAGGTCCGGACCATTTCTAGACGTCATCTAATTTAGTGGTTAGAAGGTTTTTTCTGCTAGGATATTGGTTCGATTCTGATGATAAATATTTAATTAATGTTTAATCTTATTTATTCTCTAGTGAATCAATCAATAGTGATCAATGGTAGTGATCGACTCTTATGACAGGTGACAAACTAAAATGTCAAGGGCAAATATTTAATGAGCATAATTACCGGCACTGCAGTTATTAAATATTTATGGAAATTTGTAAAACGCGAATTACTCAAAGATTTCGCAATAACATAAACACGTAAAAATATTTTGACGTACTTACATAATTATTAGTATAAAACTGTATACCGGTAATAATTGATTAAAATTATATAATGAAAAGGATGATGGTGGTGGTGATGATGACGATGAAGTTGTTTGATATTATAGACATAGAAAAATAATATGTTCAAAAGTCATTCTTATATCTCTCTATATACTACTTATTCTAATAGTAAATACTAATAAATACTGAAATATTTATTATGATTTCACTTGCCATTTCTAACTAGCAGCACCCCATGGTTTTACCCACGTACTGAGATAAATTATAGTATGTGTGATATTTAGCTGTGTTATTTTTATTAAGCTTCATCATTATGTAAAACTTTATCAAAATTCATTCAGTAGCTTTTGCGTGAAAGAACTAGCAAACATACATTAATATAATCTATTGGTACATTCTAAGAAACTTTCGAGTTTACAATTTTACTAGGATAAGGAGGATAAACATGTAACATTTATTCTTGTAACAGGATGAAGCTTAACTTATCTCTCCATTGCATCTTCATTTGTTATTCGGCCATTTTTTCGCATTCGGTATTCGATCGAAACGTGGCAGCTATACTTTATATTAATTTATTACTAAATATATATTTTTTTTGTTAAGAATAAAGATATTTTTATCAAATGTATGTTTATAAATCCTAAGTAATACACAATTAATCGGTTGTCGTGAGTTTCGTTTTTGTTAAACGAAATCTGAAATTGTGTCTATTTATACAATTGACATTTTGTAGGACTTGAGAAAATTTAGTTCACATAGCGACACAGGGGCGTTTGGTGCTGCTATATATTTGTTATTAGTTGGTAACATTTATTATCATCGACAAATAGACTGAAACATGAGTCTAAAAGAACAAAATGTTAATGATCGTTTCAATTTTAAAGATATTCTTAGTCTAAATTTCTTCGGGTCATGCAAACTTTGGTAGCTTGTATTTAAGAAATAGCGTTGACCCTCCAATAAAATTACAAGTATCTTTTTGATGATAGGCTATCTTTTGTATGTTAGTTGGAAGGCAAACTGGTAGACTATCAGCTGATGGTAAGTGATCGACGTCGCCCATCAACATAACATCTGGATTTAGCCCAGTCATACATGAGGTTGCCAATCCTGATACATTTGGCTGTATTAAAAACATCTGGTTCTAGAAGACCATAGACTAGGGATTCCCAAAGTGGTCCAGGTAGACCTCCAGGGGTCCACGGATGACTCAGAGGGGGTCCACGATGGGCGTGACAAAAAATGGGTGTGGTTTCGAGTGAAGAACCAAAATGCAAAATGTTGGCTGGACTTCTCCTATCAATATTGTTAAGAGAATTTTACTATTATAATGAAATATCTTTAAACGAGCAATTCTTGATATTTTTAATATGGGGTGATGATGCAGAAAAAGTTTGAAAGTGGTCTATGAAAGAAAAGAGTATGGGAACCTCTGCCATAGACGTATGAGATAATTAAACTTTTTTGTGGTGTACAATAAAGTTTTCTTTATTTATATTTTTGGTATGTCCGTATGTCTCAAGCCTCGCCGAAAGCTTTCAACAATTAACACGCGAGCGAGATAGTATGGGAATGAATTGGCACCGCAATAAATACATACACGGATTTATCTGACAGACAGACTGACGGTACATGTGTAGCTGCGTGTTGTGACTTAATAACTTAATTATGTAACGAAGCTCTAAATACTTGTACCTTTCATATATCTGGAGTGGTGAGGACATAACTCCTTTTTAGTCGTGTGACTTTTTTTTCGACATTCACAGCGCCACCTAGCGCTTACTATGTGACTCGTGAGGCGTTACTTATGGACAAGACAGTTACACACGGTACAAGATAATTTTTATGGGCAGTTGGTTGGTCAAAACAGCTTTTTGTTAGTACGAACAGTAGAGTTTTCGTCTATATACAGATGTTTTTGTGTCAGAATCGCCACACTGTTTTGACGACACTAAGAATTCTATAAGAAGATATGAAAACTTGAGAAATTTAAACCTCATGCAGCATATGCGGGATAGCAATGGTTACTGATCAAAAATAAAAAATCATACACATTATGTCCCACTGCAGGGCAAGGGATTTTTGAATATAAAGGTTAAAAAAATATAATATTATGTTGGGGACTCACACACGGTCTGTGTGTCGATTTGATCCCAAGCTAGGCAGACCTGTTACGAGACAACTGATGCTGTATACTCTGAATATATCTCTAAATAGATAAATATCCAACCACATAACAATAGCTAGTCATTGTTAAGACTTTTAGGGACTCTGAAGTCTGTTGACCCACACTGATTTTGATTTTGAAAGTCTAACTTAGGGGATATAGGGGCTTATAAAAAGGGCAAGAGCTCTTTTTGTGTACATTTTTATTTAAATATAAAAAATTATTACATAACTAAGAGCTAAATACTATTTAATATTTGTATAGTGATGTACTCAAATATCTTCTTTGCGCTTGAAATTCGAACATCACATTGCACACGTAACATATTATGCATTCCCACATAAGCACAAATCTTGTTTAATATATCATATAATAGGTAAATCCCTTAATTAGATGCTAGCTTAGATATACCGGTTATCGTACAGATGTGCGCGAGATTGTTGTCTCCTAATTATGTAAACTACAAGGAAGAGCCTGACAAGTGCCACATATTTCGCGGGAGAAGTTCCGCAGTCTTAGGACATTCAATGGGAGGCTTGTCGAAGGTACAAATTAAGGGATAAGTAATGAGCTAAGCATTAATTAGCATGGATAATGTAATCATTAGGTTTCATGTAAAGATGGTCAAAATACTAATAACCTAGATAAGGTAACTGTTGAACTATGCAACGTTAAAGCATTTTAAGGATAGCAGTTTCATTTACATTAATGTAACTTGATATTTTATCAATTGGTAGGGATTGACTGTACCATACTTTAGCTGCATGGGTACCACAATCCAGCTCGTTTCTCCTTTGAAACAATTTTGCTGTGTTTCGAAGACACGGTTAAGAAATAACAATGCCCCATTTTAATTTCTGGCATCGTGACGTAACATCTTATGTTTGAGGATAGACAAAACCTTTTTATTAATTCTAATTCAAAGCCACAGAGCGTCCGTATGATCATCATCCAACTACGATCGTTTCTTCACGCGGGGATTTTTTCACGGATGTAGCCAGGTACCTGGGTGATTCCTGATCCTATGCGTAATACTTGGCCTGTGCAAGACCAAGCCCAAAAGTTGCCCAGGCTAGATACAAGTAACGTAATTTATGTAATTACTATATTACCATCAAGAGAAACGTCTGCTTAGTTGGATAGCAAGTTAACATAAAGCTTTTGGATTTTTTCAAATTCCAATACTGTAAGTATTTAATGACCTGGGGGCTTAGTCAAAACGCCATTACGAAAACGACATCGATTGAACGATCGAGCGATCGACGACGTGATAGCCAATCACAACTTCGAACGGACGAACGAATTTCGCTGTCGTTTTCGTAATGGCGTTTTGACTAAGCCCCCTGGTTAGATGACGGTGAAGGGGATCTGCCATAGAGATGGCGAATCTTAATGACGAATCTTAACTAAATGGCAAGTGCGTTAGTTGACTCGCCAAAGGACTGAAATTATTATGATGGAGGTATCTATCTGTCTTTTCTGCTTTCTGCTTGTGGGTCGAGCTCGTGTTCAAAGTGTAAAAAAATAGGAGATAAGATCTCTCTTCTTTTACATGTCTATAAAATGTGAAAATGTATAAATAGAATAGAAAATATTTATTTCAGACACAAAAAGTATGTATAAAGAAGCTAAAAGTTTTGAAAAACTTTCAAGTGTTGCCATAGTACTTTAATATTGTAAACATAAAAGCCAACCAATAGACAATTCTCACAAAACTGTCGTTTTCCATAAACACTTCTTGCGACAGACGTATAGGCCACAATACAAATATTATATCGTTTAATCATTTGTTTCGTGTGTTGTAATGCCCCGTGATTCATTTTAGCTATTACAGTGTTGCCATATTTGTACTTTTGATCCTTCCATAACGGGCCCCAATAAATATAAGCCATAGATCTTGGTGTTCTCGCGATAAACAACGGACAAGGCATTTTATATAATTATTTATGTTGGTATTATGATTTGAATACTGACATACTACGGGTTTACGATGGTGATTTGAATTATGAATTATGTCTTTATTATTATTGGACCACAGAGCGTAAGAGGGATTATAGATTACATAATTTCTTCCAATGTGAAGAAAAATCGACTCCTTGTATTGATTTACTTTTATTATACTATTCATAATAATCATTTCTAACGAAAACAAGTTTGAAAAGAAATTAATTTTTTGGAGTTACATTCCTGATTTAAAAAAAGATAGTTCAAAAACTAACTACTAGATGGCATTATTTGATATTCTTTTTAACACCGGCAACACCAAGTAGAAAGTTTGTCTATTGAGTCCTATGACTTGTATCCAGTTCTTAATAAATTAAAAAAGAAAAAGTTTGTCTATTAAATTCGAAGTAATCCGATTCAAAATTTAGATTTAAAAAAGAAAAATTCGATTCCGAAAATCGAAATAATGTGATTGGTTGGCGAATATTGTGGTGGCCTGTTCTGGGTGGATGGATTTGGAAGTGATAGTTGACGTGGACTAAAGATAGTTTCTTCTTCTTCTTTTAAGGATTTTGTTGCCTTGAAAATTAAAACTTCCTCGTGGCTGATAGTTTACAAACTTAACTTGCCTTAAATAGAGGAAAAAAAAGTTCTAAATTAATAAAATGTTTTCGCTAACAGTGCTTTGTTATATTAAGAGCATAGTTGTTCAGAGGCTGGGGTTATCAGCGGTTAAATGTTAATCGTGCGAACTGAAGAGAACGGCCGTGCGAATACTGGAACATTTCGTCACAATTATGTTCCTCGTGAATACAACAAAAACCTGTATTTATGAATTTCCTAACACCTCAAGGAATTTCGTTACTGTATTCATAAGGATTTCGATTTAGCTATCGCCTGACCTTAAGAGGGATCTTAAGTGCGCTCGGACAGTCTCCCCTTACGAGCCCCCTTTCGCCGAAGCCAGCCAGCCGCTGAGGTGTTCCTGTTGTCTGCAGATCCGGGACCTTGATAAAGCGATTGAAGTCGCACGCAGTGGCTTGTATTGCCCAAGTATTACGCATAGGATCAAGAACCACCTAGGTACCTGGCTACATCCATATAAAAATCTCCGCGTAAAAAAAAAACCAAGATAGGATTGTAGCGACGATGGTCCAGTGGTGAATGGACTCGGCCTCTTATGCGAAAGGTCCCGGGTTCGATCCTGACCCCTACGTGTGTGCCTTGAAATGAGTTTTCCTAAGTGCACCACAAATACAAGACCATCGCTCGCTCACCGGTGAAGGAAAACATCGCCTGCATGCCTTTTTTTTTTTTTTTTTTTTTTTTTTTTTTTTTTTTTTTTTTTCGGGGTGTAAAATCCTCATGGACTATCCCTCCGCTTTGGCTGAGCGAAGGGGGTGTGCAGGACTTTAACCTGCTAAAAGCACCCCGGTGTTCCTCGTCTGACCTATAGGCGGGGTACGGGGTACGCACTCTTGCATTCACCAGATCCCCCGCCTGTATCGCCTGCATGCCTGATGAGACTGAAAGTCTTTGAAGGTATGTGAAGTTCACCAACCCGCACTGGGCCAGCGCGGTGAACAATTGGCCCATTACCCTCCTCGCCTGTTTTTGAGGAGGAGACCCGTGCAGCAGTGGGACATAAAAGGGTTGATACTTTACTTTTTTTTATAGGATCTTATAACTGATCGTAGTTGGATGATGATCATACGGATGCTCTTTGGTTTTGAATAATCATTAATTAAAAGGTTTTTACTTTAAGATTCTTCATCGAAATCTTTAGTAAGGAAGCGCTTTTTGTTTCCACATATTTGGTTCGCTACGTTTCTGTCCGAAAAGAAGCACACGAAGGGCAAAGTAATTATTGCCAACGGACCATGTAATCAGAAGGGGGCGCTTGGTGCTTATTGAGTTAGTCTCGGGTGAACTTATTTCTTGAACTCAGATATCTAGAACTCAGTATGCAATCACCTATATTACTGGGTGTTTCGTTTAGTAAGTAACTTGGATAGGCTGACTAAATGAGGTCATGTACATAGACACGTTCACCTTTTTTGTTAAAGCCGGAAAATTCAATCCGCGAGTGCCTTCAGCCGGTTTTGAGTATACCGGACGAGGCACCACGGCGAAAGCCAGACTAGAGGAGACTGTCCGGCCACAACTAATAGTCTAGTTCACAAGTGCCACTTCCCTCGAAATCTGATCGCCACCACCGAATATGGTATGATGTATGATGATGGACTCCTTCGATTGGTATCTAGAACATTCTATCAAAATTCTAAGAAGGGCTGAAAAGCAAACGCAAAAGTTATAAACAATAAAGTAAAATAAAAAATAAGGGTATGCTTTTTATTGATTATTTCCAAAACTATTTGAGATGATCTAAATTTGAAAATAGATCTTTAAAAAGCAGGAAATTTCCTAAAAAGATGTCCTGTCTCCCCGGGCATAGGAAGTGCGTCTGAAACCTCAGAGCGCTGCTAGGTGTAAATGTTTACATAGCCAGCCACAATGTGTTATGTTGAAAATAATTATTATCTATTACACTGTACGTGTGGTTAGGGAAAATCTAACAAAGAAAATTAAGACTTTGTCTACAATTTTTTTTGTAGTGTTTATTTTAAATTATTTGTATTTTTCGTGTTTAAAATTCGTTCGTATGAAAAGGTCTTTCTTGTCAATTTTATGCACTTACAATTTTTACGTTATCAAATTTTTTTTCTTTACATTATATTATATTGTTTTTACTAGCGTTACTGTACATTATTACTGCTAGAGACATTATTTGGTCAAAAAAGTAAAGGCACCACGGTTCAGATATTATGTGAATGCTGATAAAGGTATTATTTTTTTATGTCATAATTGCTATTCAGTTATAGCAAATGTAATCAACACTTCTCCTTTATAAGTTTAATAAGGGCCTGTTTCACAATCTCCCTTTAAGTTCCCTATAGGCTATTAGCAACATATTTGACAGATGTTTGACAGATACTCCATACTCTATCTGTCAAATATGTTGCTAATAGCCTATAGGGAACTTAAAGGGAGATTGTGAAACAGGCCCTTATTGTATTAATTTAATATGATGTAAAAGTTATTTTGAGATTTAAAGCTTTTATACAGCGCATTCAACGTTAAAAGCTTTTTGGTTACTATTAATTATTTATCAATTTGAAAAGTATAATGTTGAGTGGTCTTGTGTCTCGTCGAATTTTGAATTGATCAAATTCGAATCCTTTGAGTTTTTTATGGGAAACAGTTTTTAATTAAGTTTTATTAATTATTTAAAAAAATATTATTAAAAAAAGTTACTTAAGTTTTATTAATTTTTGCTACTACACTACTTTTCACATTTCATACCAGTTGAACTGGGATAACGTGGGTAAATATTAATGAATATTTATTGGAATTATTATTTAGTATTTAGTTTGAAAGGCCATTTTCATATCTGTGAAATACATTCTAGAAAAAAACCCCTATATAGCTCTATCACGGAACAAATTCCCGGATGTACCTGCCAATGATGGCTGGAATTAGCGATGTCCTAAGTGGGTTTTTAAGTTTTCTAGTGAGTGGCAACCCACTTTACATTTGAGGTTTTCTTCCATACATTATCTGATTTTTCCAGATCACGATAAGCGTATAATATATGCTATTTTTATTAATAGAAAATAATAATAAAAAAATTGGAATATTTCCCAGGTACAGTACCACTCTCATTCTTGAAATGGAACGGAAATAATTTGAAAAGTTTTCACTGCATTATAATATTTAAAAGTTTTATCATATCATCATCGTATATTTAAAGTTCAATGAACGACAAAACGGCCGATCCATTGCGCTTACAACTTCCCTTTATAAAAAATGATTTCTTCTTAAAGAAGTTGGGGAATTAATGTCTAGCGGTATTTATTGAAAAAAGTGACCCATATTATTATTAATATAAAGATCGTCAAAACAGACAAGATGTTTTGTTCGACCTTAAACTGTGATATCAGGCTTTATTCAAGTAATACAAAATTAATTATATTCTAAAATGGATTATATTATCAGTCGTTATTCTAGAATGAATAGCCAATAATTAAAAAGAGAACATGTCCCTTCATGTTCAAAGTGTAAGCGGCAGAGTACGCAGAAACTAACAGTTAAAGTTCAGCGGCCCCATAAAGCAGCTTTAAGCTCACCTCAGGGACCTGCCAGACGGCGAGAACAAAAAACCAATTTCATAAAACTATGCACCCGACTGCATGTAGGGTCCACAACAATAAATGAGCAAAGCCAGAACTACAACCTTGTTTGAATTACCATAGCGCTGACTCTACATTTAAAAGAGCTTATTTATACATTTCCGGTAGAGTAAGTAACTAAAAATTACAAAGTCAAACGTAACACGCAATGGAA
Source organism: Lycaena phlaeas (assembly GCA_905333005.2). Taxonomy (NCBI): domain Eukaryota; kingdom Metazoa; phylum Arthropoda; class Insecta; order Lepidoptera; family Lycaenidae; genus Lycaena; species Lycaena phlaeas. Next base: position 15,100,789 of record HG995173.1, read on the forward strand.
ATTGTGGCCAGTTTCGTGACAACTCACGAGCGTATCGTGGTAAAAGAATCTGCAAGTTCGTTACTCACACACGCGCACGTGTAGAGACGAGAAGGCTTCGTCTGCACACCAGCGGAATGAACATCGCGGCTCGCGAGAAGCGAGACAGTCTGTATAGAGCCGCCGCCGATGAAGCACGTACCGACCGGCGTCGAACGCCGATCCTTCCGATCGCGAAAAAAGTTTAACACGAAACTTTCGTAAGACTTTCCTTTCAACTTTAACACTGTCGAAGTGGAACTGTCGGTTTTTCATCAGTCGAGAGCCGAGAATGACCTTTCCTAAAACCGGAATTTCGTATTCCTCAAAACGGGTTTAGACTCAGATCCCGTGGCAGGACATTCGTGAAGTGATAACTTGATTTTCAGTGTTGTGTTTAGTGTGAGTGACTGGATACTGTACAGGTAGTGTAGAGGAGGACTGCTCGCGGCCTGCTGAGGTCGGCAACTAATAACAGTGCTGTCAAACGTTTCAGTGAGTATTTTGCAAAATCCACTTTTTTCTCAGACACGTAATTTTAATTATAATGTCGTTGTTTCCATTGTAGTAACCTGTCATGTGATTTTCGTCGAAACAGTCTATTGGCCTTGCCCTTGTCGTTGGATCTTGATAAAATAGTTTTCTCCAAGTAAGAATATTTAAAGTATATTATCTAAATCGCATTCTTAAGAATTCAAAAGTGATAGTCGAATCGGACATACATAAAAATTAAAATTTACATAGCTGTTACACAGCAAAACGGAAAACGGTTCGCAAAAACTTGATCTATAATCAAATGCTTAAACTTATCATAATGAAGTTAATCTAAATGCCTCTAATGTAAACATATAACGCGCCCATATTTTTTTATTTTCTATTCATTATCATGATAGAGATTATATTTACCATTTAATAAATGTATCATCAAAGTTTCTAAAATTCTACTTCAAAGGCTTGTATTTATGATATTATTTTATTTTACTTGTGATGATGATGATGATGATGAGGGTGAAGTTATTGATTAATTATCATTAAAGAGATTATTTTAAACGTTACAGAAATGTATCAACAAAATTTCTAAGACATCTTCGAACGTTTAAATATATACGGATCTATAGATTGTATATAAATAAACATAAAACGTATTAGAGAAAAAGTAACACAAAGATAAACTTAAAACCATTAGCACATGTAGGATAAACAGCCGGCCTCTGAATCGAAAGTACCATGTGTCCATTGCAATTCAATATGGAGTTTATTTTCAATGAAACAGATGTGAACGAGAGAAAAAGATTTGAAAGCACAAAAAAAAAAAAGTTTTTTTTTGTCGATCAAATTCGCTCTTACAAAAGTAAGTTATATGTTTTTCGTCTATTTTACAAGACTATTTTCTAGTCGAGAATGAACTCTGTTCTTGGGACCCGGTGAGTTTTTGTCGCCTTTTTAGTTTGGCCTCGATCGCTACCTTTGTATTTAATATCGGATTTAAGATTTCATTTCATAACTGTAGTTTGTCGGTCACTTTTATAGGTCTCCCGTCGATGTTTGTTTTATCGTTGCTCTGTTCGTTTGTAACATCTAAAGTCATGAATAGTTTACGGGTAAAAATATATCATAAAGATTCTGTACATCGAAGTTAAATATTATCGTTTGTTTTCTATAAGTATATCAATTAAAATGAATATCAAAGATTTTGACCAAAATATAAAAATGTTAAAATTCCAAGAGATCGTGATAAAATCTCAAATAAACACTTATTATTCACGATAGCACAAATAAATATGATTGGATAGATAAAAGGATGATTGGATAGATAAAAGGAAAAAAAATAAAGTGAAAAAAATATTGAATTAGAGGGTACTTATAGGTTTTAGTGCCTTCTAATTACAAAATTATCTTTGTCTGACATTTCGGAGACAATAATTTAGAAAAAAGCTAATTATTAGATATATCTTGGCGTTCGTTGAAAGAGGCTACCCAACCGCTGAAAAACGTTTGTAATGATAATGTTAATATTATTTAGTGCTAAATAATAAGGCTAATAAATATTACCAGCGGCCATTTTTATCATGGGTAATATCTGAGCGATCAAGCGTTTCCTTCGCTTGCTTGATTGAATTACGATACAAAAACTAAACCATAAAAAAACTACAAACTCAATACGATTTATTTAGTTCTAAATGATATTCAAACAGAGTTTTAAAAAGTATTCCCAGAGCGAATTCCCTTTTCCGAGCGAAGTAAATTATTCAGAATTCCTTTTAAGATTTGTTTCTTGACTTTTTCTCAATGTTTCTTGCCCCGGACAAATATGTTTAGGTAAATCATGTTAGTGTTTTATTTTTTAGATGATATATTGTATTCAATTATCGTTATGCTTAAGCATACGATTAATTCAATTAACTTTATCCAATAATTACATGTGTATATTTAGATGTAAGGTTACTTTGCTTATGAAATAAAGTTGCTACAAAGTAAAATAACCAAGCAATATTATACTACTTATAAAATGGGTTTTTGGTACATATATTTTATTGTGATTAAATAAAAAAAATCGTACATGAGGCCAAGGTTATTGTATGGGAATTGTTACGAACGTGTTATTGTTAATTTTGATGACTTCTTTAATATTACCGACAGTCTAATATCGGCCATTGTTGGCTTCGTCATCATCATTATAACCACTCATTGCTGCTGCTGCTTTACTATCATCATAAGCCTTTATCCGTCCGCTGTTAAACATAGGCCTACCTCAATGAAATCCTAGATGACCGACCACTTGCCACTCGCATCCAACGCGGACCGGCCATTACACGGAGATCGTCCTCCCACCTGGTTAATGGCCAACACTTCGTCTACCTAAACGCGGCATCCCCTCTTGAACCTTATTGGTACATCGGTCATCCGTTCTTCTAGTTATGTATGCACTGCCTCTTAAAGAGTTTGCCATAGCTCAACGTGCTATGGAGCGTTCTATGCTGGGTGTTGCTTTGGTAGATAGGATTTCAAACGAAGACCTACTCCAGAGAACTAATGTTACAAATAAATAGCAATTATAATAAGTTTTTGCTTTACACAATCATTAAATTCATCAGATACCATATAACCAATGCACACGAGATTGCTGAGGGTAGCAATTACCACCAAACCTTCGTCAGGAAGCTTTATAGTTATGTGTTGATGCAAATATCTGATAGTTTTGCTGAGATATCTCGGGCTGGTACCAAAAACTAGCCAAGCACAAATCTCTAAAATGATATCAGCATTGCTAGTATGAAGGCATAAGCATAGGTTATTGTATATTCTATTTTGACAGCCGATAAAGTAGTTAGAAGACTCTTTAAATGGTAGTAGCGGGTTCGAATCCCGCCATGTGCAGATTTTTTTAATGAATATATATTACAAGTCATGAATGTGCAATTATATTTTCCTTAATAATTTCCGTTTATGTCCGTCACAATCTTAACGTGAAATAATAGTTTGTTATTGACTATTCAATTCATATTCTTTAATCGAACTTAAGTTTTTTAACCTTTAAATAAGTTTTTAAATAGGTTTTAGAGGGTGAACCAAGGGTGAACAATGAGAAGTTGAGAGCGCTTGTCTTCCCCCCTATTTTAAAGTTAATTAAGTAGAAAGGGAATATGATTACGAAGCTAGTGATGAATACAGACGGTCTGACATTGATGTTTACTAACAAACACTTTTAAATATCTCACTTATATTGAAAACTCGAATGTTAGTATGGATGTTTGTTACTCTTTCGCTCAAAAACTACCGAATATCACTTACCATCAGGAGAACCGACTGTCCGTTTGTCCTTTTGACAAAAAAAAACACAGATAATAATTTATCCCCGTTTTTCCACGGGAATGGGAAGTAAACTGGAGGAACCTCGATGCCCTGCTAGTATTAAATATATAACATACATACACGTATACACGATGATGACGTTTTTATTTAGTTTTGTATTGTCGCGTTCGTCTTGTTCACGAGACGAATCACGAAATGATAATGAAAAGTCCCGTAAATATCCCCTTTAATACATTTTTGATATTCAACATTTCTGCGTTATTTTTTTTTTTAATTTTAATGATTTAAGTGGATAATTTGTGTATTATTTTAAATGCCTGATGAAAGCTCAATAACAAAGCCCAAACGTAGCAAATCAGTGTGTTTTTTTAAATATCGATCAAATTCCTGCGAAATAAAAATATTTAAACAAAATGGATGCCAATTTGAGTAAAAAGAGCCATATTAATTTTAGAATTTTATTCTTAATAATAACAACAACCACGTACAATGGCAATTTTAAAATAGAAAATTGTAGTATGTACGTCTAGTTTTAAAAGAAGCTGTTACATAAGAAGTTGACTATGCAAATAATTCATTAAATTGATACTTTGTAGAAGAATTGCCTTTGTGGCTCTGATAGTGAGTGATGACTTGAAAATTGGACTCCAAAGAATCAATATACCGAATAGTTATTACTGTCAGCGCCCCGCGGTTTTACCCGCGTTCTTCCCGTTCCCGTGGGAGTACGGAGATAAATAATTTTATATTGCAGTTTCATTAAAATCCATTCTGTAGTTTTTACGTGAAAGAGTAACAAACATCCATACTAACAAACTTTCGCGTTTATAATATTAGTAGGAAGTAAGATTATTGTCGATTGGTCGAGAGATTGTGTGCTTCATTCATTTATTTCTGGTCGAAGTGCATGTTTCCGATTTGTGACGCGATGTTATTAATAGATTTCGCTGGGGGTTTTTGGAACACGCTTTTATTTATAAAACTGTTCTTCTTCTTCTTTAATATTAGCTTCCTAAAGGATTTGCCAATAATATAAAACTGTTATTATTATTTTATTGCGTTCGATTGAACACAATAGGTGACAGTATTATCGGAGCTGTCAACATTACGTCCAACCGATTATCTTGACGAATCGATAAATATTCATGAATCGTTAGCTGTCATATTGATATTTGATATCGTTTTCTGTATAATATTCTATGTGTTACCCAGATTTGTCTGGACATTTACAATCGAATGCGTTTTACCCTTTTTGTCGCTTAATTTCGGAAAGATTTCTAAATGTTATGAAAATAATAATTTTCGATAAAAAAATTAAAAAAAAATAATGGAGATTCGGCCTTACGATTACAATATTTTTTTTTTTTAATTTTTACGTTCTGTGCTTGCAAGTTCTTTGTCTAAATATAATTCTGCTCTGTGACTGCTAATAAAAATATGGTAAAACAATCTCAATATGCTGGATTGTATGCGTTATCCTTAAATAAACGTATTATTTTAATTTTAAAGCGTTCTGTATTATATAACACTAGTTACATAAAACGTATTATTTAATATTATCCGCTACACTGCGCGTGTTGTTGCCGTGTAAACACACACGCGAAAATATTTGCACGGTCAAGTGGCAATGGACTACATACGGTTGGAAACGGGTTTCTGATTCTTGGTTTTTATTTGTATGTATGTCGATATGTTGGAAGACTTGATTAGCCATGATCTCCTGTGTCTCATGTCTGTCCAGGTAAATGATGTTGTATAGGGTCCACAATGATGATGTATTTATCATAATGTAAAAAGTAGCATGAATAAGTTGCGAATGTATTCGTACATTACAACTGTGTTTCAAATAAAAAAGCCCTACACCACCATATACCACTGCCATAGAATCGAGGCTATAAACATTGAATACAAAACAAGTGTGGCTGACTTGACCCATATCTGATACAGAACGTGTAAAAGTAGCATCAAGTAGCGAGAATTCTCAAAAGCGGCAACACTAACGTGTGAATCGTAAAAATTGTAGACGATAATGTGCGTAATTATGGTCCGAGACAACTCGATTATACCGTTACTGACTGCCTGTGTGAAGGGATATGAATGGTTACTTTGTCACTATCAAAACTGTTTCATTGAGACTCTTTTGAACGAGGTATTCGTAGATAATGTCTAAACGCCGCCAATTAATTGATTTATTATTATTAATTTTCAAAATTATGCTAAATGTTCTGTATTTATATATCTTACATTCAGTGTTACCATAATACAAACAAGCGAGTGCCATCAATTCCGCATTTGGTGAGGTGCCCGGGATCTGCTAGCTTCAGGGAAACTCAACCGCTAGTCAGTCCCTCAGGAGACTGACGCCACCTCCGCAGAGAGGTTGTCCAGCACCATAGAACAAGCCCTCCGAACGTAGGGACCGTACAATGAGGTGAGGTTCCCGTCCTCACCCTCTCTTCTTATAAGAGGGATACAAAGAGCCTCGGCTCAATTCGCTTCGCCCAAGGTGTTGGGCTCACCCTGGGCTACTGAGCCCCACCGCCACGACAAGGCCTGGTGGTGGGGTGCAAATACACATGTGCTCTGGTGTTCGCTATGATAAAAAATATATCAATATTACAAGGCCTTCTTGAAGATTAATTAATTTTAAATAAAAAACCTACTACTCTACTTCACTTCGAAGTATTTCAATATTATTTTAAACTTTTTAGTTGTACATAAATTAAGGTATAGTTTTGAAGTCGGGTTTTGGTTTTTTATTTAAAATTAATTTTATTTTATACTTTTTAGTTTTAAGTTTATACATAAGTAATATAGTTTTTATTTTTTCTTGCAAAATTTTTGGCGTTCCCGATCTGTGTTGGATGCTAGTGGTAAGGGACCTGTCGTCTTAGCGTTTATTGAGGGAACCTATGTTCAGCCGTGGACGGATGAAAGTTGATGATGATGACCTCACAATACTTTGATACTTTCCAAAGTATCATATTCAGTGGTTTTTGTTCATATTATTCATATGACATCGACAAGTAATAAAATGAGCAAATCGTCTGGGTATACAAAACCAACCAAATAAGCATTATTGAAATAACTTAAAAATCGCTGATTACATGTCGATCAAATTAATATGGGACCAATTCGGAAACATAAGCTTTCAAACAAAACAAGAATCACCAAAATCCATTCTCAAACAGCGGAGTAATCGTGTAACAAACATACAAAAAAAAACATACAGACGAATTGATAACCTCCTTCTTTTTTTGAATACGGTTAAAAAGCAGTTGTAATCTAAGCATCGGAGCAGTGCAATATAACAAGTGACACATTGACAAACTATTAAATCATATTATGTATATCAAATATTGGTAGACCTTGTGCCTATTACCACATTGTTAATTCTCATTGAGAAACGTCAAAGCGACAAGTAGTCTCTGGCAAACTAATCTTTTTGTTCGTTTTTTTATTGTTTTGTTTATAGATATGCCATATTTATTTATTGTTGTTATGGTTGTGATGAAATAGAAAAAAATGGTCGAAATGGACTCCACGTTAGTTTTTTATGATAGATATATTTCATTTCTTGCAGGGACCTATACTTTTAAGTTCTGAGTACTTACAGGTTTTTCTCATATAATTTATTTATTGTCGATATTCGATATCGACTGCATTATGCAAAACCTTTTTATTTATATAGTGTTTTTTATATATAATATTTGAGCCTACCGATAAGATTAAAATAATTCATATATGTATTTTTTAATCTTTGGCACAGCATGATTTGACAATGTAGAATTTTTATTTTTTTCTCTCATGTTTTATATGCGAATTTCACTCATTATAGTGTTTAATTGTTATGCACAAAAGATTAACAAAATAAGAAATAAAAAATAATAATAAAAAAAAAACAAAAACAAAACTTGCATGTGCTACTTACGTGTAATCGTCTATTTGTAAGCGTAGGTCACAGCAGATTTCACGGTGGCCGTGTTAATACTGTGCGTCGTATGTGGCCTTCGAGGTTCACTTGGATAAATGTTGACCATCTAGCATCTGTCACGCCTATTGTACAGTCGGCCACATAATTTCCTATCTCCTATTCCTCATTGTCCAAATCGTTATTGTATTTATTATGATTCAACCGCAATTTATCGACTGGTTTAATGATTTATCATCTTATAGAACTAAGTTGATTTGATTTAATGTGAGCGAACACTTTCATTGAAACAGGAGATAAATGTTAGATTATAAATGTCATAGTTTGATTACTAAATCGATACTAATATTATAAATCACTTCAACTCAATCGACGTTAACAATCATAATATATATTATGTAATTTTTACTCTGTTATGTTTCGAGAAATATATATTTTGAAAATAATAATCATCACTCTAATTTCGACTGTTAATCCACGCTTAACAGTTAATCAAGTATAATAGTTGATTGTCGTCGCATTTAATCTGAATCAGACAAACGGCAAAAAAGAAAAAAAAAAATAACCTGTAAGACAATACTTAAGCATGTTTGAAGACAATATTTGAACATGTAAATAATCGGTATTTAATATTATATTATTATCTACATATCATACTTATTTTTATTTCACGGAAAGCATTTCGGCATTGCGCCTGCCTTTTTTGTATAGATATACTTATGTCGAGACTATTAAGGTAATGTATTGATTTTTCAAATTCAAGTATATCAACTTTTATTAAGCGTGGGATGCTACAATTTATTAAATAACGGCTAATTTCCTATCATTTAGACACCCATCAGCTTTAGGAGTGGTGTCTTGTTAGCCTTACTTCCAAATATGGTTTTAGACGTCTGCTTTCAAATTCAACGATTTGAATTATAGAGAATTCTCTCATATGGGAGAAAAATTGAAATTTTTCCATTTGTAGCTTCGTTCATGAAGACATTTGTAGTAGGTAACAGTTATAGATAGATTGAATGTATGTACTCATTTCTTGGCACATTAAAAACACTTACAATTGGGGCGGCATCTTTTTTAACACTTTTCATGCTTAAATATGTCACTCATAACTTCTATAACCCCGTGATTTTAATGAACTTTACACTTACCCCATATAATATCTATGTCTATGGATGTTTTTACATCACGTCAATCTGATCCCGTGCTAAGTTTCCGAAGAACTTGTGTTACGGGTACCAGACAACGGAAATAATATATTTAAGATTTTTATTATATTATACTTACACAAATTTAATACACATTCGTGACCCAAGAACACAGAAAACTCGCTAACCACTGAGCCAGGTCGTCGTATAATATACATAAATGTTTCTTTTGCATATTATTCTCTAATACATCAAAACCACTAATTCGAGAGCAAGGTTTCGCGAAATAGGTTTGGCCAATAAATTCGCGTTATGGTCAACCGCAAAGTACATGTGCTCGGGATACGCCATTTTATAACATTGGTATGACGTATTCAAGGCTGTAGCTCAATATAGAATTATGAGACAGTTGTTTGACGTTTATCGAGACAGGCCTTTGTTCAGAAGGACGGATAAATACTGATGATGATGATGGTGGTGATGATGATGATGATGATGATGATGATGGTGTTGATGATGATGATGACGATGATGATGATAATGATGGTGATGATAAGACAATATATCTTACTGGTCATAATTTAAAATTTTTAATAAACAGGTCGTAAGAATTTTGTTTTAAACTTTAAAGTAATTATTAGATAACGGATAGCATTTTAAGGCAAAAATATAATACATTATTAATAACGTTGTATAATTAGAGATTTATTTTTCTTATGAACAGATTATGCTTCTGTAAAGTTTTGAATTCGTAACCTTTGCGTTGCCTCTTTGCAAAAAGCTATACCATATCCAACAAAAACTTCAAATATATTATACATAGGTAGTTTTTATACATAGCTAGTTATACATAGGTAGTTATATTGTAAAAAAAGTATTATTTCCCCGCCGGATTCGAACTCGCGAACAATTCGTAATATCCATAATACATTCATCAAATATTACAAATAATAGGCATACATTAATAATAATTAGCAACATTTCCAAATGTACATTTCGCATGTCGACTGTACTTCGAATTATATTAAGAAATTATTGTGAGTTTGTGATTGATGAGGCAACGACATCAAACGTTTGCCAATTTCTATTTAATCGGTGAAAGTGTAAAATTTGCTCCTAAGGCTGGTAACGAAGTGTATTAAGTGCGATTATATTAGACTAGTTGTTACCCGCAGTTCCTTTTCTTCTTTATGCCATCTAACTTAATAATAGCGTCAAAGAATTCAGACGTATATATAAGCAGAATCCTTAAGGATTTTTTGTGCCGACTTTATTGGGGACATGTCCCCAGTTCGCTCTCACTCTCGTAGGCTCATGCTGGGTACATCGCGGTGTCCCTTTCGTCACGCCGCCAAGCGGACTTTAACATCGCAGAGTTTGTCCTCAAAGTGCTCATAAGAACTGTCCTTCTATATACGTCTGAATTCTTTGATAGCGTCAAGTGATAACTTGTAGTGGTAGCACGAAAAGCTTCTCCGTGAAAAATATATAAGCGCAGCCTTATCTAAGAGTATTGTGAGCGGTTAACGTCGCTCATGAACGCAAGTTCACCCGGAGTAGCCTGAAATACTTGAAATAATTCTGAAATATGCTAACAGCATCATCATCTCCAAGACTTTTCCCAACTATATTTCGGGTTCGGCTTCCAGTCTAATCGGATTCAGCTGAATACCAGTATTTTAAATGGAGCGACTGCTCATCTGACCTCCACAACCCAGCAACTGGGTGATACGGTACCCCGTGGAAAGCCTGTTTGTCGGACTCTCGGGCTTCTGAGGATCCGTAACGACTGTCAAAGACCAACGAATGACAGCCGGGACCAACGGCTTAACGTGCTCTCCGAGGCACGGAGGAGTCTCGGTATGTAAAGATGGTCACCCATCCACGGACCAACCTCGGCAAGCGTTGCTTAACCTGGTGGATCGATCCGCGCGGTTATTATCACTGAGCCACGAGCTCCTTTCGAGAAAGATGTTAACAGTGCATTACATAAATACACATTATACTTGACACGGTGTAGCAACTGTATTGATCATACGAGTGTAGAGTCTCTTGTCCGGAATCGGGATTCGAACACGTGACTGCTGGGTAAAGTGTGGATATGACCACGTGACCAGCTGGCCAGCAAGGATTATATATTGTCTGTAAAGGCGTATGTTTGATTATGTCTGAGGGGTTTCGGATGTGTAACATAATATAATCTGTATTTATGTAAATTTTTACAATTTAATTCCGCTCTCTCGCACTCGCAACACGAGCTCTTAGCACGGGACTAGGTTAACGTGCTCTTATTGTTGATTAATATTTATTTATTATTATTTAATCTAATTGATCCATTTCATTGATTATTTAATTTTTATTTACATTTCTCAAAGCGTTAGATAATTTTTTACATAACTCTTTGTTCAATTTTTAAATTGTTATAATATTTATTTTTGAATGTGAGAGGTGTATTTAGATATCTCAAAAGGAGTATAACGAAGAGATATGAGAGAGAAATTTTCGGTCAGTTATGGGTTCAAATCTCAGAGCTAAAAAAAGACTGTCGGCAATTGTGCTCTATTTAGAATCAAAGAATCGAGTCATTCGTAAAAAAAATTTCGTAGGAAAAAAAACAATGAAAGAAATCATGTAGACTAGAAAAAATATTTTCAAGTTTTTAATACAAGTTGAAGTTTTAGGGCCTGTTTCACAATCTCCCGTTAAGTTCCCTATAGGCTATAGGCAACATATTTGACAGATGTTTGACAGATACTCCATACTCTATCTGTCAAATATGTTCCCTATAGCCTATAGGGAACTTAACGGGAGATTGTGAAACAGGCCCTTATTGTATTATTAGCCCTGTGTCTATACAACCTTAGATTTTCCACAATTAGGCTGTTTCTTGAAGGAACTGGACTTATAGGTGTTGCGATACATAAAAAAAATGAGAATACCACGTTTTATTTCATCACAAAACTAGTGTATATGTCTAGACATAATTACAAAACATATACACGTATTCATAGACAAGATAGTAATGCCTTTAATTTTTAATGAATGACGAAGATCACGCGTCGAATTTTTGGTCGGAGCCTTGGCGTCAACAAATATATAAGATTAATTAATATTAAGGTTTTATTTGGTTATTTAACCTCTAAAATTTGTAAGATTAAACTTCCTACGCAAGACAAGTTTTCTGTTTGGTAGTTGCCTGATTACCTAAGAAGAACTGGTTCATGGGTCAAATATGTCCTGAAGGTTTTTTCTTCAACTGGATGGAGTGTCCTGTGCATTCCTGTAAAATGGGATGCAATTAAAAAAATATTAAGCTCAAGTTATCTAAGTTATTTACTATTGTATCCAACATGTATTAACGGAAACAATAGTGAAACTAAATAATAAATCAACATCACATTGTATTTAAGCTCATTTTTGCCAAAGGTAATCATTCCTCCACTAACATAAAAAAATATATAATATTCAAACAAAAAAAAAGGCAGTCATTGGGGCAGTCAAAACATTTTTTTTGGAATGACCTATGCAGAGTAGATGAGAAAGAAAGAAAGAAATATTTTATTTGTGAAATAATTACGCTATTAATACATACCACACACTTATGAGCAAATGGCTCATCTAAAAGCTTCAAGTGTGGGGATTTCCCCGCCAGGCGTGTGGTCCTCGATCGAAATTCATTTGTTTGATAACATAATTAAACAAATACTGACAATGACACCTTAAGCTTAACCTTTAAGGTAAATCAATAACCGATTCTCACCTAAATTGGGATCATGGTGAGGTTCTTTGGCCTCAATTTGGCCTTAATGAAGGCCCGTGGAACCGCTAATTGTGGATCGCCATTGTTTGGCCTGTCGGTCCAATTACACTATGTGCCTCTTAATTGACATTTTCCCGGTAACCTGGGAACGAGGTCGCGAGGGCCCATAACTTGTGCATACAATGCAGCTGACCTTTACGTTAATTTCTTCACAAATTATATCGAAAGTTGCAATGTTTTAGATTAGCACAAGTTATAATGAAACCACTTTTATGTTTTTTACGGCTTATTAAGATTTTTACAACAACCACGGGAGAAGTACTACTTTCTACGTTGTTAGGTCCTAAATTGTTAATTAATCATAAGGTACATAAACCTTGTACGATAGGATGTTGCCACCTAGGCTCTCTTTTTGACAACGCAGGGGAATGCATTTCGCATGTATCCAGGTTATCGGGGTAGGTTCCTGATCCAATGAGGGGTTCGCATTTGGGTGTTCGCTACCCAAACAAAAACGCCTTTAGCCGCTTTTTTTTTGCCGCCGCGAATTGCTTGAGAAAGGCTGTAGGTCAGACTACTTACTACTCGTAATGAGGGACTGTCTAAACTAAGCAGTCCTGTCAAGTCTAAGTAGGCCAGGTTTCCATCTTGAATCCATCGCGAACAGGGAACAGAAAACCTCCCGTGATTTGCATACTTTTTGCATGATTTCTGTAAAGTATCCGTAACGTCGGGCATATAATAATCTTCTATAATATGTGTTGAAGCTCGTATAAGTATTTTTATTATAGTAAGAGAAATTGGCGTAAATACAAGAAAACAATTTTAGCACAAGTTAAAATTTGACGTGAATTTATACGTGGTGCAGATAGGAGATAGGATTTAGTATTGGAAAAAATATTGTATAAATAAAGTATATCATATCCATTCTATTATATTCATCTATACTAATAATATAATAGATATATAATATATTTATAGATGTTGGTATAGAAATGGTCATTTTGTCACGACATAATATTTTTGTCTAGTTTGAGAAATAATTTTTGTATGGAATTTCATTTTGTTCTGGATATGGCGACCCGGCGTCGTTATCTTGCGACTGGCTTTTCATTTACATACTTCGTCCGTAGTAAAAAGTTCGTTTGAATTATTCTGATCGATGAGAAAACCGCTCCTTAAGGAGTCGGTTACAAACATACAAACATTCATACAAGTGAAGCTAATATAAAGTGTGGAAAAATAGATATTGTGTGTGATGCATTGTAAGGTTGAAAGCTATCCACTTTGGTTTTGACTTATGGCTTGTGTCTTAAAACTTATTTAGCTCGATATGATTGCTAAGGCTATTGAAAGGATAGCTGCTAAATGATCTAGAATAGAACGTGAGAAAATATTTGGAATGGAGACAATGTTGTAATGGCGCAGTGACTCGGGTGGAGTTATGTATAAACATTTCCTTTCCTAATTTGGAAGATCTGGGTCATCGGCCGTCTTGGCACTCATTGAAAGAGGCCTGGTCATCAGTACTGGTTGCATTATACTTTTTAACATATCAAAGGCCTTGCAGAAGGATTATGGGGCTCCGACAAACAACGATTTCGAGACGTGAGCCCGATTTTTGGAAAAAGAATAAGTCAAGATATAAGAGAATCACTATAGGTATTCAAGTCGGCTATCTAAGACTGATTTCCCTTAAATTATAATTAATTATCACTCAATCATATTCTAATAAAAATCATGGTGCATGGGGCAACGACTGGCCCCTGGGCACCTTCTAAAAGTGCCCAATGGGAAAGATGGGCTTGATTATTATTGATGATGATAAATGTATTTAAAGAGCTTCGCTATGTTTTGAAAAGAAGGTCACGAGAGGAATAATACTGGCAACGAAAAATAAGATCTTGTCTCCGGATAGCCAACACATAAATAAGTTAAACCTTTTTTTTGATGACGCAGTGGGTTCTTTTCGGACCATACCAGGGACTTGGGTAGGCGCTGGCGTGTGTGGGGACTCGCATTGGGTGCACTACCCCACTAAAACCGCTGCGCGAGCCTTCCGCCGCTATTTAAGTGACCCAGATCTGCAGGCAACGGGAAATCCTGAGGGAAAAAAGAATTAAACCTAAATTATCTTCATGACCACTTATTTATATCTTTGACTGCATTTAAATGTTATATAAAGTAAAAAAAACAATATTTTATTGGATATATTTGGTAATTGAGAGACATCATGTCATGAAAGAAACTTAACAAAGTATATTCATGTTATTTCTAACCACCGCTCAAATAATTCTATTGTTAACTTTGGTTTTGGTGAAAACAATAAGTATTGTATAGATTTCGTCGATCGACCTTGCCACTACAACATTGCTCAAGACTGCAGGCTGTAATGAGATAATTATTTCTCAAGTGTATGTCCGTTAATGTACATTATATAAAATTATATACCTCCTTAAATATATGTCATTACATGTCAATCTCGTTCGTTTTACTTACCTAGAATAACCATCTTAAGAAATATGTTTTAAAACCTACTTTCGTTCGTTTTAAAATACAATCCTATTACAACATATCTTATACTAATATATAAAGCTGAAGAATTGGTATTTTTGAACGCACTAATCTCAGAATGTACTAGTCAGATTTGAAATATCCCTTCAGTGTAAGATAGTCCATTTATAGATTACGTTAAGTATAATTAGTTAACGCAGGCGAATTTGCGGAAAACAGCCAGACCTACTAATATTATAAACGCAAAAGTTTGTAAGTATGGATGTTTATTACTCTTTACATCGCTTATACACTAGAATAGCACATAATTTATCACTGTACTCCCACGGGAACGGGAAGTACGCTGGTGAAACCGCGGGGCGCTGCTTGTGTCAGATAAAATTTTAAAAAGATATTTAAAAGTGTTAAAATGTCAAAAAGAGATATTTTCCACCATATTGTGCTGTGCGACGAGGGTCTGATGGGCTCGACCTTGAAACAAGAAGTTTGGGTCAGATTTTAACCGGCGCCTTATATGACTTTGGCATTTTCCCGTGCACAGAAGTATGTTAACATCTCTTGTTCATCGTCGAAGAAAATATCGTGAAAAACAACATTCCTGATAAGTCTTTGATGGTAGTTAAGTTTACCACCCGTTGGGCTAGCGCATAGGTGAACTATTTGATCTTCAACTGTTTTCGAGAAGGAAACCTCTGCCGTAGGACATATACAGAGCAGTAATGATGATACAGAACAAATACACAACGGCAGAAATGGATTATTATATAAATTCGTTAGGATAAAATACAAATACGAAAATATTTACGCTATAAAAATATTACAGATTAATAATAGAAATAAAAATATTGCTTTGATAAATTGCAATACAATACCCTACAATAGTTACGGTATACTAGGCCGATCTTTAATTATATCGTACAAAGAACTGCACAATTGATTTCAATACAATAAACAAATAATAAAGATTACAAAAAATATTGTTATCCGAATCAAATTTATAAAATAAATAATAAAAAGGTGTCATGATATCATGAGAAATTATTTAATAGTCTTGTTTTAAAACGAATAAAGTTTTTGTAATCAATCACTTGCACTCGTTTCTAGAGTTCCGTTTTAATATTTGACTGGCGTGTTGGTCTAGAGGTTAGTGACCCTAACTGCTTAACCAGAAGGTCGAGGGTTCGATTACCATCCAGAACAAATGTTTGCGTGATGATCATGATCATTTGTTGTGTCTAAGCGTAGTTTTTATATAATACTAGTACAGTAGACAGTATGGTGAATAAAATATTTGAATGAACACACAAATTTAATTAAAATCAGTCAAGCTGTTTAAAAGGAGTTCAGTTCATACATATTTATTCCCGTTGGTATAATTATTTATCCCTGTACTCCCACGGGAATGGGAAAGCGGTTAAAATCGCGGGGTACTGTTATACCGTATCAAATAAATACTTATTTAAGAACTATCAATTTAATTATTATATTAACTTTATGATATGGACTCTTAAGAAAGTGGGTATCGCACTTGATTTTTTTAAAATTATTTTTATGATATCCACGAAGATCCATCAACATTTGTTGTTAAAATAATTACTATGAATGTCAAAACAGATGTAAAAACAGCGATATTTCAAAAGGTTTAAAAATAACTAATGATGATTAACTCTTTTGTAACGAATGTTCTAGGGAGGCGTTTTTGCTAGTTTTGGGTAATCTTAGGCAAATGAAGGCTTCATTTATTATTACGACAAGCTGGTAAGCACTATTATTGTTTTTTTTATCTTATTTTTATTTTATTTTAATTAAAGCTACCCATACGGTTATAATTATTGTATCGTAAAATAGGACTATTTTTTTTTAATAAAAACCACTGAAGTGTTCACTAAAGTACTAAAAAAATATTGAATTTTATTGTCACGGCATCTGAGTCGATTTTATTGGTAAGGCGCGCCAAATGATAGATGTTTCACATCTAAACCATAGATGTTTATTTCGGATATAGCAGCGTGTCTGATGTTTAGACGAGTGCGAGCGGCGCGGCGACTTTCGTTACAGTTACGAGTTATCAGGCAGACGTAACAAGAGAAAACAACTCTTTCACTTTCATTTCGATACATATTTCAATATCAAGGTCGCTTAAAGGGAAACTACAAGAATCATTGCTGACAGATTGCCATACTACTTTACCCCGTACGATATATACTACAAACAAATAAAAAAATATACACTACAAACAATAAGACAAACGAAGCTTACAACTTTACGACGTCTAATCTTCATGATTAATCTAACAATGATCATTAAATTTGAATGTAATACATTGTTATTATGCTACAAAATTTAAAAACATAAAATAAATTTACACTGTGCGTAATGTCATTTGAAGATGACTTATAAAGTCATTAAGCCGGAACCGCACGTTTGTGACTTGCCGCAAACCCCAAGCCTTCACAAGTCACAAGCATGCGGACGCCTCGCAAGCGCTTGCGGCAAATTCTCTTTGGCTTGTGCACAATACCGGCACTCGTCGGGTCGGCCACAAACCTTTGCAAGCCTACGCAAGCTAAGACAAACTCTGTATCCGCACGTTTGAATTTGTAAAGGCTTGCCAAGCCTCGGCAAACGTGCGGTTCAGGCTTTAAATATTAGTAGTCCAAAATTTTCAAAAACGGTTCAATAAATCAAGTGATTACCCCTTACAACCTCACAAACTTTATCTCTTTATAATACTAACAAATAAAGATGATACAGATGATAAAATATCTTGTAACAATAAAACGAATGTCTACTAAAAATCGTCAAATTTAAAATGTCGGGTGTGAACTGCGGTTTGGTCATTTCATTATGTTAAACGTTGTGTGACGGCAAGTAGCTCTCGTGTACACGCCTCTACATAATTTATGTAATTTTTATTATCAACATCTGATACAGTAGCTTACATTCTACGGTAGCAATAAATGTTAAGATAAAACCAACTAACTTGAACTGATTAACTTCTGCCTTGCCTATTCTGTAAAAAACATTTCGATTTCGAGTTTCATCTGAGTGATAGAGCTCACTTTACTCTCACTTCGAAAGCGAACTTTATTGATATAGATAGATAGTCGAGTTTTAAAGAATACAAATTCGTCGTATCACCGTGGATTCCGCTCTTGAGATTCGAAAACGACCTTACAGAATAGCCCTACTGTTCCAAATTGTATTTGTATGTAAGTCAAATGTAACTGATCCAGTATTTTACATCGAGCGATTGCCAATCCCCACAACCCAGTAACGGGTGATACGGTACTCTGTAGTAAGACTGGTTGTCAGACTTTCAGGCTGAAGGTTCACGAATAACTGCAGGAATCTACGCTTGAGTGCACTTTCCGAGGCATGGAGGAGTCTTGAAATGTAAAGACGGTCATCCACAGGACTAACCTCTGCAAATGTAGCTTAAACTGATGGATTGCTCGGCTGCTATCGTTGTAGCTGCTCTCCTCAAAGTAAACTCACCTATAAAATAGGTATATCACGTACCGTTTGTAATGCTTATTCAGTGGCGCAAGACGATTTCGAAGCCTTAGATTAGGAATTATAAAATATTCCTTCCGCGCCTAAATCTTATCGTGCCGGATTCATGAAGCCTATTCTGAAATTCGACAGCTTTCAATGCCAATAACTACAGCTTGTCCTGCCCTTTATTCTGTGGATGGCCAAGCGTACTCATAAGTAAAAACTGAATATAATTAGTATATTAATTCCCTTTTTAATTTGTAAAGAATATGGGACCTATTTAAAAGCTTAATCCCGTGTTAACAAAATGAGGTTAATTGTGTTTTACGTGCGGGGGTTAAACGAATATAAAATAAGCGTGTTTACGGAATTGAGATTGGAGGTTGAAGGTAGCCATTATCATCATCAGTAAATATTATCTCAACAATAGCCTAGAAATGAACTTCTTTGAACGTTTACGACTCTAGAAATTACTCTTGTCTAATAATATAACATCTGCTTTGGCATAAGTGGTTAGTTATCAAAATCGAAATAGATGTTTGAAAGATGGAAAAAATCTGCAAAGTTTTTTTAAAGACAGCACGAATATTCGTCTAAAAATTTTACTGCAGATTTTTTGATGTGACAACGTCTTATAATTCGATAGAGCCGGCTGCACGCACGAAAAAACATAACTTATGCGGCGTTAACTCGCTCTGAGGCGTTCAATTTAAGGCTTGAAGTGCAAGCGAGAGCGCGGAACGAGCGACAAAGAGGCACAATCGGCCTATTAGTATTTTCTTATGACGTTGTCACGTTCAAGTATCGTCAGTAAACCGACTTTACAGACAACCGATATTTTTTATATTTTATCGTATCTTGTAATAATATGTATTATTATACTAATATACTCTTTAAGATACTTATGTAAACGGTATTCGAGAAGTCATTCTTCAACGCCTATAAACAAGACTATAGTACCATTATTGGACATTAATATTGATATAAATATTATAAATGGTATGGAATCAAGATTCATTAAAGTAAAGTCTTGTAATGATTTGATTACGTTGCTCCGCGGACAGTAACGACTACGCATTGTATCAGAATATCTCCATTAGTTCCGCTTCAGCTCAGTAAACTCGATCTATTCCCACCAGATGGTTATAAACTACTATTTTTATGAATTAATGTTATTTCAGAGAAAGTATGTGTCCAATTCGTAAGCCAACCTAAAATATTAAAAAGTATACATGGCTGTTTGCATGAAATCGTATGCCTGTGTCAATTTAAAAAAGTGTCATGTTTCTATAGCATTGTTCCGACTGTTGGGCAGATGCGTTTGTAAGCCCGTGCTGTCAACAACCTTTTCAGTTCTTCCGTTAATACAGCCATGGAAAGCGTCTTGTCTTAGGATAGGGAAAATAAAAATTCTATGGTAACTTCGAACTAGGTGATGAATTCATAGCAATAATGACTAATTCCATTAAATCGCTCATATTTCATTGTAAAAGTTTTTTAAGATTGATAAACGAAATATCATAAATTTTTCCAATACAAAGAGGTGTACCTATATCATTTTTTTCAATCAAAGAATACACGTAACCACAAAGACACGTTGTTTTCAATTACGCGTGATTGCATGTAATAACTGGATTATAATGGCCGAATCTGTGTTTTTTATTAGAGGAAACTTACTTATTAAAATTTAATTCAGGTTTACGCAAGAGTAATATATTCTGTTAAAATAGCATTTCGCGGCAGGAAGCCTCACTTGATGTATTTGTAACTTAATAGCCAATCATAAATAATGATTTAGCTTATGGATGTTGTTATAATAAAATTATAATAAGCTTTTCTATACTAATCCTAGCAACCAACAGACTGCTTTGATTCTGCCAACACTACTGATATCTCTATTAAAAAAATCGGGGTTGCTTGTAAAAGGGAGAAAATTTTGGGTATTTTTTAATGC
Source organism: Lycaena phlaeas (assembly GCA_905333005.2). Lineage (NCBI taxonomy): Eukaryota > Metazoa > Arthropoda > Insecta > Lepidoptera > Lycaenidae > Lycaena > Lycaena phlaeas. The sequence goes on from HG995173.1 coordinate 15,121,425, forward strand.
CAATTTTTTATGCTATATTTTTTAAACTTCATAACGCTAGGACGTATCATACGTCCTAACGGTGTCATTTTTAGGTCACGTCTGACATCGTAGTCCTCCCGTGACCATAGTTGCTGTAAAGTATCCGAAATGTCAGGCATAAAACTTAAAAAACCGCGATAAAATCCGTAAAAGTTGTTTCATTATAGTGTATCAATTGTGAAAAAATGTAAGGTTCTTAAAGTACGCGTAGTAAAGCTCATAACCATTTATAATTTATCCGTTGATAGTAAGAACATATGTTAACGTGTTTAACGTCAAGGGTATGATAAAGGAAGATAAATTGGAACGCAAGCCTTTGACAGATGGCGCCAATACAACCTCTGTTAGCCAAGTCATTTGTTGTAATATATTATATTACTAGTTGTATAGAGTGTTGACTGTATTATGCTTTAAAATATTTAAGGTGCATCATCAGATAGATAAAATACCCCTATAAATGAACGCCGCGACTGGATCCAACTTTGGCCAGCGCTCTCAACGTTTTTAGTCAACTCTTTGTCGCGCTGTGGTGTCGAAACAATTATTTTGTCGTATTTAATATCTATTCTACCTATAGTATTTTTCATGTGCTTTCCTTTATTAGATGTCGATGCGACACAATAAACCTTAGCAATAAACTATAAATCTTGCATCTCTCTCTCAAGATGGCGATATTTCGATTAACATCTTTACACATATACGTCTTTCTCCTTTGGTTTCTATTCAAGGATACTTCCCTTCCTTATGGGTATATGATCTGTGATATTTATTACGATTACTATTTTTACGCGATTCGAACTATGAAATTAATTGCACACTTGACTTGAGTAATAATAATAATAATAATAATAATAATATAGTATCATAATAATATAATATAAGTTTCCGAAGAACTTGTATTACGGGCATCAAACAACGGAAATACATTTATGTATTTAATACGTTTTATGTTAATACTTATATTATTTAAGATTTTTATTAAATATTAACATATCCATGACTCGGGAATACAGAAACTTTTATTTCCCTGCCGAGATTCGAACCCGCTACCTCCGCGCTAACCACTGAACCATCCGAACTATGAAATTTAATACACGCTTGACTAGAGTGACAAGCAGTAATCTATCCCCATACCCCCACGGGAATGTGAAGTAAGTGGGTGAAACCGCGGGGCGCTGCTAGTTTTAAATAAAACCGGAGTCAAATGAACGTTTACTTTCTTGCTCAAAGCTACGCTCCCGATCAGTCTGTTTATGGGGAGAGATTTGCTCCGTGACTGCGTGAATATTACTCACTTCCATATACATTATTGTATTATAATAATGATTTATTCTTGATTTGAAACAATAACAATACGAAACAATTGAGATTATGGTGTTAAATGTTATTAATGGCCATACAAAGAATATATTTTCCTATTAAAACTGTTTTGATCTGAGCTATTTATTACAATTTTCACTGATACTTCGCGATACTCGATATTCAAACACTGTCGACGATTTACTTTTCCGTGAGATTAAATTTCCCAGCTAATGCCTCATTGGAAGCAGTTTTAGCAATACAATATATAAAACATATAATTTCTCCCGTAATTTCTTATAGTAGTAATTAGTAAAGTATGTCTAGGTTGATGTGAAATGAAAGAAAATTGCCCATACCGGAATAATTTATTGGGAAATGTACAGTTAGTAGAGACAATAGAATTAGTTCTTGGTCGTTTAAATATATGCCAGATTCCACTAAGAGCCGATATAAATTGGACATTCAGATCGCTGCGGCTCGGATCCGTGATAACGTTTCATGACATTCATAATCCCATTCATATAAAGGAGCTCTTGATTCGAAGACACGATTTTTCGGTTTCATCGAAGAACATGTCAGATACAGACAACAGATATGTTGAAAATGACCGAAGCCTTGAGACTATTGACGCATTCCACATAACCAGAGGTTACGCAGATGCGTTGCCCTCCTTTACTCTATCAACCTCATATCAAATGCGCTAAAACTTTGAATAAGTTTAAACTTTTGGTAAAGCAGCAATTTCTAGACTGTCACACATAAAGTACTATAATTCCCTATTTAATTATTTGTTCCTCTGTGTATCTAATTCATTGGATAAATCTAATGGAGCGACGATGGTCCAGTGGTGGACGGACTCGGCCTCTTATGCGAGGGGTTCCGGGTTCGATCATGACCCGTCCGTGTGTGCCTTGAAATGGGTTTTTCTAAATTTCTAAGTGCACACGAAACCATCGTTCGCTCACCGGTGAAGGAAAACATCGTGAAGAAACCTGCATACCTGATGAGATTGAAAGTCTTTGAAGGTATGTGAAGTTCACCAACCCGCACTGGGCCAGCGCGGTGGACTATTGGCCCATTACCCTCCTCGCCTGATTTCGAGGAAGGAGACCCGTGCCCAGCAGTGGGACATATAAGGGTTGATACTTTACTTTTTTTTACTGTGTATCTAATAAAATAATGTTCCTCTGTACTAGGTTGCCTGAAAGCAATCACTATTTAAGTGATAAGGCCGCCTTTGTGACCCACTGGCTACTTATTTATTATTTTGTCTTGTTAATATTTGTAATAAGTAGTGCACAATGAAGAATATTTCATTCATTTCATTCATTCATTCTTCCTCACCGGAAACTCACAAACCACACGAAACGCGACAGCTTAGCTGTCACTTTACGCCGGTATTATGTGAGCAAGAGGTACCACCCCGGTCGTGCCGGCCCAATTTGGCTGCAAAGCAGCATGGCACTATCTCTTACAAACTTACGTTGTTCCTAGAGTTACAACTGCGTAATCAAGGTTGGATTACATTTGATAGTTCACCGATTGAGGGATGTACTTCATCCTTTAATGGTCATCCGTCAGCCAATCAGAGCGCAGAAATAATGTAGCGTCGCAGCACAAAATATATGGCGAAATATGTTTACATACAAAACGAATGTTACCGCTCTATTCTATGCTCGATTGTACAGAGATAAGGCTCATTCTTAAAAATATAAATGACTATAAATCTAAATAATTTTTACATATTTCCGAGCCAACCAACAATCTGTGATTATGTTAAATTGTTACTGTAAATTGTAGATAGGTTATATTATATTATATCTGTTATACGTTTTTGAGTTAGACGCGCTTCGGCCCCCTGAACTATCCGTGGGGGGTGCTGTAAGTGCTTACAGGTGGCGACTGACAGCTGACACTGGAGCCCAATGATCCTCTTGTTATCATACAATTTATGTAAACACAAATAAAAGCTTTCAGTAGCCCTGGATCTTACGTTCATTTTGGTTTTACTTCTTTTGTTTTATTTCATAAGATTATTTTTATTGTAAAATGCTCAGCAGTGTTCTGCAGTGAAGTATTAGCATAGCATAGCATATAATATTATATTAACATTATTCAGACTATGGGCGGGTTGCATCGACCGATTTTAACGAATATGTAATCGTTAAAGATGGCGGTAACGAACGATAGTGACCAAAGAGCGCTGTTTTAACAGACTTTAAAATTTCACAAAGTCTCTTACGTTAACAGATGATTTGAAACAACCGGCCCTATATTTTGTCTTGGGTGTTAGATTTATCAGCTATTGTTCTTTTACTAGGTGAGCCATCTGCTCCCCTACCTACTGATTGAACTTAAAGGCCATCAGTCTAAAAGTCTAGACCCTTCGAAAAAAAAACAAAAATGCTATTGTTTTTTCCGGTCTTTAAAATAGATACAGGTTACTCACAGATGCTCCCAAACAATACGTTTGAAACGTATAGTGGCATTCGAAATGTAAATTACATAACAAATCTATTACTTAGAAGCTATGATAGTATAAAAAGCATATAATATCCGTCGGTTCTCACCGGTCACTTTCATTCACCACCGTAACGAATTATATGGATATTGCTTCTCTCATTAACAGTTTTTATATCCACAGAACAAACATCATTGTGTAACAGTAAATTGAATAAATGTTTACGTTAAGGAAATATTTTTTTTGCTCGGTTTAGTTTGAGGACCTGTTTCACAATCTCCAGTTAAGTTCCCAATAGGCTATCGGCAACATATTTGACAGATACTCCATACTCTATGTGTCAAATATGTTGCCGATAGCCTATTGGGAACTTAACTGGAGATTGTGAAACAGGCCCTGATATATTTAATTTTAATATATATTTTAAAAAACTAAAGTATAGCATGAAACTGTTTGATACGATATTTTAAACATATTGTTACTCTTTCACGCAAAAGTACTGAATGGATTGGATCAAACTTTACAATAATATAGCTTAAAGACAGGGCCATGAATAGGGCGGTGCCACCGGTACCCAAGCATAGCGCGTAGACTCTGGGGGGCGCAAGAATGGCCAGGCTAGGCAGGAGTATTTTTTTTTTTGGTTTGCTAAGGGCGCAGTTATAGAAGCTCGCACAAGACGCAAAAAAGGCTTTTGACGGCTCTGTTTATAGAGCAGAATATAATGTTCGTAAGTAAAATTTTATCCCTTATTATTATTATTAAATTAAAAGTTTATCCCCGTACTCCCACGAGAATAGGAACTACGCGGTCGAAACCGCGGGGCGCTGTTAGTAGGTAAGTCATAACTTTTAATAACAAAATAGATATGTAACAGATAAGAGATATGAGAAAAAATATATGTAACATTACTTTGTACATGTTTATTTTTATTAATGTCTTCCTTTAAAAAAATGATTAGGTACTACAAATAATATTCTATAATATAAATGATTGAATTTTTATTTGAATACTTTCTTCGGTAACACATTAATACATTATTTTAATTGTGAGAAATAGAGTAATAAAGTGAGTGTACGTAATAACTAAGTAATCTAAAATGATGTGTTTTATATTTGAACATAAAAGTAATTAATATTAACGGATGTTAAATATCAAATGTGATGTAAACACGATTAATAAGACTTGAGAATTTTATGATACCACACAGTTTGCTTGATTGTTTGATAGCAGATGAATAATCAGCGTGGCTCAAAAACTAACCATTGATGATATCATGATAAGACCAGAAACTTAGAAATTAAGCTGTCTGTTTTATTCAGAATACGAGTAGACTTTTACAGAAGAAATAACCATTTTATAGTTGCCTTGATGCAATAAGCGCTTCGATTATCTACACTAATATTATAAAGAGGAAAACTTTGTTTGTTTGTTTGGTTGTAATGAATAGGCTCAAAAAGTACTGGACCGATTTCTAAAATTCTTTAACCGTTCGAAAGCTACATTATACACGAGTAACATACGAGTAGGCTAATTTTTTTTCTGAAAAACATAAGGTTCCGTAAGATATTTGGGTTTTTCGGACACAAGGTGTAAAAAATCAACCAGAAAAGTTACTTATTTTGCGTATTAAGATCCCGTTGTAAATCTTAGTTAACGCAGGCGAAGCTGCGGGCAACAGCTAGTTTTATTATGTTAGTTTATTGAGCGCTAAGGGAAAATATGGTAAAACAGTACTGGGCTTATTGGAAAAATAGCCTTAAGCTTAGTGCAGTTTTATTTCTATTTTATATTAAAAAAAAATGAAATATAATAGGGAAATTCAATAATTTCAGCGGTGTCATACAAAAAACCGCTGGTTTTCATCATAAATAAAAAAAACTCCCGGGCCTATGAATATTTAATATACTAGATTTTAATGCCTATTTCAAAATTCGTATAAGAAAAATACAAATTCAATCTGCCAAACTTTCTACGTATCCTAATCACAATCAGACATATCATCGTTACTATACCATCATTAAATAACATTTATTTGTGCATATAAACAACAAGTAAATCAACTTTACTTTCAAACAGCTCATAAAATGACTTATGACTTGCAAATGTGAAAATAAAGATGGCCGACAAAAAACAATACGAAATGCATTACATGGCAAAGGCATTAAGACATAAGTCCGCTCGCTTTAAGCGATGCAATATATATGCTTCAAGACAGCAAGCCGCTTAATAGCTTGCTGTCCTAGCTGTCAAATGAAGAACGAAATGCGTTATAGTTGCATGCCCTACGTCTAACAAGAAAGGTTTCAACGGTATGCAAAGGGCATTGTCATGGTGAAAATGAGAAAGGTATTCTGATCACAGAATATCAATTTTAGCTTGATTTTATTCCAGAAGGTACCTGGTTGACCGAGCTTTTGCTCGGTTTTTTTGTTTTGTTTTGAATACCATTAGTGATTATGTGATGCAGTTTTTCTTTCAAAAGAATGAACTTGAAAAAAAAAAGACAAAAAAATAATCGGACTGGAGATACAAACCAGGCTCTTTTCGATTAATTTCTCATCTTGTCTATCATGACACATTACTTAACAGAGAAATTTACATGATATTGTATCGCTTTACCATAGCCTTAAGACACGGCTAAAACTAAATTTTCAAAAAATGTATCCTAGTTAGATCGATATGTCGCCGTTTTCAAAACGTGTATACAAAATTTCATTAAAATCGTTGGAGCCGTTTCCGATATTCGTCAGATATATTATACTTACAGGATTTTTTCTTTAATGTGTAAAATAAACTTTCATATTGTTTACTTATATGATACAAATACTAAGTAGAAAGTCACGAGGAGAAATAGGAGAGATAGAAGCACGATAGAAGTAGAAATTATAAGGCTTGACACATTACATTGATTGATTTCTGTCGAAAAAAAAGGATCATCCAAATCGATTCACCCAGTCAAAAGTTATGAGGTAACAATCATAAAAAAAAACATAAAGTCGAATTGATAACCACCTCCTTTTTTTGAAGTCGATTAGTTAAAAGACTGTATTCATATTATCATGGATCTCTTATAATCAATTCCTTTGTGTATACGAGTAGTAGTACTTCTGGAATGTGTGATGCAGGTTCCCTTCGAAAAATAGTGGCTGATACGATATTATTTCTCAAAGTACTCTTACTTGTTGCTCATTTATTTTATCATTCGTTTATTTTTTAATCAAATATTAATTTATTCTCTACGTTATCAAAATACAAATGTATGTATTGTTGTTGAATAAAGATTTAATGTTGTGCGTAATTTAGTACCCATTGTACAATTCCGTGTAAAATACAAGTAATTATTATCATTAATAGAAAAAATTAAATACGCTTCATTTATATTTTTTTATATAAAACTTATTTGCACCTATAATTTTTTTCAGATATGAATATGCGAAATGATTAAGTTTGAATATTGTTAATAATAATTATTATATTTATAATATATTTTAAACTTTATCGGTGCCTGAATAACTATTTTAACTCTATCGTAATAGATTCATAATCATATATGAAGGTACTCTGAAGCCTTAAAGACATACAAGAGATGTCATGAAAACCTCTAGTTGTCTCTTGACATATGTTTAGTATAAAAGGGTTTGCATGCAAACAGTCATGGTGCAGTCGTGCTTTGCTGGTTTTCTAAATAAAGGGCAGAGCAGTCAGTGCAGTGCCAGGTGATTTTGTTATGCTTATGGTACAGTGTCGCCTGTTCATAATTCTATATAATAAGATGGCACTTCTGCCCTCTACCTATGCAAGTTACAAAAAATGGCAGTCATCGAGACTGCCGTCGGAAGGAAAACTTATAATTTAGAATTTATGACAATATGAAATTTTAAATTTTAACACAAAAAAACATTATGACGTCATATGTTATCCCTATTAAAAAAAAAAGGTTTTCTCTATTCAAAAAGTGCTCAACACGACTAAAGAAGTTTTCACATCAGAAAACACTGAAGATAATTATCAGCCTCTAAATTAATAACCGATAGGTCTAAGAACTATTTTAAACCTTTTTACAGGTTATAACGTTAACTCTTGACGCACTTTTACTTTCACTTCGTATCATTTGGATCTTCCCTCTCATTAGAATATCGCTACCAGCGTATAGATCTTTTCTGATTAAATCTAGTTTTAATATTTATATTAATTAACGTCTTCGTAAATAAGGGCTTAAGGCGAGTTAGCGGATAATTTATAAGTATTTATGTTCCTTGTTTGGTCAATTTTTAATGGGAATTTGAGATATCGAAGAAATAATAATCGTTTTATAAAATAACTAGCTGCCCCGACAGCCTTCGTTCTTCCTAAAGTACCTATTAATATTGCTATAAAAATAGGGGTTGATCGTACCGGGGTGAAAATAAAGGGTTGTGTGTATATTTTTGTGTTGTATCAAAATAAAATAAAAATTATCAATAAAATAAATACAAAAATTTTGGGGTGGGTCACCCTTTTCATTTAAGGGTGGATATGGACCTATTGATCGATAAGGCCCGGGTTCGATCCTGACCCCCTGTGGTGCCTTGGGTTTTTGCTAAATGTCTAAGTGCACCCTAAACACGAGACTGTTGCTCGCTTGTAAAGACAAACATCGTGCGGAAACCTGCACGCCTGATGAGATTGGAAGCCTTTGAAGGTGTGTGAAGTTCACCAACCTGCGTTGGGTCAACATATCAGTGAATGGCCCGATACATTCCTCGCATGGTTTCGAGGAGGAGACCCGTACCTGTCAGTTTGAAATATATGGGTTGGTACTTTACATTTATTTATTAAATATGCAAAGGTAATAAAGTGTATTTTATTCACAATGGTTGTTGAATCTTTCTGTCTAAAACCTACCTTTCTTAGTTATCTTAGTCTTGAAGATATTTTGAGCCTCAAAAAATATCTCAAGATTCGATTTTATAATCGACGTTGAAATAATCGAGTCTGTATGTTTTTTGTAAGTTTTTTATTTTGACTACCATTAATACATTAATTCTCATCGATACAATCCCTAATTTAGTGATACCTGATAATGTTAGGTTACAACTAAACTCATTATAACTTGGTATTTATGTTGTCAACCGTTTAATTATCAGGCACATTTCTAAATACAATTCTTGATTAAGATATTATGTCGTTTTCTATCCATTGAAAATATTTCACAATAATGACAATAATTAGTTCAGATACAATGGCCGGTTGGGTTGGCGAGTTGTTAAGAAGTGACTTGTTAATTTACTGTAAATGTCTTATAGGGATTTTAAATAGGGATACCCTGTGACAATTATAGGCTAGGGGATTATAGATTATAGTAGTCTGGATTTGAATGTGTGAATTCCTCAAAAAAGTTCTTAGTTTTTCTCATGTACTTGAAAACATGGTCTCTGGACACTGTACTCAACGGTCGCAGGCCTAAATCCTGCCAAGTGCAGATAATTTATGTATTTCCATTAAAAAAATTGGTTGTCTGTAAAGTCGATCTACGGCACATATACCTTCGTGGTCTACGAACGGTAGTTTGACGTGACAACATCAAACATAACATGCAGAACGAACCGAGCTGAGCCGATCGCTCGAGCCGATCATGCTTCTCTCTCGTTTGTGCCGCGCACTTGCTTTCGGAACGCTACATGACGTCATCATTTTCGTGCATGCTGCCTGTAATATCGAGTTATTAGACGTGAGACAAAAAAATGTATCAACCCATATTATGTCCCACTGCTAGGCACGGGTTTCCTCTTGGAAACCAGGCGAAGAGAGCAATGGGCCATAATTCACCGATATGTCTGCCCAATGCGTATATATATATGCAATTAGTCATGGAAGTATGAATATTATCTATTTATTTAATTTAACAAATTTCTTTTAACTTATTTCGCTTCTGTACCCGTAACACAAGTTCTTACCACAGGACTACGTTAACATGGTGTGATTGTTGAGTAATATAGGTTTTTCATTTATTTGTATAAAATGTATGAAGTATAGTCTGAGCGACACTGACTGTCCTTGACGTCTTTCATGTTGAAGTACCTTTAACTTTGTTATTGCAAAATCATTACATATGAATAGTTTTGCACTTAGTCGTTGCGAAAATTTTCAAGTGGACCCGAGTGGACGCGAGAGTTTAAAAATGTTTGTAATGTTGTAAAATTCGATATTTAAAAGAGAAACGTGGTTTAAATTAACATAGTTATTTTCATTATTTTAAAGTATAAACTATTTAAAACGGGATATGTACCGCGAAATAAAGCTAAAAAACATGGTAAATATCCCGTGTTAAATAGTTTAAATAATGGAACGTGTTTATTTTACGGTACTATTTTCTTTGATATTGTTACTTATTTAAAAAAAAAATATTGTCTTCGTTTTGTTTTTTAAATAAGATACGGAACTCTTCGTGTGCGCCCAATTCTCTCTTGCCCGCGTACTTGGTGCGATACCTTGACTGTTTGTTTGTGCGCGGAATTGTCATTTCTCACGACAGTATACCATGATATTCATATGTGAATAATTAAATTGGTATACAATTTCATGCTAATGACAAATACTTTGTATTTTACGATACGGAATTCGATACGGTCCTAAATAATACTTTCAGATTTATCATGCAAATCAACTTGTTGATTTATATTTGATCACTGCTGGTATAGTGGTTCGACACTACACGCAGGGTTAGCAGGTTCAAAACCCATTAGATGCAGATAATTTGTATGATCCAAAGTAAAATAAGATTGATGATGATCTTTTGTATTGTTTTTTTTTTTTGGTAATTTATTACTCGGTGTTACTGTTCATGAATATATCTATTTCCTTCCTCATCATTATCATCAGCTTCTATTTGTCTACTGCAGAACACAGGCCTTCCTCAATGAACGCCAAGACAGCAGGTTATTATTTTATCCAATTTTAATTTATATTAGTCTATCCATATTTTTATTTAAATATTGTATTACATTACATCTAGTTTATATGAGTGTTTAAACGAATATGTATCAGAAGTAAATAAATATTAAAGAGATTGTGTACTTAAACATACATAACCTGTTGGGGTACAGATCGCCACACAATTTATTAAGAATTAATATCTTTGTAATTTGTATATGAAATAAATATTTTAATTATAAAATGAACTAAGCTGCCCTGCCGTAGCTGCTCAATGTTACTTTTAAGAAAATGTATTTAATTCAATATTAAAAAAATGAACAAGATATGTAAAAATGTAAAATTTATGATTATTATACTTACTTAAAATTATTACTGCGTATAGTTAGACGACGTTTTGGGATAATGCTACAAAGCTCAAAGATACTGCGTCAAATCTTCGGCTTTGCTTAACCATTGAATTTTGTTTTGCTTATGCTTGCAACTCATGTTATTTGTCTTTTTCGTGATCTAGCCTGAACTAAATTCCTTCTTAATTCGTTTTCCAAGCCACAATCACTACCTAAGAACCTGCATAGATAAATTATTTTATAAATAACAAAATACTATTTGATAAACACTTTTCTCGCCGACAGTACACAGGCAAGATATATTATGTGCAGTAGTTTCCGTGCTTGATTTTAAAATACATTTCCTTACACTTTACGTAATAGATCCTGTAGAGTGTTTTCCCATTGACTGTACCTTTAACCTCGGCTATTAAGGCATGAATCGCATCACAAACAATAGTAGGTAATTGGCATAACTTTGGAACCATATTTGGAAAAGTCAAACACACCCTGACCCGTCGATGTTCTTTTAATTAGTGATGTACACACAAAGTAATGCCTGTCTGATCATTTGTTAATTAGTGTTGTACTTAAAGTAATATAGTGATGTGCCTATAAAATAATTCCTATTGGCATAAACATACTGGTTGGAATGTGTTTGTGCCGCGAATGCGATGGTACATTCATAAAACAGCTGGGTTTGTTCCAATAGCTACATATCGGAAAGAAGGGCAGGAGAGACGGTGTAATTAATGGCATTTTATATGTCTTAGGAATGCATGAATAAACTGTCTGAGCTATTCCAGGGTGATCTTGTAGACATTACTTACTTACTTTTGTGGCTCGGCGACCCAAAGTGAGTCCTAGCCTTCGACACGAGAGACGTCCACCGGTCCCTATCCTGCGCAACCTCTGAGGCAGCACAGAAGAGCCCACGCTGGTGAGCTTGTGTCAGCACATGCCCTTCCAGATATATCTGGGACGACCGACTGGACTCCACTCTGTTGTCCAAGATATGCTCTCAATATTTCACGATCCTCCTCATTCTGACCAAGTGGTTGAGCCATCGGAGGCGGTGGGCCGTTCTTTCTCCGAGGATATTCGTTTCGGCCACTAGTTCTTCAATCTCCGCGTTTAGCGGTGATAAAGGCTGATGATGATGATGATGATGATGGATCTGTTAATATAAATTACCACAAGCGCGTGACAGTGCTGCCAACTTGGGGGTTTTCCCCTAAATTTAGGGGGAAGAATTTAGAAAGAGGGGGTTTTTAAGGTAAAAAATTTCTTAGAAATATGAACTTTAAATTAGACTTTTTATTTAAAAAAAAAATTGGGTATATTGGTTGGGATTTTAAAAAAGGCTTAGGGGAAAAAAATGGCATCACTGGCGCGCGACTGTTAATATAAATTACAACGGATGTAGACAATTATAAAACAGATAAGTTCTAAGTTCTCTAACGAAACCAAAGCAACCGTAATTTGAACTTACTTGACTTAACTCAAGGTCGATTCTAAAAATTTTAATAATTCATCTACAATGTATAACTTTTCCGCGTGTGCAATTATTGTTGAGGAAGCATACGCATCATAAACTCAGTAAATATTGTAGCGAAGGACCATGTCGTGGAAAAAATACGGAAACGTAGAATACACGATATTATTGTCATTGGTTTTTTTTACTAATGGCCGCGATTTATTCACATGTCATTTTTTTCTGTGATATATAATACTTAAGTATGTTTATACCTTTATGCCATGGTTTCGATGTTAGCGGCGGTGCGGTAAGTAATGGTATTTTGATATATTATTTTTTTAGTTAGTACAGTCTTGCGACAGGATCATTTTGAGGCCATAAATTATGGTTTTAGGTCCTTATTCCGTCCAGATGAAGGTTGTTTTTGAGTAAATCATCAACCATTTCAAACTATTAATACAAGCGTAATGTGTCTTTCTTCTTAAGAATTTATTTTCAAGTGTAACTCTTCTTCGTGTATCATAAAGATTGATATTTTTATCTTCTCTATGGTTAAGAAGTGTAAAATCTTTTTGTTCAGACTTAGTGCAAACACAAAGTTACCCGGACAAAGATAACAAGAGGCCCCCGACCTTGACAAACACCCGTTCCCGTTCATCCCAGCGCCCCGTAAACGTTGCCTGGATTAAACAAAGCGCTTTTACACCCTCACGGATACGACACGACTAATTTTTTATGAATATTAATGGGATGGGATCATCGTTGTATTTATTTCTTATTTTCTATTTATTTGTGCCTTACTAACACCAAAAAGCCTAAGTATATTATGATGAAATACTTAACATACTTTAGCTAGTTTTACTACAGCCTTACAGAGTTTTGTATGAAAGTAGGACATTAATTCCATTATATTTGGCATTATCTTGTAATATAACAAATCAGAACAATAATGAAATTTTTATCAATTCAGCTAAAACTATTTTCAACACATTTTGTAGCGATGTAATATTTTTGATTTTTGACAGCCACAAATCAGTAACAACCAGTTTCACAGTAAATACTTATGTCCATATATTTTCAAGATGGCCGCCATAATTGTTTGCACGAATAACATCGTCCATGGTAACATCTAAGTCAACGATCAAAACAAATAAATTTTAGAGGTTATTAGAATAAGCCAACAATTCAAGGTTGCGTTCGGAAGTGAAGTGACATAATTATCATAACACTTTGTTCATCAATTGACATTGGGTTGCGTAACTAAGATGGCGTCGGTAATGAATTATTCAATGGATGCATGAAGTTTTGAATATTCAATTAAAGTTGCACGTATCATAACATTGTTGTACGAATTAATTATGGGAACACTGTTATTAGATGCCCACTTTGTTGTAGGAGTATACTACAAAAGTATTGAATTAAAATTGTCTACAAATAAATCTTCAATTTTAATTTTTCGTATGTAATAGTGGGGTTGTAGGCACCGTAAGGAGGTAAGAGTTCCGCGTTGCTTTTTGGTTGTAGGTAATCATTGTTTCAATTGTCACGTCTTCGCGTCTTTAGTAGTTTTGGTGGATACATTAAAATTATCACTTATCAATGTTTCAAAGCAATCAATCATAATAATATCTCAAACTTGCGATTTTTCACGTACTTATTTACTTTAGTTTCATATAGACTTGTATTATGACATAGATTAAACCTGTCGCGGTGATAACTATTTATAGAACTGCAATCGCAACCATACATAAGTTAAGTTTATGCGAAATACTGCTACTTAAATAGCATAATATATTTTTCCTCCGTTAAATCCTAGTTAAAATACGCGAAGACTGAACCAAGACGAAATTTTAAAGGAGAACCGTAAGCTCGAAATTTAGGTGTCTACTGTCTAGGTTCATATTGAATATGGAGTTTTAAAAAGTGGCATCCCTAATGCGGGGGCTTGAAAGGACCAATATCGCACCATGCAGCCGTGCGGTGTAAAGACGCCGCGTACCGTAGGGCTGCCACTTATTACAAAAATATAAATTAATTAAAACTTAAACCTTTCATTTAAAAGTGAAAAAGAATATAAAGACAACAAAGGACGAAATACGGGGCAAACAAAATTGTAATAAATAAAATATTATATTTCATATATTATAAATATTCCTACCCTGATTGTTTAATCAGGGTAGAAAAAATAAAATTTAAAAGGTAAAACGTAATATTTTAGCTTCGCCATTAAATTCTATGTAAGTATCTAGGAATAAAAGTATTAATTTAAATATAATATTTTGCTTGCTTGTTTTATAGCAAATTACTACATTAAATGCGGTAGGTGCTATTTTCCACAAATTGCTTATACCCTTTAGGGTGATCATGTCATTAAAAAAACAATGTCTTCTTAGACAAAATCGTTTACAAAGACGTGAAGTAAACCAATAGTTACTGTGACTTTTAAAAATATTCAAAACCAGTTTATAAGGCACTAGCTGTTGCCCGCAACTTCACCTGCATTAACTAAGATTTACAACGGCATCTTAGCCGGATGATATAGTCTATATTATGCCGCGTTCTTATGAATTATATTCTATGAATTATAGCCTGTGTGTTAATCTGATGTATAAAATATATAATTATGAGGTTTCATCAAAATCCATTCTGTAGTTTTTGCGTGAAAGAGTAACAAACATCCTCACAAGATTTCGCATTTTAATATTAGTATGATTTAATATTTTCCAAAAATAAGGCATTTATGTACACAGTTTCGTGATCAAAATCCCGACAGTAAATATTAGCAGTAGATTAGAGATTATTCTATTGGTGCACCGTGCAGCCCTGGCGCGGTGGTGTGTGCGTGCAGCGTAGCAGACGGGATCGATCGATAGCGTCGTCTGCCGGCCTGCACTGCGGCTCGCATGGACCTCATGTAAAACTCACTTTGGCCTTATATTTTTAAACTTCCGATGAAGCTTTGATGGCCGTTTGACCAGCAGCATAGCCCTATTAAAAATACCCCTACTGGTTATGGGACACACAAAACGCACATGACAAGTGCTGTAATTAGTGGAGTCCAGATTTATTATGTTCTTAAGGTCATTATCCCAGAATATAGGCAACGCATAAATTAATAATAAATAAGTATAAAACATCGTGGGCGGCATTTAGCGGCATTATTAATAAAAATTAAAAGTCAAAGTCAATATGTTATTAATAGTATAACAATTTCATAAAACTGTAGGTCACTTCATGAAAACATTTATAGCTCCTTAGGATATAAAAATTAGGTCTAAAAATAAACTTTATAAATAGATAAAATTTAACAAATAAAAATCTCGCTGACAGTTAAAGATTGGAGCACACAAAATATTTTTACCACGTTAACCTAGTTCTTTTAGAACTTGTGTTACGGGTACGAAATTGAAATAAATTTAAGAAAATTAGATAATAACATTCCTAGTCGTACACTCTTGTCAGAGTGGTTGTGATCGTATTGATGGTATCAGTACATGGTGGGATATTCACCAAATAATTATCTGCTATTGGCGGGATTCGAACCCGCTATCCCGGTAGTCTCACCACTCGACCAGCCGGCGCGCTGTCGAAACAAATTATTTTTTCATAAAATTAAATTAAAATTTCCGTTTCCTAGTACCAGTTATGACAACCTCATTGTGATAAAATATAATTAACGAAATTCAATAAAATCCATCCTACTAATATTTTAGATGCGAAAGTTTGTAAGTGTGGATGTTTGTTACTCTTTAATGCAAAAACTACTCAGTGGATTTTGATGAAACTTCATAACAATATTAACGCAGGCGAAGCTGCGGGCAACAACTAGTAATAATATATGAAACGTAGTTGTAAACGGAAGCAGTTTTAACCGATTCATTAGTACTAACTACTAAGTAAGGTGTAATAAAATGTATTTCTTTATTTGATTTAAACAAGTGGTAAAGAATTATAATTACCGTCAATAACTTTCTAATGCCAGTTTTCTATATTTCGGAAGTCGTATTTTAATATGTGTTTTAGGGTTTCGCTTTTTAAATGACAAAACCTTTGTTAATTAATTGTTTTCAGCCTGTCTATCTGTCGGTCAGTCATTTAATATGGTACTTAACAATGACAAAAAATCATGTAATCTCGTAATAAGTACGCCATACACCATATTTTTTTTATTAACATATACTCTGTCACTGGGCAAAGGCCTACACCATATTAAATAAATTAATATCAGCCAGAGATTGGTTACAGTAGTAAAAGCTTATAACTTAGAATTACAATGTATTAGAGATACGATTTTTTCCGATCAAAAAGTGCTCAACGCGTCTAAAATATTGTCACAAAACTAAAAATTTAGTTATCGTTTGTATTATAAAAAAAATATATATATGTCTTTCGGAACCCTCAAGGCGCGTGTCTGACTCGCCCTTCTCCGTTTCTTTTAACTGTTTATCGTATTTTGTATATTTTCACCAAAGTCGTACGTCAAAGTTGGACCTCGAATAGGCTTTTGATAAACCGAACTCATGTTTTATTCAAGCATTTTATGAATATTGTAAGAATATATTCTACGGGCTGGCGGGCTTCGTTTCACCTGGGCTTAGATTTACAGTTGAATGATAATAATATCAGCTGATTTCCGTGGAGGCCCCCGCAGGCTTTTCCTAGACAACTCACTTAGAAAAAATATATTCCTAAATATATTATAGATAAATTACGCCCAGACACAGAACAAATGATCATGCTCATCACACAATAATTTGTGTTGGATAGGAATTGAACCCACGACCTTCTGGTTTAGCAGCCAGGGTCACTTACCACTAGACCAACAGGCCAGTCGTCTGTAATAATAATCATTATTTATGTTTAACCAACAGCTGATAATGTATGTACGTAAAGAATTAGCTCATTTCTTATCCTATTTTTTAATCATTGTATCGTAAAAGCTGTGTGCGGGCATAATGTGTTGTAAATATATTATGTGGAACCTGCGAAACTACAGAATGGCAATACTATCCGGGGGTGGTTGGACGTCACGCGTACATTCGGAGGCGGCTAAGACTTCTTTACGTTCATTGACAGGGTCCAGATCGGGACGGATGAGGGTTGATGATGATGGTATTGTACAAAAATCTTTGTTGCGCTAAAAATAATTTACTCGCCATAAATTAAACCTACTCGATGACTCAAGCAAGACTCACTCTTTATGGCAGTGAGAGTGTTATATCAATTAAATCGACGTCCGCAGACCATATAGGTAAATGAGCTGGACAGATTAGAGGTCACGAACAGGAAGCTGGGTCTAAACCTACGCAGCCGTCCATTATAATGATGTGTCTACCGAAAACAAATGACATAACATACATCGTCCTGCAATACGAATATACTCTATGCTCCACGTATATGGAACTTATGGCTATGTATTTGTTTTGTGGCTTCAACGGAAGACCAGTGCTGAAATTTCCTACAGTAAGTAAACTAAGAGAGATCAATTTGTAAAAGTTATAGGTGGTTATATTAATTTTGCAATCTTTACTGATATTATAAATGTGAAAGAAGGGATGTTTGTTACGCTCTTACATGAAAACTATACAACCGATCATCATGAAACTTTGTACACATATTCTCGGAGGTATTAAAAGTATCATAGGATACATTAAAAAGGCATTTTTTTGCTAAGCAGGACGAAGTTAACAGGAAAAAGCTAGTATCTCATAAGTTACAAAAATATATATTTTTTTCTTGTGCACGATAAAGGTTAATGATAATGAACCGTAATAAAGATAAGAATACGCAAATTAAAACGAACCGATTAATAACTTTTGTCATACAATAATAACGGCCAACTTGACGTTCACTTAGGGAGGCCTAAGTTTAGCAGTGGACGGGAAGATTCTGATGATGATGATAATGATTGTATAACGATAACGTTTTGGGAATCCAACTACAACTATAAATACTTATTTTGTACGTCAAAATATAAACGCTTTGTGCGTTTAACTTTACTTCGCGAATTATTTCCACGATGTATAAAAATAAGTTAAGCGCACACAATAGGTGTGATCCGACTAATACAGCGGAACTAAACTGGCATTAGTTTACCTAAATGGACATAAAAACGCCAATGACGAGTTCAGTAAAACAATGGTCGTCGCGCCTGAGATGCGACCCTGGGACTTCCGTCGCGTGACTAATAGAGCCTCGGTCATGCGTCGCGATAAGGTTGCATATGCTGTACGTACCAGTCTATCACGGCACTGTCAAGGCAAGTCAAGTACTAATAGCTAATCTGATAATCTACCAAGAATATATCAGAGACTGTACCTTTGAATCAAACTTTATTAAGAAAAAAAAAACGTTTATGAAACATATGGCTCGATATTTTTGCTCCTTTTTATTGTTCTAAGCTTAGCTTAGCAGCTAGTGTTGGCCGAGGAATGTTTAAAATACTTATAATTAATTACTAATTAGCGAAAACGCCCGATTTCATATCATAACACGTTCCTTGAAAACCGCGTTCTATCATTAAAAAGGTAGAGTACAATCATAAGTTTGAAAACTTACACTGACAAACTTAAATACACCTCTACAGTCCTATTCGTCGTATTTAGAACTTGCGAATATTAAGTTTTTTTTTTGAGAACATCTAGGACTGATTACTATGTTATCATCATCATCAGCATAAGCCTTGATCCGTCCACTACTGAACACTTAAATGAAGACGACCGATCTCTTCCTACACTCAGCCAGCCACTGTACGGAGATCGTCTTCCCACCTGGTTAATGGCTTTTTTCTTAATTACTTTAATTTTTTATAGTTTTATCTTATCTTTTTTATTTTAACGACCGACATTTAAAATTGAGTTTTATCAATTGTTAGGTAATAGTATATTATCATTTTCTTTAGTTGTAAGCGACAATTTAAATACAAATTATGTAATAAAGGATTGTGTCGAGAACTCGATATTTTTGATGTTTAATTAACAATTATGTAATCCTCAAGTGAATTCTATGTTAATTTTGTATGTCACATGTACAGTGTGGTCATAAAGTGTCTGTACATTAAACATTTTAGCAAGAATTATTATTATAGCAATGAAGGTTTAAAAAAAATAGTTTTTTCCATACAACCATCCTACTATACTATAAGCTATAAAATATCACATGACCACTGTATCCACGATTGCTGAAAAGCTGCAATAAATGAAAAATTTAAAAAAAGCATCTTACAAAGAGCCCCCTCGGCTGAATTCGCTTCACCCTAGGTGCTGGGCTTACCCTGGGCTACCGAGTCCCACCGCCACGACAAGGGTTGAACCATGGTGGGCATTTACACTTATCCCGAGACATAATATTATGTAAAGACAGTGCCAGTAATTGTACTGTCTGTTCTGCCCTTTTCTCCGCACAGGAGACAAAATGGCTGACTTTTCAAACAAGATGGTGATACCCATGCAGCAGGGGTCACAGCGCATCCCACAGGTACATGTTTGTCTGTACAGTGTACTCTACAAAACGTATAACTCTCACCTTGAGGCTAAGTGTGATGAGGTTTGTGTAAAAAATATTACGTAACCGTGGCGCTAACGATCCGCCGGCTACATTATCGCATATCAGCTGGAAAGTGAACGCTGTGGGAAAATTTATATCCTAGTAAAAACAGGGGAAAACGCTTAGCGGTCAAGCGCATGATAATATTGATTCTCTTCATTATTATCAGCACGTATTCGTTATATATTTTATATCTTTAAACGAGCAATTCTTGTATATATTTATTATAATATAGGATCGGGATCTCGGAAACCGCTGCAACGATTTTTTTTGAAAATTTGTTTACACGGGTAAGAAAGGGCGATAAATGGATCTAGCTAGGATGCTTTAAAAAAAAATAGTTTTATCCGTGTTTTAAGGCAATGACAAAATATCATTAGAATAAGGACGTAAATTTCACTGTCAATTAATATGTCATCCGAAAAGAGCCTGGTTCGAATCTCCAGTCCAATACGACTTTATTTTCTTTTTTTTTCAAGTTCATTCTTTTGAAAGAAAAAACCAGGTACTGTCTATTATAATGAAACAACTTTTACGGAATTTATGGATTATTAAGCACTTTATATAAACAATATACGGTAGCACGTTCTTTTTTTCGAAAGGTCTTTTAGGCCTGATGGCCTTTAAGCTTAATCAGTAGCACCTACCTACTGATTAAGCTTAAAGGCCATGAGCAGATGGCTCACCTAGAAATTAATCGAAAGGGGGACGCCCTTAAAAAAATATCACGCGCGCTACTCATGAAAGAAGGAGTTTGACTAGTCAAATCCGATACGGTCGACGAGTCAATAACGGGTGAAGTAATACTTATTAGTCAGAGGGGGTATGACAGTCCGCCCGTGTAGTAAGGTAAGTAAGTAAAACATTCAAAGTCTGTGGCATGTAAAAAAAATAAACCGCGATAAAATTCATAAAATTTGTTTCAAATTATATTATAATGAGTGAAATTCGCGTAGAAGGAAACAAAATATATGTCTAATGATCGCATAGATGGCCGTTCACTGCTAACTGTTATGGACCATTTTATCGTTATAGTGGCCACTATTTTAGCATTATTAAATAGTAAATACTGAATGTCATTAAATGATAAATATAGTACCTATGTAATTCCCAGGCCTCTCACTTTGAGGCCAAGCCCATGCCTATTAGACTATCCTCAATAGCTAATTAGCAATATAAAATTAACTCTGCAAAATCCAACATGGCTGACTTTAGTGTCAAATAAACTAGCGTCAACATAAAACACCGTGAAGCAGTTTTGAAGACGTGACAAAAGCTCGTATATGTCTACTGTGTACTTTATGCTACAACCATACAGTTCATTTTCGTAATTTACCTTTATTATGCTTAAATATCCTTTTTATGCCACTTGTTTAGAGTTGCGTTTGTCCTATTTAAATAATGCTCGGATTTAAATGTCGGCGTGAGACATAAACGGGTATGCCTACGACTAAATTATTGTATCGTACTAGGTTTCCGTAGATTTTACAATCCTGCAATTAAATTGACTTAATTTATAAGAGATTCGTGTGATCGTTATGATGATTAATTCATGTGATTAATCATCAAAACGATCACACTAATTTTTTCACTGCGGTATTCAAACCCGCTCTCTTCTTTGTATAAATATTAATTAATATCCATAATAGTTAAAAAAAGTAATTTCTCAAAGTACAAGCTCCTAATCTCACAAAAAGTACATACGATTCGGGGTGTACCGGTAAGTTGTCAACATATTGCCAAACAAACAAGTTTCGAAATATCTTTGTGAATAATTCCGCTAAAGGCATGTGAATTTGGAAGCGCATACTAATTATGGTGAATTAAATTTTTACATCGAAATTTGATGGATATGTCATTTCGTTTGCAAAAAATAATTTCACACAATGGATAATTCATAATTATTACTTATACAAACTTAGCCTTTTTCGCCTTAGTAGTTCATTTCTGGGCTTTAATCTATTTGGCATAGGCTCTAGGGCATCCTACACTACCTTTCTAATAGGTTTTTAAAAGAATTTATGCTTACTAATTAAACTAATTTCCAAACATTATATGAAATCCGGACTCAAAACAAATAAAATATATAAATCACTAAATATCGATTGAGCTTAAAGGCCGTCATGCCTAAAAGTCTCTTTAGAAAAAAAAGTCTATATTCATAAAATTTTCAATAATATTTTTGCACTTGGCGGGATTCGAACCCACGACTACTAGTGACCAGTAGCCTGAGCACTCGACCGGCCAGCCTTCTTTATTATACCAAGTCCGGTAGGTAACCTTAATAATAACATTTACAAGAATATGCCAAAATTCGTCGAATTGTCACATTGCACAATATGCCTTCGACAAACCGGAAGCAGAAACACTTTTAGGGCATTATAATTATAACAAAAATAAACATTACACAACTTTACTCGGAACAACAATTACTGTGTGCGAAAGTTTTTCATACAGATTAAAAAACCATAAACAATGTACATAGAACGGCCTACGGGCAATTTTTCAATGTCGAAACGAAATCCGAGCCAAATCGCCAGTAATTTCTGCAAATATAGTGTGCTGTCGTTTTGTTACTATTGCTTTGCCAACAAAAATATTACTTCAACTCGAATAACAAACATAACATAAAATTACAGCTATTTCTCAAATTGTGAATAACTATTAAAGATAATGTTGCCAACAATTATATTTTTATGATAAATAATTGCCAGTTATTAAAAAGACGGAGAAGAATTGATATGCCAATGTCAATGAACTAAGTTTTGGCATTGACATGTTATGTGGGTACCCCCACACACTTAGAAAATATTTTTGTATGATCATCAGCCCACGTCCGTCAGTGGTCAATAAACGCCAACAATAAATCACAAGTACTCTCTACAAATAGTTTTCTTTTAAAATATTAGCTAATGGCAAAATATATCCTGCAGTAGATGACTCTGGCTAATAATGAGGTTACATTAGAAGTTTAATGACAATAATAGAATTAGATATCATCATCATCGTCATCATACTTTATCCGTCTACTGTTGAAGATAGACCTCATTCAACAGCAGCATCCAAAAGGGACAGGCAACAGCTGCTCGGAGATCGTCTTCCCACCTAATTAATGTCCCACCAACACTTTCGTTACTGAAACGCGGCCTACACTCTTAATCCGTTGTTCTTTGTATGTGAAAAACCCACTGCCACTTGAATTAGACATAAATAAATACAATTAGGGTGATATAAAATATGAAGATTATCCTATTCGAAGATAGATGTCGCTGTTCATATTAATACATAATCGCTATTTACAAGCTGTACAAAGTATAAATAAAGGTTTCTCGTCACAGCGTTAAGCTTTATGTCTTACGATCGTGATATTAGAATATAAATGTTTGATATGCAAATATAATTTTGCACGGATCTTGCGATCCCGTTACCATCGCCCTATATAGGCGGGCCGCTAAGCCATAAGTCCCCAGGGCTAGCATTCCATCCCACATCCGCTCAGCTCTGAATGTCAAGTTGGTTTCTGACGGGCTTTTAAATTACTATTGTTCATATAATGGCTTTTATTGCCGGTTAGTCTAATGGTCAGGCACACACTACATGCAGCGGTTGTTGATTCGATGCACGATACACCGGAATATGAATATGTTTTACCTACCAATTGAGCTTAAAGGCCAACATTCCTAAAAATGTAGACCTTTCGAAAAAAATGAATATGTTTATTGTGTATTCTATACTATTCTAGGCAATGTATAGAATGCCTGAAACTTGTGGATAATGAACGAAGCATTGGCCGGTTAACATTGATAAACAAATCCTACTAATATTATAAATGCGAAAGTTTGTGAGTATGGATGTTTGTTACTCTTTCACGTAAAACTATTGAACGGATTATTATAAAACTTTAGTATACTATAGCTTACACATCAGAATAACACATAGGCTATAATTTATCCCCGTAGTCCCACGGGAATAGGAAATACGCGGGTAAAACCGCGGGACGCTACTTGTTGTTTTCTAATGTTTACGCGAATTCGACTCATTATAATGAAACATCTTTTACGGATTTTATATTATTTTATTTATTTATTAAGTTTTTTATATACCTGACGTTTCGCATAACAAATTTTAACAAATTCATTGTATAATAAAAGTAAATGTATCACGCATGCTTAAATAAAAAAAAAATGCCTTAATTTACTAATCCATTTATTTTACAATCGTTCGAAAGGAGTAAACTCCTGTCGTGCGTCGAATGACGAATCTGACACACACACATTTTTATTTTGTTTTGATAAAAATCTGATTTAGATGATAATTAATTGCATCGTGATCGTGTATGTAATAACAAGTGACGTCTGTTGGCGATCTTCTCGGAATCTCTGCGTGTGGCCGTCATACTTACTGAAAGTTGCCGACCAATGAAGTTGGTTCTTGGAGCTCTTATCGAACATTGTAACGATCAGGAATGCGTTTCATGATAACAAGCCATCCACCAGGCTTGAATCTATGAATGTAGGATGTATTGGACTAAGTCGTTCGTCTCCTAGAAATTACTCGAGGAGAAATAGGTGTTCACATTTCGGCTATACGCTATTAATTGTGGTTGGCAAATTTTATACACACAAAACATATTAGAAGTAGGAATCATCAAGTTTCCAAAGAATTGTGGAACAGAAAGTATTTTTGTATGAATATTTTAGTCCCTGTAAAGTTGTTGTCCCTCTTATAAGAGATGCTATGTGAACGAGATAACATACATGCCAGTGGCTAATATCGTTTTATATACTGATCACATTCTCAGAGGAATGGCTGACGGGCTAATAAAGGTTCAAGATGCGAAGTGTCGTTCGGCCACTAACCATATAGGAAGACGAACTCCGTGCTGTGACCGGCCCGTGTTGGATGCAAGTGGCAAAGGGTCCATCGGGTTGACGTTCCTTGAATGAGGCCAATGTCAAAGAATTCAGACGTACATAGAAGCACAAATCTTAAGGATTTTTTGTGCCGAGTTTATTGGGGACTAGTCCCCAGTTCGCACTCGCTCGCTCTCGTAGGCTCATATGCTGGGGACATCGCGGTACCCCTCTCGTCACGCCGCCAAGCGGACGTTTACATCGCAGAGTTTGTCCTCAAAGCGCTCATAAGAACTATCCTTCTATGTACGTCTGAATTCTTTGCCAATGTTCAGCAGTGGATGGATAAAGTCTGATGATGATGATATTGCCTTGTAATAGGGAGAGTAAACTAATAATAAAAGTGACTCTTATATATGGATATGGGTTACTTTTTAGTGATAATTGTAAGTTGGTAACTCCATAAACGTGTTAAAGGAAAGTCAAGGGTAATAATCTAGTTGATTTCATGTATAATACATTGAGCATGCTGCCATAGTTAGAAAACAGGAATAAATATGGAATTTATATCTTTTTGTGTCACGATGGGTGACTTTTAGTAGGTGACTGGGCATTTAGAGATCGCACGTTTGAATCCAAGTTGACAAGTTATACGACCAATCTTATACTTCTTACTATTCTTACTTCTTACTAATATTTTAACATGAAAGTTTATAAGTATGGATGTTTGTTTTTCTTTCAGGTGAAAACTACTGAATGGATTTTAATGAAACTTTACAATTATATAGCTTATACATCAGAGTACCACATAGGCTATAATTTATTCCCGTACTCCCACGGGAATGGGAAGTATGCGGATGAAACCGCAGGACGCTACTAGTAATATATAAAGTTGAAGAGTTTGTTTTAATGCGCTAATCACACGAACTAAGGGTCGGATTGGAATAGTTATTTTAGTTACAGATAGCGCGTTACTCGAGGAAGGCTATCATGTATGGGCTTCACATTATTCCGCTAAGATGCCGTCGTAAAAGGTTTACGACTGTTTTAAAGTAATTAATATTTAATCAACTTACCATTTAGCCTTTGATTACTTATCAAACTAAGTATTAAAATCCAAGTTAACAAATCTATTTATCTCTACTTGTTACGATCTTACGGGACATGTGAGTTAACTTTAAAACATAACGTCGGACATCCTTACTGCTTAATGCTAATTGTGCCGATAAAAATGTTACACAACGCCATTCTTACAGCTTCCCACTTCCTGGACCAAGAACAAGAGTAACACCTAACAAGAGATAGTTTGTACGAGAGGACGATGCTATCTGTGATGTAAAAGTTATGCAACACAATTGGTGATGCCGTTATAATGACCGAATGAACCTTAATACCAAAAATGGCCGCAATTTTTTACACGCGACGAGTTTTTTGAATATAGAACGAGAAAAATTGTAATTAAGATTATTTTAAAATTTTTTTTTTTTTTTTTTTCGGTTGGATCTATGCTAATGGTCCTAGTGACCGTTATGCGTCATCGGAAATGGGGTGATCCGGTTGGATCATCCTATGACGTTAAAAATTTGGGGGGTTGCCCCCCGCCATGTTCATGGCGTCGGGTTTGTACCTAACTTGGTCAGCTACGGTCGACTGGTTTGGAACGGGTGACGTTAGAAACCTATCGTGAGGGCCGGCCCTCCCCTCCCCCGGTAGCGGGGGAGGCGGGTCAAGCGCGGGACCCGAGCAAGCTGCCGATAGCAGAGTGCTATCGGTGATTACACGGTCTATATTGGTGTCGACTCGTAGCTGATCTGAGCCTATGCTGTCGCGGTTGATCCGGATCAACTGGTCAACGGAGTGTAGGGTTCGACGTCGCATACGACCCCGGGGCCCATGCGGTGTGAATGTGTGCCTAACACCGGCTGTGTTATGTCTGAGTGTGTGTTGTAGCTTACGTCGCGCTTCAGCGTCGCGCTTTAACAGTTCTGTGATTTTATCAACAGGATCGGTTATGACATTCTTAGGTAACCTAGACTTATTAGGTGCTAAGCTATCGGGGGTGTAGTTTGCCGCACTCACGACGAGTGGGTTCCTGTGGAGAAGTGCCTTTTCGAAGTGACGTTCTGACATCGCTTTGAAATGGCCCCTAATCGAATCTAGTCTGAGGTCGCGATGTAGGTCGATGTTTCTTACGTACCACGGGCAACCGGTTGCCACACGTAAGAATTTATTTTGGATCGTTTGGAGGCCTCTGAGTCTATACTGAGGCACATGCGCGAATGCCACACAGGAGTATGACATGATGGGGCGGATACATGATTTATAGAGGGTGAGCTTGTGCCTGAGGGGCATTTTGCTCTTTTTGTTTATGAGGAAGTACAGTCTACTACTGACGAAACGGGCTTTTTTAGAAATCGCGGCGATGTGTGGTCTAAACGACATCGACCTGTCAAGGGTGACCCCCAGGTACTTGACCTGTCTAACTCTGGGAATAACGACGTTATTTAGTAAGATTGGTTTCATCGTGAACCATGTTTGTCTGCGTTTAGGTAAGCGTGTCTTTCTCTTACGAGAGAAATGAATCGACGCGCTTTTATCGGGGTTAATAGCTATTCTCCATTTTGCGAACCAGTTGCCTAGTTCGGTGACGGCACGTTGGAGAAATAGCGATGCTCTATTAGCATTAGGGTGGGTAACGTATAGAGCTGTATCGTCTTTGTGCTCTAAGATGCGTGTTTTAACGTCTCTTTCGAGGTTACGGAGTTCACGACGATACTCGTCCGCCGGGTAGCGAGCGTATCTGCGCCTTGCGGTGTTTTTGGCGCGTATGAGTGCTTTAATGTCATCCGGGAGCTCCCAGTGTCCATCGCTGGACGTTGAGATCTCCCTAGATGACTTTTCCATCGTCGCTACCAGATGGTCGGTAAGGTCGGAACTGGCCGCAATGGCCGCCTCGGGACTATCTATAGTGTCCGGGATGTTGTCGAGTTGACTCGAGCGAAGTGAATTTAAATTTTCGTTTAATAATTTAAAGTCGATGATCTTTTTCTTTAGATTTTTAGTATTATTCTCGGGGTTACCTAATTGAATTAATACTGGTCTGTGGTCTGAGTTAAGCTCGTGTACTGTTTGAATAGAATGCACCAGAAGGGATACATTGCGTATTATACATATGTCTAATATGGATGGCCGCACATTACTCCTATCGCTGTTTGCGAAGTCGTAGCGTGTTGGCTCATCTGGGGCGACTACTGTACAGGCTAGATCATCGACGGCGCGGCAGAGAATTATACCATTTTTATTGTTTTCTCTGCAGCCCCATGCCTGATTTTTACTGTTTAGGTCGCCGGCTATAAAGACGGCGTTGCCTAGTTCTAATAGCGATTTGAGATCGCTGAAGAGTAATGTTTTATTGCACGATTGATATACCGAGGCGATGATGATCGACTGATGGCCGGTCATGCTCACCTGGCAGACGGACGCCTCCAGTGAAGCTAGAGGCGGTGTGTCTAATGGGATGCAATGGAGTGTTCTTTTGTAATAAATTAGTGTACCTCCGAGTCGGGATCGCAACCTATCATTCCTAACGATGTTATAATTAGGGATACGCGGATTGCTATTACATGGTTTTAGAAACGTTTCCTGCACAAGGAGGACGTCAACATCGTATTTTTTTACGAAAATGCGAATTTCCTCTAAATTCGCGCTAATGCCGTTCGCGTTGAACGACACTAGTCGGAGCGAACGCGGTTTTGTCCTAGCCGTGGTAGCCATTTAAGGGCTTTGAGAGGGGGGGGACCTAATCTTGGCGACCAGGGTGGCATGTTCACTATATGCCTGGCATGTCTGCTGTAGGGTGGTGGCGGCGCGTAGTTTGCGGGCCAGGACGGCTAGCTCTTCTGGATCTATACCGCAGAGAGCCTGAGAGACAAACGCTAGGTTTATCCCGAATTCGTCGGTGGGGGAAGCGGGACAGCTGGGGGCTGCTCGTACCTTCGTACTTGCAGGGGGGGCTTGCTGCCTGCTTACTGCCGCTGGGGGGCTTGGAGGGCCCGGAGCGGGTTTTGCGGGTGCAGACGGCTGGGAAGCCGCTCTGTCATGCCACGCGTTCGTCTTAGGGGGCGGAGCGGGGACATACTTCTCCTCCCTGGGTCGGGTGGTGGATCTGGGAGCAGGACCAGGTTTTTTCCCGGCTCTCCTCCCTTTCCTTACCACCGCGGGGGCTTTCGGGCAGCCGCGGTAGTTAGCCGGGTGCCCTTGGCCTCTGCAGATGACACAGCTAGGTGGTTCCGTAGCTGTGGCCCTATCGCGGGGACAGTCGGGGGTCCCGTGGTCGCCGAGACACTTAACGCACCTGGGGTGCGCCTGGCAATTTCTTGCCGAATGACCATATAATTGGCAACGATGACATTGCCCTATGATGCCCCTTTTACGGGGGGACTCCACCTTTAGCCCGCTCATGTTACACACGGCCCGGACATTAAATATTGCTTTCGCCGCCGGCGTTAGCGGCAGGATGACAAGTACCATCTTGTACTTGAATTTGTTGCGGGGGTGGTACATCCTATGTACCTCCTCCACAGGGTATCCCTGGAGGATCAAGTCCTCCTTGATTTCGGACGGGTCCATATCCCGGGGGACACCGCCGATGACAACACGCAGTACGCGCTCATCTTCGAGCGCGTACGTGTGGTATCCTATTTTGTTGGCGCTTAAGAAAGCGGTCAACCTACGGTGGTCATTAGAGTCCGCCACTTGAACTCTTATGCCGTCTGCGCACGAACGTGCAGATTTGTATAAAATCTGCTTCGCGTAAATAGCCTTCGAGACTATAGTCCAGCTTTTTGTGTCCTGGACGACTATCGGGGGGGGCGCTTTCGTGCGCGTTTCGGTGTCCATGCCCTCGTTCGGGGTGGACGCCGATGTACCGGGCGCGGGGGACGCGACTTGGTCGCGCCTGGTGACCTGCGGCGATGATGATGATGCCGCTTTAACCTTGTTGCCCTGAGGGGGCGGGGTCCCTACCTTCGGAGCCTTAGGCGGGGGGGATGGCGCGGAGGACGGCGCGGACCCGGTGTCCGGGCGCCGCCTCTTCTTTTTGTTGCGGACTTCCGTGAATCCGCTGTTGGTGGTCTCCTCCTCGGAGGAGCTGCCGGCTACCGACATCTCCTCCTCTGACGGAGTTGACGAGCGGGAAGTCCGCGTGATTTCCGATCCGGCCTCGGTCGTGCCGTCGTCGATTGACGCGGCGGGGGACGCGAGTGAGTCGGTCGAGAACCTCCTCACTTTTTTGTTGCTTTGGCTA
This sequence comes from Lycaena phlaeas, assembly GCA_905333005.2. Classification (NCBI taxonomy): domain Eukaryota; kingdom Metazoa; phylum Arthropoda; class Insecta; order Lepidoptera; family Lycaenidae; genus Lycaena; species Lycaena phlaeas. The sequence continues at coordinate 15,151,633 of HG995173.1, forward strand.
CTGCCTGACTTTTGGATGAAAACTTTGAGTTTCGCATCTACGTCTGGTATGCATTCGCGCAGGAAAGCCATAAGGGCCTCTTTCGGAATGTCATTCATGAGATCCGCCATTGTTATATTGTTAATGGTTTTGAAACAAAAAACCGGTCGTCATTAAGACGCCACTGTGTTCCTACCCTCCCGCCTGGCGGGAGGTGTGTGACAAAGGAAATAATACGGTCGTCTACCTGGGCAGGTACCGGGACGCAACCCAAGTAGGTGTGTAAATAACGAAAAACAACTTACGTGTTCGGCTTCGGGAACACACTTTTCGCTATGCGAGCGATTAATAACGCGGCACTATCACAACGAACGCGACTATGTGGCACCGGAACACCAAGTAATTACGAACGCGGTTCTAAGCGCGCGATATAACGGACGGGTTTAAACGCGATTGAGTCGTCTGACGGCCTCAATATCTAAGAGCACTTGTAAACTGTACGAAACGCACTAGGATGACGCAACACTGACTCTAACAATAGACAAAGGACAGTACTGGAGCACAGCCTTTGTCTACGAGAACAATGGAGCGCGAGAACTTGTACCTGCGCAGAGAGCGTAGGGACGGTAGGTCTGTACGTGTTGGCGGACACGCACCGAATATTTTAAAATTGTAAAATCGTGGATATATACGACATTTTATGTATTAGTGGCCATTATTCAGTCCACGAAGTATAGATATAATGAGTCCGAACGTAACGTTGAACGAATGGTCGCAATTTAGGGGACAGAATTTTTCCGGTAGAGCGCGCCTTTTTATGTACTTGTTTAAATCTTTACGCGGGAATTATTGTGGCGCTGATTGGTCCGCTACAATAGTATGGGTACGTACTCGATTCTAGCGTAGCCAGTGGCAGAAACGAGAACTAAAATCTGGATTTATTATTGTGTATGTGAATACTATGGAAAAGTCTATTCGGACTCCTTATATCGATCAAAATAGTCGTAGATTTAATATCTGAAGTTAAAATCAAAGATTGAGCTAAACGAAAACATGGCGAACATAAAAATTGCGGTTTATTACCACGATAAAATCCATAAAAAAAATTGTTTTTATAATCGCTCACGTAAATAAATTATTGTATAATTTACAAGTCAATCATGTGCCAATTAAAATGTAGTTTGTTATGTATTGAGGATTTTAAATAGACGTCAATGTCAGCCATCTTTGAAATGGCGGATCAAATTTTTAAATTACTTAATGTCCTGCTTGTTTGATGACTTGATGAGCTGATACGCAAAGCGTACCTACCACGTCTATTGAACTTAATTTATATAGAAAATAAGCTAAGTCAAAGCGGTATTCGATGACGCATATTATTTTGATATTTTTTATTTATTAATCTAGTCTTACTAAACACAGTTTTTCATAATGAAACTCGGATTATGCTCGGTTTTTTTGTTTTTTTTTTTTGAATACCCTGACAATACTATAAGGTTTTTCTTCCAAAAGAATGAACTTGAAAGAATAAAAAATAATAATAATCGGACTGGAGTCGATCTGGAATCGAACCAGGCTCTTTTCGTTTCATACATGTCGATATGCATTCCATTTTTTGACTTTGATTTTGGGTATTAAACTGTTTGTTGGCTGAGAGTTTCATTGGCTCTCTTTCACTCAACGATTGCCAAAATTATTTATCATGTCAACAGACTATGTATAAGCAGTTCTTACATAAAACGAATATATATTTTTTGATAGATGCCAAGGTTTAGTCATAATAATTATGATGTTGCGTTTTCGATCAAAATCCATAACTTTATCTATACAGTTTATGTTCTCACGTTACGACGTGTTTGTGTTTCGATATTTACACTGCTCTAGTAAAACTAAAAGTAACGAGTAATTGAGGTATCGTAATTACCATATATAAACATTGTGTAATCGTTATGGTAACGTTTTACAACTGGTGTTAAATTTATTTTAGCGCTAATTTTGATTATGTAAGTTCAGCTGATTCATCCATATAATGAGCGTACATCTTCAAAAATTTCCGTTATTAAGAATTCTTGAGTTTACCGTTGTGAGGGACGTATTTTAGGCCTCTGCCTTGAATTTAGCGGGCAACGGGGCGGCAGAGGTGGTGGTGCGGGCACCGTAGACGTGCGTCGCTGTCGCTCCGCTGTTTTCGAGAACAGGTCCATTTGGTTTTTACACAGAGATCCTGCCGCTCCCACGCTGCTACCGGCTCCGCCCCGCTGCCTGCTAAATTCCAGACAGGGGCCTTAGACGCACTACGTGCTGTTTTGGTAAAACCAATCCTTCTATCTCTTCAGTGAAAAATTTTTGCGGTCAAAGGCAGAGTAAAACAGTAGTCTGTTCTGAGCCTTCCCCAGCCTGTCGCTAAGGTGACTGATGCCTGCAGATCTAGGAGTCAAAAGGCTGCTGAAAGCGCTCGCAAATTCAGTTCGGATTGTGGACTCCCAATTGCGAGTCCGTATGTACTAGGCCTATGTACAGCAGTGGACGGATAAAGGCTTTGATGATGATGATGAAGTGCTAGTTCCACATGGTCCAGGAACCTGAGGTATCACATGCTTAGGCTAGGCTTGTTCTAGGTTTAAGTTCATGAGAGATTCAATCTTACTATTTTATACATATCAGAGAAAATATTATTATTACTCCAGTCTTACCAACTTTAAGCGTATATGGTCCTTATAATTATATTGTATAAGGACTGCAGTGCTATTCTGTAAGAAACGCAGCGCTTTCGCAACGCTGCGCCAAGCTCGTCGCGCCCACAGCATTGACGTTGCTAGTGTGTTTGATATGGTTGGACAAGCTTAGTGAATACCGAGTTGAATTCACAGCGCTATCACAGCGTTGCGACAGCGCTGCGTTTCTTACGGAATAGCACTGCTGCCCCCTGATTCTGTAAGAGTCATTTTCCAGGCTGTGCGCCGCGACGAGCTCGTCTCGGCGCACAGCGTTGTTGTTGCTAGGGTGTTTGATATGGTTTGACAAGCTTAGTGAATACCGAGTTGAATTCACAGCGCTATCACAGCGTTGCGACAGCGCTGCGTTTCTTACAAAATAGCACTGCTGTTCCTTCCTTATTAGGATAATTTTAATGTCAACGATATAAAACCCTAGACAAATATATTGCTCCATTTTATGTATAACGATTACATCTACCATATTTGCTAAAAGCGTCATGTATATTCGTATCACGCGTGTTAGGTCGCATGGCCCGTATCATATCATGCTATCAGTGATAGTGATCATGCCGGTACTATAGCTGGAAGGAGACGTGATACTCTAAATATATTTCGAACGGTATTTTTAATGTGTCAAGTTTTGCTATGTAAATAAAATAATAATGAAATCGAGTAAGACTATTTCTAGTCCGCATTTAGCTGGCTTTTATTAGATTTATTTTTTATTATTACCTTCAGACGTTGTGCCTATGTAACGGCATCTTTGAACATGATTTTTTTTCACTTTACGATGTCAGATTAAGTTGAAACTGCACAATTTCTAAGGAACGATGACAATACATAAGCATGAATTTTTAGTTTTATTTGATTATATATATCCCGTTAAGGGGATATATCCATAATTGCCATGGTGAGCAGATGGATTGGAAATCGCATCAACACATGAGGATTCTCTGTCTCGGCGTTCATTGAGGGAGGCCTGTGTTCAGTAGTGAACGGATAAAGACAAGACGGAAGAACGGATCATGATGATGATGATGACGATGATGCTGATGATGATGATGATTATAATTACTGGACATAAATCACAAAAGTAGACAAATAAAGTATTTAGTACCATGTTAAGTAACACTAATAAATAGATTAATTAAATATAATATAATAGTGACAATGATTTGTGCGGCTACAGGAACTCCTTTTACGGACTATAACATTCCGACTTTGTCGCCTCGTAATTATTTACTTTATTGGTAAGTAATTTTACTTTTATTCCGCATTGCGCCAAATGTAATAGAAATTGCCATTAATCATATAAAGTACGGATATATTTTTATACATGTATATTGCAGTTTATCAAGTTATTTCAAAGAAAATCGACTGTCATACGTATTAGTATTTTAATAAGAGTAATTTGTTGCAATTATATATGATTAAAAAAAAAAAGTAAAAACTTACTTTTAAGATTAGGACAAATTAATTTTTGGAAGAGTGCAATGCTGCCTGCAGCCGACCGGAGGTACTTACCTCTCGTTTTCGTAACATTGGTGTGAAGAGACTATGCTGTCGAGTTTTGTGAGTTTCCAATGGTCCATTAGGGAGGATAAATAAAAAGAAGGCTACGCCTTTGGCTTTGCAGATGTATAAGGGCGTCGGTAGTCTCTTTAACACCTTCTCAAGACATGAAGAAATACTTATTTGAAAATAAAACCGAAATTAATATTATATTAAAGTCGTTTTTTGGGGAACATTAAACTATAATTTCCTATTTAGTCAAGTTATTCGTATGTAAGCTACTTTACGACCGTAATTTAGTAGTAGTACCCATATGTCGTGGATGATTAAGTTAATGATTATATTATTAAAGCGCGACCCTCCAAACAAACAACCGTTACCTTTCATGGTGTATTGAGCTCGTATATTAAAACATAAAACGAAAATATTTCCTCCAATCTTTTCCTGACAGAGTAAATCACTTGCATAACATCTTTGTGCTAGCTAACAGTGTCCACTATACACTATCTTATTGAACCGTTGAAATATGGATCTTAAAATCGTATGATAAAATAGAGATTGGCGTGTGAAAGTTTTGGAGTGATGTCGGTAAGGTAAAGTTTCCGATTATGGTAATGCTTAAAGCTGTTAGCTGAGACACTGAAATTATGTCGGTTTATATAATTATTCGCCTTCCTGTAAGACGTTTAATATTCAATTTAAATACCATTTTTGGTGTTATTGTGATTGGTTCGTATCGCTTCCTCGGCTAACATAATGTTTAGTATACCGTATTATATCGTATTTAATTGCGTTTAAACAGAAAGAAAGTTGCTCACATTGATATATTATTTTATACAGATCGTTTGACAGAATATCAGAATCAAGTGTTTAAAGAAGTTAATTCTTACTTAATCAAGTGCTTAAAGAAGTTTAAAGAAGTGTTTTATAAAGAGGGCAATGTGATTATTAGTACTATCACTAGTGCTGAGACTCATCATCTACCGAACGAAAGTTGTAAATCAACACATGAATGTGTAGCCTTGATTTGATTATCATAATAATATCTAGGGACACTTTTACACTGCGTCAATATTTAATACACAACTTTAGATGGTTTATGAGTTTTCGTGTTTATGTAAATAGATAAAAAGTTTGACGTAAAGCCATAATCGGCCAGAGCATCTCTCAAACTGAATTTTATAAATTTCCTTTAATTATGCTAACCGGTAAAGAAAAGAATGACTAACAAACAGGCATGTCTACGGAGATCTACTGACAATCTTGAAAGTGTGCAACAGTGAGTTAGTGCATCCTCATTTCGAGGAGTCATTCATCCTTACCTAATTTCGAGGGGTATTTTAAGAGTGGCTTACGTTATATAATTTAAATAACTATGAAATATCTTGTAAGGAAACTCCTTATCCTTAGCTTATGCGTGATTTCGTGAATAGATCGCTATTAATTTTATTTCAAGTGTTGTGCGGCAAATCCAATGATAAATTAAATTATAATTTGCGTACCCACCTCCGTGTATTACGCCACCACTTGTGAAACCCCATGCTTTACAGCCATGTAAGAGATACCGTGCTAATAGCTTTAATCTATTTACCGAGAAAAATCACTCCACTTACAAATAATAGCAAACTCATAAAGTATGTCTCATGTACAGATAGGTGCTAAAGTTATTTGACGCAATAAGAACTGCAAGCTTATTCCAGGGCTTAAAGCTTATATAAAAAGCTTATAGGTTTCATTAATAGCTTTTAACTTTTGCAACGGCTTGGCCCGCGACTCATATTATTCAGGATATAATCTCTTTCTTCCATCTGAGTAGCAGTAGGCGAAAACGATAACATACAGGCGAAAAGAGTTACTTATAAAATGTTATTAGTTATTAAGCAACGCCATTTTTTTACCGTTTTTCCTAAGTTAATGCATTACAAACTTTTATTATTTACTAGCTGTTGCCCGCAGCTTCGCCTGCGTTAACTAAGCTTTACAACGGGATCTTAGTACGCAAAATAAGTAACTTTTCTGGTTGATTTTTTACACCTTGTGTCCGAAAAACCCAAATATCTTACGGAACATTTTTTTTTTCAGAATAAAATTTAGCATATGTTACTCGTGGATAATGTAACTTTCGGATGGTGAAAGAATTTTTGAAATCGGTCCAGTAGGTTTTGGGCTTATTCATTACAACCAAACAAACAAACAAAGTTTTCCTCTTTATAATATTGTAGTGATATATATACTTTATAATAGTGTAGATGTAGATTTGCAAGAGTGATGTGAACTTACCTAAGTTTGCATGATCCAGGGCTAACAGTATATTTATTTGCAGAGCATGCCGCCGCCCGCCTAGGCATGAGCGGCCGGGGCGCGGGGGGGCAGCGCTGCCAACTGATCCTGCAGCGCTGCCTCGCGATACACCTCGCCAAGCCGGGCAACGCGCCCGACGACTTCTGGATGTACGACTCAGGCTACCTCCTGTTCCAGGTGAGTCATTCATACAAATGCGACAGTTTGTTGGTCTATTTTTAAACGCGTGTAGCATTCGTGAGTCGATGTATAATGAGTATAATACTTTTGTACACTTAGGACCATTTAAAGTATAAGCCGACTATTTAAAATAGATAGTGCTTTATATGTTTCATAAACAATCTTCAATAAAATAAGTAGTGGAACATACATCCAATACTTAGCTTATAATAATTAGAGATAAAAGTTGGCCATGAATGGATTTCATGTAATGAAGTAATACTCGGGCGCAAACAAATAGGAGTTGAAAGCTGCGGTGAAGGGAGGGCATCACGGTGTCATGCTGGCTGCTGTCACGGCTTTTGAGATGATTTCAGAAAAATAATAAACTGATTCACTAGTACGTCGTATTGCTACCCTTATTCGACCATACATATTTACCGCAAGTAAATATGTCTTTGTTTCACGACTAAATTCAAATCAAAACCGAAATATATCAAACAAAGCCATATTTGATGGCGCCAGGACTGGTCATAACTTGGGATTATCTGGCGCTACGGATGAAGCTGGATTTGTTTACGTGCTGTCATTACTCGCAGCTGCGCAACATTACGGCGCCAGTCACTGCAGCTGTAATGCTAACAAAGACAGTTGTTGGTCAGTGTAAACAAGACCTTACGCATCATGCTCACATTACAGGGTTTGTCAACTTTTTAAGCGCTCAATCTTTCCATCAATTCAAGACTAACATGTAGAAACTCTCCAATAAGCGGTGTAAATACTACATACAGTACAACAGTTAATAATATTGAATTTTAGATCCATAATATATATTTATTTAATTACTTAATAATAATATCTATGGACGCTTTTACACCACGTCAATCTGGTCCCGTGGTAAGTACTCGATGAGACTTGTGTTACGGGTACCAGACAACGGAAATACATATATTTAATACTTTTCATATTAATACAGTAGAAACTCGATTATCCGGACCTCAGTTATACGGATTCGCGATTATCCGGACGACCGACCGGATTCGTTCACTGAGAAATGTCCGCAATAATGTTACTACTGCCGGCCAAGCTAGCACGCGCCCGCGCCCCGCGGGATCACTGCCCACGTCGTTCATTATTGTTTTAGTAAATTATTGCGCGAATTTTATCGCGGCTTATGAAGTCTTTTACAGGCCCGACGTTTCGGATACTTTTCAGCGACCATGGTCACGGGAGGACTCCCGTCAAATCATCAAATATTTTAAACCAAATAAAACTTACATAATATTACTTATTCTACTTCATGATTACCAAACGCAAATTGCCAAATACACATTATAATTTATTAATAAACACATAATATTATGTACTACATAATACATATTATATGCACAAGCCCCGCTATTGTTCATACATTCGATTATACGGGTTTTCGATTATCCGAATGCCTAACGACAGCAATTAGTCCGGTGAATCGAGTTTCTACTGTACTTATATTAAAGATATACTATATATTTAATACACATCCATGACCCAGGAACAAATAAACTTTTTTTTGTTCCCTGGCGAGATTCGAACCCGCTACCTCCGGCTTGTGCACCAACGCGCTAACCACTGAGCCACAGCGGTCGTCATTTAGTACATAGTTTTATAGCATTGATTCCCAAAGTGGTCCAGATGGGGGTCTATGAAATACTCATTTGGGGTTTACGTTCATACGGCACGAAACATAAAAGTTTGTCAATTATTATCATTCACAATCAATGAATTTTAATAAACAAAAAAATGCTTATTTTTTTTCGAAAACTGTCCATTAGTGGTTCGATCAATTGTAATTCAGCCGAACCACAATTTCCACAGATCTTTACACTTTTATCGAGCCTTAGATATATGGTAAGCACCATCGACCAAACACAACCTATAGACTCCTAATGTTTGATTTTTCGTATTACATGCATTCTGGCAACTAGCTGAGGTGAGACGAAAGGGGTTGCAATGCTGTAATTAGCTAATTCGATGTCATACATTACCAATCACGGAACGTTAAAAAGGAATGGATATATTTCGCAACGGAAAAGAATGAGACGACAGGATAGTTTGAGTTCATTGTTTACGGCTTACATCGGAACTATAAGTCAGATGTGTGGCCAGAACCCGTTCCCCTGTCATTAGGAGTCTATGGGCTATGTGGTCGATGGTAACTGGTAAGCACCTATTTAGCTACAGGGGGAAATAAGTTTGAGAACCTCTGGCCTATAGTTCCTATTTCTGCTTTTTTCCCTACCATACTAGTTTTAGTAATAGTTAGCTACCTGCCCTTGATTGATCGGTTAATTAAAAAAAAATACATTCTCAACGTTTCGTTCCCTCGAAAATACTATCATATTAATAATGTTAAATATACATTATTTCCACATTATTACCTAGCAATTTACAAAGTTCCACTAGTTGCCAGATTATAATAAGGACATAATGGTTTCAAGTTAATCGATTTTTAAATGTTGTCAAAGAAGGTTTGGTATTGACTTGTACTTTATGATGGACATGAATATTGCTAACAAATCTATCTAATTCTAACTATAATAATCCGTGCAGCTAATGACCAACTTAACCGTGAAATAAATTTATTTATACACAGAAAAATGACATAACAATTATTATGTAAAGGAAATTTTTTATGATCTTCACAGTCGTCATCAAAATGTATTCTTCATTAGGATCCACCAGATTTTGTTGACTCCTTAATTAACTCTGCTCAGACTCAAAGTTACTGCGAACGAAACATTCGTAGAAAATTCTCGATATTTTCTTTCACGAAACGACACTTATATAATTAATCCATTTTTAAAATAACAATTTATATATTATAGACAAATATGAACTCCAGATGTTTTTAATTGTGTGCTGTAATGATTGAAGTGGTAAATAATTAAACATTGGTCAATCCGTAATGCACTTGTTCAGCCCAGCTCAGTAACTCTGACCTCAATACTTCAAGAGTGCATCAGACACAACGTATGCAACCGTTTAGATCGGGGGAACTCTATAACTAATTTAAATGTTACCATTACCGAGTGGTCTAAGTTATAAGCAGTTTTATGCTCAGTAACTTTATTCCGCCTCAATCAGGATTGATATTGATGATCATTACAATTAAGATGTGGCATCTGAAAATAATTTCGAGTTCGCACATATTGTCTATGGATTTTCTTCTTAACTTACTTCCAAGCGTAAATGGTAAAAGACAGTGGCACCGTTAGTGAACATAATGGCGTATGCGGCGTAAGCGCTGAAAGTTAAAAAAAAAACATAAAATAAACTATGCAAGTAACGTGATGTTTTCCAATTCAGATTTTCCCAGTTTCTTAAGATTACTTGCGTAATCAAATCCTTGCCAATATTGTAAATGTAGAAGTAGCGATGTTTGTAAAGCTTTCACGTAAAAACATACAAGAAGGTTTTTTTTTGCTAACGCGGCTCAAGTCGCGGGCAACAGCTAGTACTTGATGTTTAAGAAAATTGTTGTGGGAATTTTATTCCCCCGACAAAAAATCTCCTATGGGTTGGTACCACCATTCTGACAAAAAATCACCTAAAATTATTAGCGTATTATAAAATTGTTTCTCATCCCGCCATTCGCTTCTAACTTAACCAGAACTATGTTGAGTCTAGACATTGCAATCTGAAACCAACTGGTCAGCGGCGACAAAATTCACACATTATTAAACTGATCACCGCAAATATCGCTCCAATGGCCACTGATATAAGATTCAAAGTATTTTTTTAAGTTTAACTTGGTAATGAGAACATTGAGATAATTCATGAACGATATAATTTATATAATAGATAGTGTTAGTTATTTTGATTCCAATTTGAAAGGGACTTTAACGAGCTTAATCAAATTTATTTTATTGTTAAATATGTTTGTTGCGTTAGTTACTTTTGGGACAAGTTCCTTATTAGAATTTACAGACTTCAATTAGTGAAATAGATAAAATAATTGCAAAAAGTTAACATTTGTAAATCGATTTTTAAAATACAATTTTTATAAGCTACGAGAGGTTATTTTGTTATGATTGAATTTAGAACGCGAGTTTTGGAACAAAGGTTCATTTCAATATTAATTTTAATAGTTTTGCGAACGTTCATATAAACATGACTTTTGATAATTTCTGAACGTTACGACAATGATTTTGATAATTTATTTTTCAAATTACATCTTCATAATGTGGAAGCTGAATAAGGTTGCAATTACTGGAGATCACGAAGGCTGCTCTAAACGCTACCGCGTAGAAAGTAAAGAATACCGAGGGTCACCGCGGACCCTTTATAAATCTCTGTACGTGATCGTTTCGTGTCACTGTTATTGTGCGGAAAAGTCATATAATGTAAGCTTTGAGGTCTTTGAATCGCAATTTTAGAACTAGCTAGAATCGAAATACAAATAAAACTATACTAATGTGAGTTGATGATAATAATGAACGAAATATTTCGGTTGCCTCTTTAGTTTCTTAAAACTGTATTGCATTATAATGAAACAGCTTTTACTAATTTTATCGCGGTTGTCTTTCCACCACCGCGGTTGGGATGACCACGGTTGCTGCTAAGTATCCGTAACGTCAATGTAAAAATACCGCGACAAAATCTGTAAAAGTGGTTTCATTATAACGGTGATATTCGCGTAAACATTATAAAACTATATTTCATGTTTCCTCAGCTATAAATGTTTCTTAATACTAAATAGTGATCGTCATCATTATCAGCTGGAGAGTTCGTGCTACATTGAACAATTTGCTTCTGGCTATTAGTTTTTTTGCTTCTCCCACAGTTATCATCACCATTATCTTTCATGTCATTTTTATTCCCATTCCTTTGAAGACGGCTTTATCTTGTGTCTCCATTCTAGCCTCGTACTCGTTAGTTCCCGCGTCACTCACACTTTTCCACATCTCACCTTATCCTGTCCAGCGATCTCTTATTTGATCTTCCCCTTCAGAAGAATACTCTCTACAAACTAGGTTTCTCGTCTACAAACATGTCCAAACTATGGCAGTCGGTGACTTTTATCTTTTCTAGATTTGGTTATATTTCTACAAAAATGTTTTTGACATTGTCTATAAGATTATAGTCAATATATAAGATTATAGTCAATATCAAAATATATCAGATGATAAAGATATAGGATATAATATGTACCCTATCTAATCACGTTAGTAAATGTAAGTTTAATCGGACGTCGCCGCGGGGAATAGATAGTATAGATACAATCCTAAGAATAAGTATAAAGTGTGAATTATTACACAATTTTTAGATTCCATCTTCGATATCTTTTACAAATATTGGCAATATCTTTAATAAAAGGCAATCTTCAGATCGCTGATTCGTAACCGATAGTTTGTTAGTTTGTAGACAATAGTCTGGCCGTCTGTTTGTTCATTTTATCTTCAACGCTGTGTAATTTCCTCTGCAGCCAGACCCGAGAGATATCTACAAAATGGTTTCCTATTGTGAGATTTTTTTTTCTGTCTAGTGGTCATTCAGAGGTCATTCAAATGTGATAAGAGGAACGTCCCATAGCTCTTATTGATCTCGTGTGTCTTTTACAGTAAACATTCATCTCCGTCGTCGGAATCCTTTCATGTTAGTGATAATTTATCACCAGGTTTAATTTTGATTACTTTGATAAGATACGGGCGACAAATCACGAATTCTTCGACTTATGTAATAACTTTCAGATATTTTGGATATTTAAAAATACTAGTTCATCATCATCATCATTCTCTATCCGTCTACTGCTCAACATAGGCCTCCCTCAATGAACGCCAAGACGACCGAGCCTTTGCCACTGGCATCCAACACAGACCTGCAACTGCACGCAGATCGTCTACCCATCTCGCGGTCTCCACTCTTGAACCTTCATGGCCAATCGGTCAGTTACCAGTTACCAGTATCAAATTACCATTTTTATTTCTTAGGTAATTTTATTTTATTTTTTATTTCACGATTGTAGGAAAACTAGATAGTTACAGTAGGTATTTTTTTATAAATTTAACATTATACTAAGATGACCATTTACAGTAATACTTGAAATAATTAAAAAAAGCAGTTAAAACAGTAGGCAAATAAAAATGATCCTTAACCTTCAATACGAGATGGAAGGAGTATTTCAATAAATCTACATCTACACTAATATTATAAAGAGGAAAACTTTGTTTGTTTGTTTGTTTGTTTGTTTGTTTGGTTGTAATGAATAGGCTCAAAAAGTACTGGACCGATTGCAAAAATTCTTTCACCATTCGAAAGCTACATTATCCACGAGTAACATAGGCTACATTTTATTCTGAAAAAACATAGGGTTCCGTAAGATATTTGGGTTTTTCGGACACAAGGTGTAAAAAATCAACCAGAAAAGTTACTTATTTTGCGTACGCTGCCTAAACTATAGAAGATAGAACCATAAAATGTTCTAATTAATTGAAGACCTTATAATTATCTACAAAAAAGTCCGCGACACACTATACCTATCTAAGTCGAGTGAGTCACAATAACCATTTTTTTATTTAGAAATTTTGAATTTTTTTGGACTACATTTAAACGCGTTTATTTTACTCATGCTCATGGATCCTTATCAAAATAAATTATTTCATCACTAAGTACAGTTTATGTAGATAATATTTCGACTTTGAATGATTAAAATTGGACGTTTGGTTTTGAAGTTATGGCGAAATTAAAATATTACGATTTCTGCTGCACGGCGCGTTGGAAAATGGGCGTCACTAAGGGGTGCGCGTGCGAGTTTAGATATTAGTTATGAGTAAGGTTTGTATGTATGTTTGTAACGAATTTGCTCAAAAAGTATTTGTCCGATTTTTAAAATTCTTTCACCATTTGAATGCTACATTGTCACTGATTAATATAGGCTATTTTAAGTGTAAGAAAAAAATAAGGATCCCTACTAAAACTACAATAATGTTACCCAAGGTGTAAAAAAAATGCCTATAAAATATCTTTCATCGCGTCCGCTGCGAAAACTATTGACGATAGAACAAAAAATCTTTCACAATATCAAAGAACATATTAATATCTACAAATCATGTCGGGATAGCATGTATCTAACTATTGTAGTTATGTTTAAAATCCGACCAAAATCAGATCAAGTTATTTATTTAGATACAGATTAAGGCAAAGGTTTGCCTTAATCTGTATCTAAATAAATGATTTCTCAAAAAAGGCCGTTTAAATGCCTGTAAATAACTTTTTAGTTTGAAATATATTACGAATTTAATAAAATTTAAATAAAATTAATTCGCGGCTATGCCGTGACCGTGACGCGCCTGAGCCGGAGTACAGCCTACAGGAGAGGAGTTCTACTCAAACTGAAGAGTTTCTTCAGCTTTATATAATATTATTACTATTACTATATTAAGATATAAAGCCAAAGAGTTTGTTTGTTTGAACGCGCTAATCTCAGGAACTATTGGTCGAATTTGAATGTTTCTTTCAGTGTTAGATAGCCCATTTATCGATAAAGATATATCATCCCGCTAAGATCCCGTTGTGAATCTTAGTTAACGCAGGCGAAGCTGCGGGCAACAGCTAGTATAATATACATTCAAAAGCTACTTTGGGTTTTGTACAAAGCGCACACTTATATTCAAATAAATACTTTTGATACTTGTAATGTGATTATGTTTATCATTTTAGGTAAAAACAACAGAGAACAATTAAATGTTGCCCAATGCAAGGCTAGACATGTTTTCACTTTGATTTTGAAATTAGTTATTAACCATGACAGATCCAAATGGAACAAAAATATTTAATTATTTCCCAATACCAAATAAGTTGAAACTGCGTTCTCAAATTACAAATCTCTTAATCAGTACATTTATAATTCTTAATACTGAGAAGGCGATAGCTGTGAAATGTGTTTACGTATTTTCTTTCAGTTCAGAATTAAATCCACGTTAAAAGACAAAGTGTTAGTAATCTTTTAGTTTATGTAGGATTGATTTACAGCCTGTAGCTAGCCTGTAGTTATTATGTATTACTAAAACGAACTAAGAATTACTCTGTAGAATACTGTGTTGCGAAGAGCCAGACTAACTTAGTCTAAGATATGTTTAGGAAGTTCGTCATAGGAATGTTGAGCGAATTCTTTTAACAAATTCGAGGGGTCTTGAAAGCGATTTCTGTGTAATTTTAAATGACTAAGATGCGTCTTTTGCTTCAAAGTTGGTGCAAAATTTATCAAAGTCGCTTTAAGTCTGCAATTTTAACAATCATGAAACTGGTCAGGAAGTCAGATGGGAACTGTATATTACGCATTCATTATTTTTTAAAATAATAATATGCTTTTTAAAATTAATGGTATAAAGTATAAACGATTTGGAAATAAAGTCAGGACAGGACTTCTTGCCTGTAGTTATGGACACCGAGATTTACTATCTTCCGTAGGATAATAGGCAACTAAGTCTATAAGTCTCAGGAGGTTCACAAAAAGTGTACAAATATTATTCATGGTATTTAAAAAAATGTGTTTCATGCGAGTGGCAATTGATCGGTCGTCTTGGTGTTCATTGAAGCCTATGTAGCGGTAGACGTATAAAAGCTGATGATTATTATATTAATAATATTTTAATGTTTCGAAGAAATACCTATTTCAGATATTCATTTATTTCACTCGCATCCCCAGTACGGCTGTTACAATGACTGCGCAAATTAAATGTGCTTACCACTCATACTAACCTTTGTCCTTTATGGACATTCGATCATCATCATCAGCTGGTAAGCGATTCCAAAAGCTCATGTAAACCATGTCGTTCTCAACAAATGCTATTTCACTCCTTCCGTCCCTTTCAACTGGAGTTTTCTCTAAAAACACCACCTACATATCTTGTTTATTTTCAAACCCAAATTCAAAGTCGAGTGCTTTCTTTATAACCACTTCCTCGCTTATTTTGCAATGGCCTTTGTTCTTGTGTATATGAACTACTTTTCGAAGGGCCAGCTTGTGGCGTCGGAAGCTAAATGGTTATTGCCACCTAAAAGCTTTAAAAGTTAGACTACGCTTGGTCAGCATTGTTTCCAAAAATCATGAAAATTAACATCAAAGTATGAATCATAGACATGTTATAAAACATAGTTACGCTGTTACGTCACGACCTTTAGAATATAAACAGGCAATTATAATATAATCAAAATATTCATATTGTATTCCACACGAAAAACTTTATAAATTATGAAAATTTAACCCGGAAGAATAATAAATATAAAAATTAAGGTCACGAAAATTGTATTTAAACATTATGTACTGTACAAGTGTGTTTTACATTATCATTGTAACATAAATTAACGATAAATAAAGTTAAAAGTGTAATTTTAGTGTGACTTGATGTGTTTAAATTTTGTAATAAATACCGACATAATTCCTTGGAGTAAAACACCTGTGACTGGCGGTTAGACAATTTTATGGGAGATATTACTTATGTCATACCATGACTACGCAACGACAAAATAAAATATATTTTTCTATTTTGGAATGAACTACTGGCCGACGACAAAATTGAAGGTTTTATATATACCTTAATAACTTTTGAAAATAGAAGGGAATAAACATGTTACAGATGATATTGGCAGGATTATGGTCAAATGAGCGCGCGACATAAACGCAGCGATTTTGCGATTGGTGGTTGTAGGTGCATTTAAAAAATTAAAGCATCAACCCATATATTATGTTCTACTGCTGGGTACTGGTATCTCGAAATAAGGCGAGGAGAGTATAGGACTAATAATAATAATAATAATAATCATTTATTTGCAAGAATGTAGTTAACTATAGTTCACCGATGCCCAATGAGGGTTGGTAAACTACACATACTTTCAAAGACTTTCAATCTCATCAGGCATGCGGATTTTCTCGGGATATTTTACATCACCGGTTGAGCGAGCGATGGTCTAGTTTGGTGTACTTAGAAATTAAGAAAATCCCATTTCAAGGCACACGAAGGTCAGGATCGAACCCGGAACCTCTCTTACAGAAGTCCGAGACCATACCGACTGAACCATCGTCGCTTAGGGTATTTACTTTGATGTTAACAATTAACATTAAACGTTTACTCATTTGACTCTAATATACCGGAATGTAGGTTACACTATGATTTTTCCGATTAAGCTAAAAGGCGGAAATTGATTACGAGTATGTTAATATTTGTAAAAGAGATGCGGTCGTACTCGGAAATCGGATTGCGACCAATTGGTTCCATTATGGAAGATAAAGATAAAGAGTATACTTTTAATACATGATGACCGGCGGGTGCGGCAAGCTATTGGATATTTTACGCAGTGGTCATAGATTTCAATATAAATTGTGATAATTTGTATGATGAATATAGATGTCTGCATCGAATCGTGGTAACACCCGTAACACAAGTTCTCACGAACTTATCACGGGACTGGGTTAACGTGGTGTAATTGTTGGATGGTATTGGTTGTATTTGTGGAAGGAGTAAAAGTAAAAAAAGTTAAGTATTATATGAACGTAAAAGAATATAAGCAGAGATTTTTTTTCTTTACCCATTCTGGGTAGGCAAAGGGAACTATGCCCATACAGCCAAGTCTTCTGTGGAATTGTTTTATTAATAAGAAATAAAAATGAAATTTTTAAAATTAAATCTGATATTGAAACAAATTAGTAGCTTCTTTTTCAAAATATTTAAAAAACTTGGTGGTTGGTTTTTTTTTTCTTTTGAATATACATTATTTTGACAGTTGGGAAAGAGAACGCACGAGTTCGGAAAATGTAAAGAAAAAGCACGAGGGAGTAAAAGCCCACTTTCCGAACGCTATACGTCCCTGTAATACGCCACTTTTTTAACAACTGTATTTAAAAAAAACAATTTCAAGGCACACAGGGGGTCAGGTTCGAACCCAGAACCTAGCGCACGAGTGGCTGACGTCATACCTACTGGACCATCGTCAAGAAAGGACTAGTTATTTAAATTCATTTTTATCTGTCTTAAAATAAAATAAAAACGAATCCAGATAACTTGCTCTTATCTTTAGAATAATTATATTATTCTTATCATTCCATATTCAAATGTAAAAAGACTTTTGCAAATTTCACTAATAGTTTTTGAGATAAGCGAATCATTTTTGACTCGCTTATCTCTAAGTTTTTTTAAAGTAAAGTTACTAGAGTAAACATACTAATACACCTTTTTAGGATTTCTTGAGATAATATTTACTCGAATTTCATCCATTTTAATAAACTTTTGCTGATTTTATCACCACTTATTAAGTTTTTTATATGCCTAATGTTTCGGATGCTTTAAAGCAACCAGTGTGAACTTCACATACCTTCAAAGACTTTCAATCTCATCAGGCATGCAGGTTTCCTTACGATGTTTTCCTTCACCGGTCAGCGAGCGATGGTCTCGTGTTTGGGGTGCACGTGCAGATGTAGAAAAACCCATTACAAGGCAAACACGCGGGTCAAGATCGAACCAGGAATCTCTCGCATAAGATACACACTGGACCATGATCGCTCCATCTGATTCAATCTGAAACCGTATAAGGGATGACAGCGGGGTTGTGTACCGAGGATGCATATCGATATCGAATGGAGTAAAAGTGATATTCACACACTTTCGTTTCACAATCATTAACAAAAGCTCGTAAACCCGATCGTAATCTGTGCTGGACTTTAATTTGTCATAGAATTAACTGAGCCGTAGTTAATGCGTATTGTGTTTTTATTGGTTACACCGCCTTTCCATTACAGGCGTGGGAAACGGAATATGAACCTAGGACTTGGTCAGCGATAAAACAACGAACACACACATGCTTATACGCTTAATTTTACAAACTAGCAGCGCCCCGCGGTTTCAACCGCGTACTTCCCATTCCCGTGGGAGTACGGTGATAAATTATAGCCTATGTATTATTCTGATGTATGACCTATATTATTGTAAAGTTTCAACAAAATCCACTCAGCAGGTTTTATGTGAAAGAGTAACAAACATCCATAACATCCATCCATACTTAAAAACTTTCACGTTTATATTATTAGTAAGTAAGATGTGATGCTTTTTACGCTTTAAGCTAACTGCTAAACTGATCATCATGAAAATTTGTACACGTTTTGGAGGCAATAGTTTCTTCAAGAATATGTGTATTATGTTGTTACTAAATAAGATACTTTTATGAAAAATATATATACATTCGTAAATCTAAGTTAAGGCGGGCGAAGCGACGGGCAAAACATATTTGACAGATACTCCATACTCTATCTGTCAAATATGTTGCCGATAGCCTATTGGGAACTTACCTGCAGATTGTGAAACAGGCCCTAAGAATATACTGTCGTATAAGATATTTGAGTCTATATAGTTAGTTTTAAGAGGTAGTATTATACTATTGCAGCAAACTAAGGCTGGCACGATTGGAGTGGCATCTCTCGCTTGGTGTTTCGGGCGGTTTGTTAGTTTCCGGCGAATCAATTTAATGCATCCTTATAGCCTCTGGTTGTGCGGATGTCTGTAGTTGTTGGAAGTCATTGACTCCGAATGCTCGTGCATCCTTCATCATCATCAGTCATTATCAGTCCACTGCTGAACATAGGGCTCCCTAAAACGCCAAGACGATGGAGCCTTTTGCTCGTGCATCCTTATGAGATAAAACATATTAGTTTAATTATAGCATAGTTCACGTGTAGTTCGTCTTCGGCCAATGCATGCTGGTGAACTTCACATATTATCTTCAAAGACTTATGTCATCAGGCATGCAGGTTTCCTCACGATGTTTTCCTACACCGGTGAATGAAAACATCGTATTAAAATGAATCAGTATACGCTTAAAATTCTAACTTAACTTTAAATAAAATTGATGTTACATTTTAATCGGTTTGAGTTTAATGTAAGCAAATTACGACTTGATTAACAGGTTAATGTATATTATAATAGACTTACAACAAGAAGTGGTGATATATTAATATTATACTTTTTTTGATTGACGTTGATATGTTTATCGTCATGATACGGAAAATATTAACGATTTCGGTAACGCTTAACCGCGCGTAATACTTCCTAGTCTATAATGAGGTAGGAATTTGCATATGAAGATTGCTTTTTGTGACATTAGTGTACTACCTTTGACCGTCCATTATATTATTTATACCAGGGCTGTCCAAACCAGATGTGATGTTGGGCCAAAACAAATTACTAAATAGATTGGCGGGCCGCACAAATAAAAAAAAAAAAAGATCCAATACTTAAGAGCTTAAACTAGATTTTAAGTTAACTCAGGGTATTATGGCCATACGTGTAAAATAGTATTTTAATTATTCATTTGTAATACCATCCCATAAAATTAAAATACACAAATAAAATTTAAAAAAGGATTTTTATATTGAAAACTCACCGCGGGCCGCACGAAGGTGACTCGCGGGCCACGCTTTGGATAATTGATTTGAACCATAGACTGCTTTGGTATATATAAAAATGCAAGGAAATTTAAAAAAGAAAAAGTAGTTTGAAAACAATTTGAAGTAGCAGTGTGTTGGTTATACTCAGGAGAACGGATGGCCGATGGGCTAATGAGGTTCAAGATTGGAGGTTGCGTTTAGGTGGACGAAGTGTCGGTCGGCCATTAACTAGGTGGAAAGAGGATCTCCCTGCGGTGGCCGGTCCGTGTTGAGTGCAAGTGACAAGGGGTCACAAGGGGACAGGAGCTTGGGGTTCATTGAAGGAAACTGATCAGTAGTAGCTGGATAAAAGCTGATGATGATGATGAAGAAATTATAAAAGCTCCTGAGTTACTTGACGGCTACAATTTTAAGACTGATCTAAAATAGTAACGTTTTGTTAACTTTTGTGATTCCCAGTGATTCCCAGTGATTCCCAAAGTAGTCCAGAAGACTCGAAGGGGGTCCGCAATGAGCGTGACAAAAAATGGGGGTCCACAATTGTAAGCGGGGTCCATGAAAATTAATTTGGTTTCGATAGTGAAGAACCAAAATGTCTTGTCCTATCAATATTGTTAAGAGAATTTTACTATTATAATAAGCTTAGCAAGGGTCCGCCTCATACAGGAAAAGTTGGAAAGTGGTATATAAAACAAAAGAGGCTCCTCTGGTCCAGATAGATAGATATATCTGGTCTGATAATGGAAACCATGATGAGATAATGATGGGACACGTGTAAAGAGACTGTAATGATGTGATAAGTACATAAGCTATGAGACGAAAACACTTTCACACGCCAATTTCACTTTTAATATCACATAGATGTTGAAGCATGAATTATGATAAAATTTATCGTTATCTGTTATTTATCACGCCTCGAGCGAGTTTTAAAGGTTTTTATAACAATTAGCAGTGTAAAGGGTATGACATTTAGGCATAAGCGGATTTGAGAGCGATTGGTTAGTTAGCATTTAATTAGCACGTTATGTGGTTATGAGCTGGTTACGTCGATCTGGTGACCGGTGGTTTAATGCGTTCTAGCTTGGAGACCACGTTAAGGAGAACAATTTCAAGCAGCAGTTTCACGGCGCTTAACTTTATTTCAGATATACTACCTTGATGATGATGGTGATCATCATCATCAGCTTTTATCCGTCCACCGTTTAAATTTATAGACATTTTTAAAAATACTTTATAATTTATTATAACAGAAAAAAAATCGGCATTTATCGCTGTTTATTAAATCTTTTACATGTCCGACGTTTTACAGCAACCAATCGACCCCATGGTCAAGAGAGCTTTTTAGCACAGTTATGCATGCATAAAGCATTATTTTATCAAATAATACACTCAACACGCGTACGATTTCATGAAGAACCCTTATTACAGAATTTCGTGGTCCGTGTTGGTTGGGAGTGACAAGGGATCGTTTTGATGTTCATTTAAGGGGCTCCCAGACAAATTCGATCGTTTTCATATTCTTAAAAGTATACATTAATGTTACGTTAAAAATACCAAATAAATATATGTTGTAACTTGGTTTTAGTTTATTAATGTTACTATTAGATAATTTCATAAAACTTTCAAAATAAAGAGTAATAATTATTTACCTGAACCTCTTTTCGCATACAAAAATCGAATAGGATTTCTAATTATACAACTCACAGTAGTGAAATATTTTTTTGTTAGTGAGGAATTATATACTTAACAATATTTGAAAAGTCGTTTTTTTAAATGTGCAGTTTTTAATCAGAAAATCGTAAAAATCTAATTTTTGCTTTGAATTCGTGCACGGGTGACGGCCGACAGACGGCCAGAGGCCTCCGAACGAGGAAGTCATGTCCGTTGTTGCTCTAAATCGCTAATTTATTTACTGCTTTTATTCATTATTACATTTTTAGTGATCATTATTCATTATAATATATCAAATGGGAGTATTTTAAATTATGTTGTTTTTGTTTAAAAACCAATATGGTGTGTAATGAAAGACAGTGCAGTTCACTCGTGATACAAATAAAACCTTAATAAGTGTAAAGTTAAATATGAAAGACGAATGTGGAATTTTTGGAGTATGATAACTGTAGGGTTTTTATATTGAAAATATTATTAAATATTATAAATATGAGAACAGAAAGGTTTTAACAAAAACAGCGCCATCTAGCAATAGTTTTCTGACACGTCATATACTGCCATCTATCAGATAATAGATAGAAGCTTTTGATCATTATATTTATTTACACTAATATTATTATAAAATATAAAGAGAACAGATTTGTATTTTGTATTTGTGTGTGTGTGTTGTTTATAAATGTTTCTAATGAAAAAAAAACTCGAAAACTACTGTGTCTGCTATCAAAAAATTCTTTCAAAGCGTACACAAATTCTAAAGCGAACACAATCTAATAGACGTTTAGAGTACGACGCTATGTCAAGCACTTGAGAGCGCTTTTGTATTCGCTTTGAAGCGTCTCCTCCGTCTGTCTTTATTTATAAATCTGTGATAGCATACATCAATGACTACAAAAATCGTTATGTCAGAATAGAAACTATTTACATTTAAAAATTGATACAAATAATTAGTATAGCACACCGTACATCATTACAATGAAATAAGTAATAAATATCCGTAACATAATAATATGGATGTAATAAATTATGATGTTCATATTAT
Source organism: Lycaena phlaeas (assembly GCA_905333005.2). Lineage (NCBI taxonomy): Eukaryota > Metazoa > Arthropoda > Insecta > Lepidoptera > Lycaenidae > Lycaena > Lycaena phlaeas. The sequence goes on from HG995173.1 coordinate 15,174,428, forward strand.
ACGTATGGATGTTTGTTTGTTTCTAAAACTACTGAATAGATTTTGACGAAACTTTATAATAACATTATAACGTTTAACTAGATACCTTATACATATAATAGAACCACACATAGCTTATAATAATTTATCCTCGTACTCCCTAGGGTATGTCAAGTACGCGGCTGAAACCGCGGGACACCACGTCTAGTGACAAATAATTTGCAATAAAAACATATTGAGATAATATAAACTATTTTATCTTTCAAGTTGGATCAAACTGAATACTGTAGTTATTTCTTCAATAACAATAATCCTTACTAATATTATAAATGCGAAAGTAACTCTGTCTGTCTGTCTGTCTGTTACGCTTCCACGCCTAAACCACTGAACCGATTTTGATAAAACTTGGAACAGAGATAGATAGTAGGTCAATAAATAGGTTTACAATACATGTTCCAACTTCCAACGATAGTCTAACCAAATTGTAAACTTATTTTGCATTTTTTCGAAAATTATACATTTCCGCAATAAGTTTTTTTATATCTAAAAACGTTTGTAATAACCAAAAAAAAAAATAGATAAAATCATTTATATTTCTTCTCATCCCGCAATACTGTACATAAATTATATTATTTATGTTAGAGGTACTTTTGTTGATATACTCGTCTCTCACTCATTTTCTCGATATAATAACAAAAAACTACTCTTCGATAACATTTCTCAATCAATATCTGGAATTTGGAAGACAGCCGACCTATTAATATTTTATGGGAACAGTTGCTATATATATATACTAGCAGCAAGAAAAATTTCGATAGCGCGATTCAGAACTTCGATGATGAAACTATATTATTACTAACTATAAAATTGGTTCATGCTACTTGAAGATTGTTCAGTGTATCAATAATTATCTAAAAATTTATAAAACACAGTCTTTTTGTAAATTGTTTTTTTATGTTTTAAAACATTCATTTGCATTTTGTATTTATAAAGAACTGTTCATCTATGATTTTATAACATTAGCTTGTAGTCGGAAGGTATCGAACTTATTAAACATTTCGTAAGAACAGTTTGTATATATACTAGCAGCAAGAAAAAATTTCGATAGCGCGATTCAGGCCTTGGATAGTGAAATTATAATATTAAATATTGGTTCAATATTTACTTGAGGATCATTCAGTGTAGCAATTATCGAAAAGTTTATTATTCGGTCTTTTTTTAATTGTTTTTTATATTGTATAATATTCATGTGTATTTTGTGTTTATAAAGTAAATAAACTTATTATAAATATTAAAGTTAATATTTTTATCTTTATTTTACGGAATGGTAACATTACTTTTTGTCCGTGTACATGTTCTAGTAGTACAAGCTATTAGCCGCTAGACGGCGATGTTTAGGTTATTGAACTGTACGTAATATATATGAGGGGTTCGCGGGGGGTCGGGAGCTGAAGAAAACAAAACGCGCAAGGTCATTGAGACGGGTGAGCCCCTTAAGGAGGCCCACATTATGCAGTGGACGGGTAATAGTCATTATGCTCATCACTGAGCATAATGATGAAAGAGTCTTGGCATTTCATCTCAAAATCGACTGATGCAGAACTCTATGAAATTCTTTAAATAGTAAGCGCGATGTACACTGTAATCTTTAAAAAAGCTATTTACATCGCTTCCGCCTATCGCGTATCCTCTCCCTTATAAGCCCTTTAATCTAAACATAACATTAGATATATGATGTTTGAACTTTAAGTTACGTTTGATATCATCATTACCGCACTCTTCGATAACATACTTTTAATTTAATTTAGTTCCATTGATGGAGATCGGACTGTAAACTGTTTACGTAATAACTATAGTGTTTATTGAATTGTTAAGACAAACACTTTCGTTTCTTAAGATTAATGATAAAGTGAACTGCTTGTTATGTTACTTTGATAGGAAAATTATTAGACATCTGCTGTGAGTAGGAAGATATCTGATAGATAAATAGATAGATATATAGATAGATAGACGATCGGTTAGTTACCTTAACTCTCGCTTATGAACTCATGTTCATCCGGGACTCGTTTTGATTATTCAGAGAGGCAAGATTTCGGTGCTAGAAAAAACACAGAATATCGAAGACAAACAAGATGTCATCGGTTCTGATGATGTTGAATGATGAACTGCTGGCATCTTTCAATGAAAACCAATTGGCCGTATTGGCGTTTATTGAATCCATTTATCGTTTAACGTGTTGATTTTGTATGCAAGAAATCAACGAATAATAATTAGACATTCCGGGTTCTGCAACGATATTAATAGAAATTAAAATGTTTGACTTTTACTTTACGTTGGTGCATTAGGTTTTATTCATAAGCTATATGACATCTTCAGAGCGTTTCTGTTCACCACCGTATGCCTTACTCTTTTTTTGTGAAGAATCAAGTTAACACCTATATTTAGTTATTAATTTTAATCAATATGTATACGTATTATATTCTTCTGTATATTTCATTGATGACACATTTTGTTTCTTTAATGTTTTCTTAACAAACCTTCAACAAATTTTATATACCAACCATAAAAAATCAAAATATCATGTGCCTGTGAATAAAATAAATGTTAACATCCTGACGGAACAGCCTCGTCCATATCATTGCCAACGGGACAGGTTCAAAATTGAGTTGCAAAATGAGCCGGCAAACGAATTACAAAAAGCTTTTAAGAACATCAAAAAATAAACCTGATTGCAATGAGAACATATGACAAAAACAAGTTAAATTCAACGTGACCGGAGATTGAATGAGATACTGATGATAAAAATAATCCATACGACGATGATAACGATTAAGATAATTAAGATGACGATTAAGGACATACGATAAAAGCTGATGATGATAAAGATGAAGATCATTATGGTGACAGTGATAATGATGTATTGGTGGTAATAACGAAGGTTTTGATGATAATAATGAAGGTGTTTATGGTAACAACGACGGTATTGATGGTAGTAACGAAGTTGTTGATCATAATAATGACGATATTGATGTTAGTAACGAAGGTGCTGATGATAATAACGACAAGTATTAAAATATGACCACAAGAATGTGCATTCTATAATTGTTGATCTTGATATTCTTGAAAGAACAGTGGCATGGTACAGGTTGATGATTACGAAATAGAAACTGAAAACCTTTCAAAATAAATGCATGCGAGCATAACAATATTTTGTAATAATAACTTTATCATTACATTGCATGGTTTATAAACTAGATTAAAAAAGATTAATGATATTTATAGCACGCATTTGCAGCTCTTTACGCATGTATTAGATAAAAGCATGCGGTCAGAATATGAGAAGTGGCGCATAGATGTGGATTAAATGAGAATAATATGTGGACTGCCGCCGGCTGCCGGCTTGTGGGAAGAAAGTCGTTTCCGTGTCGTGGTATCCTATGACTGAGTTACGTTGTAATTGTCATGAATAGAGAGTATTTAGTGTAAGGTATAGTTAGGAATAATAGTCACTTTTTAATAGAAAGGACTGAAGATTAAATATTATTCACTGGGCAACTGAGAAAATATATAATGGTAAAAAATAAAATTAATATAGGCGGAGCTTTTTTATTTTTATACTACAAGAGTATTCTAAGGAATAAATGTTTGATGCAAATGAAATCCAAACTTTGCAGGATCATGTTTTTTACCGCATTTGAATGGGCAACGCAGACGTGCCACATGGTAAGTGGTCAACGACGCCCATGACTAAAAACGAGTTCGTTTGGGATTGGCCAAGACCTTCACGTGTTGCCCATCTTGACAAGTAAGATGTTTACCTGTCACTCTCCCCAATCGCTGCCAGTCCTGCCTTATTATCCGAAACACGGCAAACCTGTTTCACGGTATTTGTTTTTTCCGTTGACCACACGATGGTAGGAAGCAGTCAGATGAATACGAGGCTCGGAGCATCCCTTCCAAAGATAAATCACGTCAAAAGGATTCCTGTTACACTAAGTAACATTCAAAATAAGTTAACACCACGCGGAGAATAGCTTTATAATAATATACGACCTCTCTGTGATGTTAATTAACTTATTTCTGTGAGTATCGCTTACCTGTACATTATTGAATGTATTAATATCAATAAATTATTATTTTAATATCGAGTATAATGGACGACTGAGCGATGCGTGATGGATGAGATGTTTAATGTTGCAACTTTGCATTAAAGAATCGATTTTATTAAAGTCGATGTATCGAGTGTCTGTTCAACTGTCTTTAACTTTTTTTATAACAATAATGTACTTAACTGTATTAAATTTGTAAAAATACATTGAGTTTTGTTTTGCTGATTTCATCGCAAACAAATTAGCGACCGTGACAGGACCATCAATCATCGGATTTTTGAAACCTAAGAAGATATAACATACGGTATAGTTACAGAACGGACATAAACTGCTTCACAACATGGCCTGGCGGACTATTTCGTACACGATTCCGGAGATCAACCTGAGGGAAGTGATCCGTTCCTTAATGATAATTTGACGATTTGATCATTAAACGCCATGCAATAGCTCTACCGTGGCAGTCCCCGAGTGCCGATAAACAAATGCAGTAAAATTTTAAAATTCAATCATAAAAGTTTTTGTTTAAAGTTAACAAGAAAAACTAAATACATCACGTTTCCAATTTGGGTAATCAGAAACTACAAACAAAAATAGAATATGTTGCAAAAAATCAATTTCCCGTAAATCGCGTGGGAATTTAATTTGAAGTACGTGGTCTTTGACTTTGCAAAACTTAAATTGAAAATGCTTAGGCTGCCTTGCTATAAAATAGTTTCCCATATTTTATGTTCACTTTTAGTGTGGGTTCTAGCGCATTGCATTTGTATGGCAGTCATCAATATTAACAACGTTAATTTTTAAGTCTTCACAGACCAGAGACAGATAGAGATAGACTAATCTGTTTTAGACTTCAGAACAGAAGTAGAGACCATATTATATAGAATTTAATCAGCTCTTTCATCATCATTATCGTCATCATCATCAGCTTGCGGCAGTCCACTGCTGGACATAGGCCTCTCCCAAGGCACGCCACTTTTCTCTATCTTGAGTTTTATCAGCTCTTTACCTAACTGTAACTGGTCACTGCCAACTGCTTACGTCTGCGACATAATACATAGAAACCAGTAGCGTCGCTGCGACTCGTTGTCTGCTGCGTATGGTCGGCCTAAAACTAATGTTTATTTTGCTAGCCTATCCCTTCAGTATAATTTGATCCACTAATATTTTACACGAAACTGCAGTGGCCGTGTAAAACAAACAGAAAGTAAGATCTTATATATGGTATTAGTATGAATCTTCCATCTTATTAATAGTAAGAGGTAGTGCCATGCTGCTTTGCAGCCACATTGGGTCGGCACGACCGGGAAGGAACCTCTCGCTCACATAAAATCGGCGTAAAGTGACAGCTAAGCTGTCGCGTTTCGTGCGGTTTGTGAGTTTCCGGTGGCCCATTGGGGGGGATAGGGAAAAGGAGGGCAACGCATATGCATAACCTCTGGTTATGTGGATGTTAATGGGCGTCGATAGTCGCAAGGCTTTGACTGTTCGTTTGCCTTCCTATGCTATTAGAAAAAACTTATTTTGTCTGTGATTGTTAAAACGCTGATGATATTGATTAATGACGATGATCTGCATCACGTAACAGTTAGAAACAAAGTCATAACGGCTTGTTACATTACGGGGCAAAAACTGTCTATTGTTAATACACATCACCTTACGTGAGATGAGGAATAAAGGTCAAATTTGATGATACCACGAGTTTAAGAGGTAATTAACTAATTCATTGATACACATGATTTAATAACTGTAGCGAAAGGTAAGCTTCTACCATGATGTTTTAAATCTAATTACTTTCATATTATATAATTTTTATAGTTTATTTTGTGTATTGTTTAAAATGTTAGTTATTATAGATAATATAAATAGAAAAGTTTCCAGCCATTTAACATAATCGCCGTGAGCTTTTAACATATAACATATACTTTGAAATATCAAATTAAAAAATATCACTAACCATTAAGACCTTATATATTATAAAAATTGCCTAGCACTTGATTAACAATCGTTTAGACATTTACTAAAGACAGTGATGATCTTTTAAAAAATATGATTAGAATATATTATATTGATTACATTCTGCATTAACGGGGCATTAATACATTTTTAAATCTATAATACTTAAATTGATTCCTCAAGGTCTTGCTTTAATTATTTCTACGTTTGGCGTTCACAATTGTGCAATATCTTTCAGGTTTCGTTAGCTTGTTGAGTCTCAAACTAAGAATCAGACTTAGAAGAGTTTGGTCAAGGATGAAAGTGGCTTAAAGTTAATTTGTAAGACACTTTCATTATCTATATATAATTTAATTTTATAATCTTTAACTACTCGTCCTGGCAATTTAATAAAACTTATTACATGTAAGAACTTTTATCCTATAATGCGATTGACTTTATTTATATTGGGTGGCGCAAATTTGTTTTTGAAGTGCAACTTCGTTATACACGGGACCCCCCCCCCCCCCCCGCCCGTTTATAAAGAAGTTACACTTCAAAAACAAATTAGAGTTTTGCCTGCCATGAATTTTTTTTTTTAAATTTAATTAGTGCCTTTCACACTCGCAGTTTCTCAATAACATGTCTGAAAAACATTACTGACAGCCGGAACTAAATTTGTCAAGTGTCGGAACATTTACTCTGTAAATGTTTTGCTTGTCATTAGCATTTTAAGGTACTAATAACATAATAATCTCAGGGTTACCTCATCATGGTTGTCACTTGTCAGCACTACATAATCAATCTTGTCGTTTTTGTTAGACTCTAAAAGCGTGTAGAGTTTGGCTTTGTATGAATATTGTTTCAAGTAGGAAAAAAAGCATCGATTTAATTACTTATAATAAAAAATATTATTATTACCATAGTTATTTATGTTACTTGCTTAATCTGTGCTAACATTGGAATTTGTTGAAGTTGGAATGGAAGCAGCTATCGGATTAAAAGAAAATGATTTGGCATATTATTGAAAAATGTTGGCATTGGCGTAAGCTTGTGATTTGATTTAGAAGATATTTTTGTTTCTTTATAGAGAAATATATTCAACAACGTTTGTTAGCATAAATTTGAAATATATTATAATTGCACAAAACTATATCTAAAATTATAATAAATAAAAACTAAAATTAACTAGGTATTAACAAAAGTATTACAAATAATATATGGGTCCCGGATCAATATTTTTAATCGTAAGGTAAAACCTTAAATATGATTTCAGATAAAAACAACCGTGGCATGTTTTATTAAAGAGCAGTTTATTCTTTTCAAAGTCAAAAGATCCCATATTGCGTAGAGGTGTGCTTGAAAAGGTTCTTTTATATTTTATCAAATTCGTGAGCCCGTAATTGTTAAAAAACACGTCAATTTGAAGCTTAAATTTGTTGGTAATGCAATAAATATTTACTTTCTAACGTTATCAATTCATTCTCATAGGCGTTGTTATTTATTATCTACACTGCAAGTACTAGGAACACATAAAACAGAGAAACACAAACGTATTGACAATCGGGCCTACCTCAATAAACAGTCGTTCTCAACGGGACCTCACGTTCACACGGGGTTACGCGGTTCATGCGAAAACATAACAATATGAAACAGTACTATTGTAGTTTTTAGATTGGATTGCTAAACGAATTTTAATAGTTTTTGTTCTTATTCGCGTATTGTTCAACATCTCATAAGCTTATTTTTCCTTTTATTGTAAATTCTGATGGCATTAAGTATTTGAGAGCTGTGAAGGTTTTGCATTGCTGCTTTATCGCGTTATTTTGAGGATGCCGTAGTTTGTAGATGTTACGATAGTATATTATGATAGCTGACAGGTCGATTGTTCACTTAGCCCGGCGGTCTTGGGTTCGAATCCCGCCGAATGCATATAATTTGTATGATACAGATGTCTGCACAGGATAATGAATTTTATGTATTTATATTTTCTTTATGTTCCTAGTATAGTAAAACAAGTACTTACGAATGTACTACGGGACTAGGTTAACATGGTGTGATTGATGGGTGATATTTTTTTTCTGTTACAGGTACGATACGGTTTCATTGGCAGTAGTTGTAAGTACACATTAATGTTGTATGACATGAAATGATTGAAACTATATGATGGAACAAATTGTATTGAGATGTTTGTTTTGTCCCGGTATACCTTCTTAGTTTTAATACTGTTGGTATACCTTTGGTTTTGCTGGTGTCAGTAATCTTTTATTCGTGAGACTGGCAAACTCAGCTTAGCTTCTAAGCATTGCCAGTTTCCGTTATATAATAATAAATGATAAGGTACAATGTATTTGCAATGAAATGGCGTGCAAAACAATTTGAATAAGTAATACAACCAAAATTGAACTAACATAATATATAATTAATATTGGAATGATTATTTGTGAATATTAACATAAAATTAATATTATTATAGCAGTCATAATACAGATTAACTAGTTTAATACAATTATTAATTATTAGTACTCACTTTAAAGAATATTATAAAAGTTATTTAATAATTATAATCATTGTATTTATATTATACGAGATTAGTATAGAAGACTAGAGGAATACAAACATTGTCTACATACTAGTATAGTCATGATTAATGCTTGGCGGACCAGTCTCAGCGTTCATTGAAAGAGGCATAACTAGCAGTGAACGGATTTTTTTTTATGATGCTAATGAAAGTCTTGGTCTTGCCAATGTGGGTTATATTATGTACGTCTTGCTATGAGTATACAAGGTATCGTCGCTAATGGAGCGGCATAAGAGTTTAATTGCATAATTTCTCCATAGTCGTGCACAATAAATAACAGGCTTAATAAAATTTAATTAATAATATAATTGCCACATTGACAGCCGGCGCTGCGATGAATGAACGACAATGGCGGTCGCAATGTTGCTAGCACTCTAAAATCTTTATACCAAATTTTTTATTTTATTAGAATGGAAAACGCAAGCTAATAATAGTAGTAAGCTCTCATCGTATCCAATATTTAGGATGCATATAAATGAATTTATATGCAGTCGCGGATGCAACGGATAGGGCGACCACGCGACTTATCGCAAGTTTGATTAGCCTTTGTATTACTATTACCATACCATGACATTGTTATAAATTCATATACACAAGACCACCAACGAAAACATAATAAGACAGGCTTAAGTATTGAAGACGGCATAACTAAACCAGTAAATAAGGAACCGGTGGTAGACTCAATTGACGTTCAAAAAGATACTTTGATGGTACTATTTTGAATAAAAAAAATTGACTTTGACTTTGGCATTGGCTATAATCATCGTCGGAGTACCTTCAGATCTCGATATCCAGAAAGAGACTCAAGTTCCATTAATTTTTCCCTGTTTTGGTGGTAAGTTCCTTGGCTCGGAACCCAGCCGGCGCCCAACAAAAACGGCCTTTCATTGCTGACTCACGCGCCAAGGACGTACCGGCGCTACCATATCGGTACGGGCGAAAACAAATCCATTAAAATAGACCGAGATCTTTTATTGATCGAATGAAGCAACTCGAAAAAATAAAATAAAAAATAAAATTCATTTAATTCAGGTTTCACCCATAGCATAATAAATAAATAAATAAAGAGAGTCTTAAAGTAGTCTTTCGTAATAATATACTTGATAATGAAGCGCTTATTTGTATGTTGGAAACAGTTCAATTGCAACTACCATTTTATCATTATCAAACTCTATCCGTTAAAACCGCGTCTGGATAGGCCTTCATCAATTAAAGCTAAGACGACTGGTTCCTTGCCACTCGCATCCAACACGGACCGACCACTGCATTGAGAAAGTCTTCTTCCCTGGTTAATGGCCGGCAAACTTCGTCTACCTTATTAGCCCATCGCAGAGAGGAGGGTGCTTTCATAGTTCCTGAACCTGGCTAGACGACGGCAGAACACAATTGAAGGTTTTAGTTTGGGAGTTCCGGAAGGTTAGTCCGGTTAGTCCAAGGCACCGACCACTTTCTATGTTCTTTTCTATCAAACAAACAAAAAAAAAATACTCAGAAGGCTGATTATCAAGTCATTACCTCTATGATGATATTTTTAATTGACTTCTGTTCGATAATAATTGGTCATTGTTGTGTTTTTTCTCGTTATGGCGTGTTCTCAATGTCATGGTTCCGTGTATTCTTTTATAGTATTGTGACGGTCAAGCCTTATGTTTGATTTGACCCTTTGTAACTATATAGGGACAGCGCCATGTGTTATACCAATACAAAAAATGATCAAATCTTTAACGTTACGGACATTGATAATTCACAAATTTTCCTCATAATATAGTATCATCATCATCATCATTAGACTATCCGTCAACGCTTAACATAGTTCTCCCTCCATGAACGTCAAGACGACCGATCAATAATATAACCATCCCATGCCACTTACATCTAACACGCACCGACCGGCCCAAACAACAATTCGTCTCCCTAGGCGAGGTCTCCACTCTGAACCTTGTTGGTCCAACGGCCATCTGTTCTCCTATATACTTCGTCCATCATGTTGGTCATGCTGGTCTTTTTTTTCAAAACTTTTAGGCATAGGCCTTTTTACTCAATCGGTAGGTAGGGGGCCGATGGCTCACATAGAAATTATTCGAAGGGGGGACGCCTACCTTCGCGCCCCGCAGCGGTATATCGCGCACGCTACTCAGGAGAGTGAGAGTTTTGCTAGTCAAATCCGATACAGTCGATGAGTCATTTATGGATGAAGTCTACTTAGTCAGGGTACTATTAGTTAACCTCGCCTTATTGTACTGTCCTGACGTTGGGAGGAGTTGTTCTGTGGTGCGGGGCAATCCCTCTGTGGAGGTGGTCGGTCCCCTGAGGGACTGACTAGCCGTCGAGGTGCCCTGTTGCTTGTAGATCCGGGGAACCTCACCAAAGGCATTGATGGCACTCGCCGGGCTTTAGCGGGTAGAGCTGCGTCCACTTACCAGCTGTCGGGCGCAGCGAGTCCCACATACCCGCCCGGGGAGACCCACTCCCCCGCTGGAAGCCTAAGCGCATTTCCCGGCGTTAAATTAAAAAAGGGTACTACTATTAGTCGGAGGGCTCTCATAGTCATAGTTAAAGTAAATACTTTTCCTCTTCATAAATATTACCTCATCTTATGATATTGTGAGTCTTTAAGATGTTCTCATAGCGATATCATTCAATGGTTTTTATTTCATATAGAAATGGAAAGGATTTTATGTAATAATTTAAAATGACGCACTTCAGAAGTAATAGTGTTATTTGAAAATAACTTATTTTTTACTCTGTCAAAATTTCTATATTTTATTGTTTTCTTATGTTTACGCGAATTCCACTTATTATAATAAAACAACTTTTATTGTTTTATAATTTGTACGCGAATTTCACTCAAAATCCGTAAAAGTAATATAAATAAAATATAAAATAAATAAAAATAATAAGATAACGTGAGCCACATTGTGAGTAGAGACACTGTTAGTTTTTATTAGAGCTTTTTTTCCTTCAAATGTGCTTACAAGTAAATAAAAAGTAAAGTATCAATCCATATATTAAGTCCTACTGCTGGGTACAGGTCCCTTCAAGATTAGGTGAGGAGGGTTTTAGGCCATAATTCACCAATGCACTAGTCTCTAGTCAAAGACTTTCAATCTTTTGTGTAAGTTTTCTGCAAGTTTTCTCACGATGTGTTCTTTCACCGGTGAGCGAACGATGGTCACACGTTACACCATAAAAATTAGAAAAAACCATTTCAAGGCACCACAAGGACTCAAGATCGAATCCGGACTTCTTACTCAAGAAGCCGAGTTCTTATCCACTGTACATATTGAAGTCGATTATCCATTTATAGTAAGGCGAGAAGCATCTACTTAATTCCAGTATACATTTAAACACAAAAAACACAACAAAAGCTTGTACTCTACAATCTTTTGTTGTGTTTTAAGACTAGAGTAAGACAGGTAAACACCGTACGCAGAGGCATATCATTAATACTACGTCATAATGCGAGGACAGGCCCGGTAGAAAGCGCGGCGAGTCACGACGTGCCTCAGGAAAATCGCACAATAAATTGCAAAGATAATTGCACACAATCGCCTGAACTGTGACATCATTAAGGGCTAATCATGCGAGGCCAGGGCTCTGTGTTTTGCGATTTGGAGCAATACGCGGGCCAAGACTTGTACTAGATACGGAGTATTGCGGTATATTAATTATTCAGGCAGTACTTCAATCATAACTGTTTTGTAATCACTAATATTGAGACAGAAGTCTAATCACTGAATTTTTGGTGATGAGTTAAGTGATTGTTTCAAACAGAGCTTTAAGGGATTTAGTGTAATACTCCGTTAACATATAGTTATGGATTTCATGAGATACTCGATTTAGGTGAAACGTCTAATGGCTCGCCTTGGTATTTAAATCGAGTCAAATGGCACGACGCTGTCATGATATCCACCAATACGCCGCGGCCGCCGCTCTCAGCACCTTTGTGGTTCCTTTTTGATATAAGATATTAAAATAGATTTTTTAATCAACCGGTTACTCCAAGACGATCAACTTATTTATATATCTTCAAATATAATATACGTTGTTGTTCGGAATACCCCGGTTTGTTAAAATATATAGGTACAGTATATTTATTAGTATGTAGGTACATATAATTTTTAAGTGAATTTATGACGAACTGATATCCGAACTTCAATACGAAGCTTGATGTTGATGACGAAAGACTATTTCTGTTACCTCGTATATAAACCTCGTATAGTAATATCGTAATAATTCATCGACGCATGGCTGCGCTTCAGCTTCAACAATATAATACTATCTATCGGTGGATGTAATTAATACAATCCTCATTCAATTGGAAACAACTAAAATGAACGAAATTTATTGAAAACTATGAAATATCATCATCATCAGCCTCGATCCGTCTACCGGTATATATTCGATTTAAGATCGTGAAAATATACATCAATGTAATTTTTTTATTAGCTAGGCTTGGAAAAGTGTTAAGTAGTAAGACCCAATTGGTGTCTTACTATAGCAGACTTAGAACACTTATTTTCTTTTACCTATCCTTAGATTACTCTTACCGGTAGCAGTAATCAGGAGTTTCTAACACAGACTGGCAATTTGTATTGCTTTGGATACACTTAAACAATATATTTTCTGGTTGCGATTTTTTATAATAGCATAGAAGGGTACACGAACAGTTGAGCCTTGCGACTATCGACGCCCATTAACGTCCACATAACCAGAGGTTATACAGATGTGTTGCTCTCCTTTTTCCGCGACTTTCCGGTGGCCCAAAAATAACAATGGACGGGATGTATCATGCCGCGCTTCCAGCTGCCACCACCACTACCACCATCTTGCTTATTATTCTGTTAAACAGCTTTGCTGTGTTGCGGAGAGAAGGATAAGACGGACAGAGTAATTACTGGCTCAGATAATTAATATTTCCGGATAGGCAATACACAAATGAGGTTTTTTTTTATTCTTATTTTATTAAGGGATTTTATTCCTTCCTCGCAAAGAAAACTTTTTGTAAATAAAGTTGGGGGTAAGGGGGGGAGTCACTTCGAAGGCTCGTTAATCATGCAGCACAAGTCTCTATCTACCTCTGCTATTGGTGGAGCTATAATACTGTGGATGATTCCTACATCGTATGTGTTCAGTTTATATTTATTAACAAATGACTCCCTCTCTACCTTGGTACGGGCATATTCCATCAAAACATGTTGGTCTTCGACTGTACAAATGAGTTGTCTGGGCTTGTTCCAAATAAACTAAATTATGTTCATGGTGGAACACGTACAATGAGGGGGCACGTCTGCGAGTTTGTTAATTCTACTAATATTATAAACGCGTAAGTATGGATGTTTGTTACTCTTTCTCGTAAAAACGTGATAGGAAAACCGTAAGAAAAAGTGCGTGGAATAAAAAGCGTTAAATGAGACGTGCGCAGGCAAGACAATCGCATACACAAGCGGGTAGTGTACAATACCTTTCTTTTTAGCCGAAGGAACTTCGTTCCTACCTGGTGTCCCACGACACTATATTTCCTTTGTTTTATTGTAAAGTTTCATTAAAATCCATACTTGCTTATACATCAGAATAACACATAGGCACATTTATCCCCTGTACTCCCACAGGAACGGGAAATACGCGGGTGAAACCGCGGGGCGCTACTAGTAAGACATGCACAGATTTAATCAGCCTTTCACACACTAATCCTTAATATGATAATTGACGGTAAAGCCGCTATGATGTGTTGGGTTGCGTGGATCAGGCCATTACGGCCGAGCCCCGGGGGAGATGAAAAGGTTAACTTTGAAAGCTAGTTCCGCTGTCTTATGTGATTTTATATAATCCAATCTAAAGGCATTTTTAATAAGCACCACTGAAGCTCGCACTCATTTGGTTTCTGATTTTTTTATAGCATAGGAGGGCAAACGAACAGTCGAAGCCTTTTGGCGACTATCGAAGCCCATAAACATCCCCATAACCAGAGGTTATGCAGATGCGTTGCCCTCATTTTCCCTATCTCCCCAATGGGCCACCGGAAACTCACAAACCGCACGAAACGCGACAGCATAACTGTCACTTTACACCGGTATTATGTGTGCGAGAGGTACCATCCCGGTCGTACCGGCCCAATCCGGCTGCAAAGCAGTATGGCACTACCTTTTACGAAAACTGAATGGCGGGCGAGTGATGATGATGAGAGGGTCAGGCTTATATTTCTTATTAGGTTATAAAAAGGAATTGGTCCTCCGTTATTTTAAACTAAATTAATAGTTTTAGTAATGTTTAAGTCGCAGCGTTTAGGTGCCTAGGCGAAGTGTTTGCCATTAACCAGGTGGGAAGACGGTCTCCGAGCAGTGGCCAGTCCGTGTCGAATACGAGTGGCAAGGAGTTGATCATCTTGGTGTTCATTGTAGGCCCATGTTCCGCAGTGGACGAATAAAGGCTGATGATGATGATGATAATCAAGTCGTAGGTCTAAAATAAGTTTAAGGTATTTAAATAGAGGAAATGATTTATAATTTTTACAAATTAAGTATAATTAGTTTAGGCATTATATTGAAACAACTTTTAAAAGAATCGCAAAAGCTGTTTTATTATACTTTTATTTAGCTTAGGGCCTGTTTCTCAATCTCCAGATAAGTGCCGAATAGGCTATCGGCAACACATTTGACAGATACTCCATACTCTTTCTGTCAAATATGTTGCCGATAGCCTATTCGGCAGAAACAGACCCTTAGGCTACTAGAAGTGTCTTATAATGCAAATTCTCTGATTATAATTTATGATAGTAGTAATAGATGATATTCGAGACAATTACTCCTTAATTTACACACACTACTACACGTAAAACGTTTAAGACATGCATAAACTACCATTTAACCTGTTGGTTGCGCTAAGTGTTTTGCTTTAAAAAAAGTTCCCCTGCGTCGAAAACGACCTAACCACTTTACTTGTCACTTAATTTAAGGGGAACAAATGACGTTTGCACGATAGTAATATAAAGTAGTGTCGGTTAAATGCTCGATAAAATCTTAGTTTAAGTCTCTTATATCGCAGAATTAGTCATGCCAAAGAAGACAGAATATTGATAATATCGATAATTGGTTACAATGCTGTTATATGCTTTACATTCATCGACTTTATATAATGATAATAATAATTATTTAATGTTAGTAGAATTAGCAGACGTGCCAGCTGATGTTCAGTGGTCCATAAATATAAGTTAGTCATTTACTTGTTGCTTATGATGGCTGGACGGGATAAGGAGAGACATGGAGGAGTGTGGAGTGACGCGGGAACTGACGAGTATGAGGCCGCAGTGGAGGCACGAGACATATAAAGCCGACCCCAAATGAATGGGAATAATAATGGCTAGGTAGATGATGATGATGATGATTCATGTGTTGCTTATCCTGAGACATATTATGATGTTGAGTGTTGGTGCCAGTAATTATAGTGCCAGTAATTGCGGTAGTTGCAATTAAGGTGCCAACTGCCAGTAATGGCCCCCTCTCCGGAACACATGGAAGTTGTTTCACGGGAGAAACAGGCAACACAAACACCCTCGTGGTGGAACCACATCTTAATCCTACTACCTGTCACTCATGCGACTTTACCTTGTACCACATGAATCCACAGTTATTTTGAATATTTGACGCTAATTAAAAAACCGTTCACAGCGCAGGATCACTGGAAAACTTTTATATATTATATACTATTCGATTTTTTTGGGTTCCGTGTTTTTTGCCAAAAAATATTCAAATCGCAGGAAATAAATATTTTAATAATTATCATTGAAACATTATGTATAAAGTTACAATAAAAAATTAAATACCCTAATAATAAAATATTAGTATTTTTAGTTAACGAAAATTAAAACTGAAACAAATTTAACGCATACAACACAAATTTCAATATTAGCAATAAAACTTTATTAAAAAATCAAGCAATGAAACCACCCCATATCGCGGAGGTCTGAACCCCATTGAGTTATAGTCCATTACCGACTCCGACGTGTCTATAATCTTCTATTTTTGAATGCCACTATGCCAATAACAACACCCCTATTTTAATCTTTTTAACCGACTACAAAGCTTAAAGGGAGGTGTTCATAAATGAGTATAATCCGAATATTTGACATTCTTATATTATATGAATCAAGCTCTTTACAACATGTAACCGCTTTTTGTTTCTGTTTGTTTGATATGTTGCTAATTTTATAATAAGAGTCAATTTTAAATAAAGTTTTGTGCAATGGGATAATATTTGTCATCTTGAGTACACGATATATTATATGCTATAATGTCGGATATATGCTGAAGAAATAATAATAATGAAAATAATAATCATCATCAGCGTTCATCCATCCACTGCTATGTCTAGCCTTCTTCAATGAACGCCAAGACAGCCGACACTTTACCCACAAATCAAAATCTAAACAAATAAAGCTCACGTATTAATATTTCAACCAAAAAAAGAGTCTCTCATATTTTCATAAAAAAGAGAAAGTTTTTTGTTTGAAAATTCTTGATTGTAATAATACAATCAATAAGTTATAAAAGTGAACACGCAAACTAGTGTAACTGTAACTTGATAATTGCACTTTTATAATGTACAGTCAGCGGAATAGGTCGCGTGCGGTATAAGCTGCATCAATCAACATGACATCTATAAGCTTTATTACCATACGCTAAGCACATCGCTAGACTCGTGATTGTACAGTGTATTGATGCAGCTTATACAGCTTATACAACAAATTTTTCATTCATTTGGTGAACTTCGGAAATTCAGTTTGTCCTTTTAGTGGTTTTATGTAATGGTTTGGAAATTACATGAATTTGTTTTGTGGTAAGCAAATGTACTTTTGTGTTCACTCCTTATTCTAAAACTGATAAAATATATAATGATATCAAAATATCAAACAGCGGAATATGATAAAGTTTTGACATAAATGATAATTCCACATAAATCAATGTAGCATTGTCTTTTGTGAAAATTAGTATAAAAAAGTTTTAAATAATAAAAATAACAATTAGTCATGTAGCATGTAGGAATGGGTCTCCCCAGGCGGGTATGTAGGACTCGCTGCGCCCGAAAGCTGGTAAATGGACGCAGCTTTACCCACTGAACAAAACCCGGCGAGTGCCACGAATGCCGCCTTTGGTGAGGCGCCCTGGATCTACAAGCAACAGGGCACCTCGACGGCCAGTGAGTCCCCTCGAAGGGCCAACACCACCTCCACAGACGGGTTGCCCCGCACCACCGAACAACCCCTCCCACCGTCAGGACAGTACAATGAGGCGAGGTTCCCATCCTCGCCCCTTGCCCCCTGCTATTGTGTCCCTTCTTCTTATAAGAGGGCTACAAAGAGCCCCCGTGGCTCAATTAGCTTCGCCCAAGGTGCTGAGTTCACCCTGGGCTACTAAGCCCCACCGCCACAACAAGGCTTGAACCATGGTGGGGTTCCTTTCCAATACTTAGTCTATACAACGATAAAATCCGTAAAATTTTTTTCAACAGAATCATAATTATAAAGTTATTAAAATTTATTTGAGTGTATGGGCATTTATTTTGTTAGTAAAATATACGTTTGTACGACGATCTGCGCTGGTCGGAGCATGTCGGATGAGGATGCGCTTCTGAAGGAAGCAGGGGACAGACAGATGCTTATAATGATGATGATGATGATGATTATATCGTACCCACTCGAACTTGTTTACTTGAACAAAATTTAATGTAGGTACCTATATAATAATATTGCGATAACAATATTAGAATGTAACATTTTCTATTTATCCTGAGTGAAAGCCGTTTTAGTGTTAAAAACTGTCGAGTCTGGCTCGCTTAGGCAGGCACGTGTTAATGTTTAATTGATTCGAAGGGAACAAAGGTATTCTCCAGGACAAGGGGCCCGGGAAATAATTAACAACGTCACTCAGAGTCGAGCGCCCTCTTTTAAACAATTACGGGAAGTTTTGATGTTAATGGGGTGAGACTTTGAAAAATTTGATAATGATGAATTTAATTAGTAAAGGTTGCTTTGTCAAGATATAATATACACTAGGTCTAGTACGATCTAGTTCTCAGTGAAAGTGACTTGATTCCTGGCATTAGAATCCCACTTATCATTGTTCTTTTTGTTAGGCAATCTGTAGGGCTATTCTGTAAAAAACCATTTATATATTGAGCCTCACCTGAGTGATAGAGCTCACTTTACGTTAAGGACGGATAGATAGTCGAGTTTAAAAGAATACAAATTGGTCATATCACCGCGGATTCCGCTTTCGAGATTCGAAAACGACTAATAGAATAGCAGACGTCCCACGTGATAGGTGGTCGACACAGTGACAGTCGACAAGTGACAGTCGTGACAACAGGCAGTCGGAATCTTATGGTAGTTTCCATAAGATTCCGATTCGCTTGTTTGCCTCCTTTTGACATAAGCAAGAATCACATACTGCATGCAAAATGAACCAAAAGCTTTTCTTTTTTTAACCTTCGTTTAACAATTTTGCGAGGCCGCAATAGGTTGCAATCAATTTTATTTCCCTTACAAGTTACAATTAGGGAAACGTTTTCGACGTCTTCTCCCCTATTCTGTCTCCACGTCTATAATAACTGTCGGCGGTTCTCTCGGCCGCCAATTTCGATGCTGAATGGGGCGATTGAATGAATAGGATTTTGATTTAGCGTCACTAATGAAAAAGTTATTTAATGATTGGAAAAGGCCTTATGTGTTTTTTGTTATTACTTAAACAGAAAATTTGTTTTGTACTTGTAGAGGTTTACTTTTTACACCTATGTTTTTTATTACCTTTCCCCGTAAGAATGGTTGCTGTAAAGTAGTAACGTAACTGAAAGACTTACGCCCGGATTCATTCATTCATTTCGGTTAAAATATGTCAAATGAGTTGCTAAAAGCATGGCTAAAATACTTAATTTGATTATGATGTTACTTAAGTTGATATAGCCACTACAATGAAAAGCTGTCAAATATGACTGTAGAATCGCAGTTAGCCGCCATTAATAGCCATGTTAGTTGACATACACTTTGACCAACGTTTCAGATATCGGGCGTTAGTAAACTGCCATAAAATCCGTGTATGTTTTTTTTAATTTTCCTTAAAATAAGGTACATAATATTTTATTCTAGGAGTGGCAGAGAATTGGCTATCTTATCATCATCATCATCAGCCTTTATCCGTCCACTGCTGATATGTTCGGCCTCCATCAATGAAATTCCTGGCCATCTTATATTTCTATTAAATGACATATTTTGTCCGGTAATGAATTAATCGATAGCAATCGGCGATAGTGATGATAAGTATATTTAATTTACGTAGATACACGAGAAAAAAGTATAAGCAAACGTGTAATTCAACGAATTGTTTTCGTCTTTCGACTTCACTAAAGTAATTTTAGCGTGTTTTCAAATCAAGGCCAATTTTTTTAAATTGTAACACACTTTCACAAAGTACCCTTTACGGGTTTTTAATTTCAATTGATGTTAATTTAAATTATATTAATTTGAATATATTATGTGTCAAGTACGTTTCACTCTTAGGCCCCGTTCACATAAGCGCTTAATTAACGTCGCGTTAAATCCCGACGTTAGCGCGAGTTGCGAGCTCCGCATGTTAAATTCGCTTTAACGTTCAATGCTCAACGTCGGAAAACCAACAGTGCTCGATAAAGAAGCGACGCAAAACGCCTTCGTGTGAGCAAAATATACATACAACAAATACATCACAATACCATTTCTCTCATTGAAACGCTTTTTTAACGATCGGTTAAAAATCGCTAGTGGCCTTAATATATTTAAGGTAAGAGAAAGGGTGTCAAAGATTATCACTGGCAGTTACTCATTAATTCTTCGATTACTATTTAATACTAGCAGCATCCCGCGGTTTCACCCGCGTAATTCTCATTCCCGTGGGAGTACGAGGACAAATAATAGCCTACCTTATGCGAATGTATAGGCTATATTATTGTAAAGTTTCATCAAAATTCATTCAGCAGTTTTTGCGTGAAAGAGAACCAAACATCCAAACTTACAAACTTTCGCCCTCATAATATTACTAAGATTGTATAATGAGATAAAAGTAATTTTTTAAATAACACGGTATACGATTTGAAGTAAAACTAAAGTTTTGCAACGTTTATGCGTTTACTCATTATTTAACATTTTATGATTTAACGGTTAATTATGACTACATTAGTGACGTTTTAGATACCGTAAAACAACCATGGTCCTTACGCAACCAAATGTAGTTAAAGTAAGGACTTCATGAACCTCTTCCTCAATATTGCATACAAATTTAAATGACACTCGAAAGGGTCCAAAATTCTGAAAGGCAGCCCTTTTGCCGCCCAAGGCAAATCCTCTTCATGTCCTTTATGGGAGTTTACCGTCCACTTAAACGCGCTTCCTTTACCGCAAACGTGATAAGGAGTAAATTTCATTCGTGTCTGTATCGTAAGCATCACTATCATCATCGACTCTTATATGTTCCACTGACACGGACATGCTCCTCGAAATCTAACGAGGAGGGTGTATGCAGACCATAATAATTCATCTATGTATTAGCCCAATGCTGACTAGTGGCCTATAGCCATTAGGCTTCATCATCATCATCATCAGCCTTTATCCGTCCACTGCTGAACATAGGCCTCCCTTAGGCTTACATTTCTTTAACTTTTGCTTCAAATCACTGCTACTGGTAGTGCATAATAGGATGTAGGATGGACTGAGGATAGGCCCTCGAGGATAGCTGGCTTGAGATGACAAGAAAATGGATAGACGTCATCGAGCATATAAGCGGTATAGTAATGTGAGCCATAAAAATACAAAATTAGTCAGTGATTGTCACAGACGTAATAAGTATTCAACCAACCAGTGATATGTGTGTATTTCTGTAGGCCAATCGGAGCTCAGAATCGGCTCAGTAGTGCAGCACAAATTTTGCGGGATTTGTTTCTTGAAATTAAAATAAACATTACTGCTCCATTCCAGTTATATACTATGATATACGTTAAAATATACAATGTGTATATTTTTTCTTTAAACAGAAAACCAAATATAATTTTAAAAGACACACCGTATGGTATAAAACATTATGAAAAACTCTTTTAAAGTTCTAAATGATTGCAGCTTAGACAAGCGGTAAAAACTAAACGTTCGACAGTTTAGTTATAATTGCCGATTCCAATATCCTCGTTTGGGACCTGATATCGCATTAAATCGATGAAATCTCGGTGCTTGTACGATAAATCATGTTTTTACCAGCCCGTACAAAAACTACTTCTAATTGGAACTTGTTCACTTTCGCTGTCTCGTTTGATTTTTTAATGAATTAAGCTCTAATGGCAACATCCCTACAAATAGCGGAAGGAAAATAATAAAAAAGGAATATGGTAAAGATTATTGTCATGTAAATTAAAAAAAAGGCATTTTGTGTCAAAATTGGTTATGTTAATAATTTGTAGAATATGAGATAATAATATGTGGAAGTGGTGCAAGCGCATCCGTCCGCACCATAAGGGAGATAACCATACGTCTATTTTTTTTTTCAATTTTAAAATAAATTAAATGTTTAAATAGTAGATTTTTTTTAAGTTTTTAATTTTTTTTGATCATCAAATCGATAAGTCACCAGAGCCTGCCACTATAAGGTCCAGAGAGGATCGTGCAAATTTATGGTTTCCCGAACAAAAATAATATGTAAATTAAAGGTATAATATATGTATAGCCTAATTTTTTAAATTTTATTTCACTTTTGCTTGCAACATCCTTGTGTTTAAAACACAATTATACTCAGCAGTCAAACTTTATTTGTTCTGATTTCTTATTTTAAATATTTTACTTTCACATAATGTAAGTCAAATCAAATTAATGCAAAATTCGAAAAGACGAGCAAAGGTACAGTTATAAGCAAGGGCTTTATATTGAATAATTTATATTTATTAACATAATTGTAAATAACAATTACCATAATTTAATTATTGTACATGCATTTTACTACTTATAAAGCTTACAAGCACAAGCAATAATATTAATAAACAAAATATTATGAGTGCCACAAATTTATTTTTTTCTCAAGATAAATAAAAAAAAAAAAAACAATTGACAAATATTATTTTTTGTGTGTTACTAAAATCTGTAATATGTAATAAAAATCTTTGTAAATAAATTCAGTATTATTTACTGTTATTTTTAAGCATGGTACCAAAAAAAATACAAAATATAAAGAAAACTGTTAAGTACTTAGATCTGAAAATTTTAAATAGGCTAATTATTAGTTTTAAATACGCTAATTACAGCAAATTACCTATATGCTTGGTTTTAAATGTTAAAAAGCGTTAAATCCTTCTGTTCAGCATATTTTTGTCAGCGACTGTACTGTGTATGTAATGCGATTTTATTGTCTGTTAATGCGATGTCTTCATTTTAATTTCTTTAGATTGTCATTTTGACGGGCCTCTTTCGATATTTTTAATATGATAAGAAGGGAAAAAGAACTTTCTAAAAAACCCTTGGATAATCATCATCAGCGGTAAATAATACAAAAGTATATAAACCTCTTTATAAGCCTCCGTGCAGAGGCAGGTCCGCGTTGGATGTGAGTAGCAAGGGATCGGTCGTCTTGGCGCCCATTAAGGGAGGCCTATGTTCAGCAGTGGACGGATAAAGGCTGATGATGATGATAATGATGATGATGATGATATAAACCTCTTTTTACCAACTTAGATTTCGATCTTAAGCAATTCAATTAATTTTATTTTAATTTTTTATCTGAAGATTTCTTTGAAGAAACTCGTAGGAAAGTTTATATGCGAAACATATTTTAACTAGATATCAATGCACGTATCAATAGCAAGGAGCAGAAACAGTCGTCATAACCAAAAATGATTTGCAGAATAATTATTATTATACAAGCGGTTATCCCGCGGTTTCACTCGCGTATTTCCCCTTCGCCTTCCTGTGGGACTACGGGGATAAATTATAGCCTATGTGCTATTCTAATGTGTAAGCTCATTATACGAAAGTTTCATAATCCATTCAGTAGTTTTTACTTGAAAGAGTAACAAACATCCATACTTACAAACTTTCGCATTTATAATATTATTAGGATTTGAAGAGATCTAGATTTCATAAAGACCTATTTATTTTATGCAGAAATCGATAATGTTTTATGGAAATTCTAAATAAATAAATTACTTTATCATTATTATTTTTAGATTAGATATTTTATGATAATTGGTTTTATTAACATTATTAATGATATCAGACAGACAGACGCTTTATAGCTTAAACGTATTGAATACGTGTACTTGGATGAGGTACGGACGGAAAAGCGGTTAGTTTATTGTTAAAGTAGTGGTGGGTACTGGTTTGCTTGCAGCTTGGAAAGTGAACTTGCCGTATTACCATAAGTCGCTTGGCATTTTTGCTTTATATTTACACTTAGTATATTGAGTAAATAGTTCGATGAACCTGGTTTAGTTATAATTCAAATAAAAATATACAGTTGAAGTCTTATGTGTATAAGGTTTATCAAAACCTGCTGTTATGATATATGCTGTGATGAAGAATAATATAATAATATCTATGGACGCTTTTACACCACGTCAATCTGGTCCCGTGGTAAGTACCAGACAACGGAAATACATATATTTAATACTTTTATATTAATACTTATATTTAAGATTTTTATTATATAATACACACATTTAATACACATCCATGACCCAAGAACAAACAAACTTTTTTTTATTCCCTGACGAGATTTGAACCCGCTACCTCCGGCTTTTGCGCCAACGCGCTATTACCACTGAGCCACAGAGGTCATCAGTGAAGAAGGAATAAGACAATCAAATCAGAATTTACAGACAGATAAATTAGCAATATATTCGCTTAGATCTTTATTTTAGCTACAATGCCACAGAAAATATTTTAAAATGTTATGAAGTATATTATTAAATAATATATTGAAAGCTTTCTTATCTATTCACTAATCACAGATTTTGCAGCTATTAGAAATAAATAGAGAATACTTATATCACATTAAAGCAATTCGAAGTAAACATGCGAGGAAAATCTCGAGGGCCACTTATCGAAGGGAGCCGAGATGCATTTAGTTTCGGTCTGCGTTTGAAACATGGCGAAGCTTGTCAAACACACGACCATTATAAGTTGACCCCTCACCGTAAGTACTCGGTTAGTGTCAGCGAGGGCATCCATCATCCTCCGTACAATATACGTGAACTTGTGGGGCTGTTTTTTTTACAGTACAGCTTTTTATAGAGATTGAAATAACTTATAAATGTAATTTCTATGTGTCTTTTTAAATCATGCCTTTCCGTAGATGGTAAAACTTTTAATCGATTTTCTATTCTATGTGTAAAAGATATAACTGTAGTACTTGTATATAATTTCTTTATATTAGAAATATAAAATAGAGTAGAGGTATTAAAAGTTTATCTATTGATAACCTAGTAATAGAGTTGATATAGTTTTCTTATGTTAACGTGAATTTCAATCATTATAATGAAACAAATTTACGGATTTTATCGCGGTTTATTATGTTTTTTACAAGCCCGACGTTTCGGATACTTTACAGCAACACGGGAGGACTGTCCTCCCGTGACCATTGTTGCTGTAGAGTAGCGCAATAAAATCTGTAAATTTGTTTTATTATAATAGAAGTGATTCTCAAAAGTAGTATACACATATTATATAAACGTTTCAATAAGTATAACTATTATTTATTTACCATCTGTTATCATCTGTATTAGCCAATAAAGAAAGCCTTGGAACTAACAAAATTATTAATTTCAGCCGTTTTTCTAATTTATTGAAACTTAAACGTAGCACGGCATATGTACTACGATTTGTTAAAATGTGCAAAAAAGAACCCATTGATAGCAGCACTCTGTCTGGGAAGGAACTTAATAATGCTTTAAATTTGCTTATCAAATTGTCACAACAGGAATCATTTCCTGAGTACACATTGTTGTTGAAAGGTAAACCACTCCCTAAAAAGAGTTCATTAATAAAGTTTAACCCTTTCATAGACGATGATAAGATCTTGAGAGTAGGAGGTCGCTTAGATAATTAAAATTTCTCATTTGAAAAGAAATATCCTGCTATAATACAGTCCACTCATAACTTTACACATCTGTTATTTGAATTTGAACATAAACAATTAATGCATGCTGGTCCTCAACTCTTATTAAGTACAATCAGAGAGTGTTATTGGCCTATAGGAGGCAAACGCTTAGCAAAATGTTGTTACAGAAAATGCTTACTCTATGCTCGCATAAAAGGTGTAACACCTACTCCACTAATGGGAAACTTACCTGCAAAACATAATTGTGTCCACCCTCTTTCAGGAAACCGATCCCAAACTAGAATTCGACTGTGGCGAGATAGCATTCCGCTCCCTACGCCTTTTGTCTCACCGTCCGAGAGTCCCCCACCTGGACACGAGCTGCCGTGGCCGACCTGGAAGTGCTTGAATAGACTTAGAACTCAGGTCGGCCGGAGCAAGGATAACTGTGTTCGGTGGGGATTCACAGATCCCGCCAATATGGAGTGCATGTGTGGTGCCGTCCCACAAACAATGGACCATCTCATGTCGTGTCCTGCGTGCCCTACCACCTGCACATTGCAGGACTTAATGGACGCTACTGAGAATGGAATACTCGTAGCTGAGTTCTGGGCGGATAAAATTTAAGTAGCCATCGACACGCTAAGAAGAAGAAGAAGTATAACTATTTGCATGTAATTTAAAAAATGTGAATATATTCGACCGTCATTTTGTTTCTGTTGTGAGATATAATACGAAATGTAAATATCTAAAGCATAAAAACACGTATTGGAAAAACTTCGACGACAGTTATATTAGGAAGAAACTAAAAATAGCAGTTATATTAAACCTCTCGCATTCCGCTAAGTTTTAAAAGCACTCGTTTGATGTCGGCACTTTATCTTCCCATCGGTCAATAATCAACCGTTGAGAGCTCAAAGTATACTGGTCATAATATTTACCAGCTACTTCAACTTAAAGGATGGATGGATTCGTCTATAAAATTTAACGATCGAAAATATATTTCCGCGTTACATTTGATATGAAGCGCTTGTTAATGGCATTTTTATGGCTACCCATAGGAAAATAACTTAAACACAGATGTAAAAGATGATACAGGATGTATTACTAATATAAATATCTGTTCAAAGTTTATCTTAAATACGCGATATTTATCATTAGAATTATGTAAAATTGTGGGCTTGCAGTATTCAAGATTTTTTTTTATATCTGTGATCACATGTGATAATCTCAATTATCATTGACCTAGCTAAAACCTGACAATAACCAATTCTAATAACATCTAATGTATGATGTTTCTAAGACAAATAAACTTTCCTGAAAGTTATAAATTTGTGTTACAGTTTACTTTAATCAGCCGTTTAAAAACAAGTAAATATATTACTTGTTTTTAAATAATAAAGATGAATTGTAAGAAAGTAAAATGAAAATGAAATGAAGGCTGAAACAATAATGTCCAATTTATTTATTTAATAATCGTTAGTTCTAAAATACGATACGTGTTGGATGCGAGTGGCAATGGATCTTCTTGGCGTTCATTAAGGGAGGAAGTTCAGCAGTGGACGGATAAAGGCTGATGATGATGATGATTGATGGTACTTATAAAATACTTGATATAACATATTAAGTATTGTTAGCGTAACGCCAAGGTATATAATATATAGCATTTAAAGGTATATAACATTGTCTAGAGCGTATCCACGCTATAACTTAATGGAGTTGAAAGGTAGGTTTGGGGTTGGATAACTACATTGGTCTCTCAGACAGTTTGTAGCTCCCCACTCTGATCAATACTTCACATTACCCGGCTTCACTTCATAACTTATCAAAATATACTACTATATCGGCTTACAAATAAAATATAGACTTACAGCTATAAAATAACTAATATTCATTCATTCATTATCATCAAAGCGAATTGGTATGGATATAGAATTAGTTCGATTTTTAAAAACGCCTTAACTAGCACAATTTGATCTGGGCACATATATAAGAAAGTCTAAAAGATGCAGAACACAAATGTGACTATTTACATGACGTCCCAGTCACGGAAAAGTTTTTTAAAATTAAATTATCTTAATAGAGTAAAGCTAGTTTTCTATGAAAAGAACTACATACAAAAATTACATACTTAAAATACAAATTGTACGCATAATTATATTGAAAAGCTACATATATTATTTCTTTAAAGAGCCAACGAAGCGAATGTATTAAGTTTTATGTGGGAAGGTTGTACGTGGAAAGTTTATAGAAGCGATGGGGTTTTTGGATCTGCATATCTTTGGGAATTCGCCAAAGCACGAACTTTAATTAGTTTTTGAAATATATATGTCTGCCTTTTCTTTATTATCCTGTTTTAAACGTTCACGAAATATTGTCTGTTATCTATATGTATGTTATGGTAATTTTATTGCAAGCTTCGTAATCTGAGAATGTTTCAGAATTATACAGATTCAATAAAATTACAATACAGGATTTGTTTGTGATGTACAAAACATTTTGTTTGGAACCGAATTGTGAATCCACACCGTTCTTGGAATTATAGTTCAAAAGCTTCCATTTTGATTCTTGTTTTATTGCAAATAGTATTATCTATTGATATATTTATTGATGACAAATGTGTTTTATAACATACGACAGTATTTATTAGGTCAACATAACATCAACACGGCGCGAATCATCAAACACCCCGGTGGAACACATCACACATTCTCTCATCACTTAAACAAATTAAAGTTGTTTTCGTTCGCATTAATTTTAAACATTTAGCTGTCAAATATATTCAAACAATAAGGGCCTGTTTCACAATGTCCCTTTAAGTTCCCTATAGGCTATTGGCAACATATTTGACAGATAGAGTATGGAGTATCTGTCAAACATCTGTCAAATATGTTGCCAATAGCCTATAGGGAACTTAAAGGGAGATTGTGAAACAGGCCCTAAACCAAATATTTATTTTAGTAATTATAAAAAAATAACATAACACCTAATTTGTCAAAGTTGCATTTCATAATACTTCGATTCGGTTTATAAAAAAAAGAAAATCTAAATAGGGAAAGAAATTAAGTAAATATATTTAAAAAGGAATATAAATACACCACATTTTATTTTCGTATTGCGGAGCTCGATGAAAGGAATTTGCTACCATAATTTCTATATAACAGTCACAAAGTATGTCCCAAAAACTATTGTAAATCTACCATTCTAGAATCTTCTAAAGTTACAAACATAAATCAGCACAAAACTTTACATGCAATCGTGAAAAGTATCAAGACTATTTCCGATCCGTTGAGCTCGGAATATTGGCGCTCGCAAACACCGATTGGGCCAATAACATGGCTTCAATCACAAACTCATTCCGAACGATTAAATACTAGAGAAGCTAGTTTGGTTTTGAATGTGAGAACGGGGTAAAATGCTTACGGCATTGTTAGTGCTTTTATCTTTATATACTTATATTTTTTCATAAAATCTACACTTCTACACTAATATTATAAAGAGGAAAACTTTGTTTGTTTGTTTGGTTGTAATGAATAGGCTCATAAAGTACTGGACCGATTTCAAAAATTCTTTCACCATTCGAAAGCTACATTATCCACGAGTAACATAGACTAAATTTTATTCTGAATAAAAAAATATAGGGTTCCGTAAGACATTTGGGTTTTTTGGATACAAGGTGTAAAAAATCAACCAGAAAAGTTACTTATTTTGCGTACGTACTAAGACCCTTTGTAAATCTTAGTTAACGCAGGCGAAACTGCGGGCAACAGCTAGTATGATATAAAGATAGCGATTGAAGTGCTTTGAATATTTTAAAAGAATAGGCTGTAAAACATAAAGATAGGATAATTATTTTATATAATCCTAAAATGTGGGTGAATCACTAAATAACAACTCTAAAAAATTGTAGTAAAACTGTAAAAAATGTAACGTTTTCATTTTCTCACGTTTACGCGAATTTCACTCATTATAAAGAAACAACTTTTGCCATGGTTGCTGTAAAGTATCCAAAACATCGGGTATGTAAAAAAAATTAATAAACCGCGATTAAATCTGTAAAAGTTGTTTCATTATAATGTAACGTTTTTTAATACTCAATACAATTATTAAGTAATTAAAATTAAATGCCTGTCGTGATCAAGATAAAGTAAAAATTGGTTTGATTAAGCTGGGCTGGGTAAAATATCAAGTATTGTAAGTTCAGCTAAATTCAGGCCAGGGTCGGCTTTTGGTCAGGGCTTTTATCACCAGTGAGCTTAACCCATAACCTTTGCCTAGAGAGCCTCCTTATCTTGCTTATAAGAGGAGTTCTGTATTAGATCATCAGTAATCTTCATATCTATTTACAGTGCAAAGTGAGGCAACAGCAGGAGTTTTGTGATGTATAAAAATAAAAATAAAATTTAATTGATATGTCTTCTTGATGGATGCGAGTAGCAAAGGATCGGTCATCTTGGCGTTCATTAAGGGAGGCCTATGTTTAGCAGTGGACAGATAAAGGCTGATGATGATGATGATGTGTTCTTATTAAAATCCCAGTGATATGACTAAATATATCTTTTGATATTATTTCACTAAAGTGAATCATGTTAGTGAAATGGGGAAAAGCGGATTGAAGCGGAGTGACGCACTTTATACTTGTTATCGTAATTTTCCAAGAAAATATTGTGTACCTTTCTACCTAGGACGGTAATACCCTACCTTATCTTTAATACCATTATGATTCGATTGGTTTTTTGGCATTTAATAGCCCATTTTTTGAGGTAAGTAGTAGAAGTGGAAAAATTTTTTTTTTTAATTGTATGCGTTTGAAATGCAATGCGCAGCAAATATCTTGCATTACGCATTTTTCAAATACTCGTATATTGCCGATCAGGTAATACGCGTTATTACCATCACTAATGCTAATAAAACTTACAAACCTACGAGGTATGTAAGACAAACGTATTCACGCAAATTCGTCTTGATTTTGTTTTCGTGTCTAAATTTAAAACTTCCAAAGTATTAAAAGTTTCCAGACTTTGTTCAGTTGAAACGCTAACGATGCTCGTTCAATGAATAAAACGTTTGTGGAGATTTGTACATACGATAGTATTTGTCGTTGTCTGTTTGGTTTTGTTCATATCACAATAGAATCGATACGGCGGCAAGGGAAAGAAGTGATGTAGGGAAATAGAAGAATCCAGGAGTGATAGGTTCTACATTTTACTATTACTAGGTATCGGCTTGGCCTCTTGAGTGAGGGTTCCGGGTTCGATTCTCACCCGCTGACTCGTCTTGATAGATGAATGCGTTTGTCAAAATTTTCCTGTACACAAGGCCATCTCATCGTGAGGAAACCTGCTTGCCTGATGAGATAAAAAGGACCAACGCGTATTGGACCAGCGCGTCAGTGCACCTCCTCGCCTTATTTCGAGGAGACAAAATGACACAAAAAATATTAAAATATGGCTGACAATAGCGCCAAAATTTAAAACGTTTTATTTGTACTATAAAGTTTTATATATTTCCTAAAAGCAATAATTTTACCCGACGGTATTTTCATTAAGCAACGCAATTCAAGTACGTTCATTCAAAGCAATTTGTTAGGAGAGCAATATCCTCGAATGGTGACACATGGTTTTTGGAGACATTTAGAAAATGGTGGCGCGTAGGTTTGTGGTTCTTTTGTTTGGTACAATTGGTGAATATTGACAAATGTATGAGTTATATGACACAAATAGTATATGTGGGTATGTCGTAAAATTACGGAATTCGTATATTTTACAATGCAACATTTGTTGTTGTAGCATTATGTACTTACCTACAAGAGATAAGAACTTATAAATAAAAGTTAAAAATATCTACTAGTAGTATTAATATCAGTAGTTGTGTTGAAACTTGAAAGCTTTTAAAACAAATGTATTTTATATTTCACGTGAAAACAATAACTTAGAATTAATCATCATCATCATCATTACCATCATTATCATCATCATCATCATCATCATCATCATCATCATCATCATCATCACCATCATCATCATCATTATCATCATCACCATCATCATCATCATCATCACCATCATCATCATCATCATCACCATCATCATCATCATCATTATCATCATCACCATCATCATCATCATCATCATCATCATCATCACCATCATCATCATCATCATCATCATCATCATCACCACCATCATCATCATAATCATCATCATCATCACCATCAGCCTTTATCGATCCATTGCTGAACATAGACAGGAGGTCTGTGTTCGCCAATAACGATGTGTCAAATAAGTATGATGTTTGTGTCAATGCCACTGTTCCTAGATAGTCTTCCCAACTACACTGGTGGACACAAAAACTGCATCATAGTGCATGTTAACTTTCAATGAAATATAATTAGTGAAAATGCAAACTGTTTTGATTTATGTTAACAATAGTGTTAAGATTGGTTCTTAATCTGAAAAAAAAATTAATTCTTGTGTGTATAGGCTAACTTTTCTCAGTAAAAGAATAAATTTACTCTTTTTGCAGCTTTTTGGAATGAAACCGTGAATAGAACAAAAAACGTTTTATTATGAAAAATTTACAATAGTAAGAAAAGAAAAGGTTTTTTTTTTGTTTTTAATAAGGCGTATTACTTGCTCTTGCCCTAATAACTGATTCAAGTCGGTTTCGCATTGATCTAATCAGTGTTTTTAAACGATCTTGCTGAGTATTGTCCCATTCTTGTGACATTGAAACTCTGAGCTCCGCGACCGTTGTTGCAAACGAATTTATTTTAAATACAGCTCTTTTTAGGTTGTCCCATACGCGTTCTATCGAATTGAGGTCCGGGCTAAGTGCTGGCTGGCTAAGTGTCCATGGAACGAATCTCAACCTCAGTTAAGTATTGCTGAACTTGTCTCGCTTCGTACGGACGAGCATTTTCCTGTATTAGAACGAAGTTTCCGCCACTAAATCCGCTAAAAAGTACCACACGAGGGTCCAATATCTCCGTTATATAGCGATGTGATGATATACCACTGTTATTACGGCCATATGTGTTTAGGTCAATAAATACAAGTTCGGTTCGAGCATCTACCGATATGCCGCCCCAAACCATACAAGATCCGCCTCCAAATGGAACCCTCTCCTCAATGTAATTTTGAGTATATTGCTCTCCTCGTCTACGGTAGACTAGTCTGCGACCATCAGCACCATACAAACAACTCCTACACCCATCAGTGAATAACACTGAAGCCCATTGCTCTTCAGTCCAATTTAAATGTTCACGAGCAAATCTTAGTCGGGCTTGCCTGTGAGCTGCAGATAATTTTGGTCCATTTCCGGGTCTAAGAGGTGTGATACCACGCTCTTCTAACCTTCTTCTTATGGTTCGTGCACTAACTGCTACGTCACGTACCTGGTGGAGCTGATTTTTAATGCTTTTGGACGTTAAAGAGCGATTTCGCAAGGAAGTCGTCACAGTAAACCTATCGTCACGAGTCGTTGCCACACGAGTTCTGCAGGTTCCACGTCTCCTTTGGAATGAACCTGTCTCCATAAACCTTCTGTAAGCACGAGAAACCATAGACTGCTTTATATTTAAATCTGCAGCAATTGTTCGCTGGGTTAGGCCTTGCTGCACTAGAGCAACAATTTGTGCGGCTTTTTCGGACGACACATCCATACTCGTCAGAGAAAATCTTGTTTAAAATAAGAATAGACTAGCAGTTAAACAGTTAGTATTGATAATTCATCATGTAACAAAACAAAAAATAAACAAACATCAATCACAACATTAACGTAACAACGAGTTAATCTTTACCAAATTGACAATATTTCCTTAATATGGAAAATTTCCTTAATTTGTGACAGTTTCATATTAAAATTTGATTTTGTTTTTGTGTTTATAAACCAGCCTTTATTGTCTAATACAAATAAATGTAAAAAGTTTGCATATTTCGTAGTAAAATTCAATTGAATGTGTTCTTGTAGTTTGATGCAGTTTATGTGTCCACCAGTTTAGTTAATGGCTAAATTTACATATATTGTTATATATGTTTAAATTACATTATGGTGTTTATTTGGTCTTTCTCCTTCCGTTGACTTTACCACATTGAAGTCCTCGGATCGTGCTCTCAATTCAAAACTCTACATATGGTTTGATGACGAATAATTCGATCACTTCCGCCACACGAACCCGATCTCTGAAACTGTATCGAAATCCATTCACGGCACTAATGGCCGCTTTCCGGGCCCACTGACAGATGGACGGACTAAAAATAATATCCATAGAGATTAATAATAGAATATTCTTATAAAATAAACCAAACATGTAGATATTTCGACGGCACTTGGTCGAATGGCTAGTAGACTGGACGCTACACGCGGTTGTTACGGTTTGAAACCAATTGTGGCTTATATATTATAATAATAAAAATAAAATAATATGTATGATGAATATATTGTTATGTCTTCACTAGGCCTGGTGCGTGTATGTAATGTATTTTTTTTTTAATTTATTTAATTTCCCCGTTCCCGTAAAACAATTTCTTACGAACTTGCCACGGGCTAGGTTAACGAGGTTTGATTGTTGGATAATATTTAATTAATTAATATTTATTTAATTTAAAATAGTGCATTGTTTAACTTAATTTTCTTTACACAAAAATGCGTTGAAAGCATTTTATTTAAGTAGCAACTTATTTCATGCAAATACCGCATACATAACACCTAATATATGGGCTACCGTTGGACATTAACTGTCAAATAATTTGCGTTGGCGTTGCCGCAGATTAGCGTTGCGTTGAATGGTAATTTATATTTCGTTCAACGCTACAGTATATATATTAGCACGTTTATCGTTATAGGCGACAACATTTGATTAACTTTTAAAAGCATTTTATGTATGATAAAATTAACATTAACGTATCACAATCGAAGTTGGGGATTTTGTCATCATTATAATTGTCTCGTGTGATATTTAAACTAGACATACCGATCTTATACGTAAATTGAATTTGACAACTTTTTGACTCCTCGTTTGAACTCAAGACGACTGGAAAATGAATTTCCGTTGAGATTTATCACAAACAATTCGAAAAGTAGTGGTACACAAAAACGGTCAATGATAATTATTACTCTAAATTCTGTTTTATCTTCTCTTCTGACTTTCTGATTGATAGAAATTATAGCCTGACCAGAAATATGTAAGCCCTGTAAGTGATTGGCGTTGCCACTGTATCTTCAATACCGTAGCACATAGTATCGTCCTGATAAAGTTGGTTCCTATGTATTCCGCAATATGACGAAGGTTTTTATTTTTTGGTTAAAAGGCTGCAATGAATTTAATAATTGTAGGTAGAACATTCTAGTCTCTTCTCTTCTATAGTCATTTTCGTCGCCGCCTTTTGGCTTCCTTTTATCACTACATATTATAAAACAAAGTCGCTTTTTCTGTCCCTATATCCCTTTGTACGCTTAAATCTTTATAACTACGCAACGGATTTTGATGCGGTTTACTTTATTGGATAGGACAATTCAAGAGGAAGGTTTATGTCCATAATTTATTAAGTTTCTATATACATTGGCTAAGATATATCAATAATTGTTGGAGGTTTCGGAAAAAAATTGGCCGTCTAGGAGTTTCCAACGAAAACGCTGCCTAAACCCTTTGATATATATCAAAATAATGTATGGTGGAATTGTGTGTCTTAAATAGGTCTACAAAAAAGTCCGCGATGGCATATATCTATCTGTTTGGGATATCATACTATATCCACTTAATACTTTAAAAAATGGAAAATTATAACGCGATAATTTGAAAGTTATTTACAAAAATACGGTATGAATCCTTATCATTTTAAATCAATTAATTAGCTGGAGCACATAATGAAGATTATTTTTACCCTTTACATCATGAAAATTAAATGAATACTTTAGAAGATATGGCAATATCAAAATAATACGCAAGAAAATAAATAGTGTTGCCGTGATTTGAGAGGGCAGTGGATGCGAGTAATATGTAATAGTATCCTAAATAGTAAATATGCATGCAGAAAGTCTGCATAGGAATATAATATGTCTTTATGTTCAAGATAACATATATCAATTTTAATACAAAAACTTAGTCATTATTGAAATGGAAAATGATCGTCATCAAACATGATAAATTCGTAACCTAAGTTCACGCGGGCGAAGCTGCGGGTAACAGCTAGTTATACATAATATGGATAGTCGTACTGGATAACGATAAGCGACATGAATAGACACGCGCTAAAAACCTACCGCTACCTGGCCTTTCAGCTATTTCTGAGCATTAGTAGGTGCTTTGCTGGCCCGTAAAACCCTTTCTTTTTAAATAAATAGAGAATGCCTCTATGTTTATTATAATACATTAGCCTCCGACCCTTCCGTCAAACAAACTACCAAACTTTCACGTATATATCATGTTGAATCTCGAGTATTACGAAAGTGCACGTAACAATAACGTGTCACTGATAGAAACAATCTCAGCACTCGATCGGCGCCGGTCATTGTGAATTAGCATATCGCGTATTGTGTATGTGTGTGTTACGTGTGTATACATGCGTATATGTGCATGAGTGTGTGTGTGCGTACGTACGCATGTGTGCCCGTGGCGTATACATACGTGTATATTTATTGCGTTACGCGTGCTAATGAACTCTAAAGTCTTAATTACGATACACACGGCTGCAGCGTTTGACGAACTTTTTTTTCGGGCTGTTGTTTTGTTAAAAGGTAAATACGCTACTTACATAAACCACCCCATAGATACATGGTACAATGTTGTACTTCATATGTGAAGTAGTTCGACATTATGTAGGTAGTAGGTACCCAATATTTTCAAAAAGTTTAAATGGACACTTGTCAGTCTACTTGACCAGCCATGTCTAAAACATGATATTTAATAAGAATCATAGAATTAACATATTAATAATAAGTTAAAATTAAAACTCATTATTTCCACTAAAAACCTTACTTTGAAATATGAATATTTATATCTATACTAATATTATAAAGAGGAAAACTTTGTTTGTTTGGTTGTAATGAATAGGCTCAAAAAGCTACATTATCTACGAGTAACATAGGCTAAATTTTATTCTGAAAAAAAATAGAGTTGCGTAAGATTTTGGGTTTTTCGGACACAAGGTGTAAAAAATCATTCAGAAAAGTTACTTATTTTGCGTCCTAAGACCCCGTTGTAAATCTTAGTTAACGTAGGCGAAGCTGCGAGCAACAGCTAGTGTTATATATAGGCAAAATAAAAATGGATTGCCTAAAAGTCTTGCCCCTGTTGACGGGCTTACGTCGACTAACATATGGCATGTCTGCCAGTTTGCCGATTCAACTAACATAAAAGTACCTCTGCTACTGAAAAACAGCAGCGATTTACCTCAGCATTAAACGATTCATTTAACGGTGAAAGGTACCTTAGGCGAAACCAACATTAACATGTCCATTATTAGACACATCATAATAAAGTTATTCAATAATTTAGTAAACTGTGCTGTAGCCTGTAGCCCCGAGCTGAGTAATATAATTATATTGCTCGCTGCACTCCGCGGCTGTAGTCTCTCATTAGGCATTCACAACAATTCGTTTCACAACTGCCATTTGACCCTAAGCACCTGTACATGAATTATATCAGTAGGAAATACACCAATTACGTCGATTATATCGATTAGATAACATCGATAATCGGGGTTAAATATTCATAAACTGTTAAGGCTTTATCGATATCGACATTTATATGCGGGGAATTGGTTTCGGATAAGTCTAGAAATATTTGCATTGTAATGAATGAATATATCGGGAAAATATTTTATTATAACATACCAGGGCAGGGCGCGGTGAAGGAAAACATCGTGAGGAAACCTGCATGCCTGATGAGATTGAAAGTCTTTGAAGGTATGTGAAGTTCACCAACCCGCATTGGGACAGCACATCGGTGAACTATGGCCCATTACCCTCCTCGCCTGATTTCGAGGAGAAGACCCGTGCCCCGCAGTGGGACATATAAGGGTTGATACTTTATTTTTTATACGAGGGTAAAAGAACTATTGAAGACTTGATGTACAAGGCATTTATTGTAGTGTAAGTGTAGAAATGATTTAAATGTTGCAATTGTCTAAGTAAAGCTTAGTCTGTGTCCGGCCGCTATACGGGAACAACGCTGAGGTCCCTAAAATAAGACCCAAAAAAGGAAGCATATTCGTTATCAACTGCTCTGTATATTAATTGAAGCGACCATGACCATAGGTCATCAGCCAAACAAATCGCTCGAATCCCTAAAAAATTTTAAAAAATATCAATCTATTTAGCGAGCGTCAAGGGTCAGCCATCTTGGCGTTCATTGAACTATGTTGAGGAGTAGACGGATAAAGGCTGATAATGACGACTATAAATTTATCTAGCATTAATCCGAATCTATCTCATTTCGTTATTGAAACCAGCAATACCAGTGTCAGAGCTTAATTCATCATCATCAGCCTATTTCTGTCCATTGACATCATTCATGAACGTCGAGAATACTGTTCCCAATAACCACCTCTCACCAAACCTAGCCGAGCAACTTTAGCCGGAGGTAATTCACTTTCTTTTCATAAACAATCCAATTTCATACCAATGTAAAGTAACGTAATAACTCATAATGGCAGCCTTTTATGTTTTTAGTTTTATCCGCTACTATATGGTTGTGAAACCCGGCTTTTAGATAATATGTGAACCACTTTCGTGTATGGTTGTGTTATTTTGACGGGTTTCATTGATTAGTTTCATTCATGGTTTCACTTTTATTTTATAGTAAGCACCATCGATCAAATATACCCTAGATACAATGTTACCTACAATTCAAAAAGTATAAAGTCAAATTCTTTCTCTTTTATTTACGTTCCTCCTTAAAAATAACGTTCTATTTTTAATATCGGGGTTTCGCGCTTATGGTGTTACAGAATAATCAATACCGATAGATTAATACTCAGATCAGATAGAGGACACAGAATCGTCGATTATTTCAAGATATTATAATCAAAGACTATTGTAATTTAATGGAGCGACTGCTTATCTGACCTCCACAACACAGCAACTTGTGATACGGTACCCCGCGGTAAGACTGGTTGTAAGACTCTCGAGCCTCGGACGTCCCGTAACGACTGTCAAAGATCCACGAATGACAGCCGGGACCGACGTGCTTTCCGAGGCACGGAGGAGTCTCGGTGTGTAAAGATGATCACCCATCCACGGACCAACCTGGTGAATCGACCTGCGCGGCTATTACCATTGAGCCACGAGTTCCCTACTATCAGCCTATAGACTATAAATCAAAGTTAATGAGTAAAGCCGCGGGCTAGGGCAAGCGGTTACATATATGTCCGTCGGTCTGTATAATACGTGAACTTACAAAGCGTTTCTTGTTACGCGTTACGTTTCACCGGATGCGTGTGGAGTTATGGAGCTGACAGATTGACACGTAATAGGAGCTCAATACGGAAGCCTGATCGAGATAAATTCATCATCATGACGCTGACTTTTCTTTTGGGAGCCCTTACCTTAGATCACTACCAGGTATTCTCATCGAAATCATCATTCAATCATATTCTGATATGTGGGGCCCCATGGATCACGCCATAGTATCGAGTAGGAAAAAAAGCCCTGTCATTTATTTAAGCGGTAAAACAAGAAAATTCATTAAGTTAAGGTCAAGAAATATTCCGTATATTTGTATAAAATTCGCCAACTTATAACATGTGCTCGCCAAAGAAGCCTACTATTTTCCAAATCTTAGACTGGCTTAATTAAATAAGTCCATGTAAATATTTTATCTAAATTCAAGATTTTTCTTCGTTTTTATTTTTAGTAACTAAAAATGATGTGCATACCTACGTCAACAGTTTATTATAATGTTACTAGCTGTTGCCCGCGGCTTCGCTCGCGTTAAATTCGGAGTAGCGCAGTTCCGTACGTATAGTAAACACAAACAGATTATTTTTGAACTTCCCTCTAAACTTTTATCTCCTATTTCATACCCATATAGATAAAAATCTTAAAAACGGTGGAACAATTTATTAATGGTTATTTAATTATTATCAAGTGCCCAAATGCAAAGATTCATGGCGTCATCTTTCATGTATAATGACGAACTTCCATACAAATGTTCATCCCCTATTTAAACCCCCCTAAGATATTTTTTGCATCATAAAGTTCCTATGTCCTTTCCCAAACTCTAATCTATCTCTGTTCCAAGTTTCATCAAAATCGGTTCAGTGGTTTAGGCGTGAAAGCGTAACAGACAGACAGACAGACAGAGTTACTTTCGCATTTATAATATTAGTAAGGATAAGAATATTGTATTTTCGTCATATTTATAAAAATCGAAGGAATAACAATAGAAAAAGCAAGGATGCACTAGCTAAGATAGTTCCAACTTTCAGGTCAATCCAATAGTGCGATGTCAACCACTTACTATGAGGTGCTACGTCTGCCAGTTTGCCTATTCGTATAAAAATGACCTTGAGATGATTAATGATCTATCATCATTATCATTATTGAACATGAACGTGGAATTTCCGAGCTTCGACGATTATTATTAACCCACTCAAAAGAATTCGGACTGGAATACAAGAAAGTGAAGTCAATTAAAAAGTGCACGCTTTTTCGTGGGAACAAGTAGCCGGATGCATTTCTGTCTCATGTTTTCGAAGATCCTGACACAAATGTAAATAAAATTTAACACCGCTAACATTATAAGCGCGAAAGTTTGTAAGAATGTATGGATGTATGTATCTTTCATGCAAACTTCTGTACTTTTGATGAAACATTACAATAATATTATTTTCTTATGTTTACGCGAATTTCACTCATTATAATGAAACAAATTTACGGATTCTATCGCGGTTTATTAAGTTTTTTACAAGCCCGACGATACTCGGTACCGATGGTCCTCCCGTGACCATGGTTGCTGTAAAGTATCCGAAACGTCGGGCTCGTAAAAAACTTAATAAACCGCGATAATTTGTTTCATTATAGTAATATTATTGTTTCTTCGCAACCACGAAAACACCGGTGGAGGAAAACATCGTGAATAGTGCATGCTCGATGAGATTGAATGTCTTTGAAGGTATGTGAAGTTAATTATCCCAAATACATAAAGCAACACGGGGATTCTGAAGGCGAAGAGGTCAGCATGAACCCTACCCTCGCTAACCATCAGAAAGCTTCTGTGGCTGTATATCTATCCATCTAATATACTATATCAAGAAAAAAGGCATATTTACAGCTCAAAATAAAACTGAATCTGAGTTTCAAAATATAAAAATTATATATTTTATCCTGAAGGACACCAGCCTGCAGGCATTCTTTCCATGCATTCCAACGATAGACTTGTAACATTATCGTTTAGTAATAGTTCCAATAATTTAAGTGTACACACAAATTGAGATTTATTACTAGAATCTATGGAATTGAATCTGTGCCCCACACGCCAAAGACCATATAAATTTCAATCAAACTAACCGTCCTAACAAGGCATTTGAGTTCAATTCGTACCAATAGGGCTAACAGGACGTCGCTTAGGCCTTTGAAATAAATAGTTTTTGGGTCACATAAATGAGAGTGACGCTGGTCCAGTGGGTAAAGGGCTCGGCCTCTCAAGCGAGAGGACCCGAGTTCGATCCTGACCCCCTGTGGGGCATAAAATGGTTTTTCTAAATTTCTATGTGCACCCCAAACGCGAATCTCCGTTCACTCACCGGTGAAGGACAACATCGCGAGGAAACCTGCATGTCTGATGAGTCATGAGATTGACAGTCTTTAACCCGCATTGGGCCAGCGCATCGGTGAACTATGGCCCTCCTCGCCTGATTTCGAGAAGGATACTAAAACTTTAAAGGATTGATACTATAAATGAGAAGTTTGTTGTTTTCAGGTAGTTCATGTAGGTACTTTATTTTATATTGTCGGTTGTCTTGGGGTTCATTGAAGTAGGAGAGAGGGAGGATTAATTGACTATGATCAGTAGTTGATGGATTAATGCTGATGATGATAATGATGATGATGATGGTGATGATTATGATGGTGATGGTGATGATTATGATGATTTATTTTTTAATAAATTCGTGGCACCTTGCTTAGACCTTGGCAATCGTTAGAGGAGGCAACTATGTCCGGTAAAGGACGGATGCGAGCTAATAGTTTTGATAGTGAAAAAGGAAAAATATTAATTGGGTAAGGCGAAAGTTAAATTGAGGTTTGCCGAAAAAATTCAAGCAAGTCCTTAAAACTTGAGCATCTTCAACTTAACAGGAAGAGGAACATCCAATTTATGAAGACAATAAAATTTAATGCACAACACTAATTAAGCGTGTAAACTCGGAAATGTGAGAATCTGTGTGCTATCGGCCATCTTGGGATTTCACCAAACGGCATTGTGTGCGACACGGTTGAAGGCTTTCCCGTGTGAGTTCTGTTCCCCGGCTAGACATATCTACAATTTCTTTATTCATCCTACCGTAAATATTTTTTTATTGCAAAAACGTGAGAATTATTAATAACATTGATTTTACTGCATTATTGTGAGGTACTTTTTCTGGTGTTATTTAATGCTCTGTGTGAATCAATGCAAAGAAAAATTATAGAACACAAAAATACATGGATTGAGTTTGAAGATAGGATGGTACTTAATGGGAAAGGAGGCAAAATATTGAGCTTTTCCCGAATACAGTTTGGGAAGATATTGATAAGTATATCGATTATTCAACTTCTACCGGATCTAAGTACACTTAACACTGCTACCGACTCTTGCTAACAGATAGTAATTATAAAATCAATTTAATAAGGAATCTTTTCGGACTTCATTTATCAATCAAAGAAAAGTCTGATTTTAGAAATTAAGAATATTGTAACGCTAAATTGACAACTATCTATCTACCTATTTACTTATCAACCTTGTAAAGTTAATAGTTAGAAATATCACAAAATAAATATTCGTTTTTATTTTGTGGTAATATTTTTTAATAACAAAACGTAAATTTTATTTATTGTAACTACAAGCCTTAGTACTTAAATAAATAAACCTTATTATAAAATTCGTAATAATAAAATCAAATTCTAACGTCGAAATTTTGGATATTTTGGCAACTTATGATGATGATATAAATTTGACCATATTTTCGTTCAATAAAAGCAGATTATGATGGTTAAGCATTTGCTTAACCATCATAATCTGCTTTTATTGAATGGATTTCCATTTGGGAGCCAAAGCCAAAGATGAAGAAGAAGATTGTGAAGTTGATTAGCGTTTGCACCAATAGCCTTATTTACTCAAGGTCGTCTGGAAGAAATCGCAATTCCACGGCCGCCTTTGTGTAGTTTAATTGTTGTTTGTATTTAAATTTGTATACATTATGCAATATCCTCGGTAAAGTGTATTTGATGGCTCGTCACAGTGGATTTAGAATAAGTATTTACCTTGTATTAATAATCATTATGTAAATCTGTCTCAGCCTTGTTAATCCTAGTAAGGGTAAAACTGTAAAAGTCTACAGTGATTATCTTTTTATCTGATTATTATCTTATTTATTCTTTGTGGCTATTATCTTTTTATATTTTAGCAAAAACAGAAAATAATAAATTTGTTGTCATTGTTCATAAAACATGTTTATAAAATATAAATCCTGTTAGTGGTTAGTGACCCTACCTGTTTAACCGGCTGTGGGTTCGATTCCCGCAGACTAATACTTGTGCATATATACTTGATCTTTCGTTTAGTGTCTAGGCGTAATTTATATAAAGTATTAAAATATATAAGTATTTACTCTGGCTAGTTTAGGATCAGATGTGTGAATTGTTCCAACTTCAAGAGACATAGAATTGATCCGAAAAGTTAGAAATGAAAAATCTTAATGAACCTAGCAAAACACTTAAAAAGTAATTTTATTACTCAATTTGTTTTGTCAACGGTTTCGTCAATGTTGTTCGTGTAAGGCTCGCGACCTTATGACCACCTAAGAATCCAACTCTATATGGCATGACATCATCAAAAGTCAAGTTACTCGACCGTTAGACATCAAGTTTTTCAAGTTTGAAGGTAAAACACGCGAATTGCGATCTTATAATAACCTTACCAGGTCCCAAAGGCTTTTATTTGACGGACTCAAATGTTACTTTTCCAGTGACATATGTTTTTTTAGCGAAGGTCTCAACATCACGTCATATCTAATATAAAATATTTTTGTAATGAATTTGAACCACCACATGAATTGCTTATATATACAAGATGAAAGCGAAAAACGTTGACCTCTTCCTACCCAAAATGGAGTGCCTTTACCAGCAAATACACATTTTTAATTAGCTTTATTTGTAAATTGTATGTATGTAACCAGCTC
This sequence comes from Lycaena phlaeas, assembly GCA_905333005.2. Classification (NCBI taxonomy): domain Eukaryota; kingdom Metazoa; phylum Arthropoda; class Insecta; order Lepidoptera; family Lycaenidae; genus Lycaena; species Lycaena phlaeas. Next base: position 15,218,505 of record HG995173.1, read on the forward strand.
ATTTGTGCGCGATTGTAACAATTTTTAAACGTCCAGATTTCGTTCAAACTTTGTAGCTCTATCGAGGAACGATGACAATACACTAATTCGATAAAGCAAAAGCATGTTTTTAGCGGGTTTTTTTTTAAAGTTTTTTGAACTATTAATAATTTAATGTTACCTTCTTCTGACAATAACAAATACAACAAAAATTATATTTATTAATCATAGTACCTGGTTGACCGAGCATTTGCTCGGTACCCTTAGTGATAAAATACGGTAAAATTTTTCTTACAAAAAAAAAAAGATCTTAAAAAATTGGACTGGAGATTCGAACCATGCTCGTTCGGATTTAACTGCCAAATTTCACCACTAATTTACCATGACATATTATTTGACAGCGAAATTTACGTTCGTATTCTAATCATATTTTATCGATGCCTTAAAATACGGATAAAAAAAAGTTTTCTAAAAATTTATCTTAGCTAGATCGATTTATCGCCGTTTTTAACACATGTATACAAAATTTCATGAAAATCGTTGGAGCCGTTTCCGAGATCCCGATTCTATATATATATATATATATATATATATATATACAAGAATTGCTCGTTTAAAGATATAAGATCTAATTAGGTGCAGAGGTTATTCAGTTATGTATACATTTTGGCGATTCATTTTAAATAGATATTTGACTGTATTGAATTGCAATACTTCAATACATCTTGTTCGTTGACAAGAGGTCACAATTGATTCGCCGTTAAAATTATTTATCTTTTCATTGTGGTTTATTTGCCTTACTAATGATAGGTCACACTTCATTAGCTTTTAGCATGTATCACGCAAATATATATGTCGTATGATATTTAAAAAACCATTTAAAAGAAAATCTTTCTAAAGGTTTTATTTTTTATTTTAAACTTTTTTATTGCTTCATTAATATAAGAAAATGTTTGCTGTATATTTTTCCATACGGGTATCTCATTGATTTTAAACTCTACTACAATTCTTTTGATAATGCTCCCGCATTCAGATACTTAATTATACTTAACAAATAAAAATACACATAATAAAATACGCGAAGTGTAGCACACACCAGTTATAGAATTTATATCGGTTGAAGGTTTATCTAATGGCGGAGTTCACCTTGGCAATGTGAAGTGCCATTATAATCAATATGCCAGAAAACCACTTTTCTCATTGATTTATATACGACATGGTTATATTCTGTAATGGCATGAAAGTGCACTGGCCTTAGAGCACCTAAACTCATAGTGCAAATATATCATACAATCTTATTTATGTTATTATGTTTTATTGCCAGCTGTGAGCTTTACTTGATACGCCATCAGTCAATAATTATGATTGATCCTTAATGTTCTTGATAAAAACTTGTTTGTATTTTATTTATAGGGTTCAAAGCGCAAGGTCGGAAAGTCGATTGAAGGCATCGAACATATAACCGGACTGAGTAGTACTGTGAAACGTAAAAATTCCAAAACTGTACATTTATTTGTCACTGACGATATAGCAATTCAACCAAACAGTGATATGTTTGTACGTCCCATCAGCCAATCATCTATCGATTGCCACCAGTCGGCCAATCAGAGAACAGAACTGGCGCTGCAGCCTGCCGCACAAAGGCGCAATTTCTATAAAGAACACATTGCAGCTGTATTCTGGTTATATATTGTGCTCGATGGAAGGCCATGATTATGTAATCCATCTTCATTAGCCATTAATTATATGGAATGAAGTTCTCCTTATAGTGTCGTGAGCCGTCCATCGATTAGTTACTATAATAAACACCTTTACCTGTATCAAGCCACTTGAATAAATGTCAAACCTTTTAATCACAGTGACAATGAATGAGTGATCCGGGATCGATCCTGACCCCGTGCTGTCTTGTAATGGATTTTTCTAAATTTCTAAGTGCATCTAAGAATGAGACTATTTTTCTTGACCACATATCCGCCTGGGAAGTGGGTCTCCCCAGGCGGATATGTGGGCTCGCTGCGCCCGAAAGATGGTAAGTGGACGCAGCTCTACCCACTAAAACCCGACGAGTGCCACCAATGCCGCCTTTGGTGAGGTGCTCCGGATCTACAAGCAACAGGGCACCTCGACGGCTAGTCAGTCCCTCGTACCCCAGAACAACCCCAACGTCCCTCCTGCTCTTTACAAAGAGCCCCGGCTCCGCTTGGCTCATTTCGTTTCGCTCAAGGTGGTGGGGTCATCCTGGGCTACTGAGCCCCACCGCCACGTAAAGGCATGAACCATGGTGGGGATCTAAGCATGAGACCATCGCTAGCTCATCAGTGAATGAAAACATCGTGAGGAAACCTGCATGCCTGATGAGATTAAAATTTAGGTAAAGATTCAAAAACTGGAATCTTTATTTTGACTTATTGTTTTCTTATGTTTACGCGAATTTCACTCATTATAATGAAACAACTTTTACGGATTGTATCGCGGTTTATTTAGTTTTTTATGAGCCCGACGTTTCGGATACTTTACAGCAACCATGGTCATACCATGTTTCTTTATTTTGACTGTTAAACCGGAAAGTTAAAGAAAAGCATGATCAATATCCCGCTTGAGATTTTTTTTAATTTTTGGGAAAAGTTTATAAAAATGTTCATATCAATAGCGGTTGCGCAATGGTAATTATGAGATCGGCTAAGTGCGAGTTGCGACACGAAATGGCGGGCGCGGGTCAAGGAGGCGCGAATCTCGTGCACGTGTCGAAACTGAACTTTAACGCGAACTTAAGGGTGAAGTATTTTTATTTGAGCTTTTCATAGGTTTATCGGTCAATATCAACTGAATGTTCTCCTCAATTCAATGACTTAGTTTGCGCCTTTACTCTATTGTGGATCAGGGGGCCTAGCCAAAATGCCATTACGAAAACGACAGCGACGATCGTTCGTCCGTTCGAAGTTGTGATTGGCTAAATCACGTCGTTGATTGAACGATCGAGCGATCGACGACGTAGTTTAGCCAAGCACAACTTCAAACGAACGAACGATCGTCGCTGTCGTTTTCGTAATGGCATTTTGACTAGGCCCCCAGTAGGGCTATTCTGTAAGGTCGTTTTTGAATCTGGAGTCCGCGGTGATTTGATGAATTTGTATTCTTTAAAATTCAACTATCTATCTATATCAATAAAGTTCGCTTTCAAAGTGAGCGTAAATTGAGCTCTATCTCGCAGGTGAAGCTCGATATCGAAATGGTTTTTACAGAATAACCCTACAGAAAACTTTTATTTTCCGCATAGTTTCAAAAGTTTTGTTTCACACATTAGAACCTTTGAAGCCTAGCGCCGTATCATTAATGCTGATCGGCGATAGCAACTACTAAATTTAAAGTTAACATGGTTTTTAAGGTAGTGAAAAAAGCTATGAATTTCTATTTCTAATGATAACTTCAACTTACGATAGCATCAAAAATTAATTATTTATCTACTTTTACATATTATTAGTTTTTTTTATAAGTTTCTTCTCTAAGTCGCTTAGATATTTTTTTTATTGTTATTTAAATAGGGATTTTTGTGCAACAAGGCACGTCAACGCTATTGTGCCTATTCTAAATAATTTCTAAATACACAGAAGAATCCTTGTATAAGAGAATAGAATTTAATACATACTTCAGATATAGCTTTTACTAATAGATATATTCAAACAAACATTATTCGATATGATATAGACGTTTTAGAAAATTACAAATTCACCAAGTACATTTAGGGATTTCTCGACAAAAATCCACTTTTATACTCATTAAAAAAAACTAGGAACTAAATGAGGTATGCCAATCCTATTATGAATGAAAACCCTTACAGCCAATCCCCTAACAAGTTGGCTGCGAGCCAAACCATATTCCTTTGCCTCCCACAAAAGTGATTTACATATCACGGTAAAATAAAATTTTAGGGTAAAGTCTTGGGAATCCAAATTAAACGAATGTTAAAAAGGTTATACTTTGTTAGTTTTTTTAATAATGGAATCTATAAAAATAAAAATGTATCGGCGAAATTTATGCACGTACGTAACTTCAGAACCACTGAAACGAATTAGCTTTTTTTTTTATTTTTCGTCAGGATAAGGCTTGTATAAAAAAAAGATGAGCAACAAGCCTTTTGCTGGGTTCAGGTTGTTCCAAATATTTACGTCTTGCAAGCGAGTTAATTCTTTTGTTTAATCATCATCATCATCTCCCAAGCCATTATTATTCCTGTTCATTTGGAGTCGGCTCTGTCTTGTGCCTCTCTTCTGGCCTCCTGCTCGTTAGTTCTCGCGTTCCTCCACTCTCTCCGATATCTCTCTTGATCCCACACAGATCTCTTCATATTTTATTCAATATAAAAGTTGTTTGTTGCTGTAAATATTATGTCCTTATCTCACGTAATAAATGTTTTGGTTATCAGCTAGTACACGTGTCACATGTAACCTTGCAAACCAGTTCCGGCTATTTAGGTAAAATTTTATTCTTAACGCTCTATTTAAAAAAAATAGTAATATTGTACCTACACCGTTGAGAATACGAGGCATGCTTTTAAGTATTAATTCCCAATCTTATACTTCACGTAGTCATTTTGGGAATAGGGCATTCCTCCCAGACATTTATGGATGATATGGAAATTTTTTAGAGAAAATTTGAAAATATTAGTTTCATTATAATGAAACATCTTTTACGGATTTTATCGCGGTTTATTTAGTTTTTCATATGCCCGACGTTTCGGATACTTTACAGCAACCATGGTCACGGGAGGACTACATAAACTAAATAAACCGCGATAAAATCCGTAAAAGTTGTTTTATTATAATGAGTGAAATTCGCGTAAAAATAGGAATTAATTTCACTGAATTTGTTTCGCCGATTCTTCTCAGTGGGTTCGCCTTGGAACCGGCGGTAGATTTAAGTTGGTATTATCTTGAATGGTTACTGTTTGGCTAGTTTTAATTTTTATGATCATAAATCATTCAATAAATAATTACAATCATTAATGATACATGCCTCATGTTAGCGCCTATTGGGTGATCAACACGGGCGGTGTAAAGTAATGAGCTTTGATTATTTATTTATCTTTTTATACATAGTATAAAAGCATAATAAGTTATAAAGAAATTTAATAACATCCTTATAGTATGAGTCAGAGGTTAATTTATATTTCAACCTTCATCGTTTGGAGGCTATTGTATACATATACTTAATGTCGCAACAATTGTAAGACTATAAACACTTTATAAACTACTATATTATTTAGGTACATACTTTTTTACACAGGAGGGGAGGGGAGGGGTTACAGAACAACCCCTCCCAACTTCGGGACAGTACAATAAGGCGAGGTTCCCATCTTCTCCCCTTGCTCCCCCCCCCCCTCTTAGCACGGGACCAGATTGATGTGGTGTAAAAGCGTCCATAGATATTATTAAAAAAAAAAGAACAAAGCCTCCAAAATTAAATATTTTTTATCGTAAACTTAAACAGATATTTGGAATAATTACAAAATGTTGAATAAATGTTGTGCATTACTTTATTATAACAAAAACTAAACGTATTTAAGATATCCGATACGTCCTCATGTTTACGGACTAAATTAGCGGAGAGGTCATTGATACTTTGAAAACAGGTACACATTTCAAAGATTTAAAACGGTTCATGATATTGTTCAAATGATAATAATATGAGAGATCGATAAACTCCAATCCCCGTTTCATCACCAATACGTGTTTCTGTCAGTTCATCTGTTGTCATGTCGATTTTATGTTTCGGCACCAGATGGCTTTGTAAAGACTAATCTCTACACCGTGAAACCGATGAAAATCATTGATATATTGTTTTTAGATGAGCGATTTTTAGATGAGCCATCATCTACTTTTCCGATGTAGCTTTAAGGCCTAAAGGCCAGCAGCATAGGTCCTTTCGAAAAAAAAATGATATATTGTACATAATACCGTATTATTACTATTTTCCTATTATAAGTATTTTCGAACCGATACGACAGGGAAGAAAAGAGCGTCCTTTCCACACGGACTAGTTGTCTGGGCTTGACGTTACCCAAAACTTTATTTCTACTTTTTATGTATATTTATTTCCATCAGAGTGATTTACATAGACGTAGAACTAAATTGCTAGGTAATATCTTGGAAATCGAAATTTAACGTATGTTTAATGCGGCAAGGGATCTGCGTCCAGGATATTTGAAAGGCCTGCTAGTCCTGTGGTGTAGCTGGTGTCTGTGGATGTCACTGTCACTTACCGTCAGATGAATCGACTGTCTGTTCTGCCCCATTTTTCCATATAGAACAAAAAAATTGATAAGTTCTTGAAGACTTCAATAATGCTTTTTGAGTATAATAAGATGCAAATCTCATTGCAAGTTCTGAAATTTGAAAACAGGTTAAACATTATGGTTATTGCAGATCTAAAATGTGAAGGTTAAACCTTTCTAAACTAAATACTTAATCGATATAAAGTAACTTAGGCGTGGGATCTAAGTTATAGATCTAATGCTCAACAGCATTCAATTTGGATTATAATATATTTCGACCTACTTCGATGATGAAATACAGAATAATTGGAGCTGTGAATAATTAAAATGACGTCACTGTTTGCTGCGGCTACACTTTTCTATAGCTACTACAATCAACCGCCAAATTCGACTCTCTAGCGTCGCGTAAATCTCGAGTTGGCGCGATTGGCAGCAAAGAGGATATAAACACTACGTTTATTAGCAGCTCCTAACGCTCAACGTCGAAAATACAACAGTATACGATAAAAAAATCGCGTTTTTCAAACGCTTTCGTGTGAACAAAAACGTGCACACATATTATTATTTTAAGAATAGGAAATAAGTTTTTATTGCAACGATGATAACGTTTTCCTAAATATGCAAATGGAAAATGTACCGCTATCGTGTGACACACTCAATCTCACTCACACTCAATCTCACAAAAAAAGTATTTAAATATTTACTTTTACGGGATTTAAGATTTTGGCAATTTTAGCAATATGCATTAGAACATACATTAGAACAGCAGTAGGAAAAGGAAAAAGAAGTAAAAGAAAAAATCTTTTATTTCTTATAACTTATTTATAAAGGTTTATAAAATATAATATATGTACTCGTATAAATACAGTTTTAACCCGTATAAATACGATGGAATCTCTTTATATCCGTACCTTACGAAATTTTTCCATATTTTTGTAGGAATATTACTGTAGCATGACTTACTTGTTCTTGTTGTTTATTTTGGTTGAGTTTGCTTCAATTAAAGTTCAATAATCTCCTTTGTTAGTCTTAAATAAAACTAAAGTTAAATATAATATATTTAGTAATAAAGTTTAATATGTATATTTTTTCTTCTCTTCCAGAGTTTTCTGGCAGCAAATGCGAAATGCTGGTGGGCGGGCGCTCTCGCTGCCGCCACAGCGGAGCTTCGGTATGCGGGCTACGTGTCCCCCGGAGTCCTACTGGTGGCTGGAGCCCCGCGTGCGCTGGAGACAGTGCGGGGGGCGTATTCCCGCTCTGTGCTCAAGCCTCCGCCTACTTACCTCATATGCGGGCTTGGTGAGTGACATATTAATAACTTTTTTATTGGTGCTCAGCTGGGCTCGGGACTTCTTTTTTTCAGAAATTAAGCAATGTCTATCCTTTTTGTGTGCATTACTTAGAACCTTTATAAACAGCAGGATTGTTTCTCATCTTGTAATAGATTTTAATGTAGCAACTACAATCAGACTAAAGTACAAAAAAAATCTCGTATAAATTTTATGACAGCGATAGTATCGTATATCGTAGTAATAATACAGATACGTTAATTTCATCATGATATTGATCATAACTGTGTCTATATTAATTTTTTTTTTGATAAAATAATGACTAATCCCAAGCGGTAAATTCTCCATAAAACCTATTTAAAACCCGTTAGTGTTGCCAGATTAGTAGTACTAGTGAATATTCTCACCATTGCCGATTGTATGAACGTCCCACGCATGCGCCGCACCGAGCAGCCTTGCAAGGACGCCCATTGTGAATACGTACTGTTTGAACATTCCGACATTAACTATACGTGGTATATATTACATTAATTAAACTTAACTGTCACCTATTACGATGAAAAACTTTTTACAGATTTTATCGCGGCTTATTAAGTTTTTTCATGCCTGACATTGGATACTTTTCACCAACAATGGTATGAGTCCTGCCCTTAATAACAATCATTGAAATTCGCGTAAAAATTAGAAAATAATAATATGTTCAGGGCCTGTTTCACAATCTCCAGTTAAGTTCCCAATAGGCTATCGGCAACATATTTGACAGATATTTGACAGATACACCATACTCTATCTTTCAAATATGTTGCCGATAGCCTATTGGGAACTTAACTGGAGATTGTGAAACAGGCCCTAACTATAATTTTCATAACTTTATAATTTCCATACACAGATTTTTCTAACCTCTCTAGGCCATTGGCCTTTAAGTGATCGTGCCGATTGAAATATTGTCAAAATATTGTAAACCCATTTTTTTGGTTGGAGCTATGCTAATGGTCCTAGTGACCGTAATGCTTCTTAGGAAGTGGGGTGAGCCGGTTGGACCACCCAGTGATTTTAATAAATGGGGGGTTGACCCCCGCCAGCCGTGGAGTGTGACTTCCACGGCTTCATGGCGTCGGGTTGTACCTGTGGCGGATCTCTGCCTCACCACCGTCGGATAGAATTGTAAACCCAAAAACTATACAAAGTATATGTGGCATATGTAGTAAGTAAGTATATGTAGTATAAAAATAAGATAATAATTATTTAAACTTGGCTTCCACATTTATGGCAGTGGCAAGTGAACCTGCAACGCTCTGTCGCGCAGGAGCAGGCTATCAATAACTAAAAAGACATCTCTTTGGTCTCAGAAACACTCCTACTTGAATTTAATCGTAATGGAAAAATAAATCCTATTCATTGAGAAATCGTACAAAGCACAGCTGTAATGACAGCTTGTACTTGATTCTTGATTAAAATTTCAAAAGGATATGTTACGAAAATAAAGTACAGACATAATATAATAATAATTTATTTATAAAGATGAAACAATCAAATGCAGAAAATTAATCCCTACTTACTTTAGAAGATAATTTTTTATTTTAGACCAACTGAAGCATAAGCAAATTTAAAATTTAAAACTCTGGATTAGAGTTATTTTACTACATTTTTTTGAGGTTATATATTTTAGAGATATTTTTATTAAAGCGGATGAAACCTTAGCTATTTCGTAATATACGCCTTTCTATATCATATGAATTCTAGTTACATGAAAGTATAAGAATGTCAACATGACGAGTTGTGGTTGATAGAACATACTCGTGAGATCCGGAGGTTGTCATGTTGGGTGTGAACATGATAAACCTTTACTTGATATTCTAATTATAAATGTATTGTGGTGAAAGGGTCATGTCACTTTAGTGTGATTTGAACCGTTGTTGAAAATTTATATGTTTCATGAAAAAATATGTACTATAAAAAAAACTGATAGAAAAGAAAACATGACATTATGAAAATTTCAATTTGTAAAAATTAATAATTAAGTGCTCAACGCGCCTAAATATTGTTTCACTTCAAAAAAGTATCAAGTATTTAGATAAAAAAGACATAAACGGAAAAACAATAAGTATTTTTGTCTATTCCTATTAAGGCATATCTTAAAATTATCTTTCCTGGGGGCTTTCTTAGACAAAGTAAAATTAAGAAAAGCGATAACGAAGTTTGAAAAGAATAAAATGTATGGGATTAACATAAATCGCGATAAATCACGTGGTCAATCGATGTCGTAAAAAAATCTCAAACTGTCGATTGTTATTGCCAATAAGTTATTAGCTAGGAAAATGTCATTGATAACTTGGAAACGATAACGAATTTCGATTCGAGAAACATAGGGCCATAGGCTTAGACAAAAGTTACATTTTTCTCGATTTTTATCGTACCCGTAACACCGACATTAATTGTCCCGTAACAGAGCACAAGCTAAAAACTTACCACAAAACTAAACAAGTCAATTTATTCTCAATAAATAACAAGTCTAGACTTATTTAAACATTAAATTTTAACTTAGTTTTCTAAAAGCTGACACTAAAAACCACTCATTGTGTTTGCACGTCAAATATATTGTTCCCGTTAAACAGACTGTGTCCCTGTTGTATATGGCCGAAGGAAACGTCTCCTAACAACACTGCGTTCTACAAGCAAATAAATCTTGGGTTTTTAAACCACACGACAGCTCTGACAAGTCCGGGAATAGTTGTGCGCAAACTAAAACACAATTAATATTACGTGGAAAGGAATATAAATTTTAAAATGGAACACAATTTGAAATTGGAATTTATTGTGTAACTTTTTAATTCAAAGGTCACGCTTGATTTGCCAGAGCCTTATATTGTGATAATAGATTATAAAATTCAGATTGCGAATATTTACTATAAAAGCTTTATTTAACGATGTAATAAAACTCGAAATCAATTTAATTATGATATTTTTGTGTTGAGAAAATGTTGACACACACATTCAGACATTGTCACAATATAGACATAAAAGGTATCTTGAATTATACGATGATTTTGCAAACATAAGTTTTATGACACAACAAAACTTTAAGTATAAGTATGATAATTGAATTTAAGTGGTGTGACACGTAATTGCAAAGAGGCACACCTTTCTATCATAAGTAGTATAGATGGAAATAAATGAAATTATACACAAAAGTCTGTTAACTGCTAACACTTTTGTTTAATTTCTATAGAGAAAATATGGTTTTATTTTGAGACTGCTTATTGTCGTAGCTTTAAGCTTCAATTCAGTTTTTCAGATGCATATAATTATTAAAATCACTGTCGACCTTCTTCGACGTCTATTCAGTGTTGGACTTAGGCCTTTTTTAATCCCAACGCCAAGACGGCTAATTTCCTAACAGCCTCAGCTCGCCTTAAAAAAAATACTCTGAATATATAAATGCATTATATCGCCTGATAAAATGACGTTTGCTTTCGTTGCTATTTATCATGATAATGGTCTAAAACCTGCCCATAAACCTGGAAGTTATGAAATAGGCGACGCATTCGTTTCAGTGGATTTATCGGAATCAGATAAACAGAAATATCATCTGTATTTGTTGTGTAATATACTTTTGCTCGGCGCGTATTGTGGTGATAAGTATTGTATTGGCTGTTACCACAGATTCGCACGTGTTCGCAGGCTGATGATGATGATAAGATAATATTATGTTCTTCAGAAAGCAACATGTCTCAATTTATATTTTTTCCGTAATAACTCATCAGTTTGTTAGGATTCGCAAATATCGCGCAAATATAAGACAGAATTCTTCCGCGTTTATATACTACCTAGACTATGGTCAAAAATTATATTTTTATTTTCTCTTTTTTACTCAGTTATAGTACTTACTACAAACAGAACATGTTATGATACATAAATATGTTCTCTATCAATCAGTTCTTAAATGCTAGCCCATCACTAGCGCATCTGAACCATCTAGAACTAAATTGGGATCATAAAAAGAACTAGTATTGAGACAGCGTTTGGTAAAATGTAGACCGAATCCGACTTAATTTTCGAGGAGATCCAAGTACCATAGTCCCACATTTATGATAGATTATGACATTAAATAAACAGGAATATATTATATCAATGTGACGTAATCCCGTAAGTAATTTATTAGACACAAAGCAAAGGAAATCTGATGCAAGGATTATTACATTGTCCTTCGTTTGCATTTCGAAAATGTATCAAAGGCGTAAATAAACTTGTCGCCATTGCTAAACCGTGCACCTACATTAAATGATATTATTCAATAATAAATGATGGCTAACTGGTTCTTTGCCATCAGTATGCATAGTAACGCAGCGGGAGAGAACAGGTACTGTATTCTATGATATTATATCGTACATCCTGTATATTTTCTTTAACTTCAATTTTATTGTAAAAGAAAGTTTCATTAGCATCGTTATCGTTATTAATATCATAATTTTCGTCATTAATATAATTAACGTAATTGACATCAACAACATCATCATCATCATTAGTTTCCTTTTACACATTCTTCATTTAATATTATTTAAGCAGAATAGATTTATACAAAAAACACTATATGCTATCAGCCTAATAGAAACAAGTTTTTTCTTTTCTTATTTCTAATACATAATGGCATAAGTACAAAGTTACCAAATTGTAGTATAAATGTTATCATTGCTATTAATATTTGTTATTTAACACTGGAAAGCCCCATGCAGACACTTTTGTTTTCATTTCCAACATCAAAATACACTGTTACCCTACCTTCAAACGAGTGTAGACCTCTCACCATTTGTACATGGTGTAAAGTTACTTGCATTCATACATCCGTATCGTTGATTTGTTTCTGATGTTGGTACGATAAATACTATCCATTCTAAAACAATGATATTATATGACATATCGCGAATTGATCACGCCATTGACAGCAACCTCAGGCCTAATATTAGAATAAACATTGATTTTGTATCGTAATCGAATCGGTTATTCGCTTGGCTAATCATAATTAATGGTTGTGACCTCTGAAGCAATTAGGATAATTGTCTAGGAACTGATTTGGGCAAATAGATGAAATGACCAACATTAATCAAGTCATATCTATAAAGGCAGCTTTCTAATGTAAAACGATCACATCACGTAAACTTAAGTATTAAAAAAAATATTGCATCATCGTTATCAATAACAATATAGATTATATTCCTGAAAACGGTGTCAACTTAAATATTCAAGTAGAAGCCTTAATCGAATAGACATATAATATGAAATATATCTATGGTAAAGGCTCGGTTATGGTTGTATAGGAAATCATTTTAAGTAAATGTATATATTATATAAATGGGCGAAAACAAAACAGCCCTTTCTCCTCTGTATATCCAATTTGCTTATTTTATTACTTCATAGACATAGACGTGCAAACATAGTCGATTCGAGAATCATTAAGCAAAATTGTATATTTCTTCTAATTACGGCATATATTCAATTTTGCACCAATAGTTATAAATATTACAATAAATATACGGATAATGAACCCTATTCATAGCCAAAACCTAGTAGCCACCAGCCGTCAAAACGAAATACAAAACGAAAGTGGTTAATATGCAAAACGAATTCCTTATCACGCTTTCCTCAATTCTGCAAACGCTTTGCGATATTTCCGAATGGTTTGTTCGGTGTCGGCCGGAGAGACAGGTTTGTAAATCATTGTAAAATATAACAAATAATTGCCTCTTTTGTTGGATAGTTATTATTTCTATATGACACGTGCTAATTGTTTGTCCGTAACCAGTCTTGATTGTTTGTTTGTTCAAAGATTAAATTTCTCCTCTCTTTGTATTTCTATTGTAATTTTTGCTTTGTTTGTATATTATTTATAAAATTGCATTAAAAGCTAGCCTAATGTTTTAAAATAATTCGTCAAGCTGTTATGATGGAAACAGCCTCTCATTTACTTGAAGAAACCAGCTGGTACCACATCCGTTTGTACGTGAGGAAGCATAAATCAAGTTAGGTGAACGATCAGAGACATTTCAAAGTAAAATCTGTCTTGTATTAAAATTTTCCACCTACGGTCTTACCTAGAAGTTAGAACTTCAAGTGGAAGGTTTATTGCTCTTTTAATGGGCATCATTTTGTGATATATTTCAGGTTTTTTCATTAATCTTTGTGGTAAATCTAAGTTTCTAGACTTAATATTATTTTTGTAAAGATTTCTTATTATAATTTTATCGTTCATTTTTATTACATCCTACTAATATTATAAATGTAACAGTTTGTAAGTATGGATGTTTGTTACTCTTTCACTTAAAAACTACTCTAGCTTATACATCAGAATAACACATAGACTATAATTTATCTCCATACTCCCACGGGAACGGGAAGTCCGCGGATAAAACCGCGAGACGCTACTAGTCGATATATAAATAAATAAAGCGTGTACATCTCTTTCATGTATTTGCTATTGAAACTAATCTAAAACAGGTTGTCTTTATGTCGAATATTATTAATTTTTTTTTATTTTTTATTATTATTTTCCCTTATTTAAATAATATCCACAATAGTACTAAAACCTTAAAGTAAACATGCTTAAACTAGCGTCCCTAAAAACTTTTTTCTACGCTTTTTGCGGACATGAAAAACGCTAGCACGAATAAGTTAACGTGAATTTATTTATACGTCAGTGCTTTTTACCACTTGCACTCGAGACTAACGTTAGACAGTGATCTGTGAGTTGAATTTGCCCTTTAGTTTCAATGCTTTTGAAAGTTTCAACGGATGTAATAAAAGCTTGTCTGAACTGTGCCTAAGCTAAGTTATTTTATACGTTGGTCATATATTTTTAGTGTTTATTGAATTAAATTAAATTTCTCTTAGCATATACATAAATATGTTTGCCCTAAAAGGGTATAGATACGTAATTAAGAAAACTTATGTTAGGAAATGCATATACGAAAAGCATAGGAATGTTACGTCAAATGAATCATAAAGAAATATTGTGACTACAATATTAATAGTCTGATAAGTTCTTTAACATTTTTTCACATGTGTTAACCATGTGTGCACCATAATATTAAAAATGTGTACACGCATATTAAATAAACTATATATTTCCGTTGTCTGGTACCCGTAACATAAGTTCTTCGGAAACTTAGCACGGGACCAGATTAACGTGGTGTAAAAGCGTTCATAGCTATTTTTATTATTATATTAAAAAAACATTCATCTCGGTGCAAATTATTATACATCTGAAACAATCTTACTCGTGTTAATTACACCATGATATTAGAAAATACCAGAATACCAAAATATAAAAAAAAAATTACATTATAATATTGATATTACAATCGCGACCGCTCGTGGCATGTCCCACGCTCCGGCCTTCATGAGCCTTGCATGCACCGACCCCGTACAGACTAAACAATCGATTAACGTTATATCACATAGTGTTGGGATTTCTATTTTCTATTCGATGTTTGGTTGGCTTTAATGTCTATAGGGTTGGGATGTTTGGTCGAAGAGACCGGATAAGATGGCATAGTTAATAGCCTCTGGAAGGTTTTACGTTGGTTATTTCGACAAGGTTCGGAATTAGTTAGGGCATTTAAGAAAGCTAAGACTAACACCCAAGTGCATATATCACAGGTGTTATAAAGGGATGTAATTGAAATGTCATTTTCAAAAAAGCTGTACATTGTGATGGTCACCGATTCAATCTAAAATATAAAAATTAAAAAAAAAATGTTTTTCTTCGGGATTGTACAATGTCATAAATTAGTATTGTTGCTTGGTCTTTGCATGAATAAATACTCATAGCTTCAAACTATTACTAGATTATATAATTTACAGGTCAGATGATGTTTTCCTATTTATAAACGATGGTAAAAGTATTTATGTAAAGATGTGGTCACAGTTTGTAATGAGCGTGTAACAACATATTATGTCGACCTTTTGAAGTTGTAACAATTTGTCCCAGAAAAAATTACCCTGACATTTATTCTAGGAATTATATTTAGAACATATAATCATCTACTGATTCCATGTTAGAGAGTATCGAAAAATATCACTTAATCTACATCTACATCTACACTTCTACACTAATATTATAAAGAGGAAAACTTTGTTTGTTTGTTTGGTTGTAATGAATAGGCTCAAAAAGTAGTGACCCGATTTCAAAAAATATTTTTTTAATTCGAAATTCTTTTATTAATTTCGATTCGAAAGCTACATTATCTACGAGTAACCTAGGCTACATTTTATTCTGGAAAAAAATATGGTTCCGTAAGATATTTGGGTTTTTCGGACACAAGGTGTAAAAAATCATCTTAGTTAACGCAGGCGAAGCCGCGGGCAACAGCTAGTAAATAATAATAAGAAAGCTCGAGCACATGTTCACTCTGGTATTAGCATAAGCAATGTTAGCGTCGCCCACACGGGCGGCTCGTAAAAGAACTTTCAACTTTTATGAGTACTCATTATCTCCTTAGCCTGAGTCGTCAGTGAAATAGGTAGCTGTAACGATAAGGTGTTATTGTTGTTTGAATTATGCTAGAATTTTTCTATGTTTCTTGACACAGGCAAATATAACAGATTGGAATCCTATAAAACACAAGAAAGTAGTTAACTGTGCTACTAATATGCTACTGCTACACTCCTCTTCTTAATCCTCTTAGTAAAGATACAAACCTAGATTTTACCAGGCTCTGAAATACGCCCAATATGAATAAAAATTCCTCAAAATTCTGTGCTGCGACACAGCGATGGTTTTGCGCTCTGATTGGCCGTCTGGCTGATGATTGGCCGATAGGCCCAGAAACAGAACTAGTTGGTGGAATTGTTATTACGTCAGTGACAATTCACAAACTAGCTTCGGATTTTTATAGCTTACGTTACTACTCTTTCTTAGTAGTAGTAGAGTATAAAGCCCATATACTCGATGATTGTGACATACACAAAAATCTACATTATATGTAGTTAAGTAATACTATAGGAAATTAACATTATTTGCACACAAAATGCCTGCATCTTGTTACGAAAAAAATCATTTGAACATTATTACACTATCAACAAAATAAACATAATATAATAATATTTGGTAACTATTTATGACAACACATTACACGCCAATTCAAACAATTAAAGGCATATGACACGGATTAATAATCGATAAATCATAATCGCATAGGCGTACAATACGATGTATTAAATAGTTATCGATTTTAGCAACGAGAATATTGCGCATATTATAATCGATGTTAACAATTATGTCGTTAAAGTATGTTATCATCATTTAAACTATTTAAAACGGGATATTTACCATGTTTTTTATCATTGTTTCGCGGAGCTCGATATTTCGACATTGTCTACGAATGTCATGTTCACGAGACTGACGTTTTAAATAGTTTAAATAATGAAAATAACCATGTTAATTTAAAATCCTATGTTATCATCAATCATTATTTTTATATAAATCGATATCAATCTTTATCTATCGTAAATCAAAATTATATCTTTATATAAATTGAAGATAATCTAAATATCAACGTTGATTGGACGCGGCATTTAGTATCAAATACCAGTGGATCGTGACTTCTTAACAAAACTATTCTTTGATTTCTATGCTAATAGGCTATTAGAAATAGACAGAAGTCGTTTGCGGTTGTTCAAACTTGGACACGTGAAAGATCAACAAAGCATCGTAAACTTTGACATTCAATACACTAGCTCTTCCCATCGGATTCACACGTCTATAGCCTTCAATGTGTCATGATTGGGCTCAAAATACAATTAAAAAAAACCTGAAATCAGAAAAAAAAATATTTGGGAAAACATTGGTCTAACTGAAAAAACTCTTTAGTATTTCATTTTAGTTTAGATCATTAGTAAGTGAAATGTCAGAAAATATACGAAAGACTGACATTTTATAATCGGTGATTCGACGATTATTTTTGGATTTATAGCGCCGTTTAATGTTTTGAGTAACCACAAATTTCGTTATAGCTTATGGATCGCGCCATATCAGGCAGATTAGCAATGATCAGATCAATATTTTATCTATCATCAATATTATTTGTTTCACAATTTTACAAATTAAGTATTGCCAAAATTAAACGAGTTGCACGATATCGGTAATTACATCACTATATTTGACTTGCACATCACATACGAGTGATGTAGATTTTATCGATATTTTCCGTTTCGAAATATTAATTTGCGAACAGGAAACAACGCTTGATTGGACAGACGGCGTGTGAACTTCTCTCCATTTAGATGATAACGTTCAGAACAAGTAAGGCACGTTATGTGGCGAAAGTAATCTTAATGAGTTAGACCCCGGGCGATACACGAGACTCCAAATTGCCTCCCATTTGACATACTGTCGGTATTATTTACCATTAGAGAATGGAACTTATTTTATAATGTCAAGGTAGAAAGTTGATCGAAGTAAAGAAGAAAGAATCGGAGAAATGTGTTCGTGGTAATTGACAAATGTCAGAAACAAAACGAAATATTGTTTTCTAATTTTACTCGAATTTCAGTCGTTTTGCAATTGATAAAAATTGAGCGGAGATAAATCTATCGTCAGGGTACTTAGACATGAGAACATCTGAAATCTTAGTCCTGCCCTGTGTAGTTTAAAATTGTAGAAATCTTAACAAATTGCCACAGATCTATAAATAAAGACAGATGGAGCATGCCGAACACGCGAGTGACGCCACCAAAGCGAATACAAATTTAAAATCGAACACAATTAAACAGATGCTTAGACTACGACGCTAGAGTCAAGTACTTGAGAGCGCTTTTGAATTTGTATTCGCTTTGAAGCGTCACTCAGGTGTTCGGCATGCTCCATCTGTCTTTAAAAATCTGTGCAAATTGCTTATATATATATTCAATACTCAATTCTGACTCAGAATTGGATAGACAACTCAAGCTATAAAAAGCACAGATTGTGTTACTTTGGATCTAGATACCGGCACATTTTAATAATAATATGGTTCAAAGGTCTCTTGTTCAATAAAGAAAGTCTTAAAGGGTCACTAAATTAGAATGCATATTACAATTCTCGTTAAGGTTATGTACTTGTTACTTAATAGTGTAATTAAGACATCCGATAAACCAATCCGACAGATCGTGTGGCGTAAATATTGGAATGTTATCAGCAGCCGCGTACTCGAGCGTTCAGATCGTTGATTATTCGGCACTGACAAGCAAATTAGTCGATGCCTTTGTCTCGTTTGGACGTATTAGGCGTGATAGGAGATTGAAAGAGTCTAGATAACAGCCAGTGTTCAATTAACCGGCTCATTTGAGTATGAATGGAGTTACATGGTGATATGGTTACTCAATGTTAACTAGCGAAACTTTCTTTAATCGACAACACATTGTTGAAATGATTGTTTTGATTGAAGATTAAAAACTTTCACGCTGTGATAAATGTAAAAAATAATTGTTATACTTTGTTGAACGTTTTGTGCGAATTACTAGCGAAAGAAGTGTGATAAAAAAAATAATCAAAGGAATGGTCAATATACTTAAAGTATTTGGATTAGAAACGAAGCAAAAGACCTTTTCCACCTTAATCTTAAAACGTGGCATTAATATTCGTATACATGTATTAATATAAATGTAACTGTTATTTATTAATAACAAATATATTTATGCTTCTATATCTATAAGCTTTTAGCAGAGCTAATTTAACCAAACAGGATATTATAGTTTGCAGTTTAAAAATAGCTTGTTTGCAATGTGAAATCAAATTATAAAAAGGTAATTAATTAATTAATGAAGATATATTGTTGTGAAAAACAGCTCCTTAAATCAATCATGGATTTTAATCGATACAAAAAACGGAAGCACAACGCACATCCCTTGCGAGAAAGTTATATTGTATTGAATTACCTTACACCTATATTAAGGTTTACGAGTAATATACCTCTTTGGTGTTCATTATGACCTTTTTGAGAGATATTTAATGTTGATAAGGCACTGTAACAATAATAACCGATTGTGACGGCTTTCGTTAAAGTATTTTTGTATTGTTCAATAATTAATAAGGACACAATTTGGAGATATCTCAGTTTTTGAATTAATATTCAAGGCGCATTGTCGACATACTTTCTGTTTCTTTTCCCACGAAATAATCACTTATTTTTCATTTAAATTCATTAAGTTCTTTTTAATTATCTCGAATATCATTATTTCTTACTGATAAGTATGTGAGTACTGACAATTTTATACTACAAAGAAAATTAGATCTTTTCAGGATGGGATCAAGATCGATTAAGAAAGTTTTTTTATTATGTATTTGAAAAAAACAACAGTTCGGTTCTAAAAAGCTCTACACCACAAATCCATTGCTTATTTTATATTAATAGAAGTAGATATGATAGTATTCTGTATTCCAAAAAAAACCCATAATGCCAGAATCAAAATATAGTACATATTCAGATAGAGATAGGCCACTCAAGGAGCTATTATAAAAAGTCAGCTCTGAATAAGATCATGCATATTTTACTATATCTTTCTTAATCAATGGAAAGATATCTTATTAACCGAGTATAGTTCCGTTACTTTATGTATCGATTTCCCTGCATTACTCGGTTTTCCTGCCTCAATAGGCCATTTAAATAACGCAAATATAATCCCATACATTTTCACCGGTCAACAAATGTCACGACGAACGTTGTGACAGAAGTATCGTATCTACATCACTATTATACCCAAAAATGTATAGACCGCTTTATCGATACGTAAATACGGTAGTGAGGGAATCGATCTTGATGTTTATCGATGGACCTAATCGATATCCACAAAAGTGAAATTGAATAGTGAAGAGCAAAGGTTAAACGTTAACGATAAATACATATTTCAAGTTGTATCTAAATCATGAAGATTTATGTTTGTTTGAACAATGACATTACAAACTGCATTGAGATGTAATGTGACGGCCCGAATTAGGAATTAATGAAATGATAAAATATTATGAACACAGTATCTTGCGTAATTTCACTTAGGTAATGGTGTTGGACGCGCGTGGCAAGGGATCGTTCGTGTTGGCGTTCATTGAGTGAGGCCTTTGTTCCGCAGTGGATGGATAACGGCTGATGATGACGAATGGTGTAATGTATGTAACTGGTATAATTTTTATAAGATCAAGAGGAAAGATTTGATTGTTTGTTTGTATTGAATAGGCTCCGAAACTACTTGACCGATTTAAATAATTCTTTCACTGTGAGGAAGCTACACTATCCCCGGTGAACATAGGCTATATTAAATTTTCAAAAAAAGTTACGGACCGGTTTTAAATCTTAGTTGACGCAATCGAAGCTGCGTGCAACAGCTAGTACGTCATAAAAGGAGGTTTTATTTGGCACTTGATCTTGTCAATACAAGAACTAAGTGCGGAGCTTGGGTAAGGTCAGACTAACTATCCGTTAGCGATCGCAACCTGTCTCTCTGTAACCTGATCGAGTACAACAAACGTATCTCACTTCCATCTCACTTACTTTCTATGATTGTTGTTTTTTTCACATAATTAATTTTAATCTGAGAATTTGTGAGTAAATATTGTTTGTAGTTAATTAGATTAAATCGTGATGTACAGGTAGATTGTTTTGTGTATTGTTATATAAAATTGTTTATGAGATTATAATTAAAATGAGGCATTTTAATTTGAAATTTTCGTTGTCTATCAAGTAATTACTTAGACTGCCTGTCCTGCACTTCTTGTTTCTTCCGTCAAACAAGAAGTGCAGAATAGCATAGTTACAACTTATACCCAAGCTAACGCTGACATAGCGCTGGAGTTTACCACATTATTACTAACCAAAATGCTTTTTAAAATATTACAATATGTATATGATGATGAACATATTATAGGTATATTTCTATTAATTTCTTAAATTTGTTTCCGTCCCAAGTACCTACCGGTAACACAAGTTCTTAAGAACTTATCACGGGGCTAGGTTAACATAGTGTGATTGTTGATTATTGAATAATGTTTCTATTTATAGACCCTTTTTTCCCTGGGCCGGAGGTAGCGGGTTCGAATCCCACCAGGGAACAAAATAGGTTTTTGTGTTCCTGGAGGTTGACGTGGCGTAAAAGCGTCCATAGATAAAAAAGATATATAAGATATATAAGAAATACATAGATAAAAAAGAATAAAGAGGAGTAGAGAGTAGATAGAAAAAACTACATCTATTAGACTACATTCTACTCTAATACTGCACTAGTAAGCCTATAAAAACCAAAATTACCACAGATTTGCATGTCACGCAATTCGCTGTAAGGTCAGCATTGCCGCATAACTGTATAACGTAAACGCACCCATTACCGCCAGTTTAAGCGATGTTCAGATTAATGTCCAAAAAATAAGCATATTATTAATATGTGGCGCCATAAAATATATTTTTTCAGGAACTAAGGTTGTCGATTTTTTCAGTAATTTCTAAGAACAACTATTCTAAGAATTATTTAAAAAATTAAAATTAAATAAAAGGGAAAAGGGCCATGTACCTATTACCGACCTAAAATATCGGGTGTGTACCTAATACCGTTTATGTGACACCTTTATACCGACCACTGAATAAATGAAACCGTCAAAGTAAAACAAAAATGCACGTGCTATAATTTTTTTTTTATATAAATGCTCCCGCACAGTAACATAATGCTATCACCACTTAACAATTATATGTATTCTTATAATAGTATATTCTTTATAACGTTAAATCAGTCATAAAGTCTTATTTATACGAATTACTAGCTGTCCCGACAGACTTCGTTCTGCCAATATTAAAATTGCAATTACAAAATAGGGGTTGATCGTAGAAGGGTGAAAATTTAGGGTTTTATGTATTTTTGTATGTTGTATTATAAAAAAATAAAAACAAAAAATTTCGTCCAAAAATTAAAAAAAAAATTTAAGGGTGTACAACCCCTATCACTTAGGGATATGAAAAATAGATGTTGGCCGATTCTTAGACCTACTGAATATGCATTTAAAATTTCATAAAGATCGGTCAAGCCGTTTCGGAGGAGTACGGTAACTAACATTGTGACAGGGAAATTTTATATATTAGATGTTTAAAAAAATATTTGTATGTTAAAAAAAATATATTATGTTTAAAATAAAAACAGAGTTGATGTTGATGTTGCTGGTTTTGGGGTTGATGTTGATGGCGTCAGAGGTGGAGTTGATGGTTTCGGAGATGATGTTCTTAGATCTTGATCGGGAGTATTGAAAGTAAAATCATTGTCGTTCCTTAGTTCGCCAATAGGCGATTCTTGTATTGAATCTGTAATATTACTAGTAAGTGGGCCTTGAATGTTTTCGGATAGAACATGATCTCCTGGATAAGTCAGTGTATCGTCTACAGTCAAATAAGATATTTCTTGGAAGACATTTTGTTCTGATGGTAAAATTAATGCTAGTGCTACTTCAAATGTTAATGTATCCGAATCTGTTCCATCGACAAAATTGTTCACTAATGTCGTATCGCCAATTTCCAAATTACGTTCTTCCTAGTCATCATTACTTTTAGTATTCTTCCAATATTCAAACAGCTTCTTGTAGCTGATGTCACATATCCATTACATTTCCTGAACTTTGAAATTCTTGAAGGACAGTAGGTGACAAACGGTCTTAAAAAAGCTTCTTGAAAGTTTTCATTTGATTGGTAGGTTGGCATTGACTGTGAATAGAGCCGGCTATATTACTGTCACTACCCTCTGCAGTATCGCTATTAGTGTCGCTGTTCACGTTCCGAATTTCAGGTAGAAGCTTACTGTAATTAACATTATTTGGCTCAAAAGGATATATTCTACACGACCTAAAGCCGTTAACAATAGTTTGCTTTGTTAAACAAGAATCGAGGCAGATTTTGACTTGTTGGTGCAAAATCTATACATCTCTATATCTATACAGTATCAGTGCAGCGTCAAGTTGATTAACTGTATATTGTTTACGTTTAACTCGATCCATGTTTCTGAAACAAAATTTATTTACTAAGTCTGGGATAAGTATACTATGTATAAATGGATGGCAAATAGTAATTAAAGTTACGATTTGACTTCCAATTATGAATATTAGATATAGTATAATAAATCTTATGTTATTTTATATATGTATGTTTTTTATGGAATACTTTACCTAATATCTATTACTCCGATGTTACCTAATAGGTAACTTTGTTAATTGAAAATAAATACCAAATAAAATAATACGTAACTAGTTAAGGAGTTTGTTTGAAAATATACAAGTAGATCGGTAATAGGATTTTTTAAAGGAAATCGTATAACCCATTACCGACCCAAGGGTATGTATATAAATTGCGCAAATACATGTGATTTTTGTACATTTCTATTATTTTAAATGTGTTATTATATAAAAATTTAATAATAATGATATTTCAACTAGAAAAAATACAATATTTAAAAATCATGGCTCCTTTATTGTTCAAAATATTAACATAAGAACAAAGTTAGTTTTTACGGCTCCTAGAGCTCTTGACTATATGGCGTTAATAGCTCAAATATAAGTTAATATAATAAGGAACTGAATTAATATAGCCTCCTGTCTATTAATTTATACATTTTAACAAAAATCATGACACACAAAAGATACGAAAAGTTCTTATCAGCGACATGGGTCGATAATAGGAATAAAATTGTGTTTTTTGTTCCTATTACCGCCTATTTTTAATATTGAATTTTAAGCAAAATAAAATAGTATCTCATTAAAAATAGTTATTATTTGTGTTCCTGAAAGTATTTATCATGCATCAAATGAACTAGAAGTTACATTTAAATGCTTGACGATATATTTTTTTGCTAAAAAAGAAACGAGAATACTTACGTCGTCGGGAACGCTGCACTATGGAAAATGCACTATTGCCGGTGTGCGCGGACGATCTGACCCGTTATTCTTTAAATCGTTGAGTTACGAACACAAATAAAATATGAATATTCGCAATACAAATACATCTAAATTTTTATTAAACAACCAATTGTTTAACTATAATACATCACATAAAAACGATAGTTTCTTGAATGCCCTATTCAAATGGTATGGTATGGTAATGAGCGCGGATTTTAAGGGGTCGTTATTAGGTTCTCTTACGTTATTGCTTATTCTGTCCATTGTTATGTTTCACACGATCTCTTAAACTATTTACGAGTCAAATGTTACTCGATTACAGTTAAAAATACAGTTATATTAAGGACTCTAAAAGTCACTAGTTCTCAAAAAAAAATAAACCTCAAAAATAAATAGCTTCTCGCGATATTTGGTCCATCAAAATATTGGAGGTAATAATAAAGAATAATAAAAAAACTGTACTAATATTATAAACGCGAAAATCTGTAACAATGTATGTTTGTTGCTTTACAATAATATAGATTGTATATCAAAATGACATAGGCTATAACATATCCCCATACTCCCACAGGAAAGGGAAACCGTTGGAGCGACGATGGTCCAGTGGTGGGTGGACTCGGCCTCTGATGCGAGAGGTTCCGGGTTAGATCCTGACCACCATGTGTGCCTTGCCTGGGTTTTTCTAAATTTATAAGTGCACCCCAAACACGAGACCATCCCTCGCTTACTGGTGAAGGAAAACATCGTGAGGAAACCTGCATGCTTGATAAGATTGCAAAAATCTTTGAAGGTATGTGAAATTCACTAACCGCATCGGTGAACTATGGCCCATTACCCTCCTCGCCTGATTTCGAGGAAACCCCCAGCAGTGGGACATATAAGGGTTGATACTTTTAAGAAACCGTTGGGTGTTGCTACTACAGTATAATCATGTAAAAATATTGTATCAAAGATGATTGGTAGTTCCGAAATAAATATTGCTGAAAATCCGATTAGTATAAATTTATTTGCATTTATCAAAAACTGTTGTACCAAACATGACCGCCGCTTTACAACTTAACACTCCTATTAAGATTAAGACAGTAATACGGACGTAAACCATTATATATTAATTTACTGAGCCCATAGGGAAATAATATTTACATTCGCTAAACCGTAAATTGACTTCTAGTCAGAGATCCGGGTCAGTTTTACATCGATATTTGACAGGAATAATTTATCACTATACAAGTAATTTGTAAAAGGTATGCTTTGCAGCCGATTCGGGCCGGCATATCCAAGGTGGCATCTCTCGCTTGCATAACAAGTAACAACAACGGTGTAAAGTAACAGCTATGCTGTCACCTTTCTTGCGGTTTGGTTCCGGTGGTCCATTGGGGTGATGGGGTGAAGTTGGAAATGCATCTGCATGACTTCTGATTGGGTAGGTGCCATTAGAAGGATCGTGTCATAAATAGGCTAAAATACTAAATTGGCGATTTACAAACTTTGTCCTGACGATTTTATAGATTGTGTTGCCACCACAACAAAAAAAAACTGATTTGGTGCAGTGGTTCTGAAGATATGTGCGTTTACATACGTGAAAATAGGGTTGCCAGGTCGCCAAACCTAATAGCCAGACAGACCCGCCAGCTTGGCTGGACATTTGGGTAGAAATATATTTCCTATAAATACGACGAAGAAATCGTATTTAAAATCAAGCTTTTTTATTGGTATCATACCATTTGTTAAATTATAGTAAGCTATATAGATAAAATAGAATGCTAAGACAGTCTTAGCCTAAGACGAATTTGGCATCGCTCGTTTGCAAAATGTAAAAAGTCTAAAAAAGCCGGACACCGTATAATTTGGCCGGACACGTAATCATAAAGCCTACCTATGTCCGGCTTTATCCGGACGCCTAGCAACCCTACATGAAAAGCATTCTAAGCGTTGAACGTATTGACGATTTTACTACATTCAATTACACATTTCTCTCGAGTATTTTAGCTAATAGCTAATGATGTTGGTAATATACTTCTTTGCTTGCATTACAAGTAAGCGATACCTTTGAACTCATACTTTCTCTCTATAAAAAGATATGTGTCTTTGTGTTTGTGATCTCAGTAGAAAGTGATCCCACGCTGACCGGCCCATGTAGGGAGTAGATTTGACAGTGATACTAATTACCACCTAGAACATAGGGCATGTAAGAAACCTAAGTCTATAGTTGTGCGGCATTCGACTCGCGGGAGATAAGTTTAAATTAACCATCAGCTTTCTAGTTAGTTTATTAATTATTTTTCTGAAAAAACATCATTGAATATTAAATAACAGGATAATATTATTAAAACTATCATTAGATTACACGTGTATAATTATATCCATTTAATTACTAGTAATTTACTTATACTGCCTAAAGAATAAAAAATTAAAAGAAAGTAAAAAATCATTTACCAAAATTTCTAAGTCTTTCATTTATTACACGATATGAAACATTCCTAAATAAGGTACAGTGCTTACACTACTATTATGTTTATGTATATGTCATACACTCTAAATGTTTTACTTGTGTCAAGTTAGTGCTTACACTAACTTGACACAAGTAAAAGCATGTGCGATATAGTATGGTCAAATGTCGGGTACGTTTGACATACACAGACAATAAAAACATTCACAAAGCCCACATACTCGTAAGTCCTGGGGCATGTGAATCAAATAGGAGTTTAGAAAACATTACACAAATTACCTTTTATTGTAATATTTTTCTGTATATGCTATTGTATAATTTATACGTGAAGATATTTTAGATTAATGTCATTAATTGCATTGGCTTATACGCGAAGAACAGCTTATATGCCTATAAGCGTCATCCATCAGGCCAAAAGTATAAATCCTTTCGAAAAAAAAAGAACTTTTCTCACAACTAGTCTGAGACGCCAAAATTTTTCAGCTAAGTAAAGGTGAATTCACAAGAGTACTTCCATTACCAATACTTCACAAAATAGTGATGTATTAATTTACTTAAGGTAACATTCGTATCATCAAGCAGCCGCGACCCGGCATCCGTGATTCGGTGGTCGCGTCCCTGACAATGCCGCACCGCTCTGTAGCTTTCCAATGTGGGGAACTGCAGCACAGCCTGGTCGTACGGCCTGGGGACACCGCGGTATGGCGCTGTCAGGGTTGCGACCATCGATCAAATGCGACTGGCGAGTCGCGACGGAATCCGAATGCTAATTTATTTTATTCCAGTCTATGAATAATAAAAAATAATAATAGAAAGCAAACCTAAAGCTGTAAAATATGGAAGCGGCAGCAAATGATGAATTCCTTTGAACACAAAGCATTTAAAAGACAATAAAAAAAATTATACAATGTCATTTAGTACCGATTATAATGAAACAAACGAAACGATCGTAAGCTGAAAGGGGTGTCATGCTGATGATGATGATTGATATTGCGAGCAAAAGAACAAATCAATGTTTATCAATATCATTTCACCTCACGTTACAATGGTACAAAGAAAGTGAGAGCGGTAAAAAATAGGAAGAAGTCAAAAGCAATGATAACGCGACAATGGACTCACCGCGCTCCACTTACTTGACGGTTTCTAATCCTAAATCATTATATGTGCTAGGGCTGCATCCGGTCGAGCACTGGATGCGCCTGCGCAGTTACTCTATCCTTGGAATACAACTTTCAGGAATCTTATTTCTTATCATCTACACTAATATTATAAAGAGGAAAACTTTGTTTGTTTGTTTGGTTGTAATGAATAGGCTCAAAAAGTACTGGACCGATTTCAAAAATTTCTTTCACCATTCGAAAGCTACATTATCCACTAGTAACATAGGCTAAATTTTATTCTGGAAAAAATAGGGTTCGGTAAGATATTTGGGTTTTTCGGACACAAGGTGTAAAAAATCAACCAGTTACTTATTTTGCGTGCTAAGATCCTGTTATAAATCTTAGTTAACGCAGGCGAAACTGCGGGCGAGAGCTAGTCTCATAATATAACAAAATAGACTTACTAGAATGACACTATAAATTGGCTCCAAAATCTTGCTTGTTTCTTCCATGAAACAGCTTTGCTGTGTTTCGGACAAGAAAAAGACAGTAAGTGTAATTACTGGCACCAAGATATCTAATGTCTCAGGTTAAGCAGCCTAAAAAAAGTTGCGTGATGTAGTTCCGGGTAAACTAGCTTATATGGGCGACGGTGACCACTTACCATCGGGTGGCATTTACAATTAATACTGGACTGTAGTGCTATTCTGTAAAAACCATTTCGATAGCGAGCTTCATGTGAGTGATAGAGCTCACTTTACGCTCACTTCGAAAGCAAACTTTATTGAAATGGATAGAGTTGAGTTTTAAAGAATACAAATTCGTCATATCACCGCGGATTCCGCTTTCGAGATTCGAAAACGACCTTACAGAATAGACCTACTGGTCCAGTTGTGGACGGACTCGGCCTCTTATGCGAGTGATTCCGGGTTCGATCCTGACCCGTCCGTGTGTGCCTTGAAATGGGTTTTTCTAAATTTCTAAGTGCACACGAGACCATCGTTCACTCACCGGTGAAGGAAAACATCGTGAGAAAACCTGCATGCCTGATGAGATTAAAAGTCATTGAAGGTATGTGAAGTTCACCAACCCGCACTGGGCCAGCGCGGTGGACTATTGGCCCATTACCCTCCTCGCCTGATTTCGAGGAGGAGACCCGTGCCCAGCAGTGGGACATATAGGGGTTGATACTTTTACTTTACTTTTTACTTATAATTATTTTATAAATATAGCGACAGCCCTATCCATTTTCCCTGATACCATTCGCAGGTGTATTATGAGTTTAATTATAACTAGAAGTCGTGTGACGCCAAATATCTCTACAACAATACCGCGTTTAATCATACTGTAATTAAATTTGCACTACTTTACAAAACGTTTTTTATTTTATTTTAAGTTTCTACAAAAAAAAACTGGGTGAAATTACGAATGGTGATTACCAGACGAATCTGAAAGAATTCAATGAATGAAGGCGAAAGACTATGTGATGGAATTTCAGGAAAATTTTGAGACATTTCAATTGGGTAACAATTGGGAGAGAGTCTCCCCAGGCGGGTATGTGGGACTCAGGGCGCCCGAAAGATGGTAAGTGAACGCAACTCTACCCACTAAAACCCGGCAAGTACCAACAATGCCGCCTTTGGTGAGGTGCCCCGGATCTACAAGCAACAGGGCATCTCGACGCCTAGTCAGTCCCTCAGGGGACCGACGCCACCTCCACAGAGCGGTTGCCCCGCACCACAGAATAACCACTCCCAACGTCGGATTAGTACGATGAGGTGAGGTTCCCATCCTCACTCCTTGCCCTCTGCTCTGTTGTCCCCTCTTCTTATAAAAGGGGTACTAAGAGCCCCCTCGGCTTAATTCGCTTCGCCCAAGGTGTTGGGCTACTGAGCCCCACGACAAGGCATGAACCATGGTGGGGCAGGAAGGTCCTTGTTCGGTTGACCTATTCAACTATTAATCTAATATATTCTGAGAATCAGATGAGTTTGCCAAGTAAAGAAGCCGTTAAAATTTTTAAATAGAAAACATCGCTATCGGTACTTAAAAATAGCATAGTTTTTAATGAGACAACGAACTACTTAAACCTGTTGGTGGTCTTCAAGAGGTTTGACTTTGACGATGTTAATATACATTTTAATTCACAATACAAAGGCTCATTCATTCCACAATGAGACCGTTGAGTATCAATCAAGAACTCAAGTGAGACGAACTCGTGACGCGAGTTATCATGTGGGAGTTCAGATGAGATAGATAACGAAACACTTTCTACCCAAACTATTGCTTATTACTATCATTTCAAGATCATCATTATCATCGTCATATTATGTCCTAGGTTCAATAAATGCGAATAATAATTCCACATCACACCTGAATTATAAATAACTAGCAACGCCCCGCGGTTTCACCAGCGTACTTCCCGTTCCCGTGGGAGTACGGAAATAAATTATAGCTTATATGTTATTCTGATGTATGAGCTATATTATTGTAAAGTTCCATTAAAATCCATTCAGTAGTTTTTGTGTGAAAGAGTAACAAACATGCTCACAAACTTTCGCATTTATAATATTTGTAGGATAGTAGTGTATAATAATAATAAAGCTTTATCTCCCTTACGTTTTACACTGTACAATTTGACAATAAATAAAGCTATACAGTAGTTGATTTATTGGTACAGTATTATAATATCTTAATTCATGTTTTAGTGTAGTGTTAGTCGAAAGTTGTAATCACATCTGATTATAATGTATTTACTTACTTGATCGGCTGAGGATGTTTTTTTTATTTCTCCAATGAACTCGACGTCGATATTTTATTTAATAATTTTTCTATAAATTTGACTACGAAAATCTTAACGGCCAAATCTGTTTTTGAAGTAAGTGCCCGGCTAGTATTAATGAACTGTGGTCTGATGGAATAAATTTTCTGTGTTAATTTGGTTGGGGAACCTAAGAAATAAAACCAAATTTGCTGAAAGATCTGCATAAAGTATATTTTATTCATAAAGCTTTAGAAATTGGATTCATCATCATCATCATGAGTCCTTTTCCGTCTACTGCTGAACGTAGGCCTCCTTCAACGAAAGCCAAAACGACCGATCATTTACCACTCGCATCCAAACATGGACCACTGCTCTGAGTTCGTCTTCCCATCTGGTTAATGGTCGACCAAAATTTTGTCTAACTAGTTTCGGCCTCTACTCTTGAACCTTATTAGCCTATCACCCATTTGTTCTCTTAAGTGTGTGACCAGCCTACTGCCCCTACAACGAGCTTATTCTTCGCACTTCTTATGCTTATTCTTCTGACATTGATTGTCTTCAAACAATCGATTATCAATCAATCTAAAAAATCGATCACCCGTCGATTCACTATGAAATTTTGTTCAACCGAATTTCATAGTTGGATGATTTTGATAAGATATCATAACGGATGACCTTGTTGCTTTCATTTCATTGTTGCTGGTCCAGTGCGGATGGTAAGGTTCGGATCACGAGCGCGCATCACGACGTGATCGTCACGAGATATTTCGGGAAAAGGTTATCTGATGCGACGTGAATGTACGTTACTTTCCTACATATATTATGGCAGTTATATAACTTTTAGCATAGCCTTAGGTGCTCTAAAGATGGAGTGTAGGTATGTTGATGCTGGCTATGCAGGTAGTTGTAGATGAAAAAATTGGTTGTCTGTAAAGTCGGTTTACGGACGGCAGTTTGACGTGACAATGTCAAACATTACAAACATCACATCGATCAAACACTTTCAGATGTTGCTCCACTTTAACGTAAAGAATATTTCATTCATAAAGATAATTAGACGTACATAGTAATAATCGTTAAATGTAATTAATTTCTTTTTTATCTTCATACCCAATTAACAAAACGTTAAACAGGTTATTAGAAAGGCTATAAATTATATTTGGAAGTTGACAAAATGTAATAAAACCACGGTGAAAAGTAAAAGTGCTTAATAAGCTTTGTCAGGTATATGTCGACAATTAATATTGCCCACGCCAATAAAGAAACGATTTGTAAATGGCGGTAATAAATTGGCATGTAATTATGGCAACAATAGAAGTAAGTGCGAATTTAAGCTTAGTTGTCTGGGGCAAACTCTTTCAAAATTGCGATACAAAGATATACTTTAAGAAGGCTTTTACATATAAAGGTTTCGTAGGCATAGAAAAGCAAAGGATAAAAATTTATCCCAAATCATTTGTACCTATTATAATTAGTTTCGACAGACATGCGCCACCAAGGCTCCCTGACTTATAATTCAACGCACAGCCAAAACAACTGTACATAGAAACTTGAAAATCGGTACAATCCTTAACAGAGTTAAATAGGAGAGTATATTTAGAGTATATGGAATTTTCTTATTTCTGCACTTAGAAGTATGAAATTAGACCGTATATAAGTTCTTTATAGTTATGAATTTCTTGTATATTAGATATAATAACAATCGCTTGCTGAAAACATATTAATCATCCAAATGTCATGCATTAATGCAATAAGGAACTTTCCATGACAACAAATAATATAATTCATTGCGATTGTAACATCTCTGAACATTATTAATTTTAATCACAAAGCAGTAGGCATGTAGCCATGTTACATGACATAATGTGATTTATCAATAGCGTGATAATTGTTCCTGTTCACACTGTTAGCTGAATCGGTATAATCACTAATATGAAATATTATTTATAGTAATAACTAGCTGTTGCCCGAGGCTTCGCCTGCGTTAGCACGAAACGTTTTTGCGCGAAAGCGTGACAAACATCCACTCTTTCACATTTATAATATTAGTAAGGATAAGTATGTGACTTTCTGTCTGCTACTCTTTTAATTTAGTTTTTGTCAAATAGAATTGTTTATTCTGATAATTATACTTTTGGGCTAAATTTTATCCCCTGATCAAATTAAGTTTACTATTTACATAAAGGAAGGCCTGTATTCAATAGTAAACGCATAAAAGCTGATGATGATGATGATTCGGATAAACTTAGTTCAGATCTCAGATCTGACTTGGGGAATTTTGGACTATGAAAACAATTCAATGTTAAAGACACCGTATAGTGTCGACTCGGAGTTGTAAATAACACACTTAAAAGTTTTGATTGACCATCTGTTCTGAATAGAGAAAAATCGAGAAAAATAAGTGTGATGAGGATCACGCAGATGAGTGCGTCGGGTATAAGCTCCAGCTATAAACCGTGTCTATAAACCACTCGTTCCGAACCGTAGAACAATAAATCCATATATAAATCTTGGAGCACCGCCAAACTAGGTTTTCCGTTTTTTAATTCATGGTGTTCTAAAATTACCATATTCGGGAGCAATCAGGAAGTGATATAAATACTACTTACATACAATTTTAAATGTAAACGACAGGCAAAAATAAGAGACTTTTGATGGATGTAGGAGTTTTTCACCAAAGATTATATAAAGTATAATCTATTATTTATTAACATTAGAAATAAATATTATTTATTAATACATATCACCTACATTATATTATGTAAGGCAATAAAATGATATTATGTTGTTCTTATAGAAATTATAAAGAGTTTCTAAAAGTTAGTATGGTTAGCAAATTTAGCATTGTTAAACGATAGCAATAAAGTATTTAAAAAAAAAACTTAAAAAAAATTATAGCTGCAAGGTAGGCACGTGTTTCAAAAATCTGTTAACAAAAAGCTAGTAGCTTTTTGTCGTGGAGTCTATTAATTTGTGTTTCATACTTTTTTACTTTTTAATCTATTCTTTAGTAGTATTTTGCACCAAATGTTTCACTTCTTGTTTTACTCTAAAATCTCATAAAAAACAGGAATGTGAGGAGTGAATTTTTAATTGTAACATGTATTGCATCGACCAATGTCGTGAAGCTTCCATAGTATGGTGATGTCCTCACAGGAAAATCAATTTTAAAATTGACCTAACACTTACATCAACGTACTAACACAGAAAGAGAGAAAGAGGTAAACCTGTGGGAATTAATAGCACCGATCGAGAAGGAGGCGAAGGCCATATCAAGGGGAGAATATATATGCGGAGAAAAAGAAGAGAGTCTTCAAAGAAGAGATAGACTGACATTAGGATATCCGCAAACGAAACTTCACAATCGATTACATAAAGACGAAGTTGACCAAGATACGGTCGTGAAGGCCACCTCGCCTCCGGGTGGAGAAATTGATTCACGTTGGTGCCTCATTAGACACCTCCGCGACCTTTGAGTAATTACAGAGCGCATTGTTTACTAGAGAAATTGGCCGTTATATAAACAATAGTTACAAAATGATTATTTATACATAGAGTAATTAAATTTAGAAATGCACAT
This sequence comes from Lycaena phlaeas, assembly GCA_905333005.2. Lineage (NCBI taxonomy): Eukaryota > Metazoa > Arthropoda > Insecta > Lepidoptera > Lycaenidae > Lycaena > Lycaena phlaeas. The sequence goes on from HG995173.1 coordinate 15,252,825, forward strand.
TAACGTCAAAATCGAATAGATGTATTTAAAAATTGTGGTATTAATGATACCTACTTCTAAAGTCTGCAGCGAGATTTGAGCCCACTACCCCGCGTTTACAATATACAGTAGAATAAGATGCTGGTTTCAGGTGTCAAAGTATATACAAATATAAATATGAAAAATCCTATAATGAGTTCTAAAATTTTATGTTTGGAAGTTCTTTCCCCTGGACTTGTCATTAGCTTGTGTATGCGTTAGCACAATGTGGCTTACTATCTTCCTCGCTTAGTTTCGAGTCTTCCCCGAATGTAAGCGAGAAAGATAGTAAGACACATGCGCACACGCACGCACAGAAAACGTTTAATATGTAGTGCGGAGCCCTAAAAACCAAGCACGACAAATGAATGTCATCCTGCTATTACTAAGACAGTTTATAAAGATTACATACCATTATTGTATTTGTTAAACTGTCGGAAATGACAAAATTCACGGGACCGATAGCTGTCCCAAGGTTTCATGATACGGTAAATTACTGTTTTGAATTAAATAACTATTAAATAGACTCTCCAAGGCTAACTTCAATGTATACTTGCGTCTATGTTAGAAAATACTTGAAACTTGTAGTTTCTATTGTTAAAACACCATTCTGTTATGTTGTATTCTGATATACCATTGGAGAAGATCAACTTCTGTTAATTGATTAAGGTCTAAGAAGTAGACCGACGTGTTCTCGTTTTAGTAACGTATTCGTTGGAATTGACGTTATTGTTTTTTTTTGTCAAAGTTACATTAAACCTAAGTTTTCTAATAACAGGTACATTTTATCACCCTTCATCATCATTTTCCTAGCCATTATTATTCCCATTCATTTGGGCTCGGCTTTATATGTCTTGTGCCTCCACTCTGGCCTCATACGTGCTAGTTCCCGCGTCACTCCACACTCCATATCTCTCCTTATCCCGTCCAGCCATATCTTCTTCGGTCTTCCTCTTCCCCTAAACACTTCCATCCGCATGTCCATTACCCTACGTACATATTACCACCCTTCTCATTACCACCATTCAGGCGTTCGCAAACAGACACGCAATCGACGGTGGGCTGGTTGAGTGTTCAGGCTTACTGAACACTTTACCCAGCAGTCGGAGGTTCGAATTCATAGAAATAATTCATAGAACGCTGTCTGCGCCGAATCATAGAGGTGTAAAAAAAAAGTAAAGTATCAACCCTTATATGTCCCACTGCTGGGCACGGGTCTCCTTCCTCGAAATCAGGCGAGGAGGGTAATGGGCCAATAGTCCACCGCGCTGGCACTGGGCCAGCGCGGTGGACTATTGGCCCATTACCAATAGTGGGTTGGGCGGGTTGGTGAACTTAACATACCTTCAAAGACTTTGAATCTCATCAGGCATGCAGGTTTCCTCACGATGTTTTCCTTCACCGGTGAGCGAACGATGGTCTCGTGTGCACTTAGAAATTTTTAGAAAAACCCATTTCAAGGCACACACGGACGGGTCAGGATCGAACCCGGAACCCCTCGCATAAGAGGCCGGCATAGAGATGTGGGTATAGTAAATTACTACAGGGCTAGGTTAACGTGTGGAGGTTAGTGTGACTGATCGATAATATTATGTATACCAATTCAATGTCAAAAATGCCTTGACTGCAAATATTTTTCTGTATTAGCATAGTTACCTAAACCTTATCGTCGCGTGTGGTGGCCGGTGCGTGTTACATGCTAGAGACAAGAGCACTAGAAATCAGTCGTCTTGGCGTTATGATGATGATGATGATGAAATCTTACCCTTAATATCATCTATAGGTATACCTTTACCGTATCATTCTCCAGCTTGTATTTGAAAAGTAAACGTTGGTTATTCATGATGGGATGCTAATGGACCCGTTTATAGATGAAAGCTTTACGCGATCATAGTCTAACATAATCAATATTATTCATTGCCAATTCGAACTCTATCGCAACTAACTTAAGGACTTCTGAACTCACCTTTCATGCACGTGCAAATCAGATTTGGAGCACGCAAAAAATGTGGGAAACGACAAATTGAAATCTTTTTCACTTATTGGTATAGAAAATAATAATTTCTTTAGTGTCCAAGAGAGTTTAAGACTAAATTTATTCATCTTGTGCTTATATATTGCTACCTGGGTCCCACATCGCCCATGTAGAGCTTAAAAAAGTTGCTTATTTATTTCTTTGCTAGAATGAGACAAAAGTGTAGTTTGTCCTTACTATTTACTAATATTATCAGACGTGTGTTACTGTACTATGACGCGAGACTCGTTGCGTTCGGTATCTATTATAAACACGGAACAGTAAAGACAGTCGGTTTTTTTTTAAGAGTTCAACATTTCTATGACTAATACAGACAATAAATCATTTAGATAAGAGATTTGACAATCCTGTATTGCCAATTATGGTCTGCATTTACATTTAAGTCATATGTCACATGTATTTTCGATGCTTGCATCATCCAAAAAAAAGGCGTTCACTTTAGCTAGCGGGAGGTCTTTTCATGTTTATTATGTATCTGTAACGATGTAAAGAACTATGTGAACCACAAAAATTTTTATAAGCTTATTTTTTTTATGAAAGATAATTTAATTATTTGATACTAGATGGTCTACACTAACTAGATGCTCTAGGACAGTGGTTCCCAAACTCTTTTGTTTCATAGACCACTCTAAAAATTTTCCTGCATCACGTGGACCTCTTGCTGGCCTTTTTTTTATATTTTTTTATTTTTTTTGTCAAGAATTGCTTGTTTAAAGATATTACACTAAGTATAACAGTAAAATTCTCTTAACGATATTGATTAGGAGAAGTCAAGCCATCATTTTGGTTCTTTACTATCGAAACCAGATTCATTTTCATGGCCCCCTGCTTACGATTGTGGACCCCCATTTTTTTGTCACGCTTATCGTGGACCCTCTTCGAGTCTTCCGTGAACCACTTCCTGGACCACTTTGGGAATCACTGCTCTAGGAGCTACACATGACACGGTAACGCGGAAACTGGAGAGTAAACGCTCAGGCGCCGCAACGTAGCCACACCGTGTGTTTTCTCAACTCAGTGCAGTAGCCGCTCTAAAATTCCAAGTAACACGATAGGAGGTTTGCTGTTTCTTTGCTTCAGTCTGCAAGTGATGACACGTCTTCATCATTGACAAATTAATCTCTACAAAATATTAAATGAGAAGAATCTCAAATTCAACAAACAACAGATGCCCACTTTGTTTTCTTATGTTTACGCGAATTTCACTTCATTACATCTCACACGGAAGAAGTCCTCCCTCCTCCTCCTTCCTCCTGTAAAGCACCCAAAACGTCTAGCTTATAAAAAACTCAATAAACTGGCATAAAATCCGTAAAAGTTGTTTCATTATAATTAAAAAAAAACACACTGTTCTGTATGCATTTCCTTATAGTCAAAATAGGATGTATATTTTGAAAGAAATAACAGTATTTTATTCAGTTTAAAAGCGAATGGAATCTCGTAGAAGCTAGTCCAGGTTAGATGCTGATGATGTACCGCCCATGAGGCATCACATGCAATTAACAAGGATGTCGTAATGATGGCGCCGAGCACTAATGATTTAGTAGACAAGCGGATGATTTACAAGTACACGCCTACCGGCCCAGGTTTTTAGATAACGTGGGATTGCAGGGAAATATCGTATTTGAAATTCACAATTAATAACCGAACACATTTACATCAGGATTATTAATTGCCGTGAGATAATACATTTGACCCATATATGCCTAATGGACATCGGACCTTGAAATCAGTTGGAGGAGCTGTTAAGCCATACTACGCTGGCTTCCGTCGATTTACATACAAACTGGTGAATTTTAAACGTAAAATGATTCAATCTTATGAAGCTTGCACGTTTCGATATTTACGGTGAGCAAGTTATTTAGGTAAAAATATTCTATTCGAAATGGCCACCTTTGTATTTTGAACAATACTTTAATCTGTTTGAGGAATCTAAGGAATTACACACTGTTTGTACATGAAATTTTGCAACTGCTTATTTTTATGTAATAGTATTTATGGCCAGACTGGACATTATGGAACCTACATAAATCATACTCATACTTGAGAACCAGGTTCTTCACACACACTTGACATTCATAACGGACCGAACCACTCAATTTCACCCACAATTTCCTATGCAGTTGTTCTCAGTGGTCAAGTGGGCAAACAAGAAATAGTTTCGCAGAAAACATGACAGGCGCATTAAGGTTTACATACTTATAATAATTTTTGATACAGTAGTGCTTCTAGTAAGTGGGGAGACAATCTAAGTACAGCGGCCGATCCGTGTCGGATGCGAGTGGAAGGGATCGGTCATTTTGGCGCATTGAGGGAGGCCTGTGCTTAGCAGCATAAAAACTGATGATAAAAAGGATGATAGTTATTTTATAATATGAATTTGAATGAGATGTAGCAAATTTCGGAATTGTTATAAGTTACCTTATGATTAAGATGTTGTCGAAAAAATCAAATTATTATTCCCCTAAATTCAATTAGCTTAATAGAATAAATATGAAGTAGATATTATATGCCTGTAACACTTTTCTAAAACCCTTGTCTTTAATTTAAACATTAAAGTATTATTTATTATTAATATTGTCCAACTGATGGGTACGGGTTTCCTTCTCAAAATCAGGCGTGGAGGGTAATGGGCCATAGTTCACCGATGCGCTGGCCCAATGCGGGTTGGTGAACTTGATACCTTCAAAGACTTTACAATCTTATCGACATGCAGGTTTTCTCATGATGTTTTCCTTCACCGGTGAACGAACGATGGACTCGTATTTAAGGTGCATTTAGAAACTCAGAAAAACCCATTTCAAGGCACACACGGGAGGTCAGGGTCGAACCCGGAACCTCTCGCATAAGAGGCCGAGTCCACCCACCACTGGACAATCGTTAAAAGGGTAATGATAGTTAACATGTTTTAACAAGTAGGTTTATGCCGACGCGAATCGCCTATCATCATATTAGACGCGTGTTCGTTATACCTTACCCTAAAATATTTGGATGAGAACAACACAATCAAATCCTATTTTTATACCGTGAAAGGAATTAGCGTTTGTGAATACGATCGCATATTTTAGAACAGGTATAAAATAAAATTGGTCTGGGTTTTGCAGATCTAATGACGCATACCCTTGCGATGACTTCATGTTGTTTTAATGTTTAACTCGCTTTTGTACCTCGTATGTATGTTTGTAACAATTTTTCTAAACGCACAAAAAAAATTTTTTTCGTTCCCAAAATATGTTTTTTTTTAATGTCCTATGCTGTGGCCTTAAAGCCTTAGAGCGAAATCGGAGCTGTGGGTAGGCAGGTAGCTTCCCCAAGCAAAGAAAAATGGATTTTATAGTAGCATCCCTTTAAATTGCCTTCACAGATTTATTGCAAATTTACTATAAAGTTTCGACATAAATTATGTAGAATTTTATTCTAGTGATATTCTAACGATGTTTATCAACTGCTTAGTACTAGTCATGCAATCCAGCTGGAAAGCTAACAGGGGAGCCCGAAGGACTCCACTAGTTTAGTTTGAGGAGCTCAAAGTCGTAAATTAGAGCTTTCGAAGGGAAAAGTTTGCGTGCACGCCACTTACCGGGTACGACTTTAATTAATTCCCCTGATGCATTGTTTGCACAAAAACTATAATTTTATCGTTTCATCGATAATCCCTAGATAGTATAAGCGAGTGAAATGTGTAATATACTAGTAGTTACACACAGCTTTTCGCGAATTAACTTACTTTTATAGACTACGAGATTGTACCTACTTTATAGTGTTTTTTTAATCGGGTGATTTTTAAATAATGTACTCCATGTATAAAAACATGTATAAACTTTATTATACTTATATAAATTTACTACTATTGATTGTGTTGTACTTGTGTAATTTTTTTTATGTCCGGGCGCTTAAATGGCCCAGCCCGCGACTCCCTGTGACGTAATCAGAGTTTTTTATTTATGTTTATTTTTGTCTTTGTCTAAATAATTATACACGGATTTTTATTTATTCTTACTGTAATACACTGTTCTTGTGTAATTGATACGTATTTGAAGTACAATGTGCATTCATTTGAAGGGCCGAAAGGATATATTTTTATCTTAGGAAACGTATTCGAGCGGGAAAAGAGAAATAAATTTATTTGTTCTTGTTTGTATCAAAACTATTTTAAATTTAACGCATAATTAAATAATTGAATAAGGAATGATTGATGATTACGATTCCAACTATTAATTATGATTGAAATTTTATTCCCGAAGTGCACTCTAAATATGTAAATATAAACTTTTGTCGTGGAAACTTTGTTTCTCGCAATAACTAGAAACCATGTTATGGATATGAAGTTTCGGATACGGATTGGATACGGATATAAAAATGATTATTATACCGGATACGGTTATGGATACGGATATGAAATTATTTCGGATTATCCGTTAGTTTCGGATAATTTCGGTTACGGATATTAGATTTTTAAGGAATTTCAGAAGTAAAATATGTATAAATTGTTAAAAAAATGGTTTTATTTGGTAGGAACAAAAGTCAGTCAGATAAATGTTGAGTGTCTTCTACTGAAACTGCCCGGCCGGTCAAAACAACCTGTCATAACGTGTAGCAATGAGTCTCCGCTCCTATCCGATACTATCCGCGAAACTTTTATTTCGGATTCGGTTACGGTTACGGATATTACTTTATATCGGATATCCGGTAGTTTCGGTTACGGTTACGGAGCTCCCTAACATCCCTGCTAGAAACTGATATCTACGAGAAATACATCTTCTTTTTATTTAAAGATATTTTTAATTTAAGCAATAAGTATTCCATTCTTTCGACTGTACAATAAAAACTTTTTAGAGATGTTGAAAAATAACATGTGCCTAAAATGATAAAGTTGACGATCGCGTGCAGCATATTCCTTTTATAAATTAAGATCCACGTCTATTTCGAGCTGTCTCTTCATTAAACTCTTCATCGAGAGAATATAAATGGATTTAATTAAAATGGAATTCGTGTGTCCTCGAGTTTTTATTATCATCATCTTCATTGTCATCATCATCATCATCATCATCATCATCATCATCATCATCATCATCATCAATATCATCATCATCATCATCATCATCATCATCATCATCATCATCATCGTCATCATCATCATCAATGAACACCAATACGATCCCCTACCACCCGCATATCTTATATTAATAATTATTATTATCTCAATAACGTGACTATAAACGCAGAAATATTTCTTCAAATCAACTTGTAATACCAGAGATCAGGTGCGTTCAAAGCAACAAACAAACTTTTTTTTTGATTTTTTTATATTAGCAAAAGTTATAATCTTACTTATCGATGGAATTTAAAAGTAATGATAATACTAGCAAGGTTCATAGTTTCTTAACACATTTTTTACCATGTCAAGCAAATTACATTTTAATTACAAAAATGACTTTAAAATCCGTTAATAATGTGCGATTAATGAGACCCCGAGGTACCTTGAGTCGATCATGTAAATGGTACGGGTTGTGCAAGTATTGAAATTAATTTATAAATCGATTCGCGCAAATCTTGACCTCAAAAGTTAATTTGTTTGATTCCTTTGATTAGAGTTTTGATGTCAGGACATAAGGTGACCGTGAAGATTAAGTTAGGTACATATTCTTATTGTTCATATTTATTTAATAACTTTCTTCATCTTAATTAAACTAAAAAAAAAATCGCAACAATAGAAAAGCTGATCGGATTTCGATGAAATACATATGTGTAAAAACCAATGCAGTTTGCATTCAAATACAAAGTTGTTTTCTTATGTTTACGCAAATTTCACTTATAAAGAAACAAATTTACGGATTTTATCGCGGTTTATTTAGTTTTTTACAAGCCCGACGTTTCGGATACTTTACAGCAGCTATGGTCACGGGAGGACTGTAAAAAACTTAATAAACCGCGTTAAAATCCGTAAATTTGTTTCATTATAAGAATTGATTTTCTTTGTTTTATATTTCTAATAACTTGTATTGGTATGATCGAAGTGTTTGTGGTAATTAGTACTAGATAAACTTGAACTCTATTGAACGTTTTGACGCTTAATAGCAGAGCCCCGGCTCACGGCACTAAGGTAATTTCGCCGCATTGCAGTATTCTGGTATTCTGGTGGGACGATGAACGTTTGTCTCACCGTGGGCCAAATTGTGGTGTAGTTTTATAAATACTATATTATTATCATTGTATTAACATATTTTGTAACGTAACTGCTAAATAAGTATTACCTTTTCTCAAAAATACCAATAGCAAAAACATTTCAAAAATGGACTTTAATATTGGGCCTTAAAAATCAAAATACCCTGTGGTATTAAGTAGAGACACAGTGGGGATGGCCCAAAACGCTTTCTAGCCAAGGTAGTTAAATCCAGTTAATACCAGTTTACTCGTCATTGAGTTCTCCTAAGCTAGCTTTTCTGCCCTTCCAAACAGGATGACGGACATGCGGACAAAAATCCTCAAAACCTTATCTAACGCCAAGCTCAATTTAATTGAATGTTCAATCAACGCCGAAAATCCAACAGTGCTTGATAAAAAAGCTTTTCGCTTTAAAATCATCATCATCATCTCAGCCAATAGTCGTCCACTGTTGGACATAGGCCTCTCCAATTGTTCTCCAGCACGACCGGTCCATTGCCACCTGCATCCAACGAGACCAAGCGGTTTTTACTAGGTCGGCTTTAAAATCGCTTTCGTATAAATAAATACATGGTACACACAAAAAATAATATTCATTTGCGTTATTTAAACGTGTGAAAAATCGGTGAAAAAGCTCTAAAAGCTCTCGGTGAAAAAGCTCGTGCGAACTAGCCCTAACTGGTAACATTTAAAAACAACTTTGTAATCATATTATATTCACGTGGACTCTGCGCCTGTACCCAAATCTCGAAGGACGCAATGATTCATTTAAGTGTATATAAAACATGCATTTTATCTTTTCTCGCAATCGTTAAGAGAGGTTTACGACGATCCGTGTGTGGTACCGTCGGAGATATAACCAGTAGGCTTTTAAGCGCTTACAATGTACATGTTCTTATTTTGAACACAAATCAACTTACGTATTATATTGATAACTAGCTGTTACCCGCGGCTTCGCCCGAGTTAACATAGATTTACGGACGTATCCGATTGGATAATTATTAATTTTATAACCTAAGTTAATCCTTATTATAACAGCTACCTGCCAGAAGAAGTCCAGACAAAATCGGTCCAGCCATTTCAGAGATTAGCCGGAACAAACAGACAGATAGACAAAATTTGTAAAAAATGTTATTTTGGTATAATTATGTACCGTGTATATATTCATATGCATGTAGTAAATAGCGATTATTTTAATGTTACAAACAGACTTCAATTTTATCTATATATAGATAGTATATATTATCCAACATTCACACGTTAACCTTTTCGCTATATCCTTTAAGAACCTTACAGCGCTAGGACCCCACGGACTTAGAGTATTATTTATTCAAAGTAATATTGATTTAGTTAATAAATATTATCAGTGAATTTAATGGGTATTTTTTGTATATCTATTAATATTTAATATATCATTTCATTCTGTTCAATTAAAACATTTTATGTATTTTTGAGTTGTTTCTGAGTTTTGCTTTTGGGTCATATTTCGGAAGTCATCGGATGTGGTTCAACCCACTTCCCGTTGACTCTATACTCAGAGAGGGCCGTAGCCCCATAACACAGCACAGACGAACACACACATTAGTATACACAGTTACCACAGGTTCCTGATAATATTTCTGTTGAGTGTAGTCTGTTTAGGTTAATTTTTGAGGCATTAGGGAATATTTCTTGGTACAACAAGTACAGGCCGTACTTGGTCAGATGATACATCTTGTTTTAGTAGAGTATATTATAATCTGAATGGTTGTTGATTATAACGTGGGAACACACATATATTGTAATGAGTAATAAGTAATAGATATCCTTTTGAACAGATAATATGGTGGCATAACCTAGACGTAAGTCGTTACTCCAAAAGCCTTAAAAGCTTAGAGAATAGGTTTAGTATACTAAAGTGAACGAGGAGAAAGTCGGCAAAAATATACGGATGTATGTTATTATTTAAAATCTCCTGAAACTACTGATTAGATTGTGATGAAACTTTACAACAATACAGTTTACAGATCAGAATAACACGTACACTATAAATTATGCCGCATCGTGCTGTACAATAAGAACCTTTTCTTATAGCAGATTATGCTATTTTTATAGCAGAAATGCTAAAAACGCGCACATGATTATGCTATTTTTATGGCAGAAATGCTAAAAACGCGCACATGATTATGCTATTTTTATGGCAGAAATGCTAAAAACGCGCACATGATTATGCTATTTTTATAGCAGAAATGCTAAAAACGCGCACATGATTATGCTATTTTTATAGCAGAAATTCTAAAAACGCGCACATGATTATGCTATTCTTATAGCAGAAATGCTAAAAACGCGCACATGATTATGCTATTCTTATAGCAGAAATTCTAAAAACGCGCACATGATTATGCTATTCTTATAGCAGAAATGCTAAAAACACGCACATGATTATGCTATTTTTATAGCAGAAATGCTAAAAACGCGCACATGATTATGCTATTTTTATAGCAGAAATGCTAAAAACGCGCACATGATTATGCTATTTTTATAGCAGAAATGCTAAAAACGTACACATTCGTAATGGCGTCTGTTTCGATCAACAGTCATGTCGCGATGTATCAATCTGACTGCCTTGTCCGGCCCACGCGCCCATCCTCGGTGGAATGCCAATCGGCGCCTTTACCGCCCGCCCACCATAATTGTTGGCAATCGTATTTAACACGTGAATTACTAATGGAACGATTAGCAGATAATTTTTCTATTGCTAAGTACTTATTATTTGTCAAGGCTTTTTAGCATTGTGTAACATTACAGTAAGAATTTCATCCTAGAAAAGAGCACACTCAAGGGCCGGTAATGTGAGTATGTGAGAGAGTAAGAGATATGAGGAATATTTTTAATGTAAGAGCTGTCCTAAAGGCCTATTAGCCTATTGGCTTACTGTCTGCGGTGACTTCTCGGCTTCTAGCGCTAGGTTGGTTTCTGTGGCAAGCCCGTGCTGCGTTACCGTCGGATAAAGCTTACAAATCCAATGTAGGAGGTGTTTATAGATGACAATGATCACTTACCGCAAGGTGACCAGACCGTTTCATCAGCGACCTTATTATGGGCTGGAATCAATGAGATTATATACAAGGCTACATCATCATTGCCCTATAAAATCATTAAAAGATGATATGAATAGCGTCAAATATTTCAAGTTATACCGCATTATGTAAAATTAAAACTTAGTAAAACCCTTATTTTATATGTCAATCGTTGCACATTGGGAATTTTAAAAGTATTCAGTTTTTTATAAGTAGATGAAATTATTCAGAATCACTACGCTCTACAATAATGAAATGATATAGGATATATAAAGAAGAAAAATGTAGCCTAAGTGCATCAATAGTTTAAAATGAAAAACTTGAACAATACTAGAAACGTGGTGAGATCTGAAATGCTCAAAATTTAGGTTAGCCAAGTAAAGAGTCCTTTGTCGTCGGTTCGTTAACAAGACATTCTAACGCGGGAGTTCTTGTGAAACGTAAATTCTCAATTTAAAAACACGTTCAGTTGCCACAACATAGAAAATTAAATTCTATTTTATCTGTGACAACTTATAGGAAAAAAAATTGTTTATAATGATTTGTAATAAAGACTTTTTATTAATTAAAATCGTTAATACATGGGATTTTTTGGAATATAGGACAATGGAAAGTAATCTAATATATAAAATTCTCGTGTCGCGGTGTTTGTAGTTAAACTCCTTCGAAACAGCTTGACCGATTCTCATTAAATTTTCGTGTAGGTCTGAGAATCGGACAACATCTATTTTCCTTCCCCCTAAATGTTAATAATCTTATTTTTTTGTATTTTTTTTTTGTTTTTATTTTTTTTTTAACGATACAACATTCAAAATAGAGAAATAGAGGGTTGAAATTTTTTAGTTGTATGTAACAACTAAAAATTTCAACCCTCTATGATCAACCCCTGATTTTGAAAAGCTTTTTAGTATTTTTGGCAGACCGAAAGCTGGGACAGCTAGTGTCCGTATAAAATACTGACAGTTATAAAATATAATATAAAATAATAATATTATTGTTTCGGACTGTTTTAAATAAAGAGATCTTTTTGGGTCATTGCTAATTAAATTAAGTAGTATGTTACACAATATGAATATATTTCAATTCTGCTTTGAGTAAATATTTTCCTTCTAAGTATAGGTTTGCTTACGGGTTTTTCCTCACCGTTTAAATTATTGACGTACGTTTAGTACTTGACATACAAAAATATGATATTCACACATAATAATATAATCATATTGTAATAAAGATGATGACGAACGAAAATACTGGTGTTTTCGTAAAACCTTTCATTACTCGATGGCAAAATTAAAACAAATGGGTCTTAAAGATTTTTGTTTTAAATTAATTATTAATTATTTAAATATTTAAAATGTACGGTTTTTTTTAATATTTAAAGTGTACGGTTTTTTTTAATATTAAAAATTTAAGGGGTTTAAAGTTCATAATTGAGGTCTCGATATTTATTTTCGGCGATGTTTCAATCGACTTGGAATGGTCAAACAATGGGAAAACAAAAAACTTTCGAAATGGACTTCGAATATTCTTTTTTATTTGAAAGTAATGACTACGATTTGATCTCACATTTTAATAAATATCTTACTAACTATTTTTGAGTTTTCTCAATAATGCTTATTTGATAGACATAGTTTATCTTGATGATGTGCTCATTTTAATACTTTTGTATGTAAAATGAAAAAAAAAACTGCTAAGATGCTTCGGAAGCGCGTCATAGTATTTCGAGGTCATACAGTCTTATAAAATAAAGTTTTTAAGTTTCGAATTTTAGAATCTCTGAAGATTAAAAAATAAATAAAACTGGCTTCAAAAAAGGTGACAAAACAATTGCACTTTTTTTTGTTTTCGTGCCTCCTTATTATGATTGTATCCTGTGTCAGGTACCTATTTCCCGAAAAATATTATCATAATATGCTAAGTTTAAGATTTATTTTCATCTCGTTTGGATCTGGTCCAACATCTTTAAGCATGCTTAAGATGGAGATAGATTGTCTTCTTGTCTTAATATTATGTAGTCGAAATAACAATTCACCCTGTGACCACAATGCCAACTTACTAACAATTCACATTTTACTTACTTTACGACCATTATTCAAATACTACACTTAGACTTACAAAAATTCATAAAAAAATATATTTTCTATAATATAAATAGCCTCAATAAGTATAAGTAGTACTAAGCCTTCCAAAGAATTCCATTTAATGTCAAATGTTTTTTTTACTCTAGCTATTGCAGAGATAATTGCGTTCAAACAAACTGTGCAATTTTATTATAATACAAAAGTAGTAAAGGTATGTAGCAAACCTCCAGGTACGAAGCTTAGCCCAACTCTATAATCAGCAACATACTGTAAATCCTGAATACAACATATTTTAGAGCTTCTAATCCCAGTAGTTTTCTTGCTACTAGAACATTCTTTGAACAAATGCAAACCACTTTTGCATACCGATAAACAAGGTTGGTTATTTAGCGCTATCTCCCATACCTTGCGGCACCAGTTGGCGCGCGTCCAAAGCGAGCCGGGGTAGATACCGCAGCGTAAGCGCAATTTATGGGAACGCCCCTAAATTCTCGCGATCACGGGACTTCACGGGATATGAACTCTGATGGTGTTGTCTGAACCGTATCAAATATTGTTCAGTAAACGAAGGCGTGCTTTGGTACTAGATTGAATATTTTCAGTTGAATTTGCTAAATTCAGCGAAGTAAATGATAAATTCGGTGTTTTAAGGGCGGTGTCTGTTGTTTAGAAATATCTAACATGTCATTAAGTGGTAACTCTTTGTCATACATGATGATTCTCTCTTGTTGAATTTAAGAAACTAACAGCCCCGTGGTTTCTCCCGATACCTCCGACCCCTGTAGCAGTACGAAGATAAACTATAGCCTATGACTTATTCCGATGCGTATTGTAAAGTTTCATCAAAATCAGTAGTTTTAGAGTAAAAGAGTAACCAACATTCTTTCGTCAATTCATACATCCATACATTCATACTAACTTTCGGGTGGATAATATTAAAGATATTTATTGTCTATAATAATCTTTTGTCCTTAAAACTGCTTTTTTTCCACAGAATACATTTCGAAGTCACCAAATATTTTGTAACAATATGAAAGTATTCAAGATACATACGATTTATGGGAGACATAAAACACGTAATGGGTTTTTAAAACAAATATTCGATCAATATATATTTACGTTGATCGGTGTTAATTAATATAAATTGCTTATATACCTGTAATAATGACATGAACATTAATAAAATTGATAGCGTACATTAAGGCACTAATGATATACAGGCGAAAATTTGCGGCTTGGATGTAAACACATTTCTATCCTGAGAATATACTAATCATTGCTAAAACTTGGGTTATTGATACCTAGGGCCTGTTTCAACACTTCCTGATAAGTGCCGAATAAGCTATCCATCAGGTATCCAACAGATAGAGTATGGAGTATCTGTCAAATATGTTGCAGATATCCGGCACTTATCAGGAAGTGGTGAAACAGGCCCCTAGTCTAGCAACTTTTGTAAATACCATTGTTTTTTTTTTTGTATATTCTTAAGAAACTGGCAGAAGTGCCAATTGCTCGATAAAGTGCGATTCGATTGTAATTGATTGGTAGTAACTGGTCAATTAGCGACGATGGTCCAGTGAGTATGGCCTCTTGAGTGAAAGGTTCCGGGTTAGATCCTCACTCCAAGTGGATGTAAGGCACAATGGGTTTTTCTAAATTTCTAAGTGCACCTAGACACGAAACCATCGACCGGTGAAGGAAAACATCGTGAAGAAATATGCATGCCTGATAAGATTAAAAGTCTTTGTAAATGTGTGTTAATTTCACCAATCCGCATGCCTCCTCGCCTGATTTCGAGGAGGAGACCCGTACCCGTGTCGGACATAATATATGGTTTGACTTTACTTTACTTTTTTACTTTTAAGTGATCACCGTCACATATAATAAACTTGTCAAATAAACCCGTCTTTTCTTGTTTTCAGGTGACATAGAGGATTGTATCGTGACGCCAGCATACCAGGGGCAGTTCACGCCTTTACCTGAAGCTCTGTGCGACTGCATCATGGATCTAACGTCCCAGGTTCGTATCCATACTTTGAAAAAGTATTTATATTTTGGATAGTTAGTTCATTATCATTTGTGAAATTTTATTGCCATATTGTAAGTCATCTGGATTTAACACATACTCTAAATAACTTTCCGCTTACAAGGAACTAAAAAATAAAATTATTATATATATGAGGTGAAGAAAATAGAATAAGATCGTAAGAAGGATGTTTGGTATCGTATCTGAATAAAGTAGCACATGTTCTCAGACATCAATTTTAGGTAACAATTTATGAAAACCGATTTAAAATATAAATTTAAGCCTTGCCTTATAAGTATCTATTATGTACGTCTTATTTCTCGTTCGACCGACATCAATCTGCCTTTATATCCCTATTTTTCTTATCATTCCATTTTTAAAATACTTAGATGTCAAAAAGTTGCCAAGTTGTTCTTTAAAAGTTGCCAACAAGTAAAATGAAAAAGACGTGGGACATCAGACAGTACCTACTGAAGCACAGAGTATTGTCAATAAAGTATTTACTAACCATCGCTAACTGATTTAAGGATATGTTGAATAAAATTCATGCGTAATGACCAATTAAATGGTGGCACAGTGGGTCACAGGTCTTCGTGTAACCAATCAAATTCTTGGATTCACCGGCGTTTAAGCAGCATAGCGTCTGTCAGCCACTAAATATGCTAGTGCTTATTCAATGATTGGCCATTTGGAATTCAGAAATGCTTATTTAATACATCTTAACATATTATATGTAATATTTATATACTTAATTTATTTAATCTACACGCGCACATGATACATACGTTTTTATTTCTACATTTTTATATATACCACTGAATACGAATATAATAAATATCAATATACACTATTTTCATCCCTGGCCGAGACTTGTAAAATAATTTTCTGTACAGCGAAAACACAATAAGATAATAAATAATAAATACGTGCCTTAGATTTGTTGTTTTTGTTCTGTATTGGCTACTGAAACGTTAATGTTTTTCGTATATTATGTATATAAAATAATATGGATATAAAATACATTATAATATCTTTCAACTTTGATAAACAAAAAACCTTTCCAAAATCCTTGCCACAATTTAGCACATCGTACGGTAACTTCGTTATAACAATATTAAATCGTACATTTTATGTAAATTATATCAAATTTATAAATTGAGTACGATGGCCATGGTCTGTAATAAGGGCAGATATATTTAGTGACTGGATTTTGTGCAGCCAATGTTAATACAGACAAGAAATCTTTATATGCATAATTTTTTAGTTCAATTTCAACAGCCCCCTGATTCTGTAAGAGTCATTTTCTAGGCTGTGCGCCGCGACGAGCTCTTCTCGGCGCACAGCGTCGACGTTGCTAGGGTGTTTGATATGGTTTGACATACTTAGTAAATACCAAGTTGAATTCACAGCGCTGTCACAGCATTGCGACAGCGCTGCGTTTCTTACAGAATAGCACTGCTGATGTTAATGATTTGGTATGTCCAATTGGATTCGAGAATTCGAGATTCGCATTTAGATTCACTACAAAATATTTTACATAGCACCACGTCAATTAAGAAATGGGTTTTTCTAAGTGCACCCTAACCATCGCTCGCTCATCGGTGAAGGAAAACATCGTGAGGAAACCTGCATGCCAGATGAGATTGAAAGTCTTTGAAGTTCACCAACCCGCATCGGGCCAGCGCCTCGGTGAACTATGGCCCGAAACCTTGCCTGATTTCGAGGAGAAGACCCGTGCCTAGCAGTGGGACATATATGGGTTGCTACTTTTACATCAATTTTACATGATATCTTTCAATTCTAATATTATTACATTATACGGAATGTTTATACCATGAAGAGGAAGAAGAAGAAGATGATGATGAATATTATAAATGCAATAGTTTTTTTTTTGGTCGGAAATACATGAGTGTCAGATAATCCAAAATTCCTCATATCTTTCATCATCACCATATGATTTCCTACCCCTGCTAACCACAATACTGCAAAATACCAAGACTGCCGATCTAGCATCCAACTTAGACAAGCCCGGCGTTCCGATGTTCCGGAAATTTGGTTGGAGATTGTCCGAAAATGTCCGAAAATTGTCATTCCGAACCGCAAAAAAATGCATATAATAAAAACGCAGTTCTTTTAAGTAATTCATGTTAATAATTTAAATAACGTAAACGTAACGTATAAATGTAAAAAATATAAAAATCATAAGACGATCTCCGTGCGGTAGCCGCTCTTGATCTTGGCGTCCATCGAAGCCGGCCTATGTTCAAGAGTGGACGGATAGAGGCTTATGATGATGATGATGAAATAATATTTATAAATTTAACCACTCGGTACAAACAGCTGCGGACAATCACAAGAATTTACTATATTACAAAATTCGATGGACCGCAATAATTGATGTTAAAATGAACTAAAATGTTGTGTCCATTTTGCTGACCGTACCGTATAACCAAATGATGAGTCTTGGCCGTGAAATGTGAAAAAATAAAAATAACATTCCGGTTTCGTGTGTGCCAACTTGCCCCGCTGCATATTTCACACTCTGGCCCAAGTTACGAGCGTATCGATGTTACTAAAATCCTTGGCATTCCTAGAAAATCTCTTGAGTTAGTGAATTTCAGAGGTTTTATTGCGTTTAAACGAAGTTTGTTGTGTTTATTTTGCTTTAGATGTAGATAGTTTTAGATGAAATGTAACTTTTGAGGTCAGTAATATATTGAGTTGGGTTGTTCAAGTTGCCGTTTTGCAACATGGAAAAGGTCTTGACCTTGACGCGGCTTAAAGTGATTAAACTAAATTCCACAGATTTGTTTCTTTGTATTCCTTATTGTGACTGGCCCGGAAGAATTATTAATTCTTATGCGTGAAAGTCCACCATAAAATGATATTTGCACAAGTGAATAGTTATTTTATTCAAAAACTATACATATTTAGCATTTTTGAAACTTGAATTAATAACATTCTTTAATTAGAAGTTCGCGACTTTCATTTCTGTTTATTTGATTTTGTATAACATATTTTAAAAATATTTTAATGATTCTACTATGAAATAATGCGCTATATATGCAATTTTATGGCGTTAGCCTCAGTCGTTTTAAAAAAGTTTTAAATCGATCAGCATTCTGCGATAAAATGATAGCTCTTCACTAAAATATTACGAATTCAT
This sequence comes from Lycaena phlaeas, assembly GCA_905333005.2. Classification (NCBI taxonomy): domain Eukaryota; kingdom Metazoa; phylum Arthropoda; class Insecta; order Lepidoptera; family Lycaenidae; genus Lycaena; species Lycaena phlaeas. Next base: position 15,271,372 of record HG995173.1, read on the forward strand.
ACGGCTGGACTACCGTATCTGACTTTTAAATATTTTCCGTAACATTTTCATGAATGCAGTCTGTGTGTACTCTATGTTATTTTATATTCGCTCTCGGCTAAGTTTTGACTAATATAAAACATTTTATATATTTCCACTCCGTTCTTCTGAGTATGTTACCACTGACCAGCCCATTGCCATTTTAACGAGCTTATTCTTCGCGTGATATTGGTATCTTTGGTTTCGATAGCGAATGCCCGATAGGCTGATAAGATTTAAGAGTGAAGGCCACGTTATGAAGACGAAGCGCTGGTCGCCCATTTACCAGATAGGAAGACGATTTCCTTGCAGTGGCTGGTCCGTGTTGGGTGCAAGTGGCAAGGGATCGGCCGTCATAACCTTCATCGAAGGAGGCCTACGTTCAACTGTTGATGTGGTAAGGCTAATGAAGATGATGGTGGCAAAGATAGCTCTACTGGTTCTACTATAAACATTGAAACTAGATCTGAATAAAAATAATATGTTTTTTGCTACTGATTTATTCTAATTCTTGCGTTTCGATTTAGAAAGAGTCGAAACAAGACTTATATGTAACATAAGATTAAAAATCAATAAACAGCTAACATGGTGGTGAGTGATGAACAGCCTATAAATATCTGTACTTTAACAAGTTAAACCCCCAGCGTACACTATAGCACAATAGTTACTGATGTATTTACTAGTCGAACGCGTCGGATCGGCGACGGGAGCGGTGTCCGTCCTGTTTATAATATTATGTTGATGTAAATTTAAAAATATGTTTTATCCTCATATAAGCATGAAACCTTTAACTTAAAGCCCGTGTGCTAATCTGATGGCAGCTTAAGCAGCCAGTGACTTCATCTCTATAAACGTACGTGAGCGTCTATGTTGCGCTGATTGTGGGATTAGATATTAACTGTTTATTTTATGTACTAACCGTAACGTGTCGCTTCTGTATTTATAAAGGACAAACTGACGAATGAACGCCATCTTGCCGTTCGCCTCCGACGCACCCCCGTTCGTCGTGTGACGTTAACGCGGCCTCCTCTCTCACCCGTTCATCGGCCTCCTTCTGGGACATCACTGTCTCGCAGAAGGAGGCCATTGCCGTCCAGGACGACCCTAGTGGTGCCTTCAAATAGCTTTTTGTAAATTTCTACGTGTACCCTGAATTAGATCAATGTTAGATCAAAGAAAAATAAGATTGCTTGTTCACCGGTAAATGAAAACATCGTGAGGAATCTTACATGCTTCATGATATTAAAATACATTGATTGTGTTTGAACTAACTCACCAATCCACGCTGGGCCAGTGCTGAATTATGACCCACAATATCCTCCTCACATGATTTCGAGGAGCTTAGTAGTAGGATATAGGGTTTGATATTATTATTACCCATTCAACGATATTTTTAAGACATACGAATACGAAGGCTTTCATATCTTTTATTGACATGCAATGCTCTGTAATCTTCTATCTAATGAGAAGGCGTCACTAAAACCTCGCTTCCTTCGAAGGAGGTGAGGTGTCGGCCTTGAAGATCAGGTGCATGCTGGAGCTGGAGAGTTTGCTCCTCGCCCGATTTCGAGGAGATCTGTACCTGCACTTATTCACTTATGACCAACTGAATCTAATTGATAAACGTATGAATTAATCGAACTGAATCAAGAAGTTTTACACGTTTTTCTCGTTTGACTGAACTAGATTAGGAGGCTGCAAGCCGATCAACCGGATACCTGTCGAGGTTGAGGTCGCGAACTCACTCCACTTTTTATTCAACATACCATGTTTTTAGTGCAATGCGAGTCCATTTCAAACGAGTTGAAGATGTATAATAAAATCTAGGATACCTAATCAAGTAGAAAATTAAAATATATATCCCACTATCAGATCCAACGGACCTACTCCATAAAACATCTTAACAGAATTGCGAATCTAGGGCATTATTATACTTGAGCACAAAAAACTACAACTACTTACTAAAGTCGCGTCATCCGTTTAGCAGAAGATCAGTCATATGTAACTGAACTCTTTCTGAATGGATAACATGAACAGAACGCACAAATGAATTATTAATAAAGATATATATTACTCGCGAAGTGGCTTATTGAACATGCACCTACCACATGTATAAAGAGAACCGTTCGTCGGTTCAAACTCACTAAGACATTTTTTCGTGCATAGAAAAAAAAATCAAATGTTTGTATCCTCAAAAATGAAAAAGTAGCCGATGTATTGACATTAATTCTTACAATTTGAAAGCATTACATACGCATATCCCGATGATTCTAGAGAAACAGAGGTCACAATGTGTAGCTGAAACTAGCTAGGAAATAGTAGCTTAACATATTAAAACTTAAACAATACTAGAGAGGTTGGCCAACTGGTTGACAAACCACCTGATGATAGGCGATCAATCTATTGACAAATCCAGATTCGTCGTTATACCTTGACTACCTTGAGATAAAAATGAACTCATTGTTTGCAATCAAAAATACCTGCCAAATGTTACGATGTTACATAACCCAAACGATGTTCGAAGCGCACATAACTACAACTAGGATATAATAGGAAGTGAGATACAATTTGTGGTAGCGTTTTTTTGTATGGGTATTTGCTTATGTTTCCGGAGAATTAGATTTGCTTCTTTTCGGCAAGAAAGGCAGTCTAACTAGCACCAAGACTTTTTTTTTTGTTTTTTTACGCCGGGAAATGCACTGACGTATACCGCTGGGGAGTGGGTCTCCCCAGGCGGGTATGTGGGACTCGCTGCGCCCGAAAGATGGTAGGTGGACGCAGCTCTACCCACTAAAACCCGGCGAGTGCCACCAATGCCGCCTTTGGTGAGGTGCCCCGGATCTACAAGCAACGGGGCACCTCGGCGGCTAGTCAGTCCCTCAGGGAACTGACGCCACCTCCACAGAGCGGTTGCCCCGCACCACAGAACAACCACTCCCAACGTCTGGACAGTACAATGATGTGAGGTTCCCATCCTCACCCCTTGCCCCCTGCTCTTTTGTCCCCTCTTCTTATAAGAGGGGTACAAAGAGCCCCCTCGGCTCAATTCGCTTCACCCAAGGTGTTTGGGTCACCCTGGGCTACTGTGCCCCACCGCCACGACAAGGCCTGAACCATGGTAGGGTAACTAGCACCAAGACTAAGGTTAGGCATCGCGATGGACGCGATCTTGCACAATTCGGGTTTCTAGTTTCATATTCATGGACGACGTTAACCTATAAATGAGATTTTACTCCTTAGTCAGTTTTCCCAAATGTGTTTTATAAAACTAGGTGTTGCCCGCAGCTTAGTTTACATTAACTAAAATTTACCTTAGCGGGATGATATATCGGCCATATCCTTGCTAGATAAATGGCCTATTTAAAACTTCAAGAGTGTTCCAAATCCGAGAAGTTCTCGAGATTAGGGTGTTCAAACAAACAAACTCTTCAGCTGCATATATTAGTATAAGTGTGCATACTATATCAATTATCAATTTCTCCAATAGCCAACTTTGTGTTGAATCTCACCCTCTTCTCTAAATAATCTCAGCTTTCGACTAAATACTGTATCACGAAAACAATTGCTTTACATGCACAGACTATGCAAGTTTGTAATTTAATGTTGGTTGACCGCCAAATAGATCGTATGACATTCCCCGCTTAGTTACAAATAGAGATTGCTCCATGAGATTCTTTAAGAAACAAAACAAAAGTCATCTAAATAAAAAAAATAAAACATGTCTTACAAAATTTTAGGCACTTCAATTACTAAATCGAATACAATATTGTGAATATAGATTATGAATTCAGAGCATTGCATTACAACGGATTTGTCGCTTTATTTCCCAACCAACCAATCATCGCTACAATAGAATGTGAACCATCCAGTTGCCGCCAAACACCAGTGGGCTGTACATTGATTAAAAAGACATTCGATTGAGAAACTTATTGTTGTTTATGTTAATCTTGTAATTTATCGGATGTCATAAAATAGGTCTTATATATCGAATTGTCTGAACCTGTTTTATGAGCTTAAGATTAATTTATATCTAAAACTATTTGGCGAGCATTTGTTACTGGCTCCATGTTTGATGGTTTAACTTTTAGACTGATGTTTCTGATCGAAGAGATACTTTGTTTACTGAACAAACTTAACGTAGTCGTATCATGTATGAAATAAAATGTTAATCTCAATTCGCTACTAATGATAATACTATACTGGGTACAGCTTCAGTATCAATTATACGGGATCTCTGTAGCGGGGAAATGCAAGTCTTAAAATGGGCGAGCTCTCTCTCGATCTCAATCTATCTCTCTCTCCCTCTGTCTCTTATCAACAATTTTACTTGGCATGTCGATCAACTATGTCACTGGTTAGTACATTAAGAAGGCATGCAAGCCGATCACCAATGATGATATTATGTGAAAGAGAAAAATACTTCAATATAGATCGATTCGGCATTGGACATAATACTTTAGGATCAATACGTTAGTTAGGAAAAAAAGAACGCAATTTTTAATCACCATGTCTTTCTTTTACTACAATTGTCTACGGCTAAAGAGCTAACGTAGAATAAAGAGTTTCGCTACAGGATGTATGCTTTAATACTACACATATACATACACTGTTAAACTTACTTAATCTAATACACATAACACACTCACACGGCTATATATACTTTTCTTACTTACAATATAATGTTTTCATATAAAAAAAATCGATAATTATTGAAAAACACAACCGTAATTACTTAAAGTCTACTATACTTAAGTTTCCGATTTGTCACATCACTATTTGTCAATCGATTTTGCCAGAATAATCGCTCACTCGCTTGGCACTCGATGTAAATCGGAACCGGTTGGCAACTATTTAGGATCTCGTTCGCATTGATTAAATATGCAATCGATATGCGCCTATCTACGCACCTTTCTCTGGAATTGAAACAATGTTGTCTTTATCGTCCATTTTGATTTTATCAATACAAGTGACAAACGCTTAATTTACGCCTTACGCCATTGCCTTAGCTTACGATTTTTTGTATTATATAAGCACGAAAACTTAGTTAAATATAATGATTAGTTTAACGATTTCAATAAAACTTTATAACGTTTTAACCACGATTAATTTAGAAGAGTTAAAGTTTAATCAGAATAAACTTTTTAGGTTTTAGCATTAGAAACAATAAAATGAAAAAAAAAATCGACAAACGATGTTTTTTATTAATGTAATTTAAAACTAAAGACTCATAATTAAAATTTCTTATTATTTTACATGATGCTATTATTAACATCGCATGGTAGCAGGTAAATCCGAGAGCGTATGCTTTTGTCATGCTTTAAAGTCATTTATACTCCGTGCGGTGTAGCTTGGTGCGGCTGACACATGCCAATATGACGTTGACCTCTGTCAGTATCACATGGTTAGGGATGTAAAATTATGTTATTAATTTTTATTTCTATCGATACTTGCAGCATAAATTTAGTTCTTATTAATAGTGAGTGTAATCAAAGAGCGTTTGTGCGGTAAAAGATATTACAAAATAAAAGAATTCATTGAAGATACCACACACGCGTATTATAAGATTAATTATTATTATTTAGACGACACAAACTCTTGGGATTGTATTGCTCTTTTATCAATTGTCTATCTAGAATGTGGATAAATTTTGAGCCTGCAGTATTTTGAACTAAACTTGTGTAAAGGTGAAACGTATGACATGCTCGCTTATGCCATTGCAGTGGTGGCGTTGTGGGATGGGTCTTCCACTTCCCTCTAATATGTGGAAGAGGTTGATGCTGGCTCACGCATCCTGGCCTGTGTGGAGGTGCTGCTGTGGTGGCTGGTCGTGTTATGCGATTTCTACCTAGCTGATTTTCTTTTCTTTTATTAACATCCTATGGTTTATTTGGATGCTGCGGGGTCTAAATTTACCTACTTATTAATCTTAGGCTAGTGTGCAGTAAGTAGTAGTAGAATGTTTATAAAAATTCTTAACTATATTTTAAAAAGAACAACTCAACAGAGTTTCTTACTAAACTAATATGTATTTCATTTTTTGTAACAGAATATCTGAAAAGATTAGGTCCACTGAGTTTGTTTCGCCGGTTTTTCTCAGTGGGCTTGCTTTGGAACCGGTGGTAGACTCAATTGACTTTCAAAAAGATACTTTGATTGTACTATTTTGAAAAAAAAAATGAACAAAATAAAAAGAGACATTATATCTCATTGGGAACGTGACATACATATTGATAACATTATGGACTCATCGTTTATAATATCTGTCACAGACACAGACGATGAATGTAGTGACTATTCAGATGTTTCACTCTGATATTAGTTTCAACGAATAAAATGATTTTTTATATGTATTCTGTTGTTAAATTTATTATATTTATAGAGTTTTTACAACAATAAGTAATTAAACTACGCCCAATATATGTATTTTATTATTAAAAATATCGACTATCTATCGTAGCGATACATCACATCACTAGATACGTCTATGGCGCTACGTTTTAAGCATAACACATTGCTTAATTTTTCTTTCCGTTACATTTAATTTATAGACTAGAACATTCTGATTGGGTTTAATTTAATTTATTACAGTAATTAATTATTTAATACATAACGAGTGTAAAATAGTTAAATTAGTAAGTCATTATTTATAAATTGTTGCACCATTCAGGGGTGAAATGAAACGTTACTGGAACTGTCACCCGCACCATGCTACACCGAAATAGGTATAAATACTAGTAAAATATTATATTAATAACTATAGTATTAAAATTAGAATTCATATTATTATGATCAAGTACTTACTACTTTTTAAAATACAAATAATTTAACACATCATTTTTACAAACGGATGTCACACAACAGCTATCGTGATAAAGATCTTGTCGGTGTCAGCACGACCATATAAAACGTGCAATTTTTGGCGAATCTTTGAAAGTGTAGCGTGAGAATTATGTTTGCCTTTTTTGGATGATAAATAGAAAATGTTAACACAAACCTCCTGACAGGAAATAATCAATAAGAGTAAATTAGAAAAAGAGTTTAGAAGTATTCCTAGGCACTATCATCATCATCCTCAATCTGTCTTCTGCTGAATATATTAATGTCTCCTGCAATGAACGCCAAGACGGCTGATCCCTTGTCACTGCACCCAACACAATAATATACAATATCTATAATGTATTATGTAATAATATCTATGGACACTTTGTTATGTTTAAAAAAAAAAGGATATAATGGGAATAAATGACAATAAAAGATAAAAATTAGTTATAGTTATATTATGAAATAAAAAGTGTTACATATAAGTTATGAATTAAATTTAGAAAAAATAGGTTGAGGCCGACTATTAAAAATATGAGAAAATTAATTAAGCTAATTAGAGGTTGTAAGAGAGCGTGGGTTCGTTATTCCTGATATTAAGTTGGGAGCTAATCAAAGAGAGAACTTAACAAGTCTGCGTCCGTGTCTCGTGCCACGTGGTCCGTGCTTCGTCCAGCGTGCCGTCCCGTTGCTCAGCGTGGCGGTGAGCAGGACCGAAGCCAGCACTGTGGTGTGCGGTCCCCGAAGAGAGAGGTCAGGAGAAGTATGGGATCATTGAGATCCGTGGGGTCCGTGGGTAAATGAATAAGTGGGTAGTGGGTAAGTAAATAAGTGGGTAGTGGGGTCCCAGCTGCTCTGGTTCCCGTCGTCTGCTTCCTACTGGACCCCGTCCACAGCTACTCGGCCACGCCCAGGATTAGCACCGCACCGACCACGACGGCAACGCCTGGGACCCTGAAAGGTCACGCCAACACGGGTGAGCCTTTCCGTAACCAACCCCCATGAATGTCCAGGGTTGACACGGAAATGGCCATTAAAAGCATAAAAGCACAGAACACAATAGAAATAAGCACTAAGCCCTATGATAAAATATTACTAAAAAAAACACTATTAAATTGTAAGCTAGACGCTAGTGCATTTTGGTTGCAAAGTAATTTAAGCATTTTACATTAGTAATTATAAGCAGAAGGCTTACACACTAATTATAACAAAGAGATTACTTAAGGTAACACGTTGTTCCTACAAGGACTCACCCACTTAAAATATAACGCGGCGCGTGTGCGCTTCTCAGCACTCTCCGGCAGAAAAAGAACGATCGACCGGTCCGTAAGCGGCACGACTCGATTCCAAGACGCTTCACATATCGTGACGTCGTAATATGTCTTGGCCAATAGTGATCGAGTAGGCGAATGAAGAAATTCGCGCGCGGAATATGAATTTAGTATTAAAAAAACGAATAAACAGTACATAACTCCTAACTAAATCTATGTAACATAATATATATGTTACAATACCCCCCCCGTCAGAGAAGAATTTTGCTTCTCTGGCAAAATTCTGAAGAAGGTAACGCGAGAAGAAACTCTGGCGCAGCGCTCGAGAGAAAGAGAAAAAAAAAAATCAACGCTACTGATTCTACTTCTCAATAACAAGATAAGAGTTGTTAACTCATCCGTAGCCGATCACAAAAGTGCTACGCTACATTAAAAAAAAAATTTAGCTTCACTGCTACGCTGCGCTACGAGATGTAGACAGCGTATCCGATCATACGTCACTAACATTCATCATCATCCAAATTCTCACAAGCAGCGTGCGTTATCTGTACTACACAAACAACGCCCTGACACAAAGAGATATGGTCTTCTATGGACACACACTCAAACAGCTACTATAAACCGAAAAATTATACTAAATTTAATATGCCAAAAAGTATTCCCGATGAAGGCTTTTAGCATGTGTGCATATACTATAATAATATAAATATGTGGAATCGCCACCCGTCCCGAAATTAGATAAGCTATATTAGAGTTAATAACTTATGGCGTAGGCTTAAAATAATATAAAAGTACAATTAAGAGATGTACTCGAGTTATTGCTCAGTGGAATAACTCAAAATATTACCAAAATACATAACTGGCACAAAAGTCATTGCTCAGTGGAACGACTTGTACCCTAAGTACATACCCAGTACATAAGCTATGTACCATAACACACAACAATCCATGTCATGTACCTATTGTATATGCACGCTTTAGAGATCATCACCCGTCTCAAAAATTGGAATACATAGTGTAAATTTTGAAAAAAAAATTGTTTTTAATATATCCGTTTACTAAAGCTACCCATTATTTTTAGGTTTTGAATATTAATTTAAATAAATGTGAAACTATAAATTAAAATCTGGCAAATGCCTAAAGGCCTAACATAATATAACACCTAACAATTCACTATTCAAATCTAATAATACGTCATACGCTAACGTTAGCCGTTTAATGTAAAATAATGTGAAATACGTTAGCATTAACTTGACTTTATGCAAAGATAAAAATTTAATATTACGTGTCATCGTGAGTCCTTATTGAAACAAACCCCAGAGATAATAAAAAATAATACACAATAGATAACAACAAGTAAACACAAAAGTATCCGATACAGAGGGTATTCGGAAAAAAAGTGAACAAACAAGCCAAGTACAAAGATTACGAGTTATATAACACTTATCATTCATTCTTATGATTGAATATTTTATGATTTCATAATTGATTTATATTGTAATAATTATATTTAGTACTTACATGATTTATTTTTATCACTTTTCACACTAATGATGCATTAATTGAAATTTATACTAGATTTTAACACTATGATTTAGCATTTTATAATTCAATATTTTAATTATTTAATATTTTAATGATTTAATATTTTAAATTTTACTACATTTTAACTATGAATTATTGTGACTTGGTCTGTTATGTATAGAGAGAACATAAACAAATTACACAGTACACAATTCACAACACATACATTAAATAGACGGGACCATTTCCACACCACCAGACAAACTTAATACCAGGAATATTTTAACCCGTTGGGCGCCATTGTTACACTTATAAAAAAATTATAATAAATGAGTATAAATGAAATTAAAAGATGTAAACTTTATAAATATATTATCGAATAAAAATTGTACAAAGAAAGTTATAAATTAAATTTAGAAAAAATAGGTTGAGGCCGACTATTAAAAATATGAGAAAATTAATTAAGCTAATTAGAGGTTGTAAGAGAGCGTGGGTTCGTTATTCCTGATATTAAGTTGGGAGCTAATCAAAGAGAGAACTTAACAAGTCTGCGTCCGTGTCTCGTGCCACGTGGTCCGTGCTTCGTCCAGCGTGCCGTCCCGTTGCTCAGCGTGGCGGTGAGCAGGACCGAAGCCAGCACTGTGGTGTGCGGTCCCCGAAGAGAGAGGTCAGGAGAAGTATGGGATCATTGAGATCCGTGGGGTCCGTGGGTAAATGAATAAGTGGGTAGTGGGTAAGTAAATAAGTGGGTAGTGGGGTCCCAGCTGCTCTGGTTCCCGTCGTCTGCTTCCTACTGGACCCCGTCCACAGCTACTCGGCCACGCCCAGGATTAGCACCGCACCGACCACGACGGCAACGCCTGGGACCCTGAAAGGTCACGCCAACACGGGTGAGCCTTTCCGTAACCAACCCCCATGAATGTCCAGGGTTGACACGGAAATGGCCATTAAAAGCATAAAAGCACAGAACACAATAGAAATAAGCACTAAGCCCTATGATAAAATATTACTAAAAAAAACACTATTAAATTGTAAGCTAGACGCTAGTGCATTTTGGTTGCAAAGTAATTTAAGCATTTTACATTAGTAATTATAAGCAGAAGGCTTACACACTAATTATAACAAAGAGATTACTTAAGGTAACACGTTGTTCCTACAAGGACTCACCCACTTAAAATATAACGCGGCGCGTGTGCGCTTCTCAGCACTCTCCGGCAGAAAAAGAACGATCGACCGGTCCGTAAGCGGCACGACTCGATTCCAAGACGCTTCACATATCGTGACGTCGTAATATGTCTTGGCCAATAGTGATCGAGTAGGCGAATGAAGAAATTCGCGCGCGGAATATGAATTTAGTATTAAAAAAACGAATAAACAGTACATAACTCCTAACTAAATCTATGTAACATAATATATATGTTACAACTTTATACCACGTCAATCTGGTCGCGTGGTAAGTTTGCCAAGGACTTGTGTTACGGATACCAGACAACGGTAATACATGTATTTAATACTTTTTTAAATTAATACCTATTTATATTTAAGATTTTTATTACATAATTCACATATTTAATACACATCCATGACCGAGGAACACAGAAAGTTTTTTGTTTCCTGGCGAGATTCGAACCCGCTATTTCCAGGCTGGAGCGCCAACGCGCTAACCATTGAGCCACAGAGATCGTCACAAACACAAGTCGAGACAAATTGACATGCAATATTTAGGTGATAATAATTTCAGTGCGTAACCTTCTTTCTTACTGGAAAATAGCAAATGCTTGGTGGGATACAAGCAGGAGGCCTAGCCAAAATGCCATTACGAAAACGACAGCGACGATCGTTCGTCCGTTCGAAGTTGTGATTGGCTAAATTACGTCGTCGATCGCTCGATCGTTCAATCGACGACGTGATTTAGCCAATCACAACTTCGAACGGACGAACGATCGTCGCTGTCGTTTTCGTAATGGCATTTTGGCTAGGCCCCCTGATTCTCAATGCACTATATGCGCTATACACAGCGCGCTCCCAAAATATGCAGCAATTATTATAGTCTAAGAGCCGATAAAGATCGTCCTTCACCGATTTGATAACCAGATGAGACGTATTTTTTATTAATTCAGAGAGAGACATACACTATGCGTGGGAAGTTATATTGTACTTATTACGGGAAGTAATCTATGCAAATAGTTTAGTCTGTCAAATCGCGTCATATGCTAAACTGTAACAACCGTCGAAGGTTGGTACGAGGAGAACAAGGTAAAAATGATTGATCGCTTAGATATTTGATATCCAGTATAAAACAAGGAAATTAAAAAAACAGCGGACACAAATTCCGCGTGTTCAAATATTATTGTCGTGTATTATGTCATGCACGATAATGATTAAAAAATAAATACCTTTTTATACAGCTACAAGCAGCGTCCCGCGGTTTCACCCGCGTATTTCCCATCCCCGTAGGATAGGTTTAGTACGGGGATAAATTATAGCATAATATGTTTTAATTTAATGTGTAAACTATATAATGGTATAGTTTCAAAACAATCCATTCAGTAGTTTTTACGTGAAACAGTAATAAACATCTATCCATCCATACATCCATGCTTGGCATTTATATTAAGTAGGATATGTTTCATCATCATCATCAGCCTTTATCCGTCCACTGCCTAACTCAATGGACGATAGCTGTATTTATGAGAGCTATATTTAAGAGAATATCGTTCAAATCGATTCGAAAACCACATATTATATCGCCCATTTTTATGCAAAAATCCTCTCTAAATAAAATCCATTATAAATTGTCAATAACTAACCTTCCTACCAAAGGATTATCGAAGGAAAATACTTATAAAAACACTCCCGATATAGATTAGCGTGAACAAACAAACAAACTGTATTTATTATACTCGTACGAGTATAGATAAATAGAATATTAATATTAAGTAATTTATATTACATATGCTATGATTACCATAACAAGTTTGCTCACGGATGGTCACCACACCTTTAGAAAAATAACCTTCAATAGAATAATAGCCTTTTTCATACACATGTACATATGTTTATAGCTTTATGGTTCCATTCGCACATAGCTAAATCGCCATGTACCTTAAAACCAGTCACCAAAAATCTCGATTTATAAAATTTTGTCACAAAAAAACTACTCCAAAGCTTTTTGGTTCGAATATAAATTCAAACAGAAAACAATTTTTAAACTTATCATAAACTTATATTTATAAATAGTTTATACTTATAAAATTAATAAACAGGTATTGTATCAACCCATGTAATTGTAATTGTAATTTAATGTAATGTAATTGTGGTTAGAAACAAAATGTATCTCAATCAATTGATCTTATGTGCGACGAGTTAAAATCTTCATTTGTTTCAGGGGCAATCTGCGACCTTAGAAAGCATAAGGACCTCGCTCTCGGCCAAGTTTCCGTCCATGCAAACCCCTTCAGCTGAAGTAGTGTACGACACCCTGGCACAGCTGATGCAGGAGAGAAAGATATACCAGACCTCGAGAGGATTCTTCATAGTCACGCCTGAGTAAGTTATTTCATATTAATTAAGATACTAGACAGATTTACGCTCAGGCTTTTTATGCACTAACCCAATGGTGTCATGAAGATGAATCTCTAGAAATATTTATTGGGCCTGAGGGCTTTGTGCTATCACAAAGCCTTTAGGCCCAAAAATTTGCATAAGCAAGACGTGAAAAAAATATTACTTTAATTCTTACAGAATTACTGGCTCGAAATGCTATAAACAATTGCAGGATAATAAACTCATTTTATCTAGTAAATGACAGAGACAATCATCAATACGATTATTCACCTGTGACAGTGTGTCACGATTGTGGTACGGCGATGGACTCCGCCCAGCACATCCTCGAAGAAGAAGAATAAGTGCTTGAGATGGACAGCATTGCGTTATCACCGACTTGTGTCTACCGAACGACGAGTCCTAGCCTGTTTTGGTGTCCTTCTATAAGGTCGCTTTGTCACAGAAGGATGCTGCTAACGAGGCCTTTTCCACGGGTGACGAAATGGGATTCATACCGTCTACCGAGCCACATCCATAAAGATTTCCTTGCGTCAATAAAAAGACACTATTTTTCAAATGTAAAAACAAAAAGACTAAAGAAACCAGATGTTATGATCCAATGAAAGAAGCAGCTGCTATTACTGAGAAACGTAAATGAACGTGATTAATGGTTAAGGAATAACTTAACTAGAAATATATCGACAGCTAAAACGAATGACTTAATTAAAAAGCACTAATTATAATTTTGGTTTTTAATTGCGTCAACAATTTTAAACAAGACTTTAAGTAAAAACTTGAGAAAACAGAAACCAAAGAAATATGGCCACGACTAGGATAGACAGAATACCTATACTAAATTTTATGGTACAAATTGTGGAGCAAATAAAAGAAATGTAAATATAAGCTTGACTTATTGTTATTCAACATACATGCACTGAACAAATATTAATTACTTCCAAAAGAAGCGCTCATTACACAAGAGAATGAGGTTAAGAAATGGAACAACGAAAAAACGATGAGACATTAAAATTCGGATCGCCGAAATGGACGATTCTTGGCAAATAAAGCGACTTCACTTCCATGAAGCGGTGTTTTATTGAACGAGATGATAGAGCTTGAATACGTAAGCACTAAACATAAGAGAACCTTTGCCGTGACTTGATTCTTTTATTTGAAGCCGCAAAATACAAACGAATTCTTGTGCGAGACGGACAATTGAAGGTTTTATTATTGGAAGTAAATTTTACTTTGTACGTAGAACAGTGTTAAAATGTTCCATGCTTTATTTTAACACAAGTTATATTAACTTGACAACTGTGGATGTTATTTAATATTTACTGTCCCTAAATCATGAGTTAGGTTAGGTTTAAAGAAATTTATTCTCAATAAAGAAACATATTTCACTTACATGATAACAATAATAGCTTATAATATAATAGTTACATACTCGTCGTTATGATGATTAGATTATGTAACGAAATACACACTATTTGCTGTATTATATTATATACCACCGATATTTTAACGTATTTCGTAACACAAATTTGCAATATCCATAATTACTATTATACAAAAGATCGATAAAAATAAACGTTGTTCATTAACACCTAAAGTTTTGCAGTGAGTCACACTCCATTTAAAGATGTCGCCTCTTTCGGTTGCATTACGTAAATCAGAACGCACCTTGCGTACAGATGAGCGCACCAATTTTGGTGTCAAACTTGACATTGCAACCAAAATGCCGGCTCTCGTTCATTCTAATTAAAATTTTAATGTAAATACGAGCTTGTTAAAATGTGTTTCTTTATTGCGATATTTTCGTTCTTGTTTCTCACGATGGTGTAAGCTTATCTATTTTGCACTCCATGATTACCTAATTTTTCTACATAAACAATATAGATTCATTAACCAAATCTAAATTATTAAAGTTCATCATTATTATACCAACATACAACATACCATTTACATCATGTAACTCGGGCAACGCGGTCCTAATTCCAAAATTAAAATCAATCTTGTTTCTTAATTTACTCAAGATGATTGCGCAAAAAGTGGAGTTATTTGCAATGGTTTATTTACATTAATGATTAATCATGCAGTTGATACAAGTACCTTACAAACATGATTACGTTATCTACAACCATTTGTCATAATTGATATCATTATTTAGAATAAATCATTAAAATTTTTGTCTGGGCCTTAGCCCTTTAACGATTTCTATGAATAAAAACTACGGCGATATAATGATAAATAAATGGACTGTTTTGTACCCAGTCAGTATAAAATAGTCGAAGAATATAATATTATATCATATTTATCATCTACATAATCATCCATTAATAAATACCTTTTTATCAATAACGCAGGGAAATCCTTTATGTTGGATGTCCAGGATTTGCGGTTAATTGGGTACATGGTAGACACTGACATTATGTGCACTATCCAAAATAAAACTACTGCGCATTTACACGCTTTTTGAGAGTCCCGGATCTGCAGACAAAAAGATAACCTCAGGGACAGGCTTGCCTTAACGCCTAAGTTAAGACTTAACTCATAAGGGTTGACTGCTCAACCACCACTAACAATTCCTTGTGACATCGTGCCATACTGGGCCCATGTTCCCATAATGAAGATGACACGAACACTAGGGCGTTACTGAAGGTGTATGAAGTAGTTCTTTAAGGAGATCATCGACATGTAGATATCATATCCATATACCTGAATTTGACCTCTTTAGCTACGCGTGTCCTGTGATGGATCCAGCAATAACCCCCCTTTTTTTTAAATATTCTCTTACTTTTCTGATACAGCACATAAAAACTATCTGGCTGAAAAACACAAAGAAATAAAAATAAGATAAATTCTTTGTTAACGTGGCAGATGCGTCACTCCCATTGAAAATTCTGTGATAAATGAATGAATGAATAAAATGATGAAATAAAAAAAATATAATCTCATTGAAGTGTTTCTTAATTGACCGTAATGGATACGTAATTATAATTAAATCCTTCAATAACAATTCAACTTGAAAAAGCGGTTAAAATTTTATGACGAAAGAGCTCAACGCTCAAAAGTTCGTTTAACTGAACGATAAAAAGTTGTTCACGTATAAAAAGTAAAAACTTTTTGTATTGCTAATATGAAACGCCAAAATACTGTTTTTCCCTAAAAATAACTACACCTCAAAACCTCATGATGTCTCTATTAGAATAAAATGAACATTAAACTAATGGACAGAAAAAGTAGATTGAAAAACTTTCCGATTTAAAAAATATTATTTTCATCGCACAAAGCTAACCAGCCTTGATGTACCCATCAACTATACAAAAACTAGTGTTTTGCTCGATGACAGGACATTTAATGGAAGATAATTTTATATAATATATTATAAAATTCCAGACCATCAGGCTCGAAGGACCACCAATACACGTTACGTAAATTTAGCACGTTACTAACGTGTTACGTGTAAATTAAATTACACGAGTTGATTAATATTAAATTAAATCCACTGATAACCCAATCGTAAAACAAATAATTTTACTATAGTTATTATATGGAAGTCAAATAAGTCCTATAAATAATAAGAACGCTAAATAAACCATTGAGTAAATTCTCGTATATCTTAATACTACAGGACAAAAAACCAGCATTTTACAGCTTTTAATTTCATTTATAGCCTCAACCAGTAGACGATAGCATAGCTCTTAATTAATTAATGAATCGAAATGAAACCTCATAATTACTTTTAATGTTTTGCAATTTTAGTAACCCATACGTAATTATCATTAAATGATTTAATATCAATTTAAGTTAAATATAGAATATTTTTTTTGGTAATATTAAAAAGTCTTACAATATATTATGGGTAATTTAAGGTTTTAGTTTAAAAAGTTGTTTCAGTGGTTTATTTTAATACCAAGTAGGCATTTTAAAAGCTAGTTCACCAGTTACAAACATCATTTTATAGGGCAGAGTAGTGACTACTTATTACGAATCAATTTCGAAAATATTGTTTGCCTATATAATAAGGTTAGGACTTGCCTGGATCCATAAATTAAGATTGATATTAAAGCGCAACCTTGACAATTACTAAGAAAAGGTTAAATCCTTTTTTTCAGACGCCGTCGGTCCCGCTCGCGTTCGTCCTCCCGACACCACTCGACAGAGGAGGAGTGTACTTCTCCCCGGACCATCCTCATGTCGGACCAGGAAGCTCTTCACCAGCTCTACGGGGAGATCACAACCGTGCGAGATGGAGCGGTCACACACCAATGCGTGCAGACTAACTTGGCTGATGTCATCTGTGGTGGTGAGTACCAACATATCTTTACGGTGGAAGAGTTTCGCGCGTGTCTGCGGGGCTACTACCTTACTGTACTACTCATTTCATCCGTGACACAGATCGGCTGGAAGACAGACTGTGTCCGTCCGTCCGTCTGATTGGTACCGAAACTTAATAGGTAGTAAATTTAATTCCTTAAACTTACCATATGGATTAGATGGGCCAATAAGGTTCAAGAGTGGAGGCCGCGTTTAGGTAGATGAATTCTTGGTCGGCCATTAACCAGGTGCAGTGTTTGCGTTGGGTGCGAGTGTCAAGGGATCGTCGTCTTGGCGTTCATTGTGGTATGCCTATGTTCAGTAGTGCACGGATAAAGGTTGATGATGATGAACTTACCATGACAAAAAAACTAGCAAGTGCTTGGGCAAGCTCCAGGTAGGCTCTATTTAATGCTGGCCACTCATGATAATAATAAGAAGATTACTACTAACGTAACATTCGTAATAAAATAACTGTGTTGATTGATCATCTAATGGTTTTTTCTTGCAAAACTTGAGCAACAATTTATACGAGACAATCCATTACGTTAATATGACTGGGTTTGACAAGTTGTTGAGTTTAATATTTATCAATGTAAGCCGCTAGATTATTACGTAAAGCTGTGGAAAGAGCTTACCTCGGCTACTTCGAGTAAGTCATTTTGATTATAACAACTACTCACTGAAAACTTACGTACAAGCAGATATAATTTATCGTACTTTTCTAATTAAATTAAAAATAAGGACTTATTAAGTAAATTATTCTGGTACCATCGCACAACATTAAATTTCTATATTTTGATAAACGTTTCAAACAAAGAAAATATAATGAAAGGCTGAAACGGTCATTGCAGAGACCAGAAATATTTTTAATTCACAAAAGCTATTTGAATTTCCAAGTAATAATGATGCCAACATGAGGCTAAAATTTGCATGCAAAAATAATAACGTTCCATAGTCCGGCAAAATAAGTTGCTCGGATGTGGCCAACATTCCATAACAAATACAGTGTTCTTCTATTTTGTTCTATTATTTGAATGTCGCCTATTGTGGAAACGTGAGTACATTCTGCGCACGTGGAACTAATCAAATTATTGATGAATTTTGATACTTGATTTGATATTTTATAACTTTAACTAGGACGTTTGATAACTCATCAATCATTTTTTAAAAACTGACTTTTCTCAATAAAAAAAGTATCAACCCATATATGACACACCGCTTGGCACTGGTTTGCTCCTCGAAATCAGGCTAGGACGGATTTGGGCTATAGTTCTTCTACCAATCAATTACCTTCTCCAAATTAATTTCTAAACGTGTAGCGGCTATTTTGTGGTATTATGTGGCCGGATCTGTAAGTCCTGGATGGATACAATAAACCATGAAAATAAAAGCCATAAATCTTTTTTTTTTTTTTTGACGTAATGTTCCAATAATGATAATTCAAATTCAAATTATTTATTTCAGACACGAGGTCCATAATATGTCTATACATGGATCAGTTTCGTTAAGAATTGACCAGATATTACGACATCATCTAGCATCTAGAAATATCTAATACACAAGATTTAAGGAGTGGACTGAAAATAGCTCTGGTAAATTTGCTGTTCTTCTAAGTTTTTACGTTATCGGTATTTCAAGGGTGAATAGAGCTCCTATTTTGAATCTATTTTACATTCGGTAAACCATTAGCTTAATGAAATATTCGCCGGATGAAGGCACAGTTGGGTCACGGAACTGAAACGTTTTCATTGGCCAAATCCAAATCCGCCAATCTCGTAGCTGCAGCGCCGTTGCAAGCCTTTATGTTCGATACAGATAAGGGCTAAAGTCGCTTGCACTAGAGTAAAATGTGGGCCAGCCTGCAGTGGCCTGATTCCATGTCGCATTGCACTGTCCTCACCATTTTCCTTGATTTATTATTGATCTTTAGATCCGCTTATAACACCTTGTTTCATTAAATACTGTTTATATTATTACCTGTGCCGTTTGAATGTTTAATCTTACGGTTGGTTCGAATCAACATAATCACATATGATTAATGATTGTCTGGTCAACTTTGTAGTTAGGAAGTTCGAATTCCGATAAGATTCAAATTGTGTTCTTTTTTAAATTTTGTTGGAATAAACTTTTGTCATCATATTGTGTTTAATAGAACACATTAATAATTGCAATGGTCATAGGTTACTGGACATTGACCACTCTTAATGACCCCTGCCCATTGAATCCATCTTGGTTTCCAAGGAGATCGTCATCATATTTGGCTAGTTGAGCGACCTTCTTACTAACATATAATTACCTCATTAATTGTTCTTGTTTAGTAATCGTTGAGTAAACAAAACGCAAGTTTTAAACGTATTTTTCATCAGGTCATCACATGCGATTGATAGACCAATTAAATGTTGCGATCGGACTTTAAATAAGTAATATAAAATATATAAATTACATAACCTGTGACATTACGGATGCAACTGATACTTAGCAAACAACCTCTAAGACCTAGGTCGTAAGAGCGGTATTTGTTTCGTCGGTTCATCTAACAACTCGCCAATTAAGGAATGTAAAGCGTACCACCGTTAGGCCATCCTTTTATAGCGAACTGACATTGTATCTTTAGGCTTATCAGTAAACGAGATAAATAGCAGTTTTGATATTCCCACCGATTCCCATAATAATTGGAGAATCGATGTATATCTAAATTTCCCGTCCTCTTTCGGTGAACCTTTGCGGATTTGCGCAGCACATAAATACTATTTGTACGGTAAAACGCAGTACGATAAAGTTGCTTCTCAATTTTATTTGTAGCAACAGATTTTTTTAATATCTTGGCAGAGGTAGTGCCACGCTGCTTTGCAACCACATTGGGCCGCCACGAGCGATATGGTTCCTCATGGAATGATAGTTAGCTGTCGTGTTCCATGCGGTTTGAGTCAATCGTCTGATATCAGCTCAGCAGTGTCTAAGAGTCATTTTCTAGCCTGTGCGCTGCGACGAGCTCTTCGCGCCCACAGCGTTGACGGCGCTAGGGTGTTTGATGTTTGACAAGCTTAGTGAATTCACAGCGCTGTCACAGCGTTGCGATAGTGCTACGTTCCTTACAGAATAGCCAGTGCAGGCCCAAAAGTAAAAATATTATGTCATTATAATGACATATTTCAACCAAATATTAAGTATCATTACTATAGTCAAGAAAAAGTTTTTGCAAGTTATCATTAACATGTACAATTCAATAATGTTAACACCTAAAACGTTTCTGAGTTGACATTTTGAATGAAAGGCGTATATAAAATACAAGTAAAACATGATTGACCTTTTGGCACCGCTATAATCGTAAAATTGCCCACGGCCACGCCCACGTTATGTCACATTTAGTATTTAATAGTATCCTGCGCAGATTTTTATTTTTAACAATAAAATACAGGTGGGTCATGGCGCTGTTTTGGCAGCAAAGTTGGCCAACAATCTTAATTTATAGATCATGAAGAAGCATATACATAAGTGGCTAATGTATGATGGTAAGGTAGGTTTTGGGCCTATTATTTATATCACATGCAAGGTAACTGGACCTATATTTGCATTTCATACACTAGAAGAACGAATAGTCGATGGGGCAATTTAAGTTAGGTTGGTAGACGACGCGTTTGTCAGCCATTCGGGAAGACAATCTCAGTGTAGTAAGCGGATAATGGCTAATGATGATAATAACGATGATATCATGTATCATGATAATAATGATGGTTCAGGAGTCACTGACTACGACTGTCTAATCTCCTTGTAAGCTTGTAGGTACCTTATACTTATACTTGAATTAAATAGAGAATTTAATTTTATAATGTCTTCGCTCTGAAACTCAAAATTTGTAAACAACGTTTGAAACAAAGATCTGTGACATAGTATCAGCCCAAAAGGTCTCTGAAATCACACGAGTTCGTGACTCCGCCAAATTAGATGGTAACGGTGTGCCGCAAGTGCCGGCACAAAACAATAAAACAGACGTTTATGTCCGTTATACGACGGCCGTGTGATTGATCCGACGTGAGTCCAGTTTGATTATAGAACGTATGCTATTCCATGTTCAAATTATATTTTTTGCGTAAAAGTTATATTAAAAAAAAGTAACGCCTAAGAAATATTCACATGATCTGATGCGTCAAAAGGGCCTGGATTAAAAAAAATATATTTTCGCTGAATCCGTAAAAATTCCCACAAATCTCTTAACTTATCCACTAAGCCGTTCAGGCTACAGAGTATGCCTAAGAAATTGACTTCTAATGTATACTCAAAAAACGTAAGCAGATTTCGAACGCATGGTCAAAAATCTGTCGCTGAGGTGATCTTAATGCCTCCAAATCCGGGACCGACCGAATCTAAAAGCGACTGCATGAGCTCGCAATATTCCAGCCTTCCGCAATACATAAAAATTGTTTTATGATTAAAAAAGATGGTGGTTGCCAGACAGGCTCTCTGTTCAAGCGCATACCTCCCAGTAGTAAAATATAATTTTAGTCGTTCCTTAGTTTTGCAAGTACAAACATTATCTGATGGTGATCATATGATTATGCCCAGAAGAAAGTTGTTTTATGAGCAACAATATAATATATCTGTCCGATGTTCCATTCTCTTTGGATTGATTCTATCTTGTGACCATCAATTGATTTACAAAAAAAGTGAAATGCGAGTTTTGAAAAAAGTTTTTTTATGAAATAATGACATTTTTATATACTAAAAATATTGTATTTTAAAACGAATTTATGCAATAATCAAATATAAAAAATGCCGTGGGGTCTTGCTTTTCGCAAAGTATCAAAATTCTATGACATTGGGAAGTAGGTACAATTAAGGTTTTGATATACTGAAAGAAAGGATATTAAGCTCGTGAAATCATAAGGTTTTCTGTTTTATTATTTTGCCTAACGTATCAAAAATATCAAACATTCTTTTACAATTATCTAAATGTTTAATTGCGTTGCCCGTTATCGAGGCCTTTACACAGATGCTAAAACTTTATCTAACGGTCCTATATCCCTATGTTATCATCTTCCAAGGCCGCGCATAATATTCTAGATCTTTCCAAAGTGCACCCAATCCCTATGAAATAAAGGTACAGAGGACCGCAAACAAAATCAAAACCTGTAAGAGAACTGTGGAAAGCCAAGTAATACCACGTTGAATCTATCTTGACCAATGACCATAGATCATGACAAGCCATTATCACCTCTAATCGCTGGTAATAGGTGTTATGACACTGATTAATGTCCAGTAGCTAGATAACATGGCAATATTATAAATGCTTTACGAGAGGAAAAACTAGTTGCAGCTCATTCAGAAAAAACGTAACCTAAGTGGTATAGTGGCTGCATCACTGCATCATTCATGAAGATACGAATCATTTTTAAGTATGTATGTTACTTTTTCAAATGTGATTGAAAACAAAAGAAGTAGGAAATTTAAAATTTATATTGATTTGCCAAACATGACACCATCGTTCGCTCACCGATAAAGGAAAAAATCGTGAAAACCTGCATGCCTGATGAGATTGAAAGTCTTTGAAGGTATGTGAAGTTCACCAACCCGCATTGGGCCAGCGCATCGGTGAACTATGGTCCATTACCCCCCTCGCCTGGTTTCGAGGAGGAGACCTGTGCCCAGCAGTGGGACATATTAGGGTTGATACTTTACTTTTTTTACCTGGGCACTCCCCAGGTATACCTGTTCAGTCGCCTACCTAGTCGATTCTATATCGTAACAAAAAAAAGAATACTCACCGTTGACATTGGTAGGAATAATTGAAATGGATACAAAACAAATACATCAGGTCCATTCAAGAACATCAATCGATGTCATAAATCGAGTGCAAGCGAATTCCAGGCCACCACTGAATATGGCGCGGCGCCAGACTCCGACTGGTCCTGAGAAATGTAATGTGTAATATTCAAATGTTATGAACACTGTGCGACCAGGATATGCTGCTGCTACTTTACCTGCCGTAATTATATAGCTGTCAAGGCAGAAGATGATTATTCCCATAGCTTATCATTCTAGTAAAATTAAAAAAAAAAAACTGATTAATATTTTCAAAGTAAAAAAAAAGTATCAATTTATGTCCCACTGCTAGGCACGGGTCTTCTCGAAATCAGGCGAGGAGGGTGATTTTCAAAGATAAGCTACTAATTCCAAATGCATAAATTTTAGCTCGTCTTTCTGGCTTGCTTTGGTGGTGGTAGACTCAATTGACGTTCAAAAAGATACTTTGATGGTACTATTTTGAATAACATTTTTGATTTTGACTTTGACTTATTAATAAAAGATTGCCTATATAGGGAATAAGGAGTATTATATGATAATCATAGCAAAAAATAATAACATCGATAATTTTAGTGTAGTTCCAGATAAAGTCAAAGCATTCGTTGATTATCAAGTGATTTATCTCTAAATATGCGATAGGATTATTGCATTTAATATGTTCTTGGAGATTCAAAACTTAACCTTTTTTTTGTACATCCTGTGTATACAATTTTTTTTTTTTTCGAAAGGTCTAGACTTTTAGGCCAGATGGCCTTTAAGCTCAATCGGTAGGTAGGTGAGCAGATGGCTCACCTAATGTGTATACAATGTATGAAACATAGAGCAAGATTTTAGTTATAGTCGTATAACCCTACCATATAAAAGTGACGTTGTGATAAAGACATGCTTTAATGCATGACCATGTAGTATCAAGAGTGAAACCGAGCAATGTATCGTGCACTTTTTGTTTTATTACTGCAATTGTTCTTGTAGCACTTTTCGTGATTTATCATTGTTAATACGAAATAAGATGTGATGAGAAGAAATCGAAATTAGCAAAAAAACAATGTGATATTTCTTTCGCGTGGCCGATCTAACAAGCTCTTAATGATCACGCTATTTACTTGGAAACTATTTTATCAGAGAATTCGACATTCCACGGATGGTCCACAATTATTGTAAGTCATTGCCTCAAATTATTTCGACTTTCCACTTTCCATTTTTTCGATCTAATTTGATGTCTTCTTAGTATTTTCGAGATTTTTTGTCGTCCAAGTAATCATTTGTTTCTTATCAATTATCTTTGAAAACAAAAGAAAATTTTGGTATTATACAAATTTGCGTACGTAATTAAAAAAAAAACGTAATTATACATGTTATACTTTCTAAAACTTGGTTTTTCATACTTAAAAAATTTATAACAATTTTTATTAATTCCAAATTATTACAAAAATTGTTTCATCATAAGTTAAATTCCGTGCAAAATAAAGTTGCGTCGACTAATTTATGTTATTTCCGTAAAATTGCATATATACAATAATGAAAACCTTTACCCATTGATTGCTGATATCAAATTTCAGAAAAAATCTTTCGCGATAACAAATTTTGCTTTATTCGAAAAATTTACGCTATATCCACCCTTATTACTTCTGTTACACGGACTGTATATGTATGTTTTAACCCACATAGCCCAGTTAGTCTAACGAATGACGCAACAGAATCATGAATACGATCAAAGTGCTTTACTTCATTGAATCGCGAACGTCGTGGTGGAACAGCATTCCTTCACTCAAACGTCTCTTGCATTGTTTACACTAGACAAATTTATTTAGACAATATCCATATAATAAACATAATTTAGATATTGATTGTATTTGAATAATGGTTATACTATACTTAGGGCCTGTTTCACAATCTCCAGATAAGTGCCGAATAGGTTATTCACAACATATTTGACAGATAATCCATACTCTATCTGTCAAATATGTTGCCGAAAGCCTAAGCCTCTGTCAAATATGTTGTAGATACTCCATACTCTATCTGTACAATATGTTGCCGATAGCCTATTCGGCACTTATCTGGAGATTGTGAAACAGGCCCTTAGGCTTCTTGAGAAGTTGAACTTCAATATAATATTATTGGTTAGATTCCTTAAGCTTGGTTAGGGTAATAGTTTAAGCATTCAGAAGTTGAGCTTAGACTTCGATTACTTAAAATTCATTAATATTTACCAATTGCATTACATTTCAGCTTTCTGTTCTATTTCTTTCTACATTTCCAACAAATCCTTTTCTTCCATGCTGTGCTTCGTGAGAAATATAAATATATTTATTCAAAGTGTCTAGTCAAGCCAAGTTAGAAGTTCAAGTAAGAGAACCGGCGAGCGCACCGTATGTATCATTTACACACAAGATAAATTTATAATAAAATATTGATTAAGTACAGAATTTTTGCTTTTCTGTGATATTTAGTAATAATTTAAATTCGGTCGAAAGTTATAGGTTAGTTTCTCCGGTTCTACTATTTAGTAAACGGGATAAGCTTTTTGCGCATCCATCTGCGTAGGTTACTTTACACATTACTAAATCTTCTGCCAAACATTCTAATTTTATAAAATTACTGTTACTAGCATCTTGCCCCTTAGGTGCATGGCTTCTAAATCTAAAAAGTGAAAAATAATAATCCATGCTAAATCTCTTGTATGTATAGACCATCAAACGGCTGGCTTCAGCCATCTCATCATATACAGTAGTACAAATATTGAACATCTGAGCGATTAGTTTCTTGCTCAAGTTTTTAATGAAATTATTATTAAGAGGTAGAAAACTGGCAAATGACTGCGCGTCGGTAATGACCCGTCATTACTGTCAAGGCGCAGATGTCTATGAAAGTGAAGCGTCTTCCCTCAATACTTTCCATGGCGAGAAATTTTTAGCTCGCGACTCATCTGCAGACTTAATAAAGCTCCTTTTACAATTAAATTATTGAAACAAAGGAATAAATATGGAATAGTGATAACTAATAAGCGCAATAGACTTAAAATTTTATAATCTTACATATAAAATTCGCGGGAGCGTGATTGAACTACTCTGAAACGCCTCGACCGATTTTGATGAAATTTTCTGTGCATATTCAGTAGGTCTAAGAATCGGCCAACACCTATTTTTCATTCCTCTAAATGATAAGGATGACCCACCCCAAAACATTTTTATAATTTTTTTATGATACAACATACAAAAATACATACAACCCTAAACTTTCAAGCCCCTATGTTCAACCCCTTTTTTTTTAAGCAATATATTTAGTACTTTTGGCAGAGCGAAGTCTATTGAGGGCAGCTAGTTATCATATAATATTTGTCATTGATAATTTGAAATAGGTAAAAAAAAATATCCGTAATATTTTAAATTCAGTATATAACCCTGTAACCCTTTAGACTGCACCAACACTTAACCTATATATCAAAACAGAATATCAATTCAATTAATTCAGAGTGTAGTGAGTTAACCACCCCAATGGTCGGCAAATAATAGATTAAAATCAAGGTTTTAGCAGAATAATTGTAATTGCAGATACAAATATATCTTGACTTGTAACTCGTGGGTTACTATAGGGTAACTAACATCACTATCATGCGCATTTGTGCCCAAAATTAAGCAAAAATTAATTAAACATAGTTGACATTATTATAAGTATTCCAAACACTGGAGATATCCTGTATCCACTCCTCATCTTAGGAATTGTTAATTAACTATTATTAGAAAGCCGGTAGTTGTCATTAGTTGTACGTCAGTTGAACTAAAACATAATTTTTATACGTTAATCTTAGATCGTTATAATGACGGACGGGCAGATATTTAAACAGGATATTAAGTGTTCCTGTCCTTTGATCTAAAATGTATTTTGGTATACTACTCAAATTGGTAATAAAATATTATCTTTATATACGCTTTTCAAACATTTTTTTTGAGTAATTGTGTTATAAAAGCTTTTTAAAGTGTAAAAGTATCGACCCTTTATGTCCCACTGCTGGGCACGGGGCAGCTCGAAATCAGGCGAGGAGGGTAATGGGCCATAGACCATAGTTCATCGATGCGCTGGCCCAGTGCGGGTTGGTGAACTTCACATGCCTTCAAAGACTTTCAATCTCATCAGGCACGCAGGTTTCCTCGCGATGTTTTTTTTCACCGGTGACCGAGCGATGGTCTCGTGTTTGGGGTGCACTTAGAAATTTAGAAAAACCCATTTTAAGGCACACAAGGGGGGGGGGGGGGGGTCAGGATCGAACCCCGAACCTCTCCATCCATCGTTAAGTGTAGTCTAGATTTTCTATTATAATATCCTGTGTGTTGTGTGTGATGACTTAAATCAGCATAACTGTATTTAGCTATAAAATCTTATATAGCTTTCTTAATCTCATTCCCAAACGGTTCTAATTTTACCGTAATGAGTAAACGCTGACTCAAGGGTAATATTTTTACATCTGAGTCACAGATCGTTCTCAAATAAGCACAACATTAATTACATGTATTTATTAAAATAGATTTTGACTCAGCGTGTTTTGGTGTCACTGCGTTTTTGTTTTTCGCGGCCTTGGATCTGTCAAAACGTTTGTGTATGTGTATCAGTGTTGGTAATATGTAAACAAATAGTGTGTATAGCAAATTTTGTGCGGTGCGGATGGCCTGTTTTGACGTTTATTTACGCATGTCCAGCAATGCACGGTTACAGCTGATAGTAATGAAACAAATGCCTGCCGGCTTAGCATGCGCACCACAAAAAAAAATTACCCTTCTCTCGTGTTATCTCTATGTATATAGTAGCTAAGTAACATGCATGCACTTGATAATCTTTTCGTTAGGTTAATAAGGGCCTGTTTCACAATCTCCAGATAAGTGCCGAATAGGCTATTCGGCACTTATCTGGAGATTGTGAAACAGGCCCTAAGAGAGATAACAAGTAATCATTTGATTTTGGTTCTCTTAGTGCGAATACGATGCTAATCGAGAAAAGACGAGGAACATAACTGAAACATAAATTTTTAGAACAATTATATTGACAAACGGGAGCTTAGGATCGCGTGCGATAGGTTTCTTGTCACTGCGAGACAACTATGTGGCCCAGCCCTCGTCATTAACTTAGTTTATGCGTTACTTGATGCCATTAAACCTGATACAGCTGGATTACTAGGCTACCTAGGTGTAGGTGACTGCCGAGTACTGCCATGAAGTAAGAACGCGAGTGATTAAGTATATCTTATCTTATACCTTTAAACGAGCAATTCTTGTGTATATATATATATATATATATATATATCGCTGTCATGATAGCTTAGTGGGTATCTCCAGTCCGATCACTCTTTTGTATATTTTTTTTCAAGTTAATTTTGTTTAAAGAAAAACTTTATCATATTATTACTAAGGCTGTATAAAACAAAACAAAAAAAAATCAACCAGGTACTAGTGTTTTGATGACGCAAGACTTTTTTCGTACATGTGTATGGGTTCTGTTCTGCTAGTCTTTCTTATTTCTCCTGAGCACTGGAGAAATGTTGAAACAGACAATCCAGTCATCAAGATAGAATAGACAGCAGTTCAGAGTTCAAATAATATGTTGGGCCAACTCATACACATGAAAAGGGCAGGTATCTAAAACAGAGGAAACACTGCTTGACGGAAGTAATAAACAGTTCGTTTATGCAAAAACAAAAATATTTTAAAAGTACGATTTTTTTACAATAAAAAAATCAATTTACAAATCCGAAACAAAAATATTTATACATATTATGATTTTTTAATAATATTTTTTTAAGAATATTTACCGACCCTTAAACAAGCACATAAATAGAGAAACTGCGGAAAAGAGCTAGAATATAAAGAAAGCCTTATTTTCAATTCTGTCTTATTTAGAGTATCTTCGATGTGATTGTAAAAGTGTAGTTAAATGTTTAAAACATGTCCAACCGTGGAAAGTCTTAATGAATGTAATTGTAATCGTATTTCAAACGAGACGGATGTGGGTATGTGTGTCAGTTTGTTTATGTCAAGAGCTTTTGCATAGTGACACCCGTCACACATGTTGGTTCGAATCTCGACAAACTTCGTTGGACATAGTCATTTATACTCATATAATAACGATAGTTTGTTACAGTTTGTTAAGTACCAGTTGCATTAGAAAACTTCTTCTTCTTTTTAGCTTTAGCTTCCAAATGGATTTGCCAGTTTCAGAGTGGGATATTTTTAGAAAACTTATGTTAGATTTTAGAACGGCGAATTAAAGTTCGTTTGACAACGGAGCGTGTTTTTTTTCGAATGGTCTTTCTAGGTCTTAGACTTTTAGGCCTGATGGCCTTAAGCTCTATCGGAAGAAGAGACGATGGCTCACCTAGAAAGAAGCGTGCAAAGCTGGACATTTGTTTAAAAACATGACTTAACGTAACTCGTTGCTAACTTCAGCCTGGTCAAGTTCAATTGTGTTCTTTTCAAGTATAGATAAATATTTATAGTGTGCGCCTGTTTTTTCTACGATGATTATTTAAAAATGATTTATTAAGCCCCTCACACACCTGCGCGGATACGTCTTAATTAGTTCGCTCGTTGAGCCGTTAAGGAGCAATAAACATGTAAATTACATTTCTTGTGTGAGGAAAAAGTTCAAACACAAGAACTTTATGTAACACAGCCGCGAAAAGTTTAATATGTACATTGTACATATTAATTTTTATTGGTGTGTCTGTTAGTTTGTGTGTCAGTTTTATTTTTTACCTTATTTGTTTTTGATTGTACGTTTAGCGGAAAAGTCATCTCGTGAGCCGTGACGGTAAACGGAATGACGCTGAGGTTATTATGTCTTTTATTATTTTTAATTCTAGTATATTTCTCTGCTCTCGTGGCCCCCAACTTTTATGTAATTCATAACGGTCAATCATTGCGAGTTTATTTAATATGCAATATTCCTAAAATATTCCCAAAAAGTAATAAAATAAGAGCTAAATTAGCTTAAAAGAATCTATAATATAAATGGTAAACTATATACATGCATCCTTGTCGCTCATAGCGTGATCGTGTAACAAAAGACCTAACTTTCCCAATATAAACAAAACAAGAGACGACGTGGGCTTCAGCTAGCGATACATAAATAGCACACGATGTTTTTCTACCAAAGACATAACTTACGAAGGTATTTTAGTAGTCGATATGCAAGGATGATTTCTGTAATGTTTATTTATATTCAGGTTCAGGCACCTCGACGTATTTATCGTGTGTTTGTTTTTATGATAATTCCTTCTTAACCAACACTAAATGCGGCAAATGTAAGCTTTTGGAGTGTTCAGATTTTTATTAAAAATATTGTTTAGTACCTATAAGAATAGTAAAAATTACACAATCTAGTTCTGAACTACCGCGAAGGTAATTTTTTTTGTCGGAGGCAATAACAGTTGGAGGAATATGGCGACTATCGAGTATCGACGCCCACAAACGTCCACACTCCGAGGTTATGCAGATATGTTGCCCTCCTTTTTCCTATAGCCCCATTGTGCTACCAGAAACTAAGAAACCATACAAAACGCGACAGTATTTTACTTTTTGTGTGAGCGTGAGGTACCGCCCCGGTCACAGCTTGGCTCCCAAGCAGCATGGCATTATATCTTACTAAAACGGGGTAGGCCGTAGAGCACAGATATTTGTAATAAGTTCTTAATATTTCTATGCTGTTAAGGGATATGTAAAATGTGCAATCCTAGGAAAGTATAACGTTACTTTTTCTACTTAGACTCTAGCAACTAATTTCATGTTTTATAGTTTAGGCTCCAGATTTTACAGATTCGGAATTAAACAATAAACAACGATTCGCCTACATTCTCACGTCACTATCAATTAATTAAAAAAAAAACGTTTGACTGGGTCATCTAAATAAATATCAGATGAAAATATTCAAAATAGATTTTAATATTTGGCCAGTATAATACTATACAACACGCTAAGTAAACCTGTCAGAAACAGTGCTGGCGAGTAGTAATAGCAATAAATATATAAATACGAGTATGTAAATGTCTTACATCGTGACTGGCTTTCTTCACGAGGATTTCTATGCTGGATCAAGATTGCGAGTGCTTTTAGCGGATAACACTACTCATACGGACGTCTTCTAAATTTGAAACGAACTGTCAAATGTCATGTTAGTAGCATAGATAAAAAATGTAGATCATCAAAAACGTGATCTGATTCCCATGAGCTTGTTTAAATATTTTGTGTCCTCTTCATTTTTGAATGCTTGAAATTATTTAATACTAGTTTTTGACCGCAGCTTCGTCCGTGTTAACTTATGTCTACAATCGTACCAGGGCTGATGATCATTTTCTACGGACGGAAATTGCTAAGCATGCATTTTTGGACACATATAAAAGGTTTTTTTTTTGTTTTTCTAATATACCGTACCGTATACAGTATACCAAAAACATGTATAGTTTTTAATGTTATTGCTATTTGGAAGTATTTCAAAAAAAAATTTTTTCGGAAGTTTCACAAAAAGACTATTTTATATAATATAATGAGAATTGAGCTATTCCAACAAATTCAAAGCAAATAATTCTACAGTTTATTACCGGCACCAAGTAACATGCGGTTTAAGTCACGATTCTATGCAACATTGTGCTGCAAAGCAGTTGGTGGTTCGATCAAAACACTTCACAACATTGTCGAGAGCGCTTATAGGAAAGTAGTGAAATGTGCAACTGGAAAGTCTTGCGCGAAACGGTAGCTATTGATAGGGAAACAAACACCTTAACGTTTTGTTGACTTCACTGGCTGTTTGAAATTGGAACGTTCTACTTTTTATTGTGAAACTTGCCAGTATTAAAATAGTACATTTGCCAGTAAAAAAATACAAGTAGCTTTATTATACTTATTGAAACTTTTAAAATAAAATCAGCCCTATCTTTCTGTAGAAAATGGAAATGGCGGAAATTCCAATCACATATTTTACAGTAGGTCGGTAGGTGGGCCGCATGCAGGTGTGGCTTTACGTTGTGGTAGAATCTAGACTCCACCCTGGTTACTTACGCTGTGGCATATAA
The DNA here is from genome assembly GCA_905333005.2 of Lycaena phlaeas. Taxonomy (NCBI): domain Eukaryota; kingdom Metazoa; phylum Arthropoda; class Insecta; order Lepidoptera; family Lycaenidae; genus Lycaena; species Lycaena phlaeas. Next base: position 15,303,730 of record HG995173.1, read on the forward strand.
AATACGTAAATCATTGGTTAGAAGATACACGATATGTTAGAAGGTTCGATTGACCTAATAAGCACGAAGCGGTTACATAATTATGCTTTTCAGTTTTTTCGTAATCTTTTTCATGGCAATATTGATTACATAAATAAAATTCTATGACAAAACCAAAATAGTACATTTGAATGGGTTCCTGTTCTCTTTTATATGGGATCGTCGTTTACAGCATTTTGCCAATTTTAAAATCGCTACGTCATCCTATTTGGCGCTACATTTACCAATTGCTACCAAATTGAAATACTTTAATACTCCTTCTTCCCCTTTTTTCCGTATACTCCTTTCATTCCTTCTTTCATATATAGTATTTCATAGAATCTTACTAATATTATAAACGCGAAAGTTTGTAAGTATAAATGTTTGCTAATCTTTCACGTCAAATCTACTGAATAGATTTTTATGAAACTTTACAATGACGTAGCTTATACATCAGAATAACACATAGGCTATTATTTATCACCGTACTCCCACGGGAATGGGAAGTACACGGTTGAAACCGCGCGGCGCTACTAGTATGACATGAGTGTCATCTGTCCCACATAATTGTGGGATAAATATGTGTGTATGCCAAAGGTGCACTCCACGTTGAAATGATGTGTGACACATTCCTGTTTATTTCTGTATGTGTAACGCCCAGGACGCGCGGCATTTTAATGGAGGGGATTCCGCTGGTGAGATGACTCGTGTCCAAGTGGTACTTTGTAATGGCATCGTTGTGCGATTAAATATCGATATAAGTTTTTTTATTTAGTCTGTTGCAGTTTCGCAAGGGCTTTTTATTAAAAAAATTGTATCGATATATCGACATTTTACGACTAAATGGAATTTTAGGGATGCACAAACTAATAACGACATAAGTATTTTTTGTGAATTTTTAAAAATTCAGTTTATGGGCGACTGGTCTTGGACGCTTCACACAGTGGTCACGGGTTCGAATCCCGCCTGCACTTGGCGGCCATTGATATAATGTTTGGATACATATTATGTCTCCGACAGGTCAAGTACGTCAACGACGAAGTTATTTTTTTTATTTACGTATTTAGTACATTGCTTCGATCAATGCTACATTATCGTGTCCCACAACACCGTAAGCAACGTTTTCATAGTTTTTAAATATTTACTTACCATCACGTGAGCTACATGTTGCTTACCAACGTAAAATGTAAATCAAATCGATTAACATCCAGCTATATCCATCCTGAATCATAAAAATAAAGATTGTAGCATCTAATTAAACTATAATAAAATCAATATGAAGATAAAACAAAAAAATATTGTTGGATTATATTGGTTAGAAGTAGCCCAAGTGCGAGATAATTGGCAAATATTCGGGGAGGCCTTCACCAGTAAAATCAAGTGTAATACATGCAAAAAATAAACGGCATTTTTAGAATTTTATTTTTAATCGATATAAAATTTAGTTTACAAAACGATTTAATCGTCGTCCAGAATCGAATCTGCTGTCAGGTTCAGGGTTGATTTATGCGAGCATCTGCATACGGTCCTTTGTGCGTCACTTGCGCGCGCGCATACTAATGGCGCTACTTTAACATTATCATTGCTGATTGAGTACAGAGCACTTCAATTTATAAGATACGCGTAACTATGTGATAGCCATTCTTATCCTTTTAGCATGCTTGTTTGCTCTAATCAGAGAATACACTACTACCTATTATACCTATTGAAAGGTTATGTGTAAATTAGACTTAATAATTATTATTCAAGATTTTAGCAAAAGCCTCAGTAAACCCATACCAACATGTCAGTATAAAACATAGTTTCTTTCTTTTTCTTCGTCCGTCGGTAATAGATATCCACTGTTTATTAGATCCTTAAAAGCTGAGTGAGTTAATAAGTTAAGTATAATATCATCGCTTTATATCTCACCAAGTGCATATATAAACAATATAAACATATCGAAATGGTTTACGTTTGCGATAATTATTGTTTATTTGCCAAGATTTCAGCACTAAGTAATAATAGTACTCACATCGCCACATAAATCCGTTACCGTAAGCCGTACAGAAACATTTCGCGGCAATAAACAATAAGTTGATAATATACAGCCAACAATTGTGATTTCGATGCCTATAACTCGTTAAGTTTATTACAATAAATATTATAGGCTGGCAATACTTGTTTATTTGTGAAAATCTCTATTCATTTATTATGGCACACAATACCACTTAATAACTAAACATCGGCCAATATTATAAGTATTTTAAGCGCTTATTAAATGTGTATTGACCAACACCTTACACACCCACAAATATAATAAATCCTACCTATCTATCATGGAGTGAAAACTTACATATTGATTGAATTGAATTGCATTGTTCAGAAAGATTGGTTGTTTTTCAGCATTTCAGCATGTACAATAGAAAGATAGGGATTGACCTTTAGGTCAGCAGGTCTGAGCTTTGAAGTTAAGTTTTTAATAGAAATTTTATAGAATACCGTTCCTAATTAAGAAAAAAAAAACAATTAACCAAAGATAAAATAAAAACAAAAACACAACCGCGCGCCTTGATATTTCCCGCCATTTCTTAACTTTGAAGTTTGATACCAAAGAGTATAATATAAGCAATAGGTTTTTTTGATACAAGAATATCGGTTGTAAAATATTTTTATTTTCTATTTCAGGTAACCCTAATGACAAGATATTATACAGTCGACCGAGTAAGCGTCGTAGTGCCTCGTTTCCCGCCCCTCGCTCCCTAGACCGGCGTCACTCTCTACGGATCTTCGGCTCCTCCAGCAAGTACCTTCAGAGGTGTGCCTCCACTCGCAGCCTGCACCACAAGCACGCGAACACCACCGACAGCTCTTCCTCCACCGATTATCCTCCCAGCGTTGAATCTGCGTCGCCTAGTAAGTTGCAATTTTTTTATATCTATTCGTTATATTAAAAATAGATTATAAAATTCGCTACAAGTCCATTGGCTCGATGCAATAAAGAAATACCGCGATATGTTATAATTTTTGCCATAATTGCGCGATAGTAATATTATGTCTTTTAAACGAAGGACGGAACAATTAAAAGAAGAAAAAAAAACAACCAATTTAATTTTCGTATTTTGATTCTCTTTTTGAAATATTTCTGTTATTATTGCTTAATGCTTATAATAAAATAGTTACCATTCTAAATATTGTAATTGATTTTAAATAATATAATTCTAAAATTATGAACATTCCGTTATCCACTGTTTTACTACTGTCAGTGAACACAAATGATCTACAGATAAACGGATTAGAAATCGCAGATCTGCCCGGATTGCACTAGATTTGCAGATTGCGACGCGGATTCCCTACATCTACTTAGTTTAACGGATATCGCCATCAATCGATTTGATTGGGCTTATTCACAGGCTATTACTAGAAATATAGAGGCTTGTAGACAAGTAACCTTTTCGAATGGTCAATTTTCTTTGATCGAATTAATGTTAATTGATACGCTTGTTTTTTAATGATTTTTTTATCTGTATAGTTTTATTTAGTTTGAACTTTTAAGTAGTATTTCGGAAACACCTATTCATTTCACGCTATTTTTCCTTACAGGAGTTCTGATAAGTTTTGGTTTTAATGTACATAAGGTAACAAAGTTAGCATAGTCTAATAAGAGCTTTATCTCGTCTAGAAGATTAGTGCAACCAGCGATTTTTATTGTGTATTTTGCAGGGATAAAATTTATGAAGTTTTAGTTGATGAGGTTTTATTGTGAAAAAAAACATAACTTACACTGCTACACGTAAACGCTAAAAGTACAGTATTTCTGAAACGATTAAGCTAAAAGACTAAGGGAGATTTAAGAATAGAGTTTAACTACTGTGAAAGGTCGGCAATGCACTTGCTAATCCTCTGGTGTCGCTATAGAATAGAATAGATAATCTTTCATCATCAGACACAAAAAGTATACCCATATATTATTATAGTAATTTGTTTGTTTGCTTTTACAAATTACATATCACCAAGTGAAATGACTGTCGTTTCTATATAAAATGACGTTATTTAATTCTGCTATATTTTTATTATGTATTATGATTTGCATAATATACTATTACTTGTTTTATGTTTACTGTTAATTTAAATTAACATTTCTTTCCGCGGACATGACTTACAATGTCAACACAATAATATAATTGATGGTTTTCAATTAAGTATTGAAAATTTAATATTTCCATTTGATTAAACCAAAGTCTGGCAATGACAATGATTAATTATTTTATCAACATTTTCATTAAAACCAAATAAATCCAATCAAATCAGTAAAAATAGTAAATACTAATTGTTGACCACTGCTGCGTCTACGTGGTCAAAACTATCATGTACCAATTAAACAGTTAGCTACTCTTCAGATTTGAATGACAGTATACCTAAGGAAATTTAAATTTATCTTTATTCAATAGCAGATCCAGGTTAAATGCAAGTAGTGAAGGACTGGCTATCTTCGCGTTCCTTGAAAGAAGTCTATGTGTAATGGTGTGTAGTGGAGTGAACGCAAAACGGTCCATAAATAAATATTTGATACTTATCTTTTAAATATTTTTTTTCTCATTAGATTACCTAATTACACTGTTGTGCATTTTCCAGCGCATATTTGTGTAAAAATTTACTTTCTTTTTTTTCTTTACCTAATATAAGTTTCGTGTGTGTTTATGTATTAGATTAAGTAGGTACCTGTAGCAGTGTATGTTTCTCAATAAATGTTTTCTATTCTTTTCTGTTCCTATTAAATAGCATGTTAATAAAATAATAAAAACACCATTTTTTTTTTGCAGAGAAAGTGTCGTTGCTCTCCCGCTTATTCAGACGAAGCGGCCGCAGCAAGCAGACCCGCGCCATGAGCACCTTCTCCGCCCAGTTCCCGCCCACGGAGTGGTTCAACTCGAAGGCGGTGCATCTCCACTGCGTCGCCACACAGACTGACTCTAAGGTGAGGTACATTTTATTTTATATATTACGTGTGTCTTGCATCAATTACGGGTTATTTCATTTTATTTACTATCACTATAAAACTATTTTAACCCTTTAACCGACCGACTTCAAATAAATTGTCGTGCCCCCAGCGTCCGGCGCTGTGAAACTAAAAATATGGTTTTTGATGGCAAACAGCTTAATAAATAAAAAATCACACTAAACGAGTTGTGGTATTTCGGTCGGAGTTATACGACGCAAGCGAAAGGGTCCCGAAAATATTTGTCGGACAAATCCGACGTAAGCGGTTAAAGGGTTAACGGTATATTTACTATGATTCTCGAAAGGGCATGAGTAAATGTCGAAAAAACGAGATGACAAAAAATATTGGTAAATATTCCGTTTTCAAAAAGTTTAAATTAATTTATAACTTTGCCCAAAACACTAGGCTTAGTTTTTAAAGCATCCAATTCTCATATTTCGATGTCATTCCACAATATACTCCTGGGAAACAGTGATACATAAAAGCTAGAATTAAGTATATTATATTGTTATGGTTTACTGCACAGAGTTCAAAGTTTATCGCACATTTTAAACAATGGTCTTATCATATTTAAATGAAATGTTTAGGCATTTCTGTTTAATTATTTACAAATAGTATGATAGTAGTAAGAGGTAGTGCGACTGCTGCATTGAAGCCGAATTGGGTCGACACGACCGGAGTGATTCTCTCGCTTACATCTATTCGCATTTCGTGAGGTTTGTGACTTCCCGGTAGGCCATTGGAGGGTATAGGGGTGAGGGTTAAAGGAGCTCAATGTTGCTGCATTACCTCTGGTTGTGCGAATGTCTACAGGCGTCGGTGATCACCATAAGGCTTCGAGTGCTTGTGTATCTCCTTGTGGCATATAAAAATAGCACACAACTACGCAAATTAATATAGGCGTAAAATATCTGAACCTCTTTATTTTGTTATATTTATTAGTCTGCAAATTACGTTAAAAAAGAAGTGGGTACTTTAAAGTTTTAACTCATTAGCTTTGACCAAAGACGAGATTTTAAAGATTAATTTTTAACGGTGATATAATATGTGGCCAAGGACCAGATGAGGGAGATGCAATATTCATTTTATATTTTCCATTTCAGGAGTCCCTGCAGAGTCAAGCGTCGTTCATCTCATCGTACTACGACGGCTCAGAAATCAGCAACCGCTCGTCAACGTTGCCAAGGAGACACAAGAGGCACCTATCGACGGAGTCAGGAATTGCAGGCTCCGTACAATACGACCATTCACCTGTACGACAATCCAGTCCTAGCTCTGGTAGTCTCCCCAGATCATCGCTGAGTAGAAGCTCGACCAATAAAACGATGTTAGACCATTTTGGATCGCCACAAAGAAGTAATGATTACAAATCGCGAGAAAGCCCTAGTGGCAGTATGAAAAGAGTGGATTATTCTGACCTCATGTCGACTAGTGGCCCCTCAAGCCTTGAAAGCACAAACATTCAAAGAACACCAAGAAAAGATTTAAAAAGCAGTCAAACAGAAGTCATATCACCAATTAAAAGGAACTACTTCACGAGCGGGAGTAGTGGCCACTCTAGTTTAGAATCGCACGTATCTGATCGCACATTAAAACCTTCACCTAGTCATAGTAACGGTACTTCGGGTCTAAGCAGAGCACAATCGCTGGTAAAAGTTCAAAGTTTACAAAGCTCTCCTAAAAGTTTACACAAGTACAGAACAAAGCCGCCTATAGTAGGTGGCGAATCGGTAAAAAATGGCAAAACTTCACCTCCGAGAACTTCGCCAAAAAACTGTCCGAGCACACCCAAAAAAACCGCTACACCTTTACACAACAAAACTCTTGGTTCAAAGGTAGAGAACCCAACCACTGCCGTGCTAGCTAATTCTAATTCAAATAATTCTATTACTTTAAAGGTCACTACAAATACTACTTTGCAAAATGGAGGGACCAACACCAAAGTCTATGTACAAAATTCTCCTGTCCGGTCAGTGATTACTTTTGAAAACGGTAAAGTTACGGAGTCGAGTAATAACGGAAGCAACATATACATAATAAATGATGACCGACAGGTAGTATCAGTTTCACAAAATGGCGTGACCAACCAAACTCCAAAAAACTCAAAAGAAACATCGTTCGATGTATGTGTTGAAAACAAAAAACAGATGTATCCAGAACAGGAACCAATGAAAGTACAAGAAAATAAATTTAACAAAAATTCCATTAATGATACAGGAATGAATAATAATAGAAAGTTATCACTACAGATAGGAGCTACAAATAATAATAGTTTCATTTACAAAAATCAACTTAACAATACGAACGAAGTTACATCAAACCCAACATCTCCTGCTATCCATAATAATATAAATAGCTTAGACACGACGGCTAATAGCAATCCCTCTACACCAACAAAAAGTTTTGACAATATCATTGGGTCCTTGGGTAATTTGAGATATCAAAAAAATTCTCTCACTTCGACTAATGCAGGTATTCAAACGAACTTAAACTCGAACAGCGAACTAAAAAGCGTTGATTTATTGAAAAAAGCTGCAGCTTTGCAAATGCTCAATGGTCTTCCAAATGTACATAACAGAATGAGTTCAGAATCAATTGCTAATTTACTGTCAAAAGGTATTGATCAAAAACCGGTACTCGGATCCGAACCAAATCTGGCTTTAAAAAATCAAGAGCTGATAAAGGACATTAATACATCAAATGAAAAAATTAATTGTTTAGAAAACAAACAGAAAAGGTACAGCTTAAGCCAAGATGGCAAAAAGGAACATCAAGATTTTTACAATTTTCCCAGTCTAAGTGACTTGAGCTTTAATTTTACTAGTTTAGCAGCCCAAAAAATACTTAAAGGAGTCAGCATTAACAGTGTTGATACATTGGTTGAATTAAATATGGCCGCCAATAATGCAGAAAAACAAAACAACCGAGAAGTTGCCGCAGTATGCACGGATTTTGGTCTTGTATAGTATCTAAAATAATTATCTTTAAATGTACAATAGTAGTTTTACACAAACACAATTTAGTTTTAAAGTAATTATTATAAACAATTGTATAACATCCCTATCATATAATCTATGTATTACATAACATTTAGTTGAAGTCTGTACTCAATCAAAATTTTTTACTATTTATTGGCTTTTAAATTTATCCTTAGCAAACTTTTATATTATATCCTTATATGAATTTTACTCTACTAACCTATCATCGAAAATATCATTGTAGAATTTATATATCTCAGTATTCACATGAATTAATGTAATCGTAAATTCTTAGTTTGTAGATCTTAATACATTAATATATTAAGACAATAAGACTACTTCCTATGAATCAAATGTGGCCTAAAACAACCCATCCAAGAATGAATTTAGTGCCTAATACAAAAATAGGATTAAAACAGGTTAGCCTTCTATATTGTCTGTGGTCCTTACACCATTAGCTTTTAGCACAGAATTAAATATTATTTTTAATTATGTATAATTTCATTCTTCAATACATCTGCACTTCTGTTTGTGCCATTAGTATTTCCAGTGTTAAAATTGAGTACAAACTAGAATTCCTATCATTAAACAAATGGTAACCACAGATGGGAATTTATAGTTGTGTAAAATGTATGTCATGTAATAAGTGCCATAAACAATAAAATAATGTGAGATTCAAACATTTGGTTTGATATTGGAGGATTGGTGACCATTATTTTTATTTGTATGATGTACTCAAAGTACGGTAAAACAAAGGGTTATATTTATTCATTAGGGATTATAATCGGAGAACAATGCATTTTAGTTTGTAAGTGTTCAGTAACGCCATTTGTAAAAAATGTATTAACAAATATAAGTTGATGCTTAATAATTTTTGTCTTATTTTTCCCTGACTATTCTTCCAAATTAAAGATCTTTCACAGAATATTTAATAAAACTATTTTTTATGGAATTAGAAAAATAAAAATTTATTAAATACTATAGTAATTTAAAATATCTAAATAAATTATATTATGAGCATGTTATAGTGCTATGTTCCATCACATCTGTAACTTGTGATGGCTCAGTCTCAGTTTGGTTTTTTATTGAGTTTAACCAGTCGTCAGTAGGATATATCTTTTTTAATTCATCGGAACACTCACTTGCTTCTTCATCCATTAATGTTTCTGATGATTTACTGTCTTTTATATCAGTAATAGTGATACTGCTATCCTTACTACTGTCTGGCGACTCAACATTTAAAGGTTGAATACAGCTACTATCACGAAATTTTTTCGACACGTCTTCGGTTTGTATATTCACAATACACACACAATCATTGTTGTCTGTGATTTGTTTGATTGCAGCCTCTTCAATCGCCTCCAAATTCTCATCATTATCAATAGTTAGCTCTTCAATAGTTTTATAAGAATACATGTGATCATCATTCGGACTTACATATTCTTCTAATAAAAAAGTACTATTATCAAAACTTAATTTTTCAAAATCTATGACACCATAATTACTTATGTTTTCTATTAATGTTGGTTCGCTTTTGTAACATATATTAATATTCATAAGACAATTTCTTTGCAAGTCTTTGTTATCTTGACATTGTTTTCGTATCGCGTCCAATTGTCGTAGCGTTTTTAATTCTCTTGCTTTTAATGTGGAATAAATGTGAGCAAAGGACTTCTTCACTGAATTTTTTAACTGAAATATAGGTAAAGTTTCTTATTAATTGATTGAAAATTACATACACAAAAATTGATGTAAATGATACAAATATTTACTTACGTTTTCAATATTTTGGTCGAAATCATCAATATCTGTCGCCATGTCTGTTTACCAAATATGAAATTCCTATTTGATAGATGTCAATTTTTTTTTCGTTTTTTTTTTCGTATATTTGTTCCTGTTGGAACCGGCTAAGACCAAAGGCCATGCTACCATGTCTGACGTAAACAACATTTTTTGTGTGAAGAAGGAGTCACCATCAATCAATTATAACTCCAAATCCATCCATTCCGAAACAGTCCGCCACAACATTTGCGAACCAATCACATTATTACATATGGATCGAGTTTTGAAGACAAACACTATAGAAAACCACCAGAACATTCACTATATAATACCGCCGAAACAGTCCCATACAGAAAACAGCCCCAGAACAATTTCCGCAGCATTCGCGAACCAATCACAATATAACAGATTGCGTTTTTAAACCAAACATTATAGAAAACCACTCCGAAACAACAAAACTGGAAATAATAAGTGATTAACGGAAAACAGAAAAAACACGACTGTTAGCCTTGACGTTTCCCACCAGTGACCAGACCCCTTTTTTTCGTATATTTGTTCTTGTTGGAACCGACTAAGACCAGAGGCCATGCTACCATCATCATCATAATCATCATCATCATCATCAGCCTTTATCCGTCCACTGCTGAACATAGGCCTTCTCCATTTGCCACTAAAGCCGGAACTAAATTAGACAAGTCTGATATCATCTGATATCTTTACATCCTTCTGGAGTGAGAAGTTGTGAGATTTTAAAGTGTTTTACGTGAAATATGGAGTTTTTAGGGATAAAAGGCGAAGACCGTATAATGATCGTTAAATTGAGAGAATTTTGTAAATTATTAGAAAATAAGAATAAACAACTACTAACCTCGTTGAATATTACGTTCATGAATGTCACCGCCATGACAGTTAAATTTTAGAGATGCCAGAGTCACTCATTTTTGCCCAATTTATGGCTAAAATATTATCATTAATACTAAACATTTATCTTATGACATTTTATATTAATATAAATTCAAAGTAAAAGAAATAAAACCTTCCTCAGATGAATAATGATATTCACAGGTAATCTGTAAGAAAAAATCTTGAATAACACAATAAGTGAAAATAGCAATTACTTCTAAGAAAATCGTCACCCCTAGAAAAGCCGAACGCATCCAAACAAGATTGTTTTAGATGATTTCGAGTATAAATTAATCCAAACGAAATAATAAAAAAAATGTTTTATTTTACTAAAACCTGGTAGGGGAGATTTTTATTTTGCTGCCATAATTATTTTTGTCACTATCATCATCAACAGCCTTTATCCATTCACTACTGATCATAGGCCCTATATTGAATTATAATTTTTATTGTACTAGCCTTAGTGGAAAATAATTACATTAGAAGCTGGCAGAACTGAGTTATGAGACCGCAGAGCCGCGTCTAAGCAAGGATTTGTTTCGTTGCGCCGACTATAATTGTCTCTGTATTGCCCATAACAGTATTTTTGATTCCCAAAACCCATTTCTATATAATATAAAGTACATAGAGTGTATAAAAATTACGACATGTTGGAAAAAACGAATTCAGATTGCAAACTAGGTATGTCAGTATTTCAAAATATGAGGAAATTATTTTGCCATTAATAATTTATTGTGACTGATAAGTAAATAAATACTCATATTTTAGCTTAAATTATTATGATTTACAAAAAAGAAATATTACCAATAATATCAACAAAATCTTAACTGTTGTCATTTAAAAAATATTTATTATTAAAACCAAATATAAATTTAACCGATATGTACAACCGAAAACAAGTCCACTTATTTTCTCGCAACCAGTATAGTAAAAAAAGGTATGTGTGCGATTCACAGACGATAGAAGTGAAACACAATATGTTAAATGCTCATAATATACAAGCAAGTAATATATAGTGTGCAATATACATGACATACACACCGACATTTGCCCTCCCGCTCTTTTGTATTTGTGTCTCTTACCTGTCGTTTTTTCCGTTGCATCCGGTTTGAAATCACAACGATTCTAGAGTCCTCGCCACTTTAAAAGTCTAATAGACGCGGCGTTGCGGTCTCATAACTCAATGTTGCCAATTTATAGTGTAATGATTTTCCACGTAGTCTAGTGCAATAAAAAATTTAAATAATTATAGGGCCTATGGTAAGTAGGATTGATAAAGACTGGTGATGATAAAAATAATCATAGCAGCAAAATAAAAATCTCCCTGCCAGGTTTTAGTAAAATAAAACATTTTTTTGTAAATATTTCGTTCGTATTTTTTACGTATAACCGATTAGTAGAATTCATCTAAAACAAGCTTCTTTGGATGTGTTCGGCTTTTGCCAGAAGTGACGATTTTCTCAGAAGTAATTGCTGCCATTGTTACTTTTTTTGTTATTCGACCTTTTTTACAGAAACACCTGAAAATATAATTCACCTGAGCAAGGATTTAATTCTTTTACCTTGTATTTATATTCATATAAAATATCATAAGATAAATGTAGGTATAGAGTTAATGATAATATTTTAACCATAAATTAGGCAAAAATAAGTGACTCTGGCATCTCTAAAATTTACCTGTCATGTCAGTGACAGTTATAAACATATTATTCAACGGGGTTAATTGTTGTTTATTTTTACTTTCTAATTCACAAGATTATTTCACTTTAATATTATATGCTCCATATTTCACGTAAAACAATTTAAAATATCACAACTTCTTACTCCAGACAGATGTCAAGATGTCAATCTTGTCAAATTTAGTTCAGGCATTAGTCGCAGGACTTCAAAAGTGGCGAGGACTATAAAGAAGTTTTACTTCAAAAAACTTAAAAAAAAGGTTGTCACCAGAAAAAGCTTGTCTGGTTATTACCAGAAGTTATATGCCAACCAAACAATAAAGTATGAACTTTATTGTTTGGTTGGCATATAATTTCTTTCTTTATATTAAAACAATTAATGGTGTTAGCATTTTTTACTAAATGCATTTTATAACTTTTGTTACTACGTTCTTTTGTAACTCTCATTTTACATAGATTATTATTTATTATAATTATTATATCAAGTATAATGTTTAAAATGAACCGTACTACAAATTAGGCAACATGTCCTCTGGTCTTAGCTTGTTCGAATAGGAACGAAAAAATATAATAATTGTATTGATTTTTCGTTTGACATTTGCTTCAAAAGAAAACATTTGTACACAGTCGGAGTGAGTGACCGCTTTTATTTTCTGAAATTTTGCATTAAAAAGTTACCTTAATCAGTGAAATATTATTGGTGATCGTGATCATAGATTTCAATCTATAAGATGAGTGAATTGCGACAACGGCGTGGTGACGGTGACGGTAACGACAAAGCTGAAACTGCAGGAGAGTCTGATCATGTAAATATATTTGATTTGTATTATTAAGATTTCTTACCAGAATTGATGTATCAAGCAAATTCTGTTTTTGTTCATGTAGGTGGATTCTGAAGAGGAGAAGGTTCTAGAAGAGAAATATGTGGACGAATTAGCCAAGACATTGCCTCAAGGAACTGATAAAACGCCAGAAATTCTTGATTCTGCTTTGTCCGGTCTTTCCTCACGGTAAATATTTTTATATTTTGCCATGATAAGAATTATCGGCAGTAGGTGTTTTTGAAGAAGGTAATTAAGTAATGATTGTCAACCATGTTACACATATTTATGGAATTTAATAAGTCTTTTTGTGTGTGCTAATTTATAACACTTGTGTTGATTCGAGAGGTAATTATATCAGTAGTAACTTAATTATATGTTTGGAGCTAACACCCTATAAAGAGGGGAAATTATAATATTAACAAGCTTATTACAATTTTATGCCACTTCTACCTAATATCTACAAGATTGTAGTATTTAAGAAATATAGTAACTATGCTTGGGGAAGGAATTATTTACACTTTTTCATATGACAAATGTCAGATTACTTTTTTTTTCAATAATTACACAGGTTGTCAGGGGTTAAGCAAAATATGTATTTTCACCAAAACATGATCATTGTGCCCTCTACATGTATTTTCATAAAATTAAAATATATTATTTTTTATTTCTTTCATTCATCTTATGTTAGGACTTTATAATGGTTATATCATATTAACTTTTTCTAGAGATAGCATTTTTATATTTAAATATATACACAAAATTTCAACCAAATTGCTCTAGCGATTCAAGAGTAGGATGACGAACATATAGTAAATAAGGGATCAGTAATCTTGGCATTTATTGAGGGTGGCCTATGTTCATAAGTGAAAGGACAAAGGTTGATGATGGTGATGATGATAATAATGATGAACTTGTTTAACCTTTTTGTTGAATTTTTGTTTAGATGGAGGAATTGGGTAATTCGGGGTATATTTACTTGGCTCATGATTGGAGGCTTCTGCTTACTCATATATGGAGGACCTCTAGCCTTGATGACTACGGTATGTATTTGATATGTATGTGTATTATGTAAGTTCATTATATTATGTCAAACCTTGTTTTTTATTAACAACTTGACTGATGTTATCATGCTCAAGTTACTGTGGCACTGCACAGAGTTCGTTAGTACTATCAGTTGTAGAAAAGGCTCTCTGGGTTGCTCAGCCTACAACTAACTATAAGACAAATGGAATGTGAAAGTCTTCGAATTCTAAGAGACCAAAATCTAGTAGACGGAATGGGCTACTGAAGATATGTTAATATATTATTTAATTTTCATTAAAACATACAGTATACTTCCATTTCAAGGTTATATTATCCGATAACATAAGTTATTACTAGCTGACTACAATGCTTGGTTAATGTGAATATTTATGGATATTTATTTATTTTTTGAATATTATGTCAATGAATATAATATGTATATTTCAATTTGACCTTCGCTGTTAATCAGGTATTATGCGTCCAAGTGAAGTGTTTTGAAGAGATCATCAACATTGGATATGCGGTGTACCGGGTGCACGGCTTGCCATGGTTCCGTTCTCTGTCCTGGTACTTCCTGCTCACCTCCAACTACTTCTTCTACGGCGAGAACCTTATCGACTACTTTGGTGTTGTAATTAATAGAACGGTAAGTTAATGATTATTTATTGTTTATTCAGATTGGTGATGTTTGACAGTTACAAATCAATTATCAGGGTTTTATTTACCTGTAATTTTTTTTACGTCTTTTGTATTTTTTTATTCTGTTTGTCTGTATGTAATAAACTCGAACACCACCAATATCTTTACCAATGGTTCAAGAGAAAGGTTTTGTACATATTATTAACCAAAATATAACGAAATTTTTTGGAGGTGTCACAAAAAAAAAGTTGTCTGGGGACTTTCAATGATAACTACTTTGAAATAATATAACAAAATAACATATGGTGGATCTGTGCATCTTTATCACCTTTACAGAAAAGCCGCGATGGCATAATATGTCTTAACTCTTAAGGATAACATACTATATCTTTTTTATTACTAAGAGACGTATGCATAATAAAGAGGCAAAGAGACAATGTATTCTAGTATATAAGCTAAACTAGAGCCGAATTTCGAAGTTACATTACCGATTTGTCACTTACGTGTATAGCACTTAAAGCCGATAAGAGAATATTTCACTTTAGATAACGTATGGGTCCTACCCATGTTGGTGACAGGTATATTGTAATTCCTATCCCAATGTATCACAGTTTTATTTATAGTAATATTTTGTAACTATATTGTTGCATAATGCATACTGGTTTTCTCAGCAGTTCTTGATGGCTTGAACCTTCCATTTAACAGATAGAGCGCGGTGTCATTTTGATGTTCATTTATCATCATCCTTTATTCGGCCACTGCTATATATAGGCCTCCCTCAATGAACGCCAGGACGAACGATCCCTTGCAATCGCATCAAACACAGACCGGCCACTGCACGGAGATCGTGTTCCCACCTGGTTAATAGCCGATCAGCACTTTGTCTCCACTTTTAAACCTATTTGGCCAATCGGACATTCGATCTGCTGTATGTCTGACCAGCCCATTGCCACTTCAACGTGCTTATATTTCGTGTGATATCAGTAACTTTAGTTCTCTGGCTTTGTTTCGAATTCTATCTACGCTCCAACTTTTGGACTAGTGGTGAATTATATCGACCACGTTAAAACGTTCACGATATAAGACCTAGCTTTGCAGAATGTATGTAGGTACTATGCATACGAGAAAAATTGTAAGTTGAAAATCGATTGCTAGATATTGCGTGATAAGATATGATTTTTGATATTGTATAGGTATTATAAAATTACTATAAAGATAGCTCAAAATCATACGCTCATGTTTACAGGAGAGTTCATTTTAACAGGGTTTTTGTTGTGATAACTGGTGATTGGTTATTTATGATTGAACATATTACACAGGATTAATAAGGCGTTCGTGATATGAATAAATTACATTATTTTAAGTAGCACTTTGCTTGTCTTGTTCTTTTGGATTATGCATTTAATATTATGTTAAATAATATTAAATGCAAATCCAATCTAATATTAAGTTAGACTTTGGAACTTATAAAATCAACTTTACTTTTGATTTCATATAAACTAAATAATGTTGTCTTTATTTTTCTTGTATTACCTAAACATATTAGACAGTAAACACGATAATAGTATTCATTCTTGGTGGGAAAAAAGACCCCAAATGCGCCAGGTTTACATACAATTGGTAGATTCTACATATAAAAATAATAGTTAAAAATTTCAATAACTATAAATTAATAATAGTGTTAATAAAAAAAATATTTTATTTTAAAAAAAGCGTGGGGTGCTTTTTAAGATATTATCAAAATGATAATCACTCTACTCATATCTGTCAATAAAATATTTATAACTATATTGACACCATGCACCCCACGCTTTTTTTAAAATAAAATATTTTTTTTTATTTACACTATTATTAATTTATAGTTATTGAAATTTTTAACACTATTCTTAATTTAAATTTATTAAAATTTATTTTCCATTTTTTAGTTTGGGTTTCTATAAAAAGCGTGTTTTTAGTTTTTTTTAACTATTATTTATTTTTTACTTTTTAGTAATTATTTATAAATATTATAAATACGGGGAATCAGAGTTCGATTTCGGAGAGGGAGCCTGAGAAACGGCTACCGGAACCAAGGAAGGCCGCAGGCGCGCAGATTACCCACGGAGAGTTACATACTGACATACTGACATACTGACATACTGACAAACTGACAAACTGACAAACTGACATACAAGTGAAGCTAATAAAAAGCGTGTAAAAATTAAAAGAAAGATAATACATAGTATTTTATTTTTATGACAAAATAAAGTCAGATTAGGAAATTTGAAATCCAACTTTGTAAGCAAAGAGTGCATTTTAATATTTAGAACATAATATTTACTTTATTCTGAAAAGGGCGGTTTTCTATTTTGTTTGTATAGAAAGTACCTTTATAGTAAATAAACTAACCGACTCAGATAAAACAATGAAACATTAACATTCGTTATACAAATGTCTGTTGGGATCAAACTCACGACCTCTCGCAACGCATTTTAACCACTACGCAATACATTAATATGTAGAGGTCTTTGTTAGTGTACGCATATTTTAACAGCGACAAAATAAAACTGGTCTTAGCTAACAGGTCATAAATACATCAGGGTGCTATATAAAGTTTTTGATAGCCACAAGCGATAGAACCATAGAAATAGAATAGCAAGGGTCGACGATATTATACTTATACCAATAATCTCTTCTATGATGATCTCCCCCTTCCTAAACAAGTGGCACAAACGCCAAACGAATAGAATAGAATACTTATTGTATGGAAATGACACTAGCTTACGACATGACATTTGACAGCTAGTGTCATTCCCATACAATAAGTATTCTATTCTATTCATTTAGCGTTTGTACCACTTGTCTAGGGGAGCTGTAGGGCTATTCTGTAAAAACCATTTTGATATCGAGCTTCACCTGAGTGATAGAGCTCACTTTACGCTCACTTCGAAAGTGAATTTTATTAATATAGAGAGATAGTCGAGTTTTAAAGAATACAATTTTTTTATCAATGATTGATTTTTTATTGGACAAATTGATTTGAAAAATGATTGATACAAATGATTGGACAATACACGCAGTGGTTGCGGGTTCGAATCCCGTCAAGTATTATTTATATATGATGAATGTAGATAGTCTGTACCGGGTGCAAAAATGGACATTATATAAAAGTATCGATCCTCATTAATTATCCCACTGCTGGGGATGGGTCTCCTCGAAATGATGCGAGGAGGGTGTTAGGCTTCAATTCACAAGACTTGATCGGACATAATTATGATGTTTTTCTTCACCGATGTATGTAGGTACTCAATAGATCTTATACTGATATATAGTTTGTTTGTTTGAACGCGCTTATCTCAGGAACTATTGATATGATTTGAATGATTCTTTTAGTGTTAGATAGCCCATTTATCGACGGATATTATTGGCCTATCATCCCGCTAAGATGCCGTTGTAAATCTTAGTTAACGCAGGCGAAGCTGCGCGTCACAGATAGTTAAAATATATATTTCGACATAAGTTATGACGAAAGACACACAACAAAACAACAAAAGCAACGAAAACTAACAACGTCAGTAATGACTGTTAGCCAGCGATCTACCCTTACACGACAAAGTTGCCATGGTGTGATTTTTCAATACTTGCCATATCGATTAGTGAGCCAAGCTTGTATGTACTTATATAGCTTCATAATGTGCATTAGTTTGTTTGTGCAACAAAATATTGATTTAGATTTATTTTAAGAATGCATGAGAAAAAACGGCCAATTACGAACCCAACTCGCACGCGACGGGTTCCGTGCCACCGTAGAGAGTATAAAAGTATCACTGCAGCTGGGCATGGGTCTCTCCTCGAAACACTCGACACTAGCTTACGACATGACATTTGACAGCCAGTGACATTCCCATACAATGAGTATTCTGTTCTATGATGAAGAGATATTTGGCGTTTGTGTCACTTGTCTAGAGGCGCTGAGATCATAAGTCGCGGTGCCAGTAATTACATTCAATATCCTTTCTTTTCGAAACAGTAAAGCTGTTTCACGTGAAAGAGAGGCAACGCATAGGCCATTCAAATGGCTCGTTTGTCTGTTTCTTTATCCGAGTAACATGAGGAAGTCTAATGACGACATTTTTTCTGTGACAGGATGGCAGATTCTTAGAACTATACCTTAGCCGTCGTTTGAGTATAGTTTTGAGATAGTTTTAATGGTTTTGTATGG
Organism: Lycaena phlaeas; assembly: GCA_905333005.2. Taxonomy (NCBI): domain Eukaryota; kingdom Metazoa; phylum Arthropoda; class Insecta; order Lepidoptera; family Lycaenidae; genus Lycaena; species Lycaena phlaeas. The sequence continues at coordinate 15,322,758 of HG995173.1, forward strand.
TTTGAGTTATTTAAAATCTCTCGTCCGCAATGTATCGATTTTGCGCTAGCGAATGATGCGCGATTCACTGTAATAGGTTTATTCGTATATCCGACGGTAAACCAAATTCTAGGTCAAACTGATTGTAGGTAAATAAACGATGACCTCGTGGTCGTAATATGTAGCTTTGCTTATAATTTTAGTGATATTAATCTGCATTTATATTATAATATACAATAGTTCTATCTTTTTTAAAACTAATAATAACGAATATTTTTATCTATCTACACTATCTACACTTCTACACTAATATTATAAAGAGGAAAACTTTGTTTGTTTGTTTGGTTGTAATGAATATGCTCAAAAAGTACTGGACCGATTTCAAAAATTCTTTCACCATTTGAAAGCTACATTATCCACGAGTAACATAGGCTAAATTTTATTCTGAAAAAAAAAATAGGGTTCCAAAGATATTTGGGTTTTTCGGACACAAGGTGTAAAAAATCGACCAAAAAAGTTACTTATTTTGTGTACTAAGATCCCGTTGTAAATATTAGTTAATGCGGGCGAAGCTGCGGGCAACAGCTAGTATAAAATATTCGTTATGTTAATTTCAGCATTTTTATCGCATTTGTTTCTTATTATCTTCTATAGTAGGCATTCCTAAAGAGGGAAATTTTGGGATACATAATACGACCTCACAAAAGACGTCAAGAGTCGTCATGATATTAAAACCCTACCAAAAATGTAATAATTTTTGGCACCATAAAAAAAGGAAAGCTGAACTTGGGCCAAATAAGGTTAAGAACATGTACCAGATGCTACTTTGTCCCCAAGGTTGAGAACATATATACTTGATTCTCCCTTGTCCCACAGGTTGAGAACACATACCAGATGCTCCTTTGTCCCCAAGGTTGAGAACATATGTATTTGATTCTCCCTTGTCCCACAGGTTGAGAACACATACCAGATGCTCCTTTGTCCCCAAGGTTGAGAACATATGTATTTGATGCTCACTTGTCCCCAGGACTACCTTCGGTTCCTGGTGACCTACCACCGCTTCATCTCGTTCTCGCTCTACTGCATGGGGTTCGTGTGGTTCGTGCTGTCCCTGGTCAAGAGATACTACATGAGACAGTTCAGCCTGTTCGCCTGGACGCATGTCGCTCTGCTCATCGTGGTCACCCAGAGCTACCTTATCATCCAGAACATATTTGAGGGTAAGTGTTTTGTTTATCGGAAGAGCAGCACTACAGCTTGTTATTTCTTCCTCATATTCTTAGAAGCTAATTTAAAGGCGTTCTAAAGAAGGAGAAATCAAGAATATTATTTCGGTAGATATAAATGGTGATGATGGAGTGGAATTAAAAAATAGCTATAATTTATCCCCGTACTCCCACGGGAATGGGAAGTAGTGTGAGTAGTAAGTATTATGTATTAGGATAATATTGCCATCAAATTATACTTATATATCTTCCTATGACGAAGACGTTTATCCCTAATACACCTCGATAACACGTGAATCATAAAATATATTCCCGTCCCAGTTAACCTATTTATTCATTATTGATTATTTTAACTCTATTTTGGGAATTCGTCACAGATAGTCGTGTGGCGAGCGTACGATTTGGTTCGTAACTAATGAGGCACTATGCCCATAGGGGGTAAAAAATTCAGGTGGGCTTTTAACCCACCTGGGCTCATACATTTAGAAGTAATACGTATATTTCAGTGGGACTTTTTGACTGGAAGTATTTTAGTCTACCAGCCTTAAATACATGGATAGGACAAACCTTACTGGGACTAAAAATCCATGGTTAAAACCGCAACAGCTAAAGATTTCCAGGCGTTATTTTAACGCGTTCATTGCTAGTTATTGGTGACTGTATTCTTTTTTTTTTTTTTTTCTCGGTTGGATCTATGCTAATGGTCCTAGTGACCGTTATGCGTCATCGGAAATGGGGTGATCCGGTTGGATCATCCTATGACGTTAAAAATTTGGGGGGTTGCCCCCCGCCATGTTCATGGCGTCGGGTTTGTACCTAACTTGGTCAGCTACGGTCGACTGGTTTGGAACGGGTGACGTTAGAAACCTATCGTGAGGGCCGGCCCTCCCCTCCCCCGGTAGCGGGGGAGGCGGGTCAAGCGCGGGACCCGAGCAAGCTGCCGATAGCAGAGTGCTATCGGTGATTACACGGTCTATATTGGTGTCGACTCGTAGCTGATCTGAGCCTATGCTGTCGCGGTTGATCCGGATCAACTGGTCAACGGAGTGTAAGACTGTATTCATTGTAGTATCTTACTACAGTGACCATACGATTCAACTAAATATGCATTTCTTCAACAAGTCATAACTTCGTCAAAAACAAATTTACTTTCAATCTTATCACATATTGACGATGCTTTACATTAACCTAATATACCATAACATATTTAGCAGTTATAAAATAATAAAACTCAATATAGTATTAATATTATTTACAAAATATATTGAATGCCCTCTCGAAATGCGAAACAAGTGTATATTCTTTACAACATAATGCACTAAGGATTTCCGATTTACCCGTGTAACTATGCAATAAATAGGTACTCACTATGTATACAATTTTAATCAATGTAACATTTATAATATATTGTAATCAGGTGGCCAGGTTTCCTCGATATAAAGCGAGGAGAGACCGAGACCGTAGGCACATGTCGAGTGGGCATAAGCGATTCATCTTCATTAGATAATTTCTAAACTAGTTGAAGAAATCATTCTAACGATCACAGAAGCGTCGTCCGTTTCAATAGGGATGTTGACACATGTTACAAATTCATGTAAAGTTATGTTTTACATATTAAATACAGTATTTGAAAACCTAAAATAACATTTAAAAAGTCTACTTATTTGTCTTAAAATTTAGAAAATTAATTTAAAACGCGTTATTTATCATGCATGATCACGTGACTGTAAACGCCAATAAGGCGATGACGTCACTGAACATTGAGCTAAGTACAAACTCACCTAACATAGCGCGAGCTCTGAATGCGGTGTGTGACGTAATGACGCTTGGAGCGTTTCAAGGGCGATTTTAAAAACCATTTTTCTTTATTTAATTTTTTGTTAAAATTTGACATATTTCTTGACAAAAGTCTTTTTTTCGTGTTTGTCTATAGTATATCTATCAAATAAAATCAATTACAAAAATTAGTCAACATCCCTATTAATTTCAGTTTAGCGTGACGAAATATATCAAATTGATATTTTAACATTCTGTAGGCTCACACTATACAGAACGCACGGCACAGATTATCTTATGTTTATGCTGATTTCACATATTATAATAACTCATCATCATCATCTGCCTAGCCTTTTCCCAACTATATATTGGGGTCGGCTTCCAGTCTAACCGGATTCAGTTGAATACCAGTATTTTACATGGAGCGACTGCTGTCGGACCTCCACAACCTTGTAACTGGGATTCTCGGGCTTTTGACGATCCGTAACGACTGTCAAAATTCCACGAATGACAGTGGGGACCAGCGACGGCTTAACGTGCTTTTGGAGGCACGGAGGAGTCTCGGTATGTAAAGATGGTCACCCATCCACGGACCAACCTCGGCAAGCGTTGCTTAACCTGGTGGATCGATCCGCGTGGCTGTTACCACTGCGCCACGAGCTCCTCTCATATTATAATAACTAAATAAATATTATAATCATAACGCTTATATACCTATATATTATTATAATATGTATTATAAATTTCAAGAATTGTTAGAAAGAAAAACAGAATGTAACTATTTGTAGCGTGAACTATATGATATCGTGGTTTATCATGATTTTTCCATACACATATATATTATACATGTACCTTATTATAAATTAATTTTCTAGAAAATTCTAGGGCAGTGGGATAGTGTGTTAGTTACGATTGACAGTATCGCGAGCGATAGTATTTGTATGGCCGTCAACGACGGAAGCTGGCGACATGAATGCTGAAAGGGTATGGTTCTCTGTATGTCTACGCCGTAATTATTGTGTCGTCAACGCTGTATAGCTGTTAAATGATAAAATATGATTATAAGAACTTTTTACACTATTTGTGTGTAATTTTACAAATTGACAATGGAGGTAGAGGGTTCGAATCTCACGAGGGAAAAAAAAGTTTTTCGTGTTCCTGGTTCATAGATGTGTATTAGATAATAAAAGTATTAAATGTATTTCCGTTGTCTGGTACTCGTAACACAAGTTCTTCGGGAACTCACCACGGGACTGGATTGACATGGTGTAAAAAATGTCCATAGAAATTATTACTATTATTATTAATAATAATAATAATAAACGCTAGAAAAGAAGATAAACAAGAAGGCGCCAATGTGCTCGTATACTGTTTGTTAAAATTTTCCGCGTTATTGAACCAAAGAGGGGTCGTTTGTGCTGTTTCAAAGGAGATACTGTTACGTCGTTAACTCGAGTTTACAGATAATCACGAACAGCTGGTATGAGTAATAAAATATCATAATAATATGATAATCAAAGTTACAGTAATTATTGCAATTTTAGTGTACAAAATGGTTTCCCTAATATTCTGGAAGAATTAAAAACTTTGCGCCTTTAACATTAACGTAACCACTTTGGAATAGAATTATAGAAGTTGTATTACTTAATTTCACTAAAAATATGAACATACAGAATAAAAATGCCCTGATTTTCGTGTGAAAATTCAAATAATTACACGAATTTTTCGAATCAGAAAGTTCCAGAAACATAGACAAGTTTTTTCCAGGGGGATTCATTATAGCAATAAACTACGGATTTCGTGTGTGAATTAATTTCTATGTAGGTATTTTACATGGTCATTTAAAACAATTATTTAATATTTAAGCCAACACATGACGGTTCATCATCATCATCAGCCTTTATCCGTCCTCTGCTGAACCTAGGCCTACGTCTGTGAACGCCAAGACGACCGATCCCCTGCCACTCGGTTACTAGTTTTAAATTCTATTGAATTTAAATAGACTATTAGGAAATTTTACTCATCTATACTAACATCATAAAGAGGTTTTTGAGGCTCTGGATCTACGGAACCGATTTTGAAAATTTTACGTATTGAATTCTACGTTATTTGTAAGTGACAGGCTATAATTAATCTCCATACTCCCACGGGAATGGGAAGAACGCGGGCGAAACCGTAGGGCGCTGCTAGTGATAAATATAATTTGGGAAAATATGCAAATTACTCAGGAAAAAACAATATCATCAAATCAAATATTATCTTCATAATTACATGCCCGTGTGTAGACTGTAGGTACCTACTATTAGAGTTATCTATACATCTACATACAGATAAATAAAATTGGATTGTCTGTTTGTAATATGAAAGTAATTGTTTTTTACTTAACGCATATGGATTTACCCGCGGTACACAAGCAAAATAACATTTTACCATCTGTCTGTCTGGTTGTTTTGGCTAATCTCTGAAACGGCTGGGCTGATTTTGACGGGATTTGGCTGGCAGATCGCTGTGTCGTGTGATAATGTATAGCTGATGCATCAAGGAGTAACTTTGACTATGAAATAAGTAAATCTTAAGCAGTAACAGCTAATAGCTACTATGAACGTGTGTACCGGAGTGGCAATAGCGCTGTTCCACGCCTTTGTCTCCATGGGGAACACTCTCTTACTTCTCTCTTGAAATAATTTAAGTCTTTCGGGAAGATGAGCTTGAGTGGCACTTATCGTCGGACGCTATGTACCTTCGTTGAGGGTTTCCCGTCGCCTGTAGATCCGGGTCCCTCAGATAGCGGCTGAAGGCTCACGCAGCGGTTTTAGTGGGGTAGTGCACCCAATGCGAGTCCCCACACGTCAGCGCGCCTATCCAAGGCCCTGGTATGGTCCGAAAAGGATTTCCGCTGCGTCATCAAAAAAAAAGAGACGTTATGTCCGGGGGACAGGATAAGCAACGTATTATTGAAGTGAAACTTCTTTAGAATCGTTGTGATTTCAAACCGGATACAACGAAAAAAACGACAGGTAAGAGACACAAATACAAAAGAGCGAGAGAGCAATTTCAAGTTACATGTATATTGCACACTGTTTAATACTTGCTTGTATTTGAGCATTTAACGTGTGTTTCACTTCACACACATCACACGATAGGTGTGTGAATCGCACACATACCTTTTTTTTTGGGCTTTCCCAGGTGAAGTATTTATGTTCTGACATGACCAGACATTGACCTCTTACGGACTGTTTGTATGTCTAACTTATATTTAAAAATCTTGAACAGGTAATTTATATGTATAAGAATTAATAAACTTCGTATGACGTATGTACACCAATAAAAAATATTTATGGTTTATACCTACGAGCATTTCATTATTTTAAACGCGTAAACGAGCTAATAACTAGTCAAGTTTCACCTCAAGTGTTAGGCGATAAAGGTTTTATTTTAAGATTTTAATTATATACGTTTCTTCAGCATTTAGGTTTATTAAATGCTTGTGTCATTGGTATTTTGCGAACAATAATATGGGGCAAAGAATTGACCATCTTTATGGATAATCAAGCTTATAACATAGATAAAGTCCTGCTTATCATTGACGTTTTAACAATGGAACCAGGTTTTCCAAAAATAATATTTGTGCAAAAGAAAATTGATATGAAAATTAAAAAAACCTTTGTGCAATGATATAATATCTCATTATAATGAAACAGCTTTTTTACGGATTTTATCGCGGCTTATTAAGGGTTTTTATATGTCGGACTTTTCGGGAGTCCTCCCACGACCATGGTTGCTGTAAAGTATCCGAAACGTCGGGCTTGTAAAAAACTTAATAAACCGCGATAAAATCCGTAAAAGTTCTTTCATTACAATGAGTGAAATTCGCGTAAACATAAGAAAACAATAGATTAATCTATAAACCTCATTTATAAAGATCGTATACATAGTTTAAGCTATTCATATTCGAACATATATACACTGCTAAATTCTTTAATCTTCCATTGCTTTATAGTAGGCCGGTGAAAAAGTTAGTAATTTCGTTATAATATAAGTAAATGAAAGGACGAATTTCGTGCTCAATTTTTGCATAAGGAATGTAAGTCAAAGTCAAAGTAAATTTTTTATATAAAAAGTAGTATAATCAAAGTATCTTTTTGAACGTCAATTGATACTAGCACTTGTTGTAATCGTTCATTGAAGATCGGTCATCTTGGCGTTCATTGAAGGAGGCCCAAGTTGTATGAGTAGTTAAACAATAATTTATTTGAATATAATATAATGAACGCAGGGAAATAATATATGATGGACTAATGGACAGTCGTATATAGATACAGGTCGCGCCGTACTGTCCGGGTATTGGAGTTGGTGTGATAGTCACATTGTTCTGAATTTAGTTCGCGACCACTAATACAGCCACGTGACGTCAAAAGGTTGTAATTATGTTGTTAAACATCATATTGTAAAATGTTAACCATAAAATGGCGATGGAGGTTTGCGTAAATGTAAGAAATTATATTTTCTTTGAGATCAGAAGATTTAGATTAAGTATATTGATCTATGTATATTTTTAAGATATGAAAAAGTAAGATCAAGACAATACGAAGGCAAAGACCAATACGGAGAGTGATACGACTTGCTCTAGTTATTGCTTTTCTCATCACCAACATGAATGTGATGAAATGCAGAAATAAATTGTTTTACCACTTCTACACTCCACTTCTTTTTAAACACCAACTTTCTGTGCATTTATTTGGACTAAATGCACAATTACGCTGTTGACAGCGTAAGGGTGTTTCCTAAAATAAAACCTAAAGGTAGGTATCAACCCATTATTGTCGGTGAAGTTCTAACCGTGCGTAAGTCATTTTATGCCCGTTTTGGGGGTTGTAAATTGCATTGGATAAAGGATAAAGGCCCGCATCGTTTCGACCAATTAAAACACCACGACTGACCAATAGAATTATTGATTGACCAATAGAAGTCCATCATTAAAAAAAATAGTAGCACCACGTAACAATTTAATAATATATTACACGTTTTTATAAAGTTATTTTACCCTCCTGTAAAGTAGCCATTTTTCGCTTACTCATTGTTAGAACTGCACCGACGATATGGCCCATTGCTGGGCATGGGTCTCCTCAAAAGCAGGTAAAGAGGGTATTGGGCCATATTTCACCAATGCTCAGGCACGTACCATCATCATTAGTCTTTATCCATCCATTGCTGAACGTAGGCCTCCCTCAAACGCCAAGACAACCGATCCCTTGCCACTCGCATCCAAAGCGGATCCACCACTGGACGTATATAGTCTTCCCATCTGGTTGATGGCCGACCAACACTTCGTCTACCCAAACGCGGCCTCCACTCTACGTCTACACAAACAAGGTCTTCCGCCAGAGAACAAAAGTTACCGATATCACGCGAAGAATAAGCACGTTGAAGTGGCAATGGGCTGGTCACGCACTCAGAAGAACGAATGGATAAAACATATGCGAATTCATAATCCTATATAATACAGGTAACTTTCTGAGACCACTTCATTATCAGCCATTTCCACTAGACTTCATCATGCCAAGGGGACCGAACCCATGTCACGTAAATTGATCAAATTCGATCAATACCACTTCGATACGAGTGAAAGCAATTAGGTTTTATTGGCTTGTTATCGATGCTAGAGAACAGCCTTTATACGATCAATACAGTTAACACTTGTTACATTGATTGTAATTCGTCTGGGCATGTACAGTGGATAGGTAAAGGTTGATGATAAAAGTCTTTCATTATGGCTAATATAAGCTAAATATCGCTTGAACTCTATATAGTTTCTTAGCTTCGCCCGTGTTAGCAAAAGAAAAAAATCTATTCTAGTACCTTCGAGATTATTTGTACAAAGTTTCATGATGATCGGCTGTGTAGTTTTCGCGTGAAAGCGTAATAAACATCCTTACCTTTACATTTATAATATTAGCTTAGATAATTAATTATTATTATTATAATTTAAGGTAGTATTTTACTAAGTTACGTTCATAAAACTGGTCAGACGTGAAATAATCTTCCTACATTCCGATTATTATATTTTATACTAGCTGTTGCCCGTAGCTTCGCCTGCCGTAACTAAGATTTACAACGGGATCTTAGTACGCAAAATAACATTTTTTACACCTTGTGTCCGAAAAACCAAAATATCTTACGGAACCCTATTTTTATCAGAATTAAATTTAGCCTATGTTACTCGTGGATAATGTAGCTTTCGAATGGTGAAAGAATTTTTGAAATCGGTCCAGTACTTTTTGAGCCTATTCATTACAAACATACAAACATACAAAAATAGGTACAAACTTTCCTCTTTATAATATTAGTGTAGATGTATAATTATATCTACATTCATATCTTTGGTTGTATTTATTATATATTGTGTATGTATTTAAATATGAGATTTTAATGTATATAATATCCATATTATTATTGTTACACGGAAACTAGGTACTTATTTTAATTATTAATATTGATACAGTAATACATACAGTATGAGTAAATCACAATTTTTCAAGGTCTTGCTGAAAGAAATCTTTAATAGAGATAAGTACGGCTTGCTTACAATGGTTCCATCACAATTGCAATGTTAACAAAAGAATATATAAATACATACACTTCCATGACCCGGCGTAGACATCCATATTCATCATACAAATTATCTACATCCGGATTCATCGGGATTCAAATTTCGAATCCGCGAACGTTGTGTAGTGTCCAGGGTGCCTAGCCAAAATGCCATTAAGAAAGCGTTACCGAAGTTCGAAAATGATAAAATGTATAGGATGGACCACGTGATTAAGCGTGGCCTTATGTCAATCCATTAATTTATCATTTCGAACTTCGCTAACGCTTTCTTAATGCCATTTTGGCTGGGGCCTAGCCAGTGCACCATTCGATCAGCCGGCCGTAAGATCATAATAATCGTTGAGTGTATTTGTTACTCTTTTACACGAGAACCACTGAATATATTTGAATAAAACCTTACAATAATATAGTTCACCACGAGAATGGGAAGTACCTGAGTGAAATCGAGTAGAGATACTAGTGTATATTTTGGTTGCTCTTTTGCCCGTCTCGTTGTTCATTGATACTGGTTCTTGATAACGAAAGAGACGGAGCAATGAATGAAATACTATCGCCCGGTTTCCGAAAGGCTGATCAACGCGAAAATTATTAACAAATCAACTGTTAAGTCCCTTCTTAAGTGTCATATGAGTTAAAAGTATGGTTAAATTACTTAATTTGATCAGCCTGTCAGTTGACATAGCCACTACTATGTAAAGCTGTCAAATTTGACTTTAGAATCGTATGTTAACCGCCATTAACAGCTATGTTAGTTGACATACAATTTGACCAACGTTTCAGAAACCGAGCGTATATCTACTATGAAGTGTTAGTATAAGATATATATACGGTTCTTTTTATTAGACTTCAAGCAATGTGCGTAAACATAATGAAATAAAATATAAATTGTACTAATTTATTATAATTATATTTTTTATAGCATACGAATTTCTGCATTTTTTTTTCAATGCAGGGCTTCTTAAGTTATGTGCGTACATACCTTATGGCGATTCATTTTCATTTGTATAGATAAATTACTTAATTGGGTACCAACCTCGGTCAACAAAGTGTCATAGTATTATCAATAATATCCATCTAGAAATACTGTTTGTGTGATGAAATAATCTGTTCATCCTCATAAGTTTCTGCATGAATAATAGATGGACTATATTTAGCTGCGGCATCCTGAAAGGGAAAATGTGTTATCAAGATGGCATGTATCGTACGCGGAGATAATCTGTACAAATAAAAATGTAGGTTGTCTCAGTGCGCAAAGACCGTCACTTGATAATACTGCGTTTGGGACGTGTAATATTTTATCATTATCAGCCGACGCCTATCCAGTAATATCGTACATCATCGTGGAAATGAACAACGTTTCTATCTACATTGAATTTAGGCCGTGTTCTTATTTAATGGGGACAAACTTTACACACACTTTCCTGTAGACCAATAAATAGCAATTATAAACAATCACACGTCATATATTATATAACTATGATGTTAACATTCCTTATTGCAATTCAATGCATTTGAGCTTATTTTTTTGTAGGTACTATCAATTTTTAGCCTACTGGATCCCACTGCCACGGCAAAGGCCTGCTTTACTCCATTTATGGGTATTATCTTATACCTATAAAATAGTTTCATGTTTTAATTAAGATTTGGTAATAGAGAAACAACTGAAGAATATCGTTTTTTTTTTTATTTAAGAAATTAATAATTTATTTTATATAGTTATTTATTTATAGAAATTAGATGAATATATAATGTGCACCTATTTTACGTTCACTTGTATATGATTCAGCGTTTCACAGGCGCGTGGCGTGCGATGCTCCGCGCTTCGTAAACAATGCTCTATTATTATACCGGAGCAAACGATGTTACCTCCAACTGGAGTGTGTGCATGTCTCAAGGAATTTGTTTAAAAATACGTATTGGAATTTCAATTTATATTTGCGAAGGGATAGATCAATATGGAAGTTATTTTAATCATTGTGCTTCTCCAAACTGGATGAGACGATGAAGACGACTTTTGCTAACAAATGTATAGGAAATAATATAAAATACACGTCACGCCACAACCACATTTTGGGTGCCAGAAGATGGACGACGTACCAAGCAGACTGGCCTGCGGTGGCGCAGGACCGTGATACGTGGAAGAGCATGGGGGAGGTCTTTGCCCAGCAGTGGGACAGCATAGGCTAATTAAAAAAAATAAAAAAAAAACACGTCCCGCGACATGTAATATATCAATATTAAAATATAAATTTAATGAAAATCTATCACGATATATTCCATAGAAGTTATAATCTACAATATACAGTGTGATTTTTTTAAGAACGGACATATTCAAGTAGCATATAGAGCTAACGATCCTCATTCCAAAAATATATCACAAGGGGGGTCTTAATTTTTTCAAAATCATCCTTCACAATTGAATTAAAGTAGCCTCAGCATTATGATATAGGTAAAATATGATGCATCGGATAGGCCGACGTTCCAGCTCGAGCCATACCTAAGGCCCCGTTCGCACGAGGATTATTTATACCTACCACTAACGCTATGTCTACATTTAGCGCTCAAAAAACCAAGTTCTATCACGTCCCTGATTATGTCCGTTCTTCAAAAAATCACCGTGTATAGAAAAGAAATAGAATGTCGCCATTACATGCGATTTTACTGCCAAGGCGTGCCAATAGATGGTTTACGTCAAAAGGAGAACATGTTCCGCTTGAGAGTATTTTAGGTCTTGCGAATATATAATACTATACTGAACTATGTAATATATAATTTGTACACAACTGCTATGTAGACAATATGAATTATACAAACTAAAAAAAGAATAGACATATTGGAACCGATAAGCCATATAAGTGTTTCACTTTTATGGTTTTTGACTTCATTATTGAATAGCCCTGTTTCTTTAGTATTTGTAATTTCATCATCATCATCGACGATGGTCCGTTGGGTACAGGCTCATCTGTTGAGCGAGAGGATCCAGGTTCGATCCCCGGTGGTGCCTTGAAATGGGTTTTTCCAAATTTATAAGTGCACCCTTAACACGAGACCATCGTTTGTAAAGCAGCATGCCTGATAGATTGAAAGTCTGAGGGTGTGTGAAGTTCACCAACCCGCATTGGGCCAGCGCATCGGTGAACTATGGCCCGATACCCTTCTCGCCTGATTTCTTAGCGTAGACCCGTGCCCAGTAGACGTGCCCTCTCCTGATTTCGAGGAGGAAACCCGTAACCAATAGAGGTACATAATATGGGTTGATACTTTTACTTTACTATGATTATTCTAATGTATGTGTATCAATTCATGACAGATTCCCGACAGATTCTCTCACTAATCCTCTTAAACTAAAACATTCAACTACAACATTCTCATTTAGAATAGTTACAAAGAATTCAGACGTACATAGAAGGACAGTTCTTAAGGATTTTTTGTGCCGACTTTATTGGGGACCTGTCCCCAGTTCGCACTCGTTCGCTCTCGTAGGCTCATATGCTGGGGACATCGCGGTGATCCTCAGCCAGATAGGACGCCGCCAAGTGGACGTTTACATCGCAGAGTTTGTCCTTAAAGCGCTCATAAGAACTGTCCTTCTATGTACGTCTGAATTCTTTGATAGTTACTTGGGATTTATAAACTCTTTATTCGCTGTGTAAAGTGTCTAGTAGCGTGACCATTTGACTACTCGACCCTCAAAACATTATTATAATATAAATATTAAAACATTATGGCTATTATTTTAATACGATAATGGATAATGATATATTATGATATTGGAAACCTTAATATGTATAATGCTCAACGAACACGGCGTCCCACGTTAATGTGATTGGCTTATTCAATCCTACTTCATACTTCTTACTAACCTAATCCTTTTTTTTTCTTTTATGCTGGGAAACGCGCTTAGGCATACCGCGGGGGAGTGGGTCTCCCCAGGCAGGTATGTGCGACTCGCTGCAGGGCACCTCGACGTCTAGTCAGGCCCTCAGGAGACCAACGCCACCTCCACAGAGGGGTTGCCCCGCACCACAGAACAACCCCCTCCCAACGTCGGGACAGTACAATCAGGCAAGGTTCCCGTCCTCGCCCCTTGCCCCCTCTTATAAGAGGGGTACAAGGAGCCTCCTCGGCTCAATTCGCTTCACCCAAGGTGTCGGGGTCACCCTGGGCTACTGAACCCCACCGCCACGACAAGGCCTGAACCGTGGTGGGGAGTTTACTATTCTACTCCTACTTATAATATTATAAACGCGATAGTTTGTAAGTTTGGATGTTTGTTACTCTTTTTCACGTTAAAACGTTCGAATGGATTTTTGAGACGAAAGAATTGGCGAAATAAACTCGGTTAAGTTTTATTTACATCTCCTTGTTCCAGGGCTGATCTGGTTCATCGTGCCGGTGTCGATGATCATTTGCAATGACGTCATGGCGTACGTGTTCGGCTTCTTCTTCGGCAAGACGCCGCTCATCAAGCTCAGCCCCAAGAAGACCTGGGAGGGCTTCATTGGGGGTGGGTTCTCCACGGTGATCTTCGGATTGATGGTAATTATCACTGACGACACTTTCACCATAATATGTTCATCTGTTTTTTTTTTCGTGTGTTATATGGACAATCGGGCAGACGTTGCTATCTGATGGTAGGTGGTCGATGTCACCCATGTAACATAAACTTTTTTTTTCTTTAACGCCGGGAAATGCACTGAGGCATCCCGCGGGAGAGTGGGTCACCCTAGGTGGGTATGTGGGACTCGCTGCCTGATTTCGAGGTGGAGATAAGTGCTCAGCAGCAGCAGATCAGCAAGGGACATAATATATGATACATTAAAATGGGTGTCAGTGTTTATCATACATAGTTGAATATATTATTATTATGTTTATGAATGTGAAACCATGCGGCGCGGCGTCGCTGTTTACGAAATTGTGTAGTAATATTACTTCAAAAACAATCGGAACTATCGGCGGCGCGAGCGCAGAAATAACGAAACGAGGCCTTGCAGTGCTGTTAATCATAAGTTTTTATTTTTATTTTTTGGGTGTCAGGCCTGATGAATCCATTTGCTCAGTGGTTGAATAACAAAGTTAACTATTGATGTACCCATGTTCTTTCCATGTTCAAAGTTCTTTCCTCATTCTCGGAGATATATTATTGAAATAATACTAAAATCCACTGCTGAACATAGGCATTCCACGATGAACGCCAAGACGACGAATCCCTTGCCGCTTGCATCCAATACGGACCAGCCACTGCACGGAGATTGTCTTCCCACCTGCTTAATGACCGATTAACACTTCGTCTACTTAAAAACTCGGCCTGTGGAACCTTATTGGCCCATCGACCATCCAATCTCCTGAGAGTGTATAGTATGGATGTTTGTTACTCTTTCACATAAAAACTACTGAATGGATTTTAATGAACATTTACAATAATATAGCTTATAAGTTATACACCAAAATAACACACAGGCTATTATTTATCACCGTACTAACACGTTATTGGAAAGTACGCGGGTGAAACCGCGGGGCGCTGCTAGTGTAGGTATATAAGGACTAAGGAGATTCCTAAAATGAAATTTGGGAGACGTAGGGTCTCTGATCTCAGCGTTCATCGAAGAGCCATAATTTCAATTTGCGCAGTTCAAAAATTATAATGATGTATACAATTCCTTGCAGATATCCTACTGGATGTCCCAATATCCGTACTTGGTGTGCCCCATCGAGTACTCGGAGTCCTTGGGCAGGATGACCATGGACTGCGAACCGTCTTCCCTGTTCCGCCTCCAGGAGTACACGCCACCAAACTTCCTGCTGCCGCTGGTGAAAGCCGTAAGTTTTGACATCAGATTGAAAATGTTTAAAAGACAACGCTGAAGTGTCGAGCTTCGCTGATAGATGAGAGTATTCTCCAATAAAAATCACAAACAAAATAAAAGTTACAAGACATGTAATAAATACAAACATTTTCTAGTTATTTCTTGTTGAAATAATTTCATATTGTGGATACTAATTATGTCTAAAGTAAATAGTAATTATACACACTACGTTAAGTTATACAAGTATCGGTACAAGTTTTGCAACCTGTTTGTACATTTATCATTATCATCATCACCACCACCACCACCACCACCACCACCACCATCATCATCACCATCATTGTTATCCTCCCTGAACAACGAAGGAGGCAGTGATGAGTATCAGCCACCGGTGTGATGGTAAGAAGCAAGAACTAAGAGTTGCGGTAAGTGACCGATGTTAATAGGTCCATCGGACATTTAAAAGGCTATGTGCAGAGAATTGGCCATATTGAAAATCCTTGTTGAAGGCTTAAGGCAGTGAGCGTGTATAGCTAAGAAAACGACCCCACGATATGCTCAAACCAATTAAAAATCAACGTTGTACATTAAAGTGTCATGTAACCTATACATAGCAGCGCGTTCAAGTTTACCATGGTGGATAATGTGCACGTGGTATAATTGTTTTTAGATGTTGAAATTCTCGTGTACCATTTCAGTTCGGTCGCGACAAGGTGAGCATGTACCCCTTCATGATCCACTCGCTGGCGCTCAGCATCTTCAGCTCGGTCATCGGGCCTTTCGGGGGATTCTTCGCGTCTGGATTCAAGCGGGCGTTCAAGATTAAGGTAATGGCTTGAAAGTTAGAAGGAGACATAGTGTTAGAACAACATGTACTTTATTTGACGTCACAACGTCTTATAATTCGATGGAGCCGGCTGCACTCACGAAAAAACATGACTCATGCGGCGTTGCCTCGCTCTGAGGCGTTCCATTTAAGAATTGAAGTGCAAGCGAAAGCGTGGAGCGAGCGACAAAGAGGCACAATCGGTAATTTCTTAGGACGTTGTCACGTTCAACTATCGTCAGTAAACCGACTTTACAGACAATCGATTTCGATAGGTCTAGACTTTTAGACCTGATAGCCTTTAAGCTCAATCGGTAGGTAGGTAAGCAGATGGGTCACCTAGAAATTATTTGAAAAGGGAACGCCCGCCTCCGTACCCCGTAAGGGGCGCGTTGTATCCCGAACTGACGTATACTTAAATATGTTTAGAAAATGTATTTTTTAACGATCAATGGACTGTCCCAGGACTTCGGCGATGTGATCCCGGGCCACGGCGGCATCATGGACCGGTTCGACTGCCAGTTCCTCATGGCCACCTTCGTCAACGTCTACATCACCAGCTTCATACACACCGCCACGCCGCAGAAACTTCTGCAACAGGTGATTGACCACACAACGTCATACACACATCTATACCCATGTTATAAAGAGGAAAAGTTTGTGATGTTCTAGGTCGTTCTCTTGATCTACTGACTCCTGTATTCACAAACAATATTTTTAGGTGTCACAGTACTCCCGAACGCATAGCGTCATTCAAACCAATTCATAGACCATACTTAAGTGAAATCGCTACTTTATTCTGTCAAACCCATATAAAACCCGACTATTGATACCGGGAGCGCATAGATAGAAGCGTTATTTGCATAGTATTGTTTTATTACTTAGCTAAGTACGCTTCTTGCATACTTAATACAATGGTTAGGCTGATTTTGAAAATAGTTTGACCTATAGAAGACTACGTTATTTGTAAGTGACAAGCTTTAATTTATACCCATACTCTCAAGGGAATATGAAGTACGCGGTTTAAACCGCGGCAGTATAATATATTTATACAGGCGCTTATGAATACAAGCTAGAAAACACGCAAAATAAGTACACACGCGGGCGTTTGCGTTTAAAATATGTAAATTGTGTAATGTTATTAATTACTTTCTAGCTAGCTTTTTTCTTTTTTTTTTTTTTTAATTTAAATCGCTTAAAATGCGAATTCAATCTTTTGAATGTCTTAATTGCTAAAGAATCATAAGATACTTTAGACATTATTAAAGAAATAAAAAAACTCCCTCCCCTCTCCTCTCTCCTTACCGTCCTCGTCTGATTTCGAGGAGGAGATTCGTGCCCAGCAGTGGGACATAAAGGGTTGATACTTTAAAGAAATAAAAATACAGACAAACTCTGTTCTGCTCACCAGTGAAGAAAAACATTGTGAGGAAACCTGCATGCCTGATGAGGTTAAATTTCTTTGAAGGTGTTTAAAGGTCACCAACTGGCATTAGGCCAGCGCATCAGTGAATTATCTTCCAACAAGCTTCCCGATTGCGAGCAGATCCGTGCCCAGCAGGGGGCCATAATATAAGGGTTGATATTATTATGTGGGTTATGTTATATTGTTCAATTGATCCAAGGAGTAGCAGTGTAGACAAGCTTTAGCAATGACGCTACTAACCTGCTACGCAACGCAACGCCTGGAATAAAAAATAGTTTTGTTTGTTTATTTGAACACTAGCTGTTGCACACAGCTTGCGTCAACTAAGTTTTAATACGGGTCTCTTTACTTTTTTTACAAAATGTAATGTACTTATCCTATGTTCACCCGGAATAGTGTAGCTTCCCCACAGTGAAAGAATTTTTCAAATCGGTCAATTAGTTTCGGAGCCTATTCAATACAAACAAACAATCAAACCTTTCCTCTTTATAATATTAGTTTAGATAAATGTGAATTCGTGAAGCATGTAAATTGAATGTGACAATTAATTAACAGGTATACAACATGAAGCCTGAACAGCAATTGCAGCTGTTCTACGCGCTGAAGGAATCCCTCGAGCACCGGAATATACTCAACATGGTCCCTTAAACCGGCCCGCTCTAGATACAATTTATTTTAATTATTAGTTCAATGACGTGAAATACGCAGTAACTTGGTCATAGTCAAGTTAGCTTTACAAAGGCATCTGCGATGCCACTTTAGCTAACTTTAGAACAGTCAAGTTATGTCGCGTAAGTACGTCTTTATTCAAGAAATGATTTGAGGGATTTCATTCATTGTAAGTTCCTTTATTCCGTCATAGATGGCGCTAAACGTTTTTTTGTGGTGGGTACTTGTGAAAAATTTTTTTGTTAGTTATTTCCATAAATTGATGTTATGTTCACATATATATCATTCGAAAAATGTGTGGTTGTTTTTGAATAGATATTTTATTGATTTGTGCTTACTTTAAGTAATTATTCAAATCGTTTGTTAAATAAGGTTAAGGACATATCTTGCTGTTATACCGATCTAGTCCCTCGTTTGTGCAATCGTATAAAAATTATAGTTCTTCGCTTCGAGCGGTATTGGTAAAATTACAAATATTGCTCTTAAATATAAAGTATAGTTTTGAAAAAAAAATAGAACAAAATAGTAATGTGTCGTATTTTATTACAATTTTCACATAGGCATTCCTATTGGCAAAATACCATGTCCTAATGCTTTATATGTGTCTTGTGTAAAAATAAAATATTTATTAGATGTCTAATTAAATATTAGAATTTTTTTTACTTTTCTGTTTTCATACTCAATCATTAGATGTAGTGTAATTTGTATATATAGGGTGTTGCTTTGCATTCGGATTTGACAGAGTGGGTCACTAATAATGAAAATAGACGATATGGTGATTTTTTTACGTGATATAGTCAACGTTTGCTCGAGCACTTTTCAACTGAGCGTTAAAATAAACATTTATTTATATACGTGTATTTATTCACACGAAAGCGTTATTAAAGCGCGATGCTTTTTCATCAAGCACTGATAAATCTTCGACATTAAGCGGTGGACGTTAAATCGAATTTAGCATGCCGAATAGGCAACTTGAACCAATGTCGGGCTTTCAACGCGACGCTTAATTAATTCTCGTGTGAACGAGATAGATCGTTAGGTTTTATTTATCTTTGTTAAAATTTTAACGTCATGTATAAAGCTATATACAGAGCTATTTTACTTAGCTTCTATTAACAAGACAGAACCATAATATACATGTATAGTCACATACAAAATGAACTAATGAATGTCCTAGCAATACACAATTTGAAAAATTTAATTTAGTATAGAAAATACTTTAAAGAATGCAAATCAACACCACATTAACGTATCCATGCATGTCTTGATGTCGTGGTAGATTAGATTTAAATATAAATAATCTATTGGAAACTATTTTGTGGTTACCTATACAATAAACGGCACTTTATATCTCATAAACTAAAGGCAACATTTTATAGTTAAGGCAACTAGACAATAGGTTTGTTTTAATACATCATCCACAATGAAAAAAAAAAATTTTTTTTCGTATAATCTGTGAGCATTGGCAAATTATATTTTTTGTCAAGACAAGTTATAATGTACAGTGGCAGTGTGAAGGTACACTATATCATAAATATGTACCTGAAATCTTTTTTAAATTCCATAAAACGTAGTTGTATTAGAATGACAGCTGTCAAACTATTGTACGTCAAACAAGCGTCGTGTCACGTGTGTAGAGTAACTAACAGTAGATTTATTAGCTTGATAGCTGTTACTTTTAATTAATCTTTTATGTATGAAATTGCAAGAAGCGTGAAATGTCATCATCAGTGATAACCACAAATTGCGATTTAAAAAATTGGCCACAACTGATTGTTACTATATAAAAATATTTTTCTTAATAACGAGAACGCTATGCTATATGACTAAAGTTATGACTACGCATAGTTTGTAGTGCAAAAGATAAAAAATGAATGTCCTGCGAAGTTTTTATCTATACTTATATGAAGTTGAAATTTAATTGATTGAAAATATTGATGCGTATTTCGGAAATTAAATTCAATCATGAATTTGATGTTGTAATTTGATGTATTGTTGAACGGTTTGTCTATATTGATTTAGTACTACATTATTGACATTGGTGTGAGGTAGAATATTATTTAAGATCATTGGCAAAATATCGTAGGAGGCGATCGTATGGCAATGATAGAAGAAGAAGAAGAATAAAAAAAATATTAAGTTTTATGACAAATATTATATGTTTTTTTTATTTATAAATTAGTTCATATTAGAATTTTTGTTATGTTTTTTATTATTAAATAATTAGTAAAATACATATAAACGTAATTCAATGTAGATAGACATAAAGATTATCTTCTAGCACCAATACAATATGAGCACGTAATTTTTTTAAACAATTATATTTATCGAAACAGGGACTCTGCATTTGCTTTAATGCTTTAGACTGAAAATCGACTGTGCTAAAATACCCTTTCATTTCTACTTGTATTTGTACTTTTCTATATTTTGTATGGAAAATGAATGGTGCCGAGGAATATGTCTACAGCTTGGACGTGCTGAAAGTCGGAGTCACCAAAACGTCCACATATTTTAATATACAGTCTAACCAGAAATATATTAACCCTGCAATGGTGTCGTCACTGTATTTTTCACGCGGTAACAGATAATACAGTCCACAAATTAGTTCCGAAAGTTTCCGCAATATGGCGAGGGCTTATATATTTCTGCTGACGCTATATGCTACTTCATTTTTAGGATAACTAAAGGTACGATAATACTTCCAAGAACTCCATCTGTCATATATTATGTTTTTAAATTTAAGCTGCGTTATACCAAGAAGGGTTTTCCTGTGGAGTGTCGTCTCTGTGTACAATAAGTATCTGTTGAACTGTATTATTATGGGGCGCCACTTTAGCATCAGAATAAATTTTAAAGTTGTGTACGTACTTACGAAATGCGTGGGTGTGCATAAAGAAATTACGCACACGCTTATGTAAACAAACACCAAGCACCATATTATACATCTTTACTACACCAGCGCCATTGTGGACAAGTTTTGAACTAATTAATATATGGCATACAGCTGGATACTTTTTTTAATATGAAGTGTATCTATATTCCACGGGTATTGCTTTTAAACTTATTGTAACTAAGTCTAACTTTAAAAATAGATAGATCGAGACATGAAACAAAAAAGCTATAAATATCTTAGTAGATTATTTGCTTAAACGTGTTTGAAAATGCTTCGTATGATTATAGCTTAGATATTTACGGGTGTTTTAGAGTATTCAATATATTATATAAGCTATAGTATATAAACAGTTCCGTGTTATATTAAACGTACTTTATGTATTCATATATTTATGTAAATTAGAAGTATATAAGTCATATTTTACTTAAAATTGTTTATGTCATTTACGAAAGGGTCAATATTATATTTCCCTCTGTATTATGTATATGTAATGATATATTATAATATAATGTTACATTTAATAATTTTATTTTAAAGTTCAAATATTATTGTTAAACATTAAGAATGTATTAACTTCTACAATTATGTTATATATTGCCAATCACATAATTGGTAATGCTAATAAATTTCTTGCTTATTTTTTTAACTACTCGTAAAATATAATTTTATATTTTGCGCGCTTTTCTAATTATATTGAAATTCTTATACTCTTATGTTCTCAAAATAATATGATTAGGCAAAGCCATACGCCATCCTAATGATAACTGGTTTTATCCTTGCTATCGCTATTAACGTTATATTTAGCTTTATATGTAACTTCACTGTCCACGTTATTTTTAACGTTACTTTCAACGTACCTATTCTATTTCTCAAGTATTCTCACATGAAGGTAATATTCCATTTTTACGCATATAATGTAAGAATTCGTTACGTTTTGTGATTAATTGTGATTTTATGTTATGTTATTTTGCTCGCTAGTTTAAAGTATATATAAATAAAACGTATATAAATATATAAAAGGACGATGCATGG